>CM057459.1:176469642-177823214 GCA_016271365.2 Neoceratodus forsteri
TAAAAATTTTTGGATTTTTGGACAACTCAAAAATGTGACCCATCGCTGCTGGAGAATATCCGCACTTCCTCCAACACATTGAGACTCCTTCCCTTGATATTTCCCTTGGATCGCTGGAGTCTTGAAAAGTCTAACTAGTATCTTCCAGGCAAACTCCTTCCAGCTAACAGCGAAGTCCCCACTGTGTTCTTTGTAGTGTCCATCTCCATTGCTCTTCTTGTATCCGATTCCCAAATCCCTTTCCCAAGTCTCTTTAATACCCTGGATAGTATCTCCTTTCCAATTAATGAGTGCAGTGTATATTACCGAGATTATATGTTCTTTAGGCGGTTTGCCCTCTATAGCTGATTTTAGTATTTTTGCAATCTGGGGGGACCTGACCCAGGGGTAACTGTGTCTGCAGCGATCTAATATATGCTCTTATCTGAAAGTATCTGAATCTGTCTTTCCATGGTATATCATACCCTAACAACTAAAGTCTGAAAGTCCAGAATCTCCTCCCCTCAGAAATGCCAAATTAAGTGTAATTTTTCTCTTCCCATTTCTTGAAACCCTTGTCCCAGCTAACTGGTGTAAAAGATGTCAAGTAGGGTACTGACAGCATTAGATATCTCCATCCTTTGGCCTTTGTGTCCAGGAGGATATTATACCAGTTATTCAGAGTGGCCTCCGTATGCAGATTTCTCTCCCTCCCATATCTCTGATCCTCTTTTGTGAAAGCAGGGCCAGGTTGAGATCCTTCAGGCCCTCCTCCCCAACTCTATATCCTTCCATCTAGCCACATATGATTGATCCAACCAATACATGGTTGTTCTAAGCTGAGCTGCTTGATGGTATAGTTTTCAAATTAGGAAGAGCAAGGCCCCCCCCTCGGAATCTGGAGGACCGAAGGAACTCTTGGCCTCTCCTGGCCCCATAGAAGCGAGAGATTCTCCCATGCAGTGCCATGAAGAGGAATCTGGGATAGTAATGGGCAATGTCTGGCTTAAATATAAAAATCTGGGAAGCAATACCATTTTGATTGCCTCCACTCTCTGCACTAAGGGATGGGGTGGGGCCCACCTTCCAAATCTGATTCAAGTTTTTCTAAAGTTGGGTTAAAATTAAGTGTAAAAGTTGTCCTGCCTCAGAACTAAGAAGGACTCCCAGATACCTAATATATGTGATCCCATTTGAGCGGAAAGATTCCATCAACTTCACTGAGGGTATATAGTGGACCTTCAAAACTTCAGTTTTAGTGGCGTTTAATTTATATCCTGCTAATTCACTAAATTCTGTTAGGCATTTCCACAGCGGTTCCATTGAGCGCTCTGGATCTGACAGGTAAATGAGCAAGTCATCCGCATACAGCGCAAGTTTATGTATTTCACCTCAGACTCCCAACCCCTCACCTCCCTTCCTGGTGTATTCTTTGAGCCAATGGTTCCAAATAAGAGCGAAAAGGAGGGCGAGAGGGCAGCCCTACCTCATACCTCTATGCAGCAAGAAAGGGGCGGATACCTGCCCATTTATTTTCATGTAGGCCTGGGTTTTGTATATATATTTTCTATAGCTTTAATAATCGAGTCTAGAAACCAAATCTGCTAAGGGTCATTCTAAAACCTCCACTCCACCCGATCAAACGCCTTCTCTGCATCTAAACTCATCCAACAAAAGGGGACCTCGACCGAGTGGCATGGTGTAATATGTGTAAAGTTCTTTTAATATTATCTTGTGTCTGTCTCCCTAATATGAATCGTTTGATCCAGCGCTATCAATTCTGGCATTACTTTTTCCAGGCGCCTGACTAGTATGGCTGTATATACTTTATAATCGATATTCAACACCGATATAGGCTTAAATGATTTACATTGTGTGATGTCTTTTCCTGGTTTTGGAATACTGAAATGACAGCAAAATTCCAGCTGACAGGAGAGATTCCCCGACTGTACTGCTCTGCATGTCTCCAGTAACTGAGATTTAAGCTCTTCTCTGAAAATTTAAAAATTCTGGAGTGTATCTGTCTGGACCTGGGATTTTTTGGTTTAAGTTTCTTAATCGCATTATCTATCTCTACCGACTCTATGGGTCTTTCAAAACATCTCTCACTTCTTGTGTTAAGCTTGGTAAATTAAGCTTCTTTAAATATTCTTGAATTTCTGACTCGTTTGGGCTTTTTATCTGAAGTGTATAACGACTGATAAAACCTTTGAAACAATTTAATACCTCTTCCGGGCCTCTCATCATTTTCCCGAAATAGGATCTCTAATCTGAATGATAGTACTTTGTGAAGTCTGTTGTCTCAGTCTGTGAGCTAAGAGGCCCTTGGCCCGTGGGCCTGCTCATAGTATCTCTGGCGTACTCATTGTAACGCCTGTTCGTTCTGATGTCTATTAGCTTCTGAATTTTTGTTTGATTTCTTTTATGTTTGTATAGCTAGAGTCATCACCGGCTGCATGCTGTTTTGCAACTCTAACAATTGTGTTTGAAGTTTCTCCATCTGTTGATTTTGCTGTTTCTTAAAATACGCTGCATACTTGATACAATCCCTCTAAAGACAGTTTTTATTGTATCCCAAAGAGTACCTTTTGAGATTTCAGGTGTTTCATTCTCCTTAATATTTGTTCTAATCTAGTTTTAGCCATATCTGTGAATTCCTTCAAATTTAACATATAATTGTTGAATTTCCACAGGTCTGACCCTTTCCCTACTCCATTCCATTTCCATCTGGATCATAGAATGGTCCGAGAGTATGGAGGGATATGCCGACAATTAGTCACTAAATTTTGGTGTTCCCCAGATATTAGGATATAGTCTATTCATGTATATGACCCATGAGGATAAGAGAAATGTGTATATTCTCTCCTCCTGGTTTTCTCCCTCCAGGTATCTACCCAAAATGCCTTTCTCAAATGTGTCTTTATCTCTTTGCTAGTGGGGTTCAGCCTAAAAGTCCCTTTCCTGGAGGTGTCTATCTGTGCCCATATTTGATTTAGGTCACCCCTATGATCAGTCTTCCCTCTGCAAATCTACTATTTTCTGCAGTAAAACCCTAGTGACCTCACTAGTGACCTGGTGGAAGATAAGAGGACACCAGAGTAACAGCTATTCCTCAAATTCCCCGACAGAATCACCAGATGTCCTTCCGGGTCTACATAGGTGGAAGCTGCCCGAAACTGGGTATTTTTAGAAACTAGGATAGCCACCACTCTCCTTTTTCCCTTGTAGGCGGCCGCCACCTGGCTAAAACCCAACTTCTGCAGTTTCTGGTGTTCCTCCTACTTAAATGAGTTTCTTGAAGAAGTGCAAAGGAGGGCCTCAGCCTCTTTATGTCTGTCAGAATCTTATATCTCTTAATCGGATTGTTCAAACCATTAACATTCTGAGAAACAACTCTTAACATAGTTTTATCTATCATTTTGGTATATGTGTATGCTTGTCCTATATTGATATCCCTTGTTGAATCTCGACATATTACCTCCCCATCACCTTCTCGATTAAAAAACATTAATCTCTTGCTTAATCCTCCACAAAAATAATAAACTGTATGTGGTTCTCATTTTCCCAGACAATGATGTGTGTGTCTCCAACATTATTAAACAGTACCCCTCATTGGCCCGCTTACAATTCCTTAGAAACAACCCCTTTAACCACCCTCCCAAATAACTATGTACAAAATGACCTCCAAGGTAGGGGAACAATTTCTCGTGTCCCCTATAAACTCGGAAACTAATACCGGGTTAGAGGAAGGAGATCAGAACCCTATCTCGTTCCTCTTGGACCTTAAAATCAGATCCTGGCCTGGTGTTTTGGCCTGTCGTCACGAAAACCCCGACAACTTCCAGATTGGTCAGGGTGTTAGCCTTGACCCCATAATCAGGGATGCTACCCATACCACCAGACTCAACAAACAAAAAACAGCGTCTGAGAGAGTAGTCGAGGTCATGGATCTTTTGAAGAGGCACCTCCCACTCACCCACCAGCTTCATAAAACAGATGCTTAATTTGAATCAAGCAACTTCTTTGTTTCTCAGATTCTATTCCTATATTTGCTCGCAACTAGTTGTTTGCTTGATAAGCTGAGAGAAAAAAAAAACAGACCCCTACTCCATATGATTAAAAGCCCAATAAAACCACCCCTTTGATTTTGCCCTTATTGCCTCCTTTTAGACAGGTGACATAACAAGGGGACTATGTCCATATAAAGTCCCAATTAAATAATGAAACCAACGAATTGGCAGGCTGCTAGTCCTGATTTCGAGTGTTCCTTTAGTATGTATCTCCATAAACCGTCCGAGTATCCACGATCTTGATATTTCTCCATCCATAGAAGTGGCTGTTAAATCCAACTAAATAGATGTTAGTGTTCACCACATAATCGCCAAATGGGGGTCATGATTCCCTGTCTTTAACCCCTCACTCAGTTGTCCTCATTTCTCTCCTGTGATTGCTTCTCTGCGTTTCTCGCATGAGTTAAGTCCATGAAGTAGTCTTTTAATCTCATTCATAGTGCGAGATGATGTCTCTCCCAATGGTCTGTTGTCTTTCTTTGTAGATGGTTTCCACTGTGCTTGATAGGGGGCCTGTGAAGCCTTTTGATTTCTCGTAGGTTGCACTTCATGACCCTTATTTTCATTGCTTGATATGCTTCTTCGATGTTTGATACAGTTCAGTGCCCGAATCCCAAAACACCCTGAGGCGGGAGGGGTAGGGGTCTGAAAACGAACTCCCAACTGTCTCAGCTTTCAGTATTGGTGCATAGGACAGTCTCTGCTGTTGTATGGAGGCGGATAATCTTGGTCAAAAATAATCTTGCCTTTATATTCCACTGTATGTTGTTTCCATGCCATTCTTAGGATCCGCTCTTTATCCTATAACTGGAGAATTTTGCAATGATTGATCTAGGCCTCGCAGTCTCCGAGGTGGGCTTGGGCACATAGGGCCTGTGTGCTCTTCGATTCTGAAACTAAAGGCTTGTGGAAGTCTAGTGCATTTCTCAGCATTTCTTCTATAAACTCACACATATCTCCAGTTTCAGTTTTTCTGGTAAGCCATAAATTCTTAGATTGTCTCTTGAGATCTAGCTTGAGATTTAAACATTTAGTTTTAAAAATTCCTGTTGTTGAACTATTTTCTCGATTGCATTGAAAGGCCCATCAAATCATCCTCTGCTGTAGAGACTCTCTCTTCGATTGTTGATATTCGATTCTCTAGTTTAAGTAAGTCATTATGTATTTGTTCCAGCCCTCATTTGGTATCCGATCTTGTTTGTTTAATTTCCCCAACAGCGTTTCAAATCTGGAGTGAGAAAGAGCCTCCAGCTCTGATTCAGTGTCTGCTCCGCTGTACTTCATGGTGAAGCCCTCCGCTGATCGTCGAACTCACAGGACTCATATCGGGCTGGATCGTGTTGCACTTCTCATTTTTGGCTTGCGATCTCTTCCTGCTTTGCCTCCACTGTGTACTTTGTGCATAATTCAACGAAAAACTTCTCTAGTTCTGTGTGGAGTCATTATTTCGCTGGCGCGTAGAGGAGCTCTCAGGTTAGGCTGCCATGCTTTCGATGATGTCACGGAAGTCCCGATGGAACATTATTCTATCTGTCAATCTGCAGTCACCCGTAAGAAGGCAGAATTCCTGTCAGGAGATTGCAGTTGCTCGAATCGACAGCTCAGCTGTTTTGGAATGTAGATAGACTGTAAACCCAGCCTGTCTGGGCAAGCCCAAAAGCCTTTTCAAGAATAGAGTGCATGCAGGACCGCTACTTTGCAACCAAAGTGGTCGACATCAGGGCGGACTTGTGCCCGCAGTCTCTAAGGGTGATGTCAGAGAAAAGTGTGACTTCACAGTACCTCAGTTCTCTTGGAGTTCCTTTGGTCGACCTGAGTTCGTGGATATTATGAGGATCATCCATAGTGTGCATCCCACAAGCTGTAGTTTGGATCCTGGACTGACTCCCTAATTTTGAGTTGTACTGATATCATCGGTCCAGTCCTGATGCAAGTAGTCTGAGCTCCCTGGAGTCAGGTGAGTTTCCTAGCTCCTGAAGAAGAGGCAGTGGTGACCCTCTCTTGAAGAAGCTACCTTGGACCCAGACTGTTTCTCAAACTACAGACCTATCTCTAACCTTCCCTTTATTGGGAAGGTAAATATTGAGAAGGTAGTGGCAGCCCATTTGGAAGACCATTTAACCATCCATAATATCTACAAATCCTTCCAATCTGGTTTTAGTAAAAGACATAGCACCGAGACTGCGCTGGTTCAGGTGCTTAATGATCTTCTGAGGCGAGAGATCAGAAGAGGACGTTCCATTCTGGTTCTTCTTGATCTCTTGTCAGCTTTTGACACTGTGAATCACCTGGTGTTGATAGCACGCCTTGAGGCAAATTTGTGGAATGTCGGAAACTGTTTTACAATGGTTCACCTCATTCCTCACTGGGAGATCACAAGAGTTGTATCGGGAGTCTTTCCTCTGGCCCAACTCCCTTTGTTGTGTGGAGTGCCTCAGGGTTCTGTGCTGTTACCCATGTTATTTGCAGTATATATGCTGCCCCTCTGAGACATTATAAGACAGTATGGGCTGAGGTTTCACTGCTATGCAGATGATACCCAGCTATACCTGTCTTTGCACCCTGCAGGATGGAGCTCTCGTGGTGTTTAACAACTGTCTGGGGGCACTGTTGAGCCCGAGCAAGGTGGCTGCTCTTTAATGCTGCTCCTCTAAGCTAAGAGAACAAAAACTTTTAAAATCGAGTCATTTGGGGTTTAAACTGTGATCCTCGGAAAGATTATTGAATCGAAGCTCCCTACCTCAGGATGCGAAACCCCAGGAAGGATCGCAATCATCCAGATGGAGCAAAGCAAAAATGCTCTGGCCACCTCCTCCACGCGGTCTGGCTCTACCCTGCAGGCCTCAGACACGGAGTGTGCAGGCGAAGAAACCCTACAATCTCTGGGTCAGAAAATAAATCGTCTTATAGCCTCAGTATCATCATTTGCAGAAAATGGACAGTATAGCCAATCAGTGACCAATTTGGAGACTTCTATGGAGCTGCTAACTAATGAATCTCTGGAAGCTAAAAAGCAATCGGATGCTGCTATGGGGTCAGCACTACACTGGTGAAAGAAAACGGACACCTCATGTGAGATTGGAGACCCTGGAGAATCAAATTAGAGCCCCAACATTCGGCTTCTAGGTTTCCCGGAGGGATGCGAAGGGACCACCTGGTTTTATTCCTACAAGATTGGCTGATACAGCAGCTGGGTGAAGAAGTTAGAGACCTGGCAAAACTATTCGAAAAGCCTTCCGGATAGCTAGGCGGGGAAGCCAGATAATGTGGAGGCTCCACGAGCTGTGCTGGCGGTAACGGATGGCGTGGCATCGAGGGACTACCTCCTTGCTATGGCAAGGCAACGTAAAACTTTGTTGTGGAGGGGAATCAATAAGTATTTTTCCCGACATCAGCTATGCCGAGGCAGAGCGCAAGCTATTCGATGGTACCAGGGCGCTCCTTCGAGAAGCAGGGATATAGCACAATATATTATTCCAGCTCGGCTGAGGATCATCCACCATGGAAAATATTTATCTTTTCGGATCCGAAGGAGGCAGGTCGCTGGATCCAGATGCAGGTTCCAAGGAGGAGACATTCGAGAGAACAGACTGATCATTCATGGGAGGAGGATGAGCTGTGAAGGGACGACGAGGTCTCTTGACCGGAGAAGAGAAACTTTCGACTTAGCTAGAGGACTTTAATGTTTTCCTCCCTAGGACTTCATGAGTAGAGCAATTGAATCATATTTGAACTGCAGAAATACAAATATTACACATAAGCTTAGCGCTAATTAAGTTGCCATTTATTTCTAGCAGTCACATTTACATAGGGGATACTTTATTATGCCTGGATGTTCGCGATCTAAAACAGTCGTTTCAAATGTTGCAAGTTTGTGGGAGGTTATGTAGTTTAACACTAAACGGTTTTACTTTAATCTCTGCTTTAAATAAAAGTATCAGTAAATGTGTTGATCAAATTAAAACTGAGGCGCGGAAAGAACAGCGTTAATTAACGAAGCTTGCACCATAAAGGTGCCTCTCTCAGAGTTAAGCATGGATGGTTTCATTCCCTCTTAGGAGGAGAAAGAATATAAGCTTAAATACTTAGAAATAATGGTTGTGTTATTTCCATACTGCTCATGGGCTTTACAAAACAGCTTACTAAGGATAATGGACTTAAATGGTCTCTTTTTTCTTCTTTAAGGAATCCCCTCAGATGTATCTTATGCAGTAGACTAAATCTGTAAGCTCTGCACGTGAGGAGTGGCACCTCAATGTGTTTGTATCTATAGCATATGACTTGTCTCTGCTGGAAATGTACAGCTTGCTGTTTATTAATAATCAATAAATATAAAATTCAAAAACAACTGTCTGGAAGAAATCCAGGGTTGGTTGGATTCTAGTTGGTTAAAGTTGAACTCAGACAAGACAGAGGTTCTGGTTGTGGACCCGGTGGTCAGATAGAGAGGTCGTGTGATGACACACTCTCTGGAATTTTTCTTGGCGGCGTGTCACTTCTGACCTCTGAATGGGTGCGTGGCCTTGGGATTGTCCTAGATGACAGGCTGACATTACAGTCTCAAGTGTTGGCCGTTGTCAGGACTTTCTTTACTATCTTAGGAATATCGCCAGGGTTAGGCACCTTATTCCATCTGACTCTTTGCCAACGTTGGTCACGCCAACCTTGTCCTCGCGTTTGAACTACTGCTGGCGCCCTATACTTTGGGCTTTCTGGGGCTGAAATCCATTGCCTACAGCTGGTGCAGAACGCTGCAGCCCGGTTCTGACTGGGACAAACAGGTCCTGTCATATTACCCGGAGCGCAAACTGCACTGGCTTCCCTATATGGAGCGGATCACCTTTAAAGTCATTTTATTGACTTTCAAAGCCCTTCGCGATCAGGGTCCGGCCTATCTTGAAAGAACTCTTGGTGCCTCATTACCCCGCCGATCGCTTCCACTTGGCCGACATGGGGTTGTTAAAGATTCCAAGAGTGAGTTTAAAATCTTCTGGCAGCAGAGCATTTTCTTAAGCTGCACCCACTCTTTGGAATTCTCTACCACCAGTTACGGAAGTGCACCTCCATGGAGGAATTCAAGAAGAATTTGAAGACTCAGCTGTGGCAAATGGCCTTCTTGGATGGTTAAGCTAATTTTTGTGCTGAGATCTTATTTTATATTTTATTAATTGATTTTAATATTTGATGTTATTATGGTATGATTTTATTTATATGTATTACTGATTTATATTAGATGTTGAGGTTTTAATGTGTTCAGCGCTAAATCTGACCTCCTCCACACATAAGCTACATGGAGGCTCACTCTATACCGATGGGTCTCGGCTCTATCATCCCCACTAGTATGACACGCAGATCTCCATGAGCCTCCATGCGATGCCACACTAACCACAGAATATATGCCGCTCAAAAACTATTTAGGGAATACCTGAAAGACTAATAGCGCTGCTCTTATTGCTACAGGGCATTACATCCTAATCCTGGACCTCTCCACTACTCAGACCACTCACCAAGAAATATTGGTGGTCTAACAGTGGCATCACTAAACATTTGCAGCCTTCTTCCAAAACTTGACAGACAAGTATGGACCGCCAGACATAATCCAGACGTACTCTCAGTAGTAGAAACCTGGCTCACTCCTACTGTTTGTTTCATGTACCTCCCCTCTTCATTTGTAAATACTGAGCAAAAATATTTGTTTAGTATCTCTGCCTTTTCTCAATATCCTCTGCCCACCCCCATCCCCTTTATTAAAGCCTCACTATCCTCCCTTGGTCTTCCTTTGCTCCCTGATGTACCTATAAAAGGTTTTATCCTCTTCTTAACTGAGTTGGCTATCTTTTCCTCGGTTTGGGCCTTTGCTGTTCTGACTGCCTTCCCAGCCTCCTTTTGCTTTAACTGATACAGTTCTCTGTCCTGCTCCTTCACGATTCCTTGTACTTCCTGAATGATTTCTTTTCTCTTGAACCTTCACTGCCACTTCCTTTGAGAACCATAGTGGTTTCTTACATCGTCTTGTTTTGTTTATTTGCTTCACACAAGGCTCGTTACCTCTGTGATGGCAGTTTTATTATTCCCCATTATTCTTCCACCCTCCTTCTTGCCCATTTGCTAGTGCATTCCTTAGGCACTCACCCATTTTGGCAAAGTCAGCCCTCCTAAAGTCCAGTACTTTTGTCTTTGTATGGCTTGACTCTATTGCTGTGTTTATTGTGAACCATACTGTTCGATGGTCGCTAGTTCCCAGATGGCTACCCACTTACCATCTGTGATCCTCTCTCCATCTCCATTTGAGGAAAATCAAGTCTAATATTGCTCCTCTCGAGTGGGCTCCAGTACTAGTTGTCTAAGGCATGTCCCTGTAGGGCATCTAGAATAACTGCACTCTTGAGTGGCAGCTGCAACTGCACTCTAGTTAACATCTGGCATATTCAGATCACCCATCAGCAATATCTCCTTTTTCTGCCATTCTAAGTATACTTTCTATCATTTCCCTGTCTATTTCCTCCCTTGAGAAGGGGTTCAGATACAACCCTGTGCGTATTGTGGTGCCATTGCCTGTCTCCAAATTTACCCACAGTGCTTCTTCCTCCCTGTTTACCCTTTTGTTCTGTTGCTTTTATTCTTCCCTTATAAAGAACTACTCCTCCTCCTCCTCTTTACCCTCCCTGTCCCTCCTGTAGACATTGTATCCTGATATGTTTATGTCCCAGACATGGTTTTGTGTGTACCATGTTTCTGTGACTGCCACGATATCCAGATGTTCCTCCTCCATCAAGGCCACTAATTCAGGAAGCTTGTTACCCAGACCACGGGCATTAGTACTCATTGCTCTCCATTTTTGATGGCTTTACCTTCTGTTGCAGCATCCCCACTGACCGTTCTACCTCAGTCGTTTCTCATTTAGTACCCTGTTTTGTAGGAGAGGCTGGGATTTTCCTGCTGCTTGTCAGTGCCTCTCCCTTTGACTAGTTTAAAAGCTTGCCAATGAAGCATTTAAACCGATTGCTCAAAAGACTTGTTCCCTTCCTGGATAGATGCAGACCATCCTGCCAGTATAGGCTGGTGTCCCTCCAGGTGGAACCCAGTCCCCAGTGAAGCCAAACCCTGTGCTCCGCACCATTTTTTCAACCATTCATTAAACTGCATGGTGCCAATTACCTCGCCTCCCCATGCTTTTGACAGGCAGCACCTCTGAGAAGGACACTGTGTGTGCTACTTGTCTTAGGTCCCTCCCCAACTCTGCAATGTCCTCCTGCACTGCTCTAATCTCATGATGAGCCAAGTCATTTGTCCCTAGGTGGACAATTACGTCCAGCTCGAAGCAGCTGTTCTCGTGATCAACTGCATGGTGCCAATTACCTCGCCTCCCCATGCTTTTGACAGGCAGCACCTCTGAGAAGGATACTGTGTGTGCTACTTGTCTTAGGTAATGTCCCTGATGCAGCAATCCTACTTCCTTGCTACACAGTATTTAGGTGTGATCACCTTCTCAGCATGGTGGTGGATGTGTGATCACTTAAAGGAAACTTTGCAGGGCCTGAGGATCCCCACCCCGGTTGTGGTGATTTAATCCAAATGCTGGCTGTTAAGTTGCTTTTTGGTGCACACAAAAGCTCTCGCCATGCTTTCTGTTTACATCCCTCCCAAGCACACTTAACCTGGCTTTGCATCCTTCATAAAAGCCTTAAGAGGGATGAGCCTTCACTCAGAATTTCTAATGCTTGGAGATTTTAATATAAACTGATTCTCCCCTAATGCGCTGATGCTAGGGCCATTATCTGCTATGCACCTTTACAGCTTGCAGAAGCCCCAACCAGGAGGAACTCCAAAACTGGGACCAGTACCTTGCTGGACTGGGTGCTGTCTAACCGCCGGATAATATCAAGGACACCTCGAGCTAATGAAAGCTGACCTGAGGATCTCCAGTTGGTCTAATGTATATACAGCCTACAACGTTGACACTGCATTGGAACTCTTCATTGACCTCTTTAATGCAATCTACATAAGCATGCCTCCTTCAGAACTACAAAAACAAGGTAACCCATAATCCCTGGATCACCTCTGCTCTTCTTGATCTACTGAAATACAGGGATCACCTCTGGCACATCTCGGGCACTGAGGACACTGTTAACCTACAAAGCAGCGAGAAGCAGAGTGTACCCGTACTATCCTTTCTGCTAAAAGCCAGTATTTCAAAGAGCCCTTTCCACCTCCTGGAACGATAGCAGGACATTCTGAAGAACATCCAAGACATCACTGGTAAAGACCCCAAAACTACCCCGAACATGCTGAACATCTATGGCACCCCTACCATGGACCCAAAAGCCATCGAACGCTTTCACTGAAGCATTTACAGACCTTAGCAACGCTCTTCCCCAAACCCGACTACTTCGTGGTTACCCCTCAGGTATGAACTCTGCAGTCCAGAACCCACCCCGAGACCACCCACCATTTTACTTCAAAGCAGTGTCTATAAATGAAGCCAGATGTTATCTTAGGAAGGTACTGGGAAAGCTAGATTCAGTGGGGACTCCTTGGACTTAAAGTTTGTTGCCCTTACCCTCAGAAAATCCTCATACCTCTTACCAAAATAATCAACCTGTCACTGTCTCAGTCACAATTTCCATATCTGTGAAAATCAACAGTGAGTCACCCGGTGCACAAGAGTGGCGACCGAGCACTACTGGGAAATTACCACCCGATATCTATTCTTCCCTCGATCTCTATGGCCCTGGAGTGCATTGTGGCCAACCAACTCAGAGAGTATCTGATAACTACCAACTCCAGTGTCTCCAACAACATGGATCAGGCGTGGGCATAGTACCATCACTGCGCTCCTGCAGTTTATAGGCTTTATCAGTAACCCTCTGGAACAAGGGCTTTGGTAGGGACAACTTCATAGACCTTACCAAGGCCTTTGACACTGTCAACCACGATCTCCTCATCAGACAACTCTCCTCCATTGGTCTTTCGTCTGACACTACAAGCTGGTTCTCCAGCTACTTAAGCAGCCGAATGCAGCAGGTAAAATTGGTAACTCTTGTCCAGTAGTAGGCCTGTACGCTCTGGAGCCCTGCAGGGATCTATCTTGGGTCCATTGCATTTTAGCATCTTCCTCAATTCACTACCAGGAGTTTGCTGTGGCCACATACTTCAGTACGCTGATGATGCTGTACTTTTTCCAGTAACGTGGACCTCACATTCTCCAGGACCAACTTCAGCAATCCTTTAGATCTGCAGAGAGTGGTTTCAGGATAATAAGCTCATCCTTAATTATAACAAGACTAGGACAATGTTTTTCGACCTGCCAAAGCAGACACAAAACCTTCCCGCTTACCATCATTAATGACAAAAGTACAAAGTTTCGTTATTGTTTTACCACATTATCAGTGCATGTCAGAGGAAACATGAGGAAGAATTTCTTCACAGAATGGGTGGTGGACAAGTGGAACACCCTGCCAGAAGAAGTGGTGGGGCTGAAACAATCACGGGATTTAAGAATGCATGGGATAGACATAAAGGAATTCTGGAGGTCGGGGTAAGGGCAACAGACTTCTAGGAAAACATAAACTGAACTTACAAGCTCAAATGGGCAGACTGGGTGGGTCATAGGTCCTTATCTGCCGACACTGTCTATGTATCTATGACACTGGCTCCTTCTTGAACTGGTTCACCATTTCAGGTACCTGGGTATAACTAGTGACTCTGCCTTGTCTTTCACCCAGCACATCGGCCAAACAGCCAAAGCTATTAACCAGCGTTTAGGAGTTCTACATAGGAACAAACATAATCTCACTCCTGAAGCACTGAATACTGCCATCCACAGATCTTATTTTGAGTGGGAGCTCTTGCAGCAGGCTACACCGTGGAGAACTATACTGCCAGGCACTGGACTACGCAAAAATTCTTAGCTAACAGTACCAAGCGAGACTGCCCCCTAACGTCGGACCCCTCCGACATCCACCAGAAAGGTATAAAGGGCAGTCCCCGGCCTGGTTCTTTTTCATACGTAAACCCCTCCATTGTTTTCCACGTCGCCGACTGCTAACAGTCGATCGCCATTTTCGCTAACTTTGTACAAAGTTTCATTATTGTTTTACCACATTATCGGTGCATGTCTTCTCATTGTCCTCCAGTCAGCAACCGAGCCTGCCTCATCTGCTTTGGGCCCGATCATAATGCCGACTCCTGCCCACACTGCAAAAATTTCAACCACTGAACTCGAATTCGTTGACTGAAGACGTTGAAGACCTACTTTCTAGAACAGGGATCTGGGACTTCTCACAAATCTAAGGAGAAAAGTCCAGGGAAAACACCATCATCACGAGAAGGACAGGACATGCTCAGATTCCCGATCCAGGTCTCTGCATAAGAAAACGGCCAGCTCCAGTCCTTCCTCTCACGGGAGGTCGGACTCTGTCCCTTCCCCGCCAACCCAAGTTTCCTCCAGGTTGCCGGCCTTGAAACCCGGCGTTGATGCAGACGCCAGGTGGTGTTTCTTTGGGACAGGGCCTTCAGCCCCTCCTTAGTCTTAGGCCATACAGCCATACCTCTGGGTCTAAGTCCAGGGATTCCGCCATTAAAAGGGCAGGCAACAGCCACCCTGCCACCCCCAACTGTTGAAGGCTTCCTCCTCCTCCGTCGGATCATCGGGCTGGACCCGACGACAGGAAACAATGTTTGGAACTGGAGTCTCACCCTGATGCCAGCTTTCCAAAGTATCGGGCTTCAGACTCCCAGTGCTCCAACCCAACATCTTCACCTTCGGGGTCCTCCTGCTGCCTGCACACCCTAAGCTACTGTCAGAAGGGGCACAGCTGCCAGCCAAGGAAATGCCTCGCCCGACACGCTGACGATGGGTGGTCAGACATCAGGTCAGCCAGTCGACCTGCTGTCAGCTCTGACACCATCCCAGGACCAGACACGGAGAAACCTAAATCACCAGAGTGTACATCGGCTCCTGACAAGCAGTTAGGTTTGCGCCCAAGAAGCCCGACGACAGGTCTGAGACGCCAGACCCACTGGCATGAGCCATGGTCTCCACTGGCACCAGCCATGGTCTCCTGGCGAAATTCCTGGTGGGACATGGGAAAGACATCATCCCCAAGAAACCCCAGGTTCCACGCTGCAGCCTCTCCCCATAGTGGCCCCCACAGTTGCCACTTCCCCGGGACAGATCTCCTGCTCAGTCAGATGACAGGTCTTCTGAACGGCACAGTTACCATTCAAGATCGCCTCCAGGTGTTACAGGAGGAGGCACCGCATTCCCACTCCAGATCTTCCTCGAGGTCATCCGACTCAAATTCTTCTGTCTCCTCCAGATCCTCAGGGAGTTTTCCTCTCCTTCCTACCACCCTGACCCTCTGGGAGATTTGCCCTGTCCCCCGGACGATCCACATTCTTGGATGTGATCGTCACATCAATTTTTTTTTTTTTCAAATAGAAATTTATTGGAGAGTTTTTTCCAGAAAAGTACACATATAAACAGACACACAAACAGTACATTACTACTCTCTTCCCATGATATTACAACTAATAACATCTAGAGAAAAAAAAGAGTAAAGAAACAAGGCCGGAGGTATAGAAAAGGGGAGAAGAGATAAATAATTAGTTAAAGGGAGAGTACCTTGAAAATATAAAAACAACATAGAAAAAGAAAGGAAAGAAACACTATATCAGTATAAGTGCTAACAACAACTTATTGCCTCTAACAAGTATCGAGAGTTATTTCAGTTGTAGCGAAGGCTCCACATACAAAATCGCCCTGCTCATACGATTATATACTAAAGCTTCATAAAAAGACACATCCAGCAATTAATAATAGAACAGGTCTGATACACATGCGCGAGAGGACCTCAAAGGCAGGACCTGGACAGTCTTCTCAAGCATATCTGGCAAGCAATTCTAATACTGGCTTACCCTTCCGAGAGGCCATGAAATGTAGAAATGGTAACCATCTCCCTTTAAATGTATCTAAGGATAGCCTCAACTTAGCTGTCAGATACTCCATGTCTAGAATCCTGATACAGACATTGTACCAAGTGGAGATAGAGGACTTATCCGTGTAAGCCATGGTAGATTGATGACTTTGAGGGCTGCTGTCACCAGGATTCCAAACAGGAGACGAGAAGATCTGGAGACCAAAGGAGGGGAGGCAATCCTAATAACCAGTACTGTGGGGACTCTGGCAATACTAATTGAAAATACTATTAAAAATATATTTTACTTCCTCCAGAACTCTTGTATAACTTTACAATCCCAGAATATGTGAAAATATGTACCAACCAACTGACAGTTTGCCAGCAGAGATCAGAATGATGTAGTCCATAATGTTTTGTCATCACAGGGACTCTAAAAATCTAACAGTTAACTTCCAACGGAATTCCCACCAAAAAGGGACGACGTAGTGTTTGAATGGACTTCAGATAGAGGTCCAGTCAGATTCTGACAGGGCTATACCCAGGTCCCCTTGCCACTTATCCTTAACCAGCAATAAGGAGTCACCTCAGCACGGTTCATCCCTGCACTAAACTAGAGATCGCTTTTTTTGATTTGGCGACCTGATCAGGAGGAAAGAATAAGTTGCACTGGGTTATTTAGGATTCTACGCCCACCTCAAGTTTCCTTTCATTTATATGGACATGGTGTCTTAACTGGAGGTAACGAAAAAAATCTGTATGCTGAAGATTAAATTCGGCCTTTAGCTGCTGGAATGGTTTAAGTAGATTCTGGTCAAAAAGCTGACCCAGGTTGACCAACCCTGCTCTAGCCCACCACTGAAAACCCATATCCCACCTGAGTGGGACAAAATCTAAGCAGCTCAAAATAGTCGTGTGTTGGTTAAGCTTTAAGGTGATACCTAATTTTAAGTTCATATCCCTCCACACCTGGGAAATCACCCTTGTGAAAGGATTTCTGAAATCAAGCTGGCCCAGCCTGGGAGTGTCCAAAAATAAGGTCCGAGATATTTTCCAGGGAGAGTCAGCCCTTCAATCTGAGTCCATTTTGGCGGGAATCCTGGGCCATGGTCACAAAGGTTGCAACTGAGATGCCCAGAAATACTTCTGGACATCTGGTACCCCAAAGTCTCCCCTATCTTTGGGGCCACCATACTTTTCTACCTCACTCGGGGCCTCCTCATGGACCATAACAACTTGGAGAGGGTAGAGTTCAGATCTCACCAGAAATTCCTAGGGGGTCTAAAGGGAATGGCACCTAGTGTGAACAACAGGCGGGGAGAATGTTCATGCTAATGGATTCACCCCTACCTGAGATGGAAAGAGGGAGCCTCTCCTTCTGTTGCAGTTCTCCCTAATATCTTGAAGTATTCTTAAGTGATTCATGGAATATAAGGCCTTGATATCCCTAGGAACCCATACCCTAAATATCTGAACCACGACTTACACCATTTGATTTGCTGTACCCTCAGTAAGGGCTGATTCTGGGACCCCCAAAGGGAATAACTCCAGATTTATCTGGATTAACCTTTATAGCTGGAAAGGGCTCTGAATTCTACGAGAAAACTAAAAATCTTAGGTACTGCCCTTACTGGATCAGATATATATAACAGGGTGTCATCCGCTAAAGTGAGACCTTGACCTCCACCCCTGAGCGAAGACCCTGGAAAAATCAGTTTGCCGAATATAGGCTGCCAAAGGTTCCAAACTAAGGGCGAACAGGAGAGGACAGAGAGGGTAGCTTGCCTAGTCCCTCGCCGATCCCAAATTGCATGGAAATCATCCCATTCACCCAGACCTTAGCTCTAGGCTTAGTGTATAAATTGGATATCCAAGCCCAAATTTCTCTCCGAACCCAAAGACCCCAAAACCAAATCCAGGTACTGCCAATTTAAACGATCAAAGGCTTTCTCAGCATCTAGCGATAATATTGCTGAAGGTGGGGAATCAATAGGAGCTGGGCCGAGGAAATAACATTTAACAGCAATCTGATGTTGTCCTGAATGTGCCTCCCAGGTATAAACCCAGTTTAGTCCGGGTGTACTAGGACAGGAACCACATTCTGTAACCGTGAGGCTAATGATCTTAGCGAAAATTTTGGCATCCTGGTTAAGTAGCGAAATAGGACGGTACCCAGCACATGAGGTATGATCTTTCCTGGTTTGGGCAATACTGAAATAAGAGCCTCCCTCATGTGTCTGGCAAGGCCCCTGCTCCTGAGCTACACTGTAAACTCTAGTGAGCAGCGGGTCAGCTCCTCCTGAAACTTTTTATAAAATTCCGAGGTAAACCCATCAGGACGGGAGCCTTCCCAGAGCCGAGAGTCTTTATAGCTGCCCCACCTCTGCCTCAGTGAAGGGGGCCTCCAAGGAGTCCCTTTGAGTACCCGACAATGCAGGGAGCTCTATACCTTGAAAGAAATCTGAAATTTTTTGCCATGCTCCTGTGTTTCTTCCTTCATGTACAATTGTTTATAGAATTCCTAAACTCTTGTGCAATTTCCCAGGGAGAATCTTATAAGGGTAATTTGGCAGGTCAGAATTAACCTTGACCACGCACTGTCGGCTGCCTGCCTACGGAGCCTAGGTGCTAGCAGTTTGCCTGCCCTCTCTTCCCTCTCATAGTAACGCTGCCCAGCATATCTAAGGAAATTCTCTATCCGTCTCTGTAATAATGAATTATATAACTCTCTGGCCTCCTTAGCTTTTTGAGTACTTGCTGGGACCCCGTGACGCTTGTGTGATGCTTCCAGATCCGTAATAGAAGCAATAGCTTCCTTCATACGAACCTGATGCTACCTGTTCCTATGGGAGGCAAGGCTATCGATGCCCTCGCACCACTGCCTTTAAGGCGCCCCACAGGAACTTGGGTCTTGAAAGCACCTCCGTAATTTCTTTAAGTAACGCTGAATAACTCTTTTAGTAGACTCAATATATTGTTTGTCATTTAGTAGCCCGGATCAAATCTCCAAAGACCTCCCCTTCCACAGAATCCCAACCAAGCTTTGCCTTGATCATAGCATGGTCAGAGATCGTAATCGGAGGCTAGAAATATCCTAAAAGAATGCAAAGCATTCCTCTGAGTGTAAAATCTGTCCAATCTTGAATACGTATTGGAAGCTGGAGAAAAAAGGTGAAATGTTTCACCGAGGGTTAAACTGCCTCCATGGGTCAATTAGTCCGGCTTCTGAAATCAAGTTACGAGTAATCGGAGCAGGACCTGGAACCTGGGGTTTTAGTGGAGCTTCTTCCATACTAGTATCTTCAACGAGTTCCAGTCCCCCATTAAAATAACTTGTCCAGGGGTAAACTAGCTACTGAGTTGAAAAGGGATCAAAAAATTCTCGGAGGGTGGGGTAGGGACGTAGACTCCCAACAAGTGAATTGTCCACCCTTATAAATGCCAGAAGCCGTCAGTTAGGTGCCGAACCTGATTTTATTACAGATTGAATCTGAAACGGAAGACCCTCCAAATATAGGATTGCTACTCCCTTTTTTGATTGTGGGTGCTCATCAGAGCATACCATATTCACCCAGTCCTGCACAGTTTCATATGCTCTCCCAGGGTCAGTTTAGTCTCCTGTAAACAAGCAGTGTCACACCTTTTCTTTTTAAATTCAGCTAGTATCTTAGCACGTTTAACAACATTGTTAATTCCTTTAACATTGAGTGAACAGATTGTCACATCAGCCATGTTTTATATTCAGGAAAATTCGAACATAATTATACATCCTGTGTCCAGTTGCACAATCATAACACCCGATCGTGCAAAAAGGTACTCTCCCAAGACATGAAAAGACAGAAAAGAAGAAAGAAATAGAGAAAAAACAGAGCAATAATTAATGCAGACACAATGTCAGACCCTAAATCTACAAAGTGCAGGCCCAGCGCCAAGAGCACTGAGCTTGCCTCACGATAAAGGAGTGCACAGCGACAGGTCGTTGCTCATATGTAACAAGCAACTAAAGCCGCCATCCGAGCTGGTAACCCTCGCCAGGTAAGCGCTCCAGTGCACGTGGGGGAAAAAACTTTACCCCTAGAGGAACAACACTCCACTAGGAGTGAAAAGGTTGGAAGACTCCCAACCCTGGGAGTCACCAGCCTGTGCCCTCTGTTGGTTTCTATAGGGAAATACTTCCGGGAAGGCTGGGAAAAAGAAACCCTGAGTCTGCAACGTTAACTTAATCATGAATGCACTTCTTTTATAGAGAATCCAGTGCAACTCAAGCTGTAAGAGAAAAAAAATTTTCTTCCCCTCTTCCTTCCTTCTCCTACCCTCAGTCCCCACACCCTCCTCCCTCTTTCCATTGGCTTGAGACCTCACCCCATGGACATCATAATGAGACTGGTGAGCTGTATACCCTTTCCTTCTTACTAAAGCAAACCATACCATGGGGGCCTAGGAGGCCTGTGATTAGAAGGGCCAGATTGAGCTCCACCCTGTTAGCGGTCTACAACGATTATCTATGTCACAAAGGATTGACACTCTCACACTTTTCCCTGGAGGGAGAACAGGAGGGAGAAACCATGGGGCCTAATCCACCCGACTCCCCCTTCTACTCCTGCCCCCACAAGGCCGAAACTAAATGCACTGATCGTAGTTCTTCATAATCATATAAAGGAGATGGATAACAGGAGCCCCCAAATCCACTAAGAATAACATCTCATCTCACCTTAAATTAAGTGAAGTACCATTACTAAAACTGTCCATGATATAGCCATAACGATTTCCTTTCTACTACAGCAACTCCCTCTGTGAGCAGCATCCCACATGGAGGGAGAAGGGAGATAACGAGAAAAATCCCTGTGAGGTCAGGGGGACCAAAACCTCAAACGGACTCCAGGAAGGAGTCACCCTGAAAGAGGTCGCACACACCCCAGAAACAGAAACAAATGGTCCGCCTCCCAGCCTCTATGACGATATTGAAACAAGCTAGCGCCCAAAGGGCGAAGAGGGCCCCCCCTCCACAGCCCAGGACCAGAGCAACCGCTGAAGAAACAAAACAACGAGTAGGGCTACCAGGTAAACCCATAAACCGATCCTTTTCTGTACTCTAAGGGACCTTTGTTTAAATGGTAGTAGAAATGCTACAGGGTCAAAGGAAATGTAAGTTTGACAATCAAACCCCTAATAAACAGGGAAATCATTAAACAGTCATTTGCTACAGTTCAGCCAGTCTGCTCAGAAGATTTCCTCTTGGTGATCCATTTGGATAAGTCAGCATGTAAGGTAGAACTGAGTCCACTCTGAAATAGGTCCGTTAGTATTCTTGAGCCTGGAGCCACTGCCCAGAGTAGTTGCTCAGTTTCCTTCTCTGCAATCTCTTCCTTTATATCAGGAACCAGAATGTCCTTAGCGACCAGAAAATCACGGGCCATCAGTAACGAATCATAAATTTTGGGACCCTCAGGTAAATCTATCCACAGTCTAGCGGGATAACGCAGCTGGGCCTTCCAGCCCTTCTCTCTTAGCTGTTTCACCACTCTGAGCATCTTTTTCCACGCTAGGCCAGGGCGGGGAAAATCTTGATCCACAAACACTTTGATTCCATCAAAATTAAAGTCCTTCTTCGCCCATGCCAGGCAGGACCTTATCCTTGGTCGAATATCTCAGGAATTTGATAATAATAGTTCTGGGAGGGGCACCTTGTTTGAGGCTTTGGGGCAAGGGCCCTGTCTGCCTTTTTGATCTCAAGGAATCCTCCTCTATCTGCAGCTCCGTCTTTAACCAGCAGTCCATAAAGGCCACCATGTCAGCCTGCACGGCCCCTCTGGTATACGGCCACCGTTATATTATTGTTCCTTGAGCACGCCTCAACATCCTCAGCCCCTCACTGTTGAGCCTTCTCCCTGCCATATAAAATGCCACCGATCTTCCATAAGCCTGTGTTCGATCTGCAGCCCCTCTAAGTGTTGTTCAACTGCAGTGGTTCTGGACTCCAATTTCTTAAAGTCCTTTGGATATCCAATACTTTTCGTCTATCTTATGTAATAGCTGATGATTTTCCTCGATTCTGCTCTCATGCTGGTTGAACCTGAGTCGGAGCATGAATCATCGGCCCCTGATGCCGAAAGCACTGAGGAGCCGCGAGGGAGCTGGACTGAGGCCTGCCATCTGTCTGCCCTGTAGATTTTCCGAAACAGTTTCAGCAATCAAAGAGCCTCTTTTCTTTGTGCAGACCATTGTAGGACGTATATTATGCCCGTGACGTTGTATAAAACCCCAGGATGTCTCCACAAAATACTGGATTCTCTTCTTTATTTTACATTGGAGAATCAGAGCGAGGAGTTAGGCGCCATTCCCACCAACTACGTCACCGAAGTCGTCACTCCAATTTTTGAATCAGTGGGAAACTTGAGGATCTTGATCCAGAGAGAAAAGCTGGCTCATTTCTTGGGTATGAATGAGCCCAAACCTTAGTAATTTCACCCTTGTTAGCTCCTTTCCGGACGCTATTAGGCTAGCCTGGGCACCCTTCTACAGCTTCCGCTATACCCAAGAAAGTGGAAGGCCATATCAGACCACCTGACGACCCAGCGGTCCTTGGGTGTACAGCCCAAGGCGAACTCTCTCAGTTGTCCTGACAGCGCCCACGGCAGGACCAAACAGCCCTGGCACATGAGCTCCCAGCCGCGGACAAGGAATCAAATGTCTGGACCAGTTCGGCAGGAAGGTCTACTCATCGCCACCTGCACCATTCATTTGCTCAACTCTTTGGCTGCATGGTACAGTACCAGAAATTTCTCTGAAACAAGGCCATCAAGCTTGCAAAAGACAGCCCAATTCTGATCACAAAACAAGCTCCTAGATGTGCTCCAGTCCGGTGTGGGCGTGGGGAGCACATCTTGAAAGTCATCTTATGATTTAGCGGACATGGCAGCCAGGGCAGCTGCCACAGAGGTTTGCATACAGAGGTACACTTGGCTCCAGGTTTCTGGATTTGGCAGGACCTTCAGGATGCCATCATTGATGCCCTGTTCCATGGGTCCGTGTTTTTCAGCCCAGACATTGAGAAAATAATCTCGGACCTCAGGACTCTGGTAAGGCCATCCAGTCTGTGCATCAGTTGTACAGATGTGATCAGACCCCTGGTAGACATTGGCAGTTTCGTTTCAGGGAGGCAGAAGCCTAAAAGACAGAGACAGAGAGGCAGCTTCGCCATAAAGCTCCTCTCAACCCGTGGAGCACAGGGACCTCAGAACACCAAACTCTCCCAGGTCTCCTGCCCACCCCGGACTCCCATGTCTGACTTCTTGCCCCCACCATCACCCTTGCCGGATCCAGGGTATAGGTAGTAGGGATCGGTTCTCACTTTACCTCAACAGGTGGGCCACCATCACTACTGATGCGTGGGTCTTGCAGTTGATAGGCGGGGTTCGTGCTGGAATTTCTGCAGATTCCCTGGACAGTCCCTCGGTCCAATGACTTACTCCCCTCCCATACCAAGCTCATTTGGGAGGAGGTACAGTCCCTGCTAAACAAGAAGGCAGTAGAACCCGCTCCTGTCCCACAGTGGGGAAAGGGTTTTCTCCGCTTCTTCTTGGTTCCCAAGAACACAGGGACCTGTGCCCGATTCTGGACCTGAGTCTCTTGAACAATTATATAGATTACAAGAGGTTCAGGATGATCATCTTTGCCAGGCATTCTTCCCATGTTGCATCAAGGGACTGGCTTTGCTCCTGGACATGCAAGATGCCTACCTCTATATTCTGGTGCTTCCAGCTCACAGGAGGTTCCTGAGGTTCTGCTTTCAGGAAGGCATTTCCAGTTTCGGGCCTTGCCCATCGGCCTTTCCTTGGCACCGCGTATGTTCATGAAGTGCCTAGTGGTGGGGCAGCAGCCCTAATGAGGCAGGGCACTTAGTTTATCTCTACCTCGATGACTGGCTTCTGACCACCACCACAAGGGATTGGCTTCTGGCAGCTTTAGAGGACACCTTCAGCCTGTTCAGCTCCCTGGGGATCACTTTAAACATTTATTTATTTATTTATTAGCTTTTGGTAACCGGGTAAGTGCGCTGTAGGCAACAGACCTGCCTATTTTCAGGCACGACCGGGAGACCACAGGACATTGGTACAATATGCAGAAATGCTGAAACCATGTCAGAGTTTACAATCGTAGAGGCAATCCCAGACATGGAGCAAGGAAGGCCTTCCCTGCCAGACAGGGCAGTACACCTTCACTTTTGGCCCACAAAGTTTCAGCTGCTCACCAGGTCCCAGCTCGGACCATGCTCCAGCTCCTGGGCCATATGGCAGCGGCCATAGTGACCATTCTCTCAGCACGCCTGTTTATGAGAGGTCCCTCAGTGGACCCTCAGAGTGCAATGGCATCGGAGAGAGGATGATCTCGACTAGCTGGTCTTGATCTCCAAAGCAATGGTACAGACTCTTTCTTGATGGCTCTGTCCCCAGAATCTAGAGTTCAAGTCCCCTTTCAGAGATCCCCTTTACAGGTTCTCACAACCGATGCCTCAGGCCTAGGTTGGGAGTCCATTTTCAGAATAAGTCAGACACAGGGTGCATGGTCTTCTTTGGAACTGACCCTCTACACCAATATTCTGGAGATGAGAGCAATTCTGTATGCTCTACAGGCTTTCTCCGGACCTCCGTTCAGGTCCCTGTTGGTACAGACGGACAACATGTTGGTTGTTTACTACATCAACAAGCAGGGGAACTCACTCCTATCCTCTTTATCGGGAGGTTATGAGAGTATGGTTCTGGGCTCTAGACCATGGCCTACTCGTTCACCAAAGTGCATGTTCCAGGGTCCAAAGCCCTTAGCTGGCGCTTTAAAAGCCAGACTTCGGTCGAGGACTTATGAATGGGAACTCTGGCAGGTCTGTAGCAGACAACCAGCTTCAAAAGAAGGGTCGTCCAGAGCTGGACCTCTTCTCGTCCCCTGCAACACAAACTGCCCAGTTTCTGCTCACTTGATCACGGGCCTGGTGTTTTCTGGTGAGGTGCATTGTCCTCTGTTGGACAGAGGGTTTCTGTGTGCCTTCCTCCCTTTCCTCTTCTGCAAAGAGTCCTACCCAGACTCCGAGCAGAAGGAGCAGAGATGATTCTCATAGCTCCACCTTGGCCTCACCAGATATGGTTCCTGCTACTGCAGCAGCTGACAGTGTAACCTCTGATCCTCCTGCCCTTGTCCTCCGTTTACTGTCACAAGAGCAGGGCAGGCTGATTCACCCTGACCTCCGGTCCCTACATTTGCATGCCTGGCACCTGCAGATATAGCCACTTCTAGATTTTGGAGTATCTCCCAGAGTGGCTGAGGTCTTGGTGGCTGCCAGGAAAACTTCCACTAGGGCTACCTACACCATGAAGTGGAAGCACTTTGCTTATGGGCCTTGAATCGGGGTCTGGACCCTCTCTCTGCCCTTCAGAATACTGTCCTCGAGTACCTTATTTCCCTGTCAGATTTGGACCTCTGATATTCCTCCATCAAAGGTGCACCTCTCTGCTTATCGTGCACTGGTGCATGGCAAATATATTGCCCAGATGGATCTGGCCCAGATATTTTTGAGGGAATCCTTCATCTTAAACCCCCATTAGGGACCCCATCCCTCCTTGGGATCTTTTGCTTTTGTTAGAAAAACTTATGTTGCCTCCCTTCGAACTGTGCGCATATTGAGAGCTATGTTTTCTGTCATGAAGCGTTGTTTTAGTTCCGTTACTTCTGCCGGAGGATTTCCGAGCTTCAGGCTCTGATGGCTAAAGAGCCATATTTGATTTTCCACAAGGACAGGGTGTCCTTGAGGACCAATCTAAGTTCCTTCCTAAGGTGATGTCCCAGTTTACCCTTAATCAGGACATCAGCCTTCTGGTTTATTACCTGGAGTATGTTAATCGAGTGAGGCTCTCCTTACGCACTGGATGTACAGTACATAGAGTGCTTAGGTACTACGTTAACTGCACTCGAACTTTCAGAAGATATGAACAACGTTTTGTTTCCTTGCCCCGAGAACTCTGGGGTGCCTGTGGCAAAGCAGACTCTGTCCAGATGGCTAGTCCATTGCATCACCTTCTGCTACAGTAAGTACAACAAACCCTTACCAGGCTCAGTTAAGGGTCATTACACCAGGGTGTTTCTGCCTCTTTTGCGGTGCTTTGGAACATTCCTGTGGCAGACATCTGCCTAGCAGCTACTTGGGCTTGGTGCACACCTTGTGAAGTACTACAGCCTGGATGTTGCTTCCTCAAGCACTGGGTTTGGTTTAGTGATACTTCAGGCCTGTTGACTTGAAGCTGCCCGCTTCTAAGGTTTCCACCTCCCAGTCTGTCTGGGATCCGTTTAGTACTGCTTGGTACTCAGTCCTGATGGTGTAGCCTGCTGCAAGAGCTCCCACTTGAAGTAAGATAGTACAGTTGTGTAAGAACTTACCATAACAGTAGATCTTTGAGAGGAGCTCTTGCAGCAGGCATTATTCTCTCCCTTCTTCCCCTGGTCCTTTCTCCTTTCTTTCTTTATCCTTGACGGGTATTCCGCTAACCTCGGTTCTCTATTATTTGTCAGCCGGTCTCTGGTGGAGAAGTGGGTGTGGCCAGGGACCGCCCCTTTATACCATTTCGGCCCCCAATCAGTTAACACTTTTATGGGATTTCTACCCTGCCTAAATTATTTATTTTCCTCCACCACCTCTTCCTTTTTGTCCCTCCGTCATTCCATAGCTCTTTCCTCCCTACCAACCTTAATACATCTTCATCATCCCACTACCTCACACCTCTTCCTCCCTATTCTCCTCCACCCCTCCTTCCCCCACCCTCCTCTCCCTTTATTCTACTTTGACTACATAGCTATTCTTCCCTTTCCCTCCTATATATCCCCATCCTACCTCCTACCTCTGCTTGCCTTCTCCCTTCCCTTTTCTCTTCCTCCCTGTCCCTCTCTACTGGTACAAGACCTTCCTTCTTTCTTTGACTCAAGCACAATCCAATTATCTGCCTATGCTGTTAGTTGTACAGTTCTCCTTTTAAACAAGTGTCCTCAAGTTATGTTACCATTACCTAGTGAAACATCAGCCTTTGTTTTGACTCTGCACCCTGTACATGCATAGATTGCATAACTATTGTTAGCATTTATGCCTGGAGACAGTTTTCAATTGTTTTCTGCTGTATCTGTATCTGTGGAACATATCTATATTCTTGTTTGTGTCATACTTGATGTGGAACCTATGAAAGAGTTTTCTGCTCAAAGGTGTTAATCCAAGATCTCAATAAATAAATAAAAATGCCAGTGTGCACCACCTGTCTGATATGTGGTACTGGCAGTGCCATATGTATCTTCCTGCCAAGCCTTTTCTTTTAATTATTAGCTTGACCCATCCATCCCTGTCCTAGTTGAGGCTTCATCTGGTCGGACCAAGCCCAGTGGAGGAGTGATCAGTGACTGTGTATTTGTGTTGGGGGATCCAGGTGTGATTCTATTAAAACAAGCATTTGTCAATGCCGAATGTTTGCTTGTTGGCATTGGTAGTGCAGCAGTTAGAGAGCTGCATAATAGGAATGGCAGTGAAGTATTGAACTGATGCCAACCCCACCACCACTCTGCAGAGACTGAAGGTATTGGGTGTGCCTTTGGATCATCAGGCATAGCGCCACACCATTTCCACACCCTGCTCTGCAGACACTGGCAAATGTCATGGTGTGCCTTGGGGTCTTTGGCCCTTATGCTCACCCCATTCCATCAGGAAATACGGTGAGATGGGTCCTGTATGGGAGAATGGGGTGAACTTTGGGGCTGAAGAGTCCAAGGCACACCTCGATGCCTCTCACTGGCTGCAGGGTGTGGAATGGTATGAGCATTACAGGCGAGAATCCCAAGTCACACCCTGATGCCTGTCAGTTTCTACAGGCTGGGCGTTATGGTCAGAAACCCTAATGCCTCAGGCTTTCGTTAGCATTTTACTCAAATTTTCAACATGGGTTTTGACCCTACCTTATGAACAGTGGCAATATCAGTTTGTTGGCGAGCTGATTCGCTAGCGACTATGCCATTTGGCACCACAGGTGCGAAAACAAATTCGAACACGGTGTGAAAATGATAACTGTACTGTTCATGGGGGTACAAAAATGGCAATGTTGAAATTCTGCAGTGAAAATGTTAAAAAACTGGTGAAGTCACGATGTGCGTAGAAAATGCACAATGCACACCCTAATGCAATTAGTTTGGGGTTTTTACAACAGATTGTCAACACAGGATTTTGGAACCTCCACTCATGAACAGTGTCAATGTGATTTTCTTAATCTATCCCGAACAGTGATTTCCCACAGCGACCACGCATTTCTGCGCTGGAAGTGCAAAAACACATTTCAGCCAGTGTGTGAAAAATGACAGCTGTACTGTTCATAGGAAGTGTGGAAAAATGCTAGTGTTGAAAATCTGAACTGAAAATATTAGAAATCCATGAAGTTACGAGGGCGTGGAAACTGCACAATGGTCGCTCGTAACACAGTCATTTTATGGACTTTTTCACCAAATTTTAACATAGCCATTTTAATACCTCTGCTCATGACCAGTGAACTGTCATTCCCCTTAATCTGTCCTTAACATTGATTTCAAGACACCGACCACGCCATTGTGCGCTACATGTATGGAAACACATTTTGGCAAGATGTGAACAATGACAGCTATAGTGCTCATAAGGAGGTGTGGTAAAATGGCAATGTTGAAAATCTGGAGTGAAAATATTGAAAATTCAGCGAGCTACGTGTGTGTAGGAACAAGCTAGCGCATGCTGGTAAAACAGTCATTTGGGGAATTTTTCACCAAATTTTCAACATAGCCATTTAACACCTCTACTCATGAACAGGATCATTGTGATTTCTTAATCTGTCCCGAACATTGATTTACGCTATGACTGCACCATTGTGCACTACATGCGCTTAAACACATTTTAGGCGAGATGTGAGAAATGACAGCTGCACTTCTCATAAGGAGGTGTGGTAAAATGGCAATGTTGAAAATCTGGAGTGAAAGTATTAAAAATTCATGAACTTACGAGTGTGCTGAGGAACAGCACAACTTAGCTTGTAAAACAGTTATTTTGGGAATGTTTTCACCAAATTTTCAGCATAGCCATTTTAACACCTCTGCTCATGAACAGTGTCACTGTGATTTTCTTAATCTGTCGAACATTGATTGTACACTGACTGCACCATTATGCGCTACATGCTGCAGGAAATGCATTTTGGGCGCGTGAAAATGACAGCTGTACTGCTCATAAGGAGATGTGGTAAAATAGCAATGTTGAAAATCTGGAGTGAAAATATTAAAAATTGTAGAAATTACAAGCGTGCGTAGGAACTGCGCAACGCACACTTGTAAAATAGTCATTTTAGGAATTTTTCACCAAATTTTAACATAGCCATTTTAACACCTCTGCTCATGAACAGTGTCACTGTGATTTTCTTAATGTGTCCTGTACATTGATTTCTCACACTGACTGCACCATTTATGCGTTGCATGCGATGAGGCATTTTGGACAAAGCGTGAGAAATGGCAGCTGTACTTCTCATAAGGAGGTGTTGTAAAATAGCAATGTTGAAAATCTGGGTGAAAATATCGAAAATTGGCGAACTTACAAGGTGCGTGGTAACAGCGCAACGCATGCTCGTAAAACAGTTTGAGGAATTGTTTTAACTAAATTTTTAACATAGTCATTTTAACACCTCTGCTCATGAACAGTGTCACTGTGATTTTCTTACTCTGTCCCAGACATTGATTTACGCACACTGACTGCACCATTGTGCACTACATGCGCATAAACACATTTTAGGCGAGATGTGAGAAATGACAGCTGCACTTCTCATAAGGAGGTGTGGTAAAATGGCAATGTTGAAAATCTGGAGTGAAAGTATTAAAATTCATGAACTTACGAGTGTGCGAGGAACAGCACAACTTATGCTCTAAAACAGTTATTTTGGGAATTTTTTCACCAAATTTTCAACATAGCCATTTAATACCTCTGCTCATGAACAGTGTCATTGTGATTTTCTTAATCTGTCCCGAACATTGATTGTGCACCGACTGCACCATTGTGCGCTACATGCAAGAAATGCATTTTAAGCGACGTGAAAATGACAGCTGTACTGCTTATAAGGAGATGTGGTAAAATGGCAATGTTGAAAATCTGGAGTGAAAATATTAAAAATTGTGAAATTACAAGCGTGCGTAGGAACTGCATAGCACACATTATAAAATAGTAATTTTAGGAATTTTTCACCAAATTTTAACATAGCCATTTAACACCTCTGCTCATGAACAGTGTCACTGTGATTTTGTAATGTGTCCTGTACATTGATTTCTCACACTGACTGCACCATTGTGCGTTGCATGCGTGGAAGCGCATTTTGGACAAGGCGTGAGAAATAGCAGCTGTACTTCTCATAAGGAGGTGTTGTAAAATAGCAATGTTGAAAATCTGGAGTGAAAATATCGAAAATTAGCGAACTTACAAGCGAGCGTAGGAACAGCGCAACGCATGCTCGTAAAACAGTTTGAGGAATTGTTTACTAAATATTTAACATAGCCATTTTAACACCTCTGCTCATGAACAGTGTCACTGTGATTTCTTACTCTGTCCCAGACATTGATTTCTCACACCAACTGCACCATTGTGCGCTACTGTGGAAAAGCATTTTGGGCATGATGTGAGAAACAGAAGCTTTACTGCTCATAAGGAGGTGTGGTAAAATAGCAATGTTGAAAATCTGGAGTGAAAATCTTGAAAATTGCGAACTACGGTATGCGTGAGGAACAGCGCCAATGCATGCTTCATCAAACAGTCATTTGAAATTTTTCACCAAATTTTCAACATAAGGTTTTGGGGAGCCTACCTCATGAACTGTGACACTGTCCTTTTGTTAATCGGTCCCGAAGGTGATTTGGCGCAGTGACTGCTGAATTACTCTTTGGGCCTGATTAACGCCATGACAGTGAGAGAATTCATGAGAAGGGGTCCAAAAACACCATGTTGAAAATTTGGTGCTAAAATTCCAAAAATGCCAGAGATGTGCATTAAAGTTGAAAAACCCTATTTATTGCATTATACAGCTTACCAGCATTTCCTCAGTTAGCGTCGGCTTTGAAGAGTGCAGGCGTGTTCCTGGTCCACCGATGATCATCGCGCAGACTCCAGAGGTAAGTATGGGGTGAGGTAGGGGTAATGGTAGGCAGGGTGCGCAGAGGTGGCGCGGATGGGGGGCAGGACACTCTCAGCGAGGAAGGTTTTTCCTTTCAGGTTTTTCTTTTTAAACTTGAACAACGGCGGACGTTTGCCGCACTGGGGTGAGCTCCCAGCGTGGCACAAGGAGGAAGGCTGTTTGGGGCCGTGGAGCTGACAGGGGATTGGGCACCCATTGTCCATCGGATCTGTTGCCACGCTGGGGTGAGCACCCACCGTGGCATGTGGAACTCTGTTGGGGGCGCAGCACAGCCGATGGGGATTGGGCACCCCGTCGGCCTATACATGTGCGTGGGGGCACAAGCGCGGTATGCATGTGTGGGGAGGCTGCATGAGCAGGCGATATCTTATCGCTGCTCACTGAAGCCGTAGCTCCCTTTCAACTGTACGCCACTGCATTTTTGGGATCATGGCACTGTGTTTTTGCACATGCGTTCAAGCAAACTTAATAACTAAGTTGCTTTCTGATCTGACAAAGCCTTCTGTTGTTGCTGTTGGGGTTGGGGTGGGCAGCAAGATTACTGATGATGTGATTGGGATCAGTGAAAATGAAATCAAGCATTCATAGAAATAATCAGCATGTGTCTGATTCTGATGCTGGGCTGTAGTGTGTGCAGTGTGAATAAGCGCTACAGCACTACATCAACCAACATGATCTTGATATTAAGAACAAGAATGATTTATTTTTCATTGATCACAATAACGTAGTGAGTCATCTTGATGTCTGCCCCTCCACAAGCAACAACATAGAAGAGAAAGCTCAGAAGGCAGCCTTTTATTTTAATAAGATTGTGCTGGATCCCAGCCCCCCAACACACACACACACACCTTGTTGAGCTGAACAACAACAGAAAGTATTTTGCCCAGACTCTGCAGCAGGCAGCAATGCACAGCATGAGAGACGTTTCAACTTCTGTTCTCCTCTCCTCTACATTTTCCTCTGATGCCTACTTAGCCTAGGACATACACAGCAGCACTACCTCCATCACCATCTTGCACCCACCAAACCCACCAGCAACTGAAATGGACATTACCACCATTCCCCATCAGATTATCAGGAACATTACATCACAGAAGATGGCCAGACGTTAACTCTTGCAGCACTACTGACAGATGTATCTATCCAGAACGTAACTTTGTTGGCAGTCAAGGGTTAAAGAGTAGGACAGAGAACATATGCTAACATAGAAACATATAATTTGACATCAGATAAGGACGCTTGGCTCACCCAGTCTGCCCATTTCCCTACCTGATGGATAAGCTGCAGATTCTAGTTAATCAACAGCTTACTTCCTCCTGCCCCCACTAGAATTGCCTTATGCCTGTCTCATGCATTCTTGAATTCTCCCACTGTTCCTGACTCCACAACCTCCTCAGGAAGGCTGTTCCATGCATCCACAACTCTCTCTGTGAAAAATACTTTCTAACATTACCTCTGAGCCATCCCCTCTATCTTCAAATTGTGCCCTTTGTTCTTGCACATCTCTTCTTCTGAAAGATACCCTCTCGTACCTTGTTAACTCCCTTGAGATACTTGAAAGTTTCCTTCATGTCCCCTCTCCCTCCTTTCCTCAGGGTATACATAGTAAGCTGCTTTAGTCTCTCCTCGTATGTCTTCTGATGCAGACCTTGTACCATTTTAGTTGCCCTCCTCTGAACAGCCTCCACTCTGTCTATGTCTTTGCAAAGATGGGGTCTCCAGAACTGCACACAGTACTCCAGATGGGGTCTCACTAACTGTCTGTAGAGAGGGACAACAACTTCCTGTTTTCTACTGTTGATGCCTCTCCCTGTGCATCCCAGTATCCCTCAGTCCTCCTTACTGCCTTCTCACATTGCTTGCCCACCGTTAGGTCATCTGATATAATTACTCCTAGGTCTCTTTCGATTTTTGTTGTTGTTATTAACTCACCCCCATTGTGTACTCTTCCCTGGGTTTTGTTTCCCAGATGTATTACCTTGCACTGCTTTGCAGTGAAATGCAAATTGATATGCTGCTGGCTAAGTAAACAGACTAGCTGGCTTCTCTGCCATGCATGTTAAGTAAGAGCGATAAATAATGACTGAAAACAAGCATTTGTCAATGCCGAATGTTTGCTTGATGGCATTAGTAGTGGAAGTGCAGGAGTTAGACAGATGCAGTATAGGAATAGCAGTGATGTATTGAACTGACACCAACTCCACCCTCATCCTGCAGAGATGGACAGGCATTGGGGTGTGCCTTTGGGTCGTCACCCATAATGGTCACGACATTTCACCTCACCCTACCTAGACACTGGACGAGTGTTGAGGTGTGCCTTGGGATGTTTGAGCTTTACACTCACCTCATTCCATAAAGAAATACGCTGAAATGTGTGAGAGAATGGTGTGAACTCTGGGGCCAAAGAGACCAAGGTGCACCTCGATGCCTGTCACTGGCTGCGTGGGGTGGGGTGGGGGGTGGAATGGCGTGAGCATTACTGTCGACAATCCCAAGTTACACCTCTGACGCCTGTCAGTCCTTACACGGCACGGTGGACGCCTGTCGACCTTACAGGGCAGGGCGTTACGGTCAGAAACCCAAGGCCCTGGGCATGTCTTGGTATTTTTATTTTTACTTGGTAAGTTTTCAACATGGGCTTTTGTGACCCCCACCATGAACAGTGACATTATCGGTTTGTTAGCGAAGAAGTGATTTGCTGCAGTGACTTCGCCATTAACGCCTACAGATGCGAAAACACATTTCCAACATGATGAAAATGACAGCTGTACTGTTCATGAGGAGGTGCAAAAAATGGTAATGTTGAAAATCTGGAGCTAAAATATAAAAAACTGGTGAAGTCACGAAGCCTGTATATAAACTGCGCAACGCACAATTCGCATATGCAATTATTTGGGGATTTTTACAACACATGTTCAATATAGGCATTTTGGAACCTAAACTCATGACCAGTGTTACTGTGATTTTCTTAATCTGTCCGAACACTAATTTCCCACAGTGACTGCGCTATTGTGGGCTGGAAGTGTGAAAACACATTTAGCAAGGATGTGAGAAATGACAGCTGTACTGTTCATAAGAATGTGTGGGAAAATGCCAATGTTGAAAATCTGGAGTGAAAATATTACAAATTTGTGAAATTACGGGGAGCGTAAAGCAGTGCAATACTGCTTTCGTAACACAGTCATTTATGGACTTTTGTGAACAGATTTTCAATATAGGCATTTTAGGACCTCTGTTCATGAAAAGTATTACTGTGATTTTCTTACTCTGTCCTGAACACTGATTAACCACAGTGACCGCTGTTCTCGCGAGGTGCGAAAGCACATTTCGACCAGGATGTGAAAAATGACAGCTGTACTGTTCATAAGGAGATGTGAAAAAATGGCAATGTTGAAAATCTGAAGTGAAAATATTACAAATTCACGAATTTGCAGTGTACATGGAAACTGCGTGGCCTGCGCTCATATACAGTCATTTTGGGAATTTGTTCACCAGATTTTGCAACATAGGCTTTTGAGAGCCCACCTCATGAACAGTGATGCTGTTGTTTAGATTATTCGATTCGTGACGCGTGACCACAAAATCACCTTTTGGGACGGAATAACTAAATGACAGTCACTGAACTCATGAGATAGGGGTCCCAAGAACCCCATGTTGAAAATTTGGTGCATAGATTCGAAAAATGACTGAAATGCACCAAAGTTGAAAAACCCTAATTATGTCATTATACAGCTTAACTGCATTTCTGCAATTCTCAGTTGGCTTTGAAGAGTGCAGGCGTGTTCCCCACCACGAAGATCGTTGTGCGGCTTCGGAGGTAAGTATGGGGGTGGGGAGGTGAGGTATGCAAGTGTAGGGCTGGAGTTGTGGGAGGGCAAGAGTCAATGAGGGACTTTTTTTCTCTACAGGTTTTTTATATTATTTTACATGGATGACGTGGGACTTTTTGCCCACGCTGGGGTGAGCTCCCAGTGGCACTTAGAGATTTTGGGGGCAGTGGAACCAGCAGGGGATTGGGCACCCATTGGCCATACAGTGTGGGGGTAGACACATGAGTATGCTGGACTTCTGCCATGCTGGGGTGGGCTCCCAATGTGGCAGCTGGAAGTTTGTTTTTGGGGAGGGGCACTGGAGCCGAGGGATTGGGCACCCCATCAAACATACAGTGTGCTGGGGAGTGTGCATGAGCCGAGAGGAGGGGCACCCCTTGGCACACAACAAAGGGGGACATGCATTCAACCACCGCTAGAATCAGCTGGTGTTAACATGGAGGCAGTTTGCATACTGCTGGCGGCAGGGCAGTAAGCAAATTGCCTCACATTACCACCGCTGATTGTAATGGTCTTTTGCTTTCAGCTGTCATACTGCAATATGAACTGCTGTCATAGACAGCTGGGGCATTCATTGGTGCAGTGCGTCTGTGCTGTCAAAGCATGAGGGCATTGGGCGGGGTGCCACACCACGAAACTGGTATGGTGGCACTATGTTTCTTGCACATGCGTGCAAGCAAACATAAAACCATACTAACCTCTTTGTCACACTTCTTAGTTAAGAAAGATGCAAAGCCAGTCAAGAAGCAGTGGGGAAGGAGAGACATTCGTCAGCAGTCCCCCAACCCCCACCCCAATGGACAAACAATGCTGAACATTAGGCATGCCTTAATGTAGCCCACTCCCAATGTCCCAAAATATTGATTCAGTGTACCTGGAAAAGAAACAGTCCCCTTATGGGTTTTGTCTCTGAAAACAAGAAAATGGTCCTTCGTCATCTTCCCCTCCCCATCCCGACCCTCCCACTGAGCAACCCACTGCCTACCCACTTGCCCTATACTTACTACTGGAGGCTGTCAGCTGCCATCTTCTGTGCACTGGGACACGTGTGCACTCTTAAGCTTGAGCAGCAAACTGAAAATGATGGTAAGTGCCTTATAATGTATTTAATAGCGTTTTTAACTTATGTTGATATCTAAGCAACTTTTGGAATTTTTCACCAGATTCTTGGCATGGGCTTTTTGGGACACCGCCTCATGAACAGTGTGACTGTCATTTCGTTATTCTGGCCTGGAAGATGATTTTGTGGTTGCTACATCAAAATCGCCTTTGGGGACAGTTAATGAAATGACAGTGCCAGTATTCATGAGGTGGGGTCCCAAGAAGCCCATGTTTAAAATTTGATGAGAAAATTCCAAGAAATGGCAGAGTTACGGTGCTTATTGAAATTTTTCATGCACGCTCATAACTTTGGAAATTTTTATATTTCAACTCCAAATTTTCACATAGCCAATTTTTTCAGACCACCTCTTGAACAGTACAGCTGTCATTTTTACATCCAGCCCAAAAGCGTGTTTTGCACCTCTGAAGTGGTATGGCACGGTCCTGCACTAAATCACCTTTTGGGACTGATTAACAAAATCACTGTGCCAGTGTTCATGGAGGTATCCCTGTAAGGCTATGTTGAAAATTTGGTGAAAAAATTCAAAATTGGCTAAGCGGCGCTTTGTTGAAATGTTTCTACGATGTTCAACTTTGGTAATTTTAATATTTTGACTCAGATTTTCAACATAGCCATTTTTTCACACCACCTCATGAACAGTATAGCTGACATTTTTATGTTCTGCCCAAAGCGTGTTTTGCATCTGTGGCGCGGAATGGCATTTGACACAGATTTGGACATTTACACCCTACGGGGTTTATGAGGTGGGGGTTATAAGAAGACTATGTTCAATAACTGGGGTCAAACTATAAAACAATAGCTAAGTTATGACCATTCATTGCAATTTCAATCGCCTGCTCATAATTTTGGAAATTTTAAATATTTTGACCCCAGATTTTCAGCAGCACCTTCTTATTACCCAATCTCATGTATGTTAACAGCTGTCGTTTTTCAAATCCTGGCCAAAATATGTTTTCCACCTGTGATGGAATGGTGTTGCAGTTAGGCAGAATTATGTTTTGGTGGGATTTTGAAATTTTCTATACGGACACATATGGTGGGGTAATAAAATGGCTATGCTGATAATTTGGTCATGCAACTATGGAGGATGCGCCCCACAGTTTAGGGCCCCGCGCCCCACTGTGACATAAGGACAGTTATGGAGGGTGGGAGCACAGGCCCTATATCAAACTGCATTATTACAGGGGTGCAGGCATCAATAGCAACGGCAAACTTTCGCAAATGCTTGTTTTTAACATACTGGGACACATTTTACAATTACAGTTCCTGACTATTTGTGGAGTGAGGTACACAACCGAGCCCAGAGCAGTCTATCTTACATGCATTCTGGGTTTTACAGTATTGTTGTCTTTGTTTTGAGGTAATAGTTCCAATACCATCCTGGAATGCGAAAACAAGGACCCCATAATTGTAGATGCAGAAAAGTTTTGTCTAGAAATAACACTCATTTATAAATACTCACCATTCAAAAGCGAGTCTGAGTTGATGCAGAAGTTTGGCAGCATTTATAATACACAAGGTAAGTCTGTGAATTAGTGAAACTGTAGCTATGTGTTCTGCTGTGGGTTCATTTTTTTTTTTTTAGTAGAAGGCCTGGGTCTTCAGCACTTCAGTTATGTTCCTTTTGAATCAGAAGAACAGTTTACGTATAATGACTGCTCAAATTTTTCTGATTTCATTAGCATCTAATAATCTGAGCTACATAATGCAAAATCTTATTGTAACATTTTTGATCTCCTCTTACCGAATAACTTGTCATACATCTTAGTTGTCCTGTCTACTACAAGGAATATGTCCCTCACCTTACTGATCTGAACTTAAGGATCCACAAGGAGAAGATATTGCCCCATACTGTACTGTGAGAGTAAATCATAGAAACATAGAAAAGAGGATGTAAAAAATATCTGGGCAGTCCATCTAGTCTTTCCAAAGTCCCTTCTTGGAATATTTCTGATGTCCGTTATTTCTGTTGTACTCCTGTAACTCCCTTTGGGGACTTACCTTTGTTCCTGAGGCTCCTGTGTTGACTGTCAGCCTGAAACGAACTGTGGGGGTCCACTTAGCAGAACCGGCGACCTATGTGTTTGTTTGTGAGAGGTTGGCGGTCCATGCCTGCTCAAGCTCCTCCCGTTGTTTGCCACTGTAGCGGCTTTCTAAATGCCTCCCTGGTGCTCTTGACCCTCTTGCTCACTTAAGCGGGATCGGACACCTGAGGGAGGCGGGTGAGATGTGGCCACCGAATTTGGGAAAAGTGCTAGAAAGTGCTGGGGGCATGAATATTAATGAGCCCCGCCGCAGCCCTAGGGACGTTAATGGAGCTAGTGACGAGCACTCTGGGGCTACATTTAAATGTTGATGCAGTTGCTTGACAGGGGACAAGGGTCCCTATAATATACTAGGGAACTTTGTTTTAAAAGTTAATACTGTGCCTGCAGTGGACACTGAAAGTTGGGGACTGCCACTGAGATGTATGGGACTGCATGGGGCAGCCATTTTAACAGTAATTTGACCCCTGTTATCAGCCAGTCAGGAAATTGGGCACCCAAAAACTGTGAGAAGGGACTCCAGGAGAAGGAGTTAACTATTTCAGGTGCCAAAGGACCTTCACCAATGGATAATTAAGCGGGCTGATCACTATGGATATTAGTGATTGATCGGCAGGGCAGCCAGTCAGAGGACAGGACTGTTGAAGAATCCCAGGGACCTTGAGGGTTTGAGTCAGTCTCTGCCAGGCTTCTATCAAGTCAGGAGGATCCGTGCTGAGAGAGCTGAATTATCTGATGCCTTTCACAGGACTTAAGCTTGGAATTGATGCTGAGAGAGGAAAGTGAATTCTGTCTGAGAGAGACTGAGCTGGTGTGAGAACCTCCAGATATTTTGGACTGTGCTGTCTCTTTCTGGAGAAATTATTCTGCTGCAGAAATCCTGCACTGTAGTTAGACTTTGAGAAGTTTCCTTGAGAGTTTGAAAGTTTCTGGAACTGGGTGCAAGCCAGGCTGTATGGAATCTGGTCTGAGAACTGGACAAATTGCTGAGAGCTGTGTGTCAGCTAAAGCTGCTTTGGAAGCCGGTCTGAAAACTAAGGGATTGTGAGAGCAAAGGTTGGCAGGTGTTTACGTGCCTTATTTCCCTGCTGCTGCTGTGCATCCCAGTGTGAATTGAGCTATCGTGATACAGCTCGGAAAACAGTAGCCCAACAGCACTGTGGGAAGAAAGTAAAAGTTGCCTGGCAGCCCTGGAATTGCTGTATTGGAGCAGGAAAGAGTGATCCCTATCAGCATTCAGAGCCACTCTCCAGAGCCAGGAGAATCTGCTCTCCCTTTCAAGTGGGACCTGCTTGCTTCGGGGTCAACGGCACTTGCTGGGTGCTAGGGCACCTGCAGCCCGTTAGGAGCCAGACTGCAGAGCCACTCCCAGGCCTGGGCCTTCTGGGGTTTAGTGGGATCTGTGTTTAGGCTCTACAACAGTCCAGAAGAGGCTGAAGGTGACAAGTGGCCAGATCTTCAATCAAGGGGACAAGCTGCTAGATCTTCAATCAAGATCAAGGCTTCAAGACAACTTTCTTCTGCCCAACATTGTGCTGTTGAGAACTGAGCCCATCACTCCCGGATTGGTGGAGCCCTCTATGTCAGAGATTTCCAAGAATCCTCAAACCTTGAGTAGCCAGGGCTTCCCCGGAATCCAAGGGGAATGTTCAGTTTAAAGCAAACATAACTTTTCAGGTTTTAGGGCCCCAGAAGTTGGCCAGCCTGCGGCACCGTCCAGGTCTGCACCTTTGAGTATCCAGAAAGACTGTTTAATTATAGCACTGGTACCAGTGGGGTGGGCCATTACGGTGATTTGTCCTCACGAGGGCCTGTTTTATTTTGCATAATCCTACTGACAAACTTTCCTTCCACAGCTACCCGTGGTCCCAGTACCCCTTTCTAACCCTTTCCCACCAATAAAGCTGTGGTTTGCTGTTTGGAATTGCTGTATGAGGGTATTTTGTGACTGTCAATCACCAAGTGTCTACAGTTATTGGAATTGGAAAACTGTTGGGTGTCGGTGTGTGCAGTGATTTGGTATGGGAAGTGGGTAGATTGCAGCATCCTGGGGGCTGTGCCAACCAGTGACCTGACCCCGCGATATCGTTACTCTGGATTGAGGCATTGCTTATTTACTATAACTTTGGATACAGAACTGCACCACCACCGTAGTTAGGACTTAGGCCCTTTAACCTGTTAGAGGGTCAACAGGCAGGGGTAGTAGCCCCCATGCACACAGCTCCTGGGCTACATCTTTGGAGGTACTGCTGGGATCTCTTGCTTGCCAGCCATGCCCACCATGGAGCAGGGCCGGTTTTGGACTTTGGGGCCCCACCAAACTCAGTTACTGGGGCCCCACAGATGGGCCCCTCAGTGGGCTCCCGTCACCCCCTCCCTGGCCCCCTTCTTCTGCCCCCTCCCCAAACCGCACTCCCAGTAATCTTTGTACATAAATCCAAGTACTGCACAATTTGTCAGACACAATGACCTGGAGACACTAAGTATTACATTTGTAACAGGTAATTAATAGAATAAATTGCAAAAAACCTTCCTTAACTGCCCCACTACTACTGCATAATTTGTCAGACTCAGTCTCAGACCCAAATTAATGACCTTAAGAGCAATACTACAGATAATATAATTACAAAAATGCTCCTCTCCAGCTGCTGCAATTTTTTTTACCTCTGCTCTGCTGCTCACTGCCTCTCAGCCTCCCATCTCCCACACTACTACATTTATTTTAATTTTAGTTCAAATGATATGGTCCAGACCATCTCATGGTCTCCATCTCCCATCCCATCTTGGTTATTACTTACTGTAAGTAATCCTCCTTAGTCCTCCTCTGGGTCTTTCTGTCTACTCTGCACTGACTGACATTGCTACTCAGTGAATTGTTGCTGCTGGCTGCCTAGTGCTTAGCTCTTGCCACTTTTTATTTTAAATAAATGAATTACAGGAGCACTAGCAAGAGAATAGCAGATCTGGAAGCAGTGGAAGGTCTTTGCTCCTTCTGGGCTGGTTGCGGCAGCTGGCGGGCAATAGTACTATCTCCTCATGGCTGTTTTCTCCGTCTCAGACAGTGGCTGCTAGCAAATTCTCTCCAGCGTTCTGGAACTGGTCCTCAGCTGTATGTGGTTCAAGAGCGCTGGAGGGCATGTACTTATGCTGCAGACACGGACCTGAGGGGACAGAAATTTTCAAGTCTGAGTGGGAGGAGTGCGATAAACAGTGATGGACCTATTGTAGCCCTGTGATTGGTTCCAGCAGGCGCTTCCTCCCGATCAGCACATTCTGTGCAGCACAATAGAGGAATGTGGGAACATGAAACAAAGCTGCCGGGGATAGAATTGAAGGCAGGATGGTGGCGTTGACCACGTGGCGTGGTTTGGTGTTCCTTTGAAATCAGGGCCCGATTTTCAGGCACAGTGGGAAGCGGCAGCAAAAATGCAAAGTTTCATAACATAAACCACATGAAAGGGCAACTGGTGAGGACATCACATGTTGTTGATGGGGAGCGGAGCGTAGCCAGGAGAATTCGCTAGTGCAGTCAGCGAGGAGCACTGGGCATGCCAGGTACTAATGCTTGTCAGCAATGTTGATTGGGGGCACTATTTTATTTTCTTATAGGATGCTGTGGTGATCCATGTGGGGAGTGGGGTGGAACGGACAAAAAGTATGCTGCTGGGCTGGTTAATAGGTTGCTACTGGTTCCATGCCAGACCGCTACATGTGCCACCTGCGGCCGCGCTACATTTGAGGCCCCATACGTGGGGTTTCTGCTGCGGGTGCCCTAGCGCCGGCCCGCTATGGAGGACCCAACTGTACAGACCCCGTGTGGTCCCCCGTACCAAAGTCTGCCTCCAGGCTGAAACTTAGGCCTAAGTGAAAGATAAAGTCAAGTTGGTGGAATGGGTAGGGTATCGTGATGGACCCCAGAAATCCCTTTGTTGGTGGGAATTTCCCAAGCTGGATAAGGGAGAGATAGAAAACACATGTCCACTATAACAAAACTGAGTAAAGTGAAAGTGCGAGGCATATGCTTGATTCAGGTACTGGAACTTTAACTGTGTGGATGGACTGTATTAATGCAATAGAGCCGTGGGTACCCAAAGCATTAGAGGTAGAAGGTATGTCTGAGGCCTGGACGATAGTGACCATGTTTAGTATGGCTTCGTTGGAAAGGGAGCCTGACTCATTACGGACCCTGCCCCTAATGTGAGGCCTCAGCCAGGTATGTACCAGCCCCATGGAATCTTATAGGAAATTGTGGGCGTTTGGGGTAAAGCCTGCCCTTATGAGGGAAGAGGATTATGAGTCCTGAATAAATTATGTGACACCATTGCTTCAAGACTGGCAGTGTAGCGAGGGGAAAGCGGAAAAGGTTGACGGAGAGTTTAGGGTTCTGGCCTCGGGGCCATTTGGCCTTCGGACCACGGGACCTCAAGGCTAAGGTCGAGGACTATATGTAGGCACCCTGGACAGTGACTTTGATAGCACAGAAATGTGTGAAGACCTGTGTTGGGGGTTTAGAGCAACCTGCCAGCTGAAGGGTACCATTGTCTGAATATGTGCAGAGGCTGGAAAAGGTTCTTCAGAAGGTGTATAGAAAAGAGGGATACAGGTCTCTGGCTTAAACAAGACCAGGTTAGAGCAAGTTTTGAGGGGTGCCAGGTATTCAGAGCTGTTGCTCTCTTAAAGTTGGGCCTAAAAGACAAAATGAGTAACCCAACTCCACTTTGGGTCCTGCTCAGGAAGTGAGAAAGGTGGAGAAAGGGATGCCAAATGGGGTCCTGGCCCACTATGGAAGCTACTGCCCAGGTACAGGAAGACCCTTTGCCTACTGAGGTTTCTGAGGTGAAAAAGTTATTGAAAGAATGCAGGAAATATTGGACAGGGTTAATGCTGGTCTACTAGGACCCCTGAAGCCTGGGTCAGTCTACTCAGGCAACTGTGGCCACCCTCCCAGTGTTAGGCCTGAGGAATCACCCCACTGCTCTCTGTAGTCCCCAGATTGAAGCCCAGTTGCAGGAATTGTGTCAGGCTGTTAGTGAACTAAAAGACTCAGGGTGGTAGGGCAGGGCACCCTCGAAACCGTAGCTATGGCCCAAGCAATTAGCGCCAGTTTCCCCTCCTGCTCCTTTGGTGTATTCAGGGCCCCCAAGCTATCTACCACCTTGTCTGCCTCCTATGGCTTACTACCCCAGACAACTCAAGAAAGATGACATAATTTGTTACCGTTGTGGAGGAATCAGTGCTACTGGAGGAGGTGCCAGTCACAGGTGGACCCTCTTCGAGTGGCTGACAGACTGTTGGGTAAAGAAGGAAAGCTGAGAAACTTGATGGGGCCCAGTAAGGAAGCATACTGAGGCCCTCCAGGTCCGTCTCCATAGCTCATGTGAAAACCTCTTCTGCCAAAGCCTCACAATTGCACCTCTGATATGTGCAGGCTCATGGGGCCCTCAACTGAAGCCCTCATCACCATAGATGAGGTTACCACCTGTGCCATCCTGGACGGTGGCTCCCAGGTCACAATAATCTTTAAGTCCTAGTGTGATAGACATGTGTCCCATCTTGAATTACAGCCTACAGGACTACATGTGTGGGGCTTAGTGAGAAGTCTTAACCCTACCTGGGCACATCAGAGTATGGATGGCCTTTCTGACCAACATGGCCAGAGTGGGAGATGCTGGAGTACTGTGTGTAGTTCTGGAGACCCCATCTCCGCAGAGACATAGACAGAGTGGAGGCTGTCCAGAGGAGGGCACAAAATGGTGCAGGGTCTGCACCAGAAGACATACGAAGAAAGGCTAAAGGAGCTTAATATGTATACTCTTGAGGAAAGAAGGGAGAGGGGACATGATAGAAACTTTCAAGTACCTCAACGGAATTAACAAAGTCCAAGAGGGTAGCATCTTCCAGAAAAAGAGATGTGCAAGAACAAAGGGCACAATTTGAAGATAGAGGGGGACGGCTCAGGGGTAATGTGGAGGAAGTATTTTTCACTGAGAGGGTTGTGGATGCATGGAACAGCCTCCTGAGGAGGTCGTGGAGTCAAGAACAGTGGGGGGACTTCAAGAATGCATGGGACAGGCATAAGGCAGTCCTAGGGGTGGAGTAAGAGGAAGTAAGCTGTTGATTAACTAGGATCTGCAGCTTATCTGTTAGGTAGAAAATGGGCAGACTAGGTGGGCCAAGCTGTCCTTATCTGCCGTCAAATTCTATGTTTCTATGTTTCTATGCAGTTGAGACCCTGGCATTGATCTCTCCGAGGCTGGTGTGTATGACGGGTTGCCTGTGCTAGTGGGTATGAATGCCCACATGTTCAGAAGACTTGTTCAGCTGTGTCAAGCCTGAGAAGCAGAACAGCAGGGAAGGAGCTGCCCATTCACCCAGTGATCAAAGATGTCTATGGAAACAAGGAAAATCCCCCTGAATATGGGGAGGAATCAGTGGGTATAGTGTGAGAGAGATGCAGAGGAGATTGTGTCACCCCAATGCGGAATGCAGTATCAGTGGGTAGTGCTGTTTGTTTATTTATTTATTGAATTTTGTTAACTGGGTAAGCCAACTGAGACTAAAGTCCTTTTTCAGGGGTGACCTGGGGTGGGGATACAGATGAAACCAACTGAAACTGAACCAGATCAAGCTGTTGGTATTTCTAGTTAAGAAAGGAGGTAAAGAACAACATTTTAGTGCTGGATGCCCTGAGGAACACGGATTGCTGCCTGGATTACTAGTGAAGCCCAGTGTCTTACTGGCCCAGGCGCACACCTATGTTCAAGAGTGATGGTGCATGTGAGGACGTCACTGACAGAGAAGTGGTTGTCAGAGGGTCTGGATGTTGGCTAGGATTTACTGTGCCGAGACAGCTATACAGCCTGCTGCTCCCGAAGGAGGCGACTTGTGTGGCATTGATCCTGCTTTGTTTGATTTAAGTAACTCCCCATCCCGGAGGAGTGGAAGTGTCAGAAAGAAAGCTGGCAAGGCCAGCCGCGCCAGCAGGCAGAAACATTTACTGCTGTGACGCTGGCGATCCGGGTTTGGGAACGGCGGGGACGCCTGAAGGCTGGCTGTGGGCAGTGGTGAATTGAGCGGCCATGGCACACTCTTCACCTCGGGGGTTGAGTGTCTGGTCTGGTGCTCCCGGGTGACTACAGGATGCACCACGACTGGAGCACTGATGAGCCTTGCACCGGGGTGTCAGAATGCATGACGTGATCATGTTGTGGCGTCGATGTGACACCCTCCATTCATCACTAAGCACCAAAAAGCCTCTGGGGCATGGACAAGGTGCCTCCTGGCCACAGCAGACGAGGGGGTCCCGGAACACCTGTGACTGAGCACCGTCAGGCTTCAGAGAGGAGGCTCCGATGGCTCCAACGGGGTAATCCAGGGCACTACATCCAGATGGCCCCTGGTTTGGCGGTGGCAGCACGGCGGCTGAAGTGGTATGCTACCAGAAGAATAAAGCATAGTAAGTGGAAAAAAAAAGAAAGAAGCTGGCAGCCAGGACTCGGGTATTCTCTTTACATGAGCGGGATGTCGGTGCGCCACGGAGAACAGCATCACATAAGGCTCACAGACAAGCACCCATTCAGAGAAAGATCAGACAACTCACTCCAGCTGATACAGAGGATGTGAGGAGGCATCTTCAAGAGATGCTAGCTGCAGGCATCATTCAGGAGCCCTGAAGCCCCTATGCATTGGCTATAGTGGTGGTGAGAAAGAAGAGTGGAGCCACCAGGATGTGCGTGGATTATCGCATGTTGAGTAAGTGCACTGTGCCAGATCAGTACACGATGCCACGGATGCAGATGCTTAACGTTTGAACGGCAGCCAGTGGTTTTCGTATTGGATTTAAGGAGTGGGTACTGTCAGATTCCAGTGGCCACACCGGATTGGGAGAAGACAGCATATATATGCCCACTAGGATTCTGAGGATGCCTCAGGTATTTCGGTGCCCCCTGCGACGCTTCAGCATCTTATAGAAAGCAGTAGGGACATAAATCTGCCTCGAGTGCTTGGTTTATCGGATAATAATATTGTCTTTGGGAAGACTTTGGAGGAACATGAGTCACATGTGTTGGACCAGCTGGAAGAATCTGGCCTCAAGCTCTCCATAGACAAATGCCAGTTCTTCCAGGCCTCGGCCAAGTATGTTGAACACATTGTCTCTGCCAAGGACATTCAAACTGACCCCAGTAAAGCTGAAGCCCCACCAACTGGCCCAAGCCCAGAAACTTGAAAGAACTGCAACGGTTGCTTGGCTTCTGTGGGTATTACTGGAGATTTGTGAAGGACTATACAAGGATAGTCAGGCCCTTTTGAACTTATTACAGGGTATCCTCCAATGAATAAGACCAAGAAGACCCCTTCACCTGGAGCCCAAACTGAACAACCTGAAGTATTTCTGCCCATCCAAACCTTTTGGCCTCCTGTGGACCGAGGCATGTGATAGAGCTTTTGAGGACATTATATACTTCCAGCTCACACGGTACTCACCTGCTGACCCACAGAATCCCTATATCCTGCCGGCCCGGTGGCGCTGAGGTTGTGAGGCGCTGGAAGCCACACCTCGCTCACGCCGGCGACCCGAATTGAGAAGCGGACTCGGGTAGTCAGTGGGTCAGCCAGGGGAGACAGGCTTGAGCGTCCGACCGACAGCTCGCCTGCTCCGGGAGGGATTCGCCGATGCCCGGCACTGATGACCCGAGCGGAGGCTCGGGAACTGCAAGCCCCACTAGGGATGGTGGCTGGCCGCTGAGCAGCACGGACGCCGACGGGCGCTGGCCATGACGCCAGGGAGGTCGTCAGCTGCTCAGGAGGGAGAAAGAGAAAAGAGCCTGCCTCATCTGGGAAGAGGCGAGGACCTCGGACGTGCCCATGATGTCCCCGTGCCGCCCAACAGACCACGAGACCGGCGAAATGTAAAGTTACGGGTTAGAACCCCTCCACCTCGTCCCGCCTGGGTAAACTCGCTCCATGGGGATCCGTGGTCTGTGGGGGCAGGGTTCCGAGAAGTGGGATGTCCGGAGGTCATCGCTGAAGGGTCGGAGGAGGCAGGCTGTGAGGAGGATAAAGAGAAATTTCAAAAAAAGAATCCTATATCCTACATACAGATGCAAGTTTTAATGTCCTAGGGGCGGTGTTGTATCAGGTTTTATCCAGAGGGCTTTCACCTATGGCCTACACGAACTGGAGCCTAAATCCTCAGAGCGAATATACCCTGCCCACAAGCTGGAATTCTTAGCACTGAAATGGGCTGTTGTGGACCAATTTCTTGATTATCTGTATGGGGCAAAGATTACTGTGAAGACTGACAACCACGCTTACTTACTTACAGGCAGCAGCAAACTGGACACCACTGGCCATAGGTGGTTGTCAGCTTTGTTGACTTATGATTACTGCATGGAGCACTGCTCCGACTGAACAACATAGATGCAGATGCTTTGTCCCGATGCCCCTTGGCTCAGGCAGCTGAGCACTCCAGCTGGGTAATGATACCCAAACATGTGGTGAAAACTTTGTGTAAGAAATTTGATGGTGAAGAGTCCCCTCTTCTGAAGATGTCCCTCGTTTGGTGGACTGATTAGGACCAGCTTGGAATTTCCTCCTGTAGCCAGCTGCCATCTGGCTGTGCTGTATATGAGGTCTCTGCCCCAGCTGACCACTCATGATTTAAAAAGAGCAGCAGACCAGTTCATCATGGGAGATAATACAAGTCCAGCAGAGAAAGGAGATTCAGCACAGGTAAAACCTAGTGACCCACAGGCTAGGTTGCTACTGTGAAAGTGGCAGTTGTGGCTTAAAGAAAGATCGCTCTATCAGAGACACAAGACCAGCAGGGGCACCTTGTGTACAGTTGGTATTACCTGACCATTTCAAGAACCTAGCGTTGAAAGCTCTGCATGGTCATATGGGTCACCTGGGCAATAAATGTACCTTGTAGTTAGCGAAAAGCAGATTCTCTTGGCCCAAAATGGGATCAGATGTAGAGTACTATTGCAAGACTCGTCGTCGGTGCATTCAGAGGAAGTTGCTTCCAAAAGGCTGCCCCACTAGTTAACATCAGTACCAGTGGCCCCATGGAATTAGTTTATATTGATTTCCTCATGTTGGAACCAGATCCCAGGAATGTCTCAGCATCTTGGTGGTTACTGCTCACTTCACTCGGTATGCTCAAGCTTACCCACCAAGGCTCAGAAGGCGTCCACCGTAGCTAAAGTATTAGTTGAGAAGTTCTTTGTACACTATAGAGCACCTCAATGAATTCATGCAGACCAAGGCCATGATTTCAGAAGCTGGCTGATTAAAGAACTTTTGTCCTTGTCAGGTGTTAGAAAGTCACAATCCACACCTTATCATCCACAAGGTGACCCCCAGCCAGAAAGACTCAGCAGAACACTTCTAGACATGCTGGGCACCTTGGATCGCCGAGATAAGCGTTCCTGGGGCCAACAGTGAGCACCTTGGTCCACATACAGTTGCACTAAGAACGACACCACGTGTTTCTCTCCTTACCATCTTATGTTTGGGAGAGAAACCCACCTGCCCATGTACCTGTGCTTCAGGGTCAGTAGATGGTGTCAAAATGAATATTTACAGTGTGTGAGGAAGTTGAAGTAACAGTATTCATTTACAGTGTGTGAGGAAGTTGAAGCAACACTTGAATAATGCTTACTGCTTAGCCTCTGAGAGAGCCACCAAAAGGAATCAAGCCACTAAAGAGAGGTACGATAAAAAATGCAAGCTCAAGAATTGGAACCAGAGGACAGAGTGTTACTCAGAGTTGGGGCATACCTGGGAAACATAAGATTGCCAATCGGTGGGGAGCACACTGTATGTGCTGACAGAAAAACTGGAGGCTGCTGTGTACAAGATTCGGCCACAGGAGAGACCCAAGGATGCAAAGTGATGCACAGAAATCATCTACTCCCCATTGGAGATAAAGTTGTTAGCCCAGAGACTAAAGTAGTAGATCCTCCCATGCCTCCAGCCACTTGAGACGCTGCACGCAGGCGACAGGTAAGAAGATAGTGATGCTACAGGGGCTGGACCTGTCCAGACGAGATGTCAGAGAGGAAGATTCAGTTGATGAATTGGGCAGAGCGACCGATGGTACCCCAGTGTGTTTTACCCCACTCTGAATTTCCCCATGTTGGGGACCAGAATGTCTCCTTGTATACAGCCGAGTATGCCCCAACTTCCTTAATTTCTTTTTTCTGCCAAAGTGTAGTGTCTCGATTTCATGTTAGGGTCCTGAACGTCCCCTGGCATACAGCTGTGCAGGCCCCAACAGACTTAGTTTATTTTTCTGCCATCAAAGCATAGTGTCTCATTTTCCATGTTGGGGACGAAACGTTGCTTGGCATACAGCTGTGCAGGCCTCAACTACTTCCCCAGTTTATTATTGCTTCCTTGGCTGGGGTTGTGCCTTTGGTTCCCCTCCATCCAGCTAACCTTCACAGCTGCTGCTCTGGTGGCAGACAGAGCTCAGACCTCCCCATCACATCCCCTCCGGCCGCATCACAGTGGGTACTGACCCCACCACTGCGGAGACCTGGAGGGTGGACCCAGGAGGGAACTAGCTTACACGCCATCATGGTGGCACTGTCAGGGCAGCCTTCATGCTGCCGAAGAGATTTTTTCTTCTTGTGGTTCTCCCCTGCGAGGAGGTGTGCAATGATGCCAGTGGAAGGAGCGTTCATGTGTCCGCCACACTCTTCCCAGCACTGCCCCTCCGCCCCTCTTTCTGGCATGACACTGCCCCCAATCTCCACTAGGGGCCAGTTGAGTGCCAACCACTGGAGCCCCTCCCTGAGAAGGAGAGCAGTCCTCCGGATGCTCAATCCTTCTCCAGCCCTGCCAACCATCGGCAATCCATGCTCATTCCAGAACACAGGTCACGGGCGTGAGCGTGAGGTAAGGCATCCAGCGCCTCAGTGCCACGGGTCAGCTAGGCCTCAACCACTTTATCTTTTCTGCCATCAAAGCGTGGTGTCTAATTTTCCATGTTGGGGACCAGAACGTCCCTGGTATACAGCTGTGCAGGCCCCAACCACCTTTCTTTCTTTTTTCTGCCATCAAAGAATAGTGTCTCATTTCCTATGCTGGGAACCAGAATGTCCCCTGGTATGCCACTGTGCAGGCCCCCCCAACCACCTTAGATTCTTTTTCTGCCATCAAGTGTAGTGACTCATTTCCCATGTTGGGGACCAGAACTTCTAGTTTGCATTCAGATAGTATTCTAGCATAGTTTGTTGCATTAATACTTGTTGCATTAAGCTAGTGTTATTATTTTGCACTGCTTTAATAATTTAGTGTTATTATGTGACATTTTTCTCACAGCCATACCACTTTTGACAGTTTGTCTACTCTTACAGCAGGTAGGATGCCTGAACAGGTAAGTTGCTTTGGCAGGGGAGCTGTGTCCAACTAGCATCCTCTTTGGGCATGTTTGTTTATTTATTGTTTATTGAATACAATTGAATTACAATCCTTTGAGTCACAGACTCTCTGCAAAGGCTCCACGTCAGGTTACAGGGGAGGGTAGACAAATACAGTAAAGACAGACATGAACAGGCAGTATTTTCAATTTCAGTACTGACAGAGTAACTTTTGCAGGGCTCCATGTCAGTTACAGGGGTGGAGGAAAACAAATACAGTATAAGACTAACATAGACAGGCAGTATTTACAGTTACAGTACTGACAGAGCAGTCCAGGCTAGAACTTATTTAACAGGTGTGGTCAAATTGGGAAGCATTCCTGGGGTCCCTAGACAGGGATTTGTAGGATGCCGTTATGTAGGGTCTAGTGCGACCCTGTGTCAGGAAGAGTGGAGGATTTGGGAGAGAGAGGTGGTAGCATTAGCCACAGTCACATTTAGCATTCTCCATTAGTTGGGATTTAAGGCCAGATTTGAATAGTGAGATACTATAGGACTGGGAGAGTTGGAGGGGTACTGTGTTGAGCCAGAGAGACCACGATAGCAGAAAGATCTTTGCCCTAGGGATGTTCTACAGGGGAACCAGGAAAGATGATTTAGCTGCAGGTCTTGTATTATGCCTGATAGGGGCTGCACTGATGATGGGGAGTAGGCGGTGAGCAAGCTGAAGGTGTATCTTTTTTAGAATGCAGGTGTGGTATTTTAGTCTTTGTTGGAGGTTTAGCCAACCAGTCAGTGCATAAAGATGTTCTGTTTGTTACTAGGCAATCTCTTGATGACCAGGAGGGAAAGCAGTCCTCTCAGAGTCACAGAAAGAAATGATCCCGCCCTGCTTATGCTCAGTTTGGGTTCCAGGGACAGCCTAACAATATTATTTTCTTCTGATGGTAAACATAAGGCAGAAAGATAACATAAGTCTTGGTTGGACTCTTGCCTCTCTGCATTGAGGCATTCGTCTCCAATAGGTCCAGATTCTCCACCATTATCTCCTTAATTTCCTGAGGCTCATGGAGCTGATGTCTCCATCTCCATTTCTTTCTGTGCCTGCTGGAGAGCCTTTGGATAAGCAGTCTGGCCATTGGGCTACTCTTATAGAGCAGTGGATTCAGTGCACTTTGACACTGGTGGTTCCATTAATGTTGCCAGCTTTGGTTCCAGCAGTTTTACGTCATCAGCACCACTGTTGGTGCCATATGTGATTCCATTGACATCCTTGGTTAGCACCAAAGCCTACAGTGACTCCACCTTCAGGGTCATCAGCCTCTGTGCCAGCAGGGGTGCTGCTGTTGGAGCTAGTATGCTGTCAGTGCCAACCCCAGTGTCAGAACTGACCCTGAGTCTGCGTTCAATGGTGCTGGTTCTGATGCCATCATCTTCTCCATCTCATCCTCTGAGGAAGATGAATACAATCCATACCTCTTCTTGGAGTTGGATACTAAGGATGAGTACCATGGACCCAGTAGAACCTGCTCCTACTCAGTAAGCCAGGATGATCTCTCTTTCAAGCTCTGTCTAGAAATCTTCAAAGACCCAGAATTTTGAGACAGTAGCCACTGATCAGGCTAGGAGACTTAGGCTGGAATACTTAAATGTGCTTACCGTGTGTGTGTGTGTGTGTGTGTGTGTCACTGACGCTTTTCGGAGAAGATAGGCTGGGGAAAAGGGGAGGGGGTTGTGCCATCTACCTCCGAGACTCTCTCCAGGGGCAGGTTCTACACACCACCTTACCAAGCCATGGAGCCCAGGCCCTGTCTACCAAAATTGCCTTTGGTAACATGGGCAAATCTCTTATAGTTATGTCCATCTATATTCCACCCACAGCTCAAAACCTGCCTTCGATTCCATCCTAAACTGTGTCTCCCAGTTGCCCACAAAGACTGAGGTCATCATTCTAGGTGACTTTAATATTAACTGGTCAGCTCCCACAGCTGCGCCACACAGGGATGCTGCTGCAGCCATTAACCTTACTTTGGTCGTGTTGATCGCCCGCTAGGATGAATTACAGAATGGGGACCATTACCCTGATTGATCTCGTCTTACCAACCATCCAGAGAGACTCAGTAATATCACAGTACTACCTGACTCCTAAGTGACCACTCTCCTGTTCTTTGCAGCTGGTCTTAACCATTCTTCAAACCCCATCACCACCACCAAAGTACTTGTATCTGCATTCCCTCAAGAAAGGCTCTTTGATGAAATTTAAGAATGCTCTCTTACACTGTGATTGGTCCCCTTTAGACTCCAATACTAATGTTGACAGCACACTAGCTTCTTCATTTCCACCTTTAAGTCTGCCTGTGAATTTTTGCCCATATACCAAGCATCTAATAAAAGGTCCTGGAACCCTATGGATCACTCCAGCACTACTTGACCATACGCACTCCGTAACAGTCTATGGTATAAGCCCTTATGCCTGGTCATTCTGCAGATAGGCAGAGCTATAGGGCGCCAGAAATGTCTGCATCAGAGAAATTTGCGTGCAAAGGCTGTCCATTTCCAGGCTATCTCTCATCCTCCTGGAGTGTGGGGAGAAAGTTCTGGGATAATATTAAGGACCTGACTGGAAACTGACCCCCCGCTGAATATCAATGGTGTTATTAACCAAGATCTGCAGTTCATTGCAAACACTTTCAACACTGCATTCTCTGACCTTAGTGGAGTTCTCCCCTTGATTTTTTCAACAATCATCTCAATTCCCCACCTCTGGTATCCCCGTTCCACATTAGGACCATCTCTCCTCATGAAGCCAAATCGTCACCTTACCAGGGTCTTGGGAAATCTAGATTTAGTGGCGATTCCCTGGATCTGAAGCCCTGCTGTTGGCCCTGGATGTTGTTCTATCCTCCCTTACCAAAATTCTTAATCTCTCCTCTGCTTGGGACAATTCCCTTCTCAATGGAAATTGGCTGTTGTTACACCATACTTAAGAGTGGTGACAGAACCTCCTACAGTAACTATCGCCCAATCTCTATCCTTCCCCATTTCCAAAGCCCTTGAAAGGACTGTTTCCATTTACTCTCTGAATATCTTGTCAATTACAACCTTCAGTGTTGGCAGCAGCATGGGTTCAGGCAGGGCCACGGCACTACCACTGCTTTACTGGAGTATACTGATTTCAAACATAAGGCTCTGGACCAACTAAAGCCTTTGATATGGTCAATCACACACTCTAATTGAATCCCTTAGGCCTCTCCCTGGGTGCCATCTCCTGGTTCGCCAACTGTCTAAGTTGGCGATCGATTACAACAGGTGATAAATCAGTGATACTCTCTCCACCAGTCTACTAGTTCGTTCAGAGTCCCCAGGGCTCAATTCTTGCCCTCTCCTGTTCAGTCTGTTCCTCAATACCCTTCCCTTAGCCTGTTCTGGGCAGATGTTAATATACTTGGACAATGCCATAATCTGGTGTAGCCACCCTGACCCCACACCTTTGCAGAAAGACCTCCAAATGTTTTTTAGAATCAGAATCGTGGTTCTTGTGCCATAAACTTATCTTAAATTACAAAAAAACTAAAGTTATGGTATTTGCCAATCCACAAAACAAATACAAAGGCTGTCCACTAAACATTCTATTTTTTTTTTAAATATCTTCTTTATTAGATTTTCCAACATATATACATACATGTCATCAGGATCCAGATAGCTTATTTCATGTATACAGTTCTTAAAGTCACAACAAGAATACATAAAACTATAGCTTTATAAAAGGAAAATGATACAAAAGTTTCTGATTGTACTTATGGGGATTAGGTGACTAGTAGCCATGTCCATCTTGGCTGTGAAGAGAGTTGTTCCCCAGGTCCTAGGGCCGTTTTAGACAGTGCCAGAGAAAGAGGCCCATATTGTGGTTTGTATTGATTAGTAGTTCAGTCTGGTTTGCCTCTATCCTGGCCCTCGCATCTTAGTTGGTAAGACAACACCAATTGGTGTCTTTGTGTACCAACGCCTCAGGTTAGTCTGTAATCAAGTCATAGCATTCTACAGTCAGTAAATTTTCAGTCCACAGCTCCCATTTCAGGTTACAATCTCAAGTGATGGTACTGAATATTTTTAGACTGTCTACAGCCCAAGATCTCCCTTCACCCACTCCCAGGCCATTCCGCTACAGACTCCATACAGTACTATGTGAGTTTCCCTTGACCAAAGGGTGGGTGGGGGCCTGATGGGGGCCCAGAATGAGTGTTTCATTTGTATCTGCTCAGGAGGGGTTCAATTAGTTTAGATTTTATTTTCCTAGGGGTGAAAGTAGGATCTTTCAGCATGTAGTATATCTGCCATCTGGCCCATCTAGTGGTGAACTTCTCTTCTTGATCATTTAGACTGTGTGCTATTTTTTCCATGGTATATATCTGTCTTGTGATATTCCACTACTCTTGTATCGTAGGGATTTTAGATGTCAACCACAGTTTCGTGATTGCTTTCTTAGCATGAGAAATGAGAAGGAGGAGCAAATATCTGGTGTTGGGGCCCTTAGAGTTTTAGGAAAATAAGGAACAGAAACATCTCTAATGTCAAATGAAGTTGTAGATCTAGTATTTCTTGTAAATGGGTCTGGAGAAGTGTGAGAAATGGTCCAAGGGTCAGGCAGTTCCACATGATGTAGGTATGGTTTGCCTTGGGCTCTCCGCACAAAGCACCAGCATGTTGCTGAACAGGTTGGGGAAAGTGGCTTGTGACTGCGGGGTTCTAAAATACCTAACTAGGTTCTTCCACGTAAACTCGTGCCACTGGTGTGAGCTGGTCACTCAAGCAGAATAGCCGCAGGCTGGACGCCATTCCTTGGGCGTTATTTGATAGCCCGACTCCTGGATCCATTGTATGCGGATGTTATTGGTGAGAAGGTAGCTCCGTGCATTCAATGCTTGATAGTATAGCGATATCAGATGGTCTTGTTTCAAGGTTTTGTTGAGATTGATTTGGCTGTGGATTAAGGGTGGGTATTGCTCAAGGTTCCAGATTGTCTGTGGGAGACTACCAGCGTAGTGCGGAGTTGCAGATACCGATAGAAATCGGTGCGGCAGGTTATATTTCCTTTGGATATCTGCATATGACCACATCACACCTTGGGACGTTATCTGCACCAGGTATTTCAGGCCATATTTTTCCCATTGCTGAAAGCTGTTGTCTAGTTTGTTCGGGAAAATCACTTAGGCTAGAGATTGGGCATATGAGTGGTAGAAAAGGTGCCAATTGTTGTGTTTTGATGGTTTGCCAGTTCCTGAGACAATCCACAAGCCAGGGGTTTGTATGCAGAGCGCTTCCCTATTACCGGCTTGTTGGTATAGGATTTGGAGGTCGTCTGGTCGTTCATTAGGATTCTTTCTATGTCCAACCACTGTGGGTTGGAGGTTCTGGTTTGATGAGACATTAAATGCATCAGTGCCACCGCTTGTTGGTAGTATCGTAGATCTGGGAGTGCCAGTCCTCCTTCTTGTGGGGATGGGTGAGGATCTTTAAGCGAACTCTGGGTTTTTGTTTAACCCATATGAATTTCGCAATGAGATGATTTAGCTCTCAAAAGTCTTTAGTGGGAGATATATGGGGATATTTTGAAATAAATATAGGGCTCTTGTGAGTACTATCATTCTGATGATGTCTATTCTCCTTGTTAGGCCCAAGGGAAGTGTTGCCCAAGAGATTAGGTCAGATTTCAAATGTGTAATGAAGGGGTATAATTATATTTGTAATATGCTGTGGTATGCTGGGGAATGTATATGCCAAATATTTCTGCCTGGTTCCTCTTTGTAGGGAAAGTAGTTTGAGTGGTGTCCATTCACTTTTACGCAAGCCTGGGGGCAGAGTATATGTTCTGGAGAACTTCGATTAGTGCAGGGGAATCCAAACTTATGAAGCGTTGAGTAAAGAAAGGGCCAGGCCACTCTTTGAATGCTTTTTCAGCGCCTAGGCTAATTAATATGGTTGGGTTTTACTAGTTTGCATGTGGTGAACAACATACAGGGTGCATTAATGTTATTGGTAGTGGTATCGGGATCTAACAAACGCAGTTTGGTCTTTATGTATTAGTAAAGGGAGCACCTGGTCCACACGGTGAGTCAGTATACTCATAAATAATTTATAGTCCTGGTTTAATACAGAGATGGGCCTGTATGAGGCACAGAGCTGTGTATTCTTATCTGGTTTGGGGATTACGGAAATAGTTGCGTATAACCAGGATGGTGAGGAGTTCCTCTCAATACTGAATTAAACACATTGAGAAGATTAGGAGAGACCTGCACCCTAGTGGCTTTATAGAATTCAGCTCTGTAGCCGTCCGGACCCAGTGATTTCAGGGATTTGGCACAGGCAATGGCATTGGATACCTCCAGCTCCGTTATCGGAGTAAAAGTGATTCTCTGTGTGCCTCCATAAGCTGTGGGAAGCGATTGTTTGCAAATAATCCGTTATTTGTTGCGGGATGCTGAATGTTCGGGGTGTATAACGCCTTATAGTATGAGGTAAATGCCTAGCAATGTTGTGTGTTTTGGTAAGAAGTTGGCTCTCCTGTCGGGTGATGGATGAATAGAATCGTAGCTGCCTTTTTTGTTTATAAATTTGGTAGGCCAGGAGTTGTGTGGCTCTCGGGCCTACCTCATAGAACCTCTGTCGTAAGAAAGTCAAGGCTATCTTGGTTTGTTGCTGAATCAGATGATCCAACTCGACCCTAGTCTGTTGCAATTGGGGAAGTATTGACGTGTCTCGCTGTTTGTGGGCCATTTGTAGGAAATGGAGGGTATCCTCCAGCTTAATTCTTTGCTCTTTGCGCTGCCTTTCCAGTTCCGCTGTGTGTTTTATTATGTGCTCTCGAAGCAACGTCTTAATCGTGTCCCAATAAATTGCAGGGTGACGTCTGCTACTGGGTTGTCTGCTTTAATTTCTAGGATCTTTTCTGTGAGAAATTCACAAAATTGTTTAGAACGTAAGTAGTATGGGTTTAGTCTCCATTGTGTCCTCCTGGGCTAGAGTCCAAAATCCCACATAGAGGCCAGGGGCATGATCTGAGATAGAAATATCTCCCAACTGGATATCTTGTAGGTATCCCAGGTTTTCCATCTGGGTATATGTGTGGTCTATGCATGAGTAAGTGTGGTGTACTGGAGAGTAGTAGGTATAGTTCCTCGATTGAGGATGCAGCTTCCTGAAATGTTACACCATCCTACCTCTGCCACAATTTTTAAAATACTTCTGGGTGGCTGGCTGTTTAGGGTGTCTTATGTTGGAGGTGTCAATAGAGGGATCTACAATTAGATTAAAGTTGCCTGCCATCATGAGAACTCCTAGTTTTTGTATAATGTTGTCTAACAAAGGCTTCGTATGGGAGACCAAAATGCCTGGAGGAAGATAGATGTTTGCTAGGGTGACCTGTTTGTCATTAAGCATCCCTGTACAATAACCAGTCTACCCTCTGGGTCTGCCCAAGTGGATTCTGCTTTAAATGGGGTGTCTGGGTATATTAATATGGCCACACCTCTTCACCTTCCTTGTTTGGCTGAGGAATAATAGACCTGCCCCCTGCTTAGCTTGCCGAGCTTTGCATGTTCAGTGGCATTCATGTGCATTTCCTGAAGGTATACTAGGTCTGACTTGGAGTGCCTAATGTAGGCTAGGGTCTTTGACTTTTTAATAGGTGAGCTAGGCCATTGACATTGAGGGACAATAGCTTCACTTTAGGGTGTGCATTTTTATGGTTTGAGAGTCCTACTTTATTTAACCCTTCCCCATATTTGAAATCTCACATTTATCCATTTAAGATAAGCACATGCTGAACTTTTGCATGGACCTGATGGCATTTATATAACAATAACAACAACATAACAATGGACTTTGACATTTAAATTCACCAACAGACAAACAAATATAAATCAGTGACAAGACTAACATGGTCTCTTTAATGAGAAATAACGAACTGGTTCTTCCACAGATCAGGAAAGTCCTGATCCAGCGGTATGGTAGAACCCTTACCTACAGAACCCAGGAGGTCCTGGGCTTTTGGCACCTTTAGTGCCTAGTAGGAAAAGGAGTAAGGGGTGGCACATGCAGCTGCCCCATGCAGTCCCCTAGGATCCAAGGTGTTCTTGAGGAGGAGGAGCTAGTGACCTGAGGTGAAGACTGCCCACTTCCTAGTGGGGAGGCAACAGTTCGGCGGGGCGGCGCCACCCCCCCCCGCACCATCCAACACGAGGGAGGCGGGCACACAGCCTCCTGTCCCAGGAGCCAGGCAAGGCTCCAAATCGCTTGCCTTTCAGCCTGGTAAGTTTAGGCTGGGTAAGCTACTCTCACGGATATATGGGAGACCCTGCCACAGGAGGCATCCCACCTGCCTCATGTCTGGCAGGGCAATGTCATCCCGTCTTCCTCCGTAGAACTTTTATTTATTATAACATTTTATTAATTGTGGGCTCACTGTTAAGCATCAGGAGTTGAAGGCAACTGGGCTGAATCTTAAGCCCTCTACTGTAGAGAAAGAAATCAGTGTCCAACTCGCTGCTGCTGTTCATCTGGGTCCCTACAAATCTCAACCTCAGGCTGCCTGACTCTACGGTGTGTCCTTGGGACGTTCCCCTAACACCTCACCCCTACCAGCCGCCACTGGGGTGTCGGCCTAGTTAGCCAGCAGCTCCGTAGCTTGCTTTAATGTGGTTAACCCTACAGCCCATCCCCCTTTTGCTCTTCCCCTTCCCGTCCATCCTCATTTCACCTTGGGCCCGGGGTCTGGCACACGTTTGTGGTGCCAAGCCCTGGTCTGCTATGTCTGCTGTTGAGGTTGTTCAGGGGTGGCAGATCAGACTGACCCGGGGATCATACGAGCGGCCCTCTACCTGACCGAATGGTGAACCCTTATCTGGAGACTGCAGTTGTTAGAGGACCAGCCGAGCTTGTAATTTTTCAGGAAGGAGGTATGAGCTGCTCTTCTCCCAAAACACTCAGGGATTGGTGTCAGAGAGCTATCGTATGAATTAGGCTGCATTTGGGATGGTCCAATTGCACAGGGCTTCTCTGTTGGATGTTCAGCGGCCTATGGCTTCCCACAGCTTCCCTCAACCTCTCTGCCCCCAGCCCCTCCTTCTCAGGACCCCACCCCACCCCGGCTCCCTCCCCACACCCCTGCCATCCACCTCCCCACCTTCCATCCCACAACAAGGCCAAGCTCCACTCTGGGACGTAGCCAGGCCAAGTGGGCCCAGGAGGCGGCCGCGCAGTCACACACCGTCGCAAGTGCTCTGTTCCCTCCCATGCCGAGGCACAACAACCCAGACCAACCCGGCCAAGGCAGTAGGTGACCACATAATTAGCGCCTCCCAGATCGCACCACCACCCCCTCAATCCCACGTCAACCCCTTCTCCGCCAAGCCTGCTAGCCCAAATAGCAGCAGATTAGCCATCTCTGTTTGCCTCAAAGACTGGTGAGCAGGAATCTCGCCCCCACCGCATATATCTCTGTGGCCCGAGCCGGTGTCATTCGGATCTGGAATTCACGAGGGGTCCCTGCCTCACTGAGCGACCCGGGTCCTGATCCGGGAACAGGAGTTCTTCCTTGGCCTCGCGAGGTTCCTAAACCCCTCCCCTCCTCTAGTCTCTCTGCCTTAATAGGATAAGCATCACTGAGAGGGCCCATCAGCAAATTTTAACAAATCAATAACCAGAATAAACTTGCTCCCTCGTCTTTGAAACCCCAGGGAACTAGCCCTCGGCTCAACATAGGTGAGTCCTGCTCTCAATCATTGTATAGTTTCATCAGCCACGAGGGAGAGAGGTCAGTGGGGTCCCATCCGCCCGCCCCCCATAGGAAATACCCATTGCTCTTTTCCCCATATTAACTTTAGCTACTGTGCTACTAGATCAATAGGCACGACGCTTTGGCTTATGTCCATAGAGTATACTTGCAGTCCTTCATGTTTCGGATGCAGGAACTTCCTCTCTGTTCCCCTGGGGGCAGGCTGATTCGCTTTCAATGCTCCCCGATGATCTTCTGGATTGCTTGATGCCTTGCCTCGCCCGGCGTTCCTCTGGCTACTATTCCAAACCCTCTGGGTGAGTTTTGAGGCTATCGAGGGTTCCACATTGTAGTCGCTGCTGGTTTACTTGATCTTTCTCTTCTGCAGTTCAGTAATCACAGCTGTCGCGAGTGTCAAAAGTGAGCAGGCCTTCCACAAAGAACACGTGTCATCTTGGAGGGGTAGGGAATCCGAAATCTTATGCCTGCCGCTTTAAAGGCCCTCATTGCTGGGATATATGCTCTTCTTAGTGCCATGACTTGGGGGGCATAGTCGTTTTGAAGAACAGCCTCTGGGATTCAAAAAGGACCTTGCCGACTACCTCTTTCTCCTGGTGTCACAGGAACTTTATTAAGATTGTGTGAGGACGTGCTCCTGAGCTGGCTTGGGGCCCAGGGGTGCGGTGGGCTCGCTCGATCTCCAGGGACAAGGAAACTGGTAGGTTGAGCAGCTCCCTTAGGGTCTTCTGTACAACTGGGATCATCTCCGTGCCCTCAGCACCTTCAGGGATGCTGGAGAGCCTGATGTTATTCTGGCGGCTTCTGCTTTCGGCGTCCTCGGCCCAGTCTTGTAAGGCTTTGATGTCACCATGTAGTTGCACAAAGGCGTGCTCGCTTCCTCAAGCCACCTTCCGTTTCTGTAGCCCAAGCCGCTGTCGTCCTGGCCCTCCAGTTTGCTGATATCCGTTCGAGTGCAGTCACAGTGGATTTCATCTCCCTCCGGAAGTCCGAATCTCTGCCAGCATCTGAGTCATCTGTTTCTGCAGGATTGTGTAGGGCACTTGGTCTGTCGCCGCATTACTGTGCTGTGAGGTCAACGAGGCCTGGGAATCCCACTCTCCGATCCCTCATCTTGCTATATTTCTCCATCCAGGTGCTCCGGGGTCTGTATTTTGAGTCTCCTGGTTTTCTGGCATATTGCTTCCTCCTATGTCTGTCTAGATAAGTATTTGTGGGCTAAAAGCTTTGTTTAGGGAGGCGATTTGGGGGATCACTGGGGAGCCACTTGCTTTAGGCTGCAGTCTTGCTCATGACGTCACCAGAAGTCCCATTAAACATTCTAAACTGTCAGCTCGTACCTCTGGAACAGGTGTATCACTTCAAATATCTCGGCATTACTCTTGATTCCACCCTCTCTTTCCAGGAGCATATAGACCAGGTATGTAGGCGGTAAACACTAGGAGTGGCGTTCTCTACAGACATAGGTCTTGCATGCCATCTGATGCCCTAAGCCTGGCTGTAACCAGTTTGGTACTGTCCATGAGTCGACTGTGGCATTGTCATATATGGATCCGCAGCTGACTCTGCCCTTAGAAGAATCAAGGTCTCCTTGAATAAAGCGTGTCGACTTGGCCGTCAGTTGCAGTCAGCTCACTGACACCTGTGAGCTATACAAACAAGCTGACTGGTTGAATTTTGAGGAAGGCTTTCTTACCATGCTAGCCTGTTAGCTAGGAAAATAGCCTCTGGCCTCCTTTCCTGTGCTGTCCAACATCTCCTTATGCTGGCCTGAGCCACCTGGGCAACCAAGCTCCTCCAAAGTCCCATTTTTAGGACCTCTGTGGGGCAAAGGACTTTTATACAGGGCTCCTCTGTGGCTCAGTGGCTTACCCATGGTGGTCACTTCTGTTTGTAAACTAGGTCCATTCAAAATACATGCTCAGACAACATCTCTTTGCCTCCAGTCAATGTGACTGTTTCTAGCGATTTCTTATATCTCATCAGGTAGCACACTTACCTCTGAACTTCTGCTAATTTAGACAATGTCTTTTCTGACTGTAGCTCCTACTGTTTCTTCCCTCCTTAGTCTTTATTCCTTCCCCTCCGCTATCCACCCCTCCTTCTCCTCCTCCTCCTTGTCCTCTGCCCTGCCCCTTGCCCCCGCCTCTTTTCGATCCTGTACCATTTGTCAGCTAGGCATGTTCTTCTGTTTTGTTTGTAGCCTCCACTGTACAGTTGTTCACATTGATTCTGTATTTTATGTATATATGTTGTAATGACCTGATGTTAACATTTTGCTTCTGTGTAATATGTATATGGCTGTTAATGTAATTGTATTCTTGTTGCACCCTTTATTGTATTTTATTTATGTGCTTCCTGGTGGGGAGTCTTTGTAAATGAGTCTCTGATTCAAAGATTTGTAATTCGTATTTTCAATAAATAAATAAATTTTGACAATCTAGCCTACTCTACAGACCTTCACGGAGTAGGCCAGCTCCTATGCTGGCAGTCCCTAGACTTCAAGATAAGAAGAATTTGGCTGTCAAAATCAAGCTGGTGTTCCACACACAGCGTATAGCAGTTGCTTTTGTAATCATGGCTAGTAATGACAAACACTTAACGCCTTAAGAGGTTACTGAGCAGCCTCTATAAGGAGTCACATAAAATTGACATAATGAGCAGAAGAGTATTTACTTCAGCTACTTTAAACCCATGGCTAGCAAGCTATCAGGCCCATATGTTAAGGCATGAGTACTCTGTGGAAAAACACTGAACAGTTGCAGAGAACTTGCTAGAATTCTCCTTGAAGCTATTACTCAGGTGTTTTAGACCAAAAAGTAATAACCACTAGCTGAGGGCTCTTGTGGAGTCCTCTGATGAAGCTATACATGCTGCTGCAGAGATTTTTATCTGGAGGCATTCTTGACTGTGAACCACTGGATTTGCTTTCAGTATCCAACAGCAGATATGAATGTGCCCTTTAATGGGATGAATCTCTTGGACAGTATGTAGAGGGAGCACTTAAGTCAAATGAACATTAACCATACTAGGTATATCCAGTCCAGTCCTTGAGGTAAGGCCGTGGTTACTACTGTCTTAAGCAGCACCCATTTGTTATAGACCCAACCAAAGGTGCTGCCATGAGAGAAGGCTCAGGCGATGAAGTACAGCGCTGCCCCTCTAATGGGAAGATAGCTTAGTGTCCACCTCAGCTGCCCAGAGAGGATGCTCTCTGGTGGTTTGGGGTATTAGCCACGTTCTATCAACAGTGGGAAACCATAACCTCAGACAAGTGAGCCCTGAAAATTATATGGAAAGGGCACCCTCGGAGCTGGTAGAGCACCTCCGGATCACCCACCAGGGATGATATATCATCTGACAGGGTAAATGGCAGAACTGCTGTCACTGATGTTACAGACACCTACTTAACAGGGCAGTAGGAACAGTACCATTATCGGATAAAGGACAAGGCCTGTTATTCATTCCTCTAATCTTTTCTTGCTCCCAAAAATTGCTAGTGGCGTGTGCCCAGTTCTCGACCTCAGACAAGTGAATGTGTATGTGAGGCACAAGAAGTTCAGAATGTTATCCCTGTGATTTCTGCTTCCTGTCTAAAGTCCCAGGATTGATGGCATCCTGCATATTCATGTCAATCCACACCACTGACAACATCTTAATTTCTGTGTGGCCTCACACAATATCAGTTCAGGGTCCTGCCATTTGGGCTTGCTTGAGTGCCACATGTCTTTATAAAGTGCCTCCCAACCCTAGCAGTACACCACAGAAAGTAAGGACTACAGATATTCCCCTACCTTGGTGATTGGCTTATAAAAAGTCATCCTGGCAGAAAACAGAAACGTTGGTAATAGCTGCTTCATGTTTTCCGAGTCTGTGGAGTCCTACTGAACTTTCTAAAATTCCAGTTGGTCCCTTTACAAAACTGCAGTTCATTGGAGCTGTAGTGGATACCACTTGAGCCTGGTCCTTTTTAGAAACGTAGAAACATAGAAATTGATGGCAGATAAGGACCGCAAGGCCCATCCAGTCTGCCCATTTCTTTTTTTTTTTTTACCTTATGAATGTGCCATAGGCCTTTGCTCTGTCAATGACCTATCTATTCATACTCATCTGTATTGCTCCTTTATGCCTATCCCATGCCTGTTTGAAGAACTGCACTGTATTCATAGCCACCATTTCCTGAAGTAGGCCGTTCAATGCATCCACCACCCTTTCTGTGAAAAAGAACTTCCTCACATTACCCCTTAATCGGCCTCCCCTAATCTCATGCTGTGTCCTCTTGTCCTGCTATTTTTCTTATATTGAAACACGTTAGACTCTTTCACCTTGTTAATGCCCTTAAGGTGCTTGAATGTTTCAATCTATCACCTCTATTCCTCCTTTGCTTTAGGGTATATATATTGAGTTCAGTTAATATGTTTGTTTGTTTGTTTGTTTGTTTATTAAACCTGGGTAAGCACACTGGAAACAAGTTCCTTTTACAGAGTGCGACCCACATATATTGCATACAGACAATACATAATCAAACATACATATACAATGCAGCAAATTGCAGACAAAAATGTCTTTGTTACGTATAAAATTCATAAAAACAGTTACAATTAAATTGAGATTGAAAATACATCCTTAATGCATCGGCAAACTTTTGACAGAACACAACCACCTAATATTTTGAGGAATTTAATTCCAAATGAATGGAGCAATATAAACAAAGGATCTTTGTCCACTTTTAGATTTCATAAAAGGAATCTCGAGAAACCTACTGTCTGACCTATGTCTAGAATAATGACCATCAATATATGGTCTCAAAACTTTGAAATACTATGTGGAATTCCTGAGTCCATGACTTTATATATGAACTTGCCACACAGTATTGGAAATTTAATGAAACGGTAACCAGCCCATTTCTTTCAAAATCACACAATGATGAGATGACTTAGAACAATTTAAAGCAAACTTAGCTATCAAGTGAAGTAAAGTGGATTTTTTGAAATCACTGTCACAGAAGCAGTGTCAGTAATCATAGCTGCATAGTTCACAATAGGAAGTAAGCAGCAATTTGAAATAACCAGCCTAGACTCAGGAATAAGAAATGAACGGATTCTGTACAAAGAACCTAATCTACAATGTATTCTTGAGGTAACCCTCAAAAATGAGATTCATAACTTAGATGAGAATCTAGTAATACCCCAAGATATTGAAATGTATCAACATAGTCAAACAGTAATCCATCAAGAGATTTAACTTCCAAAGTACCAACCTCAGATCTCAGTCTAGGTGGGTACCAAAACCATCACCTTTGTCTTAGATTTGTTTAAGAGTAATTTACAGGCCATAAGTGAAGACTGAAAATTGCACATTTCTCTGTTAAAGAAACACCTAGATCTCCAAATGACAAACCCTGCGTATAAATTACTGCATCATCAGCGTAAAGTGTTAGAGAGCATTATTAATCACACTTACTAGTTGATCAAAAACAAAGAAAACAAAAGTGGCCCCAAATAGAACCTTGTGGAACCCCACACTTAACCATTACAGAGTCTGATACAGCACCCCTATATTTAACCCTTTGAAACCTATTTGTTAAATAATCCCTCGTCCAGTCCAAGAAAGACTCACCAACTCCCAATGACTCAAGTCTAGAAATCAACAATTGGTGATCAACTGAGTCGAATGCCTTGGTCAGGTCCACGAACACGGCACCGATCAGACACCCTTTATCCATGCCATTAAGTACGCGTTAAGTGAACTCGACCAAGGCAGTCTCAGTACTCCTTCCTTTCTAAAACCATGTTGGTTCTGAGACAATAATCCAAAGCGATCCACATACCCAATCAACTGATTATAAACTATTCTTTCCTGAACTTTAGCTAAAGCAGACAAGATAGAAATAGGTCTGTAGTTACAAAACTCATGTTGTGAACCAGATTTAAATATAGGAGTGACCAAAGTATGTTTCCATATATTAGGTATAGTACCTGTAACAAAAGACAAATTGAAAATAATACTAACTGGAAGTGCTATAACCGAGGCAGCATCCGCCAATAAACTAGGACATAAGCCATCAGAACCAGCTGAGCTGTCCCTCTTAATACAACGCAACAACTTCTCTACCTCCTTCGAGTAGTAGTCCTTAAGTACAGTTTAGGATTAACTGTAAAATCTTCAGTCAATCCCAAGTAGTTCACCTTGGACTGGTCACTAAAGGAATCAGGCAATGCAGTAAATTTCAAATTAAACTTGTTAGCTATCTTCAGTGGACAAGACAACAAGTCACCATTCAACCTCATTGAACCTGGTTGACAAACATTAGGCCTTATGAAATTATTAATTGTTTTCCAAAAGTAGTAGCGTTAGATAACCCTTCACATTGTTTATGACGAATATAGTCTGTTTTAGCCTTCCTTATCTTAGCCTTACATTGGTTCCTTAAAGTCCTATACGCATGATAATCAGAAGCAGAATGGTTCATTTTATACGTTTTCCAGGCCTTGTCTCGTTGTCTCATAAGTTTAATCAAAGGAGGTGTTAACCACCCATAAGTTTTCCTCGGACCCTTCTTTTAACAAGGGGAGCTAACTGGTCCAAAACATGTGTAAACTCAGTAATGAAAAATGCAATGCAGAATCCACATCAGGGATAGAATATAAAAAGACCAATCTATTTTACCCAACTCTGTACAAAAGAATGTACATCAAATTTAGAAAAAGATCTGAAATCCTTATAATTAATATGTCCTCATGTGTTTTCTGATGCAGTCCCTGCACCATTTTGGTTGCCATTCTCTGGACTGCCTCAATTTGGTTAATGTCCTTGTGAAGGTGTAGCCTCCAGTACTGCACGAGTACTCCAGATAGGAGCCTAACCAGTGTCTTGTAAAGAGGGATTATTACCTCTCTCTTCCGACTTGTGATACCCCTACTAATACACCCCAACATGCTTCTAGCCTCATGCTGCTTTAGAGGTCTGCTTGGATGATTTCAGGTCATCAGTGATGATGGCCAAGTCTCTTTCTTCCCTTGTGACTGACAGCAACTCCTCTCCCAGCCTATAGGTGGCTTCAGGGTTTCTCTTCCCTATGTGCATGATCTTGCACTTCTTTGCATTTTCGCAGAATACTGAGAGTATTCAATCAGCTACATGGCAAATTATGTCAGGAAATGCTTCCAGGCAACAGCGCATTCTGTACAGAGAATACTGGGTCTAATGGCAGTCACAGTGGTTACAGTGCCCCTAGCCAGGCACGCACAAGAACATCTCAGTGTATACTTAAATACCACCTTCAGAGCCACCCTATACAGGTGATAAAGCCTCCAGCTTATGCACTCCTGTGGTGGTCAGTGAAGAAAACCTTCAGGGTTTCCCTTCAGATGTGAAGGTGATTTTCACCACAGATGTCTCCTCAATAAGATGGGGTGCTCCCTGTCAGAATCTCCAGATCCAGGAAGGGAAGGAGAAGGAAAATTGTTTAACCAGGAGTAGCACACTAAGCTGAAGCTTTTCCAGATGCAACCTGGGAGCACAAGGAAGTTAAGTGACTTATTCAGGATCACATAGTATGCACCTAGGTAACTCAGGTAAATTCAGAACACACCTACACATCAACGTGCTGCAGATTAGGGTGGTCTTGCTGGCCTGCCAGTGGCAAGGCGTCCGCTTGCAGCGCGCTGAGACCCTGGTTTGGGAACAGACCTGTGCAGTCAGAGGGCTAGCCAGGGGCAGAAGGATTGAGCATCTGGGGATTCTCTCCCCCCCGGGAGGTGGGTGCATGTCCAGCATGTGACTGGCCCCTGGTGGAGGCCGGAGGGATGCAGCAAGACATTACCAACTAGTGGGAGGTGTGCCAAAGCTGATGCTTCAGCATTGCTGGGTCTTTGCATGCCATGCCTACCATTGGGTTAAAAAATGGCATCTACCTCTATGATACCCCTCCTCCAGCCACACTTGCCTGCTGTGGCATTCTTCTAACAACCTAGTACCATCATTCGCCATGTCCTTCCTGATGCCACGCTCTGCCCTAGGGCAAAGCCAAGGGAGGCAGTGGCGGGCATTTCTGCCAGTGACCTTGTACTGGCGTCATGCAGGTTCATGCTTGAGTGGTGGCCCCACCCTGGGGGGCAAGCCAGGGGATCATATGGACAGGGTGTGAAGGTTAGTGGGTGAGACAGATGCACAGACTCAGGTAAAAGGTGAGAACACACTTTGCTGTATTTATTTTCCAAAATAAAATAAACATACAGAAAGGAAATAGGCGATTAGTCTTTCAGTTCTGCAAAAAACAGTGCACAGTTCCTCAGTGCACAACTTCCAGGGTTCATTCAGTCAAATAGATTCCTAGCACATGAAAACTTGTATATTACTATGAGAAATCGTGCACAATTCCCTCAGTGCACAACTTAAGCTTTGTTCCAGCGAAACAGATTCCTAGCACATGAAAACTTGCATGTATTATGAGATGCTTCCTCCACAACAGTCAGGTCTCCACTGACTGACTCATCTGACTCATTTGATTTGCATCTCTTGAGATAGGCTTTTATACCTGCCTACTGATGATGTCAGCACCATTTGAGTTGTCTGACTCATAATTCTCTTAAGTAAACACAAGCAGGCAGGCTGACTCATCTAAATAAACACATTTCTCTTAAATGGCGATTGCAGGCTGGCTCATCCTAAATAACACAGACAGGCTGACTCATCTGACCTTTACACCTCTGCTTCACCTAGGAAAGAATGGTTTGTTTTGGGTCCTTGCAAACCCAAAGCAGTTTACACAGAATAAAACAGCAAGTGCAAAGCTCTGTGTTTCAGTTCTTACATGCCCTCTGTGTTCACTCTACAGTATAGCACAGAAGACAAGCAACTTACAGCCTCTTGTCTTACTTATATGTTCCTTATACAGTACTTGGGAGAAGGGGAGGGAAGACTGCAAGACTGAAAGTGGCAGATTTCAGTCTATAGCTAGAACAATAAACTTACAAGAACAGAACAATAGGAAAAAATGCGGCACAAATTCAGACAGGGGCTCTGGCCCTGTGACATACCCCCTCGTTTTGTTTTCATCATGTCACTGTTTATACACCTGCTGCAGTGACTTACCAGTGGGGCATCCAGCTGCCGACCCTGCCTGCCGGGAGAGCAGCAGGCTTACTCGCATGAAGGGGAGTCCAGTACGACCATCGCTGACTTGCTGGGGGCTCCCCATTCCTACCGAGTCCTGCCACAGACCCCCAGCGCGGTCGACAGTCCTCGGCATCACAGGGGTGCGGCCATCAAGCTGCTTCCAGTTGCGCCCAGCCATTTTTCTCCAGTAGGTCCCCGATGGAGCACGGACATGCAGTGACTTCCATGCACTAATGTGCAGACGCCTGCCGCTCCCTCCTCTGCTAACACCTGTGTCTGCAGTGCCTCCAGGTGTCCCCAGGGGCCACCGCAGTGTGGTGTGCTTCCCAACCCACCCCAGGACTAGAGAGCTGTCGACGGATGCTCAATCCTAGTCCTCCCCTGGACCCTCAGTGACCCGGGTTTGTTCCTAACCTGGGTCGCCAGTGGTGCAAGGTGTGTGCATCCAGTGCCTCAACCCTCAGCACCACGCGCTGGCCCACATACCTCTCTTTAAAAGGAACCAGTTTTCACTATTTTTTTCTTGCTTAGTGAGGCTGGTTTCAACCATGTTACTTATTTCCATGAAAACCATACCTGACTCCTGCTGTGTTTAAATTTCAGCTGCCATACATTTTCAGATTTACTTTTCATATTTTATTTATGCGCCTCCCTCGTCTTGACCGGCCTCTTCTTTGGGCTGCCAGGGACCAGTCTCGATTCGCAACCCCTGCTGCCACCTGCCATCCTCTATATTGCAGCCCTCCCCCAGGGTAACCTAACGCTTTCCCTTCCGGGCAGGTCTTCTTCCTTTGGAGAGAATTAGCCTTGTGCCTTACCTGCTTGGCCCTGGGTGCTGCTGAGGTTGGTCTCATCTGTTCTGGGGCTCTGTAGTGGCAAGGGTCTGGGCGGCCGCCATCTGGTCAGTCAGTATGCCTTTTCTTGTTTTTCCTCCGCCTCGCTCCAGCAAGTTCTCGGCTTTGTGGGTGGTGTCCTCAGACAGGGACATACAGGGGCGGTCGAGGCCTCACATCCCCAAGCACACACCTAATCCACCCGAAGTGCCAAGGCAGACCCCCAAGGAGGGAAGCATCCAGTGGACGCTTCTGCATCTCCTCCTGCTAGTCTCCGCCCTGTTACCCAGGCTCGGGAGTGAACCCAGGTCGCCAGCATGCTGAGCTAACCCATTCACTCAGTCGACTCGGTGCTGGCCAGATTTACTTTTAACTCACATCCCCAAAATCTTTTAGATCTATTCACATATTTCAGTAAACCTACAGACTTAACATTAGCAACATTTCTCCATTTCATTGTCATTATAGAAAGGAACAGTAACAATTGTGTAGACATAGGAATACAGTTTCCTGATTTTCATCTCATTAGTTTGCATCTTACCCAAGTCCACCTCATCACAGGGAATCACCCATGAAACAATGGTTTAGTCCCTTCTGATCTTAGGTAGACCTGTTCAGTACTACCTCCTGTAGCGCCCATACCCCTTCTGGACGCCTGGTCCCAAGTCCTGAAAAATAAACATGGCAGGCTTTGTTCCTCTTTTCCTTTCTCTTCCCATCTGTTTAATGCACAGACACTTTAGGAGCTCACTGACCTCTTTTGGTGGTGCAGATGCAACGTCCTCTTTGACCTCTGGTATGCCATCCCTGACTTCAGGTTTGGTTTTGCTCCTGATCCCTAGGTCCAATCTCTGAAGAGGCTTTTCACCAGTCTTCTGCCATCACTCTGGTCAAGATAGGTGACTTGTATTGCACATGTTTACCTTTCTGCACCTGCTGTTCCTGTGACATGTGCCAGGAAATCAGGGTGATATCCCTGGTAATGTCTCTTTCCCAGCTTACACGCACCAGTATCCCACTTTTGACACCAGATGAGAAGGTTAGTGGGTGAGACAGATGCACATACTGGTAAAAGGTGTAGAATGCACTTTATGTATTTATTTTCCAGAATAAAATAATAAACATACAGAAAGGAAATAGATGATTAGTCCTTCAGTTCTGCAGAAACAGTGCATAACTTCCAGGTTTTATTCTAGCCATATAGATTCCTAGCACATGAAAACTTGTATATACTATGAGAAACTGCACAATTCCCTCAGTGCACAATTTCCAGGTTTTTTCCAGCCAAATCTATTTCTAGCAAATGAAAACTTGTATGTACTATGAGATTCTTCCTGCACAACAGTCAGGTCTCCACTGACTGACTCTTCGTTTTGTATCTCAGGAGGTAGGCTTTTATACCTGCCTACTGATGATGACAGCACGATGTGGGCTGTCTGACTCACAATTCTTTAAAGAAACACAGACAGGCTGACTCATCCTGAATAAACGCATTTCTCTAAGTACACTCATGCAGGCTGACTTGTCCTAAATAAAGACAGACTGGCTGACTCATCTGACCTTTGCACACCTCTGCTTCACCTAGGAAATAATGTTTTGTTTTGGGTTCTTGCAAACCCAAGTAGTTTGCACAGAATAAAACACCCAGTGCAAGGTTCTGTGTTTCAGTTCTTCCTCATACTGTACTTACATTCCTCTGTGTCTGCCTGCACAGGAGAAGGCAAGCAACTTATTGTCCCTTGTCTAACTTATATGTTCCTTTTATAGTACTTGGAGGGGGCACTACAAGACTGAAAATGGTAGATTTCAGCCTGCAGCTAAAACAATAAACTTACAAGAACAGAACAGTGTGAAAAAAAAAAAAAAAAATCAGCGCAAATTCAGACAGGGTCTCTGGCCCTGTCACACAGAGTGAGTCCTGGGGTGCAGAGGGGACCGAAGGAGCAGGGGGCTGAGCCTTGATGGTATGTCCCTGGAAAAGTGTACTAAATAATAAAAAGATTAGAGTGGTCCTTTACAGCCTCCAGGCCCTATCAGACCTTGCCAGCCACAGGTGGTACAACTCCAAATGAACAAGTGTGTCATATACTACCTTAACAAGTAAGGAGGAATTCACGCCTACCCACTGTTCAGGGAAGCGATGCAATTGTGGGAAGGGTGCCTCGAGATAAAACTTTGTTTCAGGTGGCCCTCCTTCCAGGGATGTAGAATACACTGGCAGAAAAGCTCAGTCAACAGTGACAGACCTTGATGAGTGATATCTGGTGGATGATGTAGTTCAGTCCCTGTTTGATGAATGAGGAGTACAAGAGTTGGACCTTTTGCATCTCCCCACAATGTCAAACTGCAACACATCTTTGGAAATCCAGAGCATGGGGCTTGCTGTCAGGATACATTCAGGTACAATGGATGAGTCACGCTCTTACATGTTTAGGTGTCACTGCCGCTCATTCAGAGAGTGCTACTGAAGCTGAAAGCACATGGTGGCAAGATGATTCTAACCACCATGCTGGCAGGGCAGATTTGGTATCTGTTTCTGGAAATAGCTAGCAGTTGAACAACTTCAGACCCTACCTCTGAGGATGAACCTTCTGACTCGACTGAAGAATCAGCTGGTCCATCCCAGCCTTCAGTTACTTCACCTCCAGGCTTATCTCCTGAAGAAACAGAGGTAAACAGTTTCAAAGTCTCTCACATTTCTGACGCCCTTGCCAGCTCATAAGCTTTTGATCTGGAAAGCTTATCAGGCTAATGGAAGTATTTATTTCCATTTTGTGTTCCAAAGACTTAGTGGATCCTGTTGAGTGTCCCCAAAATGTTTTGAAATATCTATTGACCTTTCAGATAATAATGGTTTGCAGTACCCATTCTGAATTTTTGTATGTTCTAAATCTGCTAACAGCCTAAGGTTTAGGATTCAGTGGGTGTACCCAACTAAAGGGAGGCATACTCCTGTGCAGCTTTGTTGATAGGAAACTAGTTGTATGACTGAGTTGTTTGACTGTTATAATGTGGATCTTTCGTCACTGTATTTTGTCTCCTTATGGGACTGCCACCCTAAAGGGGTACCATAAAGACAAGGGAACCATCATTTTGTAAAATTTTGCTTTTCATTATAAAAGTGAACAAGCACAAGTACAATTGGAGACAACATTTACTACACTGTGCAATGTTTCAGTAGGATACAGATCTACTGTTCTGTTATTCATAGTTATATATGAACCATTACTTGTGTGTTGAAGTGAACACCCAGCAAGAACAATATTGCAACAGCTTGTTCAGTGTGACCATGGACTAAATGTTAAGTAAAAATTAGTACTAAAATTCTATTGCATTTAAAACTTAGAATTTTTATTAATTTTTCTGAGACACGGTGAGCACATGTGTATACATAGCCATTTCATACAGGAGGTCGCGAGGCGTTGCAGATCTCATACAGTGTAATAAAATACATTGACTATTACATTTGGTGTTGTGTTTATTTTTTTTTTTCTATTCTGTTATGATTTTGTTTATAATATCCCTGTCTGAGCTTGCCGCAGTGGGAGGGTGTCCTCTAATGGGAGGGTGAGAGAGTAGGAAGGTGAGAGAAGAAAGAACACCCTACATGTGCAGGAAAGGTGAGAGAAGAAGGACCGCCTACATGTGCAGCATCTGTACTTGGCCTGTCTTGAGTTTAAAATGTTTGTACCTTTAGTAACCAGTTCAGGCTCTGGTCCCTTTACTGTTATATCTGAGATTATTTCAGTTATGGGATGATTTTGAATGATTTTCCATTATGTATAATAGCTACCTGTATGTTTAATAGCTGCTTGTTCCAAATGTTTTTGTAAAAGTGGGTAGTCATCCTTTCCATTTTATTATTATTTTAGTTTTGTTGACTGAGTAAGTGCACTAGACAAATTCTGCCTATTTTAGGCATGACCGGGGAGGGATACAGATGAATGGCAACTGATTTTGAACCAGATTAAGCTGTTGGAGGTATTTTTAGTGAATGGGGAAATTTGGCCAGGGCACTGGGGAAATTCCTCTACTCTGTCAGTAGGGTCCCTTGTGCTGTTAGGAGACCTCACTTCACAGCAGGCTTTGGTGGTGGACGGATGGATCAGGCTGCGATGGCTCAGGAGAACCGTGACCTTTGCAGATGTCTCAGGTCAAGGGATCCGCTGTAGAGGTGGCTGGGATGCATCCTTTGGGTGGTCAGCAAATCGCCCAAGACAGTGGTCCCTGTCAGAAGTTCCTATTGATCAACTGAGTTTGGAGCAGAAACAACAATGCTTAGCAGCTAAATTGCTCAGTTAGCGAACAGCTTCGAAGGAACATCTTAGACAGGAGGAAGATCATAAAAGCGCTACAGAGACTTTGCTGGGCTCAGCTGCTTCTGCTGGTCCTGCTAAACTTCTTGCAGCCAATGAACGGCCTGGATTACCTACAGTTGGAGTTGAGTCACCTCTACAGTGAGACTGGAGCACCCGAGGTGGAAGGCTCTTGGTTGCCTGACAAGGCCTTGCATGGCGCTGGTTGGATTCCGATATCTGACGGTCGCTGGAGACCAATCCCGAGATACCTGTACCGGGTGGCCCTATGCCCTCGCAGATAAGGGTTGAATTGGTTTCTTCTGTTTGTTTTGACACTGTAAACCATGTCTGTCCTCCAGATGCTCTCCTTGTCCTTCTTTCTGAGATGGAGAGCCAGCATGATAATTCGGGGATGTGGACCCTGTTACAGTCACTATTCCTGACCCAGCTCCTGATGTCAATCCTGAGGGTCTGAAAACCCTCCTATGCTAGCCATTTTCGCCAAACTGTGGAACTTGCAAAACGTCAAAATGCTATTCGCTTGAGATATGTGGGCTCTTGAGAACATCCACCAGATAGATTTAATGTTGGGAAAATTCTTCTTAAAAAGTATGGGATTTTTCCCATCAGAGGTTTACGCTTTAATCCATGTACAAAGAGAATCTACCTTTGATATTAGTTTCGTACACGCGCTATTGGAGACTTTTGGTGCCGCTACATTAATCTTAAAACTAACTCCCTTTGGGTTGATTTCATTGTACTTCCTCTGACTAAACGGCCTTTTGGGTAATCATGATTCTTTAGGAATGAAGGTGTGAATATTGTAGACATTGTGCACTGGCTGGAAAAATGCTGTTCTATTCAGGCAATCAATGTCCGTCATGGATGCAGAGGGTTTTGGAATGGTGGGTGGAAATTTAGGGTCAAGCTACATCACACGGATCAAGACCTTATTCATTTACCAAATTGTTTTTCACTGGAAGGGATAAAGGATTCTTTTACCCTGGGCAACTTAGAGTTTGTTTTAAGTGTGGTTCCACTAAGCACATCAGTACTTCCTGTGATGTACTGAAGTGTACACTGTGGAGAGACTGGACATCCTAGTGCCCACTGTTTCCAAAACCTGAAGTGTAATCTTTGTGAGGCCGTGGGACATACCTTTTCGGATTGCCTCTTAGCAGCTAAAATACTGAGGATGGATTTTGGCATACAAGACCATTATATACGCATGGCTGTGAGACAGATGCAGACTTCCCCTATTGGAGGAGTGCCTGTGTCGCTTCTCAGGGTAGACCAGGTTTCTACCTCTATAAGACAAGACCCTGTGGACCCTGTATGACAAGACCCTGTAAGGCAAGACCCTGGGAACCCTGTTCCTCTGGCTGGAAGCTGTTGTGGGGATGTGCATACTATTGCTGATCCCCCTCCCTTGGGCAATCATCTGCTAGTGAAGGCTATACTTTGGTATCTGGGGAAAAGGAAAACCTCTAAACTAAGGCCAAAACAAAAGAAAAAGACTTCCAAATACTACTGGAGGATCCTAATGTGTTTAATGTCCTAATGGAGGACCCTCTCGATATAGAAGATGGGAGCTGTCTTCTGTAGAACCCTCTGATGGAGCTTCATGTAGTGACAGAAGGTCAAACAGAACAGAGACCTCATGGTGCTAAGAGTGGTAGGGTAACAAGAGCTTCTAGCAAAGTGAAATGATGCCTCATGTGCTTTCTTTTGAACTCTGGCTCCTTTTAGGTTTTGTGTGGCATCTTTGAATGTCAACAGCATTTATTCCACTGCTAAACACCGTAGTACATGTGTGCACTTTCTCACAAGTAACTTGGATTGTGTGTTTTTCAAGATGTTCGTCTGCACTCCCTGAAGTGCTGGCAGCTGCTACAGCTGGGTGGATATGGGGAGATTGTTTTTGGTCACAAGGGTTGCACTACGTTCTGGGGTTGAGATCTGTTACTTCTCTTCTCGGTACAGGTACTTCATCACTTGGAGTTGCTGGAAGGCAGAGCACTACTGCTAGATGTACAATGGGAAGGCTTAATTGTACACTCAATAAATATATATGCCCCTCAACTTAAACATGATAGAGTAGCCTTGTTTAAATCTCTCTCCCTTTTGATCACTGATCATCCGTAATTCTGGGAGGCGATTTAAATTGTTCCTTGCCTTCTCAGATTCCAGTTCCTCAGGTAAAAAGTTCATTGTGATGTTCTGTCTTGCACAACTAATAAGGGATGTGGGGCTTGTGGATACTTTCAGCTCTCTTCCTTTTAGAGACCAACACACTTATTTTTGTGGCCCCAGGATAGATTATTTTTTGTTTCATGTTCCCTGCTTATACAGTCAGCTACACTGCAGGATGTTGCTACCTCTGACCATAGGCTTTTAAAACATGTGCTTGGTGTTCTCCCGGAGACTAAGCGGGGCCTGGGATCTGGAAGTTGAATGTCACTTTGTTAAATATTCCCCTGTTCGGAGGGTTTTAGATCTGTCCTACAAGCACGGAAATCTGTTTTTTTTACTTTATGAGGATAGTAATCTTTGGTGGGAGGATACGAAAGGGGAACTTAAGAAGGTTTTCAGAGAATGGGGTGCATTAATGGGAAACTTCAACGGGACGAGCTTTGTTATTTAAGGAAACTACTACATTTTGGATGGATTTCACCAACATTTGGGTAGAGAATGCCATCAGACGATTAAATGTTTAAAGGCTGAATGCGCTCGTTTACAGTTGGAGGTTATGACAAATATAGACAGGAAGCAAAAGTATGGGATTACTGGAAAATCAAAGGAAGCGTTACCATTTGAATCAACTCAGCTCCTCCATGAATGCCACAATATGGTGTACCTTCTGACATCGGCTAGAGCTCAGGTAACTGATAATGCTGACATATAAAAGAAATTTATAAATATTTCTCCCATACCTTTGCTAGCCAGTCCTTACCCCTTGGTGGTATGAAAAGTTGGTTGGCCTGTAGGGTCTACCACAGATACCACTAGATATGGGGTCCTTTTGACTGAGCTCATTTCACAGCTGGAATTGAAGGAAGTAATTTGTCATTAAAATCGGGGACAGCACCAGGGTCAGATGGGCTTCCTCATGAACTCTATAAGGAGATTTGGGAGTTTTGGCCAGAGTTGGGAGACTGTCTTAATAATCGTTTGATCGTGGACAGCTCCCAGGTAGTATGCTGGAAGGGCTTTTGATTTTAATATTGAAAGGGGGACGGGTGAGCTACACAATTGGAGACCACTATATTTCCTTAACACTGATTATAAGATATTGCAAATTTTAAGTAATCGTATGCAGACTGTTCTGGACCAGATGGTTCATCCCTCTCAATTTAGCAGCATTCTAGTACTGATATTGCAAGATGCTTTTATTCTTCTTCGTGAAATTCTCCATAAAGGAGATTCACAGGAACTGTTTGGGCATCTTGTTTGTCCAGATCAGTCAAAAGCCTTTGATTGAGTAGAATATGTATACCTTTGGGAAACTCTTAGGTGTTATGGGGTACCATCCTCTTTCATAGCCTGGCTTCAGACATGCTATCAAGGTATTAGTCTTCTACCAAGCATAAATGGTTGGGTTGGTACAGCTGTCATGGTGCATAAGGGAGTGCGACAGGGCCTTTATTGTGTTTTATCTTTGGACCCACTTTTACATGCCTTGAATATGACATATTTAATTGCTGTCTCTCTGTTGGTTGTGACGATCAGCAGATCATCACGATTGCTTATGCTGATGATTTGGGACTCTTTTGGCTGATAAATCTGCTGCTGTTGCAAGGACTACTCTGCAAGAATTTTTGGTTATTTCTGGGTCTGTTATTAATACACTTGAGTGGTATCCTGCCTTTGGGTTATGATGCAGTTGATATCTCGTTTATTTGGGGTATACCTGTGGATCTGGGTTACAGGAAAATATTGGGTATTTACTTTGATGATCAGGACCCTCAAAAGCATAATTGGGAATTCCAGCTGACTGCAGCTAGAGAGAGAGTGCTTAGTTGGAATAAATGGCAGATAACTAAATCCAAACATAGATATTTGATCAAGTCCTTACCTGTTACCATATTTTTGGCTACTGTCCGCTCTCCCACAGGCTTTAGACGCTCCAGTATATAGTGTATTTTTCAGTGCCTGTGGGATAATAGACTAAATCCAGTGAAACGAGGAGTTAACTATCTACCGAAAAGTATGGGAGGTTTAGGAATGATAAACCGGTTGTTTTTATACGTTACTTTTCTTTATTATAATTTAGTACCTCCTGACTCATGTTAACAGAATATGGACACCTTGGTTCGAGGATATAATTGGGCCTTTGTTAGATAATTGGGATAATTCTACTTTTCTTTCCTGCCAAACGAGGATGGCTCAGATACCGAGGCATTTTCAAGGGGTTATTGGGAAATTAAAAGTGTAAAGTTGTTAAAAACTTTCTGTGTTCCTCCTCCCAGAAAACTTTGTATAACTGGATACTGGAATCTTCCTTTATATTTCTCCTTGGTTTATGGAGTTATCCACTGGGATCAGAACTTTATAACACTATTTTTAACTAGTAAAAGAATTCACATTGTATGTGGGATTTTTTGTGGTTATGTGCACATAAAAAGTTGGGGGTTCTGGGCAATTTGAAACATAAAGAGCTTGCAGACAGACTTTTGTCCTAGGGGAGGACAGTGTGCGGGGTTGTTGAAACGATCTCGCACCTGTTTCTTGACTGCCCTTTTGCTGTTTCCTTTTGGTCAGGTTTCGATGAAATGGCTCTGAACCCTTTTCGACAACAGTCTCCTCACATTTGGGCTGAGGGGTGTTTCCTGGCTCTTGTTAAATATGATACATGTACGCATCCATTTTGATGGGTTTCATATGTTATCAGCTTTGGCAGGCTCGCTGTGGTCTGACTCTTAGAAAACAGCTGAAATCAGTGACCAGATTTTGTTATTATTACAAAAAGATGTTATACGGTGGCAGGCTTTGGAAATTAGCCAGTAAATCTAGACTTATATAAACTTTGGTAGAGACATATGCCCTGGTTAGACACTGGATGATAGAGTTCTGCTAATATGGACATTTCTGGAGTCGTGAGATCTTGCTCTATTCAAGCTGTATAATTTAGTTTGTTAACAATTTTCTTTAAAGATTATACTAGACTATTCCCTTCTCTTTGGTAAGGAGGGAGAGGTTTTCTTTATGGTTTTGAATATTTTAGCCTTCTGGATTTTATGTATGCAATGTTCCCTTTCCTTAGGTTTTTCAAGCATGATTAAGTGCTGTCATTTTTACTCAGGTATGATGTAATACTGCTTTGTGATTTCACATTGTTCATTCTTTTTCTTATGATTTTGTATGAGGTTAATACTATTTTGATTTTTGTTCTTTTAAGATATGACAAATGCATTTCCCAACACTTCATGGGGGATGGAATGGGGGGTTACATATGGCTTAATTATGTTTGATGTTCTTGTTTGCTGTAATAATTTTATGTTTGTGATTTCTTTCTTTATCCTTGTATGCTGTAATACAAGTTGTATGCTTTAAGTTTTAAATAAAAAATCCCTAACTCTTTTAGTGGGGAGGGGAGTATTTTAGTTTTGTGATTAAATTTTTGGGTTCTAAATATTTAGTTGAAAGCAAACTTAACAGTGTATTATTGTAATAATTATTTGAGTTCTCTTATTTTATGATTTGTATTTTATTTTGTGAGAAGTTAACTATGTTATTATTTGTTGTCAAAGTTATAATTCAAATTCTCTACTCTTTTGAGGGGCTGGGGAGGTTTGTACAAGTATGGCTTAATTATGTTTGTTGTTCTTATTTGCTGTAATACGTTTCTGTTTGTGATTTCTTTTATTTTGCTTTTGTATGATGTAATACAATTTGAATGTTTTAAGTTTTGAATAAAACTTCACCTACTCTGTGGTAGGGAGCTGCTGGACCACGGCCTCGACCTTGGAGACTGTTCAGTGTGCTAGTGTACCTGCAGGAGAACAGAGCTCTGCTCCTGCAGGTCCAGCTGTGGAGCCTATCTTGCCTGCTAAGTTTGAGTTTGCTGATGCTGTGGATATGGATTGTTCTCCTAACATTACTTTGGGTGGTATGGATTCTGGCTTTCTACTCATGGAGGAATTATGGCTCAAGAAACTCCTTACTGCAAATGAGCAGCATTTTCTGGCGTGTTGGCTGTGGAAAATGATTCTCAACACTGTTCTACCTCTGCTGTTTCTGACTGTGCTAAGCCTTGTGTGATTCATGTGTCTGAATTCTGCGGTTGGCGACGGTTCTGTCTCAAACCTCAACGGATCTGTCATCTCCTTCAGTGGTGAGTCACCTGACAGCTGTTCACCCCTCTGACGACTTGCATCTAAAGACTGCAGCTCGCATGACTCAGCGGCTGTTGAGATTCCGCTTTCCCTACTGACATTCCCCAGCCTACCTGTTTGAATGCTGCTGTGCCTTCAGTTGCTGTTCTTACAATTCCCCTTCCCATAACTACCTGCTCACTTGGGCCTGCTGTTGTATCTGCTATGGCCCTTGTAACACCGGAGGTTACCTCACCGGCTTCACCCAGGGTGATGGGCTCGATTCGCTCCTTGAACTATCGCTGTGGTGCGGGTTGAAGCCTGATCGAAGGCCATTGGTGCCTGATCCGGCGCATAGTCCAATTCCTGGCCTGCACCACCGCTCTGACCCTTTGGAATGTAATGAAGGGAGTCTACCTCCACGACTGTTCCTTTTGCTACTGACTCGGATTTGGATCTCCATGTTGTGGATGTGCAGCCTCTCTTGTGGAGCTACATTCATCAGACAAGGTGCCGCTCCTCTCGGCCTCTTCCTCAGCTGATGAAGGTAGTTGCACTAGACTCCCTACTTGGATGGATCATATGGGAACTGCTTCCTCCCTGACGTGCCTTCTGACCCCAGAGATCGTGCAAAACTAGCTGGGAAGAATTTTGGAAGAAGGACACATTTAGTGGACAACCTCCTCCATTGCAGAGGAGGAATGCTATCTGCCTCCAGTATCTTGGTGGTTTGTTGCTTGCCCCTGATCGCATTTATGTAGGCAAGACCCTTATAAAGGGTTCTTTGTTTTTTTTAATGAAGTCCATGCTCTTATTCATATTTCAGGTAACAACTTGTTTGACATTAGCTTTAACACCCCTCAGGGACTGGACCGGTTTTGGACCAAATATGAGACTCTGTGGTATACTGTCTTTTGGTTACCCTTCGGCTATCCTCTTACTCATCCTGCCATAAAAGTTGTTATGATTTTATTTCGAAATGAGAATGTGTTGTCCATGATATCTCACATTGGTTACAACAGAGGTGTGAGATATTGGGAGCACCTCAACCTATTTTGACTCTGACCATTTCTGGACTGGTGGTTGAAAACTTAGGGTGCAGCTGAGACATAATAATGTAGGTCTCATCCATTTGCCAAATAGCCTGTTTTTAGGCAGGGAGTGGGTCATTGTTTTATGTGAACAGCCCAGGACCTGCTTTAAATATGGGTCTGGCTTGCATTTAAATGCTGCATGTGATAGATGCGCTGTCCCTCTGTCTTTCTTTTGGGCATTCTAGTACGAATTGTACTAACAAGTTGAAATGTAACCTGTGTGATGAGCCTGAACATGGGTTTCAGATTCATCCTTGGCTACCACAACCGGACTGATTGTCCTAATCAAGATTCCATCCTTACTGAGGCTCAAAAGAAGGATATAGCTGCTTCTAAGCCTACTCCTGCAGAAAATTACCCTATCCCCCTAACCTAACACGGTGCTCATGGAGCCTCCTGGGCCCCGCTCAGGGCGTCTGCCTTGATCTTGCACTGGTAGTTCCTCTGCGCCTGAGTCTGGTCTTCCTGCCCTGGTTCCTGCTGCTGTGGATCTGGTTGCTGCAGTGCCTTCTGAGGTGGCTGAGGACAAACTGGTAATGCCATCTGCTGATTTGAGTGTTAAGGCAAAAGTTAGGGTCCCCTCCTTTCTCCTTATTTGTTAATGCGCTTCTTTGACTACCTCAACTATCACTCTCTCCTGTATGCCGATGGTCTTGTCCTCTTCCACAGTGACAAATCCACTGCCGCAATCTCCTCAGTTCTCTTGTACAACTATACTGCAGCCCACAGCTGGTTCTCAAAAACTCCTCTTAGTAAATGCCAAAAACGAAATTCATGCTGTTTGGATCTAAGCCCTTTCTAGCCAAAACTTAAAACCATGCCCCCCACGCATTCTCACCCCAGACGGCCCAGCCCTGGAGGATGTCAACACCTACAAATACTTAGGAGTACTGCTCGACTCCTTCCTCACTTTCAATGAGCATGCAAATTCCCTTGTCAGAAGGTTCCATCAAAAGTTAGGTGCCGCCTATAGATTCAGGCAATACCTACCCCTGAAGCCAGACTCAGCCATTGTCCAGGGTAATCTTCCCCATTCTTCTGACTACTGCCCCTATTTATGCCAGGACCTCAGCTACTGCCATGGCTAAACTCTCCGCTGCCTACAATGGCACCTGTCGCTTTGCTTTATTGGCCCTGCTCCCACCCACCACTGTACCCTTTATGATACCCTTGGATGGCTACCGCTACAAGGTCGCTTTGACCTAGCCCTCTGCTGCATGGTAGACAATGTCATCCGCACGCTCCAGAATCCCCCTAACTGCCCTTCTGAAAACCAGGACGCCCTCCACTCTAATGAGACTCTGCCTCTAGCTGTTCCTAGGATATCCACCAACATAGGTACAGAGCTTGGTCTGCAACTCCCTTTGCAGTGGAACAAATTACCGGCTGAACTACGCTCCATTGACACACACTCCAGTTTCAAGTCCCGCTTAAAGTCTGGTTCCTGGCAACCTCATCCTGCCGCTGCTCCTGGGGTCTAACACCAACCCACACTAGTCAACTCCCCTGCCTACAACTGTTATATTGTATTTTTCACATTAATATTTGACTTCCTTGCCTGTAAATATTGTATATATATTTTTACCGAGTATTCTGTGTATTACTTGCTCACTGGACGATGCAGTCACACATCGTACACTGTGTCTACGATTTGTTTGTTTTGTACCAAATCTCCTCATGTCCGATATTGAAACCTTGTATTCACTGTTCTCAAATGGACCTATGCATCAAACCTGTATATTGTGCTTACTATTGTTGCTTGTGTCAAATCTGTTTCATGTGTATTACTGTTACCTTGTGCCCACTGTCACCCCTGCACCGTGTGTTATGGCCCAGGTCGTGCTCGAAAACCATCCCTGGATCAGTGCACCACCTGGTTATCAAAGTCATAAATAAATAAAATAAATAAAAAGGCACAGAAACAACTTAAAACCAGGTCTAAATTGGCTTAAGGCTTCTTCCCTGGTGCAGGGTGCTCTAAGTAATACATTTGCTGTCCTCACTGGTAAATCCCAATCTTCGGACCTAGGGGGTGACTCTGATACCTCTTCTCAGACAGTCCTGTCCTCTGACTCTGAGGGTGATAGGTCTAGGGATGCTGGTCCTCTGCTCAGACCTCAGAAGCTTTGTGTTCACTTTCATACAGCACTAGGTCTGGAAGATTACCTGATAGCTCCTTTCTTTTGTTTGAGTGTCCCTACTTTTAACACATGGCATTTCCAGTTCGACTGAGCATTGCTGCTTTAAATGCCAATAGTGTGAAAATGCCTCGTCATCGACTGCTGACATTTTCTTTGTTTATATATTTATTTATCAAATCTAGGATTACAATACCTTTGAGCCATGGCTCTTTTACAAAGGTTCCACGTCAGAGAAATACAAATTATGGGGAACATCAAGACAGGCATTACAACAATGTGGACATTGCAAACAGAGTACAGATTAATACAGTTCAAGGGTAGCATTGTAACAAGGCAGCCAGCGGCATTTGTCAGAGAAAATAGACAACAGATAAGAAGTGCCAGAGTCATAGGGAGAGGGAAGAGGGGTAGGGGGAGAAGGAATGAGGAAGGGTGGCAAGAGGGTGAAAAGTGCAACATTGAGTATACCAAGATGAGGGTAGAATCCAGTGAGGAGGGGAGGGAGGGACAACTAGAGCAGAAAGGGAAGTGGAGAAACAAGGTTAAGTTGGGCAGTCACAGGAGCTGTTTGTGTGAGCCTAGTTTTAAACATACCAATAGTTGGGGCAGAGGAGATGGTTGGGCTGACGCCATTGAACCAGAGTGGTGCTCGATACAAAAGAGCATTATCCCTGTGAAGTGTGACAGTGGGGACTTTCAGTAGCTGTAGCATGGATCTCCTAAGGCACCATTTGTTAATTCGTGTTGTAACAGAGTTGAGACTCCAGAAGGTGCAAGGCCAAGGTAGATTTTTTTGACCATGGAGCAGGTAAGAAACTTTATGCGGTTTGATAGTTGGAGCCAGCCGGTCTGAGTGTACAGGTCACAGATGTGGGTGAGACGGTGAGCACCTGTGATGAGCCGACATGCTTTATTTAAGGCAGTTGAGAGGCGCCTAAGGGTTGTGGTTGTGGCGAGCCATAAATGATGAGACCATAGTCTATTACAGAGATCACAGAGCTCAGGACTGCAACCTTCAAAGCTTCTCATGGAAGTGTGGTCTGTGTTTGTAGAGGAGACCAAGCCATGTATTAGCAGCTCTAGCTACATTATTCACATGAAGTCCATAGGAGAGATTAGGGTCAAGCTGAATCCCTAAGTATTTGAAGGACACCACCTGATCTAGAGTGTTGCCCTGGGTGGAGGAGATAGCCAAGTGGTGTAGCTTCGTGGGTTATGAGAGCTGCAGAAGAGCATAGATTTGGTTTTCTTGTCATTGAGGACCAGTTTATGATTAAGAAACCATGTCTCTACAGAACTGAAACCAAGTTGAAGGTTGTGTTGAAGAGTTGCAGGATCTTTGTGAGTGGAGAATACAACAGCATCATCGGCATTTAGTATGATCTGCTCAGAGCAGTGGTAAGGAGGAGTTTAAGAAAAGGCTAAAAAGGAGGGGTCCCAGTATGGATCCCTGTGGGACACCTGAGCGAACAGGCAGGGTGTTAGAAAGAGCTGCCTGCAATTTTACTCTATGACCGGGTTTTCTAAGTAGCTTTTAAACCAGAGAGAAGAGTCAGGTGATAGCCCGGCATTCAGTAGTTGGTGTATTAGTAGTCCTGGTGTACTGTATCGAAGGCCTTGAGAGGTTGACTGAAACGGCCCCTGTGAGAAGGCCGTTGTCAAGGGATTTGTGCAAAGCTCCAGTGAACTCAAGAAGGGCTGTGGTGGTGCTGTGACCTTTCCGGAAGCCGTGTTGTTGTGGACAAGGTATATTGTATTTATCCAAGTGGTGAGGTAAGTTGATCCAGCCACGATGCTCAAGTGCCTTAGAGAGTTGGGGCAGTATGGAGATAGGCGATAATTTGAGTGAATCGCCTTGTCCCCACTTTTATGGACGGTGTCACGGTGGCTGTTTTCCATAGGTCCGGGAATTTTCCACAGCTGAGAGAGAGGTTTAGAATTTTGTTAATGGATGAATTACCTCATCGAGGGTGAGCAACAGAAGCTTAAGGTCCAGGGGTGTCGCATTTAGATTTAGAGATAGCTGCAGTAATATAGCGGTGAGCTTCATTCAGCCTTACCTTCCTGAAGTAGAAGAGGGTATGGTTAGACTGAGGGGCTGAGGTATTTGGGAGTAGGCCCGTTCCAAAAAGTCATGGGGTAGAACAGCACTAAGGTCTGAAAAGCCGTGTTAAAGATGTTTGCGATCACCTTGGGGTCAAGGGTTGAGGATCCATCAACCATTAACATGGCCGGAGAGGTTTTTGCCGCCCCTGTGACATCCTTGATATTGTCCCAGAAAGCACGACCATTTCCCCATGTATTGGTGAGAGCGCCTTTGTAATAGGTGGATTTCATTAGCCATATGGCTTTTGTGCAGGCATTTCGTGCTTGTTTGTAATTTTGGATGTCCAGTTGTTTGCCAGTGGCCCTGGCAACTGCCCAGAGGTGATCCCTTAGTTTCAGCTGTGAGAGAAGAGCCACGGTGACCCATGGGTTAGAGAGAGATTTTGTTTTACGCCTTTAGCATGGGCAAAGAGGTCACAGGCTTTGTTGAAAATTGAGATGAAGTGATCAAGAGCCAAGTTAACATCTGTTGCTTCATAGATGGGTAGCCAGTCTTGTAGAAGCAGGTGTTGTTTGAGATGTGGAAGTTTTCCACGAGGAAGGACTCTGCTAGCGATAATTTTGGGAGGGGCTTAGGAATTTATTAGACCATGCACACATGACTGGGGAGTGGTCACTGAGTGAGTCTTGGAGAATGGTCGTAGAAATCCTTGTGGGTGAGTGGTGTGGACCCAATCCAAGAGGGTACTGGTGCCAGTCTTGTAGTTAATCCTAGTAGGGGAGTTTACCATTTGGTGAGGTTAGCAGCTGAGATGGAGTCTTTATAGGCACTGGCACTTGATGCTAACCAGTTTATGTTGAAATCCCCTAGTAGAATAAGTTCAGCTTCGGAAGGATGAGAGGAATAAAGTTTAGGACATCATTGAATCCATGTTTAGGGTCCCTGGGGGATGTATATGGAGACAATAGTCAGGGCTTTATGGTTGGGACCTAGGACAGTTTTATTGGCAGAATCTGGGCTGAGGCAGAAAGTGATGGAGTTGCTACAGGGTGCCAAGACAGGAGTCTTTGATATAGATTGCGCAACCACCGCCTTTTTGGATATCCGTCCAGCCTGTGGACATTGTAGCCCTGTATTGTTACTGCTGAGTCAGGAACTTAAGGTGTCAGCCAAGTTTCCTCCACTGCAAGGATGTCAGGTTGTGTTGGCATATGAAGGCTTGAGTGCATCCAGCTTTGGTAGTAGGCTACAGATATTAATAGTTGCAAGGATAAGGGCACCTGAGTTTGTGTGTGGCCTGAGCTCTAGGGCCAGGATTGGGATGGATGCTGCCTGAGATGAGAAGGAGGAGGAGGAGGAGTTTAAGGAGCAGAGTCGCAGCTCTTGAGAGATAATTTTGATTGTTGTTTCCTGGAGTAGAAGTTGCAAGGTTCCAGGCGTGTCCCATATGGACTGCAAGGTGGTACAGTGTAGAGAGGTGGCCACACTTATTGAGAGTAGTGGTCGGGTTAAGAACCAGGCATATCCAATCGGTGCGCCAAGCACAAGACTCAGTGGGAGTGGAGAGTTCCTTGGAGTAGCAGGAAACCAGAGTAGAGGTGGCGGGGTGGGGTGGGGTGGCTAGGACCAGGGGAGAGAGAAGAGGGGGCCAGGGCAAGGAGGAGGAGGAGAGGCGAGAGAAAGGCAGAGAGAGCCCACATGGCTTACGTGACTAGATAAAGAGATATAGCCCTCTAGTGGTGAGAGGATATAATCCGCTAATGGAAAAGTCAACAGTTTGTTGCAGGATTTGTCGTGATATATGTCTTCCAGGATCACCGACTAAACACTCTGTCCTTAGTGTCCTTGGCTAAAAGCTCATGGCGTTGGGGCCCTTTTTTTTCTTTTGGGGTAGACACTTGTGATGGTGTTGGGATTTTGATTCGTGGGGATGGTTTTCAGATTACTAAATTGGTTGAGATAGTCTCTGGAGGGCCATTATTTTAGACTTTACTTACCAACACACTTTTGGAGACTAATGCATATGCACCTGTTACTAAGAAAGGTAGGGTTGACCTTTTCTCACCTATCAAACCATACTTGTTTACCACTAGGCACGCTATTTGGGGGTGATTTTAATTCATGATTTCTCAAAGTGACCAGGAGCATGTACTGATAAGAATTTCTGTGACACCACCTGTCTTATTCCTATTCTTTCTGTAACTGGACTACAGGATACTTATCGGTGTGTGTTATCGCGGGGTGGACATACCTTTTAAAGGCCATCTTCCTACCAGTATTGATTTTTTTAGCTGATGCAGTTTCCGAGTTGTTCATGCAAGAACTGTCCCTGCTGAAACATCGGATCATGTAGTGTTGATGACTGCTTTGGAGGTGGGACCTCATGCTTCAACCGTGAGGGGTTATTGGAAGTTTAATATTACTTTTTGCTAGACAATGCACTTTGTGTTCGCTGGGTTCATGACCTTTAAAGCATGTATGTCTGTAGCTGGGCTTACGGATAATTTATGCACATGGTGGGGGACACTAAGCGAGAATTGCTACCTCTTCTCCAAAACAACTACTGTAATGCACTATAAGAAATATCTGGCCTTGAAGTCCCATTTGGAAACATTGTATTCGCTATTAATTCACAATGGCTTAATCTCACTTCCCAAGTTCAAGTCGTGAAGAAAGATGTGGAGGCTCTACAGTACCCAGAGCAGCCTCAATCTTGCATGAACATAGGGTTTGTTTTCCTGGTAAAAGGGTTTTGGGATGCTTTCATCTGTTGTACTAAGAGGGCTTCAGATTGTGTTTTGACTGAGGTTATGGGAACTGATGATCTTACTTTGAGAGGGTTCCTGCAGTAGGTCTTCACATATAGGACTGCGCCTTGGCGCCAGGTCCGAACAGCAAACTTGTAGATAGCAATCATCAGCGGGATTGCCCCCAACATCAGGTGACATGAGCGTCAGCCCGACTATAAAGGGACGGTCCCGGTGCCCGCTCTCCAGTTCTTTCCTGTTGTCGCCTCAGTGCGCTCGCTCGCGCACAATAGAACAGCATCACACGTCCGCCATTTTGTCAAAGTTTTTCGCTTCTCATAACTAATATTCCTTATCGCTTTCTCTCAATATTTGATGTCTCCTAGACAGAAGGAGAAGTGCTCAAAGTGTGGCGCTCCAATCCCACACAGGGACGACCATTCCTGCTGCCTCCTCTGCCTTGGATCCAAGCACAACACCCAGGAGTGCTCCATCTGTCAGGCCTTCCAACCAGGCGACCGAACCTGGCATAAGGACCCTCGAGGCCCTTCTCCTGACCCGGCGACTGGCGCCGATGGAAAAGAGCCCCAGGAACTCGCGGATAGGTCGTCATCCCCAGGCCCTAAAAAGAAGAAAAGCAAGGAGAAGCATCGGGACCGGAGTCTGTCACCACATGGCAGGCCCTCTGAAACTGTGAGTACTTCAGCCAGTTCCCGCCTGCTTCTTTAGGCCGGGCAGCTGGGGGTAGCCTCTCTGGAGGTCTCTGTCAAGTCGCCTTGCCTAGCTGATAAGACACCCCTCAACCCCGTCGAGGGGCGATGGTTCTGCCGATCAGCCTAGTGGCAGTCTCCGACTTCCACTAGCCTGTTGCGGTCCTTTCAGTCAGACGGATGGCTCCTCCGCCCACCCAGATCTTTTCCTCCCTCCCGCCGGGTTCCACTCTGGCCCCCAACGCCAGACAGAGTGAGCGCACAGAGCGCACCTTCGCCCTCTAGGGTCTTACATCCCAGGGACTCGCCACCCGATCTGCTGATTTTCCTACCAGCGCGATCACCTTGGACCTGCCTTCAGGGCTCCTTCCGACCTTCCCCACTTGCCAGGTCTACCGCTGTCCCCGCATTAGTCCACCACTGGCTAGGAATCTTTTCATGAAACCTCCTCCTTTGGGGCCTTCCAGATCCCACGCCTCCCAGAGGCGCCATGGCACTTCCCGTAGGGAGCAGATCCTCCGGCGGTTTCCGGTTCAGAACCCATTGTCCTGCTTCTGGTGGCCCGCCATCGATTCCACAGTATCTGATGCCAGGCCATGTGCCTCCGACGCAGGGATACCCGATGCTGGGATACCCTGGGTACTTGTACTGTCCGCAAATGGGTTATCATTACTATTCTTGGCCTCAGTACCCAGGCTGTCCTACCTTCCAGCCTCCTTCTTCCACCACCACCGCGCCAGTGATGGCCCCAGTGGTGGCAGGAGGCTAGAACCCAGCTGCTGTTGGAGCTTAGGCAGACTGTGGGAAGCTCCCAGCCTAGGGCCCCCTCCACCACCTCCTTCCGCACAGCCTCAGGTTCTCTGCCGCGGGTGCTGCTGGAATAGAACCTCCATTTCAAGCAGCTCCGAGCCTCCGAGATGGAGTCTGACTCAAACTTTGGATCCCAGATCTCCGGTTGAGGTTCCTCCCAGAGAGTCACCCAAGTCTCCCCAGAGGACCCATCTTTCAGAGACTTCTTGCGCCCATACAGGAGGCAGCAGGAGGCTGGCCCACGAAAGAGGTGGATCCGCAGCTAAAAGACTAGCAGAGCACATGGATCTTGCTACATCTGATCCTGTCCCCATCCCCCATGGATGGGACCCCATGAGGACTTGGTGACCACAATATGGCAACAACCGCCCTCTATACCAGTGGTCTCCAGGAAGGTAGACCGACCCATTATCCCCGGAAGGGATTCAGGATCTTAACTGCCATCTAAAAGCTGACTCTATGGTAATTACTGCAACTCACGACCGGTCAGCCCAGCGAAACACCTGAGTTCCTCGCTGCTAGACAAGGACTCTCATCAGTTAGACCAGTTCAGGTGAAAGATGTATTCTTCTTCTCCTGTGGCATTAGATCTCTCAACTATGTCTCGCACATAGTTGCTTTCCAAAAGCTACTCTTTCAGAGCTGGAAAGGGACCTCCATGAGGTTCAGGACGAAACTTAGGAAGAAGCTCCTGGACAAGGTCAGGATGGGAAATTCCTGGTGTTGTCACACGCCCGAGCAACGTACAATTCAGTGGCTAGAGCAGCAGCCATGGGGATCTAGCTCACCGACTCTCCTTGCTTTGGATAGCTGGCCTGGCACAGGATGTACAGTCTTCCTTTTGGACGCCTTTCAGGATTCCGTCCTCTTTGACGGCGATGCCAAAGATATCATAACAGGACTGCAAGAGAGTGGATGCTCCTTAGAGATGTACGCCTATGTACAGGACGGTCAGAAAAGCAGCCCTTTCGCCAAAGATGGTGGAACAAGAACCAGGCAAAGCATCAGGAAAAGACGTGCCCCGTGCAGGAGCCCAAACCCTCGGGCTAAGTTCTCCAAACCAGCCTCAGGGGCTAAAGCTCCCTCCTTTGGCATTCTGATTCCTTTGTTCTCCTTCCGCCCCTCCCTTAAATCAGGAGGAACCGGTCAGAGGGAGGTTCGCCTCCACCTGAAGGGTTGGAGGTCTGCCACCGCAGAGTCTTGGGTGCTTCAGCTCATCCAACGGAGTCGCTCAGTCGAGTTCCCGAGATTCCAGCCCCTGTACCACCGGGACGGTCTTTCTATCCACGGGATCAGGTCCCCTTATCTCTCAAGAGATTCAGGTACTTCTTTTAAAGGAGGACATAGAACCTGTCCCCAAATCAAATAGGAAAGGGATTTTACTCCCACTTCTTCCTAGTCCCAAAGAAAACAGGTGACCTGAGACCGATCCTGGACCTCAGCACACTAAACATCTTCGTTGAGTACAAGAAGTTTCGTATAGTTGACTCTTCAGGGGCTCCTCCCTGCTCCATCCCAACTCCTGACTGTGCTCCTGGATATGCAGGATGCCTACCTGCACATCCTATCCTCCCGGCTCACCGCCCTTCCTCTGTTTTGTTTTTATGGAGGATCACTTCCAGTTTCAGGCGCTACCTTTGGCCTTTCCTCAGCCCCCGGGTGTTCACGAAATGTCTAGCGGTGGTGGCAGTGTTCTTACGGCCAGGGCATTTATGTCTTCCTGTACCTGGACGACTGGCTCCTCGCAGCACTCCTCTCCTACCAGCCTGAAAGAATCCTCTTTCACTCTGAACTTGTTCTCACTTCATGGATTGCAGTCAACTTCCCAAAGTCCCAGCTAGTACTATTGCAACGACTCCAATTCATTGGAGCCGTACTAGATACAGTTTAGAGCAGGGCTTTTCTGCCATTGGATCAAGCTGAGACTTTAGTTGCTCAGGCTACTCTTGTGGTCTAGGCTCGATGGATCCCAGCACAAGCTGTGCTCCATCTTTGGGACTGATGGCAGCGCCTATTTACAGTACCCCTGGCCAGACTTCACATGAGGGTCACTCAATGCCTCTCCAAGTCCAGTGGGATCAGAGGACGGACGACATGAACCAGAAAGTCATGATCTCCAGCAGCCTCCCGAGAGATCTTCGCTGGTGGCAGGATCTCTCCAACCATTCCAGGGGAACACCTTTTATTCCCCCATCCCAACCCAAATCCTCACCACGGACACCTCAGACTTGGGCTGGGGAGCCCATCTGGGGTACACAGGACACAGGAGTCTTGGTCCAATCAGGAGCTTATGCTCCACATCAACAATCTGGAGACCAGGGCAGTTCTTACGCTCTCCAGGCTGTCCAGTCCTTCTGGTACTGGGATCACTTCTGGTCCAGACGGACAATATGTCCACAGTCTGGTACATCAACAAACAGGAGGAACTCAGTCGTACCTCTCTGCAGAGAATCAATGAGGGTCTGGTACTGGCGATCCAGCATTGCCTTTACTTGACAGCAGTCCACGTTCCAGGCATAACCAATGTCCTGGTGGATAGTCTCAGTCGATCAGTGGCCAGGGCTCACGAGTGGGAGCTAAAGTCAGGGGTGGTCGAAGAATTCTTTCTTGGTGGGGTCATCCAGACTTAGATCTGTTCACCTCACCATTCAGTGCAAAACTACCCAACTTTTGCTTGCTCGCTCCTGGGCATGGTGCTTTTGGCACGATGCACTGTCTCTCTCTTGGACAGGAGGTTTCTTTCGCTTTCCTCCCTTCCTCTCATTCAGAAGGTTTTGGTGAAATTTAAGCAAGAGAGTGCTCATAGAACTCTTATCACTCCCTCTCTGGCCACGCCAGATTTGGTACCCTTTTTACAGCACTGGCACTGGAACCTCCGGTCCCTCTGCCGTTCTCGTACAACCTTCTGACACAGGAGCAGGGCACCCTGGTGCACCCGAGCCTTCAGTCTCTCCACCTTCATGCGTGGCATCTGTGGACATAGCGATTTCCACTATGGTGTCTCCTCATGGGTTGCACATATCTTAGCAGAGGCCAGAAAACCCTCTACTAGATCCACTTACACCATGAAATGGAAAAGATTTTCGATCTGGGCCCTAGCAAGGAGCTGGGATCCTTTTTGTGCTCGGCGGTCCAGGTGTTAGAGTACTCGACATTTATCTGAGAAGGGCCTTAGCTACTCCTCCATTAAGGTCCATCTCTCTGCGGTGTCGGCCTACCACCTCCTGATGGAGGGCAAAAGCTTGGCTCAGTTGGAGGTTGCCAAACCTTTCTAAACATAGAAACATGGACTTTGACGCAGATAAGGACTGCTTGGCCCACCTAGTCTGCCCATTTCCTACCTAGAGGATAAGCTGCAGATCCTATTTAACCAACACCCTATTTCTTCCTACCCCCACAAAATTGCCTTATGTCTGTCCCATGCATTCTTGAATTCTCCCACAGTTTTAGACCCCATAACCTCAGGAAGACTGTTCCATGCGTCCACCACCTCTCTGTGAAAAAATACTTCCTCACATTGCCCCTGAGCTGTCCCTCTATCTTCAAATTGTGTCCCTTTGTTCTTGCACATCTCTTTTCTGAAAGATGCTACCCTTTGGACTTTGTTGATTCCACTGAGGTACTTAAATGTTTCTATCATGTCCCCACTCTCCCTCCTTTCCTCAAGGGTATACATATTAAGCTCCTTTAGTCTCCCTCGTATGGCTTCTCTTGCAGACCCTGCACCATTTTAGTTGCCTTCCTCTGAACTGCCTCCATCATGTCTATGTCCTTGCAGAGATAGGGGTCTCCAGAACTGGACACGTACTCAGATGGAGTCTCACCAACTGTCTGTACAGGGGATAACAACTTCCTGTTTTCTGCTGGTGATGCCTCTCCTGTATATCCCAGTATCTCCCCAGCCCTCCCTACTGCCTTCTCATTGCTTGACAACCTTAAGGTCATCTGACATGATTACCCCAGGTCCTTTCCATTTTGTTGTTGTTACTACCTCCTTCTGTGTATCAACCCTGTTGCAGATCTTTGTGTCATCTGCAAAGAGGCATACTTTTCCTTCCAGTCTTCTGCAATGTCACTTATAAAGACATTAAAGAGGACTGGTCCCAGTACTGAACCCTGCGGTACCCCACTAGTAACCCCTCTTTCTTCAGAGTGGACTCCATTTACAATTACCTTCTGTGTCCTGTTGTTCAGCCAATGTTTTTCCAGGCTACCACCCTTGGACCCACTCCCAGGCTGGTTAATTTGACTGCTAATCTTTCGTGTGGGACTGTGTCAAATGCCTTGCTAAAGTCTAGGTAGGCCATGTCCACAGCCCCTCCCTGGTCTACTACTTTGGTCACCCAGTCAAAGAAATCAATTAGATTCGTCTGACATGACCTTCCCACTGTGAAACCATGCTGCCTTGGGTCCTGTGCCCCACTGGCCTCTAGGTACTCTACAGTTCTTTCCTTCAGAAGTGATTCCATCACTTTCCCCACCACAGAGATCAAACTGACAGGTCTGTAGTTCCCTGCCTCTGTCTTGGTCCCACTTTTGTGAAGGGAATCACATCAGCCTTCTTCCAGTCCTCAGGTACCACACCATCCTCCCATAATTTGTTAAAAGATTAGTCAGTGGTGTCACTAGTTCTCTCTTAATTATTTTAGAATTCTGAGGTGAATTCCATCTGGCTGCATTGCTTTGTCCACCTTCAGTTTTAGGAGTTCTTTCAGAACCCTTTCTTCTGTGAAAGGACTGGGATCGACCCCACTCTCCAGAGTACTTCTGTTAATTGTTAGGCACCTCCCCACTTCCTCTTTTGTGAATACTGCACAGAAGTATTCATTCAGTATCCTTGCTTTTTCACTGTCACTCTCTGCCCACCACCATTCATTCTGTTCAGCCTCACTATCCCTCCCTTTGTCTTTCTACACTTCTGATATACCTATAAAAGATTTATCCCCTTCTTAAATGAGTTAGCTGTCTTTTCCTCAGTTTGTGCCTTTGCTATTCTGACTACCCTCCTGCTTCCTTCTGCCTTAACTGGTACAGTTCTCTGTCCTGCTCCTTCTGTGTTTCCTTATACTTCCTAAATGCTATGCTTTTCTCCCTAACCTTCACCGCCACCTCTTTTGAGAACCATAGTGGCTTTTTCTTTCATTTTGATTTGTCTATTTGCTTCACACAAAGGCTTGTTGCCTCTGTGGTGGCAGTTTTGATATTTCCCATTGTTGCTTCACCCTCCTTCTAGCCTGTTTGCTAGTGCTTTTCTAAGGCACTTTCCCCATCCTGTCAAAGTCAGCCTCCTGAAGTCCAGAACCCTCACTTTTGTATGGCTTGATTCTGTAGCTGAGTTTATCGTGAACCACACTGATTGGTGGTCACTTGTTTCAAATGGCTACCAACTTCTAGATCTGAGATCCTCTCTCGTCCCCATTTGAGAGTACGAGGTCTAAGATTGCTCCTTTACATAGAAACATAGAAACATAGAAGTTGACGCAGATAAGGACCGCAAGGCCCATCCAGTCTGCCCATTTCTTTTTCTACCTTATAAATGTGCCATCGGCCTTTGCTCTGTCAGTGGCCTATCTATTCATAGTCATTTGTATTGCTCCTTTATGCCTATCCCATGCCTGTTTGAAGCCCTGCACTGTATTCATAGCCACCACTTCTTGTAGTAAGCCATTCCATGCATCCACCACCCTTTCTGTGAAAAAGAATTTCCTCATTCCCCTTAATCGGCCTCCCTCTAATCTCATGCTGTGTCCTCTTGTCCTGCTATTTTTCTTATATTTAAACATGTTAGACTCTTTCACCTTGTTTATGCCCTTAAGGTGTTTGAATGCCTCGATCATATCACCTCTCTCCCTCCTTTGCTCAGGGTATACATATTGAGCTCCGTTAATCTGTCCTCATATGTCTTCTGATGCAGTCCCTGCACCATTTTGGTTGCCCTCTCTGGACTGCCTCAATTTGGTTAATGTCCTTGTGAAGGTGTGGCCTCCAATACTGCACGCAGTACTCCAGATGGGCCTAACCAGTGTCTTGTACAGAGGATTATTACCTCCCTCTACGACTTGTGATACCCCTACTAATACACCCTAACACCCCCTAGTCTTACCTACTGCTTTAGAGGTCTGCTTGGATGTTTTTAGGTCATCATGATGATGATGCCCAAGTCTCTTTCTTCCTTTGTGACTGCTAGCAACTCCCTCCCAGCCTATAGGTGGCTTCAGGGTTTCTCTTCCTATGTGCATGATTTTGCACTTCTTTGCATTAAATCCCAGTTGCCACTCTTCTGACCATTCTGCTAGTTTATCCAGATCTCTTCTCATTCTGCCCACCCCATCTGGATCATCTACTCTGTTTCAGATCTTGGTGTCATCTGCAAACAGACAAGCCTTACCCTCTAGTCCATCTGCAAGGTCACTAATGAAGATGTTGAAGAGGACTGGCCCCAGGACTGATCCCTGAGGTACCCCACTTATGACTTGCATCTCTTCTGACTGTATACCATTTACCACCACTCTCTGTTTTCTGCCCGTCAACCAGTTTGCCACCCAGTTGACCAACTTCTGACCCACCCGAGCATACCCAGCTTATTTATCAATCTTCTATGTGGAACAGTGTCAAAAGCTTTGCTGAAGTCAAGGTAGGCGACATCAACTGCTCCCCTGGTCCACCACTCTGGTTACCCAGTCAAAGAAATCTATGAGATTAGTTTGACAGGACCTTCCTTTGTAAACCCATGCTGTCTTGGATCCTGTGCCCCTATGGATTCCAGGTGTTGCACTATCCTTTCCTTAAGGAGTGCCTCCATAATCTGCCCTCACGAGTAGGTTCCAAAACTAGCTGTCTGAGGCATGCTACCTGAAGGGCATCAAGAATGGCCCTGCTTTTGGATGTGGCTGCAGCAAAGGTGCTCCAGTTAACATCTGGCATATAAGGTCCCCATCAACAGTATCTCCCCTTTCTCTGCCATCCTAAATATGCCTTCTATCATATCCTTGTCCAGTCCCTCCCCTGACATGGGGCTCTGTATACAACCCGTGTGGATTGTGGTGCCATTTCCAGTCTCTAAGGTGACCCACAATGCCTCCTCTCCTCCCTGTTTACTATTTTGTTCAGTTGCTTTTATCCCTTCCTTACATAGAGAGTTACTGCCCCCTTCTTCCTCCCTGTCTCTCCTGTAGGTTGTGTACCCTGGTATGTTAACATCCCAGTCATGGTTCTCTGTGTACCATGTTTCTGTGACTGCTGCGATATCCAGGCATCCTCTTCCATCAAGGCCACCAGTTCAGGGAACTTGTTGCCCAGACTGCAGCGTTGGTACTCATTACCCTCCATTTCTTGATGGCCTTACCCTTTTGCCCATCCCTGTCCTTATTGTGTTTGTCACTTTCTCCATTTACCTCTCTGCTTCTCCCCTATTAACATCTCTATGTTGGTGTTACCCTCACTTAGTACCCTGATTTTTGTGGGGCTAGTATTTCCTGCTCCTTTCCAGTGCCTCCTCCTTGGCTAGTTTAAATGCTTGCAATGAAGTATTTAAACCTATCACTCACTGATCCTGGTTCCCTCCCTGGACAGATGCAGACCATCATGCCAGTATAGGCCTGCACCCTCCAGGTGGACCCCCAGTGAAGCCAAATCCCTGAGCTCTGCACCAGTTTTCAACCTCTGATTGAATTCCATGGTGTGGAGCACCCTAGCCTCTTCCCCGTGCCATAGACAGGCCGCACCTCCAAGAAGGTTACCATGTGTGGTAGTTGTCTAAGGCCCCTCCCCATCTGCACAAATGCTTCTTGCACTGCTCCAATCCTTTCTTAGCCAGGTCATTTGTCCCTAGGTGGACAGTGACATCCAACTCCCTCCCCTGTGCACCTGCTCCTGTGATCCTGAGGATTCGCCTCCTGTCCCTCCAAGCCATGGCGCCCAAGCAGACACCCTTCCTCGCTTCCCCTTCCTCTCCCAGTTCTACCTTCCTAGCAATGGAGTCCCCACCAGGAGTTGTTTTCTTCCCTGTGGGGTCCTATGACACCCTCCTGTGGGTCTCCTTTGTGAGGTTCCCAGCATCCTCCTTGGTCTCCATTGTGGGTGCCTCCTTGGAGGAACCACACTTTTCCAGAGCAGGCATAGAAATTGTGGAGAGGTACAACTGGAGGGATTGCTCTGTTCCACCACCCTCACCCTCCCTGAGCCCACTGTGATCCAACCCGCCTCTTTCTTGGCAACCTCTGAGGCAAAGGCAGTGACCCTGGTGATCCCTGGGTGGTAGAGGAGGTCCCAAATCCTGGCCAACTCAGCCTGGAGATGAGCAAACCTACTTCCTCAGCCCAGAGGTGCCTGCAGATGGGACAACACTGCATCTTCCAGAACGTCTCCCTGAAGACTGCTACTCCATAGCCACTGCACTGCACCACTCCCATCATGTCTTTTTTCTGGCCCTAACTGTTGTTTGGAATACTTACTCTTTCCTCTGTTTGGCATCCTTCACTTGAAACCTCCGATCCGGAATCCCTGTCCCCCAGGACCTGAATTTCATGCCTCGAGACGCTGACTTTACCCCATTTGAACCAGCTTCTACTTGCTACTTACGCTTCCTCTCCTGGAAGACTATATTTTTAGTTGCAGTGACTTCCGCCAGAAGGGTCTCTGAGCTCCAGGCTTTTGTTTGTAAAGAACCCTATTTAATTTTTCATAGGGACAGAGTAGTCCTTAAGACTAACCTTCTTTTCTCCCCAAAGTGGTCTCAGAAACCACTGTGAATCAGAGCGTGGAATTACCAGTGTATTATCCCCAGCATTCCTACAGGGGAATACCTTTTGCACACCCTAGATGTGTACCAGATTCTGAGTACTACACAAACCGGACTAAAGAGGTTTGTAAATCCAACCAACTCTTTGTAGCCTTTGTTCCCCAGTGCCAGGACAAGTCTATCTCTAAACAAACCATCTCTAGATGGTTAGCCTCTCATCCATTTTTCATACACGAAATATGGGAAGTCCCTTCGGGGCAGTCAAGGGCCACTCCACCTGCAGTGTGGCAAACTCTACTGCCTTTTTTAGGAATGTGTCCACTGCAGAGATCTGTGCAGCGGCCACGTGGTTGTTCATTAAGCATTACAGTTTGGACATTGCCTCTAGGCGCAGAACAGGCTTTGGTCTTGCAGTTTTGCAAGGCCTCCTGTCATGATTCCCTATAGCGACTTCTCCTCCTCCTGGATGCACCTCAGCATAAGTTATTTGGGGACTGCTTGGTATTCAGTCCTATATCATAAGACCTGCAGGAACCCTCCGAACTAAGATATTGCAGTTAGTAAGAACTTACCGTAACAGTAGATCTTCGAGAGAGGTTCCTGCAGTAGGTCTCGTTCCTCCCACCTTTCCCCGGCTCCTGGTTGTTTTCTTTATTTTCCATCCTACCTAGTCCTTGGGTCTAGAGATGAAGTAGGGTCGTAGGAGTTTCTTTACTCCTTGCTTTTACGTCACCTTTCTTTAGGTCTCTAGTGGAAAAGAACTGGAGAGTGGGCGGGACCGCCCTTTTATAGTCGGGCTGCGTCATGTCACCTGACGCCGGGGCGGTCCCCACTGATGATTGCTATCTACAAGTTTGCTGCTCGACCTGACGCCAGGGGTGCAGTCCTATATGTGAAGACCTACTGCAGGAACCTCTCTTGAAGATACACTGTTACGGTAAATTCTTGCGAACAATGCAATCTGCTGTTAGCACTACCATGCCTGAGCGTGAGGCGGACGGTTATAGAATATTTTACTGCCTTGTATTTAGCCCCTTCTTTGGATGAATGCAGTATTCGACAATTTCTTACGTCGTTTTCCCATCCAAATTGTCCTGAAGTTTCCCTTCATCCCCTGCTTGCCCCGATCAGTAGTAATGAGTTGGCTCGTGAGATCTCCCGTCTGAAGAATAACACTGCCCCTGGTATTGATGGTTTGCCATCAGAGTTTTATAAAACCTGCAGTTCTCTTCTCTGTGACATTTTTGCGACCATTTTAACTGGTGTTTATTGAATCAAGTTGTTGATTTTCATTTCTGTATTTCCATACAAATTCTGCTGTTTAAGAAGGGAGAGGATGACATTCCGTAATTGGAGACCATTAAGTCTCTTAAACACTGATTTAAAGATTTTAATGAAAATCCTGAACATTAGATTATTGTAAATTGCCCTTTCCCTGATATTTCTGAATCAAATTTGCTCCATTCCTGGTAGAACCATAGACCATAATCCACTGCGGATTAGAGAATTGGTGGAACAAGGGAAAGCTGATGATATCTTTGGGTTTCTCATATCCTTTGATCAAGAGAAAGCTTGATCGGGTCCCCATCAATTTATATTTTGGGTATTGGCCTCTTATGGCATCCCTGATGTATTAATTTCTTGACTTGCTTTGTTGTATAGCCATGCTTATGCCCTGCCCTAATTAATGGCTATCTCGGTTCATACACCCCTCTTGTAGGGGGTTCGATGAGGTTGCCCCATGAGCCCCATTCTTTATGTTTTTGATTAGACCGCTTGTTAAGAGTCATAAATCAGGATTCCATCATTTCAGGATTCGTCCTCCACATTCCTCTGTCTGTGCTAAAGTTTCAGCGTATGCTGATGATGTGTGTGTATTGTTGCTGATGCCCTCTCAGGTCACAGGGTGGTACAGCACTTTGATGCCTACTCGGTTGTGGCTGGGGCTGCACTGAATAAATCCAAGAGTTTCTTTTATTCCTTGAGTACATTACCTATTGTTGTTTCCCATATACAGGATATTACCTTTCAGCAGGGTCCCATTAAAATCTGGGGATTTTCGTTTGGGAAGGTGATGATGCATTTCTGAATTGGAGTGAAAAGTTTCAGATTGCCAAACTACATGTTGCTGTGTGGAAGGTCTGGCAACAGTCTAAGAAAGCCAAGGCTGTGCTTATAAGACATTTTTGCTCCCCATTTTTATACCCAGTGTTGTTTATCCTTTGCCCCTCACTTTGGAAACTACCTTCTTAGTTTGTTTTTTCAGGTCATGTGGGAAGTCAGTTGAACCCGATTAAGAGGGACACATTGTATCTCCCTCTTGTACAGGGTGGTTTAAACTGTATTAACCATTCCGTTCTATTTTGTATGTTTTTCGTTGAAATTTTGTTGATTTGGCCAGACTGCAGCCAGCTGTATGGGTCCTTTATGCAGATTCTTGGCTTGATCTATTACATAGTCTATGGCATTCACTGATGGGAGAGCCTTTATTGGTTTCATCCTTTCCTGTATTTTTAAGGCCCGCTGTTAAAAATAAAATAAATGGAAATTGTACCCGTGTAAGTGTTGTCCAAACCTAGTAAATCTATCTGTGTTTGCATACTCAAGCTCATTTTAGTTCCCCTGTTTTCAAAGATATCCCTGCTCATCATTATGGCCGTGTGCTTCTTTGTTTAACTGATAAACCAACCCCCCAGATTATGGGATGTCCTCTGGCTTAGTAGCCATGGTAGACTTCAGGTTAAAGGAAATGCCAAGCATAAGATGGTTGCTGAAAGGATGTGTCCTAGGCAGACTTGTGTGGCCCAGGAAGAATCCATGGATCATTTTTATTCATTGTCCTTTGTGCAGACCTTTGGCATGACCTCTCTGTACACTGGACTGCTGGATGTTGGCGAGTTGTTACTTATGCTGAGGTTGTGGGTGGTTTCTTCTTGTGCCATACTGATTTTGATGAGAGTGGTGAGACTTCTCTTTGCACTGATTAAATTTCATTTATGGCAAACCAGATGAAAATTTGTATTACAGCAGGTTTATTTGCCACCTTCCTGTATCATTGACAAAACTGAACATGATTTAAGTCGACAATGCTGTTTTGAGCATTATCATTTGTTTTATGACATCTGGTATGCTCGTTGGAAGACTATTCCTTTTATGAAGGACAAGATAGGATGGTTTGCTTTTGTCCCACTGGTTGTGGGTTGTTTTGTATTTTTATGTTTTCTGCTGCTTTTTATTTCTATGAATGATCACTGCTGCTGTATTTTTTTTGTTTGTATACTTATTGTTCTGTTTCTTTAATGAAACCTTCCACATCTCTTTTGAAAAGTGCCATGGGATCTTTAACATCCACCTGAACTACCACTAGAACAGGCAGATGGGACCTCGGTTTAATGTCTCATCCGAAGGCAGCACCTCAGGAGTGCAGCACCCCCTCATGCTGCACTGCAGTGTCGGTATTGGGATATTAACCCAGGTGCCTGGTGTGGCTAGAACCACAGCCTTCTGATCTGCCGGCATCAGCTGATATCTTCCCATTGAGGCATGGTTGAGGGATCAATGCTTAAAAGCAGCAATCTAGTAACTGTTTTTAGGTTGTTGTTAGTAACACTCCTCGTAGATATAATGTACTTTTATCTTTAATACTGTATGTGGGGAAAGTGAATCTTTAATTGCTTGTGCCACAGCTTCCAGAAGGTTGTCAATTTAGGGCATGACCAGAAAATAGGAATACGAGTTGCTCTGTCCATTGCACTTTCTCCAACATGAAGCATTTTGGATCTGTGGAGTTTAGCCGTTATCTGTAGGGTTTTGAAAACAGATTACTGTCTTCCAGCGGAATTTTTTCCACAGATAGGAATTGGTTAGTTTAGCTGTCTGACCCATATCTGGGTCCAGTTGTGGGGGTCGGGTGGAAAGTTTGGCTTCCCACGTGGAGGTGGTGAGGTCAGTAGTGGTTCTAGTGCTTGCCAGGGTGCCTGATGGCAGATGAAGATTAAATGAGGAGGCACAAGGGTCCTTGTAGTGTGTTTTTAAGAAAGTGTATTAGCGGGGAATTCAGCTTCTTAACTTCCTGGCCCAGGGTTATTTGTAGGTAGTGACTGATTTGTAAGTACCGTACTTATAATGATCTTTGTTATCAAGATGGTGTTCTGTATGCATTTGGGTGAAAAATGTCAGTGAGCCAACTGTGTGGAAGTTGAACGTGTGGGTTAGGCCCTGTCTCATCCAAGTGCCGAATGAGGGGTTTAGAGTAGCTGGAAGAAAGTGTGCATCTAGGATTGGGATCTTTAGCCATAGTGCACCCTTCCAAAAGTAGAGCTGTGTTAGCAGAGTGTGCCACATGTGCAGCATTCCAGTCGTAAGGGTGAAAATGGTTGGTCCTAGGTGGGAATGGTGGGTCTAGCCTAGGAAGAAAGTCTGGACTGGGAGATGCATTTGTTGTAGCATGATATCTACCCATCTGGAGTGGGAGGTGGTGTGGTCCAGAATAGGACGTACTGGAGAGCTGTTGAGTGAGCATAAAGGTGTAGGTGTGGAAGGGCTGATCCCTTTGGCTTTAGGAGTTGGAGATCATCTGCATAATAAGCTACCTCGTGCTCCTGCCCTGCTGTTGTTATGACCATAATATTCTCCTGCTTAAGGTATTAGCTAAGGGTTCAACATACAGGGTGAATAGGTAATGTGAGAGAGGCGACCCTGCCTCATTCCTCTGGTGAGTGGGAATGTATCTTAATGGGATCCGTTTGCTGTCATTGTGCCCTGTGGGTCTCAGAGCATTCCCAGTAATAGTAATTGGAATTTATGAGGGAAGTGGAATTTTTCCAGTGTGTGATGTAGAAATTCCCATGAGACTCTATCAGATGTTTTCTGGGCATCTAGGTTGAGAATGATTGGGGAGATGGAGCGCGATTGTGTGATCTGTGGTGAGGAGGGTGCATTTGATATTGTCTGATGTCTGCATCATCCTAATGAACCCCAGTGATCAGTCTTTATTAAGTGGGTAGGAGGTTGTCCAGTTTGTGAGCCATGATACTAGCAAACATTTTGTAATCTGTTGGATATGGGGCAGTAAGACTCACAACTTCTTAGATCTTTGCTGGTTTGAGGATGGCTGAGATAGTGGCGTATTGCCATGATTCCATGCAGTTGGCTGTAGTCAGACTAGTGTCAGTGTGTTTAAAAGGCCTTTATGTAAAAGGTCTTTTATTGCTTTATGGAACTCGGCCCTATATCTGCCTGGACTTGGGCTTTTCCCTTACTTCAGGGCTTATATCACTGTGGTAAATTGAGGAGGCAGTATAGCGCAGTGGTCTAAGGCTCTGAGCTGCAAATCTGGTGACATCCAGCAGACCAGACCTGGGTTTGAATCCCACAGCTTCCACTTGCATACTGTGTGACCCTGAGCAAGTCACTTAACCTCCTTGTGCTCCCAGGTCGCTTCCTGTAAAAGTTCAGCTTAGTGTGCTATACCTGGTTAAACAACTAAATAAAATAAAAATTCCTCAGATTAGATGGGTTGAAGAATTGCTTCTTCTTGTTCCTGTTTGAGAGTAGGGATATTCACATTTTAAAAACGATGTCAGGACAATCAAGTCTGAGGAGCATCTGAGGTGTCTAGGGTAGCATAGAAGTGCTAGTGTTGCCAGTATATCAGGGATTTTGTGGCAGAAGCAGTTCATATGGGGTGTTCAATTTATTTATTTAAAATTTTGGTAACTGGAAAGGCACACAGCCGATGCTCGTGTCCAGATGGGAGATGATTTCAAAGATCAGGAGGCTGAAAAAAGCGACCTTGCCTAATTATGAGTGTGGATGAGGAGAGAGTGAAATTGCGGAATCGTGGGTTCTGAGGCAGTAGCCTGAATTTGCGGAGGAGAATAAAAGATTGGAGAGATTGGGGGACGCCACGAGCCAGAACTTGCCAATGAAAGCAGCACAATGAGCAAGGCATCACTTTGCAAGAGAGGAGAGGGATAGGGCTAAGTATAGAGAGCAGTGGTTGGTTGAAGGGGAGGTTTGAAGCGGGCGACTAAAGGCGTTGTCAGCAGGGGGTTGTCTAGTTTAGCGAGAGACAATTGGGGCAGAGCTGTAGACAAGGTCAGCGTAGTCAGTCGTGGTGAGGGGGTTGTCTAGTTTAGCGAGAGACAATGGGGCAGAGCTGTAGACAAGGTCAGCGAAGTCGTCGTGGTGACGATTAGTTTGGCAATGAGCTCTTTATGGGTCAGAGGAGATACAGTCCTTAATCCTATAAAAGGCTCCCAATTTTGGGTCAGAGTTTGGAATGGACGGAGTCAGTGTGCTGAAAGAAATCTAACTTGTGGTCCAACCATACCCCTAGGTATTTGAAAGATTGCACTGTTTCTGTTTTTGCACCGTCCAAGGAAAATAAGGCTTGAAGTGGTTTTGGAAGTGCGCCAAACCTGATCTCTGAATTTGAAGAGGGTGATTATGTTATGGGTAACCCAAGGGAGGTGTTTTCAATGTAGCCACAGTCTTTTGAGAGGGGCAATGAGATCCCAGATTCTGAGAAGGGTTATGGTGAAGGATGCAAGAGTGGAGTCCAAGTTTGTAGCTGTGAAGACACCAGACCGCTCAGCCAGGTGCGGATCTGACAAGAGGACTTGGATGTTGCGAGATCTGAGTGGTTGGAACCACAGATACTTTGGGGGGCAGTTTGGGGGTGAGATTAGCTACAGCAGTATGTCATGCAAGAATCTCTGAAAGCATCAGGTAGAGTGCCAGCAGACAGGTATTTGGGGGATGGGATGTTAAAATTCAGTCAATTAAGGAATGGTTGGCAGAGTGGGGATTTAGCCTAGTTGGTTCAGATATTAGCTGGGCAAGGTTTAGGGCCTCAATTTCTTATGTGATGGATTTGGAATGTGCAGAGAGCCAATTTACGTTGTAGTTACCCAGAAGCAGCAGTTCACAAGCCTGGGTGAGAGTTGAGGATGCTAGGGTGTTTATTATGTCATAGGGCTGGACTTTGGAGGAGAAATAGCAAACCCTGTGAAGATTGGTATAGTGGATGGGTAGGACAGTTTAAGGAGCAGTAGCTCATGTGAAGAAGGGAGACCTGTTGGAGTATGGTGGAGGAGGGAGAGATTTGTGTACATATACCACAACACCAAGTCTTCTTTCCTCTGTCCTGTCTACAGTGAGTATCCAGTGAGGTACACCATAGAGCTGGGGATTCGGAGGAGAGCCAAGTCCGAGATGCATAAGATGTCTGGGGAGTTTAGTGAGACCCAAGCCCTAAGTTTAAGTTTGGTAATGGTCAAGACTTTCCCTTTGTTAGTGGTGGTGTATTAACATCTTTGTGCTCTGTCCTGCTCCCCACGCCCACCCTTCATAATATGTTTGTTGGAGCCAGAGGAGATTTTGTTTGGTCTGATAGTGGAAGAAGATGTGGGTGGAATTTTGTATGTGCTTGATCGGGTCTGTGAGGGAGTTGTCCCCTGCACATGCACTAGTAGGAGAAACTGCAGTTTCTCCTGGAGCTCTTGCAGGTTTTTACCACGTTGTCTTTTTGTTTGTTTTTTTAATGCCTGGAGGCAAAGCTAGTATCTCAACCCTCAGGATGGTTTTCTTGATATCCCAGAGGACTGCTGCTGTGATGTCGGATGAGTCACTGTCCTCTGTAATTCATGGTATTGAGGTGTATAGCATTGTTTGGAATTCACAGTCACATAAAAGGTTGAAGTGCCACTGGGTTCATCGGGGTTCAGTTAGAGCTATGAGGGACAGTGTGATAGGAGCATGGTCAGATAAAAGAATTGATGCTGTGCGGATTCCTCGATCCATTCTGCTTGCTTGGTGGAGATGAAAAATAACTGAGATGGGAATAGCTATAGTGTGAGTTGAAATAGGAGTGTCGTCTGTCTCTTGGGTGGTACAGTAGTTCGTCAGGTGTCCACCAGTCCTACTTATTTGGCCATTTTCCTAGGATGTTTGTGACCTGAGGTAGATGCGGGGGTCTGGGATTGCTGTAGTCAAGTGAAGGGTTCTGTAGGAAATTAAAATCCTCCCCTCCCCCAAGAGCGTCGCCTCATTGCTGTAGAAAGATAGTGTCCAGCAATTTCTGGATCGTTGAAGCATCACTGCCTGGGCAGATGCAGAGGCTAACTACTGTGAGTGGTTTATCACAGAGGGTGCCACTTGCCAACACGAGTCTTCCTCTCGGTCACTACAGGTGGATGTGATCCTGAACGGGAGCCCTTGATAGTAAGATCAGTACTCCTCAACGTCAGCCATTTTGATAGACCAACTCGATGATTTGCTCAAAGCCAGATTTGTAAGTTTTGGTATTCCATTGTACTGAGGTGGGTCTCAGAAGCAGAAGTATATGTGGTTTCTGTTTTTTAGGTTACTGAGAATTCAAGTTCTCTTAATTGGATGAGACAGGCCATTCACATTCTGCAATGTTATTTTAAAAGTAGACATTATTGAAGATGCTGCACTGTATAGTCTCAGGGTGCTCGATCTGCCTCCCAATGTGCCCCCCTCACTTACCAGCTGTATAGCCTGCAACATTAGTTTTGCAAGAGGACCAAATGGTTCAGCTTCTTCCTGCCTCCTCTGGCACTGTAGTGACGAATTTGCTGGACATTGCCTGTGCAGAACAGAAAACAACAGAGTACTGGGTTCTGCCCACCTAGTGTGGGAACTAATTTATCACAAGGTGAACAAGAGTGGACCATAGCCTGAGGTCTAGTGGCCAGCTGGGCCAAGGCATACCTGGGATAATCATGAAATCTGTGAGGGAACCTCCACAGGGCCTATGAAATGTTATGGGGTGTGGGGTTGGTAAATTTCTGGGCTTTCAAGTCAATGGGAGTATCTGGATACCCTGGTGGTAAATCCCCTTGGGGTTCACCCTGGAGAAATCCTATTACTATGGGGTATATGGCTCCCAAGGGTTGTATTGACCTCTGGAATAGGCAACAGGAGTGAGGGTGGATAGGAACCCAATTGTAAAGATCAGGAGGTAGAGGAGGGTGGGCAGAGGGGTGAGGAGAAACATCCCTTGGGCTTCCGACCATGCTTCCATAGGGTCCCCTCCCAACCTTAGAGAGAACTGCTTTGTTTGTATGAAAGTCAGCTATTTAGGGGTGGTTCAAGTTGCCAGTCCAGGCCTATTTTCTGTGGTCATCATGAAGGAGGAGTCTCCTAGGGCTCTCCTAGTTAGCTTGAGGAGGAAGAGTATAATCGCCTTCATTTACAAGGTCTGTTGCTGTGTAGCATGTGGCTTAATTTAAGGAGAAAGCAATGGAAGAGCATGGGGGCTAATTGAGTCTGACCAACTCTGTGGAGAAGTTGAAGGTAATCCCCTCCTTGCTAATAGAAATTAAGTCCAAAAAACTTGTTTGTGACCTAATTTGGCAAAGGGAGTTGGTTTAAGAAAGCTATTCCATCTGTCCAATTTAAACATCTCCTAGGTAGTTGTTAGCAGCATGCTGCTAGAGGGTATTTAGTTGTTCTTTCTTCGTGGAAGCGGGGTGGTGAGGCAGGACCCTCCCCGATGGCTTGGTACCAGCCTGCCCCCGGTCCGGTGCTGTAAATGAACAGAACATCATATGTCCTCACTTACACTATGTGATCCGCATGTTAAGACTGTGGGGGGTAGGGCTGTGGTCTACTCCAGCCCTCTGCCTGTGACACCGCTTTTGTTGCTAGAGGATATACCTTGATCCGGGAGTGTCTGCACTGAGGGTTAAATCCACTTTGCAGGCTTCAGAAATCATAGGGCCATGACCCCACTCAGCCACCCTTGCAGCTGTTGTGAGGCCTGGGCCCATGCAATACAGCATGCTAGTTTAGAGGCCCCGAGTTGTGAGGAAGTGTCTTGAGCATTGGAAGCAGCAGAGTCCCCCTTCCCCAACTAGCATTGGACCATCAGGAAAGACAAGAACCCCAGCAACAAAGTATGCCCCTCCCTTTACTGTAGAAGTAACCACTAATGAAAGGATATTGTAGTCAAGTTCGGGTCTGTCCTGCCGTCACATTTTCAGTTGGGCAGTGCTTTTTGGAGAGACTGCTGTGCATACTGTTTCTTCATTTGGGCTGTGTCTGTTCTTGGTTGTGTCCACTGAGGTGTCTGGGATTCCATTCATGGAGTGTGCGTCACTATGAGGTGGATGCCTCAGTTGGCCAGATATTGGCCTGCCTCTTGCACCGTGGAGTAAACCCTCTGTCCCTCAGGGAACTGAACTTGTAAGTTGGAGGGATACGATGTCTGAAGTTTTAACTTGTCGGCTGTTAAGTTCTACAGGGACGGGATATATTCTCTGCATCGTTGTCATCATTAAGGACGCATATTTGTTGTCAGTATAAACTTTTGTGGTGCTAGAACACTGCCTTCTGTTGCCAGGCTGTTGAAGTACAGTTTCTTTTGTGAGTAGGTGTGAAATGAGCAAGGATGGATCTGAGATGGCAGTAGGAGATCATGGTTTTGTGCCTGGTGGACTATGGAATCTTTCAAAGGGATAGGGTGTTATGGAGCCAGGCATCCAGAAATTCATTCATGTCTATCGCTTCTGAGTCCTCGGTATGCTGTTTATTCTAATGTTCTTACAAGGTGCACAGTTCCCTGCATCTTCTTGTCATTCTGCCAGTGCTGCCTGCATCTCAGCCAGCTGGAGGAGCATGGTGCTCAGTACTTCACTGTGGGAGTCCTGCGTTTTCACCTCATGTTCGATTTCTTGGACCCATACCTCAAGGTCAGCCACACAAAACCTGCGCCAGTTGTTCGGCCAAACCAGCTGCCCACCAATTGTGGTGGAACCCCGCCTCAACACAACCTAAATCTGGGCTCCGACCAAGGATTCTCAGGTCAGGGACTGCCCCACCAGTTGTCAGTCACCCTCACTCCCGACCATCCTTGGCAGGTGGAGGGTGGCTCAGGCCCTAGGCAGCTCTTTGCAGACTCCTCGGAGGCTGATGGCGACTCTTCCCTGTTCTCCAGGACCCTTGACCTGGAATCCTCTGGGGACAGTCGATGGGCGAGAGCTCATCGTCGTTCTTGGGTTTGCCGGCTCATCTCAGAGTCCACGGGATGCAGCTCGAGCCCTTATCCAAGTGGGCCAAGTATCCCTCACGGAGATACTGGACCGGGGATTCTCCCACGGAGGCCTTTCGGTGGCTGAAGCCATTGTTGCCCCAGCCCTGAGTTATGGCAGCACCGGCTTGTCCCTGCTCCTTGGCCAGGATGGCCAGGAATCTGCGTCCCCACCGGTCACTGTCCGGTTCTCGGCGCACCCCTCTGCGGAGGGGTTGGTTACCGATAGTATTTTCCAGCGTTCTGGGAACACCAGGGATGTGGACAAGCCCCGACAGAGTCCAAGAAGCTGGACTATGCCGGGCGTAAAGTACGCCATTCTCCCTCGGCCTCTCACAGGCCAGTTCGGCCATACTGATGGCGATTTCTCCCACGCCCTTGTGGGATCCCTGGATGAGGTGATCCCTCATCTCCGGCTGACCTCCAGACTACGGTCAAGCAGGTGCGGGATCAGGGAAGGGCAGTGGTGAAACAGCAGCCCCAAATGGCACCTCGATATTGGAGACTCCTGTGCCGGGTCAGTAGCAGCCGCAGGGCTATGCACTCTAGGAGCTTGGCTGCGGATCTCCTGACCTTCATGGCGGATACCCAGCACAAGCTGGCAGACGCCCCTTCCTGGGTACCGACTTTTTCGGGCCTGGGGTGGAAGGCCAACTCCAGAGAATTGAGAAGTCCAATGCCACCTCGGACTTGGTCACGTCTGCCCAGAAGGACAAAGGCTGCCAGCAGCAGCATAAGCCCTTTAGCCCTTCTGCCCCTGCAGTACGTCGGCTCCAGCAACACCAGCATCAGGGCCGGCAGGCTCGCATTTGGCACCCCAAAGCCAAGCCTGCACTTCCTCCAGCAGGAAGCCGGGAGGAAAAGGCCCAGGATGTCCCTCGGCGGTCCTTCCTCCAAGCCTGCCCAGTGATGGGTTGAGGGGTGTTGCCCCACGCCGCCGCTTCCCCTGGGTTCCCCATGGGGGTCCACCACTTTCTTTACGCCTGGTCCGCTATCACCAAGGGACCGGCTGGGTGCTGGAAGTGGTAGGAAAGGTCTGCCTCTGGAGTTCAAGCAGGCCCCGCCCTTCCGAGCCGTCACCTCATCGAGCCAACATTGCCCTGCTCCTCCAGAAGGAGGTGATCAGGAAGGTGGTGGATCCTCCACCAGTCCCAGGGTTTGTGTCTAGGTATTTTCTGGTCCCGAAGCGGACGGGGGCTGGCCCCCATTCTGAGACCTGCATAACCTGAACAGGTTCTTAAGGTCTCGAACCTTCAGGATGGTCACTCTGACTCAGATGATTCCATCCTTGGAATGAGGCATGTGGTTCTGTTCTTTGGACCTCCAGGACGTGTTCTTTCACGTCCCAATCTGATCCGTCCCACCAGCGATTCCTCCGCTTAAGAGCAGAGGGTCCCTTTATGAGTTCAGGCCATGCCTTTTGGCTTTTCTCTAGCTCCCAGGGTCTTCACCAAATGCATGGCAGTGGTGACAGCATTCCTGCAGTTCCGAAGGACAGGTGTACCTTTACCTGGACGACTGGCTGATTGCGGCCTCCTCCAGACTGGAGGTGGAGCGGTCCAGGGATCTGGCCCTCCAGGTCTGCTCTCAGGTTGGCCTCCTCATCACGAGGCCAAGTTGGAACTCGTGCCAAAGCAGGTGATCCATTTCATCGGGCAGAGCTCGATTTCATGCAGCAGGAGCATGACTCCCAGTGGACAGGGCAGAGGTTCTTTCCTCCTTTGCCCAGTCATTTCAGGTTGAGCATTGGCCCTGCCTGGGACTTCCTGCACCTCCTGGGCCTCATGGCGGCTGCACCAGCGATGGTCCGATGGCGTTGACATCATCCCCTACAATGGGGACTGGCCAGCCAGTGGTCACAGCGCCTGGTCCCTTGGACCAGCCAGTGGCAGTGACCCAGGAGATGTGGAGACTGCTCCAGTGGTGGATCGTTCCAGCTCATCTGCAGGAGGGCATCGCCCCGGGCTGACGTCTCTCTATCGACTGACGCCTCTCTGATGGGTTGGGGTGCCCATCTGGGGAGCACAGAGCGCATGGCCTCTGGTCCCCTTGGGAGTCCCGATGCCACATCAACCTGCTGGAGCTTGAGCAGTTCGTCTTGCCCTCACCGCCTTCCTCCGCTTGTACAGGGTCAAGTGGTCCAGGTCCAGACGGACAATACCAAGACCATGTACTACCTAAACCGCCAGGCGAGACATGCTCCATGCCTCTGTGCAGGGAAGCTCTCCACACTTGGTCCCTCGTGCGCATCCATGTGGCAAGAGCCTCCAACATTTTGGTCGATGCCTAAGCCAGATAGGAGCTGCATCTCACAAGTGGTCTCTCCTGCCGGAGGTAGTACAAGATCTGTTCTCCCACTGGGCACGCCTCAGGTGGACCTGTTTGCCTCCAGGGAGAATGCCAAAGCTGAGGCTGTTTCATGCCCCTCAGCAGGGCTCACTGCAGGGATGCCTTCTCGAGGCCGTGGACCCTGGCCTCTTCTACACCTTTCCCCATTTCCCTTGATCCACAAGGTGCTTCTCAAGGCGAGGAGGGACAAGCGCAGGTGATTCTTGGTAGCCTCAGACTGGCCCTGCCAGTTCTGGTATCCAGATCTCCTCAGCCTCAGCTCCAGGTTCCCAAGGTGGCTTCCAGCCCACCCGGACCTGATCTCAGTCAACCAGGGAAGGTATTCCATCCGGACCTTCAATCTCTGCACCTGGCGGCCTGGTTCCTGAGGCTAGAGTTCCAGGCCTTGGGTCTTTCCGACAAGGTCCTCAACATTGTTGAGGCATCCCGTAGAAGGAGTCAACCAGGAAATGCTATGCCTTTAAATGGACGAGATTCTCCATTTGGTGTCGGCGAGGGCTGGACCCGTCCTTCTGCTCCTCGGCAAGCATTCTGGACTACCTGTGATCCCTTTCTCAGCTAGGGCTTCAGTCGGCTGACCCTTAAGGTGCACCTGGCAGCCATCTCTGCTTGCGGCGTGGGCGGGAAGCATTAGTGGCAGGAGGAGAAGGTGGTTGAGCGCTTTTCAAAGGCCTGATCACATATCCCTTCGGTGCAAGAACCTCCACCTCCATGGAATCTACTGCTGGTACTGCCTAAGCTCATGGGCAAGCCATTCGAACCGATGCACAGTGTGACATCTCTCACCTGTCATGTAAGACCGCCTTCTTGGTGCTGTCACGTCAACCAGAAGGATGAGAGAGCCCAGGTGTTTTCCATCAAGTCTCCTTCTCTGGTCTTCCACAGGGACAAGGTTGTTCCTGCCCCATCGAAATTCCTTCCAAGGTGGTGTTGGAGTTTCACCGTAACCAGGTGTTGACTCTGCCGGTGTTCTACCCCAGTCACCCTCGGAGGCGAATATAGGCTCCATACTCTGGACCCCAGAAGAGCACTCTCTTATTATAAGGAGCGGACGGCTGAAGTTCAGGAGAGGTTCACCAGCTGTTTGTCACCTATGCTGAAGTCGCACCTGGCAGACCTGCAGCCAAGCGGACGTATAGGCAGGTGGGTCACCTCCTGCATAGATCTCTATAGGTTGGCGGGCATGGAGCCTCCCAAAGGGATAAGAGCTCATTCTACCCGCCATACCGCTGCTTGACGTGGCTACTTCCAGAGACGTCCCTATCCAGAAAATCTGCAAGGCTGCTACCTGAAGTCAGCACACACCTTCATTACCCACTACCACATCGACCTTGAGTCATCGGGAAGCTGGTTTTGGGACCTCGGTTCTCCAGTCCTTATTCCCTAAGTAGGGGTGTGCACCTTGCCTCCCTCCTCCTCCCGGAGAACTGCTAGAGTCTGCCAGACAATGTGGATGAACAACATATCCATGTCCTTAGAAATACAGGTTGCTCACATGTAACAGGAGTTCTAGGAATGGTATATTGTGTTCATCCACACAACCCACCGGCCTCCCCAGCTTCGACGCACAACCTGGTTTCCAGCGGCTAGATCTGGCATCATGGGGTGGAGCCGAGAGTTTTACCACCCGTTGGGTGGGAGGAGCCAGCTTGAAGACCGTCTGACAAGATTTAAAGCGGCAGAAACCTGCCAGACAGTGTGGCTGAACAACATATACCATTCCTAGAACTCCTGTTACAGGTGAGTAACCTGTATTCCTTGTCTAGTGTGCCTACCTGGTAAACAAAAGCTAATAAATAACACAGAAGTTTAATTCTCCAGATGAAGAGAACTGTTAAGAATGTGTCTTTGTGTATCAACTGCTAGCTCTACCCCTGCAAAGGAACCATCTTGAGGAGGGTTCCACCCTAGAAGTACTAAGGTGCCTTAGAAAGGATTCCAAAAGAACTGCATAATGGCTGCTACAAACACAGACTAACTGGAATAATGATATAGACAGCTGATAGCTGGTGATGACTGATCGACTGAGCCATGGCTTCCAGAAGGGGGTTACTGATGTGTAATGATATAATGAGCCACCATCCAACCTCAGCTCATGGCAGAAATCCTATCATGAAGTTAAATAATACAATGGGGCTTCTGTAACTAGAAAGACGATTGGCTGGCTGAGTCTTTTACCTGTGAGTAAATCCCAGTATAACTCATAGGTAAAGATCCAGCCATCCTCATCAGCCCCATCACTAAAAAATCAATACAACCCGAGAATAGAAGCTGTTTCTGAATTTATAGATGTCCCGCTAACTGCCACAGCTGATTCCATGACCGTCGTAGTAGATTTGCATCATCGCCTTCAACTAATCTTCTGTTTTAAATGTTTCTGGAATGCTGAAGTCAGGAAAGTGTGTGTTTTAGAACGAGTGCTAAAACAACAGAATTCACGGCTGAAAAACTGACAGCCACGTCGTGATACTGGGCATTTGTGTATGCATTGGTGCATGCCCAGTACCACGGCTCGGGTTTTCTGCCGTGATTTCTCTCTGTTTTAGCTGTTGTTCTTAAAACCAAACAGTTTGAGCATGATAGAATAAAAAAATCTCAGACTCTGCTGTTGTTATACCACCGCCTCAAAATATCGATGATGTCAATGAGACCATTAGCTGGCAGCTCCTCTAACAGTCCTTTCCTTCAGTCACTGCTGGCTCCTGTATAGCTACTCCTCCCGCCTCCATTGCGGAAGGAAAAAAATAGCATAGGAGGTAAGAAAAGGGACAGGACTTTTATAGGAACATTAGTGAAAAGAGAAAAATGGGTGGGATGGATAGTAAGACTAAAAGGAAAGAAGGGAGTATGTGGAGGAGACCTGGAAAAGCATCAATATTGAACAAATATTTTGTTCTGTATTCACGGAGGAAGGAGAAGGTGAGGGACCACAGTTAAGCAACATGAACAAATATGGGAGGGAGGGAGGTGGACACCAGTCCATTTACAGAAGAGAGTCCTAAAAGAACTCACAGAACTGAAAGTGGACAAGGCACTAGGACCAGATGGGATACATCCTAGAATTTTAAGGAATTACGCATGTGCTAGTAGCACCACTGGTAGCCCTGTTATGTGAGTCATTCGATTTAGAAGTGGTTCCAGAGGACTGGAGGAGGGCAGATGTAGTCCCTCATCACAAAAGTGGGAGTAGGGAGGAGACTGGAAACTATAGACCAACCAGTATCACCTCAATACTGGGGAAAATTATGGAATCACTACTTAAGAAAGGATTGTGGAACACCTTGAATCTTGTGGAGCACAGGATCTGAGACAGCATGGATTCACAGCGAAAGTCATGTCAAACAAATCTGATTGATTTCTTTGACTGGGTGACTAGGTAGTAGTTCGGGGAGCAGTGCATGTAACCTACCTGGATTTCAGTAAGGCCTTGATTCTGGTCCACTGGAAGACTGGTGAAGAAGCTGGGCAGCCTGGAAGTGGGTCACAAGGTGGTAAACTGGGTTAGGAACTGGTTGAGTGATAGAAGGCAGAGGGTCATGGTAAATGGAGTTCAATCTGAAGAAAGGAGAGTGCCCAGCAGGATGCCACAAGGATCAGTCCTGGGACCAGTCCTGTTTAATGTCTTCATGGGTGACGTTGCAGAGGGGCTGGAAGGAAGGTGTGCCTCTTGCAGATGACTCTAAGCTCTGCATCAGGGTGGACATGCCGGGAGGGTGGAAAAATGAGGGACCTAGGTAAACTGGAGGAATGGTCAAGAGTGTGGCAGCTGAGATTCAGTGCAAAAGTGCAAAATCATGCATTTGGGGTGCAAGAACCCAGGGAGGATTACATGATTGGGAAAGGGAGGTACTGATGGTCACCAAACTGCAAAGGGATTTGGGGTAAACATATCTGATGACCTAAAGGTGGTTAAACAATGTGATAAGGCTGTGGGTAGAGCCAGTATGGAGCTGGGGTGCATAGGAGAGTAGCACCAGCGAAGAAAGAAGGTGGTGATACCACTCTACAGATCATTGATGAGGCCTCATTTGGAATACTGTGTCCAGTTCTGGAGGCCACATTCCATAAGGACATAGACGGTGGAGGCAGTTCAAAGAAGGGCAAAAAGATGGTGCAGAGCCTGCACCAAAAGTCATATGAGGAGAGACTGGGAGACCTCTATATATATATATATATATATATATATATTATTTATTTATTTAGCTTTTGTTTACTGGGTAGGTACACTAGACAAGTAATATGCCTATTTTCAGGAACGACCCGGGAGAGTACAGACATACAGGATACATACAAGGCAACTTAGGAGGAACAACTTATTACAGGAGGTACTAACAATTGTAGAAAAACAGATGCACAAGCAGCAATTACACCACATAATAGGATTACATAGATTGACATTAGTGACAGCAGAATTCGTCTGAAAACATTTCACCACGGAGGCTTGAAGCAGTCACACACTGATGATAATTTTAAGTCGACCACAGGGAGGAGCGAAAGATCCCATGGGAGGGCCATCTGGACATGGTCAGGAAGAGAGTTCCAGAGTCTGGGCGTGTAAGCAAAAGTCTCGGTCCCCCATAAGAGACCGGGTGGAAGGGACTTTGAGCAGTCCAGCAGACTGGGACCTAAGCTTGTAGGGCATGGTGTCCATTTTGGGAGGAGATTCACCAGTCCCTGTGGGGAGCCAGTAGTGAGCACCTTCTTGGAGAAGCTTCCAACACGAAATCCAAATATTCAGCTGGAGGCAGCCAGCGGAGTTTATCATAGAGATCACAGCGATGGGTGAGTTTAGGGGCAGCTAGTGCAAACCGACAAGTATTGTTATATGCCGTGGTTCCACGGAAGGTGAATTTGGGGGACCGGGCAAATAGGTAGAATCCATAGCTGGAGGGAGGGAAGAAGCACTCCTCTTGCAAGTGCAAGTCTCTGCCCTGGGTCAGGTTGTATTTGGCCCATAGGCTGCCAAGCTTGCAATGTGTGCTTCTACAGATGTTGAGGATATGACTCCTATGTCAAGTTGGGGGTCAAGAGTAACCCCAAGATATTTGATTGAGTTCACCGTTGGCAACGAGGATCCACCATCACAAGTTATGTTGAGCAAGGCTGATGAGGCTTTTTATCTTGGCCGTGGAACCAAAAAGCATGGCCTGTGTTTATTAGGGTTCAACACCAGCCTATGGTGAGTAACCCAGGCCAGGACTCTGCTGAAATCATCAGTCAGGCTCTGGTTTAGTGCTGTGACATTGTGGAATGGCCACTAGCACCAGATCATCTGTGTATAGAGTGGCTTGGCAATGAGAGGTCACCAGTGGCAGTTGATTGATAAAAGCGAAAAGAAGAGGCCCAGCACTGATCCCTGGGGACTCCATAGTCACTGCCCTGGGCTCCGAGAGGACCTTGTTGAAGCAGGTACGCTTGCTACCCTTCAGGTAGCCCGTAAACCAGTTCAAGGCATGGGAGGAGAGACCAACAGCCCATAGCTGCTCCCCAAGAAGGTCATGGTTAACAAGGTCAAAAGCTTTTGATAAGTCTATAAATATAGCACCGGACAGTTTACCTTGGTCCATGGCAGATCTTGTGCTAGAGGTTACAGTAATCAGGGCAGTTGTGGTACTGTGTCCCTTTCAGAAGCCATGCTGTGCCCTGGATAGCAGATCATGAGAGTGCAAATACTCCGAGAGTTGCCTGCCACCAACTTTTCAAGAAGTTTGCCAAGGGATGGAGGATAGCAATTGGGCGATAGTTGTCAGGAAGTTTGGGATTGCCCTGCTTCAGAACTGGTACTATCCTTGCTTCCTTCCATATATCAGGGATTATCCCTGAGCTAAGGGATAGATTAAAGATGTGGGCAACCGGGAGGCAATGTAGGCCGCCCTTAGCTTGAGAAGCCGAGGTTCCAGGAAGTCGAGACCTGGGCTGGAATACTGGGCGAGGGCAGCAAGATGTTTCTGGACATCGAAGACTGATACTGCCCTGAGATTGAACTCTCTCCGATGATGTTGATCAGCCTGACTCGAGAGGGACGGGATAGTGAATGGGCTCCCCCATCCGTCGTAAGTCGGAGGTGAGGGCCGAGAGGTCAGAGAAGTTACAATTAAGGGAGCCAGCTATGGTTTGGGGATTATTGCATGAGACGCCATCTATGACCATATCCGCTAACTAGGGATTTAATGTGCCTCCAGAACCTCCTGGGGTCTCTGGCAGAGCTAAGTAGCGCAGACTTACAGAAGTCACTTTTGCTACCCTAATAGCCTTCTTACACTGGTTCCTGAGGTGCCGATATCTCTGAGTTTAGAAGGATCTCTGGATCCCTGGCATGAACCCAGCATCTGTCTCTTTCACGCATCTTGGCTAGAAGTATATATATATATATGTGTGTATATATATATATATATATATATATATATATATATATATATGACAGGGGAGATATGATAGAAACCTACAAATATCTAAAAGGCATAAGGCTAGCATCTTTCAGAAAAGGAGATGTCCAGGAACGAGGAGGTATGACATGAGGTTGGAAGGGGTAGACTATGGGTAGACTAAGGGTAGGGTGAAGTGGTGGGGGCAGAACAGTGGGAATTCTGACATGCATGGGACAGGGCATGGGAACCCTAGCAACAGGACGAGGAGGTAAAGTAGGATCTGCGACTTTTACAGTAGGCAGGAAAATGGTCAGATTGGATGGGCCTAGTGGTCCCTATCTGCTGTCAATTACTGTGTTTCCTGGAATGGGGTAATTATTATTAAGACAACTCAGCTGGGCTGCCCTTCGGCACAGTGGTAGCGCTACCACTCAACGCCGGTGTCCCAAGTCGGGAACGAGCTCTGGGCTTTCAGTGGCTGGCTGGGGAGAAGGATTGAGTGTCCCACAGGACACTTTCCTCCTCTGGGGAGGGAGGGTTGCTATCCCCTACTGCTATACTGTCACCTGGGTGACCACAGGTGGTAGCAGATAGGGGCGCCAGGAGAGAACAGACATAGGCCGGATCTGGGAGCAGTGCCTCGCTTCTACATGTGTGCAACCCCTTGGGTCTCCTTTGTGTGCCAATATCTGCGTAAATGAGAAGTTCAAGGGTCCACCCCCACCTCATCCCCACCTGGGGAAATAGCCATGGCTTCATGGGGAAGGCCTGAGCACCAGATTGCAGGTACAGGGGACGACAGCAGACCAGATGCCTTGGACTCCTGAAGGAGTTTGTGCACAGGAGGCAGAGGGCATAAATACATGAATGGGTTGCATTGCAAAGGGTATATCTTCGAGGAGGGAGGAGTGATTCTGCCACTGTATAGGTAATTGGTTAGAATGCACCTGGAGTACTGCGTGCAGTACTGGCGCCTGTACCTGAAGAGGGACATTAAGTTACTGGAGGGTGCAACGAGGGTGAAAGATGATCAAGGGGACTGGGGACTTATAACGAGGAGGAGGCTGAGGGAATTTAACATGTACTCGCTGGAGGAGAGGAGGACAGGGGGACAAGATTGAAACCTTTAAGTACATGAAAGGAATAAACAAGACGGGTACAGAGGGCTGTTCAAAGTAAGGGAGGACAGGGACACCAGGGCCATGATATGAGACTGGAGGGAAGAAGGTTCAGGAGGGAGATGAGGAGACACTTTTTACAGAGAGGGTAGTAGCTGGGTGGAATGGTACCTGCAGAAGTGGTATCCAGTAGACAGTGGACCGCTTCAAAGAGGATGGTACAGGACAAGGGAGGTCAATGTATGGGAAGGGTGGAAGGAAGAGGCAGCTGCAGAATAAGGAGTGCTAGCTGCACATTCAAACAGACTTAGTGAACCTCTTGGCCTTTATCTGCTGGCAAATGCGTATGTTTGTATGAAATAAAAAAAAAAAAAAAAAAAAGTCTCAGCTGTGCCAATTTTAATATAATTCAGAGAATGTTTTGGCTGGAGAACTGTAGCTTTATGCCTGGTAATGGGGTGAGGCTGTAGGGTACTGAGTCGATCTCTACAACTCAAGGAAGTTCCCACATAAAGGAGGCCCACCCTTAAAGCACGGAATTAGGTGAAGTAGCAGCTGCTGCAAGACAAGCACCCCACCTCAAGACTGTGAGGAGGCCTAGTCTTCACTGAAAAGTAAATGAAGGGATAGGAATGAGACTACGTGGATCATAGACATATGCAAGGAAAACAGCTTTCAGAGATGCTGTCACATGGTCTGCACAGCTAGAAGAATCTCTGGGCTTAGGGCACCACCCTCCAGTAGCTGAATTCATAAATGCTACACCATGAGGTTGTACGACTGAGGATCTGCATGGCTAAATCTTCTGCGCAGCATTGAACACTACCACAGGTGGGACCGCCAGGAGGTTCTGTGGGGCATCGAGGTGGCCTACAGGGAAGGACTCCAGCCGAGATGAGGAACTCATCCTCAAGATGAGGACTTCAAGAGAACTGAGTATGTGTGGGCATGTGTTACCAGAGGGCAAACCCTGCAGGCAGCAGTCTGGGAATAGGATGATGGGCAGTGTGGATGCATTCATAGTACACAGAGGTCGAATGGACTGACCGAATGATGACTGCTGCAAGAAACGATTGGTACTGATTGAGAGTGGAATGAATGAAAAGTGAAGTGTAACACCCTCCCCATTTGGGGCTTACCTGTCATGCCTCCGGTGCCTCCCACAGTCTCCTGGTGTCCGTTTGGCCTCCACGGTGCTTTGCCATTCTCCCCGGTCTCCCTGTTTAAATGAGCCCTCTGGGAACTCATGGAATCTGTTTGTGAGCAGCTGGCATGCCACAGAGCTACTGCTCGCACATTCGCAAAGGCGCCCTGCGATTATGACTGCCGCTTGTGGTCAGGAAGCCTTTGTGTGCCTCTCATAGTTGCTGGTGCCTTGGCTGCTTAAATAGGCACCAGTGTCACAAATTAAAAGGGGCAATGTTTTAAAATAAATAAATCGCGGTCACCATGAGCACTGCCTCCAGGGCACCAGATGAGGTCAAAGGGCAAATGTCAGGGCACTGAAGAGCCCTCATGAATATTTATGAGCTGCTGTTTTCTGGGGGCAGTGTATCAGGAGCTGCAACTCCTGGGAGAACTGTTTATTTATGTAAAAGTGGATTTTTCCAGAGAGGACTGTTGGAGCTATAGCACAGTGGGGATTTAAATAAGATTAAAGATAATCCTGGCTGCACCAGAACATTATATATGGGGACAGTGAATTGTACTGCTTGGGAAACTGTCTGCAGCCACTATTTTAGTGCTTTGCCACCAGTGGAAGCCAGGCTTTGAAAGAGCTGTCTGGGAATTTGCCAGAGACTCGTGGAGATTATCTGGGCAATTTCTGGCGCCAAACACCAACCAGTAAAACCTGAAAACTATCTTAGACGGGTTTGGCATCAGTAAGATCTTTGAAACTCTGCCCCATATAAAAGGGGCAACTGCTGGAAAAGATCAGATTTTGAGAGACAGCCCAAGTGATAGTGTGTGCCTCTGGGGAGCTGGCCTTCTCTCAGTGGTTAGGTCTGCCTGGCCTAGATTTTTCAGTCGTTAGTCTTTGGGTCCAAGTTGTTCCAGCCTGGGTAGCTGCTGTCTGCAACTGCAGGAAATCTGATTCCATAAACCTGAGAAAAGATCAGCCTGCATCCTGCCGGAAGGACCATAAAGGACCAAGTTGCCTTTACATATAAATGTGTGTGAGTTGTTCCGACGTGCGCAGCTGAGTAGTTTGAAACCTTTCATGTTGCATGTTTTCTCAGCCTGCTTTATGTTGTTCTGCCAGCCTGAAGACCTGCTTCATCAACGAGGACCATGAGGACTTCATCTTCATCTGTATCCAACTGTGTCTACAGGTCTTAATTTGTCGGTGAACTGCCTGGTCTGAGTAGTGAGTAAATATCAGGGTAGCTCATTGCAACCAAGTTCAAATTAAAGTGTGTCATCTGATTTAATTGTGGGTTGCTAATTGTTTGGACTGAGCCACCCAGCTCCAGAATACAAATTGTGGGTTAAAGTGTGTGTGTGTTCTTCTTTCCTAATGGCCCCCAACAACAGCTGCAATGCCAGCCTACCCCGAGCAGAACAGCAGCTTCCGGCTAGCCTGCAAACCAACTGGGTACCCAAGCGTATGTGACTGTGATAGAGGGATTCTTAGAGGCATGCGTGCTTAACCTGATTAAATCGGAATTGGAATCAAGTGCCAGATTACTGCCCTCCCTTGTTCTAGCCCTTCAATAGATCAGATCTGAATATTTTTGCACTTAAACTGGTTGTGGTGTACCTCTGTGTGGAAACCATTGAGATACTGTTGTTTACTGTTACATGCCTTATTTTACAGAGGGTCTCAGGGCCGAGCCAGCTGATCAGCCCTGGTGGTAAGTGTAACAAGTGTGGGGTTGACATAGCATTCTGGTGTTAATTGCAACTGTGTATTTGCTGACCAGTATAGGCCACTAGAGGGAAAGGGGGGTATCAGAGTCCTGGAGGCTGTACCCTGAGTAACTACACTACCATTAACCCTTTCCTCCGGGTGGAGGCACCCATTCACATAACTTCAGGGGCCCCTCAACCTGCACTTAGTCACGCAGGTCAGTAGTATCCCTGGAGTAGCGCCAATCTAGGGGTTGCAGAAGAAAACAGGAACACATATCAAATGCTAAACTCATAGACAAAACACAGCCACAAGCAGGGAAAAGCTGGAGCCCCAACAATGAGAGTCAGCCGAGGCCCCAGCAAAGCTTCCAACTGCAGAGACAGTGAGCTTCCAAATGAGGCTGGAGGAAGCTGGTTTTAAGAGCCCAGAAAAGGAGTGTGGCTGGTTGCTCTCGCCCATCGAACAGCAGGCATAGCATTTTAATCCATCTGTCAGCTGTGTTTATCATGACTTAGTGGGAACAGTCAACTTGGCTTAGCTCCCACTTTTCAAAAAGATTCCTAAGCGGTATCTTGCATGGCAGGAGTGCAACACCTCAGGAAAGAAACCTGTTACTTCCTGGGATCTCAGTTTAGTACTGACATGCTCACTCAAGCCCTTTGAGCCTGCAGTCAATTGTGACATGAAGAATCTAACCTGGAAAATGTTTTTTTCTAGTGACCATGACTTCTGCATCCGGAGTGTCTGACATGCAAGCTCTAGTAACAGGTGCTCCATATACAGTTTCCACAAAGACAAGATGGTCCTCCACACACATCCCATATCTCCCAGAGTGTTGTCGAACTTTCACCTTAACCAATCTCTGGTTCTTCCTACATTCTGCATCTAACCTGAGAACCCAGGAAAGAGATTCTGCATTTCTCAGAAATCAAGAGAATCCTCCGTTTCCAGCTGGACAGAACTAAGGAGTGTGGACAGATATTCTCAGCTGTTTGTTTCAGTTCTAATCAAAAATCACTACCTGCATCCATAGCGTCAACTTCTCAGCATTACAATACATAGCACTGGCCTTCAGAGTGTAGAGTAAATGGCCAGAATGTATAATAATATCAGTTCTGGGCCCCGTATGTTTAGTGTTAAGAAAGGTTTGTATCAAATTAGTTTGATTTTTAATAGTTTGTGTGCCCAGAAAAAGCTCTTACATTATATGTGGAATGACATTATATCTTTCTGAAGCAAGGTTAAATTTGGGTGTAAAATTCATAGGGTTATGCAAAGTGCATAGCAGTTGAGAGGTTATCTGTTCGGTGCCTGTCCAGCTGAATTTGAGACTGCATCTAGCACTGCTACACCATGGCAGGAGTGCAGCTATATTGTGAACTGCATCCAGCAGTGCTACACCATGGCAGGAGTGCGGCTGGATTGTGAACTCGTCTAGCACTGCTACACCGTGGCAGGAGTGCGGCTGGATTGTGCACTCGTCCAGCACTGCTACACCGTGGCAGGAGTGCGGCTGGATTGTGCACTGCGTCCAGCACTGCTACACCATGGCGGGAGTGCGGCTGGATGGTGCACTGCGTCCAGCACTGCTGCACCATAGGCGGAGTGCGGCTGGATGGTGCACTGCGTCCAGCACTGCTGCACCATGGGCGGAGTGCGGCTGGATTGTGAACTTCGTCCAGCCCTGCTGCACCATGGGCGAGTCTGGCTGGATGGTGCACTACGTCCAGCCCTGCTGCACCATGGCGGAGTGCGGCTGGATGGTGCACTGCGTCCAGCCCTGCTGCACCATGGCGGGAGTGCGGCTGGATTGTGCACTGCGTCCAGCCCTGCTGCACCATGGCGGGAGTGCGGCTGGATTGTGCACTGCGCCCAGCCCTGCTGCACCATGGCGGAGTGCGGCTGGATTGTGCACTGCGTCAGCCCTGCTGCACCATGGCGGGGTGCGGCTGGATTGTGCACTGCGTCCAGCCCTGCTGCACCATGGCGGGGGTGCGGCTGGATTGTGAACTGCGTCCAGCCCTGCTGCACCATGGCGGGTGCGGCTGGATTGTGAACTGCGTCCAGCCCTGCTGCACCATGGCGGGAGTGCGGCTGGATTGTGAACTGCGTCAGCCCTGCTGCACCATGGCGGGAGTGCGGCTGGATTGTGAACTGCGTCCAGCCCTGCTGCACCATGGCAGGAGTGCGGCTGGATTGTGAACTGCGTCCAGCCCTGCTACACCATGGCAGGAGTGCGGCTGGATTGTGAACTGCGTCCAGCCCTGCTACACACCATGGCAGGAGTGCGGCTGGATTGTGAACTGCATCCAGCCCTGCTACAGCATGGCAGGTGTGCGGCTGGATTGTGAACTACATCCAGCCCTGCTACGCCATGGCAGGAGCGCAGTTGGATTGTGAACTGCATCCAGCACTGCTACACCATGGCAGGAGCGCAGCTGGATTGTGAACTGCATCTAGCACTGCCACCATGGCAGGAGTGCAGTTGGAAGGCTCTGCTAGGGCACTTTGAACAAGAGCCATGGCCACATCAGTAGCATCTCTTCACTCAGTGCCTATCTCAGAAATCTGTAGGGCTGCTACATGGAGTACTGCCCATATGTTTACAAAGTACTATGCCTGGACATTCATTCCAGGCAGAATGCAGCTTCAGGTTGGCTGTGCTTCAAGGGCTACTCTCCTTGTGAGTCCTAGATCTTCTTCAGGTGTATCTTAGTCATCAGGTTACACCGCAGGAACTTCACCATCGGTGAAGCAGGATCCACACAGAACTTCAGCAGTACAACTAGGGCCGCCCACACCATTGAGGTCTGTCGCGTCACCAATCCTATAAAGGCATGGCGTCCCTGCACCCTCTCAGCTCTTTCCCACCATAGACTTGATCGTATGGGTCTTCATGGAAGCTCTGACGCAGTATTTGTGACATTTTCATTCTGTCTTCCATCACTGCCGCTCAGGAAGAATTGCCTCCACAGATGAACATTCTCTGTGTCTGCTGTCTTTGGCCTGACCACAAAGTTTCTGACTGTGAGCTCTGCCAGGTGTTTAACCAAGCAACCTTCAGGCAATACAGAAAGGTTCTTAAAAATTTCCTAATGCATCAACAGGTAGCCAGTTCCAGGCAGGGTACTTTGGGTTCCAACCTCTCCAGTTGCTGATGGGGTTGTCGAGGCTCTCAGGCCTCCAAGGCCAGAGACAGTCTTTGGGAAAAGTCATAAAAAGACAGTGATTGCGACCATTCCCCCAGCGGCGGTCTTATTCCCTGATGGCCTCTTCTCCTTCCTCCTTCCTCCTTCTTCCTCTGGGGATCCTTGTCGGCTGCACCAGTGTGCAAAACCGCTGTCAGGTCTCTGTGCCCTCCAGTCCATACCAACAGCTCCCTGCCCAATTCACAGGGCGGCCGCCATGGACCTCCGGGTCAGTCGGGCCCTCCTATTGTCGACGGACCCCACCACCCTGTCGAGGCCCAGCCCTTCTCTCTCCAGGGCTATAGGCTCTTGGGCTCGCAGGGCCCATCAGGTGGGTCGTTGATTCTGAGCCGTGACTCTTCCGCCGACAAATGTCATCGACTCCAATGACATTTTGATTAATTTCTTCAGTGACTGTGCAGCAGCTGGGCTCACAGGCTTCATCATCGACCCCTACTCATCGGCCACAGGAGGCTCCTCACAGGTCATCATTGCTGCATCCACACCAGACCTGGATTTAGAAGAAGTCAGTGTCGAAGATCAGTGCCATCCAGTCCTAATGTTTTCTGATGCTGAGGAGAAGGAAGAGGAAGCAATCCTGGTCTCTGACAGGTCCACACCTTCCTCTTTGAGATTCAGTTAACATACGTCTGGGTCTCCTTCTGAGGACCCACATTTTTCAATGTGATGAAGCAGTTGTCCTCATCCATGGGCTTCCACACTGAGGAAGAGGATGTCAACAGGAAGAGCTGATGGACTTCCTGGAGATCCCGGAGTCTCCCCAAAATCATTCCTCAGTCTTGCCTGCCTTGAAGAATGCAGCCATGGCAGCCTGGCACAGACCAGACATGGTGCCAGCTATGCCCCACAGAGCAGATAAACTTTACCATGTGCCCCCAGGGGTTCCCCTGCTATGCTGCCCAGCTGAAACAGACTCAGTGGTTATTAAGGCAGCCCACGACAGGTCTAAGGCACCCTAAGCACCTTAGCTCCCTCCCCTGGATAAAGAGTTCATAGAATTGACCTCTGGGGTTAGAGGATGTATGCCTTCTCCACCCCTAAGGTTGAGGATTGCAAACTACCTAAGTGAAGTACCAAAATTCTAAGTGGAAGAAGGGCAGGCTGCAGCCCAGGCCCTGTCAGCTGGCACACACAAGCAGGAGCTTCTTAAGTGCCTACAGACAGCTTAAGACATTAGCAAGCACCTCCTCAGGGCCCTCTGTGACATGACTGACACTATTGCCAGGGCTGCTGCCACGGGTGATGCCTACATAGGCACTCCTGGTTGGGGTCTCAGGTTTTGCTGCTGATGTTCATAGAAGGTGCTTAATGCCCTTTCAATGGCACTAAGCTGTTTGGTCCTGACATCAGGATATTATCTGTGATTTGCAGGCCTCAGGCAGAGTTATCAAGTCTGTCCACTCTCTGCCATACTCTGCCGAGGTAGACAGCACTCCCTCCCCATTTGCAAGACAGCCAATAGACCCAATGTAGCTTCTTGCCCCAAGGGAAGCACAGAGCTCGGCTGCCTTACCCACCCCTCCAGTGTGGGAGCTGCAGCCAAGTGTCCCATAAGTGAGGGACCAGCCCCCACATCTATATCCACCTCTGCTTGACTCCTTGCAAGATTCCCTTGTTCTGGTCCCCGACCAAGAGCTGATGGTGGAGGGTGGTTCTCTCTCCATTTAAGTCAGTGGAGAACCATAACTTCAGATGGCTGGATTTTGCAGATCATAGAAAGGGTCACACCCTGGGCTCATCGAGCAACCTCCAGATACCCCTTCTGTGCCCTCCAGTTACCCCTGGTTCCCTTGTCTGTTCTCTGGGAGGAGGTACAGTCTCTCTTTCGTAAGCAGGCCATCAAGCCAGTACTCAGGTGCCAGAGGAACAAGAGGTTTTATTTCAGGGTCTTCCTGGTCCCCAAAAGACTGGAATTTGAAGCCCAGTCTGGACCTAAGGACCTCAATCTGTCCAGTACAAAAGTTTCAGATGGTAACTTTGCCAGGCCTAATGCCCTCCCTCACGACAGGTGACCGGGCATGTTGCTATACATGCAGGATGCTTACCTGCACATATCAGTCTTTCCTCCTCATGGGAGGTTTCTCCTTGTGTTCCAGGGTGAGCATTATCAGTTCAAAGTGCTGCCCTTTGGCTGGTTCTCTGTGCCGTGGGTGTTTACCAAGTGCTTAACAGCAGCAGCAGCGCTCTCAGAAGGAGGATTATCACGTTTTCCTTACCTGGATGATTGGCTCAAAGGCCCCATCCAGGGAACAGCTCCTGCTGACTCTGGGAGAACTCTCCAGTTATTTTTTTTAATATAATTTTTATTGCTTCTAACAAGTGAGGCACACCACAGAATATAAATACATCAAAATATATGGATTTGTGGTGTAAATACACCAACATATAACATATCTGGTTACAAGGATCAGACCCTCTGTGGTACTTCACCCTTATTTAGTAAACATATTTCCATAAAATTAAAGATACCTTCACTGTTCAGACCTTCAGGTCTTTCTCTTCATTTTGTATAGGCACTGGGCCACCATGGGCTCCCCTTCTCAGTGACAGAAGTACCCCTTCAGAGACAGGAAGCCCTTCAGAGGACAAAATCCGAGTCAAGCTGAGCCATGAACCACACTCACTTTGCCACTTAATATTAAAGGATTCTATTCTGTCATGAAGGCCTGCTGTTAATTTTTCTAATTGGTATATATTCATTACAGTGGATCTCCAATCAGCCACAGGGGGTCACTGCAGTCATCCACCTTGGATAATAGCCATTTTAGCGGCCACCAGATATGTGGCGTGGTCGCGACCCCACGAGGGCCTGTGACTGGGCATAATTAATAACATTACAGCCATCAGTTCTGTTGCTTCCCCAAGCATTCCTGCAGCTCGACCTGTAAAAGTACACCAATAAGGTGTTAAATAACAGGCATGGCAGAAGATATGCCCCAAATCAGCTACTTGGTATTTACAACCCTTCCGCACACTCCAGAAGATGGAGGCATATATTTAATGAGAACTGCAGGTGCTCTAATATATCTGTAATGACATTTCGAGGGACATGGATATGTTGTTCATCCACACTGTCTGGCAGGTTCCTTGCCGCTTTAAATCTTGCGGAAGGTCTTCAAGCTGGCTCCTCCCACCCACCAGGTGGTAAAACTCGGCTCGCCCCATGATGCCAGATCTTCCTTACGCTTGGAGCTCAGGTTCCCTCATAACGCTCTCGTATAAGACTGGTTCTAATCCTTGATTTTCGAAATTAAAGTTTTTGCTAAAAGACTTGGTCTTCTCTCCCTCATGACTGCGATGGACAATCGACTTCGGTTTCCGGAGATGCCCTTCTTGAGCGAAGATGTCTGGATGGATCTGCACTCCACGTCGTCTACTGTAGGCCTTAAGCACGACCCGAGGCCTGCGACCTGTGCTCTTCAGCTCTGACCTCGTCCTCGAAACCGTGCTGCCCGTTTGCAGCTGGGGCGTCGAAAGATTTCCTCGGTAAAGTCAAAGAGGCCCGGTCGGCGATGTCACGGTGGCGGGCTCGTGGGATCCTCGAGCAGATGATGCCCCTCGAAGAGGGAGGCGCGGGCCGCTTCTACCTCGGCTGCGGCATTTGTCATGCTCTCTCTCAGTGCCTCTTGTTAAACTCTGCAAGGAGATTTGTCTGACCCTCTCGACTAAGGTGAGGGTCCAACTCTTCTGGACCGTTTCTTGGTCCAAAAAAGACACAAGGGTAAGTCTCACCGTTGGCGGCTCTTGGGGCCGGGAAGATCCCTCTCCCGAGTGAGTGACGTCGACTTCAAGCTTCGGCCACTGGTCTCCACGGTGTCCCCGTCAGGTCAGTTGTGAGACTCCATCAGCAGCGGTCGATTTTTCTCGACCCGTTGGACGAGGTTATAGACTGAAAGCAGAATCCCTCTCCACGGTTCCCCGGTGGGGTTGTGGATCCCGTCGGTTGGTCTGTGCCTCGGTTCGAGCCTTCAGTTGAATCGTCCGAACTGAAATGCCGATTCGCGACACCTCCGCACCGTCCTCGGCATAGCCAGGTTCTCGGTCTCGGACGTTGGCGGTCCAGCCGATCCCGCCGTCATAAGCGGTCTCGCGGCAATATGGCGCTGCCGCTCGTCCTCTTCCTCCTCCTCGGACGAGGCTTCGGCGCAAGTGCGTCGGAGGTATGAGAACTCATGTGGCAACAGCTCCTTCTGTCAGGAATAAGCCGGCGCCGTCGTCTTCCGGCCATTAAGTGGCTGTCACGGGCGGCGAAACAACCCTCGTTTTAACCGAGGCCTGTTCCCAGGCGGTTGTTCGGCCAAATCTAGCTGCCCCACGATCGGTGGAACCTCCGCCTCCACAGCCGTTGGTTGGGGCTCCGACCAAAAATTCTCGGCTCAGTGACTCCCATAGGCTGTCTGTCACCCTCACTCCCGACCCGGACTCGGCGGGTGGAGAGGTGGCTCAGAGCCGAGCAGCTCTTTGAGGACTCTTCCAGTCGAGGGCGTTCCTCCCTTTTCTCCAAGCGAATGGACTTGTAGTCTCAGGGGACAGTCGGCGGATGATAGCCCGTCCGTCCTTCCTAGGATTGCTCGGCTCATCTCGGAGTCCACGGGATGAAGCTTGGACCGTTCTAAGCGGGCCAGGTATCCCCCTCACGGAAATTCTGGACAGAGGTTCCCCTCGGAGACTTCGGTGGCGAGGCCATGAGTAGGTCGCGCCTTGGAGCTCTGGCAGCGCCTTGCTTCCTGTCCTGCCCGGCCAGGATGGCCAGAAGTGTCGCGGTCCCACCGGTTCCCTGTCCGGTTTTGAGACACCCCTCGGCTGAGGGGTGGTTACCGACAGCGTTTTCGGTGCGAGAACGCTAGGGATGTGGACAAACCTCCCAACAAGGAGTCCAAGAAATTGGACTATGCCGGGTGAAAAGTCTATGCGCGTCCTCCCCGGCCTTCGCCAGGCCAGTTCGGCCATCCTCATGGCACATTTTCTCATGCCCTGTTGGGCTCCCTGGATGAGGTCGTCCCTCGTCTTCCGCGGATCTGCAGACCACGGTCAGGCAAGTCGCGGGACCAGGGCAAACAGTGGCCAAACAGCAGCTCAGACTGCTTTAGACATTGGGGACTCATGTGCCAGGTCTGTGGCGGCCGCAGTGGCCATCCGTCGTCGGGCTTGGCTGAGGATATCCACCTTTGCCCGGATACCCAGCACAATTTGGCGGATGTTCCTTTTGGGGACTGACCTCTTGACCCTGGGGTGGAGAGGTCACCTGCAGAGGATCGAGAAGTCCAATGCTACCTTGGACTCCGGTCTCTTCCCGCTCAGAAGGACAAAGGCCGCCAAACCACAGCCTAAGCCCTTTGTCCTTCTGCAGCATGTCCAGCCAGCAACGTCAGGGCCAGCAGGCTCGGGTGGCATCTCCCAAGCCCAAGCCGGGGCTTCTCCAACAAGGAAGCAGAGGAGGTAAAGGCCAGGAGGTCCTCGGCGGTCCCCCTCTAAGCCTGCCAGTGGCGGGCTGAGGGGTGTGGCCCCAACCCGTCACCTCACCCCAGTTCCCCCGTGGAGGCCGGCTCGGCACTTCCTTTCCGCCTGGTCTGTTATTACCACGGACAGGTGGGTACTGGAAGGTGGTGGAAAAGGCCTGCCTCTAGAATTCGGCAGGCCCGCCCGCTAGGCGTCGCACCTCGGGGGCCTCGGGTCCGCAGCCTCACTGTCGGCTCGCCGGGCCGACGCGCGCTCCTCCTCCAAAGGAGGTGATCAGGAGGTGGCGGACCCTCCCTCAGATTCCAGGGTTTGTCCAGGTACTTCCTGGTTCCGAAGCGGACGGGGGGCTGGCGCCCATTCTCGACCTACGACCTGAACAAGTTCCTAAGGTCTCGAACCTTCAGGATGCTCACTCTGGCTCAGATAATACCATCCCTGGAACACGGCGTGTGGTTCTGCTCTCTGGACCTGCAGGGCCGCATTCTTTCGTCCTATCCGTCCGTCACATCGAGATTCCTTCGCTTTCGGCGGAAGGATCCCTCTTGAGTTCGAGCCATGCCCTTGACCTGTCTGCAGCTCCCAGGGTCTTCACCAAATGCATTGCAGTGGTGACAGCTTTCCTCTGGCGCCGAGGGTCCGGGTGTCCCCTTACCTGGACAATTGGCTGATAGCAGCCCTCCAGACAGGAGGTGGAGCAGTCCAGAGATCTGGCCTCCAGGTTTGCTCTCAAATCGGCCTTCTCATCAGCGAGGCCAAGTGCGAACTCGAGCGAAGCAGGTGATTCTGTTTATCGGGGCAGAGCTCGACTCTCTTGACCCAGAGCGCGGCTCGGTGGACAGGGCGAGGTTCTTACCTCCTTTGGCAATCGTGCCCTGCCCAGGACTTCCTGCGCCTCCTGGGTCTCATGGCGGCCTGTACCAGCGTGGTCCGTTGGGCAGCTGGCACATCACGCCCCTTCAGTGAGGACTGGCCAGCCAGTGGTCTGGCGCTGCGATCCAGTTGGACCAGCTAGTGATGGTGACCCAGGAGATGTGGAGCAGCTCTCCGGTGGTGGACTGTTCCATCTCATCTGCAGGAGGCATCCGTTTGTCCGCCCGAGCCGTCGGTCTCTCTATCGACTGATGCCTCTTTGATGGGTTGGGGTGCCCATCTGGGGAACACGGGCGCACGGCCTCTAGTCCCATGAGTCCGATGCCACATCAACCTGCTGGAGCTCAGAGCAGTCGCCTAGCTCTCACCGCCTTTGCTCCGCTTTCTCCGAGTCAAGTGGTCCGAGTCAGACGGACAATACCACAACCATGTACTACCTAAACCGCCAGAGGCGGAGCGTTCCATGCTTCTATGCAAGGAAGCTCTCCGCATTTGGTCACTCGTGCGCAGCCTGGAGGCGGATCTCCTAGCCATTCATGTGGCAGGGCCTCCAACACCCTGGCCGATGCCCTGAGCCGGATAGGGGCTGCATCTCACAGTGGTCTCTCCCTCCTGAGGTAGTACAAGATCTGTTCTCCCACTGGGGCACACCTCAGGTGGACCTGTTTGCCTCAGGAGAATGCGAAGCTGAGGCTGTTTCATGCCGCCCCCTCAGCAGGGCTGCAGGGGATGCCTTCTCGAGGCTGTGGACCCCGGCCTCTTCTATGCCTTCCACATTTCCCTTGATTCACAAGGTGCTTCTCAAGGCAAGGAGGGACAAGGCCCAGGTGATTCTGATAGCCCCAGACTGGCCCGCCCAGTTCTGGTACTCAGATCCTCAGCCTCAGCTCCAGGCTCCAGGCAGCCTCAGCTCGCCCGGACCTGCTCTCAGTCAGTCAGGGGAAGGTGTTCCATCTGGACCTTCAATCCCTGCACCTGATGGCCTGGTTCCTGGCGGCTAGAGTTCCAGGCCTTGGGTCTTTCTGACGAGGTCCTCAATGTTGTTGAGGCGTCCCGTGAAGTCGACCAGGAAATGCTATGCCTTCAAATGGAAGAGATTTTCCATTTGGTGTCAGAAGCAGAGGCTTGGACCCTTCCTCCTGGCCTTTGGCAAAGCATTTTGGACTATTTGTGGTCCTTTCTAGTCAAGGCCTTAGGTCGGCGACCCTAAGGGTGCACCTGGCAGCTATCTCTGCTTACGGCGTGGGCCGGGGAGCAGTCGTGGCGCAGGAGAAGGTGGTCTGGCGCTTTCAAAGGCTCGATCACATTTCCCCTCGGTCGCGAGAACCTCCACCTCCGTGGGATTTACTGCTGGTACTGGCAAAGCTCATGGGCAAGCCATTCAAACCAGTGCACAGGTGTGAACTCTCTCACCTGTCGTGGAAGACCACCTTCTTGGTGGCTGTCACGTCAGCCAGAAGGATGGGAGAACTCCAGGCGCTCTGCATCGAGTCTCCATACCTGGTCTTCCACAGGGACAAGGTTGTCCTGCGCTCCCACCCAAAATTCCTTCCGAAGGTGGTGTCGGAGTTTCACCTTAACCAGGTGTTGACTCTGCCGTGTTCTACCCAGTCACACCTCGGAGGCCGAATACAGGCTCCATACTTTGGACCCTAGAGGCGCTCGCTTATTATAAGGCGCGCACGGCTGAAATCGGAGAGGTTCGCCAGCTGTTTGTCACCTCACGCTGAAACGCACCTGGCAGACCTGCAGCCAAGCGGACGATAAGCAGGTGGGTCACCTCCTGCATAGATCTCTGCTATAAGTTGGCGGGCATGGAGCCTCCCAGAGGATAAGAGCTCATTCTACCCGTCATTACTGCTGCATTGGTGGCTGCTTCCAGGATGTCCCTATCCAGGAAATCTGCAGGGCTGCTACCTGGAAGTCAGCATACACCTTCATTACCCATTACCACATCGACCTTGAGTCACGCCGGGATGCTGGTTTTGGGGCCTCGGTTCTCCAGTCTTTATTCCTAAGTAGGGGGTGTGGCTTGCCTCCTCCCGGAGAACTGCTAGGAGTCTGCCAGACAGTGTGGATGAACCATATCCATGTCCCTAGAAATGGTTACTCACTGCAACAGGAGTTCTAGGAATGGTATATGTTGTTTATCCACACGACCACCCGACCTCCCGGCTCGACGCACAACCTGAGCTTCCAGCGGGCCAGATCTGGCGTCATAGGGCAGAGCAGAGTTTTACCACCCGGTGGGTGGGAGGAGCCAGCTTGAAGACCTTCCGGCAAGATTTAAAGCTGCAAGGAACCTGCCAGACAGTGTGGATGAACAACATATACCATTCCTAGAACTCCTGTTACAGGTGAGTAACCTGTATTTCCAGGCATACTCCTGCCAAACAGAGGAGAGAGTAAATTTAATAGCTGGTAGAGCAAATTTTAACCATTCTTCAGGTGTAACAGACAAATCAAGGTCAGCATTCCATCTGTTGAGAACTGTTAATGTAGAATCATCCAGTATATCCTTAAATATTTGGCACATTTGCTCTATAAGATACCCTCCTAAGTTACATGTATACAGTCAGTTAACAGTGCTAGTAGAGGTGGCTTAGGGTTGAGGCATTCCATCCTATCCTGGCGTTACCCAGTATATAAGTCCGTAACTGGAGGAATCTGAAATGATCTCTTTGAGGTAGCCCATATCCTCCTGCAAGGCTTCAAAGGAGGTGATGCCATTATTTGTTAAGACTTGAAATATGAAATGTAGACCCAATTGGCGCCATCTTTTAAAAGCAAGGTCCATCAAGGTTAGCCCAAAATTCTCATCGGCTGAAATCAGCCTCAGATAATAAAATACTCAAAATTTCAGGTGATACTTCATTTAGTTCCATATTTTCAGGACCTCCTTAGCGAATCTTGTAAAATTTCTCATAGGAATGGACCTCCCCTTGTTGCAAACAAAATAAATGCCATGTCATAGGGCTCATTTATGGAAGATTCTATTTCTTTCCATGGTGCGGACTATGTAGATGTTAACCACAGAGATAATATCTTCAAAAAGCAGCTGTAGCGTACCGGTACAAGTTAGGTCAGTTCACTCCCTGAAGCTAAGGGTAACTGCAGAAAAAGACAGACACCCTGGGATGTTGTGCACTTCCCCACCCCACGCGATATAAAGTTTGATATAATTTTATTCCAAGAGGTAAGTAAAGCGAGGTGTCCAAACTGGAATATTCTGGAACAGGTATAATAAGCGGGCAAAATGTTCATTCTTATAATTTCTACTTATTGAAAAAGGAGAAATTTAATCTGCCCCACTTAGAAAGATCCTGTTGTATCATAAGGGTTAAAGAGACTCACCAAGCTAAATATATTTAGCTGAGCACCACACTGTTCGGTGCCTTGTCTCCCAGGCGTGACTTTCTATGTAGAGTTGCCCCAAAATATAAAGCTTGTATTTTATTTATATCACTAATCAAAATCTTTTTTGAGGCACAGGCACCTCCCGGTTCTAAGAGCTACCCTGTGCGGTGCTCAGGAAATTTCTGATTTAATTACAGGAAGAGCGCGACGCAAGCTTTATAATCTATGGAGGACACATTTACCATTGTTTTTAATATTATAATGGCTGTTTGGCAATGAAACTTGGGCACTGAGTAGAGCTAACAAGGGCCTTGTTAGTCGACCGATGCCTTACTCATTGCCATAACAGCCATTATAATCGTTTGTTTGGTTTAAGGCCCAGTGTTTATAAAGTTTCTTCTTGTAGTGAATTGGCAGGTTCAGTTTCAGCAGTATGGCCCTGATGAGACCATGTGGCCGCACTCAGGCAGAAGTTTTAGATTTGCTCCCTCACCCAAGGGTTTTTGCCTACAAGACCAGTGCCTAGGCATAATAGAAACCAGGGGTTTTATTCCAGGTTTTCCTGGTCCCCAAAAGACTCAAAATCTGAGGTCTATCTTAGATCTAAAGGAACTCAGTCTCTTTGTCCAGTACAAAAGTTCCAGATGGTAACCTTGCCATGCCTGATGCCCCACTGCAAGACTGGGACTTGCTTTGTTCACTGGATATGCTGGATGCTTACCTGCACATCTCGGTCTTTCCTCCTCACAAGAGGTTTCTTTGTTTTGTCTTTCAGGGCATGCTTTTTCAGTTCAAGGTACTGCCTTATGACATCCTCTGTGCCGTGAGTCTTTACCAAGTGCTTGGCAGTGGTTGGAGCAGTTCTCAAAGTGAGGGACTGTATGTCTTCCTGTACCTGGACGTTTGGCTTCTCAAGGCCCATAAAGGGAACAGCTTTTGCTGACTCTGGACGCTACCCTCCAGCTTTTCCACTCTGGGCATTACAGTCAACCTGCCCAAGTTGGTTCTAGTACTGTCCCAAAGGCTACAATATATAGGGGTAGTTCTAGACTGTGCAAGGGAAAGGCCTTCTGCCCCAAAACAGGGTGGAATGCCTCATAGCCCAAACTCAGGAGGTCGCTTAGAGTCGGTACATTCCTGCCAGTGTGTACCTCAAATTGTTGGGCCTAATGGCAGCTGCCATGCCTACTGTTCCACTTGCCAGGCTTCATATGCGTACCCTTCAGTGGATCCTCAGGGCACTAATGGGACCAGCGACGGGCGAGTTGGACCAACCAGTCCTGGTCTCTTTTCCAGCACGAAGGTACTGCAGTGGTGGATGGACCCTTGAATCTACTTCATAGAAACATAGAATTTGATGACAGATAAGGACCGCTTGGCCACCTAGTCTGCCCATTTTCCTACCTAACGGACAAGCTGCAGATCCTAGTTAACCAACCGCCTACTTCCTCACCCCCACTAGAATTGCCTTATGTCTGTCCCATGCATTCTTGAATTCCCCACTGTTTTTGACTGTACGACCTCCTTAGGAAGGCTGTTCCATGTATCCACAACCTCTCTATAAAGAAATACTTCCTCACATTACCTCTGGAGTCAGTCTCCTATCTTCAAATTGTGTCCCTTGTTTTTGCACATCTCATTTTCTGAAAGATGCTACCTCTTGAACTTTGTTGATTCCTTGAGGTATTTGAAAGTTTCTATCATGTCCCCTCTCCCTCCTTTCCTCGAGGCTATACATCTTTAGTTCTTTTAGTCTTTCTTCATATGTCTTCTGATGCAGACCCTGCATCATTTTGGTTGCCCTCCTCTGGACAGCCTCCACCCTATGTCCTTGCAGAGATGAGGTCTCCAGAACTGTACACAGTAGTCCAGATGTGGTCTTACCAACTGTCTGTACAGAGGGCCAGCAACTTCCTGATCTCCTTCGAGGTACAGCTCTTGCAGCAGGTTACACCATTAGGACTGAAGCCATCGGGCCAGGACCCCACGGAATCTTCTAGCTAGCAGTCTTCAGCGGGACCGCCCAACGTCGGTCCGCCGATGTCAGGCGAGTATCGTATGGATGCTGTCCCGCCTGAATCCCCTTAGTTCTTTTCCCCGCTTTGTCGACTTGCATGTCTCGACCCTTCGGTCAGTATCTAGCGTGCGACGATCAGGAAATTCGCTTCTACCGACACTTCAACTGAGAATTCTTCAAGAATCTCTTCTTCCAGTTTCATTCTTCTGTCTGATGTCCTCCCCAACCTCCGTGGAGGGCCATTCGTCCAAGTGTGCCTGTGGAAACAAATTCTATTTAAAGACCCACATTCCTGCTCGCCCGTGCCTGGGCCCAGACCACGACACCCAGGCTTGTTCTTTCTGTCAAGGCTTCAGCAGCGGACCCGGATCCGCTGACAGAAGGCTCTCCAGGCTTACCGTTTGGAAGAGAAGCTCAAGGCCATGGAACCTTCCTCCAAGGGGAATCTTGGAAAAATCCGCAGGCACCATGAGAAGCACAGGAGAAGGTGAGACCTAGATCCTCTTCTAGGGCCTCAGACTCCGCAGCTCTAGCTCCAGGTCCGACTGCTCTCCGCCTTGGGCCCGCCTCAGCCTCCCCGGTCGTGGTCAAGTCTGCCAGCGTTTTCCACCCTGCGGCCTGCTAAGACCTCTAGGCCTTCTTCTTCCTCAATGGCCCTGCCTAGGTCAGGGATCACCACAAGCGCCACTGCCCCCGACGTCCGGTCAGTTTCCTGCCGCCTCCCTCAACGAAAGACTAAGGAGCTGACCTCCCTGAAGAGGACGTTAGACCCGGCCGCCGCTCCCGACGCCGGCCAAACACCATAGATCCCAGGAACCGACGACAGTCCGACACCCATCGCCGGTCAGGCACTCTCCTACCAGGACGCCGCTGGGGACTGACGCCCAATACAGCAGCGAGAAGAACCACCGCCGCCCACCGATGTCATCCAGGAGGCGTTGACGGAGGAGGAATCCACTCAGCCCGAGGACCAGGCGGGCGACCGGACCTGTCGAGCTCCCACGGGAGCCCTCCCCAGAACCGGAGACCCCAGGAGCCGACGCCGGGACCCAATGACAGACCACCGCTCCTGCCTGTCGTCGAGCCTTAACATCTCGGAAGTGAAGGAGTTATTCACTTTCTGGTGGGACACCATCAAAAGATGTGGTCACCACGCAGCCTCCTCCTGTACCCGTGGCACCACCAGCCCCAGCGCCTCCTTCACCCAATGGGGCAGCAGGCCGAGCACCCCCCAGGAGCCAGTCAAACCTCCTAGGGCAGACTCACGGACAAGAGAAGGCCTGTCCAGATCCCTTTCTGGTTCACCCAGCCCCAAGAGACCCAGAAGACGCCGCTACTCCCCGCCTATGTAGGACTCAAGATCGGACATCTCGGATGGCTCCAGATCTCCTTCTCCCATTAGCGCCCCTCCGGACCCACATGAACTTCCTAGGTCTCCTCCGGATGACCCCTCGCCTCTGAGATCATGAGACATATCCAGGAGAACACGGGTGGACGAGAAGAACCTGACTCAAAGGCTATGCCTAGCTCGTTATCTTCGGCAAAAGATCCTAAGCCTGTGGTGGTATCACCTTTGGTGGACACCTTGTGGACATCACCATGGCAGCGTGGAAACGTCCACATTCACTCCCGGTGATGCGAAGAAGACTGACCGCCTGTACAGGGCCCTAGGGAGGACTAGTACTTGGCTAATCATCCTCTGGCCGACTCCTGGTCATCACAGCCTCTCATGACCGGTCCCAGAGACCGCAACATCTGAGCACGCAGCCACCGGACCCGAGTCCAAACAACAAATGGACGCATGGGTAGGCGCCTTATGCAGCTGCGCCTGCGCCGTCAGGTCCCTGAACTACCTTACCCACATGGTTCAATTTCAGAACGCTGTAGGAACAGGGACCGGACCTGGCAGAGAACTTGCCAGATGGCAGCCCAAAGGAGGAACTTCTCCAGCTCCTCCGTGCGGGTTCAGACGTGGGACCCAGGTGCTCTGAGCAGCGTCACGATTCATGGACTCCTCGGCCAGAGTGGCAGCCTCAGGCATATGCCTCGGAGACACTCATGGCCCGTTCCGGATTTACCCGGACGCCCACAAGAACATTCTGGACACCCTTTCACGGCTGAAGTCTTGTTTGGTGAGGCATCTGAGAAGGTCATCACCAAACTGCAGGAAGCTGAAGGCAGTTAGCTCCGCTCCAGGCCCTGTACAGATCTAGACTCGGTTCCTTTCAGAACCAGAGTCGCCTGGCAGCCAGACTCAGAAACAACAGCCCTGCTCCGCCTGCAACAGAGGGGCCTTTACCTAGAAAGCCCTGGGCAAGTCGTCCTCAGGTAGAGGCCAATGTCCTACCAAGTCGGCCCAACCTGCAGGACCCTCCACCCCACAACATGACTCCTTCCTGGCCCCGCCCTCAGGATCAACGGAATTAAAGGTCGGGGTCGTATCGCAGACCACCTGCCAGGGTGGCAGTCGATCACCACCGACAGGTGGGTGCTACAATTGTCAAAAAGGCCACTTTATAGAATTCTTAGACAAGCCACCCACGAGGCCTCCTCTGCTCTCCCGTTACTCAGGTCAGCACACCCTGCTCATCAGGCAAGAAGTGCTCATACTGCTGCAGAAAGAAGCTTTGGAGCACGTCCCAGTGAACCAGAGAGGAGCAGGATATTATTCTCACTTCTTCCTTGTTCCAAAGAAAACAGGGGACCGCCATCCCATTTGGACCTAAGCGACCTCGATATGTCGGTCGCCTACAAACGCTTCCAGATGGTGACCCTCCTGGGCCTAATGCCCTGCTGAAGAAGGACGCATTCCTGGCGTCCCTAGACATGCAGGACGCTTATCTGCACATCCCCATCGCCAAGTGCACAGGAGGTTCCTCGCGCTGAGTTCCTCAGCCACCACTATCAGTTTCGTAGCTTCCTTTCAAGCTGTCATCGGCCCCAGGGTCTTTACCAAGTGCATGGCAGTCGTGGCAACATCTCTGAGCAGACAGGGCCACTATGTGTTCCCGCACTCGACGATTGGCTTCATGGCCTCCTCCGAAGAGGCGTTGTTGATAGTTATCCAGCACACCCAGATCCTTTTCAGTCTCTGGGCATCCTCATCAACTATGAGAAGTCTCTCCTGGTACCATCCCAGAAACTGCAATTCATAGGGGCAGTTCGGGACACCACCCAAGGGAAAGCTTTTCTTCCCGAAGACAGGCGATCATCCGGTCCCTCATAAGGGACCTATTAGCTAAAAAAGACTGTCCCAGCCAGATTGGTCCTTTGCTTGCTCGGACACATGGCTGCGCCATTCCAACAGTCTCGATGGCAAGGCTCCACATGCGGGTAACCCAGTGGATGCTCAGAGTGCAATGGGATCAAAGGCAAGACCATCTTCAGCAGCCAGTCACAATCACGAGGCCGTGGTTCGGGACTGGCAATGGTGGCTAGACCCAGGAACCCTCCCTATGGGGCTCCCATTCTTAGTGCCGCTCCCCGGTGATGACACTCTCCACAGACACCTCAGGGATGGGGTGGGAGCGCACTTGAACGGGGTGAAGTCTCAGGGAACATGGACTACCCAGGAAGCTCATCTCCATATCAACATATTAGAGATTAGAGCGTCCTTATGCCCTGCAAGCCTTCCAGTCAGACATTCCACCAAGTACTCTTCTGTTACAAACAGACAATACGCGGTGATGTACTACCTCAACAAACAAGGAGACACACCTCCTGCCCCTCTGCAGGGAGGCCATGAGAGTGTGGGAATGGGTAGTACGACACCGGCGCAAAACTCATTGCAGTTCACGTCCTGGAGTGGACAGCACTGTCGAGACAGCCTGAGCCTGCTCCCAGGCCAGGGTCCACGACTGGGAACTTCTACAGGAGGTGGCAGAGGATCTGTTTCACAGATGGGGCACTCCAGAATTAGATTTGTTCGTGTCACCATCCAACGCAAAACTGCCCAATTTTTCATTAGATCCAGGGCCTGTGTTTTCTGGCAAGACACGTGTCCCTCTCCTGGGCAGGCAGATTCTCTGTGCCTTCCTCCTTCCCGTCTGATCCAGAGAGTCCTTCTCAAACTTCGCAGGGAGCCACGACGCTGATTTTGATAGCGCATTTTGGCCCAGACAGATTTGATTCTCGCTCCTGAGTCACCTGTCCCGGGAACCTCCGCTTCTTTGCCAATCAGCTCCCATCTATTGTCTCAGGAGGAGGGTTCACTAGTCCAGCCAGACTTACATTCACTGGACCTGCACGCTTGGCTCCTAGAGACATAGCCATTCTGCGTCCACGGGTCTTGCAGGAGGTGGCGGAAGTATTTTCTGCCAGAAAACCAGCGACACACACATCGCCATGAAGTGGTGTAGGTTTTTACCTGTGGTTTCAAGCACGCGGTTTCTCCCTTTAGACTGTGTAGAGAAATTAGTTCTGGAGCACCTGCTCTCCCTTTTTCAATCAGGGTTGGCTTACTCCTCGATAAAGGTGCACCTTGTGCAGTCTCAGCCTACCACGCCCAGTAGGCCAACGCACGGTAGCGCAGTTAGATACATCCCGGCCTTCTTAAGAGGGGTTCTCCACCTTAGGCCACCCATTAGGGATCCTGTCCCTCCTTGGGACCTACCTTTTCGCCCTGGAGCAGCTTACGCTGCCACTTTTTGAACCTGCCGCAGATTGCGAGCTGCTTTCTGTCGTGGAAAACACTGTTTTGGTTGCTGTTACTTTGGCGAAGAATCTCCAACTACACGCCTAATGTGCAAGGAGCCTTATTTCATTTGTCACCAGGACAGGGTGTCCCTAAGGACAAATCCCAAGTTCCTGCCTAAGGTGGTCTAAACCCTCGCACTTAACCAGGACATTGATTTACCAGTGTAGTTCCCTAGACGCTAATCGAGGAGAAGCACTGCTTCACACCCTGGATGTTCAGCGGTGTCTTCGATACTACTTGACCAGGACCAAACAGCACCCAAAAACAGAACAGCTGTTTGTCTCTTTCGCTGAGAGAATGTTGGGAGAAGTCTCGAAACAAACCCTTTCTCGCTGGCTAATCCAGTGCATTCCTTTGCTACAATAGTAAACAGAAACCCTTACCAGGGGTGGTTAAGGCCATTCGACAAGGGAGTGGCTACCTCTTTGCAGCACTAAAAACGATCCACATCAGCCATATGTGCTGCAGCCACCTGGAGCTCAGTGCACACTTTTATCAGGCATTACAGCCTTGATATCGCCACTGCAAGAGCGAAGTTTCGACTTGCTGTCCTGCAGGGTCTCTTGTCGAGGCTCAGGACATGTTGTGGTATCAGTATTGCCTCCTTCCGATGGCTTTTCTTGGCGCCATTGCTAGGAATCAGTCCTAATGGTGTAACCTGCTGCAAGAGCTGTACCTCGAAGAAGATAGTACAGTTACGTAAGAACTTACCGTAGCGGTAGATCTTCGAGACAGCTCTTGCAGCAGGTACCTTCCCGCCCACCATTCCCCTTGGAGGAGGTAAGTTCCAGCCCTACGCTGAGCAAGATCGCTTAGTCTTGGCCATCTGATGGCGGGTCCTCGGTCTCCTTTTCTGATGTCATCCAGTGGCCGGAGTCTTCGTGGAGAACTGGGGATTCTGGGGCTGCCTCCTAATGTACTATGCCTGACGTCAGCGGGACCGACGTCGGAGGTGGTCCCCGCTTGAAGACTGCTAGCTAGAAGATTTCCGTGGTCCTGACGCCTGCCGGCTTCAGTCCTAATGATGTAACTTGCTGCAAGAGTGTTCTCGAAGATCTACTGTTACGGTAAGTTCTTACGTAACTGTACTTTTTCTACTGGTGATGCCTCTCCATGCATCCCAGTATCCCCAGCCCTCCTTACTGCCTTCTCACATTGCTGGCCCACCTTTAGGTTGTCTGATATGACTACCCCCAGGTCCCTTTCTGTTTTTGTTGTTGTCAGTATCTCGCCCCCACTGTGTACTTTTCCCGGTTTTTGTTTCGGGCATTATTTGCACTTCTTTGCATTGAATCTAAGCTGCCATATTTGACCATTCATCCAATCTTGCCAAGTCCCTTTTCATCCTTTCCACCCTACCTTGTGTATCATCCCTGTTGCAGATCTTTCTGTCATCTGCAAAGAGACATACTTTCCTTCCAGTTCTCTGCAATGTCACTTATAAAGACATTAAAAGGACTGGTCCTAGTACTGAACCCTACGGTACCCCACTAGTAACCCTCCTTTCTTCACTGTGGACTCCATTTACTATTACCCGCTGTGTCCTGTTGTCCAACCAGTGTTTTACTCAGGCTACCACCCTGACCCACTCCCAGGCTGGCTAATTTGTTAATCTTTGTGTGGGACTGTGTCAGATGCCTTGCTAAAGTCTAGGTAGGCCATGTCCACAGTCCCTCCTTGGTCTACTGTTTTGGTCACCCAATAAAATAAATCAATTAGATTTGTCTGACATAACCTTCCCGCTGTGAATCCATGTTGCCTTGGGTCCTGTGCTGCACTGGCCTCTAGGTACTCAAGAATTCTTTCCTTCAGAAGTGATTCCATCATTTTCCTACCACTGAGGTTAAACTGACAGGTCTGTAGTTTCCTGCCTCTGTCTTGCTCCCACTTTTGTGAAGGGGAATCACATCCACCCTCCTCCAGTCCTCAGGTACCACACCATCCTCCCATGATTTATTAAAAGGGTAGTCAGTGGTGTTACTAGTTCTTCTCAGTTATTTTAGAATTCTGGGGTGAATCCCATCAGGCCCCATTGCTTTATCCACCTTCAGTTTTAAGAGTTCTTTCAGAACCCTTTCTTCTATGAAAGGACTAATATCAACCCCTATCCAGAGTGCTTCTGTTGACCTGATTAGGTATTTCCTTCTGCTTTTCCATTGTGAATACTGAGCAGAAGTATTTGTTCAGTATCCCTGCCTTTTCACTGTCGCTTTCTGCCCAACCACCTTCCTCTTTGTTCAATCTCAGTATCCTGCCTTAGTCTTTCTTTGCTCCCAATGTACCTATAAGGGTTTTATCCCCTTCTTAACTGAGTTGGCTGTCTTTTTCCTCGTTTGGCCCTTTGCTATTCTGACTGCCTTACCCAGGGCCCTTCTGCTTTAACTGGTACAGTTCTCTGTCCTGCTCCTTCTGTGTTTCCTTCTACTTCCCGAATGCTATCTTTTTCTCCCTCACCTTCCCGCCACTTCTTTGAGAACCGTAGTGGTTTTTCTTAGCTTTGATTTGTTTATTTGTTTCACACAAAGGCTTGCTGCCTCTGTGATGGTGGTTTTGATGTTTCCCATTGTTGCTCCACCCCACCTTCTTGCCTGTTTGCTAGTGCTTTTCTGAGGCACTCTCCCATTTTGACAAAATCAGCCCTCCTGAAATCCAGTACCTTCACTTCTGTGTGGCTTGACTCTACAGCTAAGTTTATCATGAACCACACAGTTTGGTGGTCGCTTGTTTCCAGATGGCTACCCACTTCAAGATCAGAGATCCTCTCTCCGTCCCCATTTGAGAGTACCAGGTCTAAGATTGCTTCTCCCGAGTGGGTTCCAAAACTAGCTGTCTGAAACATGCCCCTGTAGGGCATTGAGAATGGCCCTGCTCTTGGATGTGGCTGCAGCAAAGGTGCTCCAGTCAACATCTGGCATATTCAGGTCCCCATCAGCAATATCTCCCTTACTCTGCCATCCCAAGGAAGCCTTCTGTCCTTTCCTTGTCCATTTCTCCCCAAGACAGGGGTCTATATACTTGTGCGGATTTTGGAGCCATTTCCAGTCTCCAGGGTGACCCACAGTGTCCCCTCCTCCCTGTTTACCCTTTTGGTCTGTTGCTTTGATCCCTTCCCTTACATAGAGAGCTACTCCTCCTCCTCCTCCTCTTCTTCCCTCCCTGTCCCTCCTGTAGATTGTGCACCTTGGTATTTTGACATCTCAGTCATGGTTCTTATGTACCATATTTCTGTGACTGCCACAATATCCAGGCATCCCTCTTCTATCAAGGCCACCATTTCAGGGAGCTTTTCACCTAGACTACAGGCATTGGTACTCACTACCATCCATTTTTTTCTGGCTTTATTTCTTTTTGCCCCATCCTGTCCCTACTGCCTTTGTCTTTTCTCCATTTACCCCTGCCCTTCTCCCTTTGACTGCTCTATCTTGGTGTTTACCTCACTAATTACCCTGATTTTTGGGGGACTAGGATTTCCTTCTCCTCTTCAGTGCCTCCTCCTTGGCTAGTTTAAATGCTTGCCATTGAAGCATTTAAACCTATCACCTAGGATCCTGGTTCCTCCAGGATAGATGCAGACCATCACGCCTGTATAGGCCTGCATCCTCCAGGTGAGCCCCAGTCCCCAATGAAGCCAAATCCCTGAGCTCTACACCAGATTTTCAGCCAGTCATTGAATCACGTGGTGCAGAGTGCCTGCTCCTATCCATGCCATAGACAAGTAGCACTTCCGAGAAAGTTACCGTGTGTGCTACTTGTCTAGGCCCTCCCCAACTCCACAAACTCCTGTTGCACTGCCCTGATCCCATTCTCAGCCAGGTCATTCGTCCCTAGGTGGATAATGACATCCAGCTCCTCCCCTTCCTGCTGCTCCCACGATCATGAGGATTCATTTCCTGTCCTCCCAAGCCTTGTGTCAGGCAGGCACCCACCTCCCTTTCCCTCCCTCCCCCAGTTCTAGCCCCTACAGTTGAGAGTCCCCACCAGGAGTTGTTTTTCCCTCTGTGGGGTCCTGGACCACCCTTCTGTGGGTCTCCATTGTGGAGGTTCACAGCATCCTCCTTGGTCTCCACTGCAAGTGCCTCCACAGAGAAACCATGCTTCGCCAGAGTGGCTAATGAATTGTGGAGAGGCACAACTGGAGAGATACGCCTCTGTTCCACCACCCAAGCCCTCCCTGAGCCCACCGTGGTCCAACCACTCTCTTTCTTGGCAACCTCTAAGGTAGTGGCGGTGGCATGGATGGTCCCTGAGTGGGGAGCAGGTTTCCTGAATCTTGCCAGGTCAGCCTGGAGACTAAAAACCTCCTTCCTCAGACCAGAGAGGTGCCTGCAAATAGGGCAGCAACGCAGTCTCCAGAATGTCTCCTGGAAGACTGCTGCACCACAGCCAGTGCATTGCACCACTCCCCACATGTCTGTGTCCTTCCAGTTACAGATGCTTTTTGTTTTTTGTCCTTGTTTTAGAGTGTACAAGCTTGGAGTGTCTCTACCCCTATTTAGTGTGCTGTGCCTTTAAGGATGTGAACAGGTGTATGTTGTTAGCAGTTTTCAGGAAGTGATGTCAGAGCCTCTGCTATAAAGGAAGTTATGCACTTGGGCGGTGGGTGAGGGGGACGGGTGGTGGGAGTAAACCTATGCCATCCAAATACAGTCACTTACAACTCTTACCCTCCACCCCGGGAGTGCCTTCCTTCCTTTCAGACACGATTATTCAAAGGCTAAGTAACAGGTCTAGTCACAACTGACTGCAGATATCTCCCAGCTGCAGTTCCTCACTGGCAAATTAAAGTTAAAACTAAGAAAAGTCCACCCCAAAAACAGAATCAATACTAGTTACTTACACAGGTCCAAAAAGTAATAATTCAGTTCAATGTAGTCTAGAAAATAACCTCCTTGATTCAAGGAAGCTGTGGCTGGTTTCTCACTCTCCCTGTCTCAGTCTCAGCAGAGACCACAGACAACTCCAATTATAAATCCTCAGTTCAACTAGGTGCTTTTCAGCTCCTCCCTAACAGACACCTAATTCACAAAGGCTAAGTAACAGGTCTAGTCACAACTGACTGCAAATATTTCCCAGCTGCAGTTCCTCCCTGGCAAATTAAAGTTAAAACTAAGAAAAGTCCACCCCAAAACAGAATCAGAATCTGAAACTTCAGGGTATTCCCTTCCAGATTTCTTCCCTCATCAGATTTTAACCACAGATGCTTCGGGTCTGGGCTGGAGAGCACACCTGGGTCTTTTCCAAACTCAGGGCTCTTGGTCCCGTGGAAACCGCCTGCATATCCATGTCCTGGAGATGTGAGTGTGCTCTATGCCATGCAAGCCTTTCAAGGGCATCTTGTTTGGGCCAACTGCTGGTGCAGTCAGACAGTTTGAGTGTTTACTACATCAACAAGCAGGGCGGGACTCATTCATACCAACTTTGCAGGAGGCCATGAGAGTGTGGTACTGGACTCTGAGCACAGTCTGACACTGCTGCAGTCCACGTGCCAGACATCCTAAACACCCTGGCGGACAGTCTCAGCAGGACTCAGTCCAGCATGCATGAATGGGAGCTTCTCATCCATTGCAGAAGATCTGTTCGACAGATGAGGTCGTCCAAAGTTGGACCTTTTAGCGCCCCCACTCAGTGCAAAACTGCCCAAATTCTGCTTGCTAGATTCTGGGCCTGGAGTTTTCTGGCAAGACTTGTTGTCCTCTCTTGGAGTGGGAGGTTTCTCTGTGCATTTCCTCTGATCCAGAAGGTGCTAACCAAGTTGCAGATGGAGGAGGGCCAGCATTATTCTGGTTGCTCCATTCAGGCTTGCCAGATATGGTTCCTCTGCTTCAGCAGCTGGCAGAGGAACCTCTGGTCTCTCTTCCTCTTTGCAGGAATCTGCTGACCTAGGATCAGGGACCCTAGTCCATCTCAACCTCAGGTACCTTCATCTGCATGACTGGCTCCTGAGAACATGGCCATCGCCTGGTATGGGGTCTCTAACAGGGTAGAGGACATCCTGGTGGCCACCCAGAAGCCTTCCACTTGTGCCACATATGCCATGAAATGGAAGCGGTTTGCCATCTGTGCTGCTAAACATGTCATGGACCATGTCACCTGTCCGGTGAATCATATCCTGGTCTACCTGATTTCTTTGTCTGACTCCAGCTTCCAGTATTCCTCACTCACGGTCCACCTTTCTGCTATTTCTTTTTTTTCTTTTACTTGTATTTTATTCATTTTAAATAAATTGTACACTCATATAAAAGTCCCATGCAAGGAACAATGAACATTGTACACTTTTTAAAAAGAGACTTGAGATCTTATACAGGAGGTAGTATCCCTTACAATTTACCTGATAGAGAGGGGCTACAAAATGCTTATCTACTCAAGATATGAATACTAAATGTTGTATATTTAAACCCAAGTGTCCATGGCTATTACCTTAAAAATTTATACCAAACATATGAATCTAACTCTCCTTTTCCCGAAGGATATTGGAGCCATGTAATTTACTAAACATAAAACTAAAACAGTAAACATTTTATAGTCATCTAGTACTTCGCTCTTACTCCCATGTCCCAAAAAAATATATAACAGTATTTATTAATTTTTCTTATAATGAGAAAGACTGTTAAAACCAAATGCAGTGCTAAGTAGAGGAATAGATCTCCAGCAATGGCAGTAAATCATATAACCATATATCCCCAAGCTTTCAGGAAGATAAACTTACTCACCCTCTAATGCATGCATTCAGCTATAAATAACTTCATAGGGTCTTCACCCCATATATTTTAGACTAAACAGTGGAGATTGAGAGCTTAAAAACAAAAAACGTCGCTTCAGCTTCTGTAAATCACCCAGATTGGTATCTGGTAGCCTTAATTTAAGCCTAGATCATCAAGCAATAAGCAAGTATAAGGAGAGTCCTCATGTGTCAGCGTCTCCTTCCACACTCGTAGCGTCCTTCCCGGTCCTCATAGCCGCCATCTTTGCAGGCGCATTTCACAGCATCACGGGTCTGTAAAAATATATATTTTACTGTCCTGAATAATCCTTAATTTTGCGGGAATTGAATCATATGCAGTATGCTCAGTTCTCTCAAAGTTGCTCTGACCCCATCGAATTTCTTCCGCCTAAGATGAGTAGCATATGAAATATCTGGAAACAGGTGTACTAAGGCACTTTCAATGGTAAGGGGCTCAAAATGCTTTGCCATATTCAACAAACGATTCCTAGTTCCCATACTATCCAATACCACCATTAGGACCCTTGGAGCTCCGTGGTGCTTTCAAATGGTGGGGTAAACGGTAGGCCTTAATAATGGTGAACTCAAGATCTGCCATATGGGAACGAAATTGCTCAGCTACCAGATATTAACCAGTCCTTTACAAATTGATGAGAAGAATCCCCTCAGATCCCTCCGTAAGCCTACTAAACGTACATTTTGGCTACGAATCTGATTTTCAGGGATCTCAAGTCTGTTGTCAGTATGTTGTTGTTATTTTGCTCTTTGTAAGGTGGTACTTTGGCATATTGTCACATGCTGCCTTGCATCTTCCACCTCGCCTCTGAAGCGTGTCCACTGCACTTTCTACAGTGGCTATTCTCCCGACTAAAGTGTCTAGTTTAGAGTTTGTGGAGGCTGCCGTGCCAGAAGCTGCTGCATTTTCTGACCCAGTGTTCGCAGAGTTCCACTGCCTCCTCACCTTCAGTCGCCCCGCCACATGTAGCACGAGGGTTAATGCCAGATGAAGTTCGCCTCTGTCTTTCTTACTTTCTCCAGTCTGCGGATTCCTGTGAGTTTTTCCCATGATGGTCTCTGAGCTGTCAGCTTTCTCATATAGTAGAAATTTGGTTGTTTTTCCGATTAGAAAATATTCTAATTTAAAGAGTTATTATTTCCAGCATGAGTTGACCTGTACTGCAACTTCACAACATGGGCTCCTGGCGCCCCCCGCGAGGAGCCTTTCAGCTATTTCTGCCTTTCATGAGCCGTGGGTGACCATATGATTGCTCAGCTGGATGTCTCTCGTACTTTTCTCAGAGGCATCCTGTACCTGAAATCCCCAATCCATTCAGATGCCCCAGCTTGGGACTTGAATTTTGTTTTGGAGAAGTTGATCCTGTCTCCTATTGAGCCAATCGCTGCCCTGCGATTTGCGCATTCTCTTGGAAAGTGGTATTTTTTGGTTGCAATTACTTTTGCTTGAAGAGATTTCAGAGCTTCAGGCCCCTTGGTGCGAGGAAGCTTATTTGATTTTCACAAAGACAGGGTATTGTTGCATAAATCCAAGTTTTTACCTAAGGTGGTTTCTGAGTTCATACTAAATCAGTCTATGCACCTTTCTTGTTTATTTTCTCTGAGCGTGCCAATCCAGGAGAACTGCTCCATACGTTAGATGTGTGCAGAGCTTTGAAGTACTATCTGTTTCAGACTAAAGAGTCCAGAAGGTCAGAACAGTTGTTTGTTTCCTTTGTCCCAGGTAGAGAGGGCGCCAGTTTCTAAGCATTGTTCATCCAGATGGTTGGCAAATTGCATTGTGTTCTGTTGCAAGTATGACAAAGCAGTGCCTGGTGCTGTCAAAGTTCATTCCACCAGAGGTATGGCTACCTCGGTTGCTTGTTTCAGAGGGGTCTCAGCTGTTGACATTTGGCAGCTGCCACCTGGAAGAACTTACCGTAACAGTAGATCTTCAAGGGATCTCAGTCATCAGGTATATTTCCTCCCACTGTCTCCCTTCTTGGGGCTCCTGTCTAGAAAGTGGCTATCTGATGTATTCAAAGCAGCAGCAAAAGAATAGCACCAGGATACAGTGATGGTGCAAGTGAAAATCAAGCAAGCGGCAGTGAAGTAAAACAATGTATCCACCACAAGGCAACACACCAAAGAAAAGGTATGTAGTGTAATTCATTAATTGTAAAAATATAGTGCAGAGGTGCACATAAAACTGTCTCTTTATAAAAACATCAGAAGACAGAGTTAAATTTCACCAGTGCACCTCCAGCTTCAACAGATTAAAGTGCAAGTGCTCACATCACTTATTTATAGTGATCCCATTTTAATAAACAAATAAAAGGTGCACATATACAATCGACCAACACTTGAAAAGTTATCTCCAGGCACAATTATTACCTTCATTTGAACCCAGAGGGGTAAAAACAATTGTATAATTGCATCTGTTCATGTCATAAGTGAAAAAAAAGAAAGACAAAGGAGGGATAGTGAGACTGAAGGGGAGGATGGGGGCTGCGTGGAGGATGACAACAGTAAAGCTGACATATTGAACAGGTATTTCTGCTCAGTCTTTACTGAGGAAGAGGAGGTAATGGGTCTGAAGGGAGTACAAGGGGTGAGAATGGTGCAGAAATGGACACAAGTCCCTTTTACAGAAAAGGGTCCTAAAGGAACTGGAAGTAATAAGAGCTGATAAAGATGGGGCCAGATGGGGTGCACCCAGGGTCCTTAAAGAACTAAGAGAGGTGGTGGCCGAACCTCTGGCTATCCTGTTTAGCGATCACTGGAAACAGGGAGGTACCCAGAGACTGGAGGACAGCAGATGTAGTCCCCTTATACAAAAGCGGGAACAAAGAGGAAGCAGGGAACTACAGACCAGTCAGCCTCACCTCGGTAGTGGGGAAGATCATGGAAGCACTACTGAAGGAGAGATTGGTGGAACATCTGGTTGTCAATGGACTACAGGACCTAAGGCAGCATGGTTTCACCAGGGGAGGTCATGTCAGACCAACCTTGTTGAATTTTTGACTGGGTGACTAGGAGGTGGATCAGGGAGGGCAGTGGACATGGCCTATCTGGACTTCAGCAAGGCCTTTGACACTGTGTCACATAGAAGACTACTACACAAACTGGGGAATATGGGTGTGGGCAGGACAGTAGTGCGGTGGGTAGGTAACTGGCTGGGTGGCAGGACACAGAGGGTGGTGGTAAATGGCTGTAACTCCACAGAGGGAAGAGTGACCAGTGGGGTACCACAGGGATCAGTGCTGGGACCGGTCCTATTCAACATCTTCATCAGTGACGCTAGGCAGGACCTAGAAGGCAGAATTTCACTGCTCGCTGATGACACAAAGCTCTGTAACAGAGTAGACATACCAGAGGGTGTAGACAGAATGAGAAGGGACCTACAGAAACTTGAAGAATGATCAGGGGTTTGGCAGTTGAAATTCAATGCAAAGAAGTGCAAGATAATGCATATGAGGCACAAAACCCTGGCACAATATATCAGTTGAGGGGTGAGGATATAGCATGCACCAAACAGGAAAGGGATCTTGGGGTTATCATCTCTGATGACCTCAAGGTAGGAAACAGTGTGACAAGGCAGCAGGTAAAGCAAATAGGATGCTGGGATGTATAGGCAGAGGCATCACCAGCAGGATAAAGGAGGTCATAATTCCGCCTATACAAGACACTAGTGAGGCCCCACCTGGAGTACATTGTACAGTTCTGGGAGACCATACTACGTAAGGACATAGACAGGGTAGAGAAGGTTCAGAGGAGGGCAACAAAGATGGTGCATGGATTGCATCACTAGTCCTATGAAGACAGGTTGAAGGAACTGAACATGTACTCCAGAGGAGGGAGAGGGGATATGATAGAGACATACAAGTATCTCACAGGGAGGAACAGGGTGCAGGAATGCACTATTTTTAAGTGAAAAGATGTACCAGGACTAGAGGGCATGGGATGAAGTTGGAGGGAGGACGATTCAGAGGAAACATGAGGAAGAATTTCTTCACAGAACGGGTGGTGGACAATGGAACACCCTGCCAGAGGAAGTGGTGGGGGCTGAAACAATCACGGATTTAAGAATGCATGGGATAGACATGAAGGAATTCTGGAGGTCAGGGTAAGGCAACAGACTTCTAGGAAAACATAAACTGAACTTACAAGCTCAAATGGCAGACTGGTTGGGCCATAGGCCCTTATCTGCGTCGACACTGTCTATGTATCTATGTATCTATAATGAATGCTGGCAATATTTGACATTTATTTACATAGCTGAGGTTATTCTCTCATTGTGTTAATGCACCTTAATGTGTTTTTAATCACAGTTTTTTCAAAAAGGCAGACAAATCAATAGGCTCATTAAGACCCTAATCACGCCTGACTTTACGCTTATATATCCAGAAGCTTCACATTGTCCACGCCTTTTCTCCACATCTTCCCTTGGTCCTAGAATGACCTTCTCTATACCCCAAAAGAAATCTTGTGTGCTATCAATGGGTTACTATTAATGTGATTGTGCTAGGTGATAAATTCTGGATGAATTACACTACATTCATTTTTTCATTGTGTGGCCTAGTGGTGGGTTCATTGTTTTACTTCATTGCTGCTATCTAATGTATCCAGCTTTTACTTAGGTCTTGGTACTCTTTCTTTCCTCGGTCCCCAGGGTGAACGTCTTGCTCACTTAGTCTCTGGGGAAAGAACTGAGGAGGAAGCGGAGCCGCCCATGCCTATGTGGGGTTAGTGACGCCAGTGGATGTCGACAGGCGTGGGCACACCAGTTGTACTGCTGAAAATCTTCTGTGTAGATTCCCTTCACTGATGGCGAAGGTTCCATGGTGTAACCTGATGACTGAGATCCGCCTGAAGATCTACTGTTATGGTAAGTTCTTAACATAACTGTTCTTTTCCTGTACTACAGCAGCTGGCGTAAGAACCTCCAGGCCTCTCCAGGAACCTGCTGACCCAGGATCAGGGGACCCTAGTCCATCCCAACCTCAGGTCCCTCCATCTGTATGCTTGTCTCTTGAGGACATAGCCATCACCTGATTTGGGGTCTCTAGCAGGGTGGCGGACATCCTAGTGGCTGCTGGAAGCTTTCCACTCAAGCCATTTATGCCATGAAGTGGAAGCGGTTTGCCATCTGGGCTGCCAAACATAATCTAAACCCCTTTATCTGCCTGGTGAGCCAGATACTGGACTACCTGATATCTCTGTCTGATTCAGGACTCCAGTACTCCTCCGTCAGCTTGCACCTGACTATTTCTGCCTTTCATGGGGCCGCGGTGACTACACCATTGCTCAGCTGGATGACATCTGAAACCCCAATCTGTTCTCCTGTCCCAGCTTGGGATTTGAATTTGTTTTGGAAAAGTTGACCCTGTCTTCTTTTGAACCGATCGTGACTTCATAGATCTTATCTGTGTCAATCTTCACCATTCATCACTACTTGGGTATAGCTCACGGGTCTAGGACCCGTGGAAATGGTATTTTTTTTATTTTATGGGAGGAGTCAACGCGGCTGCGCGCCCTGAGACCAGCGTTCTAGGTGGCGCTTGAGGTTGGCAGTTAGCCATTGTCAACTCCGCCCCAGCCCCAGTTCTTTCTCTACTGCCGTTGAGTGAGGATCCTGCGTGTGAGGACAAGAAATTCTGCGGCCTAGTCTGTCGTGTTGTATTGCTGTTGTATTGCCTCGGTTCTGACCATCTGCTCGGCGTCGCTTATTCTAACTCGCAAGATCTTTCCTTTTTGTCTAAAGCGCTTGAGTACTGCATTTTATTTAATTTTTCATCTGATCATGTCTTGTCCAGGGGCAGAGAAGGCATCGAAAGCGGGCGGTCCCTCATGCGCCGGGTGCCCTGTGGCCACATTTACTCCATTACTGGACCAGCATCACCATTGCCTCTTCTGCCTCGCCCGGTCACAATATGGATAACTGCAATATCTGCTTCTCCATGGACTGCCGTGTCGTTGAGATTCTTGGCGTGGAAAGTCGGACGGCGCCGCTGACTTTCAGAGGACGGATTCACAGTCGACAGGCCAAGGTGAGGACTCTCAGCTCTTTCTCTGGGTCCCTCTGGTCCTGTATGGCCCGAAGAGGAGGGAACCCTGCCTCATCTAGTCTTGCCATGGTGGGGTTTCTTCCACAGTGCAGAAGGCCCAGGCTGACCCTCTTGGGGGTCAGTCGGGAGGCACCGCCCTGGCAGTTATTACTTGATAGCGAGGCTCCTCTGTGTCGCGCTTAGGTCCCTTGGGACCGGACTGGCACCATCCTTGGCACCAGCCTCTGTGTTGTTTTCGGTCCCTATGCCATTGGCGTGGACAGCAACAGCGTGGTCAGCGTCGGAGACTGTCCTCGGCACTGCCATCACCCCTGATTCTGCTTGTGGTGTCGGGGCTTCTGGTGGCGTCGCAGTTGGTGGTTTGGAGTCTTCTGGGCCTGGTTCTGAGTCTTGGCACTGATGGCGATGCTGAGATGGGAGCTGGCGCCATCTCTGCCCTGGTGTCACCCGGGTGCCAGGGATGGAGCCGGCGCCGTGGTCGGCATCAATCCTGCCTTTGGCACTGCTCGCAGTATGGAGTTGTGTGCCCGGCCGGTCTGCCTTCGACGTCACTTAGTGGGACTGGGGTGGATGTCGCACGGGCACAACACCGCCTGGATTCACTCTTGGCAGTGCCGGGACGACTCTGGAGCCATGTTCGGAGTCGCTGACTCCAGCGCCGAGGACAGTGTTGGCGCCGGGCGTGGAACTGTTCTGTCCTTGGCTGCTGTTGGGGTTTTGAGTCTCCAGGGTGCCCGACCTCGGGACCCAGGAACTGGAGGGCCCATGGAGTGGTCTGGCATCGGACCTCGGAGTCTACCTCCTTGAAGGCGGATTCTGGGTCTGATCCGGACTGGCTTCTATATTCCTCTGGATCTTCGGATCCTTCTGTCTCCAGCACCTCGGCCCCACTCTTCCCCTCCACAGTTCAGCTTTCACCGGTAGACCTCAGGGTCAGGGGTCTGACCAGCCAGTGGTGGTCTCTGTGGCTGCTGCTGAGCAGCCTGAGGTCACTGGAGAGGCTGTTGCTTCAGCTGAGGTTCCCCTCCTTGATGTGTTTGGACAGTCCAAGTTTGGGGCAGCCCGGGTGCATCAGGAGGGAGGGTACAGTTCCTAGGTGGACTCTCTCAGGGTCCACTCGGGGATGCCAGTTGCCTAGGTTAGGTGGCAAGAGGATGAGGTCCCTCTTTGTCTCTGAAGGGTTGAGAGGTAGAGGTGTGGCACAGTGAGTTCTTTCTGGGTCCAGGCCGGGTCCTGGAAGGAGCTGTAATGTAGACCCTCGCTTTCCCTGACAGAGTCCGGCAGAGGAACTTCTACTTCTGAGGCCAGGGGCCATCCTTTTGGACTCACACGGTCCCAGTCACCTCATGGGAGGATTTCTTCCTTGGGGCACAGCTCTGACCATTCTGACCTGGTTGAGCGGCTGTTAGCTGCATCGGCTTTGGGTTACCCCTCCTGCTAAGAGTTTCCTGTTGGTCTCCCTGCTCTGACAGAGATCGTTCTCCTGTTGCCAGGAGCCTGCCCTCTGAGCCTTCTGTCTCCACCCCAGTAGTCCCAGGTATTCTAGGCCCTCGGGAGTCCTCTTACTTGGGAGCAATTCAGAGGATCGGCTGCATTCTTTCCCACCTACCTCCATGCCCTGGACCAGCAGGTTTTTCACCATGCCGCCTGCAGTTGACCCTGAACTGGGGAGCTCTGCTTCCTCCTCTTCTCCTCTACTAAGGAGAGGAACCATCGGTCCTCAGATCCCCTGTTCCGATCTGTCCTTCTATCAGCGCTTCCTGGTGAGGATGTTGGGCCAGGCGCCACCTGACCCCCATACCTATAAGCAATCCCGAGCATGTGGCGTGCACCTTTTGGGCGAATTCAGTGGTCCCGCTGAGGCTCCCGCCTGTTGATTCCTTTTCAGGAAGCGTCACATTGGCTCTGGCTTCATCCCTTCTCCACTGTTCTAGCCCCAAGGATTGAGCCAGCAGTATTGCGCCCCCAGGGTCTCCAGTTCTCTGCCTGCCCCCCTTTTTTTTTTTTTTTAAATTTGTCTTTTGCCACCTTCTAGCTGCCCGGCCACCCGATGCTTCAGCCGGTCACGGGCGGCGGCTTCCACCCCCAAATCGGCCTTGCGGGTCCTCCGATGCCCGTGGCTTACCCCCCGCAGTGAGCTGCAGGATGGAGAAGGCGAGACATCCGCAGGGCCGTAATCGATCGGAGGACTGGCCTGGGGCTATCTGCCGCCAGCGGGCTTCATGGAGGCGCCGCAACCGTCCATTTTCCTCTTTTTCCGGGAAGGCGGGTTGCAATGATGCCTGACGTCCTACCCGCCTTTCTATATTTCTTTGAGCGCGCAGCGTGGTATTCCTGGCCTCCGCTAGGAGTCCCCATTGCCCCGGATGCTGCCCCAGCCTCCCCCGGAGAAGGAGAGCAGTCCAACGGACGCCGATCCATCTCCCCGCCGGCCCTCCGGCGACTCGGGTCCGTTCCCAAACCCGGTCCCAGCGTCGTGGCGGAAACCAACCGCTGCGCCGACGGGCGGCTTCTCACCCCTTTGGGTTGACCTCCCTGGATACTCCTTCAGGCCTTGCACCCCTACCATGACCGCCTTCCAGATTTGGACTCTAGGACTTCGATTTCTGGGGAGAGAGTGTTTCACTCGGCATGGATCTCCTTTCAATTGCTGCACATCAGGCCCACTTTGCAGCCTATGACAGGTTCTTCTGGTCCAGGATAGGACATTCCCTAGCTTCAGTGCTTGATTCGGAGGAAACCAGGCAAGCCATCGCCCTCTCTGCACGGGGCCTGGAGCCAGCAGGGCACCAAGCAAGGGCATGTTATGATGCCAGTGAGGTAGCTTCCAGAGTGGTAGGGACAGCGATCTGCCTCGGCGGACGGCATGGCTTTTCCTGTCCCGGTTGTCACCCCTGGCCTGGCGTGGGTGATTTACTCCACCTACCAAGAACCCATCTCTTCTCCCGCCAAGTGAGACGGCGACTTTCGGGCACATTCCTTCCTCTCATGAGGGATCCCGTCTCACCTGGACCAGTCCCAGGCCTCCCCAGGCCTGTAGCGTTCTTCTCTTCAGTGTCTTACCCACTGGAGGCTAAGGGACCTGCTCCCTCAGGGTGTTCTGGGTACCCCTTTTTTGGGGGGCTCAGTACTCACCCAGATAGTGATGAATGGTGAAGATTGACACAGATAAGATATAAAAATTACGCATTCCACCGTAATAGTTGCTCTTTCTGTGTATCTTACCATTCATCACTAATCCCATCCTCCTTTCCCGGGGCCTCAGTCTTGAACTCCTCCCTCTCCCCATGTGTCTTTTCCCTACCTCTCCACTTCCTGATATGTAGACATGAGGGGTTGTGAGGACACACGGGGTGTGCCTCTGCTTTCTGAGTTTGAGGAACCCTCAATCCTTTTCTCCTCTAGAGGGGTTGTGGATTGTGAAGAGGGTCATGTTCTTCCCCTTTTATATTTAAGAGTTTTTCTTTAGTGGCGTCAATTTGAGGCCACCTTGTAATTTTTGAACCCTCTAGTAGGTTTAAAAAAAGAACATTTAATTTGGTGGGAGAGGAGGGAGGAAGGGTTGGGACACAGCCTCCAGCCTGCACTACTTCTCGTGGTCTTCTGACCTTCGCTGCAGGTTTTGTCTTGCAGCCGGCTTTCATAGTCCAGGTAGGGGTCTTATGCCTAAAAAAAATAAACAATAATACGTGGTGCACTCTGTTCTGAGGTTGTGTTGCTTGTCCTTCCCCTTCCTCCCTCACTTCTTTCCTTTGCTTTCCTATCCTTCTTCTCCTTCCAGAGATTGGGGCCCTCTTCTCTCCCCAATTTCCTTCCTAAGTTTCCTCCTCTGTCACCTCAGTCATTTATTTCTCCTTTTAGTTCATTCTTCTTTTCCTTGTATCTATCCCTTAGGCTCTCTTGCCTCATCCCACCCTCCTTCCATACACTCTCCGGCGTGTCAGAACTGGGGCTGGGGCAGAGTCGACAACGGCTAACTGCCAACCCTTGAGTGCCACGTGAATGCTGGTAACTATAGCGGGCGCCAGCCTGGCATCGACTCTCCATAGAAAAAAAAGTCCAGGGGGTCCTAGCTCCGTGAGCTATACCCAAGTAGTGATGAATGGTGAAGATACACAGAAAGATCAACAATTATGGTAGGTACGTAATTTTCATTTATGCGTTCTGTCTTAGAAAGTGTTATTTTTAGTTGCCATTACCTCTGCTCGAGGAATTTCAGAGCTTCAGACCCTCTGGTGTGAGGAACCTTATTTGATTTTTCACAAAGACAGGGTGTCTTTGCACAGAAATCTAAGTTTTTCCTTAAGGTGGTCTCAGAGTTTACACTAACCAATCTGTCCACCTTCCTGTTTATTTTCCTGAGCGTGCAAATCCAGGGAAGCATTGTTCCATATGTTAGACATACGCAGAACTTTAAAGGTCTTACTGCTTCGCACCAAGGAAGTTAGAAAGTCGAAGCAGTTGTTTGTTTCCTTCACCCCAGGTAGAAAGGGCGCTTCAGTTTCTAAGCAGTGTTTATCAGATGGTTGGAAAATTGCATTGTGGTCTGCTACAAGTATGGCAAAGAACTGCCTGAGCTGTCAAAGCTCATTCCACAAGGGCGTGGTTACCTCTGTGGCTTGTTTCCGAGGGTCTCAGCTACAACATCTGTGCAGTTGCCACCAGGGGTACTGTCCATACTTTCACTAGTACTACAGTCTTGGCATTGCCTCAAGAGCCTGTGCACTGCTTTGGCAGGGAAGTGCTATAAGGCCTCCTGTCTTATGTTTATGGTTGACCTTCCTCCCAGACTGTCTGCTTGCACCTGTAACTGCTTGGAACTCATTCCTGCAGTGTGACCTGATGCCTGAGATACCCCAAAGAAGATGGAACAGTTATGTAAGAACTTACCTTGACAGTAGATCTTACTTGGGAATCACTCTTGCAGCAGGTAACACCTTTAGGACTAAGCCACCAGGTGCCAGGACCCCATGGAAACTTTCTAGCTAGCAATACCCTGTGGGGACCGCCCCTGATGTCACATCTGGTATAAAAGAGGGCAATCCCCAGCCCATCCTCAGTTCTTTTCCAGCCATCAGCTGTGCTAGTCGGACCTCCGCAGACACCTTCAGCTTGTTGACCGCTATTTTGACTGTGTTTTCAATGCACTTTTTATTTTATTTCCTTCCATTTTCGATGAATTGTGCATGTCTTCTCTCAACGTCATCGATCAAGAGGCGCCCTTCAAAGTGCGCATGTGGCAAGCAGATCCCACATAGATAGCCATTCGGCCTGCTTGTTCTGCCTGGGCCCTGACCACAACATCAAGGCCTGCCAACACTGCTGCGATTTCAGTCAGAGCATGAGGCTGTGGCGCCAGAAACCTCGAAGCTTTCCTTTTGAAAAAGCAGATATCTGCCATGGAGAACGAACTCCACCACAAGAGCTCTTCATCCTCTCCTTCTTCAGCATCTTCTCACAAGGAGAAGAAGAGCTTGAAACAAGCACTAAAACAAGGAGAAATCCTGGGCAGAAGGCCTCTGTCAGTCCCCAACCAAGTCGGTGACCTCCTCCTCCTCCTCGGGCTTGCCTCCTGGCTCCCAGTCTCCAAGTGTTCCTCCCTCATTACAGTCATGGGAGAAGGCTCTTCAGGGCGTGGGCAGTCCTCCCAGCCGGCTCAAGCTTAAGCCCGTTACCCTTTGGGCTCTAAGCCCAGTGGCTCAGCCGGAGTTTCTTCAGGCGATAGGCCACTGTCTGTCACCCTCTCAGCCAAGGTGTCTGCCGAGTCCACCCTGTCGATAGGGGCCGACGCTGGCGGGTGGCACCATGGACAGTTGCCCTGTTCCTCCGGGAGCAGTGGGTGTACGTCCCATTCAGGAGAGAATGCCTCTCTGCAGGTGAATCCACCCAGGTATCTGCCACCTACACCAACAATGCCAGCCTCCCAGCGCCACCTCGGGGAAAACCAGGCACTGCCTCAAATGCCAGTAAACTGTGGCGCCTTGTTAGAACTGATGCCTGATGGCCGGACATCGGACAAGACATCTTCAGGTGCTTGAGGGTACACCTGTGCTCCGGTGCCAGATGATTGGGACCAGGCTACTCCGACACCAGAGCTACCCCAACTGGACGACCTGGCGCTGGGGCCATCCAAGCCCACTCCCCGATGCCAGACGCTCCAGCTCTGCCTCAGAACCCTCTGCAGGGTCTGAATGAACTATTTGCAGCCATGTGGGCCTTCTTTAAAGATAGACAGGCCCTCTCAGCTCCAGTTCCATCAGTACCTCAAGGGCCTTCCCCGGATGAGCCCTCAAGCTGTCCCCTACTCCGCCTACCAGGAGGCCGGCGCTGGACAAGGACTTTCCTTCCCAAGGGATCATCCTGTAGACCACCAGTGTTGCCTTTTCCTTCCCTGACTCTAAGGACTCTGAACCTGACTCCTACTCCTCCTCCTCCAGCTGTGGGACTCGGACCCTCTGTCTGACCAGTTTGTCAAGAAGGGCAACACTCCTCTCTCCCCACTTGAAGATCCATCTTTCATGGATGTGATGCGTCACATCCAACAGTTGAATGGTTGGGACTCGGAAGACCTCAACCTGGAAAGGAAGAGGTAGTGGCATTTCTTCAGAAAAAGGATGCCCTCCCATGGTCGTTCCTCAGTGGTCAACTCATATAAGGATGCCAACAAACTGGCATGGAAGTGCCTTTTCGACCCCTTCAGTTTCTAAAAGTCAAACTGGTTGTACACACCGTTCCCCAGGATGACCCCTTCTATGGGGAACAACCGGAGGCAGACTCAGTGCTGAACTCCACCCACGACAGGTCCAGATGTCCACGGCATCACAGCACGCAACCCTAAATAAGAAATATAAACAGTTTGACCATCTGGCCAGAAAAGTCTTCTACTCCAAAACTTGTGCCATCCGGTCACAAAACTTCCTTGCCCACATGGTTCAGTACCAGAATGCCCTGTGGGACAAGGCACCGAGCTCATTCAGGCCATGACAGACTCACCGTCGGGTGGAGCTCATGGCGATCATTAAGTCCAGTTCGGATGTCGGCAGCCACGCTTTGTGGGCTTCTACGACAGTGTGGATTCAGCGGTAGAGATGTGGCTTCCACGGCCTATATCCACTGTTACTGTTGGCTGAGGGTCTCTGGTTCACCCAGGATGTCCAGTCCAAGAATATGGATGCCCTCTTCAGAGGTGTTACGTGTGGGATATAAAAGATGGACAGACGCTCAGAATAAGGTGCAGCCCACCTGGTTAAGTGAATTTTATTATAAAACAAACAAAAAATTATATAAAAACAATATAATTCACAGTCTTAGCTTTGGCACCTTCTTCAGCATTCACTTCCACTTGCACCAGTTTGAAGAACAAAATACGAACAAAAACATAAATGGATATCCTCAAACCAGTGGAACCTTCCTCCACCACTGATCAGCAAGCACTGACCTTATCTAAAAAAGGCAGTTTACTAAAGGACATTTATATCCTCCCCTGAATCATGTGACTTAGATTCATTATGTAACAAAACAATAAATGCCTTTAAAATTTAACTTAATATTTTAAAGCACACATGGGTTGCTGTACAATGTTTAAATGAATCGTAGAAGTCTTTTTCTGTGACCAGTTTTGATATACCAAGCCTAAGTATATCCAAGCACCATACATGACTTTGCAACAGTATAAATCTAGCCCACTAGGGCCGCCATTCCCTGTAGCTCCCTGCCAGAATGACACAGCTAATCCTCAGAGCAGCTTCCATTTTATATCTCTCCTGCAAGCTTAAGTTACAATTTATTTATTCCTTTATTTTGGAATATATTATTTCTACTACTGTGGCATAACTGAAGGGGACATTTCAAAAGTGCAGAGTGTAGTGCGGCCTACCAGCACAGCCGGTTGGATTCCCGGCTGCGGCATGTGACCGGGTTCGGAATGAGCCGGGTCACTGGAGACTCGGCTGGGGAGAAGGATCGAGCCGCCTCCACGACAGCTCTCCTTCTCGGAGGGAGGGTAGGGTTAGGTTCAGTGCCTGCTGGCTCTAGCAGGAGGCTGGGAGTATCGCAGGATGCACGGCCCAATGTGTGGACTGGGGAGGACGCAGCGTATGCCATGGCGTCCTACTAGCTGCCCCACAGAAAATGGAAAATTGCTTGCTGGCCGCCAAGATGACGGCTCTCCGTTCCCTGAGCACCTCCAGCACCTGCCAGGGCCTCCTGTTTCTCAGCAGCATCCCCTGGCCCTAATGAAGTATAAAGGGGTTTCCCTGTTCCCCCGGTGCCCTTTCCCTGGAGGAGGGGACCTAATCTGCCAAGGGATACACCAGGATATCCGGGGATCGGCTGCGATCTGAGGACCTGAGGAGGAGGGCTGGGTAAGGTCAGTGGGGTTGGGGGGAACTTGGAGCCTGAAGGAGTGGGGCCAGTGAAGCATGGGGAGGCAGTATAAAAACAGATAATACAAAAAAAAAGTGCAGAGTGTAAAAGTAGGAGCCACACTACTAATATATTGCTCCAGGGAAAGAAAAAAACAAATGAAAAGCTCTCACTAAGAACTGGGGCTCATACTTACTTTCACAGTGTTTTCTGGGCTTCCTGCAATGACAATATTTGTTTACTAAGGCTGCCCACCCTCTTCTGCCACTAGGTTCATTCCACTGGGAAGCACAGACTCCTGCAGCAAGAAAATGGAGGAAACTATGTTTATGCAGGCTAGACAGCTGGCTTCAGTGCAGACTTGGCAGGCTAAGCTGTCGGCAGCGTTTACTCTAGGAACAAGGAAGCACTTCAGAGAGTGGTCACTGCACTCTCTTCAGGACAAGGGCTTTGCGGATTTGGGCAAAATTACAACTCTAGGCATCATTTAACATCATGCTGCCATTTAATTCTATATTTGCAACATAAAAATTTGCTGCACCAACGTGTGCCACGATCGCACTATCGCACAGCCGCCACAAAGCTTAACGTAAAAGGGTGAGCTACAAAAGCATACAAAATAAGCCAAAGATTTTATTACCCCTTTGGGCAACTTAAGGACCTTATAAACTGCAAAGCTCCCACAGTCTTTACCACAAAAGTATAGGGATATGTCCTTCTTTATTAAGGGCATTATACCACTACATCAGTTATTTAAGGGAGCCATAACCCTTTTCTAACCAGTATAAGGTGGATTTATGCTGGAAATTTGTGAATAATGTTTCAATGGAAAGAAGAGAAATAAAAAGAGGGACAAAGAATATAGAAGACTTAAAGGGGGGTACTTGATAAGAAGGTAGCCTGCCTCCTTATCAGGAAAATAAAAGGGATAGCTCTAGAAGACAAGAAGGTAGATGGCTGCAACCAAGAGAAAGTATGAAACATTATTCCGTGACAGGTATTAGCCCTGTCACAGAGGGCCGTTTTTGTTTTTTTTTTAATTTGTTTTTATTAGATTTTTCTTCTTTTTATATTGGGAGACATTTTACAATCACTACATTTTCTGTGCTTACTTCAGATTTGTTGTAATACAGGTAAACAGTGTATAAATATCTTTTACATTGGTTACATACCCTTTCTTATGATAGAATCAAGCAATTCTGTGCCCCCACATGTCTCTTTTCTCTCCTCCTCTCCGAAACCCACCCACTATGGCAGAAATCAGGATCAATCCTTGCCCGATAGACTGACCATCTCCTCCATAGAGTGGCAAATCCATCTGTTTGATTGTTTAGTTTCGCTGTAATGTTTTCCATCTGGTATATAGAGTTCACAATTTGCTCCAGTCTTGTGTACTAGGTACTGCTTTGTCATCCATTTCCTTGTCAAGGATTTTTGTTGAGAAGCAGGGTTTTAGTCGGGGCGCATCCGGTAGGCAGCATGCTCACCACTTCGGGCCGTGAGCTCAACATATTCACTCTAGGCCTCACTGATTTCATTTTGTATACTTAGCCAAAAAGGCATTAAGCATGGGCATTGCCACATTATATGTGCTAAATCAGCTAATTCTGCTCCACACTCCTCCAACAAACCCGTATTCCATCGGAAGGTATTTAGTCAGACTTGCCAGTGACCTGAAAATCTAGATCCACATTTCCAAGAGTATTCCTCCAAATGTGAGATCTGGTTATTTTGACCACTGCAACGGTGAAGAGGACCATTTTTCATTGGATACAACGAGGTCTAAATCCTTATTCCAGCTTACTAGGATTGAGTTTGTTGATTCTTTTGATTGGTCTTGCATCATTTTGTATAAGTTACCAATTAAATGGTTCCAATGTTGTCCCTGAGAGTGGTCAATGAATAATTTTAAAGGGGGGCTTCAGTTTAACCTGATAATTCTATTACGTAGAAGATGGTTTCTAATTTGGAAATATCTGAATTGGTCAACATTTGGGAGATTGAATTTAGATTTTAGTTCTTAATGATGGATTCTGTTTGGGCCCAGAAACTGAAAGACATGCTCCAGTCCCAATCTGCGTCAACAGGAAAAGTTAAGTCACTATGGGACGGGATGAAGAGATCATCTTCTGAAATTAACACAGTATTCGTTGATTAATTGAAGTGGTGCTTTTCACGCATTTCAAACCAAATTGTTAAGACCTGTGAGGTAGTAACTGTGAAATCTTTCAAAGGAGAGGTTCTCCCAGGAGAGGAAAAGATTATTTTTGATGTCATGCATGTCATTCAAATGGAGTTCCAGCTTCTTCCACTGGGAATCAAACTGGTCAGAGAGCCACAAGTAGTTGATTTTTAAAAGCTGCCTCTGCATATTTTTTTACGTCCGGGAGAGTAGTACCACCCTGAGCCAATGATAGTTTTGATATAAAAGGTAAATTTGTGGTTTCTGCTTGTTCCAAATAAATTTTGATATCATGTTATCCCAAGACTTGAAATAATATTGAGATGGGAAGTATGGGATGTTTTGAAATAAGTACAATAGGTAGGTAGGATGTTCATCCTAATGGTTTCTATGCGTTGAAATAAAGATAGTGGAAGGTGGGTCCATTTATCCAAGTCTTTATTGATCACTATGGAAATAGGTTCATAATTGATTAATTCAATTAGGCAAGATTATAGGGATGTGTATGCCTAGATATTTTATTTTGGTTGAGTGCCATTTAATTGTTAAACTTCATTTTAAAGTGTTTGGGGAGTATAGTTATATAAGAGGGCCTTTGTTTTTGTAATGTTTAATTTAAAGCCAGCCAGCTCTTCAAGTCGGTTCAGCACTCTCCATGTCTCTGTAATCAATTTCATAGGGGATAAAAGGGAAGAGGGCGGTTTATTTGAGGAAGGTACCCAGCTCTCACTATCCATTTGCAGGTGGCAGGAAAGTGGTTATAAGTACAAACCATGTACAAGCCTAAGCAGTCCTTTAAGTAGGCCTGGAAAACAGCAATTTTGAGGTCAGCAGCAGCAATGGGCTGTCTTCAGCACAAGGCCCACTCCCTTGCTACTGGAGGTTCTGCCATCAGGCCCCTAGAACCTCTCAGCCTGCACTCCCTTCCCGGCTCTTCCACCTGACTCACTGCCCGACCTTCCTCCTGGAGTGGAGTCATTAGGGAAGCAGTGGGGGTCGGTTCTCTTTGCACACAGAAGGGTGGTGTTAGATAACATCAGATTGCTGGGTCCTGCAGCTCATCGGAGAGGGCATACTCGAGTTTACAAAGACTCCTCCAGACAACCCTCCAGTACTGTCTCAGTACTTGCAGGCCCACAGCGCCCCTCATGCACGAGAAATCCAGGCTCTCCTTCAGAAGAAGGCCATTGAGCCAGTACTCCCGAGCAATGTGGAACAGGATTCTACTCCCACTTCTTCCTCGTGCCAAAAAGATGGAATCTTTGTCCCATCTTGGATTTAAGCCATCTGAACCAGTACATACAGTACAAAAATCAGGAAGGTCACCTGATAGGCCTCCTGCCCTGTTACATCAAGGGACTAATTATGCTCCTGGACATGCAGAATGCATACTTCAACATTCCTTTTATATATATATATTTATCTTACTTTAGCCTCCTCCACCATCCATTGGAGCTCCATGTGGTCACGGTGCCCAGACTTCACCACCTAGTGAGCCCTCGCTTCTCCGGTCCTCCTGGCTTACACCCAGGAGGGCGGGCACGGCACCATGACTGGAACTGGCACCGTGGAACCGATCTGGTTGGGGAGCCTTGGCCAGGCAGCTGATTGAAGCTCGGAGGCAGGGTGTCATAGAGACGTCTGGTAGAAAGGTTTTGTTCCTGTAGGCTGGGGCAGAAACATGCAATTACACCTGTGTCTGTCCCGCCTCAGTGCCCCTTGACTATGCGTCAGTGCTAGGTGATACTCCTAGCTTCCGCTGAGTGTCACACCTGCACCGAGTGCAGGAACCCCGAGACAGTCCTAGGGACACTCATCCTTCTCCTCCTCACGGCTCTCTGGCGTCCGGCTCGTTTCAAACCCGGTTGGCATCATGTCGCAAATGCAACGCTCGCCGGTGGGCTGGCATACCTCCACATTCTGATTTTTCAACCACATAGTTGATATATGCTGCTTTCAGGGCTGCAATTAACCAGTTCAGGACCCTGCCCTTGGCCTGTCCTCAGCACCAAGGGTGTTCACCAAGTGCCTAACCACGGTAGCCAAAAATCTCGGGGGCACTGTCTCTCCCTACCTCGACAATTGGCTTCTGACCGCTCCCTCTCAGGATCGGCACAGAAACCCTCCGAGACACATTCTCCCTCTTTCAGGACTTGGGGGTTACTCTAAACCTCCCCAAGTCCTGCCTATGGCCAAGTCAGTGGCTTCAATATATATAGGGCCGTCCTGGGCACGGCACAAGGCAAGGCTTTCCTCCCAGGACAGGGCATACACCTCCAGTCTCACGCATGGCAGCTGCTCGACTCACCAAGTAGAGGCAAGGACAGTTCTCTGGCTAGTGGGCCACATGGCAGAGCCTATCTCCTCCGCCTGTGGCTCGGCTTTTACATGAGGTTGATCTAATAGAACCTTCAGGTTCAGTGGGATTACAGGTCAGACGACCTGGACCAGCTGGTCCTGGTATCAAGCACAGTAAAGCAGTCTCTGGCATGGTGGCTGGATCCTCACAACCTCTTCAGAGGGTTCATTTCTGGAGAGAATCACCCACCCAGATCCCTGACCACCGATGCTTCAGACCAGGGTTGGGGTGCACATCTGGGTACTCGCTAGACTCAAGGGTCCAGGGCTCAGCAGGAGCTTCATCTCCACATCAATCTTCTGGAGATGATGGCAGTTCTGTATGCCTTGCAAGCCTTTCCAGTCCTTCAGACTGGCCCACTACTAATACAGACAGACAACATGTCGGTGGTATTCTATATCAACAAGCAAGGGGAACGCACTCTTACCTCTTTGCAGAGAGGCCATGCGAATGTGGTCTTGGGCAGTAGATCATCAGCTAGAATGCTCAGCGGTCCATGTTCCAGGCATTCACAGTTCCTGGTCGACAGTCTCAGCTGGACTCAGTTCAAGCACATGAGTGGGAACTGATCCCTGCAGTGGCTAAAGATCTTTTCACCAGATGGGGTCACTCAGAACTCTACCTCTTTGCCTCCCATCCAGTGCAAAACTGCCCAATTTTGCTCACTAGACCCAGGGCCTGGTGCTTTCTGGCAAGACAAGTTGTTCCTTTCCTGGGCGGGTAGGTTTCTTTACCATTCCCACCCTTTCCCTTCTGCAATGGGTACTCATCAAGTTGCAGTTGGAGGGAGCAGAAATTATTCTGGTGGCTCTGTTCTAGTCTCATCAGATTTGGTTCCCACCATTACAACAACTGGCTGTGGAACCTCTGGTGTCCCTGCCCTCAGGTCAGATTTGCTCTCCCAGGAGCAGGGCTCACTGGTACATCAAATCTCAGATTTCTGCATCTCCATGCGTGGCTCCTGCAGACCTAGATGTCTCCAGATTCGGGTCTCCCTGAGGGTAGTGGACATCCTAGTGGCAACCAGGACACCTCCACTAGGGCAACCTACGCTATGAAATGGAAGAGGTTCTGTGTTTGAGCCACTGCTGGGGTACAGATCGTTTACTTGCCCAATAATTCAGTCTGGAGTACCTCCTCTCTCTCTCTCTCTCTCAGATGCAGGACTGAGCTACTTTTTATTAATAGTGCACCTGTATTCCATTTCCATGTATAATTCTGCCTGTTGAAGGCAAGTATATTGCCCAGTTGGACCGTTCCACTTTTCTGCTGGGCATGCTTCACTGAAGCCTCCTATCCAGGACCCCATCCCCCTTGGGACCTTCTGTTCATTTTAGAGAAGCTCACTCTGCCTTCCTTTGAGACTGCCGCTGAGCTGCGCTTTCTGTCGTGGAAAGTGTTGTTTTAGTTGCCATTTTTCTGCTTGAAGAATTTCCGAGCTTCATGCCCTGATGTGTAAGAGCCTTATTTGGTTTTCACAAGGACAGAGTGTCCTTGAGAACTAATCCTAAGATCTTACTTTAAGAGGGTTCCTGCAGTAGGTCTTCACATATGGACTGCACCCCTGGCATCAGGTTCCAATGGCAAACTTAGACTAGCAATCATCAGCGGGAACCGCCCCAGTCAGGTGATGCAATGTCAGCCAGACTATAAAGGGGTAGTCCGTGCCCGCTCTTCCAGTTCTTTTCGCCTGTCGCCTCAGTTCGTTCGACAGGCATTGGTAGAACAGCGATCAGTTGCCCATAGTATTGATGATTTTGGTCTCATTCCTCTATTTTTCTCTGAATTTTTGAGCAGTGTGTCATCTCATCTCAAAAGAAGTGCAGTAAGTGTGGAGCCAATCCTGCATGGGGATGACCACTCCAACTGCCTCCTCTGGCTAGGGCCTATGCAACTTGGCTGAGGTGTGCCATTTGCCAGGGGTTCAACCAGGACACACGGACCCAACACAAGCAGACCCTCGAGGCCCACCTTCTCACCCAACGGTAGCTTCTATGGAAAAGGAGCTCCAGGAGCTTAGGGCGTGATGTCATCTCCGGCCCCAGAAAAATGAAAGAAAAGAAGGACAAGGAGAAGTGCTGGGAGAGAAGCCTGTCGCCGCAGGGAGACCTCCCACTTCTAAAACCATGAGTACCAGCACTCCGTCTGCTTTTGCGGGTTGGACGCCTTCTCCCCTGATGCCGAGGTGTGTGGGCAGACTGGGGTTGCCTCTCTCAAGGTCTCTACCAGTTCTCCCACCCATAGCACCGCTGATAAGTTGCCCTGCAGCGGGCACCCAGCCCAGACCAATAAGCCTTCCACAGCCAGCCCGGTGGCGGCTGATAAGTCGGTCGACAGATCCCCTGTCGACCACACAGCTGCATCTACTCCTCCCGCTGGCTCCCTTGAGGACCCGATGCTGGGATGAGTGTGCTCGTGGGGGACAGTTCATCCCTACCAATCTCTCCAGGGATTCGCCACCTGTTCCCAACTGTTCCCTTCCTTTGGGATCGTTACCAGACCTGTTGTTGGGGTCTCTTACAGAGCTCCCCTTTGACTGGTTCTTTTCTGCCTGCGGATTCCAGCTCCTAGGGATCCATCGCCAGACCTGGATCTTTTAGGCATGGGCCCCCCCCCGGGACCCTCAGGCACTCGCCTGATCCTTGCCACTGCCCAGTGGCCCTTTGGCACCTCCCTGACAGGGCCTTCCTCCCCTGTGGGACTCTCTGAGTGGTTTTTCGGGGCCTAACCCCCATGTTCCAATGCTGGGCGGCCCTCTGCTGGACCTTCTTATCCAACTCCAGGCCTAGTGCCTCCGACTCGGGATACCTGACACTGTAATACCCGACACCTGGATATGCGATGCCTGGATATCCTTGGGGTTCCCAGGGTACCAGTACCCTTCTGGCATCATCCTTGCTTACCAGCCCTTGGCTGGGTATCCCAGGTACCAGCCTCCTCCTCCTCCTCCTCCACCGCCTCCTGATCGAGAATCCATCCTGGTGTAGTGGCAGAATACTAGATTCAACTCCTGACTGAACTTAGACAGTCCCTGCCAATCAGAGGAATTCCCTCTACCAAGAGCACCACCTCCCCTCCAGTTCCTGTGAGACCTGCTGCAGGTTCTCTTCCAGTGGGCAACACCGGCATGGACCCTTCCCAGTGGCTCGGAGCCCTCGAGTCGAGTATAATATCAACCACTCTGAACCTCATTCACCAGTCAAAATTCATCCAAAAGAATCCCCAAGTCCCCCTGGTGGAGCCTTCTTTTGAGGATCTTTGAGAACCATTCAAACAGCAGGGGCTAGCAATTCAAAGAACTAGATCCTCAGCAAAAGGCATGCTCAACATTTGGACTTGTCCACCAGAGACCCTCTACCCATCCCCTCTTGGATGGGCCCACACGAGGCTCTAGTTATGACAATCTGGCAACAGCTCTCTTCCATACCAGCTGTTTCCAGGAAGGCTGACAGAACCCACTACCCCCGGAAGGGATCTCTCATCTCACCTCACACCCTAAAGCCAGCTCTATGGTCATCACGGCGCGCATGACCTCTCAGCTCAACCTAAGCACTGAGTCTCCTCACCAGACAAGGACTCAAGACAACTTGACCAATTCAGTAGGAGATCTACTCGTCCACCTCCTGCCCTCCGGTCGTTGAATTACGTGTCCCACATGGTGGCTTCTCAAAATTCCTCCTCATGGAACTGAAGAGGGACCTTCAGGACATCCCTGATGAAAACCTCAGGGCGGAACTGCTGGACAAGGTTCGCATGAGTAAATCTTCCTGCTGTCATGCCCTCAGGGCCACTTATGATTCTGTGGACTCCGTGCCGGGCTGTGGCCTCAGGGAGTCTGCCTTCGGCGCCTAGCATGGCTGCGCTTCACATGCTTGGCACAGGATATTCAGTCATCCCTTTTGGACGCACCTTTCAGGGTTCCGTCCTTCTTTGCAGTGATGCGAAATACATTATTACAGGGATTCAAGAGAGCAGTAGGTCTCTCAGAGGCGTGCACTCCATGTATTGGACGGGTCAAAAGAACGGTCCTTTCATCTCCAGAGAAGATGGAACAAGAACCAGAACAAGCGTCAAAGGTAAAAGGCGCGCCACTGGTTCTGGGCCCAAGCCCCTCAGGCTAAGTTACCAAAGCAGCCTCAGGATCAAAGCACCGCTCCCCTTAGCGTCCTGACTCATTTCCCCTCCTCCGCTCCCTCAGTTTCCCTCAGAGGAACCGGTAGGAGGAAGTTCGCTCCACCTGGAAGGGTGGAAGTCCATCATCGCAGACGGTGGGTGATTCAACTATACAAAGAGGTCACTCCATCGAGTTCCTGGAGAGTCCACCTTCAGACCCTCTAGGAAGGTCCTTTACCCATTGGGTCAGATCACCATTGTCCGCCAGGAGATCTAGACCCTGCTACAAAGCAGCTGTAGAACCCTTCCCTCCCAATCAACTAGGAAAGGATTCTATTCCTATTTCTTCCTAGCTCCAGAAAGATGGGGGATCTGCAGCCTATCCTGGATCTCAGTGTCGCAACCTCTTTGTGGAGTACAAGAAGTTCCACATGCTGACTCTTCAGGGACCCTTCCCCTACTCCAGTCAAACACATGACTGTGCTCTCTGGATATGCAAGATGCTTACCTTCATATCCCTTCCTTCCAGCCACCACCGCTTCCTTGATTCTCCTTCCGGGAGAACCATTTCTAATTCAAGGCACTTCCTTTGGTCTGTCCTCAGCGCCCGGGTTTTCACCAAGTGCCTAGTGGTAGTAATGGCATTTCTCTGCCACAGGGGCATATACGTGTTCCCATACCTGGACGACTGGCTCTTTTCAGCCCCATCTCCAGCCAGCCTGAAGAAGTCTCCTCCTTCACTCTGGATCTGTGTGCTTAGCTGGGCATCTCGGTCAGTCTCCCCAAGTCCCAGCTAGTACTCTCTCAGTGCCTCCAATTTATTGGAGCAGTACTGGATACAATCCAGAGCAAGGCTTTCTTGCCATTGGATCGAGCCGAGACCTTGGTTTCTCAGGCCACTTAGGTGACCAAAGCTCGATGGACCCCAGCGCACTCTGTGCTCCGTCTTTTGAGTCTCATGGCAGGCCGTTCCTACCGTCCCCTGGCCAGACTGCACATGAGGGTTACTCAATGGTCTCTTTGAGTCCAGTGGGATCAAGGAGTAGACAACATGAACCAACTAGTCATGATCTCCAGCGCCTTCAGAAAGACCTCCTCTGGTGGCAGGACCTCACCAACTTGTTGGTGGGAGCTCCTTCCACTCTCGGGCTCCTCCAAGACCCTCACATCGGATGCCTCCGATATGGGTTGGGAGCCCATTTGAGGATCACAGAACTCAGGGTTTGTGGTCTCCTCAGGAGCAACACCTTCATATCAACATCCTGAAGATCAGAGCAGTCCTCTGTGCTCTCCAGACCTTCCAGTCGTTACTCCTCCCAGGAACACTTTTGGTCCAGACAGACAACATGGTGACTGTCTGGTACCTCCAACAAACAGGAGGTACCTGGTCATACCTTCTTTGCAGGAAGCAATGAGAGTATGGTATTGGGCTCTTCAGCATGGCCTGTTTCTGACAGCAGTCCACGTACCAGACATACACAACACCCTGGCGGACAGTCTCAGTTGATCAGTGGCCAGGGCACATGAGTATGAACTGAAGCAGGAGGAGTTGAAGACCTGTTTCTTCGTGGGTTTGACCAGACCTAGATCTGTTTCACCTCCGCATTCAATGCAGAACTACTCAACTTTGCTCGCTCGTTCACGGGCATGGTGCTTTGAGTGAGACGACTGTCTTTTCTTAGACAGGGAGGTTTCTACATGCATTCCTCTCTTTTCTCTCATTCAGAAAGTTCTGTTGAAACTCCAGGCAGAAGGGGCCCACTTGATTTTGATTGCTTCTCTGTGACCCTGGCAGATTTGGTTCCCATTGTTACAACAACTAGCGCTAGAACCACCAGTCCTTCTGCCACTGTCTCACGACCTTCTGTCTCAGGAGGCAGGGCACCCTGGTATATCCAAGTCTTCAGTCTCTCCATCTTCATGCGTGGCACCTGTGGACATAGCAGTTTCTTGCTATGGAGTCTCCTCTCAGGTCCTGATTGAGCCAGAACACCCTCTACCAGATCCACCTACACCATGAAGTGGAAGAGATTTTCTGTCCGGGCCACAGCCAAAGCGCGGACTCTTTTTCTTGCTCAGCTTCCTAGGTATTAGAGTACCTTGTTCTTTCTGAGTTGGGCCTTTGTTACTCCTCCATTAAGGTCCATCTTTCTGGGTGTTGGCCTACCTCCTTCCGTTGCAGGGCAAAACCTTAGCACAGCTAGAGGTTTCTGGAACTTTCTTGAAGGGCATCCTTCACATCAAACCTCCAGTCCGGAACCCCTGTCCTCCCTGAGATCTTAATTTTATGTTGGAGAAACTTACTTTGCCTCCTTTTGAACAGGCAGCAAGTTGTGATATGTGCTTTCTGTCCTGGAAGATGCTGTTTTGGTAGCAGTTACTTCAGCTTGAAGGGTTTCAGAGCTTTTGGCCTTTGTTTGCAGAGAGCCTTCTTTGATTTTCACAAGGACTGGGTGGTCCTAAGGACTAATCCGTCCTTTCTTCCGAAAGTGGTTTCAGAGATGACTCTCAACCAGAGTGCTGAACTGCCGGTCTGTTTTCTCAGCATTCCAACAGGGAGAATCTTTTGCACACCTTGGATGTGCATCAGATTTTGAGGTACAATACCTCCTAGACTGAGGAGGTTCAAAGTCGAACCAACTCTTTGTGGCCTTGCCTCCCAGTGCCAGGGCAAGGCCATCTCTAAACAGACTATTTCTAGGTGGCTGGCTAACTGTATTCATTACACTTACCAGAAGTATGGGAAAACCCTTCTGGGGGCAGTTAAAGGCCACTCCACTAGAAGCGTGGCCACTTCAGGAATGTATCCACTGCAGAGATCTGTGCAGCAGCCACTTGGTCTTCCATCCACAGTTTCACTAAGCATTACAGTCTGGACATTGCCTCTAGGCGTCGAACTGGTTTCTGCCTTGCAGTTTTGCAAGGTCTTCTGTCTTAAGGCAGTCCCTTAGTTGGCAGACATTTTCCTCCTCCCGAACCTCGTCTCCTACTCCTTCTCTTTTCTTCGACTGCTTGGAATTCAGTCCTGTATGTGAAGACCAACTGTAAGAACCCTCTTGAAGTAAGATATAGCCATTATGTAAGAACTACCGAACAGATCTTCGAGAGAGGTTCCTGCAGTAGGTCTAGTTTCTCACCCACCTTACCCCAGCTCCTGGAAATTTTCCTTTTTATTCTGCCAAGTCCTGGGGTCTAGACAGAGCACAGGGTCTCAGGACTTATCACCCTTTCTTTCTACTATCCTCTCTAGGTCTCCGTGTAAAAGAACTGGAGGGCAGGCGCGGGCTGATGTCGCATCACCTGACGTCCCGGGGAGGGTCGGTCCGCTGATTATTGCTAACTTCTAAGTTTGCCGTTGGAACCTGGACGCTGGGGCTTAGTCCTATATGTGAAGACCTGCTGCAGGAACCTCTTTCGAAGATCTACTGTTGCTAAGTTCTTACGAACTGCTGTTTTCTCACAAGGTTGCCTCAGAGTTTACCTTGAATCAAAATATCCATATGCTTGTGTACTACCCAGAGTACTCGAACTGAGGGAGGCTTTATTGCATACTCTGGGCGTCCACAGGGTACTCGTGTTTATTTGGATCATACCCATTCTGTTCGCCAAGATCTGACCAGTTGTTAATGTCTTCGCCCTTCAGTGCTAGGGCTTCAGTTTCTAAGCAGTGTCTATCCAAATGGTTAGTCAGCTGCATCGTGTTCTGCTACACAAGCCCTTACCGGGCTCGGTAAAGGGTCATTCCACCAGGGCATGGCAGCTTCTTTCACCTTACTTAAAATGTGTCTGTCGTGGACATATGCGGCTGCCACTTGGTGCTCTGTCCACACCTTGTGAAGCATTACAGTCTGGACATTGCTTCTCGACATAGGACTGGGTTTGGACTAGCTGTCCTCCAGGGTCTTCTGTCCTAATTTCACCTGGGGACTTAATACCTCCACCCTTCCACCTAGGATTCCTCCTCTACTGCTTGGGACTCTGTCTTAAAGGTGTTACCTGCTGCAAGAGCAATTCTCAAGTAAGATAGTACAGTTATGTAAGAACTTACCATAACAGTAGATCTTTAACCAAATTGAGGCAGTCCAGAGAAGGGCAACCAAAATGGTGCAGGGACTGCATCAGAAGACATATGAGGACAGATTAACAGAGCTCAATATGTATACCCTTGAGCAAAGGAGGGAGAGGGGATATGATCGAGGCATTCAAGTACCTTAAGGGCATTAACAAGGTGAAAGAGTCTAACATGTTTAAATATAAGAAAAATAGCAGGACAAGAGGACACAGCATGAGATTAGAGGGGGCCGATTAAGGGGAATGTGAGGAAATTCTTTTCACAGAAAGGGTGGTGGATGCATGGAATGGCCTACCTCAAGAAGTGGTGGCTATGAATACAGTGCAGGGCTTCAAACAGGCATGGGATAGGCATAAGGGAGCAATACAATTGAGTATGAATAGATAGGCCACTGACAGAGCAAAGGTCGATGGCACATTTATAAGGTAAAAAGAAATGGGCAGACTGGATGGGCCTTGCGGTCCTTATCTGCCATCAACTTCTATGTTTCTATGTTCAGAGGAGCTGTTGCAGCAGGTACTATATATTTCCTACCCTCCTTCCCCTGGTGAGTTCCTTTTCCATCGCAGATACTTTAATTCCTCAGTTCTTTTCTTTAGCCGGGTCTGTGGTGGTAGAAACATAGAAACATAGACTTTGATGGCAGATAAGACCAGTTGGTCCACCCAGTCTGCCCATTTCCTACCTACTGGATAAGCTGCAGATTCTAGTTAACCAACAGACTACTTCCTGCCACCCCCACTACAATTGCCTTATGTCTGTCCCATGCATGTTTGAATTTCCCACTGTTTTAGACCTAACAACCTCCCAGGAAGGCGGTTTCATGCATCCACCACTCTCTCCATGAAAAAAATTCCTACATTATCCCGAGCCGTCTCCTCTTTCTTTAAATTGTGCCCCTTGTTCTTACACATCTCTTTTCTGAAAGATGCTACCTCCTGGATTTTGTCGATTCCTTCAGGTACTTGAACGTTTATCATGTCCCCCGTCCTCCTTTCATCAAGGGTATACATATTAAGCTCTCTCAGTCTCTCTTCATATGGTTTCTGATGAGACCCTGCACCATTTTAGTTGCCTCCTCTGACTGCTTCCATCCTGTCTATGTCCTTGCGTAGATGAGGTCTCCAAAACTGCACACAGTACTCAGATGGGGTCTCACCAACTGTCTGTACAGAGGATAACCACTTCCTTTTCTACTTGTGATGCCCTTCCTATGCATCCCAGCATCCCCTGGCTCCTTACTGACTCTCACATTGCTTACCACCTCTAGATCATCTGATATGACTACCCCAGGTCCCTTTCCAGTTTTGTTGTTGTTAGTACCTCCCTTGTTATTGTGTACTCTTCTCCTGGGTTTTTGTTTCCCAGGTGCATTACTTTGCACTTTTTGCATTGAATGTAAGTTGCCATATGTCTGACCATTCCTCCAACCTTGCCAAGTCCCTTCTCATCCTTTCTAGCCCCCTTGTGTATCAACTATGTTACAGATATTTGTGTCATCTGCAAGAGGCACACCTTTCCTCCAGACCTTCTGCAATGTCACCTATAAAGATGTTAAAGAGGACTGACCCAGCACGGAGCCCTGAGGTACTCCACTAGTGCCCCCCTTCTTCGAATGTGTTCCATTCACTATTACCTTCTGTGTCCTGTTTTGCAGCCAGTTTGTTACCCAGGCTACCACCCTGGGACCCACTCCCAGGCTGACTAACTTGATTATTAATCTTTTGTGGGACTGTGTCAGATACCTTGCTAAAGTCTAGGTAGGCCATATCCACAGCCCCCTCCTGGTCTATTACTTTGGTAACCCAGTCAAAGAAATCTGTTAGATTCATCTGACATGTTCCAAGGCGCCAGGACCCTATGGAACTTTCTAGCTAGCAATATTGGCGGGGTCTGCTACGAGGGTGGACGTCCCCGCCAGATATTGCTAGCTAGAAAGTTTCCATTGAGGCCTGGCGGCTTAGTCCTAATGGTGTTGCTCTGCTGTAAGAGCCCTCCTTGAAGATCTACTGTTATGGTAAGTTCTCACGTAACTGTACTGTCTTCGAGGGATCTCAATCATCATGTCTGCTTCCCTCCCATCATTCCCCTTCTTGGAGCTCTTGTTCTGGAACTGGCTGTCTGGTGTATCCAGCCTTACATGTGGGCCTGGGCACCTCTCTTTCTCCTTGGTTCCCCATGGCATGAGCTTTGCTCTGCTAGTCTCCTGGGGAAAGAACTGAGGAGGTTGTGGGGCCGCCCGCCTTTATAGGGTTGATGACATTGACAGACGTCGATGGTATGGGCAGCCCCAGTTGTACTGCTGAAAATCTTCATGTGGATCGTGTCTTCACCAATGGTGAAGTTAGGTACAGTATGACCTGATGACTGAGATCCCTACTGTTACGGTAAGTTCTTATGTAACTGTTCTGCCTCCAACCTCCCTAGCCCAGGACCTTTCTTTCATTTTTGTTTTGTTTTCTGCTTGCTAGTCAAGACCTAAATATTGTACTCTGTTCTGTTGAGAAAACTAATTCTTGGAATTTAGAAAAGTCATGGTACTTACAGTAAATGTAGAGCTTCAAGAATATCTTCTGCATAGAGTACCACTTTCCCATGGACTCACAAAGTGTTCCTGTAATGGTCTTCCTATTCAGGCAAGACTGAGCTGTGAAGACGATGTTTTAAGTGTTTGTCTCTTCTTCAGGGACCACTGGGCTATCTTATGGTCTTATATGCTGATAGATGTGTCTAAATACTTAATTATTAGTTTTTCCTCCTTGGTAAAAGGGTACTGATGAGATTGGGGCTGGTGTCTTTGTATATTACTTAGCTGCAGGCCCTAAAAGTTCTGGTTCCCACGTGGTCCTGTTGCCTCTGACTCTAAGACCAAATGTGGTAGTCTATGGAAGAAGATTGTAATGCCCCAGAATTGGGGCATCACAATAAATAAATAAAGTCCAGGGGTTAACAGGTGCCCAGAGTGCCTGTGGTATGTGTGGGCTGCAGGGTACAATAAAAGGGCCCTTAAGAGTAAAGTTTCCTCCTGATAAAGGGAAACACTGTAAATAGTAGGAGAAAGTGCCTTGTGCACTACAAACTGGTCAAAAAATAGATTTTAATGCAGCTGCAAGAGACAGTGGCTTGGATGGAATGCTGTGCTGAGCTGCTCATGCACAGCATTCCAGTTCAAACATTCCAGAACTAGAGTTTTTAAGTTTAAAAAGTTCAACAGTTTTAGGTCAGTTCCTGCTAAGCTGTGGAGAAGAGGCTACCTCAATCTAAGGGAAACCTGTTGAGGGCTTACCTGTTGGTTGAAGCCGCTTTCCCAGGGTTTGTTGATGTGCCTGCTCTGGGCTCCAGCTGGTGAAGATCCCCAGAAGAGCTCAGTTCAGTCCGCGTGCCATTGGGGCACCAGAATAGAAGAAACGTCCTGTTTGTCTGCGTTTGGGCTGTTGAGCCCTGTCGCTTTTATTGTTTTGCCCCCCCACCCCCGAGTATTTTAAAAGTTAATTTAGGTCCCACATTGGCGGCATAGAAGAGCCACATCTCGACCGCTGCAACTGTCAGCCATCCGAGGCCCCTGTCGCCCACCCAGTTGCCTGCAATGCTCCCTCCCACTGCCAGCATACCTCCCGCCTCCCAATACCACAGAGCAGCCCGAGTAGTGCATTCTGAAGAGCGGTGAGTCAGCGGCAGCACATGAAGCTGCTGGCTGTCCAAGTTCTTAGGAGAGACTGTTTTATTATTTAAATCTAGTAGCGCAGTATGCGCAAAGAAAAGCGGTTGAGTGTTAGCAGGACAGTTGGGTCAGAAGGACCTAGATTTAAATATTTAAAAGGCGGTGTAGCATTTCCACAAGGAGGGTTCAGAAGCAAGGCCAGTCAAAGGCAAGTTAAATATTTATAGGAGGGGGGATTAAGGGTAGCAGCTTCGGTCTGAATGACATTAGGCTCTCAGAGAGCTGGATAATTAAAGGGGCCCGACAGTATTTCAGCTCCCAGAAGCAAGGAGAGCGCTACCTGGCCTGGGATTCAAAGAGAGGGCTGTTAGGCCGGAAATAAAAGGTAGGGCTACTAGGCCCACAGTTTAAGAGAGGGCACAAGGCCCGTGATATTGGGGAGGTGCCAGGCCTGAGTTAGAGAGGCACAGGGCCCATGATTTAAAGGGAGGGCTGCCAGGCCCGAAGCAGTGGGCACCAGGCCCAGTGTAGTAAGGGCTACCAGGCCCAGGTTCAAAGAGGGCTCAAGGCCCGTAATATTGGTAGGCTACCAGGCCCATGCATTAAAGGTAGGGCTGCCAGGCCCATAGTAAAGTGGGCACCAGGCCCACAGTAGTAAAGGGCAGCTAGGCCTCAGTAAGGAAGGGCACTAGGCCCACAGTAGTAGTAAAGGGCACCAGGTCTGGTAAAGTGGGCACCAGGCCCACAGTAGTAAAGGGCAGCCAGGGCCTCAGTAAAGGAAGGGCACCAGGCCCACTGTAGTAAAGGGCAGCCAGGCCCCAGTAAAGGAAGGGCACCAGGCCTACAGTAGTAAAGGGCGCCAGGCCCCAGTAAAGGAAGGCACCAGGCCCACCATAGTAAAGGGCAGCCAGGCCTCAGTAAAGGAAGGCACCAGGCCCAGTAAAGGTAGGGGCATCCCAGCCCATAGGAATAGGGCAGCAGGTGTAGGGCAATTAGCGTAACCAGGCTAAATAGCTGGTGCAGTACATTAGAGTGCTCAGGGGTAGCCAGATCCTAAAGAAGTTAGACCCCACTAAGAAAAGGGTCGACTAAGAGGTGTTAGCACAAAACCTGTTACAAAGTGATTACCAGCTTTTGTACTGTTTCTTCAAACTGTTTATTCTTCCAGCATCTCCACTGTTGTGTTATTGCATGAAGCACCAAGACTGTGTGGTATAAATATTAGGATTGTGGTTATTTGCCCCTGACAGTGAACAGTTGCCCCGGATTGTTGCAGTTTGCCCCTGCTCCAGGCAAGCTGTTCTGGCAAGTGAACAGTTGCCCCGATTGCTGCAGTTTGCCCTTCGCTCCAGGCAAGTTGTCTCTGCCAGTGAACAATTGCCCCGGATTGTTGCAGTTTGCACCTGCTCCAGGCAAGTTGTCCCTGCCAGTGAACAGTTGCCCTGGATTGTTGCAGTTTGCCCTGCTCCAGGCAAGTTGCCCCTGCCAGTGAAGAGTTGCCCAGTTGTTGCAGTTTGCCCCTGCTTCAGGCAGTTGCCCTGCCAGTGAACAGTTGCCCCGGATTGTTGCAAATTTCCTGCTCTAGGCAACTTGCCCACCAGTGAACAATTGCCCTGGATTGTTGCAGTTTGCTCCCTGTTTCTAGGGCAAGTGCTTCTGCCAGTGAACAATTGCCCGGATTGTTGCAATTTGCCCTGCTCCAGGCAAGTTGCCCTGCCAGTGAACAGTTACCCAGATAGTTGCAATTTGCCCCTGCTCCAGGCAAATGGCCCCTGAAAATGAGTATTTCAGTATAACATGCCAACAGAAGTACCATTGTGCAACAACAGGTTCTGATTCAGTCTTCAGCCTCCAGCAGCTCTTCACCATAGCAATCTTCATTCTTCATCAGCTCTTCACCATAGCAATCTTCAGTCTTCAGCAGCTCTTCGCTGTAGCAAACCTCAGCCAGCAGAAGACTTCAGCGACTTCTTGCCCTTTCGTCTGCAAAGTCGAAATCGACATCCTTTGAGTTATTGCAGCCCAGTTCCTGATCAACTTGGAAGAAAGACAACTGGAAAGTGTCTCATCGTCCCTCCCAGGCGCCCGCTGGTAGATGAGTCCATCCTAGCCAAGTGTGTTCATGGCCGCTGCTTTATTTTGTTCTCTATCCGTGGAATCCTGATCCTCACCTTTCACCTCTCTTGCTTGTGTCGTCCTGCATCACCAGAGCAATCCACAGGGTAGCAGCTCGAGTTTGGTGGTCCTTCAAGTGGATCTGTCACCAAAAGCAGCCAAGCAGTTCTTCTTCGTCCTTGGTAGTCCTTTTTCTGGATTCTTCACCAAGTTTGGTGTTCATTTGGCTGTCCTAGTCGAGGGTAGGTGCCAGGAAAACGCAGTAGTTCTTTCTTCGTCCTTGACGACCCTGGTCGAGGGTTGGCACCGAGGAGAAAGCAGATTTCTTCTCCTGTGGCAATCCTGCAGGTGGATCCCTTGCCACATTTTGGTTCTTCAACCTTGGCAGCCCAGTTCGAGGGTTTTTGTGCCAAGAAAGAGCATTTCCCAGTTAGTCTGTTCATGCTCTTGTGTTCCGCAACCCTGGAGAGTGGGTTGGCCGATGCCTATGGTCTGTTTACCAATCTCTCCATTCCCTGTTTGCGACCTCTCATAGGTCTCCTGGTGAGCTTGGCGCCAAGCAAGAGTTTCCCATTTCTCTGACCCCTATTCTTCAGTTGTGCACGAAGACGACGGACATCTTCATCTTATGGACTTTTGAGACTGTGAGTCTGTTTGCTGATTATATTTTGTATGCTTAGCATGTGGTATGATAAAGTATAAGGTCCTCTTGCCATATGGCACTCTGAGTAGGGAATTGTCAGAGTTATAGTTAAGAATACTGTAGAGTGACCTTAGGTCGATGTACATATAGAGTAATAGAGTGGTAATTGTTAGCTAGTATTTATAAGAAAGAGTTATTCCCCTACTTTCCTTGTGACCGTGTCTACTTTCCTGGGTGTAAATTAAAGCCTGCTAGGCATCAAACTTCAGATTGTCTCCTGACTCTCCTTAAAGGGTGTTTCCTGGCACCCAACCTAATTTGGACCACAGGGTCGTCTCGCCATTCCACCTGCTTGAGGCGACGCTTGGTGTGCAGCTGGGACATGCATTCTTCTAGGATAGCGTCCCAGTTGATAAGATCTCCACACCATCACAACACCGTGACAATATTCTTGAACATCTACGGTTACGGTAAGTACTGTTACTTTGCAGTCCTCAAAATCTCAAGGTACAAAAACAGTTTGTTTGATGTGGCTTAAATATTTTTGTATACATTTTCTTGAATGACCACATGCCGTAATTTGTGTCTTTGTTATCAAATTCACTTGCTGTCAAAGTGAAGAGTTATTTCGTTCGATCTTTTGTTGTTGCAGGCACTTTGGTGATGGTCTACAATCTGAAGCTGACGATCCATGGAGAGCCAGAACTGGATGTTAGAACAGATGAGTCTGATATTCTGATGGCAGAAATGAAAGACTTAAAAATGTTAGTACAGTAAATAAGTCACGTTAAAAATTGGGCTTACGGCCTGTCGGGCGCAGCAGTTGGATTTCCATCTGCGACGCGGCAACCTGAGTTCGGAATGGACTCTGGTCGCTGGAGGGCCAGGCGGGGAGAAGGATGGAGCATCTGGGGACAGCTCTCCTTCTCTGGGGAGGGCAGGGATGCACACCGGCGTAGGGCTAACCCTGGCAGAGGCTGGGAGTGCAGCAGTACAGCCAGGGCTCAGTGTTTACGGGAGTGGCAGACGCCGCGATGCCTTGACGCCAGGAAGTCACTCCCACAAAAATGGAAAGAAGCTGCCTGGTCTGCCGGATGATGGTTGCCACTCCCCCGCTGCCTCACAGATGCCCCGACACCCCGAATCCACCTCAGCAGCGCCTGGGACTGATTGTAGAGTGCGCTGGTATCCCTCCTGGTGCCTTCCCCTCGAAGAGAGGGACCCATCTGGTGAAGGGTTACACCAGGCCACCCTGGGTTGGCTGCGCATCCGAGGTGAGTAGGAAGGGGTCAGGGCGAGGAGGTCGGGGGGCATGTGTAGCGAAGGAGAGGCGGGCCAGGGCAAGGAAGGCGGGAAAAAATGGGCTTAAAAGCAATTTCAAATTTACAAGAAAATGTTTTAAAATATACTGCTCAGACACAATTCAACCTATTTAAATAAATCAGGGCTTGGTCAATGTGCACTTTGTAGTAGACCCATTCCATGTTGGCCTCTTCTAGCAAAGTTACACAAGCAGCTCGTATCCTCCTACAATGACAATGATCTAGTGATCCGTTCCAAGTGGGGTTAAAAAGAATCATTAAATGGAAACAGATCTGATTAAAATTATTAACGATTTACTTGTTGCTAAATCTTGAGCAAAGTGACATTTCTGATTCTGATTTTTAAAACACTGTTGATCTATGAGCACCCGAATCTGCTGGTTTTCACTGATGGCCAGTGTTGTCGAGGCACAGGTCAGGAAGGATAGGAAAAAGAAGGAGCAGTTGTAGATCCGAAAGTGTTTATTAGTACTAGCAGTAACATAAACAAGCATTTGTCAATGCTGAACGTTTGCTTGCAGGTATGTGCATTGTTATTTGGCATTTATGCAGCCCCCCAAGTTGTATTCATGTCCCTTCAGCATCCGCATCTCAACAGAGTACCTCTCTGCAACTCCTCTTGCATCTGATTAACATTTCACTGTCCTACTTCTTAAGTGTCAGTCTTAGGAACCCTAATGCCCTGGTTGTGCTGAAGGGTACGAGCCTGTGTGGAAACTGCACAACCCACGCTTGTATTACAGTCATTCAGTGGAAGTATTTCACCATAGTTTCAACATAAGCATTTTGTCACCTCTGGTCATGAACAGTGTCACTATGATTTTCTTACTGTGCACTGAACACTGATTTCCCACAGTGACCACACTATTCTGCGCGGAAGAGAAAACACATTTTGGCCAGGATGTAAAATGACAGCTGTACTGTTCATAATGAGGTGGGGAAATGCAAATGTTGAAAATCTGGAGGAAAAATATTACAACTTCACAAAGGTGTGAGTATGTAGAAACTGTGCAACGACGCCTTTAAACAGTCATTTTTCAGAATTTCTGCACCAAATTTTCAACATGGGCATTTTAGGATGTCTCCTCATGAACAGTGTCACTGTGATTTTCTTACTCTGTACCAAACATGATGTCTCAAAGTGACTGCGCTATTCTGCGCCGGAGTTATGAAAACACATTTCAGCCAGGATGTGGAAAATGACAGCTGTACTGCTCATAAGGAGATGTAGGTAAATGCCAATGTGGAAAATCTGGAGTGAAAATATTACAAATTCACGAACTTACAAGTGTGCATGGAAACTGAGCAATGCACGCCATAACATAGCCACTTTATGGACCTTTGTCACCAGACTTTCAACATAGGCATTTTAGGACCTCTTCTCATGAACAGCGTCACTCGGATTGTCTTACTCTGTAGCGGACACTGATTTCCAACATCAACTACGCTTATTCTGCGCCGGAAATGCGAAACACATTTTGACCATGATGCGTAAACATGACAGGTATACTGCTCATAAGGAGCTGTGGAAATATGCCTATGTTGAAAATCTGGAGTGAAAATATTACAAAATCGCGAACATACGAGTGTTCGTGGAAACTGCACTAGCACGCCTTGTAACACAGTCATTTTCATCAAATTTGCAACATAGGCATTTGAGGAGACTACCTCATGAACACCAGCACTGTCATTTTGTTACTGGGTCCCGAAGGTGATTCCGGCCAGTGACCGCAAAATCACCTTCGAGATCGAAAACCGCATGACAGTGACTGAATTCATGAGAAGGTGTCAAGAACTCCATGTAGAAAATTGGTGTCAAAGTCAAAAATGGCCAAGATATCCACCCACGCTAGAAACCCTGTTTATGCCATTATACAGCTTACCGGGCATTTCCTCAGTTCGCCGTCGACTTTGAAGAGTGCAGACGTGGTCCCGTCCATCAAGATCGCCGCACTGGGCTCGGAGGTAAGTATGGGGTGAGGGGTGTGTGAGGAGGTGGGTACGCAGAGGGTGGGTGCCTCGGTGAGTCCTGCCAACTCGCACCGACCCCTGCATCCATTTCTTTCACAGGGGCATGTTAAAAAATAAAAGAAATGGATGCATTTGGCATGCTGGAGTGGGCTCCCAGCGTACCCACCTACATATTTAATTGGGGGCTGGCACGGTGAGGGTTTCCACTTGCAGCACTGGGTGAGGCTGCCAGCGTGCCACCTAAGTGTTTGAGGGGCTGGAGCTGCGGGATTGGGCACCTCGCCGGATATGCAGTGTGCATGGGGTAGGAATTAGCATGCTGGGGTGGGCTTCCAGTGTGCTAACTGGTTGTTGAGCTGCAGCCGATGGGGATTGGGCACCCCATCAGCCACACAGTGTTCTGGGGTTACGCATGAGCCGAGGGATTGGGCACCCTCGGCACGCAAGGTCAGGGCGAGGAGAACACTAATGAGGGAGGGGAGGACATTAGCAGAGGGAGGAAACGGAGGGCTATTTAATGCTGAGCTGTGCATGGCAGCAGTTTGCCTGTTCGGTATGCAAATTGCATACACGCTACAACCGCCATCCGAGTGGACCTTTGTTGATGTGAAGACCAACACAGCCAAACTGCTGTCATACGCAGCTTGGCATGTATTGGTCCCCTAGGTCGCACCTGCTACACTGAGCACTATATTGGTAAGGAGGGTCACACACCTCCAAAAGTAGTACTGTTGCAAGACGCCTTTCACATGCGCGCAAGCTTAATGTAAAAAACAGTAAACTTGTTCTGAATAACTATTTACAAAGGCAGAATAAACAGAGAAGATCCATCTGAGTTTTCCTTCAATCTCTGTGTCTATCTTGCAAGCAATTGCAGCTCCATTTTTATAAGCCTTTGCAACCCCCTTTTAACAAGCCTCCTGTTTTTTTTTTCTAAAATGTTCTTGTAAGTTTCAGGCAGGTGCAACAGGAACACAATGTCCCAGAACTGAGGCCCCTTCTCTGCAGCTTCTGAAAAGGGCTTAAAACTGCTGTCAGGTTAACCCATTGAGTGCCCAATAGCTTTTGCAATCATCTCAAACTATAATTATATACATTTCAACAGTAACACTATATAATTTCTAAACAAAGGAATCTCAATATTAGTTACATTTCCACATAATGATTTGCATATATTTTATACCAGCAGATATGCAAGGGAGGAAAAGACAGAAACAGCAAGGAAGACAGAGACAGTGAGAGGCAAACAATTGCGAGACTGTTGGGGTGATCAAATTCTAGATCTTATAAGAAAATCTGGTTCAAGAACCTGGCGGACAAGAGACAGGAAAAGAAAGAACAGAACAGATCCCCTGCATTCAAACTCCATAACAACTGGGACAGGGTCCTATCAACTCTGTCTCATACACCACCTCCTTAAGATGTAACCTGTTTTAGCAAACATTTTCCAAAACTTTTATTAATTCTGTACTAACATTAGCTGCCTAACGCTCAGAAAATAAGCACATGTGAAGTATCCTTTTTTCTATAACAGTGCAGCAAACAGTACAGTTTAAACTCATACATTGTTTTTCAGCCTTCAGAACTTTAAATTCCTGATCCATATCTTGACAGAAAATCAGCATTGCTATTCTCTTTACCAGATTTGTGTATCACCTTGAATTTAAATGGCTGTAGTGCCAGGTATCACCTTGTGATTTTGGAATTTTATCTTTCATTTGGTTAAGCCAACAGAGAGGATTGTGATCTGTTATAAGTACTGAGTCAGCTCCTAGTAAGTAAAACTTAAGGACTCCATGGCCCACTTTGCTGTTAAACATTCCTTTTCAATGGTGGAGTACCTTTTTCTGTGTCATGCAACTTCCTACATATGTAAGGAATAGGATGTTTCATCCCATCTATATTTTGACCGAGGACTGCACCTAGGCGCACTTCTGATGCATCTGTTTGTAACAAAATGGTTTCTCAAAGTCTGGCTTTAAAACGGGCTGAACATAATGCAGCCTTAATGGCTTGAAAAGTTTCATCATACTCTGGGGTCCATTTCACATTATTTGGGTACCGTTTTCGTGACTTCAGTGAAAGGAGTCATTAACTCAGCAAATTTCAGAACAAATCTCCGATGATAACCATCCAGACCTAAAAATTACCTGACGTGTTTCTTTGTTTTAGAGACAGGGCTGTTAGTTACAGCTTCTATTTTAGAAATTTCTGGCTTAACTTCTCCATTTCCCAACACATAGCCCAGATATCTGCTTCCTGCATGCCTAATGCACATTTGCTAGATTAATAGTCAGGCCTGCATTTTGATCGCTTGAACAACTGCTTGTAGGTGTTCCAGGTGGCTTTTCCAAAGTCTGGACTGTACACCATGACATCGTCCAGGTACACAACACAATAGCCAGTGTGAGGTGATAAAATTACATCCATGTACCGCTGGAATAGCTAGCCACCATGTAAACCAAATGGCATGGTGGTAAACTGATAGAATCCAGCAGGAATGGCAAATTCAGTTTTGTCTCTGGATTCTTTAGCTAAAGGGATTTGCCAGTAACCCTTGTGAGATCGAGGTACTAATATATTTTGCACTCACCAGTCTGTCCACCAGATCATCTGTTCTGGGCATAGATAACTGTCAAATTCTGACACTTGATTAAGTTTTCTAAAATCAAAGCAGATTCTTACACCCACTTTTTTGTTTACAGTCACCACTGGTGATGACCAAGCATTTCTACTATACTGATATCCAGTTCTTTCATTTTTATATTTCTTAACCACGTCAGCTCTCAACTGCTCTGGTAACCTGTATGTTTTTTGCCTAATAGGGTGAGCATTCCTTGGCAGTATAACGTGCTTGACCCCTTTGCTCAGCCTGGTAGTGTGGTAAAAGTATTGTTAAATGTCTTTAGCAAGTTATGAATTTTCTGCGGTTTGTTTGAGGGTTAAGAAAACATTCACTTTTACAGCATCAGCAGTTACAGTTTGTTCCAGTGTATCATAAGCTACATCAATATCTTCTTCATCAGTTTCTGGTAAAACTAGCAAAGCATTTGACATTTTTCAACCCATTTCTTGAGGTTAGCATTTAGGATTTTTCCTATCAGGGGTCTCAATCTCGTAGTTAACGGTGCCAGTACGTCTAACCACGCTTATAAGGCCCTTGTCACTTTATTAACAGTTTATTTTCTGCTGTGGGTAACAGAAGCAAAACCTTTTCACCTGGCTCAAAACTTTTCTTTTACCCCATGACCATAATATACCTTCTGCTGGTTTGGGGCCTTTTTCTGATTACTATGGGCATATTTTGCCATCTGCTTTTAGGGCACACTTATAAGATGTTATAAATTGTTTCTGAGGGAGGGTATCTTCCACGCTTTTTATTGCATCCAGTGGCCCTCTTGACTGCCTACCATACAGCATTTCAAATGGTGAAAATCCTGTTGATGCCTGTGGCACTTCTCTGTAAGCAAAAAGTAGGTAAGGCAATATTGGTCCCAGTCTTTCCTTCCCTTTTACAAACCTTTAATATGTGTTTTAGGGTTTGGTTAAAATGCTCAACAAGACTGTCTGTCTGAGGGTGATAGGAGGAGGTTCTTATGGCAGTGATACCTAGTAGTCTGTACAGCTCCTTAAGTAATGCAGCACCAAAATTACTACCCTGATCAGTCCAAATCAAAGTCACTGAAAGGAAAAGTGTCCCCATCGTTTGAGATTTTCTTTGCCTGAGCTCGTGTTACCACTGCTGCTGAAACTGCAGGGTTCAAGTTCTCTGAGATTAACTCAGTAAATCCTAGACAGTCATTTCCAATAATCACGGTACAGGTAACTTAGGTACTACCCCCACTTACATTTGCGCGACACACCCTTAATGGTCAGAGTCACTTGGGTGGTGGGATAGTACTGAGAGTTCCCATGGATGCAGATGACAACAGTACCTGGTCCTTTTGCACAGTGTTTTGCAACACTTTAACATGCACTAGGGTCTGTCTGCATCTCGAATCAATGAGCCCTTTACAGTCTTATCCTCCACCTTCACATCTGTTAGTACTTGCCCCAATTTGCTAAGGACAAATCTGCTCCAGTGTCACTCTTCGTATGGCAATTTCTAGCAGTATGAACTGGCTTATTACAGTTACAGCAAATAACGTGTTGGGCAGAGATTTGTTACCCCACCAGAGTTCTTATCAAACTTGAAGTTTAAGTGGGAAAAGAGTGTCTTACCTCAGCTTGCTGTTACCTCGATGCTGTGGTGTCTGTCTGGCTATTTGGTAGTCTTTAGAAACAACCTTTTCTCCACTTTCTGGTTGGTTCTTTACCCAAAGCTGCACATCTGTAGGCAGGATGTTGATGAATTGTTCCATTGCAAATGTGCCGATGATCTGTGGGACTGTTTTGCTTTCTGGTTGGAGCCATTTTATCAGGAGTTCTCTGAGTCGGTGAAGGCTTCTCAAGGACTGTTGACTGAGTTGTACTTCAGAGCTCAAAATCTCTGCCTGTAGGTCTGTCCTGAGATGTCATACTTTTTCAGGATTTCACTTTTCACCAGGTCATAGTTTTCTGACTGTGAAGTGTCCATATTGCTGTAGGTAAGTTGGGCTTTCCCTGTCAGGTAGGGTACCAATCTAATTGTCCATTGCTGCTTAGCCACTGGCAGGCTGTGGCAACTCTTTCAGAAGTTGTCAGCTATGCCTCAGTATCATCCGAGGTACACAATTTTGTAAGCTTAATGACTTTTAAGTTGCTTACAAGGCATCCAGCCATTGCTGCTTCTGTTGCTGCATCTCTTCTCTCATCTGCTGTTCCTGTTGCTGCATCTCTTCTGTCCTCTGTTGCTCCTGTCACTGTATTCCTTCTTTTCTCTGCTGTTCATGTTGTTGCATTTTTCTTTTCTCTGTGCTTCTAAATGTTGAAGCTCTTTTCTCTCTGTTTCTCTGTCTCTTTTATTGTATAGCCCACCATTTGAAAAAGCCGGTCAGGCTTTCAAGTTCTGTCACTGCCTATTCTTTTTCCATAACTGGTGTTGGCTGTACAGTCTTATCTTGGACTTATGTCTCTGATAGTTTGGCTGCCATTTCCTGATAACCACTCCTGGGCTTCCTACTGCAGAATCCATAACTTTCTATGCTTCCTGGTACTAAGTCCAGTACCCACACACAAAACTCCTGATTTAGACTATGCACGGTTTAAATCCCACTTAGGCTGACAACATCTGTCATTGAGGCATAGGTCAGGTGGCATAGGAAAACCAGGAGCAGTTGTAGGTGTGCCCCTAAACAGCGACATGTGTCGATATTGACAACAGTGCCATTCCACCGAGAAGTGCAGCTGGGAGCAGGCACCCCTTCCCTGACCTACACCCCTCCCCAAACTAACTGCAACCTGGGTTAGAATCCTAAAGTTGGAGAGCCAGCCCCAAAGAAACCTTCACTGATATGGTGCGACACCATGCTGACTACAAATCGCTGTCACATGGAGCCTGGCGCCAGGATGCCAATCGACGTGTTTTTTTGTCGAGCCGGCATCGAGAGCCGCAGTTGCAGAAGTCGCAGAAAGTGTTTATTAGTACTAGCAGTAACAAAAAATAGAAAGATGGGAAAAGACAGAAAAGGCAAGGGAAGACTGAGAGACAGTGAGAGGCAAGAATTGCGAGACTGTCGGGTTGATGAAATCCTAGGACTCATGAGAAAATTGGTTGCGCAACTAGACAGACAAGAGACAGGAAAGGAAAGAAAAGAACAGATCATTGCATTCAAACTTCCATAACAGCTGGAGCAGGGTCCTTATTCAACCCTGTCACAGCCAGGAAGACAAACATAAATACAGTAAAACCATAATACATCTTCTTGCTGGGAAGAGGTATCAGTCAGTTTGAAAATGTGGTGAAGTTCTGGAAACTAACTTTGTCATAAGTTTCTGTAAGTTGTTGTTTGTAAGTTGTGTTTTAAAATTGGCCTAAGCTCCTTAAGAACTTAAATACAGAAGAGCCACTGGGGATTGAGGTTAAAGGCTGGGAGGAGGAGTTTAGGGGTTGCAAATTTCCTGTGAGCAAACTCTTAAGGCTAATAGTCAGGTGGGGAAAAGTTCAGCCACTCAAGTGTTGCAAGTTTAAAAGTCTTTAACTAGTGGGGAACCTGATGGCTCACCCAGGAAACCTACTTGAGGGGATGGGACCATATGTCATTAGGGCCCGCATCTTTGGGAGGGTAGGGTGCACAGGGTGTGGGGCAGCCTTGATACTGGACTGGGCTTGGAAGTTCGGTGGTTGCCCAGTGTGCTACCAGCTGGCACAGCTTAGGGAGGAGGTTGAAGGGATTAGGAGACAGCTGGGGAAAGGGGGAAGTATGGTTGGGGAATAGGGCAGGGGCTGTCCCACAGGGTTGCACCAAGCACTAGGGTGGGGCATAGGGAAAGGAGTGCAAGAGAGTACTGGGGTCACAATAGACCCTGGCAGATGGGGCCCAAACGGAGGATACTACGAAGGAAGCAGGCAGGTAACTTGGGACCCTCACAGACAGGGACAAAGGGAGGACATTCTCAGGGAAGTAGGCAGATGGCTGGGGCTGGACAGAAGAAAGCAATGGGGAAGTGGATTGGACCTTAAGCTCAGTAACCGCTTCAATTCTCTTCTTCTGCTTGAGGATGAGGGGTTGATGTAGCCGACAGGGGCGGTTAGAGATTGAAAGGAGCAGAGGGCAGGAGGCAGGGGCTGGATAGCAGGAGGAACATGGAGGAACTTGGAATGCAGGAACATGGGGGAGCAGGGGATCAGAGCAGGAGGATAAGGGTGTAGAGGGAGGAAAGTGCAAGGAAAAGGACCAGTTGGGAGGAAAGGGCAAGGCAAAGGATCAGAAGTACAAGGAGGATACAGTAAAGGGAGCTGAGGGTTTAGGCCAAGGGAGCACAACAAGCAAGGAGGGCTGAACAGAGATGGAAAGAAAGGAGGACGAGCCAGGCTGGTTTAACAGATGGGGGAAGGACCAGCCATGAGCGGTAACGGTGGGGGTAGCGAGGTACAGAAGGATACCAGGAGGATGAGAGGCATAGGATCGGAGGGGAGGTGGCCAGGGTAAATAAGGAGGGATGGCAGGTGGCACCCAGATGGGGAGGAGCAAGGAGCCGTGGGGGGGCTAGTAGAAAGGATGAGGAACATGGAAGGGGATGGAGGAAAAGGGCAGCTAGAGTGCTCCTGTTGGGTGATTCCATGATCGGGGATCAAATGGGATAGGAGGGAGAAGCCTGTCCAGTTAGAACAAAATGCTTTCCTGGACTAATAGTGCACAGGGCCAAGCATGAGGTTCATTTATTTATGTATTTATTTAAAAGTTTAACCAGGAGGGCATACTGAGCGATGCAACGCCGATTCCAGATGGCCCTGGGGAGACGGAAAGTTCATAAATGATTAGCAAACATTTCATGATAGGTACAGAGCATGGATGAGAGACAACACATTATACAAGATACACCTGCCTCTTGGCAGGGAGAAGAGTCTAAAACTGTTAGTCGGATGGAGCTCATAGTGAGGCTAAGTGCTGCAACATTAGAGATTTCTAATGGTAAGCCAGTCATATAAGCAAGTCTACAGATGAATAGGTGATTAGGCTAGTTATGGGGCTAGCTGCAGGTGCAGGTGGTGGTGAAATGCTGTTTGAGTGGCAGGGTTTAGTTGCTGAGGGAGGTGGAGTGTCTGAGTTCAGCAGGGAGGGAATTTTCCGAAGGCATTCGATACTTGAAAGCATTCTGACCTTTGGTGGAGGAGATGCGGGAAGGTAGAGGAGCCTGGAGTCGGTGTTATGGAGTGCATAAGTTGAAGGAGTTTGGGAAGCTAGGGTAGTTGAAAGGTACGAGGAGGACCTGGGTCCAGTATTTTTCTGTTAACCTGGCACAGTGCGCCATTCTCCAATCTGTAATGAGGGTAGATCTAAGGATTTGTATAGGTCACAGTGGTGAGTAGTGAGCGAGTAGTCCAGGGCAAATGGAATGAATGGAAGAGGGGTTCCAGTCTGGACAGGGCGGACTTGGGGCGTGCTGTAGACTCAGGCCCCATAGTCAAATAGCGGAGGATAATTTTCTAAACAATTTCTTTGCGAGTTGTCAGGGAATACAACCTCTGTTTCGATAGAGGGCACCCAGTTTCGGTGAAGTTTTCTGTGGATAAGCGTCTTTGTGGGCTGAGAGTCGTGGTGTTGGTCGAGCCAGACCCGAGGTATCTGAATGCGGTACAGGTCTCAAGGGGGCCCATCTAAAGTGTGGAAAGTAGGGGATGTGCAGACCGAGAGAGCCTTTGCCTGGTCCCGAAGGTGAGTGAGACAGTTTTCCTGGGTTGAGAAATAGCTGGTTAGAGTGGAGCCAGAGCTGGACTGCATTAAAATCCTCCTGGAGTCTGGGTGACACTTCAGTGGGGGTGGGACCTGTGGCATATAGTACTGTGTTGTCGGCATACATGTGCATGGACGAGAGAGGGCAAGCTGAGGGCAGGTCATTTAGAAAGATAGAGAAGAGTAAGGGCCAAGGACTGATCCTTGTGGAACCCCTGTTTTGACAGGAATTGGGGCAGCGATATGTGATCCAATTCTTACTGCTTGTTGCCTCCTTCCAGGTAAGAATTGAACTAGCTGGTGGCCTCACCTTAGAGGCCAGCAAAGGTGAGTTTAGATAACAGGAGTGAGTGGGAGACTGTATTGAAAGCTTTAGCTAGGTTTTGAAGGTGGCTGAGGTGACGTGTCCTTTATCCATGCCAGTAAGGATGTCGCTAGAGCCTTAGTAGGAGGTGATAGTGGAGTGCGATTTCTGGAAGCCGGACTGGTAGTGTGAGAGAAAGAAGGAGGAGGAGTCGAGGAAGGTGGATAGTTGGGCGAGGGCAAGCTGTTCCTGGACTTTGGCTAAGACAGGGAGAAGGGAGATAGACAGTAATTGCCTGGCGAAGGGATCGCCACCTTTGGAGAGGGATGACTGTGGCATTTCCATTCAGCCGTGATTTTGGCGAGACAGAAGGAGAGGTTGTAGAGGGAGGTCACTGGGGTATGGCTGGCAGGGCAGAAAGAGTAGCATCCTGGAGTCGAGAACTGTGGAGGTTCCCGGACATACTGGTCCACTTGGGTACCAATGACATTGAGGGAAATAGTGAGCTAGAGATACAGGTTCAGGAGCTTGCCAGGGTCTGTCATGATATAGGATGCACAACTTCCTTCTCAGAAATCCTGCCAATGCCAAGGGCTAGTGGGGAACACAAGAGGAAGATTACGGTGATAAACCAGTGGCTCAGGGTGGTGTGGGGCCAGAGGGTATGGGTTGATGGGGATTTGGGGGAGATCTGGAAGGATAAGGGGCTGTATGCTAGAGACAGGCTCCATCTCAATTTGGAGGGAAGGAAATCCTTAAGTTGAAAATAGAGGGTTCATTGGTGAAAGGTGGGGTTTAAACTTGTGAAGGGGATGGAGAAGAGGCTGTCGAGGGGGTCCGATAGGAGAGACTCTGTCTCCACCCCTGGGTAGCTGGAGGAATGCAAGAAAAGGCCGACTGGTAAGGTGCAGACCAGGGAAGACAGAATCCCACGGGAACACTAGCAGGGAAATGGAAGTATAGGAAAGGGTGGAAGGTAGTCCTGCTAAATGCCAGGAGCTTGGGCAGTAAAATGCCGGAGCTCCAAGCAATGCTAACTGAGGAGGCGGTGGATGTGGCAGCGGTCACTGAGACCTGGGCCACCACAGGGCATGACTGGGACCTGAACCTGGAGGTTACACTATGTTCAGGAAGGACAAGGGGAGGGAAGGAGAGGGGTAGCAATGATAGTCAAAACTGCATTGGTGTAGGAGGAGGAGGAGGCGAAGGAACTGTGGAGGTGATTTGGGTCACCTTGATAACAAGGAGGGCAAGAGAGTAAAAATAGGAGTGGTGTAAGCCCTCTGCGCTGGCAGAGGAATTGGAGGAGAGTCTGGTGGCAGCTGTTGGGAGACACTGCAGATGGGGAAGGATGGTGGTGTTGGAGGACTTAAACATGCCAGGAACAGACTGGGAGACTATGATATCCTTGGTGGCCAGGGAACAGAGGTTGTTGGATGTCTTTCAGGATGTTCCTAACTCAGCAGGTGGGGAACTGACCAGGGAGGCGAGATACTGGATGTGGTCCTGGCAGACAGTGACCAGATTGGGGACCTGGAGGTAAGGGAACTCTGGCGGGAGTGACTATTAGACGGTCTGGTTCCGCCTGGAACCTAGGGAGGGTAGAAGGCTGCACAAAGACAGAGGTAACTGACTTCAGGGGGCGGATTTCAAGGAAATGGGAAGGATCCTTAAGGAGCACTTGGATGGGATTGGGCCAGACATGGATGCTGACAGTGGGTGGAAATCATCAGGGGGGGTGCAGGATGCTACCAGCACCTGCGCAAGAGTAAGACAAAATGTGGTAGGGCCCAAAACTCTTCTAGTGGACCAGGGAGGTTCAGGAGGTGGTGAGGAAAGAAGGCCTATAGGCAATTCAAGTACTCAAGGAGTGAAAGGGACTGAGGGGAATACGAGCTGATGGCCAGAAGGGCTGCTAGGGTGGTGAGGGCAGCTAAGGCAAGGAAGCAACAGAACCTGGCCAGGAAATTTTGAGAGGAACAAGGGGTTCTTTAGATACACTGGGGAAAAATGAAGGGTGAAGAAGCAGATTAGCAGGATTAAAACAGGGAGGGATGGATGGGCACAAGACCCGGGGAGCAGGCTGAGGTACTAAATGAGTACTTCACCAGTTTTACCAAGGAAAATGGTGGGGGTTGCATCATACATGGAGCAGACTGTGAAACTGAGGAGGGGACCCTTACCAATCGGCGGGTCTGGGGAGGGGGAGCATCAGTGAAGGGTGGGGAAGGCAAAGCAGGGGACGAGGTAGCTGAGGTGGAAATCATGGCAGAGAGAGTGAGCGAAGCCCTCAGGTTCCTTAAGATGGAGAAAGTACCAGGCCGGATAAATTACATCCCAGAGTGCTGAAGGAACTGGCAGATGTCCTGGCAAAACTGGCGGAGATCTTCAGTATCTCTCTGAGGACAGGGTGGGTGCCCCAGGACTGGAAGGTGGCATATAGTGTCTGTCCATAAGGGGGATCAAGGAGGTGGCAGGAACTACAGGCCCATCAGCCTGACATCGGTTGTGGGCAAGGTGATGGAGGGCATTGTCAAGGAGAGACTAGGGGGTCCTGGAAAAGTTGTGGGTGCCTGGACGATAACATGGATTTGTCCCGGGAAATCATGTCAGACAAACCTTGTGGAGTTCTGTGACTGGGTGACGAAGTGCCTTGGACCTGGGTAGACCAGTGGACGCCTCTTTCTTGACTTCACAAGGCGTTTGACTCTGTTCCTCAGGGGAGCCTGTTGGATAATCTGGGAGAAATGGGGTGGGGAACCAGCTGATCAGATGGACAGGCAATTGGCTCCAGAACTGGACCCAGAGAGTCATGGTTGGCGGGATAGTCTCATCCTCAAGGAGGGTCATTAGTGGAGTCCCTCAGGGATTGGTCCTGGGCCCCTCCTGTTCAATGCCTACGTCTCTGACATAAGGAAGGGTATCAGGAGTGAGATGAGTCTCTTTGGGATTACTCAAAACTGGGGGGCGATGGAGGATGGGGAGGAGAGGAGGGTGGTCCTACGGGGACCTGGAGGATCTGGAAAGGTGGTCTAGAAAGCGGAAGCTGAGGTTCAATGCAGGGAAATGCAAGGTACTGCACCTGGGAGCCAGAAACCCGGGCCAAGTGTACACCGGGAGGGGAATGCTACAAGTCTCGATGGCAGAGAGGGACCTGGGGTGGTGGTGGATGTTAGGCTAATCAACTCGGAGACTTGTAGGAGGGCAGCGGCAAGGCCAACAGGATGCTTGGATGCATCACTAGAGGGCTCACCTCAGAAGGAGGAAGTGATACTCCACTGTGTAACTGCTTGGTGAGGCGCACCTGAGTACTGCGTGCAGTTTTAGAGGCCACATTTAAAGAGGGACATTGAACTCCTGGAGAGGGTCCAGAGGAGGGCAACCAAAATGATTTGGGGTTTGGGGGATAGGACCTATGGGGAGAGGCAAGAGCTAAATATGTACACATTGGAAGAGAGAAGGGACCGGGGAGGGGGACTGATAGAGGTCTTCATGTACATGAGGGATAAATAGTGGAGGAGCAGTCGGAGTGCTCTGAAGGGGGCAATTAGCATGGGTGGAAGCTGGAGGGAGATTCAGGGAGAAAGGAGGAGGTGCTACTTCACTGAGAGGGTGGTGGAGCCATACAGTGGAGGGGTTCAAGAGGGATGGGCCAGGTACAGGGAAGGGTTCTGGGAGCAAAACCAGTGCAGCGAGAATATCTGGGACTGGGAAGAGAGAAGCCAGACAGGGAGAGGGGGCAAGGTCAGCTCCCAGGATGGGGCTGACCAAATGAGCAAACACGAAAGACCGTTAGGCCTATTCTGCTGGCATTTTAGTATGTTAGTATCAGTCAAAACATTTAATTAGCTGTATCAGCTGCTTTCAAGCATTTTGTCATTGTAGAAAGATTATGTAATACCTTTTGAGTACTGAACACATCAAAACCAGATTCATTTTACAGGTGCTAGGCAACAATATTCTTCCATAGAGAACTTGCATATGTGGATTGGATCATGTAGCGGCTCACCCTAGATGTCCGATTACATTACTCCTGCATTATGGGCTGAAGTAAGGTTGAGGGCCGTGGTCAATAGGTTCTGTGAAGATTTCTGACCCAGAAATGTCACGTTAAAGTTCAGGCGCAATTTGCTTAGTGCTTCAACACGAGAAGATAAGTGAGCCTGATTATATGCTAGCACTACACTGGGAAAACACTACAACCTATTGTGGTCCCCACTGGCACCACCCACCCAACTCCCAAACAATGCAATCAACAGTTTGCCCAAAATATAATTCTTAATGAGCTACTAATAATATACATACAACGCAAGATTGTAAACAGTTAACAAATGGTTTTATTGGGAATCAGGAACAAGGTCCTAGGGAAGGAAAGGGTTAATTCAAACAGTATATTTTTCAGCAAAAATCACTGTTTTGCTAGGCTGTCTTCTGGTGTCCTGTCCTTCTAGACACAGACCAAAATGTAATGTAGCTTGCCCAACTAGTCACAATGCTCAGCCAGGCTGTACCTGTTGCCTACCCTAATCTCCACTGGTACCAGTTAATTACCCAAAATGTTGGTTGATATGCACACATGTAGTGGGTCAGCCTGTAATATAAGTGTGTTCGAGGAGTATTTTGTTTTATCAGGATGTAAAGGTTACCTAAGAATACACTGTAACATATAAGCAAAATGCTAATAATCTTGTCTTAGTAATACAACTGTTTAACAGTGACTCCACCACAAAACAATATACTGTATGTATCTAGTTACAACTAATAAACTTAACATCACAATACTGGATATACCAAGCAAGGTCAAACTTTTATTTTACCTGTTTGAGACAGGAATATAATGCGATAGTAATACCAGTACTACACCACACAATATTCACTATATTTCCCAATGCGCTCCTCAGAAAATAAATATACATGTGCTGTATTTTCAGGTTTTAACTCACCAATATTGGCTTCTGTAATCTAAACTGTTGTGTGGTGCGTCAGTGTAGGCTGTGTGGAAAGGATTGTTACTAAGTTATATTTTATACCTATTGTAACTACTGTAAATAATGGCAGTATGTGTTTTCTGTAACTAATTCCAGGTCGCTCTGAAAAAGGGATCTCTGGTCTCAGTGGGTTTACCCGGTTACCAAAATCTAAATAAAAAAAAATAAATTGTACCCAGCGTAAGTTACAAACTATACATTACCAGCAACAAGTACCTGTATTATACAAATGCTCTGCATGGCTTCTCTTACCTGTTCTGTGCTTACTGAGGGAGCACTGTGCACTGAATGTGAGCTCCTCTAAGAGTACTTCCTGACTGGCATCAGGAAAGCATCAGGCATCCTGCTGCACTCCCAACCAGCCCATTGGGCTTCCCTTCTGGCAAGCAGTTGCCTCAGATGCCAAGTAAAATGAAACAGGGACTTGTATTAAAAAAAAAATGATTTAATATTTTAGTGCCCAGTCCCACATGTTCTGTGGAATGCCTGACAGCATACTGAAATAGTAGGCTTTATTAGGTGACTGTCCTTTCACAGACTGTTATACGTATTGGGGAGGCGGAGATGGGTACTGAAAGGTGGAATTAATTAATAGTACCTATACCAATTTGTATTTCTCATTGGGGTACTGTGATCAGGCCATAGAAGGGAAGACTTTGGAAATGGAAGACAGTTGGCAAAATGCTTAAAATCTGTAACTAGAACAAGTGAAAAGTAAAACTCAAAAGTATTATCTAAAACAAAAGGATTACCTAAAAATATCTAAGTATATAGGGAGGTGAAGAGTGAAGCAGCGTACATCTCCCTCAGGTAAATGAAACATTGTTATGGTAACATCTGGTGCTTGAAATTCCAGTACTGTTATCTATGTTGTGGCTACAGATAGGAAGAGAAAAGACCCTCAGAGGGACTAAGTACTGTTTTGCTGTCCAGTGTCCAGTATAGAAGGATTGTGGATCTGAAAATAAATGAATATGTAGATTGCTAGTCAAATTATTGGGTGCTAATCTAAGCTAACAGTCAAACCATATATTTGTTGATTGCTTGGAAATCTTTATAATATTCCTCCTTTGTTAAAAGTTTGCTTTCAAAGATTGCCACCCCTTCTCCCAATTTGTATCTTTTCCGTTACGAAGAATCTTAAACTGGAGTCACATGCCCATTCAGTTTACATTGTCTGGCAAACGGTGAGTCCTCATTACCCTCCAGCTATCCCCATTATGCTCCCCATACAGGTTTTAAGTTCCCTCTTGGTCTTTCATATATATCAGATCACAGGGACATTTCATCATATATATCACCACTGTGATCTGATAGGTAATGCATTTTTTTTTAATTTTTGTTGAATGAAGCACATATAGTTCCATGCTTTATACATCCTTAACACCATAAAATTAGGTTATAACGTAAGCCATTGAAAAATCTAAAGCAATACATTTTATGCTGAGTGTCATTATGAATTGTCAATAAATACAAGATCGTCCACAAAATTCAGCTTCTGTTATTAAAGAATACAAAGAAAGCAGATGAAATCTCCCAGTTAACTAATTCTTGTATTTTCATTGTCTCACTGGCACTTGCATTGTGAATCTTCTTAAAGGAGAACTGTGGGCAGACTTGAAGCCTCGGAACTATGCACAGATCGGGCTTCAGGAGACTGGAGTTCCTGCAGGCACAATATTTATGAAAGTGTAGTTTTTATCTTAGTACTCGTAAAAATAGTGCAAAGCTCCATACTAGTGGGCATTGTCTAATACTGTGGTGCTCACCCCTCCCAGTTAGCTGCTTACCCGGATGCTGATGCAACCGCCCCACTTCCTGTATGGTGCCCCCACGTGCGGAGATTTAATAATCTCCATATCTCCCATGCCATGCTTTATGTTTATAGACTTTGCCTAAATGTCATAGTCTGTAAAAGTAAAGTACGGCATTGGCGATATGGAGATTATTAAATCTGTGTACATAAGGGAAAATACAGGAAGGGCAAAGGCATGTCATCAACTCACATGGTTAGCAGTGCAATCTTGGGGGAGCGAGCACCATAGTATTAGAAAATGCCAGCTGGTACGTGGCCTCATACCATTTTTTTATGAATATTAAGGTAAAATATACTCTCAGAAATATTGTGCCTGCAGGGGGATCGGGTACTAAAGCCCCAGTCTGTGTAGTGGTCGGAGCTTGAAGTCTGCCCATAGTGCTCCTTTAAGTTTGTACATATTCGAGGGTCGGCAGGGGGAGAAGGATGGAGTGTCCTGTGAACAGCTCTCCTTCTCCGGCGAGCGTGCTCCAGCCCATGACAGACCCCTGGTGGAGGCTGGGGTTCTGCAAGTGACTGGCCCCAGTACGCTCAGGGGCGGGATGGATGCAGGCTGTCACTGCACGCTCTTGGCCGCCCTTACAGAGAGGGAAACACTGCCGCCTGTTGCCTTGATGACATCTGCCCTGCCGCCTTCATTGTTCCCAGGCTGACTCCGACCTATCCGTCGTTTGCGGCACTATGGGCCAGGTGCCGCTGCCTCCGCCTGGAAGGAAAGCCAGTGGGTATCAGGAGTGCGGCTCATGTAGGGTCTGTGACCAGACCAAGGGTTCCGTGCAGGTGGCGGACAAAAGATGAAAAAAAATAAAAAACGTTTGTACATTTTAGAACAGTTTATACAATGGCAGGCAGCTTTCACCAAACAAAATTGGTGAACAGTATATCCTACGGTCAATTTTATGTTCAGAAGGAAATAGTACTCACCCAGTAGAGTACCAACTAACTGGCACATTTCTCAAAGATTCATGACAAGAAAGTATCCAAAGAAAGTGGTGGAGGAGGTCAGGAAAGGGCTACCATGGTGGAGAGGATGACTTTATACAGGGCAGAGTGCAATGATAAGAGGAAGAAGGAAATTAACAGATTGTTATGGCAACCACTTATAGCAATTACTTTAGGGACATCAAACAAATGAAACAGTGACAAACTTGCCAAACAACTGAAGAGGGCCAACAGGTATTTGCACAGAAACTCCTAATAGTAGCCAAAAGGGGATGGAACATTAACCATGATTATCAGAAATGCACCCTACAGGTCAGGCCCCTGCTCCCACAGTGCCAAACCTCGAAGTGCAATATGTGAAAAGGAGACAAACAGGGTAACCCTCCTGTCTGTTTTGGGTCTGAATCACCTACTAGCTTCGAGTCCTGGGAATCAAATGTGAACCTTTCCGCTAGCACACCCAGTTAACAGGCTCAGATATGTACCTCTTCGGGATGCAGTACAATACTCCACCCAGTGGTCACCCAGCCAGGTTCACAAGTCTACCCTTATGAGTCAATTTGAGACCTAAGTATATTCTTTCCTTAGCAAGATTGTAACACACATTTTTAAGCCCTTAACAGTTCTTGTCAGAATTACCGGTACTGTTTCAGCCTCCACATGCAAAAGAAAAGTCTCAAGCAGGGTTAAATAAATGAAAAGGTTTACTGGAATTAACAAAAAAAAGTTAATACATACAAAACATGGAACTTATAACAAAAGTACTTAAAGTCACAACTAAATTGGAATTTTACAGAAACAAAATGCCTGATACTTAAATTTCTAGCCTAGCTAAGTTCCAGTTGAGTGTTACTGTTTTTTAACAGACGTGCCTTTTAGGAGTTCAGAGATGAAGTGTCCTTTCAGCCAGAGGATACTAATCTAGCATGTCCCTCCTTTCCTATAAGGTCACAGCTCACAGCATCACTGTTAGCCCATAATTAATTTGTAGCCTGAGTAAGAATATCCAAAGGATGTTATTTTACCGCTGGCTGGAAATCTGTAAGATGGCAATATTACAGTATGACAGTCTCTTTGATCTCTACCAGCTTCCTGGCCTACAAAATGATTGCCAGTTTACAAGTAAACAGGAATCTGCTAAAATGTTCTTTTCCTCAGGGGTTATAACATGCATACCTTGTCCCCAGCAGATCAAAGCAGGAATATTTAACGATGGGCTAAAACCTGGCATTTTGAAGGAAACACTATGTCTCAACAGAGAAGGAAACTAACCATCTGCTACTGCAGTTACTGTGTGTGGGTGGGGGTGAAAGGTCAGGCCCTTTTTCAAACTGCTAGCTGCTATTCCCTAAGCAGACATTCACATAACATATATTTATATCACAAATATTATACAACATAATGACAAGTAGATGGCAGAGCATCACACTGATGACCTGAGTGGCCATTTTGTATCAGGTTAAGCAGTGGAAGGTTCGGCCTTCATACAGAGCTGTTGGAAGTAAATAGGACCAACTGGTCTAAGTGGACCACAAGATAACAGTCACAAGAGAAAAACATTTTTTATCCAGGTTGGACATAGAAAGATAGAAAAAAGTCGACAGAAGGAAACCAATGGTCCATCTAGTCTGCCCATGTGTTCCTTGGACCGTCTCAGATCCCAGGACCTAACCCACCTTCTGCCTAATGCCTCCCACTGTTCCTGTTGGTTTGGTTGCTCTTTAGTCTTTCCCTCCCCACTGCCGACCAGCAGCCTTAGCTTTGCTACAAATGCTGGTATATAGCCCCAACCTATGCACTTTTGTCCTGTGCCTTTTGTCCTGCACCATCATGTGTTCTGTGTCTCCTGTTGCTTATAGCTGCACATTACTGTCTGCAAAATGTTCCCTTGTATTGCTGCTATATGTCAAGTAATTGTTATATGCTCCATACAATATCGAGTGTACTCATGTGTTGTTGCTTGTAGTTTAATGCAGTTGTATCCATATGCTGCTATTTACCTCTGTTGTTTACTCAGTTGATAACCTGTGTGTTATCCAACCCCTTGTACCCCGTCAGCACCGGAGATGAGCATCTTGTTGCTCAGTGTGCCTTTCCTAGTGAAATGATTTCAATAAATAAATAAATAGTCATGTCCCACCCAGCTTGAATGAAAGGGAATTATCCCTGTGGCATCCCACTGGTCACCGTTCCTTCCTTCCTTGTAGCACACTCCATTCATCACTACCCCGTGTCCTTTCCTCTAACCAATTTCTTATCCAGGTCACCACCTTATTATCTAACCTTAAGTTATGCAACTTGCTTACTAATCTCCCGTGTGGAATGGTGTTGTGAAAGCTTTGCTGAAATCAAGGATACAACCACGTCACTGTTCCTCCTGATCAAGCTCCTGGTCACCCTGTCAAAGAGATTTATCAGATCTGTTTGGCATGACTTTCCCTCTGTGAAACCATGCTGCCTTGAGTCCTGCAAACCGTTAGATACAAGATAATCAAAAATTCTTTCTTTCAGTAGTGTTTCCATCAATCCACCACCGATGTCTGGCTAACAGACGTGATTGCTCACCTCTTCCTGCTACCACTTTTGTGAAGTTGGACTATATCTGCCCTTCTCAGTCCTCTGGAACCACAGCAAACTCCAGTGATTTGTTAAAAAGTGTGCCAGAGGTGTTGCTAGTGGCCAAGTTCCCTCAGTACCGTTGGATGTACCCAATCCGACCCATGGCTTTGTCTGCCTTCATGTTGTCAAGTACTTTCCGACTTTCCCAGACGAAAACGGACTACTGTCTATTTCCTTCACCTTGAAACTTCTGGTGCCTTTTTGTGGTCTCTCCATCCCCTTCTAACATGAAAATTGAGCAGAGTATTTGTTTAAGATGTTCACCTTTTCTTGATCCTCTCTGTGTAGTGCCCCCCAACACTTTAACTGCGTAATTCCTTTGTCTTCTTTTTTCTTTTTGCTAACATATCTAAAAATATCTTGTCTCTTTTTAGTGTACCCTGAGCTATTCTTTCTTCAGTTTGTGCTTTTGCTCTCCTTACCACTTTGCTCACCCCTCTTTTTTCCTGATACACTTCCTATGCTCTTCTTTCTGGATCAACTTGTACCTTCTGAATGCTACTGTTTTAGCCTTTATATTTTCTGTTGCATCTTTTGAGAACTATAGAGGTCTCTTCATTCTTGTACTTTTGCTAACTTGCTTAACACAGAGGTTTGTTGCCTTCATTATGCTCTCTTTTAGTCTGGCCCATTTTCCTTCTACTCACCCACATCCTCACCTCCCTTTTCTTTCGTGATGTGTTCACACATCTTAATAAAATGAGCCCTTCTGAAGTCCAGGACCCTTGCCTTTGTATGGTTGGATTCTGTACTTGCTCTAATGTTGAACCACACAGTATGATGATCACTGGTCCCCAGATGGCTCCCCACCCTGATATCTGCAGTACTGTCTCTGTCAGGAAGCACCAAGTCCAGTATTGTCTCACCATGAGTGGGTTCCCTGACAAATTGCCTAAGAAATGTACCCTGCAGAGAGTCCAGGATGTCTCTACTACTGGCTGACACTGCAGCAGAGACTCCAATCTACATCTGACAGATTGAAGTTTTAAACATAGAAACATAATTTAACGGCAGATAAGGACTGCTTGGCCCACCTAGTCTGTCCATTTCCCTACCTGATGGATAAGCTGCAGATTCTAGTTAATCAACACAGATTACCTCCTACTCCCACTAGAATTGCCTTATGCCTGTGCCATGCATTCTTGAATCCTCCCACTGTTCCCGACTCCACAACTTCCTGAGGAAGGCTGTTCCATGCATCCACAACCTCTCTGTGAAAAAATACTTTCTAACATTACCTCTGGAGCCTTCCCCTCTATCTTCAAATTGTGCTCCCTTGTTCTTGCACATCTCTTCTTCTAAAGATACTACCTCTTGTACTTTATTAATTCCCTTGAGATACTTGAAAGTTTCTGTTATGTCCCCCCTTTCCTCAAGGGTATATATATTAAGCTGCCTCAGTCTCTCTCGTCATGTCTTCTGGTGCAGACCCTGCACCATTTTGGTTGTCCTCCTCTGAACAGCCTCCACTCTGTCTATATCTTTATGAGACGGGTCTCCAGAATTACTCGCAGTACTCCAGATGGGGTCTCGCCAACTGTCTGTACAGAGGAAAAACAACTTCCTGTTTTCTACTGTTGATGCCTCTCCCTATGCATCCCAGTATCCCCTCAGCCCTGCTACTGCCTTCTCACTTTGCTTGCCCACCTTTAGGTCATCTGATATAAATACTCCTAGGTCTCTTTTATTTTGTTGTTGTTGTTATTAACTCACCCCAGCAACACTTTACAGTTTTCTGTCATTTTGCCTATTTCTTCTAACATTAGCCTTTTCAAGTTCTCCCTTTCGCTGGAGGCCTGTATATCACACCTTTCTGAATACTGGCTCTTTTCTGATTCAAGGTAACCCGATAATCTCCGCCCTCCCTGAGTTCCTGTATTTCTGTTGCCTTTATAGTACATGCGAGATTGGCAGCAGATACAGGTCATTTGTCTGTCTAGCCTGCTTGAGTGTGCAGCACACTGTCTTGTTAAACTGCAGCTGTCCTCCTGCCTTGCGCCCTCTTTTAACTCAGCACCTTCCACTTTTGACCTCTCCCCCACCCTCTCCAGGGTTTTGATCCTCTTTTGGCCCTATCCCACCCTCTTTGAAGCTGCCCACCATCCGCAGTGCCACTACATCCTCTGGCAGCACATTCCAACCAGCCACCACCCTCTCTGTGAAATAGTGCCACCTCATCTCTCTCTTGAACCTTTCTCCTCCAGTTTCAGGCTGTGTCCCCTGGTATCCCACCCTCTTTTAACTTAAACAAGCTATCTGAATGAACTCTGTTTATGCCCTTCAGGTACTTGAATGTCTCAATCATATCCGCTTTCTCCCATCTATCTTATAGGGTGTACATGTTGAGCTCCCTCAATCTCTCCTCATATGTCTTGCCCCTATCCCCAGGATCATCTTCGTCACCCTACAGTGGACCCCTCCAATAGTTTGATGTCCATTTTCAGATATGGGCAGCAAAACTGTACACTGAATTGCAAGTGTTGCCTCAGCAGGGAACTGTACAGGGCAAATTACTTATTTCCTCCAAGAGGTGATCCCGGGCGATGCATCCCAGCATTCTGTTTGCTTTTGCCCCTGCCTTCCTGCACTGTGCAGAGTGTTTCATGTCCCCTGTCACCAGCACTCCCAGATCTTTCTCATCTGAAGTGGCCAACTGCACTCCCCTAACCAGTAGCTGTTCTCTGGGTTTTAGCCCCAAGTGCAAGACCTGCATTTTTTTGGCATTGAACCCAGCTGCCATATGGCTGACAGCAAGATTACTCCTTACAAATTGTCCTGATTTAAAAGAGATGGGTAAATTCAGTACCAAAGGCTAAAAAGTTTGGGACACAGGGTTGTAGGGTTTAGGTGAACCCCTCTGATGATTCTAGGCAAGAATATCAAAGTGGGTTATTTCCTGGTTAAAGGACATATCTGTGAATATTAGTGACACGTCTGAGAGTATTAATAAAAGTAATTGATGACTTTGTCCACAGAACATTTGGGAGTAGGGCTAACAACTGGTGACTGGGATGCATTTTTGGGGTCTTTACTGCCTCCAGACTTACCTGAACAAACCTAAGACAAAATGACGACACATGTAGATAGACAGGAGGTGGATGAGGCCATTAACACCCTCAGCAACAGTACAGCTCCCTGGAGTGATGGCATTCCTGGTGAGTCATATAAAATGTTTAAACAGAACTGGCAGACATTCTGACAGATCTGCATAATGTCATGTTGTCAGGACCTGCGTCATGGACAGCTGTGATGCAGGGTGTTAGGACTCTACTACACAAAAAGGGGTAAGGAGGACCTTCAGAACGGGTGGTCCCTCAGCTTGTTGAACACAGATTTCAAAATATTGTTGAAAATAATAGATAAATGGTTGGGGGAAGCAGCACTACTCTGATCCTCCCCACTCACACCTGTGCAATACCTGGGAGAAAATCCAGGATAACCTGATAGTGTGCCATGAGTTGGAGAATCAGGGAAACCTGAGTGACGTCAAGGGCCATGTCATGGCCTTGGACCAGGTAGGAAGGCCTTTGATAAGGTTAACTGTGATTTCATATTTGCTGTATTGCATAGGTATAGTGTCCCCACAAATACGCTTACGTCGCCCATTTTATATGAGGTTAGTCCAGTCTTTTCTTTAGTAAGTGAGACTAAAGTACAGGAGTATACTCCAAAGGCAGCGGTCAGGCAGGGATGCTCCATGAGCCCTGGCCTTGAAAGTCTTTGGTTTGGACCCAGTACTGCTGACTATAAATCAGGACACGGTGCTTGGTGAACTGACCCACAATCGGCAGCTTCACGCAGATGATGCCTGCCTGCTAGTGAGAGATGTGGGTTCAGGTCTTACGGTCCTAGCACACTTTGTTGCTTCCATTGGTGTATCTGAATTCAGGTTAAATATGGGTACGAGTTTAGGAATGTTTTTGAATTCTGGCCCTATTGATGCAGGTCCATAAGGGAATATCTGTTGAGTCTAGCCCAGTTCAAGCTTTGGTGCTGTGATTTGGGAATAGGGACCTGGCAGCATACAACTGGGATCACAGGATGAAAATTACTGAGGCCCAGGTGTCAAGATGGTGTTAGTGGCCCATGTCAAAACGTAATACTTATTGCCAAATCCTTCTTAATGTTGTCATTTTTGTATACTAGCTACATACTTTGCTTGTATATTTTAAAGTACTACCTGCCTCAACCTGCCAGCTGCTGCTGTTGTTGTGTTGTGTTGTCCAAATATTGTTGTACAAAACATTGTACACTTGTATGCAATGTACTACTCTGTTCCTATTGACTGTACTTGTTCAACTCTATGTAACCAACTCCAGGTCTCCCTGAAAAGGGACCTCCGGGGCCCAGTGTGGGCTTACCCGTTAACAAAATTTAATAAATAAATAAATATTCCTCTCCTGTAGTGATGGAAGCCGAACTTCAAAGTATTTTTTTCAGACTACTGTGGGATAATAAATTGAGTCCCTATTAAAAGGGGCATACATATAGGGAAATAAGGATGGGAAGTAAATATGACAAACTCCATTGTTTTCTTCAGTTGTGGGTTTTGTTTTTTTTGGTTTTAATGTTTGTTTATTACTCACTGGGGCTATATCTCAAGGCTTAGCATTGTTCCATAATGCGTGTGAACCTTAATTAAGGTATTGGAGCAACAAAACATGTCCATCCTTTCCCTCGACACCTTACATTCATACATGTTTTCAGAAGATTAAATTATGATGTCTTACTGGGATGACTGTCAGGGTAAGACAGGAAAATAGTTTTGTAAACATATTATGCTTTATTTTTTTACATTACACCAGTTTTTGATTTAGTGACTGGAGTGTCTCTGAGTACAATTACTAAACAACTTACCGACAGCAGGAACCCCCAAAAATGTGGGATGTGGTTCAGCTGTGTGCCCATGGGAGACAAAGTGTAAAGGGTAATGCTAGGCATAACAACTTAGAACAGAGAGGATGCAGAGACCGGATTGTAACCAGGTGGTGGAAACCATGGCAGACCTCTACTTCACATACTGTACTTCTACATTAAGTCTTTTGGCCTTCTTCTGGCCACTAGTTGGTCTGCTTCTGAGTTTCAGCACATTACTTATTCTGATTTAGTACTGGGGATGTGGATAAAACATGGAACAAATGATCTCAGAGAACATTATTGGTATTGTTTGCATGCATGAAACAGTGCATATGGCAGTCCAGATGTTGTTTGTGTTACAGAAAACACTTGTTCCTTTATATGTACTGTTGAAAATGTACATAATAAATTAACTCTAGTGAAAGATAACGAATTGTGTTGTTTACGGTATTTTGGATAATCTGTGGAGTTGTGATTGTTTGGTTTAGGAATCAGCAGTCAGTGGACTGTGGGTTCTTTGATGTTGGTCTACGTTTCTTTCCCTTTCTTTTCCATTTTTTGTTTAGGATCTTCATACATGTGCATGATATGATTTTTCTTTTTGTATAATATTGTTTGGTATGTACTTAGGTACAGTAGATGAAACTATTTACGTATATAATTTTTCTGATAATTCTTTTAATAAAATACCCTTACTCTTCTTGATCAATGCCATGAGATCTTTTACTTTCACCTGTACAGTGAGCAGAGGTGGGCAGATGGGACCTTGGTTTAACGTCTCACCCAAAGGACGGGTTGCAGGCCCTAAAAAGAAAAGAATGTATGGGTAACATGAGGTAGACTGTATGATTCTGATTGGTTCTTCAGTGCCCTGTACAGGCCCAACCTAGCACAACACAGAGTTGTTCTTCACTTGCCCTTTTAGACACAACCAGATATTAGTAAAAGGCTGTACTAGATGTTTCCTTCCAGGCTCAGCCCTCTAACAGTGCCTGTGATTACACTACAGAATGCTAAATTATCTGCTTGTGGTTGACCACCTGTACTGGCACGCACTACCCTCTCCTTACTTGTACCAGTGTTTAAACCCTATAATCTTCTTAGGGAGCTGCCAGTACTCACTGGGTACCCAGCCATGGAAGCATAGGAAGCACAGTGGCATTGCATGTGGTTGGGTGGTGGTGGTGCATTCAAAATAATTAGCAGTGCTTTGCAACATAAAACCCTGAACCCAAAGACTGTATAAGCCCACAACATGTATTTGTAAAGCCCACCTGGGTGGCCTGGTCTTTAAATGCTTTCCCAACTTTGATACAAAGATGTAGATACAGGGCAAGCCCTGAGTTTATTCACAGTTACCCAGATCAGGGATATATTTTTTATTAAAATACTTGAAAAGTAAACAAAACACCAGCACTAATGGGTCTTACTTTACAGAGATGGCACTTCAGTGGCCTATCATATATTTATCAATTTCTTGACACACGGTGCTTGTTCCTTCACTCAACTCCAAGATGCATATCAGCTAATAGAGAATAGTGCAAACTTCTTTTACATAAAGGCCCACCGAGAAGTCGGTTACTGAACCCCTACTTTTACTATTAAATGTTTCCATGTCTTCATTAAAAGGTACATATTGGCAACATCTAATAGGGCATCTGTATAGAGGCCTTAGGGTTCCTGGGGATAATCGTAGGGGTCATGGGCCGCATGGAACCAGGAATTCTCTACCTCTGTTTCATATGAAATGTAGATCAAATATATACCTTCCTCTGTTAAGATCCCTTCAGTCCCCAACTGGCAGAAATTTTCATGGAAATCCTGTAACTGGTTCTTTTAACACCCACGCTAAATTGGCAAAGTTCCTTCAGACACAATTTGGGCATCACTGGAGGCAATGTGGTGAAACTGGCCATGCATGTACATGTTTTCTGGACCTACCCTTACTGGTTCCCTTTTGCAGCAGATTATGGATAGTCTGTACACCCTAGTGGGGCAGAGAGTGTTTTAACCCCAAACTAGTTCTCCTGTCAGTTCCATCTGGGAATCTTCGTGACACCAAGAAAGTTCACTTCACTCTGACTGTATATATTCAGCCTAAAAGGCAATTCTAGGGACATGGATATGTTGTTCATCCACACTGTCTGGCAGGTTCCTTGCCACTTTAAATCTTGCCAGAAGGTTTTCAAGCTGGCTTCTCCCACCCACCCAGGTGGTAAAACTCGGCTCCGCCCCATGACGCCAGATCTTCCTTACCGCTTGGAAGCTCAGGTTCCCTCCTTAGCGCTCTGCGCTTAGACTGGTTCCTGATTCTTCAGTTCGTCCAATCTAGTTTTGAAGTTTTCTAAACTTGGTCTTCTCATCCCTCGCGCTCGCGATGGACAATTCGATTCCTGGCTCTGGAGGCGCCCTGGCGAGCAGAAGATGTCCAGGACTGATCCGCACTCCACGCATAGGTATACTGCCTCGACCTAGACCATGACCCGCAGGTCTGCGAGTTGTGCTGCGCTGGCCAACGCCCTGGAGGATCGCGCTGCCCGACAGCTCGGCGCCCAGGAGTTTTTCCCACTGGTAAAACCCAAAGAGGCTCAAGTAATGGTGTCCATGGGCGGCTGGCTCGGCTGACCAGCTCGAGTACTTGATTGCCCTCGAGGAGGAGGTGGCTCAGGCCGCATCTCCCTCCTCCTCGGTCATGGCATTTATCCCGCTCTCTCTGAGTTCCTCTTATTCGGCTTCATTCAAGGAGCTTAGCCAGTCCCTTTCCACGAAGGGAGAGGGGCCATCGGGACATTCCTCTCGGCCCAGGACAAGGGAGTCAAAGGGTAAGTCCCATCGTCGGCGTTCGTGGGAGCAGGAGGTCTCCTTCCTGGACAGCTGACCGTCGACTTCAGTCGAGGTTGCGCTCAGGCCGCTGGCTTCACGGGCGTCCCTGTCAAGCCAGCCTGCCGAGACTGCCGTCCAACGTAGTCGAGATATTTCTCAACCCATCAGCGGGTGGTCGACTGGTAGAGCCGTCAACCCCTCTCCGGTTCCCCTGTGGAGACAAGGATCTGCCTGCGCCTTCGGGCGGCAGTCCCGATCAAAGTGTCCGAGCCGAGGGAAGGCGGGTGTCCCCTCCTTCCCAGGCCCGCCCTCGCTTTCACCGAGGTCTCGGTCTTGACTTCATCTCGGTCAAGCCGCTCCGCCGACTTCGTTGATCTCGGTCTGGGCACCGAATTAAGTGGCGACACCGTTCCTCCTCGTCATCCTACTCGGATGGGAGGGCTTCACGCAGACTGTGTTGGCGTTACAAGGAGCTTATGTGGCAGCAGTTGCTGTTGTCCGGGAGTAATCGACTCCCGATTCATTCCCCGGCTATCAAGTGGCTACCGCCCAAACGCCGGAAGCAACTGCTTGCCTCAGTCGAGAGGCCCATTTCTGGGCCGGTCGCTTGTCCAAATCTAGCTGCCCCACCGATTGTGATGGAACCTCGGTCGGGTCATGGTCTGCCCCACAGGTTGTCGATCACCCTCACTCCTGGCCATCCTCAGCAGGTGGAGGGTGGCTCAGTCCTGAGGCAGCTCTTTGCAGACTCTTCAGAGTCCGATGACGACTCCTCCCTGTTCCCCAGGCGGGTTGGCCTGCAGTCCTCCGGGCCAGTCTCTGGACGATAGCCCATCATCCTTCTTGGGTCTGCTTAGGCTCATCTCGAGTCTACCGGATGCAGCTCGAGCCCGTGTCCAAACGGATCTGTTATCCCTGATGGAGATTCTAGACTGAGGGGATTCACCCACGGAGGCCTTCCCTGTGGCTGAGGCCATTGTTGGCCCAGCCTTGGAGCTTGGCAGCGGCCTGCTTCCTGTCCTGCGCCTGGCCAGGATGGCCAGGAAGTATGCGGTCCCCATCGGCTCTTTGTCTGTTTTCAGAGCACCCTCTGCCGAGGGGTTAGTCACGGATAACGTTCTTGGCTGCCCGAAATGCTCGGGACGTGGATTGGCTCCCCGACAAAGGAGTCCAAAAGGCTGGGCTATGTCAGGCACAAAGTATACGCTAGCGCCCTCCCTCGGCCTCCAACAGGCCAGCCTCGGCTGCGCTGATGGCACTTCTCCCACGCCCTCATGGGCTCCCTGGATGAGGTGATCCTCATCTCCCGGCCGACCTGGGACCACAGTCTGGCAGTGGACCAGGAAGAGGCGGTGGCTACAGCAGCTTCAGACTGCTCTGGACATAGGTGATTCCTGTGCCAGGTCAGTAGCGCATGGTGGCCATGCGCCAGAGGGCTGGCTGAGGATATCCACCTTCATGGCAGATATCCAGCACAAGTTGGCAGACATCCCTTCTTGGGGACTGACCTCTTCGGCCCTGGAGTGGAGGGACACCTCCAGCGGATCGAAAAGTCCAACGCCACTCTGGACTCTGTCACCTCCGCCCAGAGGGACAAGGGCCCGGCAACATCAACATAAGTCCTTTCATCCTTCGGTCCCTGTGGCACAACCAGCCCAACAGCACCAGTATGAGGGCCAGCAGGCTCGCGCTTGGTATCCCAAACCCAAGCCAGCGGCTTCCTCTAATGGGAAGCAAGGAGGTAAAGGCCCAGGAGGTCCCTCTGCAGGTCCCTTCTCCAAGCCTGCCCAGTGACGGGTTGAGGGCATTGCCCTCAACCTTGCCACCCTTTCCTGGGTCCCCCATGGGGGACGGCTCCGCCACTTCCCTTTCGCCTGGTTCGCTACCACCATGGACCATTGGGTGTGGGAGGCGGTAGGAAAGGGCCTGCCTCTGGTATTCAAGCAGACCCTTCCCTTTCGAGCCGTCACCCTGGGGCCAGCGGGTCCAAGCCTCGCTGTCAGCTCACCGAGCCAATACTGCCCTGCGCCTTGAGAAAGAGGTGATCAGGAATGTGGTGGATCCTCCTTCAGACCCAGGGTCTGTGTCCAGGAAATCCTGGTCCCAAAACGGACGGGGGCTGGTGCCCCACTCTCGACCTGAGCAGGTCCCAGGTCTCGGACCTTCAGGATGGTCACTCTGGTTCAGATAATCCCATCCCTGGAATTAGGCATGTGTTTCTGTTCCTGTACCTCCAGGACGCTGCTCTTCTCGTCCTGATCCATCCATTTCGTCAGAAATTTCTCCGCTCAGAGTGGAGGGATCTCTTTACAGTTCCAGGCCATGCCCTTCGGCTCTCTCTAGCTCCCAGGGTCTTCACCAATGCATGGCAGTGGTGACAGCATTCCTGCAGCGCCGAAGGGTCCGGGTGTACCCTACCTGGACGACTGGCTGGTGGCAGCCACCTCCAGAGTGGAGGTGGAGCAGTCCAGAGATCTGGCCCTCCAGATTTGCTCTTAGATAGGTCTCCTCATCAACGAGGCCAAGTTGGAACTCGTGCGAAGCAGGTGATACCCTCATCGGGGCAGAGCTTGATTTTCTTCAGAGCCAGAGCTCAGCTCCCGTGGACAGGGCCGGAATTCTTTCCTCCTTGCCCAATCATTCCTGGTTGGGCAGTTGCACCCTGCCCGGACCCTCGTCTCCTGGGCCTCACGGCCTGTTGGTACATGCATCCCCTTCAGCGGGACTGGCCAATCAGTGGTCACAATGCTCGATCCATTGGATCAGTTGGTAACAGTGACCCAGGAAATGTGGAATGCTCTCCAGTGGTGGACCGCTCCAGCACATCTGCAGGAGGGCATCCCTGTTCGTCCGCCCTGAGCCAATGGTCTCTATCGACCGCACATCTCTGATGGGTTGGGGTGCCCATCGGGGAGCACAGAGCGCACGGCCTCTGGTCCCCTCCGAGTACCAATGCTATATCAACCTGGAGCTCCGAGTGGTCCGCCTAGCTCTCACCACCTTTGCTCCATTTCTACGGGGTCAAGTGGCTCAGGTCCAGATGGACAATACTACGACCATGTACTACCTAAACCGCCAGGGGAAGCTCTCCAGATATGGTCTTGTGCGCAGCCTGGAGGCGGATCTCCTAGCCATTCACGTGGCAGGAGCCTCCAGCACCCTGGCCGATGCCCTAGCCGGATAGGGCCTGCGTGCCTCATGAGTGGTTCTTTCCTGTCAGAGGTAGTACAAGATCTCTTCTCCCACTGGGTCATGCCTCAGACGGACCTTTTGCGTCCAGGGAGAATGTGAAGCTGAGACTGTTTCATGCCCGTCCCCTCAGCAGGGCTCACTGCAGGGATGCCTTCTCGAGGCCGTGGACCCCGGCCTCTTCCATGCCTTTCCTTGATCCACAAGGTGCTTCCCAAGGCGAGGAGGAACAAGGCGCAGGTGATTCTGGTAGCCCCAGACTGGCTCCACCAGCTCTGGTATCCAGATCTCCTCAGTCTCAGCTCCAGGCTCCCGAGGCAGCTTCCAGCCCACCGGACCTGATCTCAGTCATCAGGGAAGGTATTCCATCCGGACCTTCAATCCCTGCACCTGATGGCCTGGTTCCTGAGCGGCTAGATTTCCAGGCCTTGAGTCTTCCGACGAGGTCCTCAGTGTTGTTGAGGCATCCCGTAGAGTCGACCAGAAAATGCTATGCCTTCAAATGGAAGAGATCCTCCATTGGTGTCAGGAAAGGGTCTGGACCTTCCTCCTGTTCCTTGGCTAGCATTCTGGACTACCTGTGGTCCTTTTCTCGGCAAGGGCTTGGTCGACAACCCTTAAGGTGCACCTGGCAGCCATCTCTGCTTACCGAGCGGGCCGGAAGCAGTCGGCACAGGAGAAGGTGGTCTGGCTGCTTAAGGCCTTGATCACATTTCCCTCCGTGCGAGAACCCCCACCTCCGCGGGATCTACTGCTGGTATTGGCCAAGCTCACGGGCAAGCCATTCAAACCAATGCACAGGTGTGATATCGCCACCTATTGTGGAAGACCACCGCCTTGGTGGCTATCACATCAACCAGAAGGATGGGAGAGCTCCAGGCGCTCCTTTGAGTCTCCCTATCTGGTCTTCCGCAGGGACAAGGTTGTCCTGCGCCCCCCAAGTTCCTCCCGAAGGTGGTGTCGGAGCTTCACCTTAACCAGGTGTTGACTCTGCCGGTGTTCTACCCCAGTCAGACCTCAGAGGCCGAATATAGGCTCCATATTGACCCTAGTTGAGCTCGCTACTTAAGGAGCGCACGGCTGAAGTTCGGGGAGAGGTTTGCCAGCTGTTTGTCACCCACGCTGAAGCCACCTGGCAGACCTGCAGCCAAGCGGACGATGAGCAGGTGGGTCACCTCCTGCATAGATCTCTGCTATGGGCGGGCATGAAGCCTCCCAGAGGGATAAGAGCTCATTTTACTCACCATACCACTGCATCGGTGGCTGCTTCCAGGATGTCCTTATCCAGGATATCTGCAGGGCTGCTACCTGGAAGTCGGCACATACCTTAATTACCCACTGCCACATCAACCTTGGGTCACGCTGGGATAATGGTTTTGGGGCCTCGGTTCTCCAGTCTTTATTCCCTAAGTAGGGGTGTGCGCCTTGCCTTCCTCCTCCGGAGAAGTGCTAGAGTTGCCAGACAGTGTGGATGAACAACATATCCATGTCCCTAGAAATACAGGTTACTCACCTGTAACAGGAGTTCTAGGAATGGTATATGTTGTTCATCCACACACCCACCGACTTCCCTGGCTTCGACGCACAACCTGGCTTCCAGCGGGCTAGATCTGCCATGGGGCAGAGCCGAGAGTTCTTCCACCCGGTAGGTGGGAGGAGCCAGCTTGAAGACCTTCCGCAAGATTTAAAGCGGCAAGGAACCTGCCAGACAGTGTGGATGAACAACATATACCATTCCTAGAACTCCTGTTACAGGTAAGTAACCTGTATTTACTCACCTTTGGCGACAACCCAGGGCACCAACACATGCTCAGTGGCACCAAATTACAAATGATATGTATGCCTTGGAACGACCTCATAGCAAGGTGTAATGGTAGAACCTTACAGTTTGAGATCAGATGGAGAACATTGGTGTTTTACATTTCAGAGAAAGATGAGTAATTTGTTCCATGATCGGGTTATCCATCAGGAGGAGGGAAACTTTGCCCACCCTGGGGTCAGAGGCAGGGGAAATTGATATGCTGTGATTGGCAGACCCTGCACATAACCATTGAGGTTTTCTGCCCATTCTTCTAAGAGCCAAGGGCTGAAATATGTCTTAGTACTTACCCCTACTGTGGACCTTGTGTGTGCCTATCTTGTAAGCATGTCAAAACTATTGATGCATTTACCTGACTATTATGATGTATAAATGATTGTATGTTTTCCTAGTGTGCTATAATAAATTTAAAGTTAAAAAGTAAACAAAACAAAGAAAAATGTATTAAAAGAAAGCCGTTTTAAACCACATAATAAATTTGCAATAAAGAAATCTCGGTTAATGCATGAAAAGGAAACAGAAGAAAAAGCAAGGTAGAGTCTCATCTGAGCTGACCCAGTGCTTTAACCAGTCAAAGCGGTTCCAGTGAGAGTTAAACCACATTGCACTTCTATTCCTATGTTTGTTTCATAAATTTTGTAGATGCAGGAGTTCACCATTTGAAGCACTTCATCCCAGATTAGGATATCCCTGATACACTGAAGTGATAGCACAGTTTGCAGTGAGTCCCTCTGTCTGGTTTCACTATGTCTCCTCCTCCTTTGTAGAAGGCCTTTGGTGTTGGCTGATAGATGGCTGTTTCTCTGATCCATGTCAGGCCTGTTCTGACCTCAGATTCCAGTGTTTGAGTATGAACAGTACAGATGGGAAATTTGCATGTTATAAGAGTTGGTTAAACCCTAACGCTGTATTATAGCACAGAACACCAGCAAAAACATTATACACTCAGGGATAGGTATCATGGCACCTTAAGCTTCTCAAACAACAATTAACAGAGGTGGCAAGTTTATTGCTTTGGATGAACGTATAGCCAGATCCATCATAGGATATATAGATTCCAGTATTTGTAGAGGGTTAGTGGTGTTTATCATTGCCAGAATACAAAGGTGCATAACAGTGAATATTATAGAAACAATTTACCATCTTTCCAGAGTTGACTTCCAGCGAAACCTCAGCACTTTGCTCCTCATAAGCTTTCTCAAGACCTCAGCATTAGGCAGATGATTTCTCAAAATGCACACACACACACTTAGCCTGTGAAAACCAGTCCTGTCTTCTTAACACACCACTTCTGCCATCCAGTCCCCAGTGTGTGGCAGTCATCTTCACTGTGCAGTGGTACTGGCTGTACAGCTTCTAGATCAGCTGCAGTCACAGTTTGCAGTCTCCGATTGCAGCACAGCAGAAGTCTCACTTCAGTTGCAACAGCTTTCACTTGCTTATGTGCTGGGATAGCATGCAGTTACCTCCTTTTCTGTATAGCAGGAATTCTGCTCTCACTCTTTCAATGGTAGATGCCAAGTCTGTCTCTGAAGTAGCACAGCAGCAAGTTGTCTCTGTCAACAGTACACAGGCACCTCTCACTTCAGGATCTTACGTTGATCTGACCTAGGTCTGGAACAGCCTCTGCTGTTCACTGGGGATATCATCCCAGTGAACAGAGACACTTTACTTTGCTCACAGAGAGCTTAGGTACATTGGGGTTCCTGAGGGGCTTTAACCTTTACACTGTTTGGGCTGTAAGGGAGTCAAACAAAGGGCTCTGATTTAAATTTGAAAAGCACACCAAAGGAAGGTATATAAGGGCCGCAGCATGAGTCTGGGTTGGCAGTAGAATCGGAAGTCAGAGGGGCTGATTGTTTCTGGCTAGGGAGCTATGTTGTCCTGCCCTCCCACCCCACAGCCCACCACCCCATGGCTTGCCCCTTTCCTTTATAGGAGTCAGCTTCTAGAGAGTGGGTGGGTAACCCTCCCACAAAGGATACATTAATAAACAAAACAAATAAAAGGGGTCGGCTGGGGGCAGGAGGATTGAGTGTCCCAATGGATGCTCTTCCAGGGTGGGTGGGTTATTGGGCAGCGATGTGCCCATAGCACTACCACTGGTGGAAGCATGGGCAGTAGGGCACACAGCTCTTCAGAGTCTGGGAAGGAGGGTGCCGCTGGGTGCTTGATGCACACCATTAGTCTGGACATCAGGAGTCCTTATGCTGGTGCCCTCGGCTGGGACCTAAAAAAAATTTGGAAAAATGCAAAATAAAAATCCCCAGGCATCGTGCACTATGATGCTGAAATCCTGGTATGGCAGGACCTAGTGGAGGAGCCGAGGGGGTATGAAGGCTCTCGAGGGCCCAGGGCAAGTAAAACAAGCACAGTTTTAGTAGCATACATCAGGAGTTCGGAAGATGGCACAAGGAGTAGTGCAGAGTGGTGCTGGCAGCAATGTTCAGAAGAACATTCTGGGAACTGCAGTGCTACCCCGTTTGTAGGCACCTCTCTGGGCTAAGGGAGGAGGTGGCCAGGCTCCGTGTAGCTGGCAGGTGTACTGAAACCTTCGCTCCACCCAGGGACCACATCCCACCAGCCACTGCCATCGAGGTTGCCAAGACAAACACCTGGATGGACTACAGTGGCCTCTGGGAGGTTGAGGAAGGTGGAGCCTACCACATCCCCACCCAGTCCAACTAAAGAACAGATATGATGTTCTCAAGGAGAGGGAGAGCCCTGAAAGGGAACCCAAGGTTGAGACCAAGGAGGATGACCAGGCCCACGGGGAGGGGCTTGGGGACAGGGATAACAAACCCAGGAGAAGAGGAAGCTTCCTGGTGGGGACTCGAAGTTCGGGGTATGGAGCTTGGAACAGACATCAGGATGGGGGTAAGTGTCTCCCAGGAGGCACAGCTCTGAGGGAGGGGAGCGGATCCACAGGATTGCCAAGGCTGTGACTGGGGCTGGCTAGACATTGTTGTCCATCTGTGGACAAACGACTGAGCCAAAGACAGGGCTAGCTTGGAGACGGTTCAGGAGGATTTTAGGATTTGGGTAGGCACCTGGGGAGGTAGGTAACTCTGTTACGTTCTTCAGAGATGCCTGCAGTCAGGGAAGAGGGAGGAAGAAACCAGTGCATCAAAAGCTTCAACAGGTGGTTGAAGGACAGTTGTGGGGAAAACAGCTTGGGTTACATTGGGGGCTGGGGTACCACCTGGGATGATGCACGCCTACAAGAGAGAGACAGTCTGCATCCTTCCGGGAGGGACCGCCTGTCCTCAGGGCTTATGTGCTTCCTGAGCAAACATTTAAACAGCCACTTGGGGAGGGGTCTGTCAGGAGCAGGGAGATACAGGCAGCCCTCCTCACAGGTTAGGGCGCACATCCAACAGGACCAGGAATTTATGCCGGGGCAGATTCACCAGCACCACAGAACAGAAAAGGTTGCATTCAGAGCCAGATGATATCTTCATTAACAAAAAGACCTAACCCACAAATAACCAGAAAGGTAGTAAATGGGAAGCACCACATAGAATATGCCAGGAATAATAGGATGAAACAAAGGGCAAAACACAAGGAGGGGCCGAAGGATGCCACTTTCCATGGAAAGTCATGCACACGAAGGCTCTGCGAGCTAGGGAACTAGGTCCCAGACCTAATGGCTGTAATGATGGAGGCTGATCTGACATTATGGCCATAACTAAAACATGGTATACCAGGAACCACAGCTGGGACATAAGTGTACCTAGTTATGCCTGTTTAGAAAAGACAGGGAAGGTAAAGGGAGGGGCCCTTTACATCAAAGAAAGTATCAAGGCAACTGAAATTCAGAACAGGCATGAGCAAACAGAGAAGTTTGGGTCACCCTTGAGCCAGGCAATAGAACAGCCATTCATACAGTGGTCATTTACAGACCCCAGCTCAGGCAGAAGAAATTAACAAACTGCTGCTTTAAAACATGCATGACATGGTAGCAAGGGGGGACTGCTGATAGGAAACTTTAACGTGCCAGAAATAGACTGGTTCATCCCAGCAAGGGCCTCAGCCAAGGCACGGGACTTTGTTGACTCCCTTGAGGGTGATGACCCTAGGCAACTGGTGCAGGAACCTACCAGAGACCAGGCAATCCTGGATTTGGTACTGACCAACAGGATGACAGGACTCAAGGTGGAAGGTCAGCTGGTGTCCAGTGACCATCATATGGTGTGGTTCAAGGTGGACACGGGGATTCAGTCAACCTGTGTGAAAGCAAGTGTCTTAGACTTCAGAAGGGCGGACTTGAAAACCTGGAAAAAGGGGAATAGTGAGGGACATTGAGGAGAAATTGGCACACATCAAGGAGACCAAGCAGAAGTCACAAACAGTTTGTTAGGTCGATAGACAAGGAAAAGGTGAAGAAAACTGCTTTAGTTCTCGGGGCTGAAAAGGTAATGGCCCAGAGGCTAGCCTTCAGGAAGTATAAGGAGACACAAAGAGATGAGGACACAGAAATGTACCAGAAGTGTCTGAGAGAGACAGGAAAGCAATGAGAAGTGCTAGCGAAACTGAGGAAAGAATAGCTCAGTTGGTTAAAAAGGTGACAACATTCTTCAGGTACATTAGTGAGAGAAAGAAAGCAAATGGGGTAGTAGCTAAGCTTTGAGGTGCCGGGAGAGATAGTGGAGGAAGACGGGAGAAAGCAGTGATCCCTCAATGAATATTTCTGTTCAGTCTTCACTGTGGAAGGGCATGGGCAGGGCCTACAGCTAGACTTTAAAGGTACAAAGGAAAAGGAGATAAACACCAGTCTGTTTACAGAGGAGAGGGTCCTAGAAGAGCTTGCAAAGGTGAAGGTGGACAAAGCCATGGGTCTAGATGGCATACATCCAAGGGTCCTAAGAGAACTGAGAATTCAACTGGCAGTCCTGTTCAGTGAGCCCCTAGACACTGGAGTGGTCCCAGAGGACTAGAGAAGGGTAAATGTCCCTCTTCACAAGAGCAGTAGTAAAGAAGATGCAGGGAACTGCAGACCAGTTAGTCTAACCTCTGTAGTCAGAAAGATAATGGAGACATTTCAAGGAAAGAATAGTGGCACACCTAGAAGCCATGGGGTTGTTGGATCCTAGGCAACATGGGTTCACCTAATAGGATGATCCTGTCAAACCAATCTAATAGATTGCTTTGACTGGGCAACAAAGGCAGTAGACCAAGGGAGGGGCAATAGATATTGCCTACCTAGAGTTCAGCAAAGCCTTTGATACTGTCCCACACAGGAGATTGGTCAACAAGCTAGGTAGCCTGGGGATGGGACACAAGGTGGTAAACTGATTGGAAATTGGTTAGGGACTGAAAACAGGGTCATGGTAAATGGAACCCAATCAGAGGAAAAGGTGACCAGTGGGATACCTCAAGGGTCAGTTCGGGGCCAATCCTCTTCAGTGTCTTCATCAGTGACATTGCAGATGGGCTGGAGGAAAGGTTTGCCTGTTTGCAGATGACACCAAGATCTTCAACAGGGTGAATACCCAGGAAGGGGTGGAAAGGATGAGAAAGGACCTCGAGCGGCTGGAGAAATGGTCAGAGGCATGGAGACTAAGGTTTAATGCAGAGAAGTGCAAAATCATGCACGTGGGGAGCAGGAACCCAGGAGCAAGTTACAGGTTGGGGGAGAGCTGTTGGAGTTAGTAAGGAGGAGAGGGACTTGAGGTTATAATCACAGATGACCCAAAAGCCACAAGGTATTGGAAGGGAAATCACAAGCCGAAGGAGGGAGGTAATAGTTCCAATGTAATAACATCTGGTAAGGCCTCACCTGAGTACTGTGTCCAGTTCTGGAGGCCATACCTCATAATGACATTGACAAATAGAGATGGTGCTGAGGAGGGCAACTAAAATGGTGAAGGGTCTACATCAAACCTTACAAGGAGAGAGTCAGAGACCCCAGTTTGTACATACTGGAGCAAAGGAGGAGAGAGGTAACATGATAGAAATGTTTAAGTACCTAGGGCGTGAACAAGGTGAAAGGGGACAAAATATTTCAGTTTAAAGTGAGCGCCAGAACAAGAGGGCATGACGTGAGACTGATGGGGCTGCATAAGGAGAAATGTCAGAAAGTTATTTTGTACAGAGAGGGTTGTGGATGCATGGAATAGCCTGTCCCAGGAAGTGGTGGCTGCCCATACGGTGGCAGGCTTCAAACATGCATGGGACAGGAATAGAGGAATATTAGAGATGGGAAGAAAAGTTAAAGCCAGTGACCAGATAGGGTCACTGGCTGCTCTGTCAGGTAGCATAAATGCGAGACTGGATGGGCCTGGTGGCCCTTATCTGCCAGCAGTATCTATGTATCATCTTCTGTTGGTTCATCAGGCTGTCCATCACTCTTAAGGCAAGACTGGAGGCCCATTACTCGCTAGCGGATTGTCCAGAAATTTGCACCATGATTCCTGCAGTCCTTCTTGTCCCAGGAGCTCCTTGTGAATCATGTTTAGAGCTCTACGGCCTGTTTGGCTGTGGTATAGTCCTTGACCCTGTTGCTGTGGTGGCAGGGGTCAGGGTGTCCTAAGATGGCGACTCCTTTACAGTTGCTGGGGCATCTGGGCCTCAAGAGTCCTTATTAAAAAGGGTTCTTGCCGGCTCATCGGCACAGCGTTGGATTTCCGCTATGACGCCCGCGACCTGGGTTCGAAACGGACTCGGTCGCTGGAGAGCCGGCCGCAAGTAGGATCGAGTGTCCACGACTGCCCCTACCCAGGGGAGGAGGGGACGTGGTCGTTGTCTGGTGCCCCTGGCGAGCCAGGCTATCAGCAACAGAGCCCCTAATGCACATGGGGGCGTGGTGAGCGTCGGCTCTGCCCAGACGCTATAGGCACACCACGCCCGGGAGAAAATGGAAAAAGCCGCCCTGGTCTGCCGGATGGTGCTGCCTCGCCCTGCTGGCCCGAGATATCCCGACGCCTCCAAACCCACCTCAGCAGCACTCAGGGACTGATGCCTAGTGTGCTGGTTGCCCTCCCGCGCCTTCCCCCTCGGAGGAGGACCCACCCGACAAAAGGATATGCCAGGCCACCCTGGTCGGCTGCAGCCTGGGAGTCGGGGAGGAGTCGGGGAGGGGCCGCAGGAGCCATGTGCAACCGGAAGGAGTGGCAGACCAGAGGCATGTAGGAGGATAAATAAAGTACACAAAAAAAAAAGTTCTTACGTACTGACGCCGCGAACGGCTGAATTTCCACTCATGATGTCGACGACCCGGTTCGGAATGGACCCAGGAGTTGCAGGGCTGGCTGAGGGGAGAAGGATTGAGCATCCAAGTGACTACCTCATTCTCCATGGGGAGGGTGGGCTGAGTGTCCAGTGAAAATGCTGACCTCTGGCGGAGGCTGGGGAGTTTGTAATCACTGGCACCTACCTTGCTGAGGGGAGGAACAGATGCAGGCATAATTGCATATTCCTTCTCTGGGGCTTATATTCCTAAAATAGGCTGCCTCCTGCGCCAGCCTGGTGGCACTGAGGGTTGAGGCGTTGGACGCCACACCTGCACTACACTGGCAACCCAATTTCAGGAACAGATTCTGGTCATCTGGGGTCGGCCAGGAGAAGGTGAATTGAGCACCCTGGGATTGTTCTCTTCGGGAGTGTGGGATTGACACCTGTGCATCTGCTGGTTCCTAGCAGTGGCTGGAGGCTAGGTTAAGTCGCTGGAGCATGAAAGGGTTGGCATGGCAGATGTCTGACGGCTGTGCATGGGAGCGCATACCACCGCGCCATTGCACGCCTGTGCTGTAGGGACTTCTGGGAAAAAACTGACGCTGAATCCTCTGGCATATGAAGGTCTGGCCGTGGCGTAGCACTGTCGCCTCCCAGGAGTTCCTCTGGCTCTGAGCTCCTGGTCTTCTGTGGTTGGGGTCCATGAAGTGGCCTAGAGAGAGAGAGTGAAGGCAAAGAGCTGTAGCTCGGGCACAGCGCCCAGTGCAGGAGCCGCTAGACAAGACCTGACATGGGGAACTATAGGGAACAGCCCTGCTGAGGAGGTAGGCAGAAAAAGAAACAAACAAACAAAAATTAGGCTGCCTTCCTCCATGACGCCCAGTCAGTGCCCGATCGCCCCTGGCCCTGCTGACAACTGATCAGCGTGTTCCGCGGTATGTTCTGGTCCCACGGCCCCGCCTGGGGATAAGCCAGGAGGTTCCTCTGGTAGGGAAGCTTACCAGAGCCCTGAATTCATGTCCGTGGTCTGGCTGGCTGGTGGCCCCATCCAGTATGGGCAAGCCTGGGATCTGGGCCGCCGTGGTGGTACGCCTCGGAGGGGTGATCGGAACTCTGTGTGGGCTGGTCCTTGGGATAGATGAGGCAAAAAGCATAGTAAATTGCTTAAAAAAGGGGGTTGCCCTTTAACATGTATTCTGGGCTGTCGTCAAGGCACAGATCAGGAAGCATAGAGAAAGCCCAGGAGCAGTTGTAAAATTCACCAAAACTTTATTTATAGTAGGAGTAACATAAAAATATAAACTTGTTCGTAAGAGCTATGTACAGAGGCAAAATAAAATCCTTCTTGTTATCTTCTCAATTGCAGCTCAGCCTAGCTCTTTAAAAGATATTTCAACCCCCATCCTTAGCAAGCATCCTGTTTTGCAAAATGTTCTGTTCTCATAAATATCAGGAGCTGCTGGAACAGTGAGCTTCCTGTTGCCCCTCCAGCTTTTGCAAACAACTCAAGCATTTGCACTCCATTAACCTCTAGCTTTTACAGACATGGCAAAATACAATGAATTTACATTTCAACAGTAATACTAAATATTTTCTAAACAAAAGTGATCCCATTATCAGTTTCTTTCCATACATTGATTTGCATATATTTTTATATTAGCAGATCTAGATATGCAAGGAGAAAAACAGACAGCAAGAGAAAACTGAGAGACAGTGAGAGGCAAAGAGAATATGTAGACTTTTCAGGTTGAACAATGTGCGAGGTCTCACAGGAAAATTTGGTTGCAAACCAAACAGGGAAGACAGAAAAGGAAAGGAAAGGATCCTTGCACTTAAACACCATCCGTGATAACAAATGGGACAGGTCCTATTTTTCCCTGTCATATACACACCCTCCTTAAGAGGGAACCTGTTTTGCAAAAATAAGTTTCAACACTTTCTATTCTCTAATAACATTTACTGCTTTCAGACATTAAGCACATGTACATCATTCATTTTTTTATAACAGTACAGCAAACAGTGCAGTTCAAACTCATAAGTTTTTTTCAACCTTCAGAACCCTCAATTACTGAGCCATATCTTGACAGAAATTCAGCATTGCTATTCTCTTTACCAGATTTATGTATCACAGTGAATTTAAATGGCTGTAGTGCCAGGTACCATGTTGTGATTCTGGAATTTTTATCTTTCATCTGGTTAAACCAACAGAGAGGATTGCGATCAGTTCTAAGAACAAAATCAGTTCCTAGTAAATAAAACTTAAGGGACTCCATGGCCCACTTTGCTGCCAAGTACTCCTTTTCGATAGTGGAGTAACTTTTTTATGTCATGCAATCTCCTACTTATGTACAGAATAGGATGTTCTGTCCCATCTACATTTTAACTTAGGACTACACGTGAGGCCTACCTCGGATGTATCTGTTTGTAGCAAAATGGTTTCTCAAGTCTGGGCTTCTTAGAACAGGTGCAGAACATAATGCAACCTTTATGGCTGAAAAGCTTCATCACACTCTGAGGTCCATTTTATCAGGAATTCTCTGAGTCCGTGAAGGCTTCTTGAGGATTGTCAGCTGTTGTACCTCAGAGATCAAATCTCTGCCTGTATGTCTCTTTGGAGATGTACCTTTTCAGGATTTCACTTTTCACCAGGTCATAGTTTTCTGGCTGTGCAGTGTCCATACTGCTGTAGGCAGGCCGGGCTTTTCTTGTCAGGTAGGGTACCGGTCTGATTGTCCATTGCTGCTTTGGCCACTGGCAGGCTGTGGCAGCTCTTTCAAAGGTTGTCAGGTATGCCTCAGTATCATCCGAGGGACACACAACTTTGTAAGTTTAATGGCTTTTAAGTTGCTTGCATTTTGTTGCTCATCTGAATCTGTGCTGGATCCTCTGCCTTTGATAGCTTATAAGGCATCCGGCCATCGCTACTCCCGCTGCTGCATCTCTTCTCCCATCTGCAGCTTGTCGCTGCATCTCTTCTCTTCTCTGTGGTTCTAAATGCTGACTCTCTTTTGTCTATGCCTCCCAGTCACTTTTTGTTGTATAGCCCACCATTTGAAAAGCCCATCATGCTTTCAGGTTCTCTCACTGCCTGTTCTTTTTCCATATCTTGTGCTGGCTGTACAATCTCAGACTGGTCTTCTGCTGCAGAATCCATACCTTCCTCTGTGGTTCCCTGGTACTAGGTCCAGTACCCACGCACAAAACTCTTGTCTTGGGGCATGCATGGCTTAAATCCCACTAATGACACCATCTGTTGTCGAGGCACAGGTCAGGAAGCATAGGGAAAACCAGGAACAGTTGTAAAATTCACCAAAACTTTATTTATAGTAGGAGTAACATAAAAAATAAACTTGTTCATAAGAACTATGTACAGAGGCAAAATAAAATCTTCTAATAATATTCTCAATTGCAGCTCAGCTTAGCTCTTTTAAAAGACATTTCAACCGCCATCCTTAGTAAGCATCCTGTTTTTGCAAATGTTCTGTTCTCTAAATATTGGGAGCTGCTGGAACAGTGAGCTTTCTGAGGCTCCTCCAGCTTTTGCAAAAGACTGAAGCATTTGCACTCAAGTAACCTCTAGTTTTTTCCAGACATGTCAACATACAATTAATATACATTTCAACAGTAATACTAAATATTTTCTAAACAAAAGTGATCCCATTATCAGTTTCATTCCATACATTGATTTGCATGTGTTTTTATATTAGCAGATCTAAATATGCAAGGGAGGAAAACAGACAGCAAGAGAAAACTGAGAGACAGAGAGAGGCAAAGAATTGCAAGACTGTTTGGGTTGATCAATGCAGGTCTCACAGGAAAATTTGGCTGCGCAACTAGATAGAGAAGACAGAGAAGGAAAGGTCCTTGCATTTAAACCCTGCTCTCCATAACAAATGGGACAGAGTCCTATTCTACCCTGTCACATGGGCCCCTTGTGTCATGATCAACATCATGCTAAGTGTCCGTCGACCAGGGTTGATCAGGAAAACCCACTGACACTGCAAGCACCAATCACTCACTTCATCAGCAGCAGCAGGCAGCTGTATTGATGTACTGTAGATTGTGGAGCCACTGAAAGCACTGGTGCTGTTGTCACAGAAGATTCCTTGTGCTCCTTGTTGGCAGTGTTGTGGGCTGGTGAGCAGCAAAGCTGTCTGCAGTGGCCTGTGGAGTCTGGTAAGCCCCACACTATGGGGGTTACATAAAGGTCTCTTTGACTTGTAGCCAGCTGTTCAGTGACATAACACATAGTTCAGTCCCAGATAGCTCATCCAGTAAGAGGGGTGACCAGTGGTGTCAAAGGTTTTGGCCATGTTGATAAAGATAGCAGAAGTTATTAGGATTTGGTCCATCCCTTTAGGTTAGTGTCAGTGAGTAGGGATGATATGGTATAGTGGGACTTCCTGAAACCAGACTGGTAAGGGCTTAAGAAAGAGGAGGAGTTGAGAAAATGGGAGAGTTGTGATAGTGCAGCTGCTGTTGGAGTTTGACAAGGACAGAAGTAATAGAGATTGTATAGTAGTTTTCTGGGGCAGAAGGTTTGGAATTGAGCCTGTCAGGACTATTGCATTTAGAGGGGTTGTGGGCCAGCTGTAGGAGAGGTAGGGGAGAAGGAAGAGGAGAGTAAAGGGCAAAATGGTGGTGGGGAAATGTAATGGAGAGGAGGGAGAAGAAGTGAAAAAGTGGCAGAGAAGTGATTGAAAGAGTCGTAACTTCAGCAAGATCGGATACCATGGAACTACCTAGTTTGAAGACCACGATAGATGATTTGGCAAGGGATCAGAAAGGTAGTTGATGACATTCCAGAACTTTGAGGGTCAGCTAAGTTTATTTTTGGGGTTGGAGGCATAATATTCTGTCGTGGCCAGCCTAGTAGATTACCTGCAAGGGTTTTGATGCTGTTTGTACCTCGATAGGTTCTCTGGAGAGTGAGAGACCTTGTGATGGTGACTAGCAGAGTCCTGAGATTGGAGATGTGATGAACTTGGTTGAGACCTGCTTAAAGTGAGCACCTTTAGTGTGAACCCTCTGACAAGTGGTGTGCTTGTCACAGACAGCTGTGAATGTAGTTTTGAATTTAAGTACATCATCTATATCAGTGGATGGATAGGGACCAGTTGGTGGAACAGAGATCAGTTAGCAGGGCATACAAGTCTAGCAACCTGGAGGACTGGTGCTAGATGACCTTTGGGGGTAGATTTTGGGCCTGATGGTGAACCTTGTTGCACACAGTAGATCTTATGATTGCCACTGAGAGCATTAGGGAGGGTGTCAGCTTCCACTAAGCCATGGAGGTGGGTGCAGAAAACCTAGTCAGTTAGGGAATTATTTGATTTAAAGTTAGGCTGAGTATGCAGAGGGAGGATTCTACAAGGAGGGGCTCTCTTTGGCTGTTGGTCTGTGTTCCAGAAACTTGGTGCACTGCTGTTTATAAAGTAAGTGGCAGTTCTTTAATTTAAACCCACGAGTCTAGTGAATGACATAACCAACTATTCCTTGCACTTAAAAAGGAATGTAATCACCCTGATGGTTACTATGTCTTTAAGACTCCTGGTCTGTTTGGACACAAAAGGCTTCCTTCGCTGCAATACCTATTATTTTTTGGTTGTTTTGATTGGTGCATTCACATTTAATTGTCACTGTGATGTCATGCCTTTTTGTATTTAAAGTTTGGCACATACCCTGTATGGTTAACGCCCTCTTGAAGGCTTGTAGCTGAGGCGCTTAGGGGTCTCAACTTGGTGAAAACAAAATCAACAATTAGTTGAAGAAATTGGTGTTTGTGTTTCTACGGAGCACTGCATTTTAGAAGTTGTTCATATTCTGGCTGGCCGCCTGTTGCAGTGAACCACCCTGCATCTGAGTGCAGGAATTTCTCCTTTGGTTTTTCATTTCAAGTGACTTGATTGGGAGTTGCCTGATCAGTGTATTGCAACCACCGGATGTGAGTTGGCAGCCATGTAGAACTGGTTCAGGGTGCCAGAAGAGGACTGGATTTTGTATTTGGTGTGGAGTGGGACTTTTTGTGAGACTTCTCGATGGACTACAAATGACTGCCATTTTCAGCTGCCTTTATTTATTTATTTAGCTTTTGTTGACCAGGTCAGTACACTAGACAACACAATTGCCTATTTTCAGGTACAACCCAGGAGAGTACAGGAATTGCAGATTTAAGTACATGGACTACACGATACAGAATGAGACAATTTACAGAGTCAAGTAAGGCATATCTTATACAGTATGTACACAACAGAATAACACTTGTAGAAACTAAGAGCAGTACAATAAGTACAAATTCAGATGCAGCAGATACAAAATTATATACAGCTTAGTGCCCCAGAAAGTGGAACCACAGTTAGAGCAACACCCAAGAACATGGGTTAGATACATTATATACATGGAAAGCAACCCAAAATGGTCCAGAACACATCCAAGAGAAAGGAGTGCGGTAAAGGACCAGAAGAGATCACAGGGGTTTGGGACAACCACAAGCTGAGGAGAGTTTGAGGTGATTGCATAGGGAGGATCAAGGCACACATGTGAGTGGGAGGAGCGGACCTGGGCAGGAAAGGAGTTCCACAATCTGGGAGCACATGCAGCAAAATTTCTATCCCCATTTGGGTCCGAGTGGCAGGGATCTTAAGGATGGTGGGACCCAAAGACCCGAGGGAATAGGGATGAGGAGACACCTGGGACAAGGAATTCTGCCAGCCCAGAGGGGTGCCAGTACCAAGGACCTTGCCCATGAAGCACCCCAGGTCAAAGTCTAGGTGATTTGATGGTGAGCCAATTCAGCTTGCTATACAGGTGACAATGGTGGGTGAGACAAGGGCAACCAGAGCAAAACGGCAGACATTATTGTAGGCAGTGGACCACCTAGAAAGGTGAGATTTGGAGGTGCGAGCAAACAAAAGGAGTCTGTAGCAAAGCAAGGAGGAACACACCTCTGGCAAGAGCAAGACAGGCAGCTGGAGTAAGGTTGCTCTTAGCTCTGTAGGCTAGACCCAGTTTGCAGTTAACAGTCTTACATACATTCTGAATATGGTTATGCCAAGGTCAAGGCTAAGTGGTCAGTGTCACCTCAAGGTATTTAAAGTTGTCAGTAACAAGGATCGGAACACCATCAGGACCAGTGACATATAAAAGGGCAGGAAAGGCCTAATCTTGGCCAGGGACCCAAAGAGCATGGCTGGGTTTTCTTACGATTGAAAAGCAATTTATGGGACATAATCCAGGACTGAATGTTCCCCAGGTCCTCACTCAGGTGGCGGTTAATGACCCCTCACGTCCAGAGAATGAGGATGACCAGGTCATCCGCATAGAGGATGGGCCTGTAATGGACAGAGGTGGAGGGAGACTTAACAAAATTAAGAAAAGTAGGGGCCCCAGGACTGAGCCTTGGGGACACTGGTGAATACACAAGTAGAGCCAAGAGCTCCTTACCATATCTGACAAGCTGCTATCTGCCATGAAGATAGTTGGAGAACCAACGGAGCACACCAGGTGATAGACCATAGGACCTGAGCTGAGTGCAGAACAAGGCATGGTCAACAAGGTCAAAGGCCTTGGATAAATATATGAAAATAGCCCTAGAGAGTTTGCCCTGGTCCATAGCTGCCATGATCCAGGAGGAGACTGTGACAAAGGCAGAGGATGTGCTGTGCCCTTTCCAAAAGCCATGCTGCACAGGAGACAGCAGATCATGTGCGACTGAATATACTCCGAAAGTTGCCCTGCCACAACTTTCTCAAGAAGTTTGCTGACCACCGACAGAATGGCTGTCGGACGGTAGTTTTCAATCATTTTGGGGTTGCTCTGTTTAAGGATAGGGACCACCTGGCGACCTTCCATATGTCAGGGATAACCCAAGATGACAAGGGCAGATTGAAAATATGGGCCACTGGGGAGGCAATTTGAGAGGCACCAAGACAGAGGAGCTTTGGTTCCATACCATCATGGCCAGCGCTGGAGAAGGGGAGAGGCCAGAGAGCAATCTCTGCACCTCTTGCACCATCACAGGCTTAAAATGAAAGAGCGGGGGATAATGGAGGGGCAGAGACCTGTTCACAGCTGTCATCTCCACTGGGGTGGAATAACGAGGTGAAAGGTCAGAGAAATACAGGTTAAATGCATTTGCGATGGTTAGTGAGTTGTTGCAGCTAGCACCATTGATAAGCATATCCGTGGCCTCACCACTCAAGGAACCACTAACTATGTGTTTAATGTTCCTCCAGAACCTCCTAGGGTTCCTAGCTGAAGTCAGCAGCACAGTTTTGCAAAATTCGCTTTTGGCTGCCCTTATTGCTTTTTACACTAATTTCTGAGTCTCCTGTACTGCTGAAATACAGCCTGATCCACCGTGGCCTTGAAATTGGCCATCACTTGTTTCTAGACTTCATAAGGGCTAAGAGGCTCCTATGTAACCACTTAGTAGCAGACCCCTGACCCTTCGTCTGATGAGGAGTTATGCTTATCCTGCAGAGCCCTGAAGGTGCTGAGGAAGTGACTGACAGCAGAGGAGGAGTCCTGGGCATTCCATACAGCAGACCAGTCAGTATGCTGGAGACCATCATGATCAAACCTGGAGAAGTCCCTGACCTGAATAATCTTATGAGGAATTTTCAGGGAGGGATCTTCCACACACAGTACAGAGGGAGTGGTCTGAGATGGAATCAGGAAGGATGCCCGACGAGCTGATCCTCTTAAGTCTGTTTGTCAGAACCCAATCCAGAAGAGAGCTCACACTTCCACTGGGAGAACACCTGGTAGGATCCTTGATGAGCTGCAACAAGGAGAGACCAGCAAGCAACGGCTGAAATGCTTTTAGTATTACTACCAAGCCAGTTTAGGTTAAGATCACCCAGAATTATTAACTCATTTTGCCGGTCACGGAACCAACGGTATCAAAGAGGAAGGTCAACCTCTCTAAGCCCCCATAGGAGGATTATAAGTAAATATAATATGTTACTTTTGGTCATCCCAAGCAACAGTACTGTATGTAGTAGCTCACAGGAGACTGCAATGACTGTTGACAGGACAAAACTGACAGGTTGAGGTGGCTCCTGTAGTAGACCAAGATGCAACCCCCCTCTTTTCCCGGATGATCTTGCCTGACGAGGTCATAGTCAGGAAGTGCACATGCCGAGTCTGAAGCTGAGGATTTAAGCCAAGTTTCAGTTATGCCAAGGATGTCAGACCTGTGGAAGGTGAGAAGTTCCGCCTAGTTGGGCAGGAGGCTGCGGATATTGAGATGAGCTATTTTCAGCCCTTTGCCAGCCGACCACTGAAGGGGAGGCTTGGCAGGGCAGACCAGAGTTAAGCTCAATGTCACTCGCAAAAGCTAGAGTCACCAATAGGAGTCAAAGGAGATGCCTTGAGGAGGGAGCCATCCCAGCAGGCAACTTGGCCACCATAACGCCTGACCACAAGGGCCGGATCCAGGAAGCACCTGAGGTCAAGACAGCAAAGAACCGGGGTGTCTGTCTCCAGCTATAAGGTTGGAGAAGGTGAAGTCCGACTGGCTGGGCATGAGTGCCCCAGGGTTCCCCACAGGAGGAGCACAGTCATCAATAAACAAGGGATGCTAAGGACTGCAAGAAGACCAAAAGTGAGGGAACACATGAGTGGAAGGGGCAACGCCTCTAAAAAACGCTCAGGGTCCCCATGTCAATACCAGGGATATTTGGCAAGGTGCAATGGTAAAATCTGTGGGGATAAGCCAATAATACTAACCGCCTGGCCCCAACTTAACAGTGCAGGGAGCCAACCACAATAGGAAGAACTGGATGTCCAGCAGCTGCAACCCACTACCACAGTCGGTAGAGAGCCCACCCCATGATGAGAACACAGTGACAGCCAAATTAGAAAGCACCCTTTATAGAGGGCAAGGGCAATACAGAGGAGCGTCCTAGTACACAAATGGGTCCCCAACAGCAGTCGAGGCAGGGACCAAATCTTAAATGCAAAGAGTAACTATCCTAGAATGAGTACTGGGGCAAACTCACAGACAGTAGCTACGCTAGCTAACATTGCAGAACAGTAAACAAAAAGTTAACATTGCAGAACAGTAAACAAAACAGTTTACATTGCAGAACAATAAACAAAAAGTTAACATTGCAGAACAGTAAACAAAAAGCTAACCATGCTAATGGACAGTAATAAAATAGGCACTAAGCTTCACATTGTTCAGAATGCTGAGCGACCAAGATACTCAGTGTAAGTTAGTCATGGTGTATGCCTGGAAGGGACAGAAAAGGTTAAGCCACACAGGCAGCCAACAGTGTAACTGCATGCAAGGCTCACCAACTGAATCAACAGAATCACCTACCAATGAGTTGGATGGAGAAACCAAATTATGAAGTACCAGCCTACCGCCCACCTATGGACAGTAGCAGCAGGGCAGTCAGCTCAGTGAAAGACTAAAGGGCAGGCACAGTATAGAAGTAAAAGAGAATAGCAGGCAGAGGACGTGGTCTACAGGCATTTACAGGAGGAGGGCACGGGGTGGTGGGTGAAAAATTTACACTGCAGCAGTCAAGTATATAATAAATCAGCACGGACCCCAGGCGAATTAGCCCCAATAAGTAAAATTTCCAGATGGACTTGCAACAACTCCTGCCCACGCAGGAGAGGAGATCTGTTCTTGACACGGCAACAGGGCTGAAGCACACTCACATCAGCCTGTCAGAAGTGTTCAAACAACAGTGGCAAATGAGGGGCTCCTCCTCTACATCAAAAGACCGACCTGGTGCACACTAGAAAAGTCAATCATGAAAGCGAAGATGCCAGAGCACCAACGGGTAGTCTGATACTAAGCTCTTAGGAAGACTTACACCAGAATATCAGCTGTGAAACATGTGCACATGGATATACTGCCCACTGGTCATGCTTTCTGGTAATATGCTTTAGTATCTTTTGTTTTGTTTTTCATTCCACTGTTTTAGTATTCTACCTTAAATGCTGCGCTTGAGAACAGCACTGCAGTTTATCAATTGAAGGACTTCTGAAATCTAAGAGGTGAGCAGCTAATTTATGTTCACTGAGTTGTTCCTGTGGGTTGATGCTACTTACCTTTCAGTGATCTAGCATTGGCTTCTTTCATATCAGTAGTCTTTGTCACTTTGGGAGCCACAGATGTTCCTGGACTACCAATGGTCCTAACTAGTTCAGGCAAAGGCACCTTTTAATCTTCCAATTTTTTGCCATTTGTCAGATCTCCAGGACCACCTGCCCTGATTGGCACTGCCCTCAGATGAATCAGAATTTCTGTTGCCTTTATGAAATGCCGGAGCTTACCAGTCCTCCAGTCGGATCTGGGGACATCTCATCATGGTAGGATGGCTTTGAGAGAGCCCAAGCTGTTTTGCGACAGACCATACATCTGCTGTCGACTTAACTGTAACACAGTATCAACTGCCAGAGAAACTGGAGGCATTCTTCTTAGTCAGCATGCTGCTTGATGTACAGCATAGCTAGCGCAAAGAAGAGATGGGGAGAGGCGATTTGTTGCCCAGGACTGCAGCGGGTCTGCTAGCGGATACCATAGCCAGGTACTAGGCTGCCACCCTTCTGAAGTTTTGAAAGCCTAGATGAGTGGGTCGTTGAGGACGGCTATTGCCTGATCGACTGGGGACAGCCATGTCTCTGTCTGCATTGCCATCAGAGATTTCAGTGAGAGAGGCAAGCATGGGCATGGAGAATCGGCCGGACTGATTGAGCAAACCACAGTGAGATACCACACAAAGTACTTCAAAGTGAGGGAAGATCCTGTGTGCATCAGAACTGCAAGTAAGCTCAGGGCTTGCCCCTGCATCTGGACTTGTACAACATAGTTTGGGAACAAAGAACAAACAAAGGTCACTCTAGAGAGTTGGTATAGTGCAGAAATAGAATAGGCAAGCAAACAGTCTGAACTACACTGCAGTCACCACCATATATTAGACACTTGATCCGCTGTGTAGAAGCAATAGTATTTATTTGCTCCAGAAAACATAAGAAACAGCACACTCTGACAGGCATTATGCACCCTCAACGTTTCACTTATAAAGAGCTTTATCAAGGGTGGGGACCTCTGCAGTCACAGCCCTTAAATAAACCATCTAGTCATGTGATATATATTTTTTGAAATTTAAAAGTTAGGTAATTTGCAGGATAAGTTCCATGAGAAACAAATCTCATTCACAGAACGCTCAGAGTCTTAGATACAAGAACAGACGAGGTAAACTTACAAAATTATAAACTATATAAAACACAAATATACAGAAACCCAACCCAACATACTGTGTAAATCACAAAGTATGATACATGCAACAATTGGTCTGGGCAATTCAGTTAAAACAAGTGCTCATGGAGTTATTCCCGTAAGAGCAACTTGTTAAAATTTTGTTTAAAAATATTGAGAGAGCGAGAATTCCATAACAGAGGAGAAAGTTTGTTCCATGAGAGGGACATCAGACAAAAAGTGTTCATGTACATTTATAGAAAGTCATTATAATTTTAAGAGACAGCAGCGCATGTGACAAAAACTAAGAGATCAGAAAGTCATGCAAATTGTCATGACACACAAAATTAGTGAAGAATTAAAAACAATAGTATATCTCTAACATAGCCTCTTGTAGAGTGCATACTAATACAGCAAAGTGATGTTTGGAATATAAAAATATGTGTGTAAAATACTAGGAAATCCTATAGGTGCTTAAGGGCTTATGCACATTTTCTGGGCCGGCACGCATGAGGCGGTACCTGGCCCAAACAACTCTGTACCTATGGACAGACACATGGTGGCCAGCATGTATGATCATCGGCCACTGCCAGATGCCTGTCTGTGGCCCCAGCCATCTGGCATGCTGGATCACTGGGGTAGATCGGAGGGCACATGCAGGTATCCAGTCAGATGCCCAACCTGGTCCTGTGGTAGATCCTGCTTTGTTCAGAGCAGGGATTGTGCGATAGCATGGGTCCTGAATTTATAAATTCCTGCATGAATGCCCAAATGGTTGTGCCAAACCCTCCCTGCCTGACTGGAGGGGGGCAGCATGGTGGGAGGGCTGTCGGTTCCTGTGGCTAGCAGGGGTACATTGTCAGGAGCATGCAACACGGCAGTTCTGCAGTGCATAGGCAATCTGCCCCATAGTGCATAGACCCCATAGTGCACACTGCCCTGTATATCTAGGACAAAGGACCAGCGGAACCCACTAGAGTAGCCAATTCCATGGTCCTTGTGTAAGAGCTGCTTCCAGGATGTCTGCCTGCAGGTGAAAACCGATGAGAAGGAAAGAAAAGGAGAGAGCATGAAGTATCAAAACAACATACATTTTTCTAATAGGAGATAGAGAACTCCATTAAAAGGTCAGTAAAGATAAGCCAAATCTGTAAAAGACCCAAAGAAAAGGCTATACAATGGGAAATGGAGGATACCTCTGAAAGACAAAAATGGGATACATTACAAAGGGGGAGGGTTAAAAGTAAATAGTGTAAACAGATTTATTGGGAGGAATTTATTTTGAAAACGGGCAAAAAGTGCTAACCAGTAAGGCAAATGTTACCTTGGATGAAAGGTGCTAATTCCAGGTGTTCTTTCTGACCAGGCTAATTACATGCACGTAATTAAAAACAAAAGCTTTCTATCTTTGCATATCTGAGGTTTCTATCACCTCCCTGGTCCCATTCTGACTTGTTCAGTAGCTGTGAACTGAATGTTGAGGTTCAGGTGTGCCTGCGATGTGTACTTGAGCTGCTAGGACATATCCCAGAGTCTTATTGGCTGTTGCCATCACGTTATCACCAGTGTGTTCCTTGAACTTTGTTGTAGTGTGTCTGCATAGTACACTGCAGGCACATTCATACATCTACCACATATGTGGTGTCACAGGTAATCGACTCCGGATGTCCAGTATTTTGTTTTCACTGGGATTTAAAAAGGTGTTGCTTTTATGTACTGCCTCGTAGTACTTACACCTTTTTCAGCTTCACGAGGCACTTGGCCACCAAGTACTGGACTGGCTAGACCTGGGCACTGCTTGAACTGAGTACAGCTACTTGTCCTTTAGGTTTTTGCCACTCTTGTACACCATTCGTGGAAGGACTTTGGCTGGCTTTCAGTCTGCTGTCTGACCTACACCAGTGTTTAATAATGCTCTCCCTGGTCTTGTGGGCCCTAGTTGAATAAACAGTAATAAAATGAACTTGTTTCTGGTTTGACACGTCTTTACTTTTTCCATTCAGAAGTTGATCTCTGTTGGCCACTTTGTACTGAGCCTTTGCTGCTTTAACAGTGACTGTCAAACAACCCCTTGTGCTGAATCTTTGCTGCAGCCTGCCTAATTCCAACACATTTCCTCATCAGTGCTGCAGTTTCTCCTAGCCCTACAAAACAGGGTTTGGGCACATTGTTTACAGAGCGGCAGGGTGATAGAACTAGCCAAAAGCAGTTTTCTGTCTGTTGGCTTACTGTATATTCCTTTACTTACTGTATCTTCCCATCACCATCTTTCCTTATCATGAAGTCCAAGAAGGGCACACTGTTTGTTGCTGTGTGTATTAAATTTCAAATTGGGATTGGTACCGTGGAGGTATAGTACAGCTATAGAAAGCTCACCCATGCTCCCTGCCACACCATAACCACATCATGTATATAACAATGCCTCATAATGACCTTGGTGGCAAAGGATTCTTTACTTATGGCATTCCAGAAAGCATCTTCCTCCCAATGCCCCAAGTAGACAGAAGGTTTGTGTAGTTGGGGGCAAAGTATGCCCTGTTGCGTTACCTTCACTTGGACATAAACATCTCCCATGAATGCAAAGGCATTCCTTCAAGGACTAGTTGTGTCATTTCTGCCAAAAGGCCTGTGTTAGGTACTGCATCTTTACCCCTGTTTGACAGGAAATAACAGAGTTTTTGCATTCCTATTATGCTGCGCTTTGTACCATGTAAACTAGTGCACTTCCTTCACTTTACTTAGTAGTTTCTTTGATACAGTGTATGCTACTTTATTGTACTCCCTTCCCTTTCCCCGGGCACACCTGAAACAAGCCTCAGCTCAGTGTGCTTTTCCTAGTTACTGGTGTTGCTTGGATAGTGCTTTGTGGATCCGACTATCCTCCATTGGATAGTGCTTGTTTCCGACCTAGGATTCAGCCAGTGGTTCCAAGGGTGGATCCCTGAGATCCAACCTCGGATAGAGGATCTGACCATTGGATCTATGGTCCATCAGATCCTTTGGATCCAAGCTCTGTTTCCATGGATCTGACCGTTGAACTTCAGATATTTACATACTTACATACATAGGTAGTTATAGTGGATCTTGGGAGGACAGATCCTTGATTGGATGTCTGTGCCATCTAAGGCTCTCTGATATCTGACCAAAATGATGGTATACAACCTGGTAGGATACTATCCAAGCAACACTACTGGTTACTTGTTTTCAGATAAATAAACACCAACGTGCCTACACAGATTCAGTTATTACTGGGTGCTCAGTGATTTGTTGGGAGCCTCTCTAATTTAAGGGGAACAGCACTGGTACCAGTTGGGAAAGGGTGGTGCCTCCAGTTCAGGAGAATGACATCAGATACTGTACTACATTCTAGTGGGGGAGGTGTGTATCAGAGCTTGTGCAGCTGTGGCTTTTTGTGACGATCTGGAAAAGTGTTTTGGGTACTTTTGCTCAGGGCAATCAAAGAGTGGTCACCATTGGACTGGGATCACAGAGCACCAGAAGACCAGCCGCATTGTAAGTATACCACTTGTACTTGCACTAATCTTCTGAAGGGTGAATCCTCAAATAAAGCTGCAATTTACGTGAAGCCGTTGCTCATTACTGCTTACTTAGAGTATAAGTGCATGCACAGTGGGGAAGTTGCTTGGTATTGTGTGGTGTCCATGGGACCGGTGACCAGAGTGGGGAGGTACAGCATCCCAGGGATTGTGCTGACTATTCACCAGGTGCACTTAAATCTTTATCTGGGTGAAGGCACCACACAGTTTCTACTTTTTGGTACAGACCCACCTCCTTGTGAAGGAGATAATGAACCCAGGAGTCACTGTGACACCACACTATTTCTTCTTTCTGGATACTGAACGAACTTCTTACTCATGCAGGAAATAATAAACCAGTAGCCACTATGACATACATGGTGACTTGGTGCCATTGTAAAGTAGCGATGTTTCTCTCACACCCCAAACTGCAAGGAGGGTATCCCTCTCAGGGGCCATACAGAAAGGTGAGCAACTCGGCATGAAATGTCCACATTCTGTTATCTAGCATATTGCTCAAAGATAATCTGTGCAGTTCACCTTTAATATAAAAGGTTTCCTGTTAATAGGAAGGGTCAGTTACTCATTTTGTTTTGTTACAGTCCCCAGAGAAATACTCTTTTCGAGCCTATGCATCTGTACTGTATTTTAAGTCTTGTATGAGGATATTTATTCAGGCTGAGAAGGTCCACAGAAAGCTTCTCCAGTACTGCTTGTACAGACCCAGGTGAGAAAAATTATTTGTTACTGCAGTGTTATAGTTAAAAGTCTGAAAGATAACAAATTTAAGAAATGATAAAAATAACTTTTTTCTAAAATTGTATTTAGTACTCATTTTAGATTCCAGTAGCTTTAGAAAGTTTCTGTCATATAATGTATGCTTGATTTTATTCTTTCTATCTTATAGTTATATAATGAAGAACCTCCATGCAAAAGTACAGAAGCAAGGGTTACCTGAATTGCACTGTCAGTGCAGCCAAGTTTCACAGAAATGTAGAATTACACATACCACTAAGGCTAAGCAGCATTTTATTTAATTAGAATTCTGCACACCAGGATAGCGTCATTTTGGTGAAACCCATATTTTGCAAGGGTACAGGGGACTGATACAACAGCAGAGTCAATCCTTTACTGTTACATAGTTATGGAGAGCAAGAATTTCCAACATTGGTGAAAATATGTTACAGAAACTGGAATCATGGGAAGTGTATATCAGTCACCATGAAAGAACGAAAGCTTATTCTCTACAGCAGGACTGAATGATGCCAAAAGGCCTCTCAGGCAAGCTTTAGAGGCTAAAAACAGCAGACAGAGACACGTGTTTCGTACTTGTTAGGACTCGTCTGTGTGCCACGTGCAGGGCTACATTGATAGTGCTCTTTCAGGGTAACCCTTGCTTCAGTGCTTTTACAGAGGTTCTTTGTCCTCTAAATTGCTTTCCTATTTTGTGCCTTCTATGACGTAAACCCATGAGATCTTAACTGGTGTCTGTGCCTGCTGTTTTCAGCCTTCACAGATTATTTGAGGGCTCTTAATCCTGCTGAGGTTAAGTCTTACGGCCAGCCAGCATATATCGTATCCTGTACTCTGCTCATATAGGCAAATGCACTTCAGTCCCATGAGTAACAGTCATAAGCAGGTGCAGTCACCATTGCTTTTTACCAAGAACCATCCACTTGCCTTGTGTATCAGGCATAGCATAGGCTGGGTATTAAGTCTGTCTGTGGAAGAGTAGGTAAGGTTTTGGCAACTGCACATCCGTGGATCTGTCAGCCTTAACAGACCACACCAAGTACTGGCTCTGGAGACATACGTTCACTAGGTCATTTGAATGACTAAGTATAGGGAAAGAATGGTGCTTGTGCAGCTTGGTATGTTATTCCATAAGGATCAACAAACAAAACAGGTGGTTGCAAAACAAGGACGGAACCAAGAAATTCAAGGTACTCACTCAGAGCAGACGGCATCACGGCTACACATCACTGCTGGTACAAAAAGCGCATCGCAATCAGGATAATATGCATTAAAAACGTTGTATTACAAACCAGAACGCTAGTGCACAGCTACAGCATGCCTCTCCCAATTCGCTGAACGCTTCCGCACTAAACCTTGCGCTTTCTCAAGGCTGAGGCAGTCTGTGGCATTACACCTTATAAACAGTGAATTTTAAAGTGACAATACATTCATTCGGTGTGTAAATCAATCACATAATAGCAAGTACATCTAAATAGTCATAATACCAAACCACCTAACAACTAAATTAGACTCCCAGATAAATACAATATCCATGGTGGCAGTGCAATATAAAAGCATGTTGAATGAAAGATCACAACAGATAAATAATGTATACATACATCCTAAAATGGACTAATCTGCAGAAATTCATCATTTCATGCACATATGCAGGACCAAAACAGATCTATAAAATGGTGATAGCTGAAAAAATCATTCAATCCTGGTTCATTAAAAGATTTCATTTTGTATTGCCAAAAGGATTCCTTTTGTCTTAATTTCCTGTCTTAAGTCACCCCCAGGACAGGTTCATGAACTCTTTCCAGCATCTGAAATGCAAAGTTGTGCATCTTCCCTTTGCTTTGACATGCTGAGCCAAAGCGCTTACATCATCTAAGCTGGAAATACTGTAGAACACCTTATTTGTGTGCTGTTTATATTTCACTATCTGTGGTCCCAAAACTGACTTCACATTTCCTTAATTTCACTTTCCAGCCTTTGTTAATACATTATATATATATATATATATATATATATATATATATATATATATATATATATATATACACACACACACACACACACATATACAATATATATATATTCGCTAGCGATTTATTTTAGAGCTAATGTGTCAAATAGTGAATTTAGCAAAAATAAAATGTCAGCAATATGCTGTCCAATCATAAGGTTAAATTTCTGCTTGTTTCACCAATGTAAAAGGTAGGACAACTACTACAAATGGCCACATAGACACTATTCTGTGTATTGCAAGTGCAAAACCCTTCAATCTGATAAACAATATCAGTAATAGGATGTCTAAAAATTCCCCCACCTTAATATAGCTACAAAATGAACAGTTCTCACATTTGAAAGTACTATTAGGAGAGACATTTCTTTCTTTTTGGAACTTCCTAATAAGTGCTTTGTACAAGGGAGTCCTTTAAATTTTTAGCTTTCCTATAGACAAACTGGGGAGGTCCTTTGTGACATAGTCCAATTTTCTTTCTGTGGTTAGTATATGGCAATTATTGGTGATGATATTTTAACCATATGTGCTTGTTGGTAAATGTGATGATAAACTTGGGTCTCCCTCAGTCCCACAGCCATCATTCTTTCTTTTGATCCATTATGCATAAACAAATCTATTCTGCTTCTAGACTCAGCTTTGTCTTTCTCCTCTTCAAGAACATCCTTCCTGTACCCTCTTGTCTGAAGCCTTTTGTTAAATCCACAACATTTTAACATAATCATCTGGATCTGAACAGTTCCTTTGCCCTAAGGCACAGTCCCACAGGAATATTTTTTTGTTATATGCTCTGGGTGGCAACTTTCATGATGCAAAATTGAATTTTTATCGGTTCGCTTCCGATACAGTCTGGTGCCTGTATCCCCATCTAAATCCTTAAAGATAGATAAATCTAAAAAATAATTTCCTGTATATCCAAATTCACTTCAAACCACAAGTTCTGATTGGTCTCTTCTAGATATCTAACAAAAAGGCTTAACTCATTCTTTGTACCCTTTACGATAAAAATAAATCATCTATATATAACGTTTGTAGAAACCAATCAAATGTAAAATGGATTGGCATCACTGTAAATAACTTTCTCTTCCCAACTGGCCACATACAGAATGACATAATTGAGCCATAGCTGCCCCATGGCTGTTCCCTTAAGCTGTAAATATATATTTTTTTCTTTATTTATTCAGTTTTGATAACCGGTAGGCCCACTGAGCCCCAAGGTCCCTTTTTCAGGAGCGACTCTGATTTAGTTACAGAGTACCAACAGTTCACAAACAGAGCAAGTAGGTGTGTTGACTATTTTATTTAAAGCATTTTGCTTTAAATAAAAAGTATAGTATTTCAAGACGCTTTTCTGCCAACGCCAGGATAAATTCAACATATGTCTGTGAGTAGGATGTTTTAGAATATAATGCTTCTCTAAGACATTCTAAACTCTCAAGATTCGGAATGTTTGTATATAAAGAATGAACATCCATACAAACAAAAAGGCAGCATCAATTTCTATGTCATTTAACAAATTAAGTATAACAGTAGTATCTCTCAAAAAGGAGCTAGTGTTCATTGCCAAGGGCTTGATATGATAGTCCACAAATCTGGCCAAGTTATCAGTCAGGATCCAATGCCGCCACTGTTGGCCTTGCTGGTGGATTGGTCAAACTTTTGTGGATTTTTCATTAATCCACATAGTACAGGCTTGATAGGATGTTTTACTGTAAGAAAGTTGAGGGTATCTCGGTTGATTATATTATCCAAGAAAGCTTCTTGTAGAATAATTTTTTTTATTTAGCTTTTGTTGACCGGTAAGTGCACTAGACAAATCCTGCCTATTTTCAGGCACGCACTCGGGAGGGGATACAGATGAATGCCAACTGACCTTGAACCAGATTAAGCTGTTAATATCAATGTCCCCTTATATCTATTCGTGGAGTCACAATTTAAACACAAATAACAATCCTTTCAGACAATTGTCTCATCATTTCTGCTTCGCAGTCCAATTTATTACAAACCACCACCACTCCCCTTATCAGCTGGCTAGATAATTATTTTGTCATTTTTCTCTAAATTTTCAATAACAATTTTTTCAGAAACAGTGCAATTGTAATATCTTGCTCTAGGCATTTCTAAATTTTCATGGTCTCTCAAACAAGCTTTCTCAAAGATCGAAACTACAGTATTCTGTGGGGGTATGAAGGTGGATTTAGGTTTGAAACTATTGAGACTCTCATAACAAGGGTCTAAAGTCGAATCAGGCGAGTCATTCTCAAATGTATCTGAAATGTCATTATCTTGTTGCAATCTTTCATGTTCTTTATGAAAAAGAGCTTCACGTTACGCTTTCATGTGAACTTTCAGATGATGATGACGGTGTCAAAATTATTCAGGTTCTGTGTAGGCATGAAGGAAAGGCTCTTCTGCAACACACACATTTCTGTGTCTGTTAAGACATAGTCAGATATGTTGAAACTATGTTATTTTGTTAGCTATCAAAGTTGCTGCTATCAGAATCAATACCTGCGACATTGTTTCTGATATGTGTTGTAACCCGCGGGTCATCTGTAAGTTGTTGCCTCTTCCTCGACCCTCCATTGTTTCTCCCTTCCCCTGGTTTCCCTCCTAGTACGCCTGCCCAAAATCTTTTTATTCTCAGGCTCCATCTGGGAACCCGCTCTGGCAGCTGAGTATTCTCGCTATATATCAGTATTGGGTTGATAGGCATAGTCATGGAGGGGGAAGAGCAAACCTGGGGAGACCATTCAGTTGTTGCTCTTGTGTGCAGAGATGATGTGTACACACTGCAAGTAATGCTACTTGGGGCCCTACTTTCCCTGTTCCAGTTGGTTCCTCAGGACTTCCTGGTTTGATTCCCCTGACTGTTTATTAAAAAGGAGAGGAACTGTTATCTGAGTCAGAGCCACTAGTGTAAACATCTTGGGATTGATGTTGATATGATGCAGCATCCCTGGTTTTCTTAAGAATGAATTTTCTTTTTTTTTTTTTTTTTTACCTTTCTAGTTTAAAATACAACCCTCATAAGTCCCTGCAGTCCTATTCAAATTTACTTGATTTTTTTTTTCCATACTTACATCTTTGCTTTGGATAGTTTCATCAAGTTTTTGCGAAACATGGAACATAAGTGTGGGATTCAAAGGTAATGGCCACCTTTTCTCTCTACAATAAATCTGCCCTAATTTCTTTTTAAAGTTCATCCCCATTCAAGTATGTATTCAGTGCCCAGCTGTTGATTTGAGAAGTTGCTTTGCATTCCAGCCAGAAATATTTCTCTATCCAGGCTGAAAGCAGGGCAAGTGTCCATCTCAGGCCACGGGTGCACGGTTCACTGCTAGATATGCGGTCAATGTGGTTTTCTGCCAATACAGGTGACGGGCCTTTAGAGCCACCTTTGAGTAGCACAAACGCCGCTTGATGTCTAATGCTTCATCCCGCTTCATTTGGCTCAGGATTGAAATTGCCCCTGTCAATGACATATGGACTCTGTTTTGAGAAAAGGGTTCTGATAGGCAAACAAAACAACATAGTTTACAACCTATCTAACTATGTCTTAACAGACACAGAAATATGTGTGTGTTGCAGAAGGGCCTTTCCTTCATGCCTACACGGAACCGAATAATTTTGACACTGTCATCGATATCTATAAGTTCACATGAAAGTGTAACCTGAAAGCTCTTTTTCATAAAAACATGAAAGGTTGCAACAAGATAATGACATTTCAGATACATTTGGAATGACTTGCCTGATTTGACTTTAGACCCCGTTTTGAGAGTCTCAATAGTTTCAAACCTAAATCCACCTTCATACCCCCACAGAATATTGCAGTTTCGATCTTTGAGAAAGCTTGTTTGAGAGACCTTGACAATTTTGAAATATCTGGAGCAAGGTATTACAGTTGCACTGTTTCTGAAAAATGACTATTGAAAGTTTAAAGAAAAACAAAATAATTATCAAGCCAGCTGAAAAGGGGGTGGGTGGTGGTTTGTAATAAACTGGACTACAAAGTAGAACTGATGAGACAATTGGCTGTTAAGGATTTTTATTTGTGTTTAAATTGTGACCCCACTAATAGATATGAGGGACATTGATAATATTCTACAAGAAGCTTTCTTGAATAATATAATCAACCGGCCCCCCTTAACTTTCTTATAGTAAAACATCCTATCAAGCCTGTGTTAGATGGATTATCGAAAATCCACAATAGTTTGACCAATCTACCAGCAAGGTCGATAGTATTGGATCCCTGATGGATAATTTGGCCAAATTTGTGGACTATCACATCAAACCCTTGGCAATGAACACTAGTTCCTTTTTGAGATACTACTGATATGCATAATTTGTTAAATGACATGGAAATTGATGTTACCTTTTTTTGCTTGTATGGATATTTGTTCTTTATATCTGAACATTCTGAATAATGAGGGTTTAGAATGTCTTAGAGAAGCATTATATTCTAAATCATCCCACTCACAGACATATGTTGAATTTATCCTGACGTTGGCAGAAAAGGTCTTAAAATTCAATACTTTTTATTTAAAGAAAATATATATTTACAGCTTAGGGAACAGCCATGGGGGTGCTATGGCCCCCAATTATGCCATTCTGCATGTGGCCAGTTGGGAGGAGAAAGTTATTTACAGTGATGCTAATCCATTTTTACATTTGATTTCTACAAACGTTATATAGAGGATTTATTTTCTATCATGAAGGGTACAGAGAAAGAGTTAAGCCTTTTGTTAGATATCTAGAACAGACCAATCAGAACTTGAAGTATGAAGTACATTTGGATATTCAGAAAATTATTTTTAGATTTATCTATCTTTAAGGATTTACATGGGGGCACAGGCACCAGACTGTATCGGAGGCAGACCGATAAAAATTCCATTTTACATCATGAAAGTTGCCACCCAGAGCATATAACAAAAAGTATCCCTGTGGGACTGTGCCTTAGGGCTAAAAGGAACTGTTCAGATCCGGATGATTATGTTAAAATGTTGTGGATTTAACAAAAGGTTTCCGACAAGAGGGTATAGGAAGGATGTTCTTGAAAAGGCAAAGGACAAAGCTAAATCTAGAAGCAGAATAGATTTGTTTATGCATAATGGATCAAAAGAAAGCATAATGGCTGTGGGACTGAGGGGAGACACAAGTTTATCACCAGATTTAGCCCCCAAGCACATAAGGTTAAAAATAGCATCACCAATAATTGGCATATTCTAACCACAGAAAGAAAATCAGATTATATCACAAAGGAGCCTCCTCAGTTTGTCTATAGGAAAGCCCAACATTTAAGGGACTGCCTTGTACAAAGCACTTATTGGGAAGTTCCAAAAAGAAAGAAATGTCTCTCCCTAATGGTACTTTTAGATGCTGAACTGTTCATTTTGTAGCTATATTAAGGTGGGGGAATTTTTTGGACATCCTGTTACTGATACTGTTTATCAGATTGAAGGGTTTTGCACTTGCAATACACTGAATAATGTCTATGTGGCCATGTGTAGTGGTTGTCTAGCTTTTACATTGGTAAAATGACGCAGAAATTTAAACTTAGGATTGGAGAGCATATCAGAAGTATTTCCAGCTTGGATGATATAAGCGCTTTGGCTCAGCATGTCAAAGCAAAGGGAAGATGCACAACTTTGTATTTCAGATGCTGGAAAGAGTTCATGAACCTGTCCGTGGGGGTGACTTAGACAGGAAATTAAAACGAATGTCAATACAAAACAAAATCTTCTATTGAACCAGGATTGAATGATTTTTTCAGCTATCACCATTTTTATAGGATCTGTTTTGGTCCTGCATATGTACATGAAATTATGCATTTCTGCAGATTAGCCCATTTTTAGGATGTATGTATGCATTATTTATCTGTTGTGATCTTTCATTTAACATGCTTTTATATTGCACTGTCACCGTGGATATTTATGTATTTAAGAGTTTTACCAGGGAGGCATGCTGAGCGGTGTAGCACTCAATTCCAGATGCGCCTGAGGGAGTGGGAGAGAACTACACAGTAGAAAGTACAGTGTCGTATACAAGTAGCACTCCATACTATATGATCAACAAAAATATAGTAGTATTTACAAGAGCATTTGCCCTACTTACCATAAACAAACAAAATATACATCAAAAACACATAGCTCATATTATGGGACGCGGAAGGTCTAGATTATTGTGACCTTCAGCTTATATAGCAGGTGGGTAGTGGTCTGGGATATAGTTGTATTTATTCGCGGAGCCTGTTTTAGTTGTTAAGTGGTTTTGGTATTATGACTACTTAGATGTACTTGCTATTATGTGATCATTTTACACATTGAATGAATGTACTTGTGATGGGAAGTAAAGCTCAGGCAGACACAGACAAATAAGGTACACCACACCTATGGCTAGATTTATTATAAAAAAAAAGTAAAACAATAAGATACAAAAAAACTGTTGCAGTAACAAAGCAATAAACGTAAAAAGAAAAAGCACAGCTCAGGGTCTGCAAGGCTTTAGCACCCTAATTAAAGTCTGTGCTGGGTCTCCTGTGGAGAACCCAATCTGAGATGCACATAGTTTCCACTCCAAACTACATCTGACCTCTTGGTGCAGGAGCCTGAGCTTTAAAGCACCTAAACTCCTCCTGAATGACCAGAACCCACCCCTAATAATCTTTATTACAGTAATTTTCTTTTAATGTCTAACTAGACGTAAAATACCTGTTCCTCCATGTTACTAAACAAGAATAATCTGTGTTAATCAAAACGAATAACTTTTACACCCTTTAAGTTAACATATATCTTGTTTTGTACAAAAGGGCTCAAATGAGCCCTAGCTCCACCTTCTTTTTAGGAGACTGGCACCTTGAGCTCCATAATATTTCAGCAAGGGTGCTGGGGTCTCCCAAAAGGAGACTGCACCTCACCCTGCTAGAAGGTCCCTTCTGATTGGGACACCTGCAACTCTGAGCAACCATTGTGCACAGCAACACCAAGGTAAAACAGTTCCCTTTATGTTTATTTCTATGGTTTGGACCATATTTGTTTCTTGTATGGTCAATTTAACGAAGACTTTATACATTTTAACCGATTTTAAACATGTTTGAACAGGTAGCTGAAAAAGAAAAACAGTAAAGAAAGTTTTTGTTTGCAGTGTCATAATACAATTCAATATACATTCTTAAACACTTAATTTGCTGCTCAGTGAGTTGATCTCACAGAGTAAAGAAATAAGTTTCTGTTTTCAAACTTCTGCAGCCAGTCGGTTGCTCCATTTGATGGCTGTAGCAGCGCTTATCTCCTTTTGCAGTATACAAGGGAAGTGTAACTATCAGGACAACCGGGACTTCAAATACAGGCTGGCATCTCTAAACCTGCCAGCAAGGAACAATTAAACGCCTTTCTAGCGTCTGGCAACCGCCGCAATAGAAGACAGTACAGGGTCCTCTCGAACACTTCACAAGGGACATTTGATTAGCTCCATAATGTGATAAATAGATGCCATTTTTGTCTTGGCTTCTGGTCTATGTCATATATCAAAGTTATAGGTTGTAATGCAATACCACTGAAGGACCCGAGCATTTTTGTCCTTCATTTGATGTAACCAGCAAAGAAGGTTGTGGTCTGTAGGTAGGGTGAAATGTCTTCCCATAAATAGAATTTGAGGGCTTAATAGCCCATTTGATGGCTAAACATTCTTTCTGAATTGTAGCATATTTGACCTCCCTAGGAAACAATTTACGACTCATATAAATAATCGAGTGTTCTTCCCTTTATAGTTTGACACAGGACAGCTCCAAGACCTGTTTCTGAGGCGTCTGTGTGTACCTCAAACAGTTGATTAAAATCAGGGATCTTAAAACCAGAGAGGCACACAACCGGCTTTAGTGGTTTGAAAAGCTTCGCCACAGGCTGGGGACCAAGGCACTTTATTAGGGATCTGTTTTCATGTCAAATCGGCCAGTGGGGCAGCTATAGTGGTAAATTAGAAATGAAGTGCCTATAGTACCCACGTTAAACCTAAAAGGAGCGAACATGTTTTTGTCTCTGGCACCGGCAGTTTGCCACTGCCTCTACTTTTTCAGCTTCAGGTTTTACCATATCATGGCCTAAGATAAAGCCTAGGTATCGAGTTTCTGGCAGCCAAAGTACATTTTGAAGGGTTGATCATTAGTCCAGCACTTGTAAGGTCCTGATAACGTTGGAAAGGTGTGTCAGGTGAGCTGCCCAATCAGGACTAAATATCACCACATCGTCAAGGTATGCCGAACAGTATTCCCATGGGGTAGTAGTAATAAGCAATCCATATACTTCTGGAAGGTTGCAGGTGCACCCCAAAAGCATATATTGTAAACAAACTGATACAGCCCATTAGGAGTACTGAAGGCAGTTTTTTCCTTGTAGATGCTTCTAATGGGATTCTGCCAGTAGCTCTTGGTTAAAAATCAAGTGTCGAGATGCACCGAGCCTACCCAATTTGATCTAGAATATCATAAATTTAGGGATAGGATAACCATCGAATTGGAACACTTGATTTAACCGATGGAAGTCCAAGCAAAGGCGATACCACCTTCCTTCTTTTGGCACTAATACCAGGGGAGGACCTGAGCTAACAGACGGCTCAATGATGCCTAGTTGTTTTAATTTTTTTTATTTCTAGATTGACATAATTTCTCACTCGTTCTGGTAGCCATATGTTTTTGCTGAATGGGAGCAGAGTCTGTTTTTATCACATATTGTACACCAGTAGCTTTTCCCGGGATGCTGGTAAAAGTAGAAGCATACTGATGTAATAGATCTTGCAAATCTCTCTTCTCCCTTTCAGACAAATCTGAACTCCTACATATGGCATTAATGCCTTCAGGCTGTTCCAGCCTCTTATAGGCTACATCTAAATCAGAAACTGAAGTTTCAGGCAAAACATATAAGCAAAGCTGGTTTTCAGATCTGTCGTGCCATTTCTTTATAGGTTGGCAGGATAGGTCTTTGGATTTGCTTACTCCAGGGACCTCAGTTTTATAAGTTACAGGATCCACACACTCTTTAATAATATAGGGACCCTAACACTTCATTCGTAATTTGTTTTGGATGAAGGAGTAGAAGCATCACTTTTGCTCTGGTGAAAATGATCTTTCTTGGGTTTTAACATCATATGCTTTTTGTTTTGTTGGCTACTACACAATTATTTCTTTTATCATTTAACAGTTTCTACCTGCAGCCACAGCCCTGCTCCACATCCAGCCACCGCCTCCGATTCACCTCCAACCCTGAAGCTCACATACCCAGCTGGCAGACACATCTACACCCGCGAAAGGGGCCCCCCATAGCCCCGCGCCCGGCGAGGAACCCACCGGTACATGCCATCCAGGCATCGTTGGTCGGTCAGCGAAACTGTAGCCATCAAGCTGCCGCGAGCTTGTGCTGCCTTTTTTCCTTATCTCCCCGATGGAAGCATGAATGTGCCATGACGTCAGCACAGTAGCGTGCAGACGCCTGCCATGCTTCCCACTAGGTACTCGAGCCTCTGTAGTACTTGGGCACCCCCAGAGACCAGCAGAATGCGTGTACATCCGTCCTTATCCCCAGGACTAGGAGAGCTGTCGTTGGACACTAATCCTAGTCCTCCCTGTTGACCCCCCGGATGACCCAGGCTCGCTCCTGAACCCGGTCGCCGGGCGTGAAGCGAGTGTAGCGCCCAGTGCCTCAACCTCAGCGCCACCGGGCCAGCCGGCTACTATACAGTTATGATGTGCCTGGGTTCTATATGACACCAGTCTTTTTGCTGCTGTGTCGTTACTGTAGTATATTTACAGTCTTCACCATGTCATTACCTTCCCAAGCTTCTTTCACACCACATCCAGAGGGCCGCATGGGTTCTGCCCATTACAACAAGGTAAATGGAGAGAACCCAGTTGATGCCTGTGGTACCTCACGGTATGCAAAAGAAAAGAGACTGGTAATGGTCGCAGTCTTTACCCTCATCATCCACAAACTTCTGGTTCACTCTTTTAAGGGTCTGATTAAACCGTTCTACCAATCCATCTGTTTGTGGATGATGGGGAGAAGTCCGACAGCTGTTACCCCTAGTACTTTTGTACAATTCTTTCAAGAGTTCGCACAAAATTAGCTCCTATCTGTAAGGATTACCTTAGGAATCCCTAACCAACTAAAGTAGTCCAAGAGTCTCTCTGCTACCTTGGGGCAGTAATGGTTCTAAGTGGAAACGCTCTCGGGTATTTGGTTGCGTGAATGGCAAATAACCAGGATGAAGTGGTTACCCTTTTGTTCTTCTCTAGGGGTCCCACAATATCCATGGCTATGCATTTGAAGGGTTGTGATACCAGGAAGGGAATTAATGGTACCTTATTGTTATGTTTAACCTGTCCTATCTGTTGACGCCGGGGCAGGTTTTGCAATAGGTGGCTACATCCTCCTGTAACCCTGGCCAATAAAATCTCTAATAATCTGGCAGTGGTCCTTCTCTACCTGCATGTCCCACACTGGGTTGATCATGCCCTAAAAACAAGAGATTTTGCATAAACTTAGTAGGGACGATTAACTGTTCCACCTGCTCTTGGGAGGTGGGGTTGGTACATACCCTAAATAATATACCATATTTTTCTTTATCATAGGGGCCCCAGACAGTACTTTCATCCATATCTGTGAAAATAAATTTGTTAGCGTTTCATCAGCATGTTGTTCATTTACAATGTCAAGTGTAGGTACAGGGGTACAGAGTCATTTTAATAACATTAACATGCTCTCGCTACAGTCCCTCTGGAGCTTCCTCTTGTCAGCATGGGTCTTTCTGGGCTTCTTCTTGATCTCAAAACATCATCTGTAAAAGGAAAGAACAGTTCCATCTGGTCTAGTTGTTGCTGCTGAGCTCTGTTGGTCACTGCTACAGGGATGTGTCACAGGCCAAGACAAGGAGTTGAAGTCAGGATGGTCCTGGCCTATGATCAAAGGGACTGTTAGAGTTTGCACCACCTCCACCTTTAGTATTCTTTTAAACCATTTACAGTAAAGTCTAGTTCAGTGGTGGGATATTGATGTACGCTCCTATGAATACATATAACCCCAGTAGGTAGAGTTTTTGTGATATGGGGGTTTAGGTGAGCCCTTATAAGGCTTTTGACAAGTCCCAGGGTCTACTAACCCGTCAATATCACAACCAGCTATTTGAGCTTTGGTAACAAAGGCACCCAAGTTCATGGAGGCTAAATAAGCAGGATATCCCTTCTTGTTGGGCAATATCTAGCAATGTGCCCCAAGCCGTGACAATAGTGGCACTCTGTATTATGGTCGGGTTTCTTGACCACATAAGTTCTACCATCCCTCTAGGTCTAACAGTCCCAGTCCCAGAAGATGAATAATAAGGTGTTCTTACCACTGGTGTGACGGTTGTATTAGTTATTGTAGCTGGTGGGGGTGTAGATCCAGCAACATTAGTCCTATAGTACCCTATCCTAGGGGTTGTCGAGCTGAGAGAAAGTCCCCGGCTAAAGTCAAGGCAATTTCTGGAGTCTCTGGATTGTGCTCCTAATCCACAGTTGCACTTCAGGTGACATAATCTTAATAAATTGTTCCAGCACCAACAGTTCTATGATTTCCTTAACACTCTTATTTTCAGACTGTTAACCGCTTATTCCATAAGTCATTTAACCGAGTGTATGCTCTCTTGGAGATACATGGGGCAGATGTTTTAGGTCCAAAATCACTGTCTATATGTTTCCATGTTTATGTCATAGTGTTTCAAAATCTTTTAACAGCTGTATAACCATTGGATGTCTGCGATCCATACTGGTATAAACCAACTGGGCATTTCAGATAAATAGGGGCAATCGCACTACCCATTGTTGTTGCGTACCCATAGGCCTGGCTACCTTTTCAAAAGTTCTCAAATAAGAGTCACTGTCATTGGTGGAGTCACTGTTGTTATTTTTATGTCCTTAGGACACGGTTTTAGCAGCTTTCAAACAACATGAAGTCTTGCTATATTATGACAGGTGCAGTTTGTCCCACCATTAGAACTGCTCGGAGTGAAAGAGTTAACTTCCATGCAGAGCATGGAGCTTAGAGCGCGAGCTCGGTTAAAGAAGCTCTGTTAGGGTGGTTTCAAACCAAACCGCCAGATTCTTTACTCGCTCACTGAACAGTCGCCCGAGATTCCTCCTGCTGCTCGTTCATTTCTCGGTTTAAACGTCTTTTCTCGGTTGAATTTAACTGCGTATATTATTTATTTTAACCGCAAACCGATCGGTTCAAGCTCTGTCTATGGTATTGTAAGTAATAGATAGGTTTTCTGTGTGGAACTTGTAAATTTTTATTGGTTTGAACCGATCGAATTGTATTTAAACTTGGTTTAAAACCTTTTAAGGCTTGTTAGAGTGCAGTTCGGTTCTTATCGGTTCTAAAAAACGGATTTCATTACGGTTTTCCACGACCCGTGACTACGGTTGGGAACCGATAAGGGTGTCTTGCCTGGCACTGCCATCAAAAGGGCAAGTTTTTGGTTAGCTGGCATTGTGTCTGAGAAACCCAAAGAAAAACTGGGCCCACTGGTTTCAACATCAGTGTCTGTGGGAAGTCTTTGCCAAGACTGACCCACACACCACATGTGTTTATTGTCTGGGGTTTGACCACCTCAATGCAGACTGCCAGATTTGCAGAATTTCCCTGCAGCCACCCTAGATAAGAGAGTTGGTAGGCTCAGGAACGAGAGGCCAAAAGTCCGCTGACCCGATGGCTCAGCCCAGTTCGTGCCAGCCGAACCGGAGGAGTGCCTCTGACCAGGGCCAGACTTCCTCGGCAAATGTAAAGCTGACTCTGAGGAGCCAGTTCCAGCAAAAGAACTAGAAAGTCAGCAGGTGTGGAGTCCAAAATTCCTTCTCCAACTGCTGCAGAGATAGCCAGGGCAATACAGATTGTCCAGTCCCTGTCCTTGAGTTCCCTCCAACCGCCACTATCTGGCAAAAGGTCGGTTCGGTTGGTTCCACCGGTTCAAGAATATGATATAGAAGAGTTTATGAACCAGAGGAGGGGAGGATGATTATTATCAGTGTGAATGTGACTTTGAAAGTCTGGATGTGCCATTGAACCGGACATCTCCCAGACAGACCTTTAGGTGAATCTCCCCTAGGCTTTCTGAGTCCCTTCTCATTTTTGTTTTATAAAAGTTGCTGAGACCTCCAGCTTCCCTTAGAGGAGGCTTTGGATGAGCAAGAGGAGCCTGACTATGTAGAGATGATGGATATCCCAGAGTCCAGGAGATTGTCCATCCCTTTACATAAATCTTTTAGGAAACAATAAAAATTTAAAAGCTTCCTAATTCTGTGCCTCCTGTAGATAAAAAGATGGACAGGAGGTACACTTTGTCAGGTCCTGATACAGATTTTCTTTCACAGCAATGCAATCATGTTGGGTAGTTCAGGCTGCAGCCTGTGATAAAGCTAATATTCCCTGGCTTCACATCCTCCTGACAAGGACTCCAGGAAGATTGATGCCATGGCCAAAAACAATACATGGCAGCATCTTTGGGACTCAGACAAGCAAACTATATGGCTTATGTTGCGAGATACCAGAAATCTAGATGGGATACTGTCATGACCTTAGCCAAACAGGTCCCTGGCCAGCTTGCAAAGGAGCTGGAGCAGGTGGCTCTTGATGGTATTGAGGCATCTAAGGTGCAATTCCATGCTGCAGTGGATTCTAATGATGTATCCTCTAGAGTCATGGCTACATCTGTGGCTTTTCGTAGATTGGCCTGGCTCAGGTGTACTACTTTGTTACAGGATACCTAGTCTAAGGATGGATTTTCCTGTGGTGGGAAATTCTCTGTTTGGGAGCAGGCAGAGAATTATATGAAGAAAATGGATGAATATAGAACCACTTATAGGAGTGCACAAGCCAAGGAACGGCAAGCCACTCCTCAGAGGCAGCCTCAAGGGTAGGGCAGGCCTTTTCACAGGCCTTTACCAGACCCAGGCCTCCTCTTCAGCCTATGCTCAGAGGGGGTTCTTCAGAGGGAGAGGCAGACGGGCACGAGCAGGCCTGCTCCCACCCCTCAGCCTAAAGCCCCTGCCAAACAGGCACCCTGATGGGATGCCCAGGGTCGGCTCTCCATTACCTGTAGGGGCAGGCTGGCTTACTTCGTCCAGGACTGGGAGTCTTTAACATCAGACAGGTGGGTCCTGGAAGTAGTGAGCCAGGGTCTGGTTCTCAGCTTCAAAAAATTTCCAAAGATGAGAGCCAGATCTTTTCCACCTGCAAACCCTTTAGAGACTCTTGCTTTGGAAACAGAAGTCTCAACCCTCCTGGCTCTCAGAGCTGTAGAAAGGGTTTCTCCCCACACCAGGGCAAGGGTCTGTACTCCAGGTACTTCCTTACCCCAAAAGACAGGAGAGTGGCAGCCTATCCTGGATCTAAGATATCTAAACAAGCACCTTTTAAAACCAAAGTTCAAAATGGTGACTCTGGGAATGATTTTACCCTCCCTAAGGCCAGGGGACTGGCTAGCTTCCCTGGACCTCAAGGATGATAATTCCATGTTCTTATCAGAAGCTCCCATCGAAGTACCTCAGATTCGAACTGCCCTCAGGCCATTATCAGTTCAGAGCAATGCCCTTCGGCCTCACTTCTGCCCCAAGGGTGTTCACAAAATGTCTGGCAGTAGCAGTTGCTCATCTAAGAAGGCAAAGATTGCCATTTTCCCTACCTGGACGACTGGCTCATTGTGGGTCAGTCTCCAGACCAGGTCAAATCACACCTGCTAGTTACCCAGCAGCTGCTTACCTCTCTGGGCTTTCTTTCAATCTTCCAAAGTCAGTTTTGGAACCTGTCCAGGTACTCACCTTTATAGGCGAGAACTGGACACAAAGCAGGCCAGAGTCTACCTTCCCTGGAAAGGGTAAGGACCTTAGTGGCCCTGGCCTCGTCCTTCACTCTGCAGGTCTCTCGACCAGCAAGGCATTTCCTGCAGCTCCTAGGACACATGGCTGCTTCCACAGCTGTAGTGCAAGGAGCAAGATTTCAGATGAGGGACATTCAGTTCCATTTGAGAGCTTTCTGGTCTCAAAGAAGAGATCCCTATCCAAGTTAATCCCAGTGACTCGAACCCTGATCCAGGCCCTTCAGTGGTGGCAGGATCAGAGCAATCTGAGACAAGGGGTACCTTTTATCCTCTGTCCCACTCCTTGACCCTTACTACAGATGCATCCCTCTTGGGATGGGGAGCTCACATGGGCGACCTCTCCACCCAGGGGTATGGTCACCTCAGGAATCTCTGCTCCACATCAATCTGTTGGAACTCAGAGCTGTTTTCTAGCACTTCAGGTTTTTCTGCATCTGTTCAGAACAAGGTGGTACAGGTCAGAACAGACAACACCACTACTATGTGGTACATCAACAAAAAGGGGGCACTCGGTCTCGGCCTTGTGCACTGAGGCGATGAAGTTGTGGTCTCTGGCTTATTCCCTGAACACTTCCCTCATAGCAGTTCACCTCCCAGGCAAGGACAATGTCCTGGCAGATGCTCTCAGCAGGATTTCCCAGGGTCATCACGAATGGTCACTGGATCCCCTAGTACTGGGGATAGTGTTTGCCAGATGGGGCACTCCTCAGATAGATCTTTTGCAGCCCCAGACAATCATCAACTTCCACTTTTTGTTGTAGGCCCCAGTGTTGGGCTCAATCCCCTGGATGCCTTTCTCCTCGATTGGGAAGGAAGTTCCTTTATGCCTTTCCCCTTCCTCTCCTGTTCAAAGTACTAGTCAAAATCAGGTCTCAGCCCTGCAAGATGATCCTGATTGCTCCAAACTGGACCAGGCAGCCCTGGTACCCACTCCTTCTGTCCTTAGCAGTCCATCTTCCCTGTGTCTCCCAGGAACCACAATCTGTTAACCTGTGCTCAGGGGAGTTTGGTATCCAAATCTCAAATCCCTCAACCTCAAGGCTTGGCTCTTGAGCAGTTAGAGTTTGCTGATCTACAATTTTCTCAAAGTGTTCTCGAAATCCTGAAAGCTGCTGGAAGCCTTCCACAGGGCTACCTATAACTCCAAGTGGAAAAGGTTTTCCATATGGTGTTCTGGGAAGCATATTTCCCGGAATCTGCTGATCTACCCACTGTATTGGACTATATGGTCCATCTTAATTCTTTGGGACTGAGACCAGCTACCCTGAAAGTGCACTTGGCAGCTGTCTGCCTTCATTTCAGCAGGAAGCCTCTTCTCTTTCTTCTACCCTGTATTTTCCAAGTTTCTTAAGGATTGCTTCATACCAATCCTCCATTCAGGGACCCTGCCCCTGCTTGGGATCTTAATGTTTGCATTGCTCAGCTGATGCAACCCCCTTTGAGCCTCTGTCTTCGGCAGAGCTTAAGTATTTGACTTGGAAAACTGTATTTCTAGTAGCCATCACTTCTGCCAGGTGCATAAGTGAGTTACAGGTTTTATCAGTGGAGACTGACTTTATTTCCTTTCACAGGGATAAAGTAATCCTCAGGACTAACAGGAAGTTTTGCCTAAGGTGGTTTCGTTTCCACCTTAACCAATCTATTTCACTTCCAGTGTTCTTCACTGACCATTCCTCCTCTGGTGAGAGGAGGCTGCACAGCTTAGATGTTAAGAGGGCCCTAAGTTACTACATAGAGCGTACCAAGGGTCACAGGTTTGACTCCCTCCAACTATTTCTCACTTGTGGTGAGGTTGGGAAAGGAGACCTGCCACTAAGAGATCCGTTGCCAGGTGGATCGTCTCTTGTATCCAGTTTTGCTATCAAAAGCTGGGTAAGGTTCCCCTCAGGCCTGAGGGCTCACTCTACCAGAGGTACAGCTGCATCTCTAGCTGCTGCTAGAGACATCCCTATCTTGGAGATATGTCAAGCAGCTACTTGGAAAACAGTACACACTTTCACCAAGCATTACTCCTGGATATCCAGGCCAGGAGGGATGCTCGGTTTGGCACAGCCGTGCTTCAGAGCCTATTCCTAAGTAGGTTCTGTCCCTCCTCCATGGAGGTACTGCTGTGTAGTTGCACCTGTCATAATATAGCAAGATTCATGTTGTTTGAAGAAAAATTACTCACCTTAGTAATGTTGTTTCTTCTAATGGAGTCTTGCTATATTATGACCTCCCCCAGCCTGCCCTCTCAGAACTTCTACTTTGGGTATGGGGTGGGCAGTCCACTGTTGACATTTATTGATGCCCTCTTTATGTTTGGTGTTGTGTTTTATTTAGTTATTTTATCTTATTTTTGTGGTCCAGTGACTTGAGTCTTGTGTTGGGACCAGGAAATGTGTGAATATTAAGTAGCCAGTTGGCTAGTGTGAGTTACAGCTTCACACAGAGCCTTAGTGAGTTTTGCTCTCAGAAGATCTGACGTGTTTCGGTTTGAAACCACCCTAACAGAGCTTCTTAACCGAGCTCAAGTCTAAGCTCCATGCTGTGCATGGAAGTTAACTCTTTCACCTCGGAGCAGTTCTAATGGTGGGACAAACTGCACCTGTCATAATATAGCAAGACTCCATTAGAAGAAACAACATTACTAAGGTGAGTAATGTTTTCTTCTGTCCTGCCCCAATAATCTGTAATACCTTCATAGTATCCGCCATCTCTGATCTTGTTTCCGTCTCCTCCTGCTCATGTTCTTGTCTCTCTCATTCTCTCTGTCCTGAAGGTCCCTCATTCTCTGTCGTTCCAGGTCCAGTTGCTGTACTTCTAGCCACTTTAGTAGCCCCTAACATCCTCAGGTGGCATTCCTTCTGGGTCCTCACCCAAACTGATATCCTCTATTTTGCAGCTTCCTCCATGACAATTACCACTGGTGGCGCTACCTTGGTGTCTTAGGTCTGGTCACAGGGCTTAATCCAGGAAGGAGAAGTTCCCTGTTCTGAGTGTTTGGGACCTAGTAGAGACACCCTGAACTGTTGCAGTGGCGTCCTCCAGATGGGCCATGTACTGCCTGTGTCATCAGTGATCGTGATACTAAATGCAGTATCTATGATGTGGAATCTCCCAGTATCCTATAGACCTCCACACAACCCCACTCATGGTACCAGTGTGATGGGTAGTAAAGATCAGGCAGACACAGACAAATAAGGTACACAACACCTAAACAGGTGTGGCTAGATTTATTATAAAAAATAAAATAAAGCAATGAGATACAAAAGAGCAACTGTTTCAATAACAAAGCAATAAAAGTAAAAGAACAAGCATTTTTCAATGCCGAATTGTTTGCTTGCTGGTATTAGCATTGGAAATGCAGGAGTTAGACAGATGCAGAGTAGGAATGGCAGTGAAGTATTGAACTTCACGCCAACCCCACCTCCAACCTGCAGAGACGGACAGGCACTGGGGTATGCTTGGGTTGTTGCCCATAACATTCATGCCATTTCATCTCACCCTATCTTGCAGACACCGACAAGTGTTGAGGTGTGCCTTGGGGTGTTTGGCTTTTAGTCACCCCACCCATAAGGACATATGCTGAAATGGGTGCAGTATAGGAGAATGGGGTGAACTCTGGGGCGAAGAGTCCAAGGCACACCTCGATGCCTGTCACTGGCTGCAGGGTGGGGTGGAGCGCATGAGCATTACAGTCGGCAATCCAAAGGCACACCCTGATGCCTGTCAGTCTGTACAGGGTGGGCCCACATTATGGTTAGAAACCCTAATGCCCTAGGTGTTTGTTGGTATTTGCAAAAAATTTTCAGTATGGCCTTTTGTGACCCCCACCTCATGAAAGCATTTGGGACCTCTTCTCATGAACAGTGGCACTGTGAGTTTGTCAAAGTGTCCTGAACTTTGAGTTCCCACAGCAACCGTGGCATTGTGTGTCAGATGTACAAAAACACAGATCAGGAAAGATGTGAAGAATGACAGCTGCACCATTTATAGGGAGGTGTGAAGAGATGGTAATATTGAAATCGGTAGTGAAAATAGTAAAATGCTAGAAATTCGGCGTGCGTGGAAACTGCGCATGCGCGTAACGGTCATTTAGTGGAATTATTTCACCAAATTTTCAACGTAGGCATTTTGTGACCCTCCTCATGAACAATGTCAGTATGGTTTTCTTAATCTGTCCGAACATTGATTTCCCAGAGCAACAGCTTATTCTGCGCCAGATATGTAAATGCATATTTTGGGCAGGATGTAAAATGACAGCTGTATTATTCATAAGGAGGTCTGAAAAATGCCAGTGTTGGAAATCTGTAGTGAAAGTACTACAGATTTGCAGGTTACGCAGGGTGCGTGGAGACTGCACAATGCACACTTGTAACAGTTATTTTGTGGAGGTTTGTCAGCAAATTTTCAGCATAGGCATTTAGGACCTCTGCTCATGAACAGAGTCACTGTGATTTTACATATGAACATACATACGAACATCTGAATCTGCCAGCAGAACAGACCAATCAGTCTACCTAAATCTGCCCTAGTGTTCAGCTAGCACCCTAGATTGCAGCTGCCCAGTCTCCTCCCCTCAGTTCCTCCCTGCTTGTCCCAGGCCCTGCCCCTTGACTCTTTCTCTTAGTCTATCCCAGTCCTTCTTAAAGCCATTGACTGTCCTACATGTTACCACCACCTCTGGCAGTGCATTCCAACTAGACACCACCTCTCAGTGAAGTAGTGCCTCCTCATGTCCCTCTAGAAATGTCCCCTTCCAACCTTAGTCCGTGCCCTCATCTCTCTTCTGCTCCTCAGTATAAACACCCTCTGTGCTAGGTTTATTTACTCCCTCAGGTATTTAAACGCTCCAATCATATCCCTCATCCCTCTCTCTCTCCTCCAGTGTGTACATGTTCAGCTCATTCAGCCTAACTTCATATTCCTTTCCTTCCATCACCTTCAACATTTTTGTTGCCCTCCTTTGCACCCCTCCAGTAACTTTATATCTCTCCTCAGGTATGGCCTCCAGTATTGCACACAGTACTCCAGGTGTGGTCTGACCAATGATCTGTAGAGATCACATCCCTGTGTCTGGATGAGAACCCTGTTGCGATGCACCCCAGCATCCTGTTTGCCTCTCGCTGTTGCTCTCCTATACTGGGCTGAGTTGTTCATGCTCCCAGTTACCAACCCCCAGGTCCTTCTACTCCTCTGTGATCCCCAGCCTCACCCCCCCAACCAGTAGTCCCTCTTCTGGTTCTTAGGCCCAAAGTGTATCACCTTACATTTGTTTGCATTGAATCTTAGCTGCCATTCCACCAACCATGTCTCTACTTTGGTTAGGTCCCCCTGCAGTTTTTCCCATCTGTCCTCTTTGTCCAGCACTGCCCTCAATTTGGTGTCATCTGAGAACAGACTAACCTGCCTCCCCACTCCATGTGCTATATCGAATAAAGAGCCCAAATAGCACCGGGCCCAGCACTGACCCTGCAGCACCCTGCTTGTCACTGCTCTAGGTGCTGAGAGCTCCCCACCACCACCCTCTGCACCCTCCCCGTAACCAGGTCTCTATCCATTTAGTCAGCTTTTTCCCACCCCAACTGCATCACCTTCCCCAGTCTCCCATGAGGCACTGTATCAAAGGCCTTACTGAAGTCCAAGTACAGGACAACTCCTTGTCGCCCAGTCATAATACTCTATTAGGCTGGTTTGAGAAGATCTCCCTGAGACAAGCCCATTTTGCCGCCCATCTTGGAGGCCATTACTCTCTAGAATGCCAGCAGCGATGCTTCAGTATCACCTCCATAAACTTACCCACTATGGACGTGGAGACTGACCGTCCAATAATTTCCCTGGCTCCTCCCTAGGCCCACTCTTGTGTATTGGCACCACATGGACCAACCTCCAGTCCTGGGGCACAAACCCCATTTCCAGGGAGGTGTTGAACAGAACTGCCAGCAGCTCAGCCAACAGCCCGCCATCTCCCTCAGCACCCTGGGGTGGATGCCATCAGGACCTAGTGTCTTGTGCACCCTTATTGCTCTCAGCCCTCTAGCACCCTAGTCCCTGTGATCACTTTGTCTGTCACCTCCTTCACCAACCCCCAGCCCATACTGGTAGTGGACCATCCTTTCCTTAGTGAAACGGAGAAGAAGTACTCATTTAGAATTTCTGCTTCCTCCTCCCCTTTCTACCCAGTCCACTCCCGCTTTATCCTCACAATATGTTCCTTACTTTCTCTTTTCCTGACATACCTTAAAAGTCCTTTTCCCTCCTTTTTATGCCCTTTGTTAACCTTAATTCCTTGGAGGCCTTGCTTTTAACCCTCCTTGACCAACTCCCTGTAGTCTCCTTATCCTCTCCCTTCCCTGTTCTCCTGTACTTTCGGTATGCAGCCCTCATGCCTTACCCCTTGCAGCACTTCCTTGTTCAGCAAGCATGGTTTCTTGACTCTGCTCTTCTTCCTCCTGGCCCTGGTGCAGGCTACTGTGGCCTCTGTTAGCCCAGTCTTTATGACTCCCCACTTTTGTTCTGCATCCATCCCAGGCCTTATATCCTGGAGTCTCCTCACAGTATTGCTCCCATCCTCCCAAAGTCCATCTTGCTAAGTCCACCACATTAGTGCTTGTGCCTCCTGTCTCCCTGCCCAGCACGAGAACAGGCACATTGTTTGGTGGTCACTACCCACCTAGTGGGTCCTCCACCCTTACCTCCTTACCGCCTCCCCATTTGCCAGTACTAGGTCCAGAGTGCTGCCAAGCCTTGTAGGCCCACTTACCAGTTGCATCAGAAGGCCATCCTGAATGCATCAATGAGCACCTGCTCTCTGGTACTGCTAGTGGCCGGATGCGCAGTCAACCCCTGGTAGGTTAAAATCCCCACTATCACCACACTCCCCTTCTGCAGACCCTTCTTATCTGCTCTGCCAACTTCCCATTCAGTACTCGATTGGGCTGTGGTGTGTACACCACTCTCAGCCTCAGCTTTCTGCCTTGGAGTCCAGGAGTTGCACCCAAAGTGCCTCTGTCCTCTCTCTCCCTCATCTGTTATGCATTTGATCCCTTCCTTCACATAGAGTGCAACCCCTTCCACAGTCTATATTAAAAAATAATGCTATTATTAAAGATAAGACTGATGTTCCCAAATTTAGATTTAGATATTCCTCCTGTAAACAGATCAAGGATGAAAAAAAAGCTGAAAATAAAAAGGCCTTGACCTGGACCATATAGAAAATAGTTTCCTTAAGGATTCCTGCAGGTTACTGCAGCGTGTACTAACTGAACTCTTTAACTGGAGCCTAAGAAAGGAATCTTTCCTGTACTTGGAAAAATCCGAAGATTGTTCCCATATATAAAGGAGAAGGGATATTTCAGTGCCTACAAACTATAAGCCTATTGCCCTACTATCAGGCCTTTCAAAGGTTGTGGAGAAACTAGTACAGAAACAACTTGGTGATCATCTGGAGTAGTATTCCTTATTAACAGAATATCAATCAGGATTCCGTGAAGGGTTTTTCCACGGGCACTGCACTCACCGACATGGTAGATATTTTAGCCACAGAATTACAGGGTGCCCTTGTCAGTGGGTGCGGTGTTCGTGGATTTATCTAAAGCTTTTGATACTGTGGCCCGTGACTTACTCAGGGAACGCTTGGAAGAGATAGGAATTACGGATAGTTCATTAGAACGGTTTAGGTCCTATCTGGGAAATAGAACTCAGCAAGTGTATATTGATGGAATACTATCAGATAGAGCCCTGGTAAAGCGAGGGGTGTCTCAGGGCTCTATTTTGGGGCCAACTCTTTTCTTATATACATAAATCAGTTAGTTGATAGTGTAAAATATTCTAATAGTCGTCTATATACAAATGATACTATCCTGGTCTCTGGTGGAAAGACCTGAGCTCATGGAAGTGCATCTGCAAGAAGACTTCACAAGGCTCTGCACATGGCTGTTGGACTCGGGGTTAATAGTTAATAGTAAGAAAACAAAACTTATGGTATTTCAAAGGAAAAGATTTGGGTAAAAGTAAGAAACAAGTACAAATTAAAACACTACAGAATGAAATATTGACCCAAGTCTCTGAATATAAATATCTTGGGGTATGGATTGATAACTCTCTAAAATTTGACTTCCATATAATCAATACAATATCAAAGATTAATAAAAACTAGGCGTTTAGGCAGTCCAGCTTTTGTATAAATAAACTAAAGAGGAGACCATAATAAATCAACTTCTTCTCCTGTGCTCGAGTATGGTAGCCATGTGTATGGCTTGCTACAAAAGGATTGCTGTTCAAAACTGATGTAATGTATAACCGTCTGGCTCGATTTGTATTAAGAAAGGATTACTGTGAACATCATTGTAAATTACAAGAGGAATTAGGTTGGTTGACCCAGGAAAATAAAATTAGTCTTGGCAAATCACAGATACAAGGTTGTAAATACAAAACAGCCAACTTATCTTTATGAAAAATTGGAAAAGAAAACATGACTATGATATGAGAGGTTCAAACACTAGGAGCTTTTAGTTCCTAAAATCAAGAATAAGTATAGTGATATAGATTTCCCATAATCTTGAACAGATTATGGAATTCCCTAAAATCAGTTACAGGAAAGCAATATGAAGGTACTAAGGTGTTTTCATCTAGTCTGAAAATTGAACTGAAGTCAAGATCGAGTGCTATGGGTAAAATCCTCTGCTTATTAAAAGTGTTTTTTTTGTAGTATTGGATTGTAGGACCAAATTTAAAATGTGTTGTTTGTTGGGATATTTATATTGTATACTTGTTGTCTTGTTAAATGTTGTTATTTGCAACTTTTGTGTCTTGAAAATGTTTTAAATAAACAGGACCATCTTGTAAATAGGGCATATAGTCCTAATTATGTGAAAATTGCCATCTACTATCCTGTATAAAAATAACGCTTTTACTACTACTTCCAAACCCCAGTCCCTGCTGTATATCCTGTATTCGGGATTGCCAAGACCGAATCATGATACTCTGTGGCCCAAGTCTCTGTCACTGCAGCAGTGTCCACCTTCCCCTCTGAAAGGAGCACCTGAAGCTCTGCAGTTTTGTTCCCCAGGCTTCTTGCATTGAGAGCACAGAGACTACCTTCCACCTGTACCTCCTTCTCCTCACTCTTCTCTTTGGCCTGTGTCCTCCTCCTGATAGTCTGCACCCTTTCTCCTCGTTATTCTTGCGGGTGGTGGTGCTTGTGTATTACACTCAGACCACTCTGCCCACCTCCCAGGGTTACTATGCCTCTGCCTGTACTTATATCTAGGGTGAGCTCATTAGGCTCCCCTGACTGGACCTTTCTACCAACCTCAGTCTTTTGGCCACCCCTCTAGTTTAAATCCACCTAGTAGAGATATACCCTCTAATCCTGCCTTTAACATTCCGTCCCCTCCTGCTCAAGTGTAGCCTGTCCGCTTGTACAAGTCACTGTTCCCCAGACCCACCCGGTTAGTCTCTAACCCATCATTTTGTGTGGCACCAGTCCTCAGCCACTGTTGAACTCCTCGATCCTACCCTTCCTCCCCATGCTTGCACATGATACTGGGAGTACCTCTGAGAATGCCACTGATTCCCCACGCCTCACGCTGCCTGCCCAACTCCTAGAACCTCCCCTCACTACTTCTGCAGTCTCCCGCCAAGTTGTTTGTACCCACATGCAACAGTAAATGGGGTTTCTTCCTCCACCTCACTGCACATTTGAGAGTGCCTGCCCTCCTGCAGTCAACCCGGGATAGCTTCAACCCAAGTATGTCTGTGCTCTTTCCCCTTCTGCCCCATCTCACCCCTTCAGTATAGAACTCCCAGGACAAGTACCCCATCCCTTACCCCTTTCCCTTTTAATGCCCCTTCCACCACCCCAGTATTCATTCTTCCGCGCTCTCACTCCTGCCAGTTGCACCTCTGTGACTTTTGTATCTGTACCCCCTACTTGCCTCCCCTTTCTCTGCTTTACTCCTCCCATCCCACTTGAATCCTTCCCAGCCTGACTACTTCCTACTGGGCTTCCCATATTGACCTCCACTCCCCTCTCCCTGCTAATTTCCTACCCCTCTCCTATGACCGTTGTTGTCAATTTGGAGCCCCATTCCCTTCGACCCAATAGTGATGCCCTCTCCCATCTTCCCTTCCGTAGCCTTCTCTCCTCCAGTCACCCCCTCCTTCCTTACTAGCCCCTTTCTACCTTTTCATCCTCGCTAACTCTTCCCCTACCTGTTGCCATCCCTCTCATGCCCTGCTTGTCCTCCCCCCTTCAATATGTTCCTGCTCTCCCCATAGCAGAGGCTCGAATCTATTCCTAGCCGATACTCCTCCTACATCTCTTCCCTATCAGTTCCTCCCTCCTACTTTTCCCCTCCATGCACCCCTGGTCCCATCTCTGGTCTCTCCCTGGTACTCCTGTGGTCTCTTCCTCCCTCATCAGGAGGCCCTCCCTCACCTAGGGCACCCCTCCCTTCTCCTATCTTTTCTGGTAGTGTCTCTGATACTGGGATCAGTTTCAGTCCCTAGTTGTTCTTCCCCATTCCCCCTTGTTATCCCTTATCCCCCCAGCCAGAGTGCCTACCATACTCATCTGCCCTGCCACTTAGACTCCTCCCTAACCTCAACAGTTTCCTCCTTAAACTAGCTAGTTGTCTACAGAGCATACATTCCCCCATCCTCCAAGCCCAGTCCAGGATCATGGCGGACCCGCACCCTGTACACCCCACCACCCTTCCAAAGATACCGCCTATTGACATGCACCTGCCCCATTTTGGCCCCATCTTATGTTACGGGCTCTTACTCGTGGTTTCTGTACCTACACAAGTATTAGGGCCCTATTAACTCATATTCCTGTTTCCCCACACTATTCCCCATGCTACCCCTTGCCGACTGGGTTAATTCGGTCTCAAATCTCATCTGTTAGATACTGTATTACTGTAGCAATCCTAAAGCCTCCGTGTCCAATTTTCACCCCTCAGGTTCCATACTTTTGTTCTCAGCCTCATAGTTTCACTTAGCCCAGTCAGAAATCGTATTGCACTCAAGTGTTACTCAGCTCAGTTAGAGAAATAAACAGAACAAATAAATATGTATTATTACAGCAATCCTAACAGTATAGCTCAGTACTTAGCCAGTTAGAGAAATAAACAGAACAACTAAATCTGCATTATTACAGCAATCGTAAAAGTATCCAGTTATTGCTTTGTCTCCACCCCAGAGACCCTGCAATAATATAGGACCACACAGGACCCTGGGCAGGTTGGTGGGCAACTCTTAAGTCCGACAGAGCTCAGTTGAGCTCGCTCCACTCCCCGCCTCTCTCGCTTGTTCCGTTTCTCCTGCCGCTGTAGGCTGCCCTTTGTACTGGGCTCCTGCCTGCGTGGCACCTTTTCTGCCCACAAAGAAATCTGCAGCAGTCCTGACAGAGGTCCGTTGCTTGCTCACTCCCCTCTCTCACTCACTCACTTGTTCTGTTTCTCCCAGCACTGCAGGCTGCCCTTTTGTACTGTGCTCCTGCCTGCATTGGCTCCTTTTCTGCCCACAAAGAAATCCACAGCAGTCCCGATGGGCTCCATTGAGCTCGCTCACTCCCCTCTCTCACTTGCTCGTTCTGTTTCTTCCAGCTCTGCAGGCTGCTCTTCGTACTGGGCTCCTGCCTGCATTGGCGCCTTTTTCTGCCCACAAAGACATCCACATCAGTCCCGACAGAGATCCGTTGCTTGCTTACCCCCTCTCTCACTCGCTTGTTGTTAATCTGTCCCAAACACTGATTTCACTGCAGCCGTGCTTATTCTGCACCAGAAGTGCGAAAATACATTTCGGCCAGGATGTGAAAAATAAGGCACGGGTCATAATGTCGTAAGACATTATGCTGCATGGCAAATCAGCTGCCAATACAGTGCAGTATTGCATGCAGCATAAGTCTTTCTCCTGTAGGGGCCCTGCCCCCCATTCTGGACCCCTCCCACTAAAAGATTCTCAACTCCGGGGTTCAACTCGAGGGCGCTTGGTCGTGGAGAAAATAAAATATCTGGGACCGGAGTCAAACCCGTCCCAGACACTGCGCCTGGTTCCTGCTGCTGTGGCTCAGTCCAGTGAGCCACGGCAGCTGCTGAACACTCCCAGTAGAGGTTGTATCCTCTGCCTGGGATGAATAATTGCAATACCGCGTACAGCAGTATCGATGCACCATTCGCTGTCCTGGTTAGCACTTTTTCAGGTTAGCTATAACGTAGTACTTATAAGCTATTACGATATTATGACCGGTAGGGAAAATGACAGCTGTACTGTTCATAAGAGATGTAGAAAATGCCAGTGTTGAAAATGTGGTGTGAAAATATTGCAAATTTACGGTTACATGGTGTGTGGAAACTGTGCAACGCATGCTTGTAACACAGTAATTTTATGGACTTTCATCACCAAATTTTCAACATAGGCATTTTAGGACCTCTGTTCATGAACAGTATCACTATCATTTTCTTAATCTGTCCCTAAAACTGATTTCCCACAGTGTGAAAACACATTTCAGCCAGGATGTGAAAAAGAGGCACGGGTCATAATGTCGCAAGACATTATGCCGCATGGAAAATGGTGCCGCCAATAGAGTGCAGTATTGCCATGGCATAAGTCTTCTCCAGTGGGGACCCTGTTCCCCCACACCCCTGTTACGGGGCTACGCCTCGGACCCCTCCACTAAAGATTTTCAACTGGGGGCAACTCGAGGAGCGACCAATTGGTGGAGAAAATAAGATATCTGAGACGGGAACCTGTCCCAGGCGTAGAGCCTGAGTTCCTGCTGCTGGCTCAGTCCAGTGAGCCACAGCAGCTGTAACAGAACCCCTCAGCAGAGGTTATATCCTCTGCAGAAGTGTGAATGGTGAATGCCGCGTATAGCAGCATCTCGCAGTATTGTACCATCGCTGTCCTGGCATCGGTGTTTCAGGTTAGCTATAATGAAGTACACTATTAAGCGTATGACATTATGACACGGTAGGGAAAATGACAGCTGTACTGTTCATAAGGAGCTGTGAAAAATGCCAGTGTTGAAAATCTGTGTGAAAATGTTGCAAATTTGCAAAGTTACAAGGGTGTGAGGAAACTGTGCAAGGCATGCTTGTAACACAGTCATTTTATGGACTTTTCGTCACCAAATTTTCAACATAGGTATTTTAGAACCTCTGCTCATGAACAGTGTCACTATCATTTTCTTAATCTATCCCTAAAACTGATTTCCCACAGCAACGCGTGTTATTCTGCACTGAAGTGCGAAAACACATTTCAACCCGGATATGTAAAATGACATCTGTACTGTTCATAAAGAGGTGTGGAAAATGCCAAGTATTGAAAATTTGGAGTGAAATATTACAAAATCTTACTTTGAGATACAGCTCTTGCAGCAGGTAACACCATTAGGACTGAAGCCAGCAGGCGTCAGGACCCCGCAATCTTCTAGCTAGCAGTCTTCAGCGGGGACACGCCTCCGGCGTCGGTCCCACCCCGGCGTCAGGACGTAGTATATAAGGAGGCGGTCCCGCCAGAATCTCCTAGTTCTTTCCCATTGCCGACTTGCATGTCTTGACCCTTCGATCTGTTTCTAGCGCGCGATGCTTGGTAAGTTCTTTCCAATTGGAAAACTCCTTTTTCTAAGAAGTCTGCCATCTGATGTCCTCTTCAACCTCCAGCGGAAGGCCATCCATCGAAGTACACCTGTAGAAGCAAATCCTTTAAAGACCCGCATTGAGCCTCGTCCGTGCCTAGGCCCAGATCTCACGACACCGGGCCTGTACCTTCTGTCAGGGTTTCAATAGCTGGACCGGATCCGTCGCCAGAAGGCCTAAGCGTTCCTTCTCGAGGAAAAGTTAAGGCCATGGATTCTGCCTCCAAGAATCGTCTGAAAAGCCGGAGACAGTCCGACAGCTTCCCTTTCGGGCCGCTCTCAGCCTCCCGCCTGCGGTGAAGACTTCTTCGGGTTCTTCTTCTCTACCTCCGGCCAAGACCTCCAGGCCTTCTTCTTCTTCTGCTTCAAGGCCTTGCTGAGGTCAGGGACCGCCACCACCACCACAAGTCCGGCTCCTGTCACCCGGACTCCGGCGTCAGTCAGTCTCCTTGCCCCTCCACCCCAGCGGAAGACCAAGGAGCTGACTTCGCCAAGGGACGCCGGATCCGCGTCGGGTCACCCACCGGCCAAGCACCACCGGTCCCAAGACCCGACGACCGCTAGACGCCCGTCGCCGGTTGAGGGGCCTCGCCACCATGGACGCCGGCGGGGGACCGACGCCCATTCCTGTAGAGAGGAGAACCCCACGCCTCCAACCAACGCCGGTCAGGAGGTGCTTACGGAGGAGGAGCTGACCCAGCCCGAGGACCAGACGGGCGAACCCGTCCTGTCGCACCCCAGGGAACCCTCCTGAACCAGAGATCCTCGGAGCCGACGCCGGAACCCGGACGACCGACCACCGGCGCCCGGTCCGTCGTCGGGCCTCAGTATTTCCAGAGGTTAAGGAGCTGTTCACCTACTGGTGGGATACCATAAAAAGGATGTGGTTCCCACACCTCCTCTTCCTCCTCCTCCTCCACTCGTGACTCCACCGGCCCCAGCGCCCCACTCCATCCGGGGCTGCAGGCTGAGTACCTTCCCCAGGAGCCTGAGGAACCTCCTAGGGGTAAACCAGGCAAGAGGAGACCTCCGTCCAGATCTTCTTCAGGGTCACCCAGCCCCAAGAGACCCAGAAGACGCCCATTCGCCTTTTGACGGAGGACACGGGATCGGACTTCTCGGACGGATCCAGATCCCTTCTCCAATCAGCGTCCCTTCTCCGACCCGTGAGCTCCCAAGATCTCCTCCGGAGCAGCCCATCGTTCTCAGAGATTATGAGGCATATCAGGAGAACATGGACTGGGGCAGAGGAACTTGACCCCAAGAGAGACTCGCCTTGCCAAGATATTCGGCAAAAAGATCCAAAGCCTGTAGGTGCCACCCTTGGTGGACGTCACCAAGGCATGGAAATGTCCACACTCGCTCCCGGCGATGCGAAGAAGCTGACCGCCTGTACAAGGTCCCTAGGAGGACCAGTACTTAGCATCACATCCTCTGGCCGATTCTCTGTTCATTACAGCCTCTCATGACCGGTCCCAGAGGTCAAACATCTGAGTACCCTGCCACCGACCCAGAGTCCAAGCAGCTGGACGCTATGGGCAGGCGCACTTATGCAGCCGCTACCTGCACCATTAGGTCCCTCAACTATCTAACCCACATGGTCCAGTTTCAGAATGCCTTGTGGGAACAGGGACTGATCTGGTGGAAAAGATGCCAGAAGGTGAGCAGAAGGGAGGAGTTGTTGCAACTCTTCCGCGACGGGTTCGGACGTGGGAACCCAGGTGCTGCGAGCCGCTGCACGATTCCGCTGGACTCCTCGGCCAGAGCGGCAGCCTCAGGTGTATGCCTCCGGAGACACTCTTGGCTCCATGTCTCTGGATTTACCCTGGACGTCAGAAGAACATTCTGGATGCCTTGTTCCACGGAGAAGTTCTTTTCGGTGAGTCCTCTGAGAAGGTCCTCACCAAACTTCAAGAGGCCGGAAGGCGGTGCGGTCTGCCCAAGCCATGTACAGACCCAAGCTCCAGTTCCTTTCGCAGGAACCAAAGCCGCTTTCAAGGCTGGATGCTGAGACAGCAGTCCCGCACCAGCCCGCTAACAGAGGGGCTCTTCTCCCGCAGAGCCCAGGGGAAGTGTCCGCAGGCCGAGGCCAACGCCCTGCAAAGTCAGCCCAACCTGCAGGACCCTCAGCCGCCACAGCATGACTCCTTCCCGGCCCCCACCTCAGGATCAACGGGACACCAAGGTCGGGGGTCGATAGTGGACCACCTGCCAGGGTGGCAGTCTATAACTCACCGACAGGTGGGTTCTTCAATTGGTCAAACAAGGCCACTTTGTAGAATTCATGGACAAGCCACCCACAAGGCCTCCTCTGCTTTCCCGTTACTCAGGTCAGCACAGATCGCTCATCAGTCAAGAAGTACTTGCGCTCCTTCAAAAGGGAGCAGTGGAGTACGTCCCCGGAGAACCAGAAAGGATCTGGATACTATTCCCACTTCTTTCTGGTTCCAAAGAAAACAGGGGACCTCCGTCAATACTGGACCTCAGCAACCTCAACATGTCGGTCGCCTACAAACGTTTTCGCATGGTGACCCTCCAAGGACTCATTCCCATGCTGAAAAAGGACGCCTTCCTAGCATCCCTGGACATGCAGGATGCCTACCTGCACATCCCTGTAGCTCGGCGCACAGGAGGTTCCTGCCCTTCGAGTTTCTCGGCCACCACTTTCAGTTCCGGGCTCTTCCTTCGACTGTCATCGGCCCCAGGGTCTTTACCAAGTGTATGGCAGTGTGGCAGCGTCTCTAAGGAGACAGGGCCACCACGTGTTCCCGTACCTGGATGACTGGCTTCTCATGGCCACCTTCAAAGAGGAGCTGTTGCTGGCTATTCAGAACACCCAAGATCTGTTCCAGTCTTTGGGCATTCTTATCAACTACGGAAGTCTTCCTCGTACGCTTTCAGAAGCTGCAGCTCATAGGGCGCAGTTCTGGACACCATCCAAGGAGCCTTTCTTCCCGAGGAAAGAGCGGAACACATCAAATCCCTCATCAGGGATCTCTCAGCGAAGAAGACTGTCCCCGCCAGGTTGGTCTTTCGCCTGCTCAGACACATGGCTGTGGCCATTCCAACCGTCCCTTTGGCAAGGCTCCACATGCGGGTAACTCAGTGGATGCTCAAAGTGCAGTGGGACCAAAGGCAAGACCACATGCAGCATCCGGTCAGAATCACGAACGCAGTGATTTGAGACTGGCAGTGGTGGCTAGACCCAGGGACACTCTCTCTGGTGTTCCGCTTACAGCACCGCCCCGGAGGTAATCCTCTCCACAGATGCCTCAGGGCTGGGGTGGGAGCACACTGAATGGGGTGAGGTCCCAGGGAACGTGGACCCTCAGGAAGCTCACCTCTACATCAGCGTTCTGGAGATGAGGGCGGTCCTTATGCCCTGCAGGCCTTTCAGTCAGAAACCCGCCGAGTACTCTCTGTTTCAGACAGACAACACAGTGATGTATTGCCTCAACAAACAAGGAGGCTTACTCTACCCTCTTTGCAGGAAGCTATGAGAGTGTGGGATTGGGTAATCTGACACGTGCGAGCCTGATTGCAGTTCATGTTCCCGGGGTGGACAACACAATCGCAAATGGCCTGAGTCATTCCCAGGCCAGAGTCCATGAATGGGAACTCCTTCAGGAGGTAGCGGAGGATCTGTTTCTTCGATGGGGAACTCCAGAGTTGGACTTGTTCGCTTCCCCATCCAACCAAAACTGCCCAATTTTGCTCACTAGATCTAGGGCCTGGTGTTTTCTGGCGAGACATTGTCCCTCTCCTGGGTGGACAGATTCTCTACGCTTTCCTCCTTCCCGCTGATCCAAAGAGTTCTTGTCAAACTACGAGGGAGCACGCAACAATGATCCTAGTAGCGCCTTTCTGGCCCAGGCAGATCTGGTTCTCCATGCTGACGCAATTGTCCCGGGAACCTCCAGTCCCATTGCCTTTCAGCTCCCATCTACTGTCTCAGGAGGAGGGTTCTCTAGTCCACCCGACTTACGCTCACTGAACCTGCATGCTTGGCTCCTCGGGATATAGCCATCATGCGCGACATCGGGTCTCGCAAAGTGGTGGAAGTCTCCGCTGTTAAAAAGCCGCAACGCATGCAACGATGCCATGAAATGGTGCCGATTGGCCTGTGGTCTCAGGCACGCCGCCTCTCCCTTAGAATGCCCAGTGAAATCAGTTCTGGAATACCTGCTTTCCCTCTTCCACTCAGGTCTTGCCTACTCCTCTATTAAAGTTCACCTCATGCGATTTGCCTACCACCTCCGGTAGGTCAGCGACAGTGGCACAACTCGATGCCTCTCGGGACTTCCTGAGGGGGTGTTACACCTTAGGCCACCCATCAAGGATCCCGTCCCTCCTGGGACCTACTCTTCGTCCTGGAACAGCTCATGCTTCCCCTTTGAACCTGCTGCAGATTGCGAGCTGCGTTTTCTGTCATGGAAACCTTTATTTTAGTTGCTGTCACGTCAGCAAGGAGAATTTCTGAGCTCGTGCTCTCATGTGTAAGGAACCTTATTTAATTTTCCACCAGGACAAAGTGTCTTTGAGGATGAATCCTAAATTCTGCTAAGGTGGTCTCTGCCCTTACTCTTAACCAGGACATCGATCTGCCTGTGTACTTCCCAAGTACTTTAATAGATGAGAGGCACTGCTTCACACCCTGGATGTTCACCGCTCCTTAAGGTACTACTTGAACAGGACTAAACAGCTTCACCGTCCTGAGCAGCTGTTCGTGTCTTCGCTGAGAGGATGCTGGGCCAACCAGTCTCAAAGCAGACCCTTTCTCGCTGGCTTGTCCAGTGTATTTCCCTTTGCTACAACAACAAACAGAAGCCCTTCTGGCACAGTCCGAGGCCACTCTGACCAAGGGGTGGCTACCTCTTTGCAGCACTGTGCAATGTCTCCACTGCCATTTGTGCTGGGCTACTTGGAGCTCAGTGCACACATTTATTAGGCACTATAGCCTGATATTACCTCACGGGCAGAGAGCCGGTTTCGCCTTGCCGTTTCACAGGGTCTCCTGACCTAGAGTCAGGATTTGCTCAAGGTCTCTCCGTTTTGCCTCCTCCCAGACTGCTTAGAGGCGCTGTTGCTTGGGAATCAGTCCTAATGGTGTTACCTGCTGCAAGAGCTGTATCTTGAAGTAAGATAGTACAGTTACATAAGAACTTACCGTAACAGTAGATCTTCAAGAACAGCTCTTGCAGCAGGTACTCTTCCGCCCACCATTCCCCTTGAGGAGGTATGGCCTATCCAGGGTTTGCAGGAGCTAACGCTCTTTCTTCTTTTCTTCTGATGGCAGATCCTCGGTCTCCTCTTCTGATGTCATCCAGCGGCGGGAGTCTCTGGCAGGAGAACTGGGGATTCTGGCGGGACCGCCTCCTTATGTACTCGCCTGACATCGGGTGGGACCGACGTCGAGGCGGTCCCCGCTGAAGACTGCTAGCTAGAAGATTTCGTGGGTCCTGACGCCTGCCGGCTTCAGTCTTAATGGTGTTACCTGCTGCAAGAGCTGTTCTCGAAGATCTACTGTTACGGTAAGTTCTTACGTAACTGTACTTTCATGAAGTTACGAAGTGGTTTGAAACCGCGTAACGGATGTTTGCAAAAGTCATTTTTGATTTTTTTTCACCAGATTTGCAACATAGGCTTTATGAGAGCCCACCTCACGAACAGTGGTACTGTTGTTTCATTAATCGGTCCCGAAAGGTAATTCTGCGACTGATTGAGAAATCACCTTTCGGGACCGAATAACACAATGATAGTGACTGAATTCATGAGGAGGGTTCCCAGTAACCCCATGTTGAAAATGCGTTCAAAAATTCCTAAAATGCCTGAGATATGCACTAAGTTGGAAAAACCCTATTTATGCCATTATACAGCTTACCGGCATTTCTTGGTTGTGATGGCTTTTATAGAGCAGACATGTTGCGATCCACGAAGATCACTCGTGCTGGACTCTGGAAGTGAAATATGGGGTGTGGGGTGGCAGGGTGCGCGGTGGGTGGGCATGGGTTGGGGAGGGGCAGGAGAGACCGCGAGGGACTGTTTTGTTGTTTACAGGTAAAAAAAAGACATTGCAGGTCAGTTTTCTTCTTTTGCAGGTGTTGTTTGGTACACTGGGGTGGGCTTCCAGTGTGCCACCAGCATTTGTGGATTGGGCCTCCATTGGCACAGAAACGGAGGGGCGTATGATGCTGAGGGATTGGGCACCCGTCGGCACACAGCAGAAATTGAGGGTGTGGAACATTATGCCGTGGGGAGGGCTCCCCATCAGCAAATCGAAGTTTAAAGGGGGACTGAAGCTGGCAGGGATTGGGCTCCCCATTGGCAAAGAAAGACTGCTGGAGGGACGCATGATGTCGAGGGATTGGGCCCCCAGCACACAACAGAAACTTGGGGTGAGGACATTATGCCGATGGGGACTGGGCTCCCCAGTCAGCAAATTAAGGGGTCGGGGTATGCCGATGGGGACTGGCCACCCCGTCAGCTAGTGGAGGCAGCTGCATAGAGCTGCCACTGCCTGGTACTGTTATACCAGCGAGGTACCACCCTGCAGTGACGGTCTCTCCTCATTACAGCGGATTGCTGATGCTGGCAATGACCAGGCGACCCTCATTGCAGCGGCCAATCATCAAGTTGGTGGCACTTCTGCAGAACCAGTGTCATCAGGACACTGGGCCTGCATTGGGTGCACACCACCAAGCCACAAATGCAGTGCTGCATTGGCACGCCACACTGCCGCACCTCCACAACCCACTTCTCCTAAGTTGTTGCATAATGTTTCTGCACATGTGCGAAGCAAACATAAAAAGTACAGTTCAGGGTCTACAAGGCTCTAGCACCCTAATTAAAGTCTGTGCTGGATCTCTGTACGGAGAACCCAATCTGGAGATGTACACAGTTTCCACCCCAAACTACATCTGACATCTTGGTGCAGAGCCTGAGTTTTAGCACCTAAACTCCTCCCCTAATGACCAGAACCCACCTCTAATAATCTTTATTACAGTCATTTTCTTTTTAATGTCTAACTAGACATAAAATACCTGTTCCTCCATGTTACTAAACAAGAATAATCAGTGTTAATCAAAAACTAGTAACTTTTTACACGATTTTGTTAACGTACATCTTGTTTTATACAAAAGGCTCAAATGAGCCCTAACTCCACCTTCTTTTTGGGAGATTGGCACCTTGAGCTCCATAAATACATCAGTAAGGGTGCCGTGTCTCCTATAGGAGACTGCAGCCCCACCCTGCTAGGAAGGTCTCACTGATTGGGACGCCTGCAACTCTAGCAACCGTTATGCACAGCAACACCAAGGTAAAACAATTCTCTTTATGTGTTTATTTCTATGGTTTAGACCATATTTGGTTTGTTGCAGGGACAGTTTAACAGACTTTATGCATTTTAAATATGAACAGATAGCTGAAAAGAAAAATGGTAAAGAAAGGTTTTGTTTGCAGTGTCATGATACAATTTATTATACATTCTTAAACACTTCATTTGCTGCTTAGCAAGTTGGCTTCAGAGTAAAGAAATAAGTTTCTGTTTTCAAACTTCTGCAGCCATCTGTTGCTCCATTTGGTGACTGTAGCAGCACTTATCTCCTTTGCAATATACAAGGGAAGCGTAACTATCAGGACAGTCACCGGACTTCAAAATACAGGCTGGCATCTCTAAACCTGCCAGCAAGGAACAATTAAAATGCCTTTATAGCGTCTGGCAACCGCTGCAACAGAAGACAGTACAGGGCCCTCTCGAGCGCAAGCAGAGGGTAGACGGGCGCTTACCATATGCCAGGATATTCAGAATGCGCCTGAGGGAGGCGCAGAGATGCGCAGTGCAAAAACAGTGTGCCATGGCGCAACGGGCGCGATATTCAAAGGTTGCGACAGATGGATGCGCCTATGCAACGTGGCTGAATATCGCATGGACGTGCCAGGTGCACCCAGGGATGCACCAAGGAGCAGGCCAAGATAGCCATAGCGCACCCAGGATGCGAGGGGAGCAGCCAAGGAGCAACACACACAGGCAACCAGCACACAAGGCAATCACCACAGGGCCTGAAGAGAGAGGCCTCAGCCACCGCACCACACACAACCCATGGTAGAACACCACCAGGTACGAACCCCGTCCACCCCAGACGGAACACACACAGCAGCCATGCGCACCATTGCAGCATGGCTCTCACGCAGCTACAAAGCAGACGGGACACAGACGGGTAACCAAAATTAATGTATTGAAACAGTCATATATAAATATTTACAGATTGAACAACAGTCAGGAAAGGAGGGACCACCCACAGACAGGGAGGTCAGGGAAGGAGGCAGGGATTGGGTGCAAAGGCAGTGGAAGGGAACAAGGAAGGCAAGGGAGGATTCACAGGGTAAGGAAACTGTCCGGCACACGGGTCCTAAGGCCTACCATGGCCCACTGCTGGGTGACACTGGCGTTGGCGTCTGTCTGTGCTGGCTCTCCGCCAGCTGCTGAACCATCTGGAGTGTGGCAATGGTGACACGCAGTTTCTGTCTCAGGAGCCGTGCATGCCCATCACTGGGCCCGACACCCAGGACAAAGGAGGGAACACGGTATGAGTGGATGTCCAGAAGGCCACAGCCTACCCACCGATGCAGCGAGCATCAGTGACATGTGCCCCTGGGCTGGCATGCCACCATCCACAGTGAGTGCGCCCACAGTGAGCCGCCCACCCGGGGACCAAAGCCATGCTGAACACTGCACGGCCAGCACCGCCATGTGCAGCACACCACTGCCATGGCAGGCAGCATACAGGCCATGCAGGCGGCCAGCAGTGACACAGCCAGGACCGGGTGCACCACAGCCCACCTGCAGTAGCCACCCACATGTCGCGATAGCCAGTGCAGTGCAGTGGGCCCGAAGCAGTGCACAGCTGGAGGGTGCCATGCGTACAGGAGCTGGGTTCCACCCCACCCACGCTGACCACTCTGCATAACGAGGAAACATGAACAAGTGCCTTCACCTGCATGCAGAGGCGCACCCAGTGCCTGTCCATCCACCATGCTCGCGGCCTCCTGCGGATGGTGCACCACCCCCTGTGGTGGCCTGTCCTGGCCCAGTTGCAGCGCCAGCGAGTGCGCCCACCTCCTTTCCTCAGGGCCGAGATGAAAGTATTGGAGAAGGACACATCAGAAGCATGTAACATCACAGTCCCCAGCCCATGGCATGGTGTGACCCCTGCACAGTGTGCCTGTGGCACGGTGGCACAGGGCAGGCATGGTGTACCCCCAACAGGGCATGCAGCCCCAGCCACCCCCCAGCAGGGCATGCCAACGCCAACGCACCACGCCCCCAGATGTGAATGGGCACATGTGCCATGCACTTACCTGGCCGTGTGGCACGGCACCTCCCGACACGTGCCTGAAGAGCCCATAGCTGATCTGGGTCCCTCCGCTCAGGTCCTCGTAGCAGTGCCTGCACTGCTCACTATTGCGCGTGCACCTGTGGCCTCCAGTGGATCTGACACCTCCTGCCACACCTCAGACCGAGGCCTGTTAGGTGACACCTGACCAACGGAGCCAGGATGTGGCTGTACAAGGGACACCAGGTTGACCAACTCAACATGGGACCATATATGTGCCCTGGTGTTGTCCTCGCGTGGCATGTTTCCAACGCCCGTGTAGACAAATGGCACCCATCAGCACCGTCTCAGCACATGCTGGAGCCACGTGCCGCAGCGCGATGCGCTGCCACCAGCCTCGCGCAGGCACGCGGGTGCGTGACTCGGTGCTGCATCACTGCCACGCGGTCGCACAGTGCCTGCAAGGGCTTAGGACACCCCTGGTCAAGGGTTCGGACAGCGCACTCATGTGCCACAGCGCCATTGGGCACTGCAGGCATGCACGGGAGCCATGTGTGAGCCATCATGACACGGCCCCATCGCATGGGGCACCATTGGCTGTGTGGTGCCCTGCGTCATAGGCCACACAGTGCATGAACGCCACCAGTGCAATTGTGGAAGGGCGCTGTACTGCCTATCACACGTGAGCGAATGAGCGCGCCACTGGCATGCATGACTGGCCCATCGGCATGCGCGCGACGCATGGTGTGTTGCGACGCCACAATGTGCGTTGCACCCTGAGTTGTGCATACATGCGAACCCCATTGCGCACGCTAATCACGCCGATATTCAAGCCACCATATGCAGATCAGCTGATTATCCTATCTGCGCACAGCAGCCACATTTGCATGTCATTATAGTTGCGCAACCCTCATTAGCATGTGATGCGCTATAAAGGTGCCAGGGGAATGTAAAGGTAGGACCGGTATTGCATCCCTAACAGGTGAGATACACGCTGTGGGACGGCCAGGCAGTGGCATGGGAGGTAGGTGCAGAATAACCAGCCCATGCTAACGGGTGTCTGTCCCCACAGGAAGAAGCATGTCCGAACATGAGGAGACTGAGGTTCGTGGGCCTGCTCGGAAGCACAGGCCCAACTTCACCAGGGCAGAGGCAGATGCCCTATTTCAGGCGTACCTGGACCAGGGCCACTCCTGAGCGGCTCCACAGGCACCCAAAGGCCCAGGCAGCAGCATGGGGAGGTGTGGCCCGTGCTGTGAACCAGCAAGGCAGCCACCAATGGTCTGTGCAGGAGTGCAAACAGAAGGTGGGCACAGACGGCGGCAAATCAAGGAGAAGGTGGCTGCCATCCAGGCAACGCGAGCAGCCACAGGCGGGGTCAGTCCTCCCTGCCCACCCTTACGCCGCAGGAGGAGATGGTGGCAGCCACCATGTGGTGCAGGCAGTCGAGGGCATGCCTGGCGGAGGATTCTAGACGGGCAGTAGCCCATCACTGCATTGTAGGCTCGGCTGCGTTGGGGACACAGGGGCAGGGGACCGGGGCAGGTGTGGGTGGCAGCAACACTAATGTCACTGTGTTCCTTTCAGCTCCTGAGCATCTGCAGCCAGTGGCAGTGGTGGTGGTGTCTGCCGTGGGGCTGACCTGGACCCGAAGACCGCCCATCCACCTCCACCGGACACCGTGGCCTGGATCGAATGTGGCCCGGTACTGCTGTCTCGTTCTGATGCCAGTGGCATGGTTCCGGATGAGACCCTTTTGCATTTCAGCGTGACACCAGGCATGGTGTCCTGTGCGGAGACGCAGATCGGGGCGGGTCCGTTCTGATGATGACATGACCCACATCCCGGACAGTGATGTCGGGGACACTGGGAGACACCATACCACTGACCCACCCCGGGCGCGCGGACGGTGGCCAGAAGTGGCTGCCCGCACACCGCCATCACGGCTGCTGTAGCTGTGGCTGCAATGGGTGTAACTACGGCTGGCAGTGGTGGCGTTGGTGCTGATGGCAGTGCAGCCCTGCTGGTGTTACCTTGTGCACAGCGCCGAGGGGCATCGGCAGCGGCCAGACAATGTTGAGGGGGCCGGGACAGTGCCCGCCGCCTGGGCACCGCACAGAATCCAGCCCCAGGAGGGACCCACTGTGCAACACCCACCGCTGGTGGGGCGCTGGGCCGCAGGGTTGGGATACAGCTGTGGGTCGGCAGGGTGCCCCTGCAACCCAGGGCGCCGATCCCTTGATGAGCACACCGGTCTGCTCCAGACCTCTGTTGAGCAGCAGCTGCAGCTCACGGCAGGGGTGCGTGCACTCCACGCAGAGCTGCACCAGGAAGCTGAGGGTGGGACAGGGACAGCGCCCTGCTCCTGGCAGAGACCATGTGACTGCAGGTGGACACGGCCACAGCCTTGATCAGCTGACCACTGCAGTCATGGCGGACTGGCACCACTGGCCACCCTGCTGCGTGGCCTTCTGCGCTCACTCCGTGGAGCGGGCGCAGGGTGACCCTCCGGTGTCAACACCAGGGTCCGCTGTGGACATTCCAAGCATGCCTGGTGCGGGCATGTTTGTGGGCCTGCAGACACCTGCACGGACCCGGTCACAGTCCGCAGTGTCACCTCTGGGGGACGATCTGTGACACCCCTGAGGCAGGCACTCAGCCTCCACCGGCTGAAGCGTTCGGCAGGGCCCGTCCACGTGTCCGCAGCGGCCGTGCTACTGTACAGCGGTCCTGAACCGCACTCTTCCACGTCCGTCATCTGCTGCTGCCCTGTGTCACATTGTTGTGGCGTGGCATCCCGTGTGTTTGACTTGCGTGGCGACCCGCACATGGCCCATGTGCCTACCCGCAGCTGCTGGCCACCATGGCGTGTGCGTGATGATGCCAGCACTGTGCTCACCGGCCACTGTGCAGCGCCCCTCTGTGTCTGACACATGCCGGTGCCGCTGCGGGTTGGGCGTCATGGGTCCACGTGTGTGTGCGTGCCAGTGGCGCGGCTGCATGGGTGTCTGTTCCCCACGCCTGCCGGACGCCTCCGTCCGCTTGAGCCTGGCATGGGGGCCCACCATGCCTGCCTGCCCACTGTGCCCTGGGACCTGGCCCTACCTGTGGCCATGTATATCACCTGTGCACCCATAGTGCATGTTATGTAGTAGCCACAGCAGGCCAGGAATAGGCTGCAGGCCTCGAGGAGTTGTACTGTAGGGTACCGCGGACCTGTCCAGGCAACAGAACCGAGCCTTCAGCAGCCCAAACACCCACTCGATTATGTTCCATGTGCTGGTGTGTGCCTCATTGTAGTGCTCCTGTGCTGGGTTCTACGGGCGCGGTATGGGGTGAGCAGCCATGGCCGGAGGGTAGCCACTGTCACCTGTGTGGAGAGATGTCTGGTTAGCATGGTGGTCTGTGTCCTTGCCCCCCACCTTCCCAGCCACACCCTGTGGCACCATGCCCTGGCATCCCACACACCCTGCCCTGCTGTACCCAGCATATCACATCCACAGCGTACTCACCGACTAGGTGGCTAGTGGGGATGTCCCCACTCAACCTCTGGCACAGTGCCGACTGGTGCCAGATGAAGGCGTCATGTGCACCCCGCAGGGTGTGTGGCACAGACATTGATTATACTCCCCTGGCGTCGCACACCACCTGGCAGTTGACACTGGGGTAGCCTTCCTGTTGATGTAGGCCGCCTCTGGGCCAGGTGGTGCGCAGATGCCAGCATGGGTGCAGTCAATACCCTAGAACGCCAGGCAACCGTGCCACCCTGTGGAACCCTGCATGTCTGCTGTATGCTCTGCCTGTGTGCTGGGGAACTGGATGTACTCCACAGCATGTGGCAGCAGTGCGCTGAGGAATTGTGTGAGGAGCCATGATGTGACCGACTGGGTTATACCTGTGGTGTCCCCTGTTGGTGTCTGGAAGGTGCCCGTGGCGAGCAGGCACATAATGGCTGTGACCTTGGTCTCCACGGACAGGGCGTGACTCCGTCTTGTGGGTGCCTGCATCTCCTCACTGCACAGCTCACAGAGTCGCCTCAGAATGGCCTGGTACAGGCGATTCTGGCCCACAATCTCTGTATCACTGTACTGTGAAGCTGATGCGGACTGTATACCTGTTCCGGGCATACCACGACAGGCCCTTCCATGGCCGCGGCTGGTCTGCAGCCTGCCTCCTCACACCCCTCATTACCTGCTCTGAATATCCGGCCATACTGTAGCTGTACTATCCCTAAAGCGTCAGCTACCATTATAAATAACAGCTCCTCAAGGGTATCAGCATTACATACCAGACCTTTCTTGCATGATATTATTAAATGAATAAGAATGCGGCCTTCCAATGTAAACGCCGGTTCTAATATTACAGCCTATGTACAGGAGTGCGCTACATAACCACAACCACGAGTCATAACTTGGGGGATTGCAGAAAAATAGCTGAGGGTGGTTAACCCACCGCATATCTCCAGCTGATACTTGCAGAATGAGATAGACAGAAAATGCTGTTGTGCAACAGACTTGAATAGAGAAACAGAAATAAGAGTAGAAAGTCGGCATATACTTCCAGTAGAGGGTTATGATGTTACATGATATATTATATCTGCTTGTCACAATACCGTTACTTTAAAATTCACTGTCTATAAGGTGTAATGCCATAGATTGCCTCAGCCTTGAGAAAGTACGAGGTTTAACGCAAAAAACATTCGCTGAATTTAGTGAGGGGCACTGTAGCTGTGTGCTAGCTGTTCTGGTTTGTAATAAAAGTTTTTTATGCATATTATCCTGCTTGTGACATGCTTTTTTTTGTTAGCAGTGATGTGTAGCCATGCTGCGTTTGTAAATTATGTTTATTTGATTGACAGCCAGTGATGCAATGAACTTGTGGCCATTCATGCTCGGTTACCATGAAGACACAGTCAGGCACCTGCTTAAGGAGGGTTTCGCTCCCAGAGGTGCCATGGGAATGAAATTCCTTTTGGCTATAGGTACCTTAGATAAAGATTCCCTTAAGGAGAGGGTGATACACCAGAGGAGAGGGGATGGTTTGATTTTATTTTAATGTTATATGGCAATCGGCATACCAAGTTGAAAATATTATTAAATTATCAGTCCATACAGTTACAAGTAGAAAAACACATACAATTATTCCATAAAAAGGAGTAATGAGTACCAGATAAAAACAGCACTTCTAAACTGCGCATTTAGTATATAAATCTTGCATACATGAGCAAAGACAAGGACAGGGGATGGTAAGCAGTAAAGCTGTCTTCAAAACCATTCTTCATTTTAGGAGCTACAGATATTGCGTACATCTTTCTCAGACTGACTAAGGTGCTTCACTGAAAAAATTCCAGGTCATTGAACTGTTGGAAATTGTTTCCTCAAAAATAAATGTAGAGTATAGGAGTTCACATGCAGTGGGCTTCAGAGTCTCGCACTTTAATTAACCAAATGTTTGATCAGCCAGGAATAAAGCTAGACCCATATCTTTTAGATTTCCTTTAGTTACAACCCATTTTCTAGCTTTCCTAAGTTGATAGCATTTCTTCTCTCTTGCCAAAACAAACCCAACAGTTTTCCTGGTTCTTTGTGTAGCGGCAGCAAAAAAAGATTTACTCAGTTCTGCACACTTTACAGAAAGAGACTGAAGTCCTAGTTTGCTCACTTTGTGGTATCCATTGTGTCCCAGCTCTAAAATAAGATGGCACACTCTTTTTTTAATACCTTTAAAACTATTACTGTACCTTACTTTTAGGCCCAAATGCCATCGGGGCATACTCTAGAACTGGCCAAACTAGAGCCTTCTCTGTACAATGGTAAGCTCCTTTTCAGCTAAACAAATCTCTTCAAGGCCATGAGGACATATATCCTTTCAAAAATATATTCTACATGGGCACTCCAGGTTAAATTGTTGTACGTATAGAACTTCTTCAGGGATATCTCTGTCATCGGGTCACACCTATGGAACTTAGCTGTCCGGCACTAGGATCCCACGGAAGCTTTTCTGCAGCAGTCTACTAGGGGCCGCTTATGCCTGTGTCAGGCTCTGATGTCACTCATCCTATAAAAGTGTGGGCGGCTCTGCTCCTCTTCAGTTCTTTCCGCTGTCAACCATTCGCAGATGGATCTCTGCAGAAGCTTTGTCGCTCAGTTCGACCACCAAATGTTCTTCCTTTTATTTTTTTTGTTGTCAACTAATTACTTTTTAAAAGTGATTCTTTTTCCTTTGTATGTTGAGAACTTCTCCTTTGTCGGCTTTTCCATCGCTGCCACTGTGGAAAGAAGATTTATTCTACCACTAACACCAACTCTGTGTCTGCTGTCTTTGTCTTAGCCACATCTCAGCCTGTGAATCCTGCAAAGAAATTCAGCCTTAACCGCGCCCCCGCTGCTGAAATAAAATCTTGCAGAAGTTCCTCATGGAGCAACAGGTAGCCAGCAGAGAGCAGGGGTCTTAAAGCGCCCCCTCTGCCAAGTCACTGGCGTCCCACCATGAGCTCACCAGGCCACCAAGGCCTTGGACAAATCCTCAGGGAAGCACTCTCAATGGGACAAGAAGAGGGCCAAGGACTCCCCCCTCCCCGGAGGCAATCCCAGTCCCAGTGGATTCTTCATTTCTTCTCCAGGATCACCCATTGACAGCTTCCATCAGCACCTCACCCCGTGCAGGCCTCTCTTTCCTCCAGGCCCCCACGGTGGATTCTCCTCTTGCCTGTCATCAGGCGGTGGACAGGTCATTGACCCGTGCCCTGCTGTCAAGACCTCTTGAGACCCTTGTCAGCACTGAGCCTACCTGCTACCTCCTTAACTAGTGGTTCATCGACAGGCCAGAGCCTCACGCCCCTCCGTCGATGCCAGTGTCGTCGACGACGTTCTTTTCCTGCCATCGACCTTAAAGGTGATAGAAACAATTTTTACATGTGTAAATGCACTCTTGCTGTTCCTTTAGTGTATATCCAATATTTTGATATGCTTTTGACCTTTTTGTTAAATGAAGAATCTAATTTTGTTGCCTTGGTAACGCCCTGAATCTCTCTCCTCAGCAGTTGCTGCTGTTTCTTTTCATGATTGCTTGAACATTCTGTGACATCAGTAACACCCATTCCAGGCCATTCGGATAAACAGCATGGAATGATGTTGTTGATTTCATAGAATGTGGTGGAAATATGAAAAGAAAAAGCAGTAACGGGTGAGGAGAGTAGAACTCTATGTAGATCTGAGGGCATGCCAAGCTAGATTATTTATTAAAAATTATTCAAAACATATCAGAATACATAACTGGCATTGAAAGGAAGATCAAAAGGCTGTTAACTATGTAAAAAGCATTTCTTATCTGTTTTAGTATTCTAATTCCATTATTACCACACAGCTAGCTTCACAGCCGGGCCATTGTGGCCATGACGTCATTGGCTGTTTTGGCGGGCGGCACTGCCTGCTAGGCCTGCATGCCTCATGCTGCTCATATGGAGTCATCAACATGGCGTTCATTGGCCCCTGCTCCAGAGCAGTCCGACGAAGAGGGGTGTCATCCTAATCTTCTCATCCCTGAGGAAGAGGAGGAGGAAGTCGATGTGGAAACCTCTGCCAGGTGAACTATCTCTCTGTGAGTGAGGAGTCTGTTACATACTCCCAGGTCCCCTCCTGAGGACTCCTCCTTTTTCAGTGTTATGAAGCAGCTCTCCTCCACTATGGGGTTCCAAACTGAGGAGGATGAAACCAGGATATGGTGGACGTCTTGGAGATCCCCAAGTCTCCTCCTAAGATCATTCCTCCCTGCTGCCTGCCTTGAATGAAGAAGCTACAGCAGCCTGGTGAAGACCCAACATGGTGGCAGCTATTCCCAGGAAGGCAGACAAACTTTGTCAGGCATCTCAAGGTTTATCCTTTTATGCATTCCAGCCTGAGACTGACTCTGTGGTCAAAGCTGATCACAGCAGAACTAAGGCCCCTAAGCACCTTAACTCCTTGCCCCTCACCGGGAGTCCAGAAGGTTGGATTTGTGGGGCAAAAGGACTTTGCCTCAGCCACCCTCCACCTTTGGATTGCCCTTACTGGCTCATCTTATTAAGTACAATACCATCTGGAGGAAGGGAAAGTGACTGCTCAGTCCCATCCTGAGGGTTCTCACAAGCAGGACCTCCTCAAGGTCCTTCAGGCCTCATAGGATGTTAACAAGCACCTCCTCAGAGCCACTTATGACATGGTTGACACTACAGGCAGGGCAACTGCCTCCGCATTTGCCTTAGACAGCACTCCCTGGCTGCAGGTCTCTGGCTTTTGCCAATGATGTCCAACAAAAGGTGTTAAATGCCCCTTTGTGTATCACAAACTTTGGTCCAGATGTGCAGGACTTTATTAATGAGCTACAGGCGTCTGGCAGGGCCATTAGGTCTGTCCACTCTTTTATCATACCCAGCCCAGGAGTAAGCCACATTCCTCTTTTTGGAAGCCATCCCCAAGTCGAGTCCCAGAGGTAAACTTCCAGGGTAAATGAGAGCCAGCTTAGCCCTATCTGCTCCTCTTTCCTCCACCGCTCTTTGCCAAGAAGCCCAAAGGCGGTAGTGCAGCCCCTGCCGCTGGTTCAGCCTCTGCCTGACTCTTTGCTGGACCACCCTCTTCCTTCCTTGAGTCAGGAGGTGGTGGTTGGAGGCAGATTCTTCCTCCATACATCTCAGTGGAGAAGCTTAACTTCGAATACTTGGATCCTGTAGATAATCAAACAGGGGCATGCCTCAAGCTTCTAAAACAGTTTCCAAATGTTCCCCAGTTCCTGTGTTTTACCCTCAGAGGTGCTGAGAGAGGAGTTCCTCACCTTACTGCACAAACAGGCCATCGAGCCAGTGCCCAAGTGCCAGAGGAACAAGGAGTTTTACTCCAGATTCTTCCTGGTTCCCAAGAGAACAAGGGACTTGAGGCCCATTTAGACCTCAAGGAATTGAACCTTTTTATTAAGTACAAAAGTTCCAGATGGTCACTTTGCATGCCCTTCCTCCGCTGCTCGAGCAGGGTGGCTGGCTGTAGTCCCTCGATATGTAAGAGATGCCTATATATCATGGTTTGCTCCCCTCATGGGCATTACCTGTGGTTCCTGTTTCAGGAGGAGCATTACAAGTTCAGAGTATTGCCCTTTGGCTTATCTTGCTACCATGAGGTCTTTCCAAATGCCTAGTAGCTGTGGCAGCAGCTCTACATCCAAGGGCCTCTACGTTCCTCTATCTGGACAACTGGTTACTGAAGGCCCAGTCCAGGGAGCACTTGTTGCTCACTCTGGAGCGCACACTAGAGCTGCCACTTTTGGATGAGGCAAAACCGGATCCTAAGCTCCACCCCTAGCCCACCCTTTTCATGACTCATCGTGCACTGTTCCTCCAAAAAAGACTTCATGGTTTCAGAAATGTGAGCATGAACTTATCAGTACAGTGCCCATGGTTCTGAAACCATGAAGTGACTTAGTCAAAGCTCCAAATTCTTGGTTCCATGGAAGGAATTGCACAGAATGTTATCCATACAAAGAAAACATAGCAAAACACAACTAGCAGCTTCATCTTTTGTTCAAGCACAGTTAAATAGGATCCTTTAGCTGTTTGAATGTAATTTATGAAAATAGAGACATTTCAAACAGCTGCACATAATAACCAATTCCTGTCCCTTAATGCAAAACTGCTGCATTTCTGCTTGCTAGATCCAGGTCCTGGTGTTTTCTGGTGAGACGTGTTGTCCCTCTCCTGGAAAGGGAGGTTTCTTTATGCATTCCTCCCTTCCCTCTAATTCAGAGGTTCTAATCAAACTACAGATGGAATGTGACACCTAATTTTGGTGACCCATTTTGGTCACAGGCAGATATGGTTTCCATTACTGCAGCAGTTGGCTGTGGAACCTCCAGTTCCCTGCCCTTTGCGAGACCTGTTGACACAGGCACAGGGGACCCTGGTCCATCAGACCTCAAGTCCCTTCATTTGCATGCATGGCTCCTCTAGACATAGCCATTGCTTGGTCTGGGGTGTCTCAAAGGTGGCTGAGGTCCTGGTGGTTGCCAGAAAACCCTCCATCAGAGCCACTTATTCTATGAAATGAAGCGGTTTCTGTCTGGGCCACTTCTCGTCAATTGGACCTTTCACTTGTCCAGTGAACCAGGTTTTAGAGTATCTCCTGACCTTGTCTGATGTCAGTCTTGAATACTCCTCCCTCAAAATGCATGTGTGTGCCATTTCTGCCTTCCATGTGCCCATCGATGGCCATACAGTGGCACTGCTAGGTGTGTCCGTATTTTCTCAGGCATTCTTCACTTGAAGTCTCCCATCCGTAACCAGTTCTGGCTTGGGACCTCAATTTTGTTTTGGAGAAGCTGACTCTGCCTCTGCCTCTGCCTCCTTTGAGCTAGCAGCATCTTGCAGAGCTGCATGTTCTGTTATGGAAAGCATTATTTTTAGTTGCCATTACTTCTGCTTGAAGAATTTCAGAGCTACATGTCCTCATGTGTGAGCAGTCTTATTTGATTTTCCACAGGGTCTGTTTGCATCGATCCTAAGTTTCTCCCTAAGGTGGTGTCTGAGTTTACCCTCTACCAGTCCATCCACCTGCCTGTATATTATCCAGAGCATGCCAATCCCAGGAAGCATTGCTCCATACTTTGGATGTGCATAGAATTTTGCATTACTGTACACACCATTACTAAAGACTGCAGGAAGTCCAAACAGTTGTTTGTTTCTTCGCCCCAGTAGAGAAAGGTGCTCCAGTTTCAAAACAGTGCTTAGTCAAATGGTTGGCCAACTGTATTTTTTTTTTGTTACAAGAGTATAATAAGGAACTTTCTGGGGTTGTTAAGAGCCATTCCACCAGGGACATGGCAGCTTCTGTTGCCTGTTTCAGGGGCATGTCTACAGCCAAGATTTGCACTGGTGCCACTTGGAGTACTGTCCACACTTTCACCAAGCGCTACAGTCTGGACATTGCATCCCATGAAGGGCAGGCTTTGGCCTTGCAGTGCTTCAGGGCCTTCTTTACTAGACCTTTGGCCTCTTGCCACCCAGACTGTCCTTGCTCACAGCACTGCTTGGGACTCGTTCCATAGGTGTGACCTGATGACAGATATATCCCAGAAGAAGATGGAACAGTTACATAGGAACTTACCGTGACAGTAGGCCTTCAAGGACCTCTGTCATCAGGTCATGCCATCCCTCCACCCCCTTTCTTTCTCTCTCTCTCTCTCTCTCTCTCTCTTCTCTCCAGCTCTGCTGTCATGTTGCTCAGTTCTTCTGCTCGCTGGGCACCTTTTCTCTCTCCTCCATTCCCTAGTGGGACTCCTGTCTCATGGCCTCCGGCTAGGAAAGAACTGAGGAGGAGCGGGCGACCCAACACCTTTATAGGGTGAGTGATGCTGGAGCCTGGCGTTAGCATGTGACCCCTAGTAGACTGCTGCAGTAAAGCTTTCATGGGACCCTAATGTGCCCGATGGCTAAGTTCCATAGGTGTAAGCTGATGACAGAGATTCCCTGGAAGATCTACTGTTACAGTAAGTTCTTATGTAACTGTTTATTTCCAGCGGTTTTGCTTCAGTTAACACAGTTGTTTCACGTTATTGGTTTGTCTGCAAACTTGAGCCGACATGATAGACTGCAAGGCCTTTTTCTTCTGACTCAGTCTTATATTCGTATTATTGATGTACAGTTCCATGGTACTTAAATTTACATTCATGAAATTAATTCTCATAACTAAAGTCTTACTTGAATTTATGGACATTTTATTAGTTTCTGTCCATAATAATAATTTGTGCAGATCCAAATGGAGAGTTTTTATTTTCTTTATTTTGTGAATGTGCAGTGGTGTCATCAGCGTAAGTTACATACATATTTAGGGCAGGATATTCAGAAATGTGCCAGAGGCATGCACAACCCTGGAGCAGCGCCAAGTCAACTGCACAATGGGTACGGTGACTGCGATATTCAATGATTGCGCACCGCAACATCCATAGCGCAACACAGCTGAATATTGCAGCCGCCGAGCTATAGCACAGTGACGGTTGTGCAAAGGAGCAAGCAGGAATGCGCATAGTGCAACCCAGGAATGCGCAAGGTCAGGAGGAAGGTGCACCAAGGCACAGCAGGAACAGACACAGGCACAGCAGGGTGCTACGCAAGAGGGAAGGGGGGACAGTACGGGAAGGTGGGGCACCAGTCTAGGAACACTGGCAGGGACACACAACCAGCACACAGGTGACCACCACACATGGAGTGCAGGCATGCAGCCAGCCCCCCGGTGGAGGACGGAGGGCACAGGTGGCACTGGCGTCCGGGCGGATACCCTAGTCCACCACACACCGGAGGGCATGCAGTCACCTGGACAACAGCAAACCACACCCTGACACTCGGCACCCACCACACACCGCCCACAGCCCGAACTGCCAGCCCATGGCCGCTCCAAGGCACAGCCACTGACCGAGGGGCATGCCACCACCATGCACAGCCCACACAATGACACAGGTGAACCACATGGCCACCCACCACACCACTGCAGCATGGACCCACTCGCCAGCAGCAAAGCAACCACGGACACAGAAGGGTAAACAGGTAACAAATGTAATATGACGATAGAACAACAGCTGTACAAAGAACAGTAAACAAAGGGAGGGAGATGTAGGTGGGAAGGGGTCAGGGGACAGGGTCTGTACAGGTGGATGGGGAAGGTAGGGAAGGGAGGACAGAGGCAGGAAGGGGGCTGGGGAACAACATGGCCAGCCACGTCCTGCCAGCGCCTGGGGCCTCCCCTGCGCCAGTCCCATAGCAGGATCCGCTTAGTCTGGTCCACGATCTCCATCATATGTGTTGTAATTAGAATTATCTGCTGCAGCAGACGGCAGTACAATGGTAGTCTGGAACCCCTCCGACACCTATGGCAGATGAAGGGACAGGTGATCAGTGCATGCCCAAAGCACCCTAGTCCCCTGTGCACAGCGGTCAATGAGAACACACGTCCCTGGAGTAGCACCTGGCCAGCCACAGTGGGTGGGCCTATTCCTGCTGCCAACCCGGCAAGCCACGTCAGTGCACAGTGCTGGAATCTGCTGCCTGGGGCCACCCGACAGCACAGCGGCAGGCAGGTGGCATGGTGCTGCAGTGGAACCGCAGCAGCACAAGTGGTAGCCGGACACATCCGGCCCACGAGCAGCTGCCACACACGTGCAATGGCCACCCAGCAGTGAAACGCACACTGCATGATGTGCGAACACAGCTGCCATGGCACAAGGCACAGGGGACCAAGGCCATACCCCACCCCGCTGCCCACCCTGCACAACAATGTGGGAATGCATAGTGCCTACCCACTTGCTGTGGTGCTGTGCACGCTGGTCCCGAGCACAGCCCGCCCACCCGGTCCTCCACCAGCAGCTGATGGGTCCGCAGCGGCTCTCCTCTGGTCTTCAGGTCCTAGGATGGGAATGCAGACAGACACACATCAAAACACAGCTACAGCATGAGCCCACTGCCCTCACCCACAAGCACAGAGTGCACCCGGTCTAGCAAGGACACAGGGCAGTGGCACAGCGCACCAGTGACTGGCAGTGCCACGCCACAGGGCACACAATGACAGCCCCCCGCCGCACGGCATGCAGCCCTGCCAGCCCCATGGAACAGTGGATGTGCACAGGTGCAGTCGGAGTCCACTTAACCTGCCCGTGGTACAGACCCCCTGTGGACACATGCCTGCAGCGCCCTCAGCCTCTCTGGGTCCCCCCTTAACAGATCCCCATACCGGTGGTGACGCTGCTCACCAGTGGCCTGGACAAGCCAGTCTGCAGTGTACTGCCACACCTCGGACCTGGGTCTGTGGAGGCTGCTGGCCAAACAGGCTGGCAACATGGGGCTCCACCTGGGCTACCAGGTTTACCAGCTCAGCCTGGCTCTAAGTACTGGATCAGGGCATTATGCGGACGCGGCATGGTTCCATAGCAAAGATGCAGGCCAACATGGCACCCAGTAGTGCATATGCACAATGTGCTCGGGATGCACACCTCGCCGCGGGATGCGCTGCCTGCAGCAGTCACGCATCTCCGGGGATGCGCGGCAAGGGCGTAGCACACTGGCACTTGGGGCAGAGGTCCCTGGAAGGCATAGGGCAGGGTGGGGTCAGAGGTCAGCACGCACAATGTGCGGTGAGCACTATTGGGCCCATGACGCATGTTGCACAATAGGGCCATGAGGGCACCATGCCCCAAGGGTGCCAATAATACCCGAGCTCCATAGGCCCAATAGTGCCCATGTGCCATAGGCCCTATAGTGCCAGTAGCCATTGGCCCTATAGCGCCCCAGCGCCATTGGCCCTATAGCGCCAGCGCCATCAGGTCCCATGGCGCGCCAGGGTGCGATAGTCCCTATAGCGCACCCTAGCGCATGCTGTACAGCCAAACGATGGCATATGCTGTGGCATGCGCGCATTGGCGAGGCACACCGCGCATGCCATGGCATTGCGCAGCTTATTACGCGCCGAGCAAGTCCATTGCGCAATATGCAAGAGTGCGGTATTCAGCCGTCATATGCAGATTAGCTCATCAGCCCATCCATGGCACAATGTGGACATTTGCATGTCATTACAGTTGCGCATCAGCCCATTTGCATACAATGTACTATAAGGGTGCCACACAACAGCACAGGCCATGGACCAGTATTGCAACCATCAGAGGTAAGTTCGCCTGCCGAGGAGATGGCCAGCACAGCATGCTGGATGGCTGGGGTGGGCAGCTGCTGCCACTAACCACATGTCCATGTCCACAGGTAGCATCATGTCCGAGCACGAGGAGGGTGAGGAGCATGGGCCTACCTGGAAGCGCAGGCCCAACTTTTCGAGAGCAGAGGCAAATGCCCTGTGCGAGGCGTACCTCAACAGGGAGCCTTTGTTAAGTGGTGCCACTGGCACACCCCAGGCCAGGGCCATGGCCTGGGAGGAGCTGGCAGAGCCATGAACCAGCAGGGCAGCCACCTGCGGTCTGCACAGGAGTGCAAGAAAAGGTGGGCACCAGCAAGCATCGGATAAATGAAAATGTGGCGGCCATTCAGGCTGCCAGGTCAGCCACAGGTGTAGCCAGGCCACTGTACCACAGCTCACAGCACAGGAGGAGCTGGTGGCGGCCACCATGCAGTGCAGTGCAGTCGAGGGTGTGCTGGACAGTGGCTTCCAGACTGGAGGGCCCATCACTGCATGGTAGGTATGGTGGGCGGTGGTGGGGAGGCAGGGGCCTGTGGAGTCAGCAGCTCTAACACATCTGTGTTCCCTTTCAGCACCAGCTCGCCAGCATGCGGTAGCAGGGTTGTCTGCAGCTGTCGGAGCCCGCCCAGCCCAGAGGACCAGCCATCCACCTCCATGGGCATCCGGGGCCGATAGGCTGCAGCGCCCACTGCTGTCCAGCCGGCTGTCATGGGAATGATGGCGAGGCGAGGCCCTGTCTGTGTTCCAGTGAGATGCCAGCCATGGCATGCTCTGTGTGGAGACACAGATCAGGGCGGGTCCGACACTGATAATGATCTGACCATAGTCCTGGACAGCGAGGTCATGTTGGAGGGAGACACCCATACAAACACCAGCACTGGCAGCATGGCGGTGGCCTGTTGGTGGTGGAACAGCTGCTCGCCACTGCCCCTGGTACCACTGTGAGTGCAGGGTGGCGCAGCACCCGCACAGGTGTTCCCCAGTGCACAGGGGCGGAGGCGGCAGCAGCAGACAGCTGGAGGCGTTGGGAGGTCGGTGCTGCGTCCACCGCCCGGAGGCGCCTGTCATTGCCCAACCCCATGATGACCCGGCTGTGCTGCACCCACCTGGGGGTCCGTGCAGCGTGGTCATATGCCACCGTGGAGTCGGCACCACGCCCATGCACCTCAGGGTGCCAAACCCTTGGCCGAGCACACCCGCTTGCTGCGGGCCTCGATGAGCAACAGGTGCTGCTCGTGGTTGGGGTGTGGGCACTCCATGCAGAGGTGCGCCAGGCAGCTGAGCAGCGTGAGAGAGGTGCTGCCCTGGAGGCCAGTCAGCACCTCCGGAGGACACAACCGCAGCCCTGGACAGCATTGCCAATACGATCTCAGTTGGCCTTGCCCACTGGCTGCCACTGGGCGTGGCCAGCTGCCACAGGCACTGTGGAGTGCAGTGTCCACCCCACGGCCCTGGCGTTGGGGTGCCCCTAACCATGTTGATGCCAGGCTCCACTGTGGGCATCCCAGTCACACCTGGTGCGGGCCTGTTTGGGAGACCTGCAGACCCCTGCGAGGTCCTGGTCGTGGTCCCGCAGTCCCACCCCTGGGGGCAGTAGCAGACCCCCATGGCCGATGTGCAGCCTGAGTCTGCTGGGTGGCCGTGGTGCGGCCGTCCCGATGTCTGTGGTGGCCATGTGTCTCTTGGGCGGACTTGATGTGCGTGCCACGCTGTCTGCAGCCATCGTCCTGTGTGCACATAGGGCTTTGTATGTGTGTGTGCCAGGCACAGTCTTGGCAGCAGTGAGGGTGTGCCACATGCGGTCTGTGTACACCTGCCCAGCCACTGGCCCTTGTGGCATGTGCGTGATGATGCCTTCACAACACTGGTTGTGCTTGTGCAGTGGTGCCCTGCATCTGATCACGCCATGTGCTAGCGCCCGGACACGTGCCTGCGGTGGTGCCACTCTGTGAAGTGTAGGTGTGTGTGTGTGTGTGTGTGTGTGAGATGCTGTGTGGTGTGGTGTTGTGCGTGGCACCCCCACACCTGTGTGTGCATGGCCTTGGCTATGCCCACACATGGCTGTGTGCCCTGCCACTGTGTCGGTTCTGTGCATGGCGTTTGTCTACCTACCTGCATGCACGTAGTGCTCCTGTGCTATTGTGTCTCGGTGGTGGTGTGCCAGCTGCATGAGCCGGGATCCCTCCGCCCGGGGTCTGCCCCGGCCTGATCGCCCACGTCATCTCCACTGCTGTTCCCCATCGGCCTCGACAGCTATCCCACGGTCAGTGGCCATGTTGTGCAGCAGGCAGGAATAGGCCACAGGCCTCGAGGGGCTGTATTGTAGGGCACCACGGACCTGTCAGGCAGCGGAACCATGCCTTCAGCATCCTAAACACACTATCAATGAAGTTCAGCGTGCTGGCGTGTGCCTCATTGTACTGCTCTTCATTGGGGTGGCGGGCACTGGTAGGGGTGAGCAGCCAGGGCCTGAGTGGGTAGCCACTGTCATCTGTGTGGGAAGAGAGAGAGAGAGAGAGGGTTAGCCTGGTGACCCCTGTCACTGTGCCCCATGCCCCTCCTGGGCACCACACGATGGTCCCCCTGTCCTGGCTGCCTCCCTTCCATGCCCTGCTATACCCAGCTGCCTGTGGTCTCGCCATACTCGCCCACTAGGTGACCTGTGGGGATGTTCCCACTCTTGAACATGTGGTACAGTGCCGAGCTGTGCCAGATGAAGGCGTCATGTGCTCCCCAGGGTGTGTGGCACAGACATTGGTTATAAGTCCCTGGCATACGCACACCACCTGGCAGTTGATGCTGGGGTGCCCTTTCTGTTGATGTAGGCTACCGCTCTGGTCCGGGTGGCATGCGGATGCCTACATGGGTGCAGTGGATGGCCCTTAGACGCCAGGCATACGTGCTACCCTGTGGAACTCCTGCATGGTTGTAGCAAGGCCCGCCCTGTGTGCTGGGGAAGTGGATTTGTTCCGCAGCACGTGGCAGCAGGGCATTGAGGAATTGTGTGAGGAGCCATGACGCGCCAACTGGGTTGCCTGTGGTGTCCCCTGTTGGCCTGTGGAGGATGCCTGTGGCGAGCAGGCACATGACAGCTGTTACCTTTGTCTCCACTGTCACAGTGTGGCTCTGTCTAGTGGGTGCCTGCATCTCCTCAGTGCACAGCTCATGAGAGCTGCCTCAGAATCGTCTGGTTCAGGCAATACCAGCCCACGATCTCTGTGTCAGCGTGGCTCTGAAGCTGATATGGGGCCGGTACCGCCTGTTCCAGGTATACCACCGACGGCCCTTCCACGCCCATGTTGCTCTGCCTCCCGCCTCCTCACACCCTCATTACGGCTTCCATCTGAATGCCGCACTGGCCATGGCCCTGTTGTCCTGTCACCCCTGGACGTCTGGCTCCACTGGCCCCCCTCAGCTCTGTGGGGCAGTGCCTGTCACTCGGCAGGGCCCCTCCTGCGTACCCTGCCCCTGGCTGGGGTTCAGCCTACTGGCTCTGTCACCACCCCTGTGGGTGCGTGTGTCACTCCTCTCGGTCTGGTGGCTCTGTTAGGCACCCACTCTCTCCCCTCCCTCATTGGGCCTCCTGTGTGTCACCTCCCTCTCACACTCTCTCTCTCTCTCTCTTCTTTGTTCTTCTCTTTCTCTCTCCTGTCTCCCTCTCCCTCTTCCTCTCTCAGACGGCCTATCTGTTTCCCACTGTCCTGCTCCCCTCTGGTGCAAGTGCAGTCCTTTGACTTGCTCCCTGTTCTTAGAGCTCAGTCTGCTCCGTGCAACTGTCAGTTGCTCCTTTCTGCGCCATTGGTTGGGGTTGAATATCACACTGTGCCACATATTCTGGGTCTGCCCCTGCACATGCATATATTTCTGTTGCGCTCATGCACACACATGCGCTCGTGCAGTTGCTCCTGCTGACTATCGCCTGTGGGTATCTCTTGCTTTGAATATCCAGGCCTCAGTGTCTTTTGGAAATCATTCACCATTATCTGACAAAACAAGGGTTTCAGCTTTGTTTCTTGAGGAACTCCTGTTAACATAACTCCAGTTGGACTGAAATTTTATCAGCTCTACCTTTTGTTTCCTATTTGATAAGCAGGAACTCACCTATCTGATCAGTGTTAGAGGGACCTCAAGCCTACTTGTTTTATCATTCAGTGTGCTATGATCGAGTCTATCAAAGAGTTTACCAAAGTCCACCAACACTAGGTCATAGGGGCATCCTTGCTGCTCAGAGTACATAACCTTAGGGCAAGGAGGGTTCACAGACCATTTTTGTGCATTCAGTAAAACTGGTTTTATTTACTATATTTCTGCTGCAGATGCTGTTCTTTATGAACATTGACTTTCCATGAGTGCAGTGTGACTTGCCTTTGTTTTGTCTATGTGAACAGGTGGGTTGCCTGTTGGACACTGCACCGACGCTATTCTGCTGGTCACAGTCTCAAGCATTTTTGGATTGTCTTATTCAGCCCACTGTTCCTCAGCCCTTTTTCTCCCCAGTTCTGCCAGGGCTCCCTCAGGCTTACCCTCATTTTCTCAAAATCTGCCCTCCTGAAGTCCAGGACCCTCATTTTGTTGTAGTTTGGTACCAGCTCAGTTCTTAAATTAAACCATACCGACTGATGGTCACTGGTCCCATGTGGTCTGACACCTCTGATTATCAACACAGTCTCTGCTTGTTAATATCAGGTCTTGCACTGCACCCTCCTGAGTGGTTGCCATTATGGTTGCCTGAGGTCTGCCCCTGCAGAGAGCCTAGGATGTTCCTGCTCCTTGTGGTCACTGCTGTTGAGGGACTCCATTCCACATCTGGAAGGTTGAAGTCCCCACCAACAACAACTCTTCCTTGCTAGCCATTATTTGTATTTCTTGCAACAGCTCTCTGTCCTCTTCTTCTCCCTCGCTGGAGGTCTGTATACCACCCCATATGTATAACTGATCCTTTTATCTTCTCTAATGTGACCCACACTACCTCCGTTCCCCTGTCTCCCTTGTATTTCTGTAGCCTTTATGCAGTCTGTTACATAAAGAGCTACCCCTCCCCTTTCTCCCTTTCCTGTCCATCCTAAATAGAGTAAAACCAGGTATGACCAAGTCCTAGTTTTGATACTCTTGCACCAGGTTTCCTGATTGCCACTAGATCCAGGTCCTCCCCACTATGACAGCCTCTAAGTATGGGATTTTATTTCCCAAGCTACTGGCATTCCCACACGTGTGGCCTCCATGGGTACCATCACCCATTTTAGTCTTGTTCCCCACTATTGGAGGAGCACCAGCTAGGTTCCCACTTTCCTTATTGACCCTTTCTTTCTTCCTAGCCTCCATGCTCCCCTTAACAGTTTAACTTCAGGACCTCATCCATGTACCCTTTAGCGTCCCTAAGGACTCTCGACCCCTCCTCACTTAGGTGCAGTCTGTCCTTAGCAAAAGTCACTCATCCAACCATCCACTTCCCCATCCTCCCAAGACAAACAAACCCCTTTGCCCTGCACCAGTCTCTCAGCCATTCATTAAAGTCCTCCATCCTCCTTTTCTTCCCTGTGCTGGTGCAGGGTACTGGAATAACTTAGGCTCTCTGACACAGAATCCAAGTCTATATCTGGACCATTTTCTACAACCCTGTGTCTTTAACCTAAAGTCCTATATACGAGACCGATGGATTTCCTAAACAAAATAAAAAATGTACCACTGGAGAATAATTACAAGTGGGCCAGCATTGACTTTGCTAGCCTTTGTACTTGCATCCCACACAGTAAAGGGATCAGTGCAGTCCAGAGGACTCTGTCACAACAGGGCTGGGTCCCTGTCCCCTTACTTCAGAAAGGCCTTGATTTTGCTCTGACAAGAAACTTTTCACATTCAATAGAGAATTATACCTCCAACAATTGCAGCACAGCTATGGGCAGCATTTTGCCACCCCATATGCCAATATTTCTATAGGGCCAATGGGAGGAGGAGGAGCAGATTTATGGCGTCCAGAAACAATAAATTTCATAGTCGAATTGTCTGTTGGTATCGTTTTATAGGCGATGTACTGTGCATATGGGACGGAACCAACGAGAGTTTGAGGAGTTCTGATTTATATAAATCATAAAGATTTTGAACTTAGTTTACATATGAGATTAATGAGCACGCACTCAATTTCTTGGATGTCACCCTATGTGCCAATCCAGACAGCACAATTTCTAGCAATGGCTATAGAAACAGTATAGCAGCAAACAGTATTTTTACACCATGATGATCGCCTCATCCTGCAGCCTATGGCGGATTCCATCCCGTATGCACAGAACATCAGGAGTGTGCAGCAACTGTAGCACTGATTTCAAGCTACAGACTAATGAACTGACAATGAATAGAGGGTATTACCCGACAGATTTTATTTATTTTTATTTATTTGTACATCACTTTACAACCTTTGAGGCAGAGGCTCATTTCCAAGGTACTCGCCATACACTGAGGACAAATACATTACAAGTTTTGTTACATCATAGAGGTTACAAGTTTGGCAATAACATGCAGTTACAATCAATTGTACAGGGAGAAACGTTAACTTACAATGGACATATACTTGCACGCGATAACGCAGAAACAGCAAGGTGGTAATATTTCAGTGGGTACGGGCGAGGTTGGGGTGTGGTGGGGTGAGGACCACTAGTGAGCTTTGTCAGTGCATAGTGAGCTAATGAAATTTGACATAGCGAGATTTACAAATGGCATTAGAAAAAGCTAGATCACGGGGCAGGAGAGTCTTTGACACCCAAAAACAGAGGATTATTTGAGGAAACTCCATGCACACTGTCTCATGGTTTCAGTCCAATATCAGGATTAATAGGCAATCTATAAATTTTGGCGCTGCTACTAACAAGTGACTCCTTACTAAAACCAGTTATTGGACAGAAACCAAGAGTAACATTTCGGAAGGGTAGGAGTCTAGGTGATTAAAAGCTACGTTACCAGAACTGAAATACATTGAAATTGGCTACAAATAAACCTGAGGCTTTTTGCGTTGTGGGTCCTGCTACATCTGTGATGCGCATCCACAGGAAATGCATACATACACCCACATGAGCACAATAAAGTAAGCAAAATAAAAGAGTTTATTACTTGCAGAAGTACTGTGATGGTATATGTAGTGTGGTGTACCTGTGGACTATAATACGTACCTACCACATGCATGTTAAAAGTGAGAATTAAGAGCATGTAAGAGCAGTCTTGTATAAAAACTTAGAGGATGCTATTGGAGCCCACTATGCAGTTGCTTCACATTCAAGCTCAACAGGACTAAAATCTACTGCCTTAGAGCAGAAACTTTACCTATTCATGGGTGACTGAGTTAACCTTTAGAGAAAAAGAGAGCAGATGGATTTTACCTTGGGGCCTTAAGCCCCAGGAGAATGAATTAAGAGATTAGTTACAGGCCTTATTTGAAGAATTCTTAAAGAAATTTAAAACAACAATGAAAATTTCAGCAAAATAATATATAAAAAATGTTTTATTTTCTTACTGTTTGATATGATAATTCCATATGCCATACTGTCTCTTTCAGGTTACAGTAACTACACAGGAGACAATCCATATACCATTCTCCATACCACTTTGAGCTTCTACACTGGCCCAGGATGCCATGCCTCCTGATACCTGGATTCCATCCTTGAAATCTAAATTGAAATCAAAATTTTATATGACATAGTTAAGAGTCTATAGCTTTTATATAGGTCTATGATACAGAACTAAATTGGAATTGATGTCTTTAACTTAATCCTGGCTAGTTTACTGAAGCATCTTACTATATCCACAGCTTTCTTCTTCTCTTAGCTTATGTAAATGTTTATACTGATCTTCCCCTCTGATAGAAAAAAACAGATAGCATTAGTGATAATTTTGTTTTCAGCAATACAGTTAAGTTTGTTTGGGAAGTTTTGAATGGATATTTCCTTAAGTGATGTATATAATTAACAATTTTGTGAAAATGGGTAATTAGTAAAAGGTATTAATAGATTTATTTTTGATTATCCCATACATCACAATGAGGAATTCTGTTGTAATGAGGTTAAAACTGTATGTATTTATTTTTTTACTTTCTCTTTTGTCCCTTACTCACTCTGCTCCTAGTCCCTCCCTCAGAGCCCCATGCACCTTGGCTGCACCTACTTTGAGAGGCCTAAGGTGTCTGCTGTTAAGGTGCTGCTCGCCCTGCTTACCTCTAGAGCCCCAGGATAACCCACGGGCAGGGCTAGGAGGCCTTCCTACCTTCCCGAACATCATGAGAGTGTGTACTAGTGGAGTCTGTCCTCGGAACCTCTGTTGTAGGCGTGGCGCTGGAGGCTCGTCGCCTGGACTGGGAGCAGGGCACAGTTTCTTGTTCTCCTGTTCCCAGACATCTGCATGCAAGGAGGACCAGTGAGCTGGAGGCGCATGGAGACGCACCTCTGCTCCGTTCCTCGGCCGACGTATGTCCTCCATGTTTCTTGCCTCCTCTGTTGCACTGGCACCACCTGTGGTCCCCTGGCAGTGGCAGTATTGCGGGTTAGAGCGCTGCTCACCCCACACGGAAAGGAGAGTGGCCTGTCGGGCACTCAGTCCTTTTAGACCCTTTGTTCAATTTGGTAGATTATGATGGCCCCTAGCAATACCAGTTTAGTCACAGATTAATACTGAACCTCTTACAATCACACACACAATTATAAGAAAATCTCATTCTTTGAACCAGGCAGTACCTGTGCCCTGGTGAGGAGGATTTCTGAGTGATATTATTAAAATACAATTCCATATTTTTGGGGCAACTATAGATAAAAAGCATTTCCAGGAGGCAAGGCACCGAACTACGTGATGCACAGCTAAATCTATTTAGCTTGGTGAGTCTCTTTAAGAGAACCATCCTGAGTGAGATTTTCTTATAATTGTGTATGCGAAAGGAAAGTCTGGATAAGATAGGGGAATACGAAATTCTCAAGGAAGGGGTCTGGTGGGATTTGAACCAGGTTATTACACGCCTTGTGGGAGAAGGCAGAATCAGGGTTACAGTGCTACCCGAAAGGTTGTAACGCCTGAATCTTCTCCTTTATGTAACAACCAAGAAGAGTTCATATTTGGCTACAAGACTAGAGACTGGTATTGTACCCATATCTAGAGTAAAGAGGGACCCTTGGACTTCAAGGCGAGTGTTCAGTTGTGAAGCCAGCAAGCACTATAGAGAGACTCAAGAGGGTATCCCCTGTTTTCCCCTCCTGTCATGGATTTCACTTAGGGGTGGGCACTGTGAGCTCAGTGGACCTGACCCTCAGGGTGGGTTAATGACAGATCTTACCACAACTCAGCTGGTCCAACTCTTTAAAGTCAGGATCAGATATGGGCACTCATGTCCTGCGGGCGTGTGATACTGTGGATGCCTCTGGGCTTGGGGCGGTGATAGGATCTGTCTCTGTCACTGTTCATTGGCTTAAGGGTGTCTTCCTCCACTGATGTTCAAGCCAGCATCTTGGATGCCCCTTTCAGAGGCTCTGTCATGTTTGGGGGTGATTCAGGACATCATCTCCCACCTCCAGGAGTCTGGCAAGGTGCTCGGTCATTTCATTCCTTCTACCGGTCTTAGCCTCGGACTGCCCAGCATCAATCTTTTCATTGGCCCTCTTGCCAGCCAGCCAAGGAACAGCAGACGAGGCCTCCTTCAAGTGCAAGGCCCAAGCCCTCCCAACCACAGCGGCTGCTCCCAGGGCTCCACAGTGCCCACCAGCTACTGCCCACCCGGGTCCACGCCTGACTCCTTGCCTGACCCCCCCCCAGCAGAGACCTTGGGGAGGTGGTCAGGTTGGTTCTCCCTTTACCTCGAAGGGTGGTGAGCAGTGGCCACAGACCAATTGGTGGTACAGCTCCATAGGGCAGGGGCACACCTTAGAGTTTCTGGAACCCGCTGTGGAAAACCCTTCCTTGCCATCCCATTATCCCTCAGCCCACCTGTCTCTCATTTGGGAAGAGATTCAAACTCCCTTGCACAAGAGGACCATAGACCCCATCCCTCTAGCTCAAAGTGGAAGGGTGTTTTACTCCCACTTCTTCCTCATCCCAAAGAAGACTGAGAACCTGAGGCCAATCCTGGACCTCAGCCATCTGAACCTGTACGTAGAGTACAAATGTTTCAGGATGGTCACCTTTCTGGGACTACTGCCCACCTTCTCCAGGGTGACTGGTTCTGCTTCCTGGGCTTGTAGGATGTCTGTCTTCATATCCAGGTCTTCCCAGCCCACCACCATTTCCTCTGTTTCTGCTTGCAGTAGGACCATTTTCGGTTCCTGGTCCTCCTCTTTGGCCTTTTTTTGCTGCGTCGGGTTTTATCAAGTACCTAGTGGTGGTGGCTGCAGCTTTGAGGAGGCAAGGCTTTATGTGTTCCCCTACCTGGATGACTGGCTGCTGCAGCCTCCTCCAGGAATCTCCTGCTACAGACCCTGGAATGCACCTTTCGGCTCTTCCAGGCCTTGGGATCACAGTCAGTCTGCCAAAGTCTTCTCTCACTCTGTGCCAGTGCCTCCTGTGTATTGGGGTGGTCCTGGACTCTTCCATGGCAGAACCTTCCTGCCAGTGGACAGGGCGGAACACCCGATGGAACAGGCCGATCTTGCCTCCTCTAGTCGATGGATCCCAGCCAGAGCATTCCCTCGCTTGTTGGGGCACAAGGTGGCAGCCATAGCTACGGTTCCTCTGGCCCACCTGCATATGAGGGTCCCCATTGGACCCTTCAGGTTCAATGGGACCAACACATGGATGACCTGGATCAGCTGGTTATAGTCTCCAGACCAGTGAGGAAGACCTTGAGTGGTGGCAGCACTCTGCCAATCTTCTGTGGGGGGTCCCTTTCAGGCAGTGCCCTCAACCGATCCTCACAATGGATGCCTTGGGTTTTGGCTGGGATGCTCACCTGGCCAGCGCCAGACCCATGGGATCTGGTCAGAGGTGGAACAGAATCTCCATATCAGTGTGCTGAAGATGCAGGCGGTTCTTTGTACCCTGCAGAGCTTCCAGACCACATTCTTTCCAACCCTGCTTGTGCAGATGGACAACATGTCTGTAGTGTACTACATCAACAAGCAGGGGGGCACTCACTCATACCCCATTTTCTGGGAGGCAGTAGAGAGTCTGGTAATGGGCCATCGAGCATGGCCTGGAGCTCTTGGCCATTCATGTTCCAGGTGCTCAAAAAACATCCTGGTCGGCAGTTTCAGCCAAAAATCGTCAAAGGGCTCATGGTGGGAACTTCTGTCCTCAGTGGTCGAAGGCTCTTTGACAGGTGGAGCTGTCTAGGGTTGGACCTTTGCATCCCACTCAATGCAAAACTGCTGTTTTTGCTCGCTCGATCCTGGGCCTGGAGTTTTCTGGTGGGACACGTCTCTCTCCAGGAAGGGGAGATTTGTGTACACCTTCCTCCCTTCCACTCCTCCAGAAGGTCCTACTTAGCTCTAGTCCACGGGGCTGAGATGATTCTCATAGCCCCCTATTGGCCATGTCAGATTTGGTTATTCCTACTGCAGCAGCTGGCGGTGGAACCTCCAGTACCCTTGCCCTGTGCACTGACTTGCTTTCTCAGGATCAGGGCACCGGGTCCCTCAGACCTCAAGTCCTTGCACCTATGTGTGGCTCCTGCAGACCTAGAAGTTGCCCCTTTAGGGTTTCCTCTAGGGTTGCTGATAGCCTGGTGGCCACTAGAAAGCATTCCACTAGAGCCACCTACATCTTAAAGTGGAAGTGATTCTCCTGTGGGCTGCTGCTTGCCAACTGGATCCTTTCACCTGTCTGGTGAACCTGATTTTGGAGTACCTGCTCTCCTTTCGGACTCAGGCTTGGGTGCTCCTCCCTTAAGGTGCACCTTTCTGCCATCCCTGCATACCATGCACCTATTGAGGGCAAATCTGTTTGCCCAGCTGGAGGTGTCCCACACACTCTTGCGGGGTATCCTGCATTTGAAACCTCCCATTCAGGACCCAATTCCTCCTATGGGACCTTCTTTTCATGTTAAAAAGCATACTCTGCCTTCCTTTTTGCGGCTGTGAGTTGGGGCTGCGCTTTCTGTTGTGGAAAGCACTATTTTTTGGTTGGCGTTACTTCTGCTTGGAGGTTTCGAGCTTCAGGCTCTGATGTGTTTTTCATAGAGACAGGGTGCGTCTGCGTATTGATCCTGAGTTTTTACCTAAGGTGGTGTCTGAGTTCACTTTAAATCAGTCCATCCACCTATCAGTTTATTTCCTGATTATTCCAGTTGGGGAGGCCTGCCCATTTACCATGATACCAGCCCATTTACAGAAGAAAGGGTTCTAGAAGAACTCTTAAAACTGAAGGTGGACAAAGCAGTGGGGCCTGATGGGATTCATCCCAGAATTCTAAAGAACTAAGGGTAGAACTAGTGACATCACTGACTACCTCTTTTAACAAATCATGGGAGGATGGGGTGGTACTCGAGGACTGGAGGAGGGCAGATGTGATTCCCCTTCACAAAAGTGGGAGCAAAGCAGAGGCAGGAAACTACAGACCTGTTAGTTTAACCTCAGTGGTAGGGAAAATGATGGAATCACTTCTGAAGGAAAGAATTGTTGAGTATCTAGAAGCCAGAGGGCACAGGACCCAAAGCAGCATGGATTCACAGCGGGAAGGTCATGCCAGATGAATCTGATAGATTTCTTTGACTGGGTGACCAAAGTGGTAGATCAGGGAGGGCTGTGGACATGGCCTACCCTAGACTTTAGCAAGGCATTTGACACAGTCCACACAAAGATTAATATACAAGTTAGCCAGCCTGGGAGTGGGTCCCAAGATGACAGCCTAGGTAAAGAATCGGCTGGAGAATAGGACACAGAGAGTAACAGTAAATGGAGTCCACTCTGAAGAAAGGGGTTACTAGTGGGGTACCTCAGGGTTCAGTATTAGGACCGGTCCTCTTCAGTATCTTTATCGCGACATTGCAGAGGGACTGGAAGGAAAGTCACAAACATCTGAACATCGAAATTTGCCAGCAGATAAAGGCCTAGAGGTCTATCAAGTCTGCTCAAATGTGTAAGCTAGCACCCCTTATTCTGCAGCTGCCCCTCCCTTCCACCTTCCCTTCATTAACCCTCCCCCTTGTCCTGTCCATCCTCGTTTGAAGCAGTCCACTGTTCTACTGCATACCACTTCTGCAGTGCACGCATTCCACCCAGCCACCACCCTCTCTGTAAAAGTGTCTCTCATCTCCCTCCTGAACCTTCCTCGCTCCAGTCTCATATCATGGCCCTGGTGGCCCTCCCTCCCTTACTTTGAACAGCCCCTCTGTACCGGTCTTGTTTATTCCTTTCATGTATTTAAAGGTTTCAATCATGTCCCCCTGTCTCTCCTCTCCTCCTCAGTGAGTACATGTTCAACTCCTTCAACCTCCTCTCATATGATAAGTCCCCAGACCCTTGATCATCTTTTATGCTTATAAGCTGCACTCCCTCCAGTAACAATGTCCTTTTCAATCACAGACGCCAGAAGAACTGCACGCAGTACTCAGGTGTGGTCTAACTAATGACCTATACAGTGGCAGAATCACCTCCTCCTCCTTGAGGATATACCCTTGCAATACAACCCAGCATTTTGTTGGCCTTTGCAGCTGCCTTCCTACACTGTGCGAGTTGTTCATTGACCCTGTGATGAGCACACCCAGATCCTTCTCCTCCTCTGTCTGGGCTAGCTGCACTCCCCCTAGCTGGTAAGTCCTCCTTGGGTTCTTCATCCCAAAATGCATCACCTTGCACTTTTTGGCATTAAAGCCCAGTTGCCAGGTGTCTGACCAGGTTTCAAGCTTTGCCAGATCATCCTGCAACCCCTGCCATCCCCTAGGTCATCCACCACCGCGCCCTTGGTATCATCAGCAAACAGACTGATCTTGCTCTTGATGTCCCATGATATGTCTGCAATGAATATCCCAAACAACACTGGTCCCAACACCGAGCCCTGTGGGACACCACTCGTCACTGCCCTTGGGTGTGAGGATCCCCACCACCACCACCCTCTGTTGCCTTCCTGCACCAGTTTCCTACCCATCTCACCAGCATTGCCTGCCCTGTGCCTACTAACTTCCTTCCCAGCCTTCCATGTGCACTGTGTCAGATGCCTTACTGAAGTCCAGATACAGGACATCCACTGCATGTCCCCGTCCAGTTGCCTAGTTACCCAGTCATAGAACCCGACCAGGTTGGTTTGGCAGGATCGGCCCGTGATGAAGCCATGCTGTCTGCTGTCCACCTGTAGTCCTTTGGCCTCTAAGAGGGCCACCAGCCTCTCCTTCAGGATAGTCTCCATTAACATACCCACGATGGATGTGAGGCTCACTGGTCCTGTAGTTCCGGTTCATCCTTGGGGCCACTCTTGTGGAGGGCACCATGAGCCATCCTCCAGTCCTCAGGTACACACCGAATGTAGTGAGGCATTAAATAGGTCTGCCAAAGGTCCTGCAAGGACCTCTCAGTCTTCCTTCAGTACCCTGGGGTGGATGCCATCTGGGCCTGGTGCCTTGTCCACCCTCAGTGCCTTCAAACCCTCTCGAACTCTGTCTCCATGATTTCCCATCTGTCACCACTCCCCCTCGTCTGCCATTTCACCCATCTTGGGTGTCACCCCCTCTTCTCTTTAGTAAATACTGAGCAGAAGTACTCATTTAGTGCTTCAGCCTTATCATCCCTGCTTCCACCCACCCCCTCCTTCCTAATCCCTTACTATGTGGTCCTTACAGCTCCTTTTCTCCTGATGTACTCTAAAGAAGTCCTTCCCCTTTCTTAATGCCTTGTGCCAGCCTGAGTTCCGGGGAGATGCTTTGGCTCCCTTTACTGCCCTTGTCACCTCCTTCGATTCTGTCAAGTACTCTCTCTGTCCTCCCCTCCCTGTTTTCTTGTATTTCCTAAAAGGCAGCTCTTTTCTTCCTTACCCTTTCCGACCTCCTTGCTCAACCAGCTCAGTTTCTTAGCTCTAGCCTTCTTGCTCTAGGCTTTGCAGCAGGTTTTGTTGCCTCCACTATCCCCAACTTTATGAGCTCCCATCTCTGGTTAGTATCCATACTAGATTGAATTCTGGCCAAGTACCTTTTACCACTTCCCCATCCTCCCAAAGTCAGCCCTCCACAGAGTCCAGCACTCTTGTGTGCAGATTCCACCTCCTTCCTTGCCCATATCAATGTGAGGCCATACTGAGTGGTGGTCACTCCTGACAGCAGTTCCTCCACTGTAAGTTCTCTACAAAGTCCCCATTTGCCAGCACAAGGTCAAGGGTATTCCTAACCTGGTTGGTTCACTGACCATTTGCAGCAGGAAGCTGTCCTGGAAGCATCCAGCAGTACCTGCTCCTTCTGTTCCTGGTTGTTGGGGTGCTCCAGTCCACTTCTGGCATGTTGAGTCCCCACAATCACCACTACCCCTCTCAGAGGTCCTCCTGATCTGTCCCTCTAGTTCCTGTCTAACTCTCCATCTGAGATGGTGGCCTGTACACCACTCCCATTCTAAGACTCCTAATCTTGGAATCCTGGATTTGCACCAAAGTGACTCTGTACTGCCCTCCTCCCCTTCCTCCCTCACACACTTCAGTCCTTCCTTCACATATAGTGCCACCCCCTCCCTTTCCCAGTCACCCCTGTCCCTACGAAATAACCTGTACCCTGGTACAGACAGGTCCCAGTCATTATATTGGGTGGCCCATGTTTCCGTGATGGCTGCAATGTCCACTTCTCCCTCTGCCATGAGAACCTGCAACTCTGCAGTTTTCCTCCCAAGAGCTCTAGCAAGGAGTAACCACCTTCCACCCTTTTCCCTCCTCCCATCCTGCCCTCCTTTCCTAGCATCACCAATAGTACTTGCCATTTGTCCTTTGTCACTGTTATGGGGTAAGTCATATGATTTCCCAACCTGTGGTCCCTGCATATCTCTTCCCCAACTGCCACCCCCACCCTAGTTTAAACTCCAAACTTCCTCTATATTCTTCCATCCTCTGCTTCAACACTTTCTTTCCTTCCTCACTCAAGTGTAGTCTGTCCCATGGCATAGAGACTACTGTCCTCCCAGGTCCCTCCCACCCCCCAACAGCCCATACCCTTGCACAACACCAGGTTCTTAGCCATCTGTTAAATTCCTCTATTCTCAGCTTTCTTGTTGTGCTTGCCTTGGCACGGAGAGTATCTCGGGAAAAAGTTACTGATCTTCCTGCCCCTCACATAATTGTGCTAGTTCCTCAAACCCTCCTCTGGACTATATCCACTGTCTTGTCAGCCAGGTCGTTTGTCCCAAGATGTATAATTAAATGAAACTTCCCTACCCCTTCTAGCATATTTCAGAACAGACTGTCCCACCCTTTCACAATGTCATTCTGGCAGGGCCTCCACCAAATCCGGCTATGCCTCTCCGCGCTACTCCCACCTAACTCCTCCTTAGTATTGAGTCTCCACACTCAAGATTCCACCCTCTTACTCCCTGCTTGCTTCCTTTCATCTCCCTCCCTCATTTCCAGCTCCTCTTCTTCCTCCTGCACATTATTATGCCCTTTTACCCCTGTTGCAGTTCTCCCAGCAGAACTTCCCCCGCTCCAGTTTGCTCCAGGCATTTATCAATTACTCCTCTAATTTCATCACTTCCTCCTCCACCTTCTTCCTCTCTAGCAGTGCAAAACTATTTTCTGAAGATCCTTCACAAATGCCTGCTCCTCTCTCTGCATAGTAACCTGTTTCTCCTTTCCACTCCATGACTTTTGCCACTTCTTCGTCTCCCTCACAAGTCCCTATTGCCTCCTTCCATTTGACTTTTGTCTCTGACCTGGTTTCCCGGCAATCGTTCTTCCTGGCCTGGGCCCTTTGTCTCTGCTTCCCTTCTTCTGAGCCCTCCTCACCACTGTTGGCTTAAATTGCCCTCCCTCATCTCCCTTCCTCCTCCCTCAGTATTGGGCTAAACCCACCCCAATCTGCCTTGCCTGTCTTAGTTCCTCCTGCAGACCCTCAATCTCCTTTCTAAGTTTTTCTATGTGGTTTGCACATAAACATCCTCCTACTCTCCAGGCAATGTTTGAAAAATTGGTGCACCGCAGTTGTTGCAGCCTACCACCCCTACCCATTGCTGTCGTTTGCCACCAGCGACCCCCCACCCTTCCAGATGCAGGATACCAAACACTCCCCAAGTCCCCCTCCTCCCCCCTCTATCAGTGCAAAACATTCTTTATGTCCCTTACCTCCTTTGTTGCACACGTTTAGATATGTTGAGCAACTGCTTTATATTCCTATCCTCACTCAAAATACTTTAAGTAGCCATTGCACACCTTCTTCAACTCCTACTCCCCTTTACCCAATGCAATAACTATGTGAAGTAGTAATAATGAAAGCCTGAGATTTGCATTTACTTCCCTTCCACTGAAGAGCCATCACCTCTTCACTTGCTGCAGTTCCTTTCCTGGATGTCTGCTTCTGTTATGACAGAGTGCAAATCCTTTGCCTGTTTGAGAGTGATGTCAGAACCCCTAGTACAAAGGGAATAATTGACCAGGGGTGGTGGGGACCAGCCAAGTCCTCTGGAAACAATCAGGTAGCTGAGGCCTCTAGTCAGACAATTAGCACCTTCCCCCACTCAAAACTTTTGCAGCTAGTGAAGCCAGCAACAATGAATAAATTCTACCCAAAGAAACAGGACACCAATTCAAACAGCTTCACCAACAATACATCAAAATAGGTTTGGAATTATAAGATATAGGTCTCTCAATTCAAAGAAACAGACCAGTTAAATTACACCAATTATGTTTAAAAGAGAAGAAATAGGCCTCTACAAATGCAGCCTGCCACACTAAACCAAACAAATGAGCCCACTTTTAGCTACCAAAACAGGTTTCAAAATTCCAACAGCCCCAAACAATACCCTGCTAGCCCTTAGTAGTAAGAAAGAAAATAAACATTCTACCAAGTAGAATCCATGAAAACAATGTAAAACAAGAAGCTACTGTACTGTAGATCTGATCCTGTCCCCTTCCAGTTCCTTCTGAGAAAGCCAAGCACTGACTCCACACCTGATTCAGCTCTGCCTCCCTGCTGAGTGAGACCTGGCCGACAAATTAGCACCCTTCCCCACTCAAAAACTTTGCAGCTAGTGAAGCCAGCAACAATGAATAAATTCTACCAAAGAAACAGGACACCAATTCAAACAGCTTCACCAACAATACATCAAAATAGGTTTGGAATTATAAGATATAGGTCTCCAATTCAAAACAGACCAGTTAAATTACACCAATTATGTTTAAAAGAAGAAATAGGCCTCTACAAATGCAGCTTGCCACACCGTAAACCAAACAAATGAGCCACTTTTAGCTACCAAAACAGGTTTCAAAATTCCAACAGCCCCAAACAATACCCTGCTAGCCCCTTAGTAGTAAGAAAGAAAATAAACATTCTACCAAGTAGAATCCATGAAAACAATGTAAAACAAGAAGCTACTGTACTGTCATGTCCCCCCTCCCTCCTTTCCTTGAGGCTATACATATTAAGCTCCTTTAGTCTCTCTTCATATGTCTCTTTGCAGATGACACAAAGATCTGCAACAGAGTTGATGACAAGGTGGGGTGGAAAGGATGAGAAAGGACTTGGCAAGGTTAGAGAAATGGTCAAATGTATGGCAGCTTAGATTCAATGCTAAGAAGTGCAAGGTAATGCACCTGGGAAACAAAACCAGGGAAGAGTACACAATGGGGGTGAGATGCTAACAACAACAAAAATGGAAAGGACCTGGGGTAGTCATATCAGATGACCTAAGGTGGGCAAGCAATGTGAGGAGGAGGCAGCAAGGAGGGCTGGGGATACTGGGATGCATAGGGAGAGGCATCACCAGTAGAAAACAGGAAGTTATTATCACTGTACAGACAGCTGGTCAGACCCATCTGGAGTACTCGTGCAGTTCTGGGGACCCAATCTCCATGAGACATAGACAGGATGGAAGCTGTCCAGAGGAGGCAACTAAAATGGTGCAGGGTCTGCACCAGAAGACATATGAAGAGAGACTAAAGGAGCTTAATATGTATAGCCTCAAGGAAAGGAGGAGGGGGGACATGACAAAACTTTCAAGTACCTCAAGGGAATCAACAAAGTCCAAGAGGGTAGCATCTTTCAAAAAAGAGGTGTTCAAGAACAAAGGCACAATTTGAAGATGGGGGCGGCTCAGAGGTAATTTAAGGAAGTATTTTTTCACAGGGGTTGTGGATGCATGGAGCGGCCTTCGGAGGAGGTTGTGGAGACAAAACAGTGGTGGAATTCAAGCATGCATGGGACAGTCATAAAGGCCATTCAAAGGGGTGGGGTAGGAAGAAGTAGGCTGCTGGTTAACTAGGATCTGCAGCTTATCCAGTAGGTAGGGAAATGGGCAGACTGGGTGGGCCAAGCGTCCTTATCTGTCAAATTCTATAGTGTTTCTATGCTTCTGTAGTTTGGACGCCCATCGGGTGCTGCAGTATTATACCCATCGTATCCAGTCTGTTTGAAAAACTGTCCAGTTTGTTTTGTTTTCTCCCAAGGGAGAGGGAGCACCTGTTTTGAAACAGTGTTTGTCTGTGTTTGGCTAATTGCATTGTCTATTGCTGCTGCAAGTACAACAAGCCCTTGCCTGGAGCCATTAAAGGCCACTTCAACAGACAGGCTGCCTCCACAGCTTGCTTTAAAATGTGTTTGCTGTAGAGATCTGCACAGCTGCCACCTGGAGCTCTGTCCACACTTTCATCAGGCACTCCTATCTGGACATTGCTTCTAGATGCAGGCAAATTCGGTCTTGCAGTCTATCAGGGTCTTCTTTATTTATTTGCTTTTGTTAACCAGGTAAGCACACTAGACAGCCAAGTGCCTATTTTCAGATGCGACTTGGGAGATTACAAGGTACAGGCAAGACATCAAGCATAGACATTACAACAGGAGGCAGAAACAGCATAGTACAGGCTTGGACACCAGTCATATGCATTACAACGTGAGGCTAGAAACAGCAGTCATATGCAAGGTATACGAAACCAGGATCAGCCATACCATCAACTAGGTATGGGTAGTGGACACTTGGTAATACATTTTGTGCAAGTGAGACAAATGGAAACATAAAATAGCTAGTGCCAGTTAAGCTTTACATGAACAGTGTAGCTAAAAATGGAGCCAGTAGAGATAATACAAATAATAGCAACAAGATGGCCTAGGATATAGTGCATTAAGTATAGGAGACTCATCCCTCATCAGTCATAGCCAAGTTCAGACAATTCCAGCTGGTCACTTAGGTCCAAGGCCAAGGCATGGGGTAGTTCCTTAATACAGAGGCAGGTGGAGGCAGATTTTAGGAAGCCTCATTACTGAGCCTTCTGCCTCCTCCTCCTGGCTGTCTTTCCAGTCAGTTGTGGTACTGCCTGGGACTCAGTCCTACCGATGGTTGCCTGCTGTAAGAGCCCCTGAAGCAAGATAGTACAGTTACATAAGAACTTGCCATAACAGTAGATCTTTGAGAGAGCTCTTGCAGCAGGCGCTGCTTTCCTGCCTCCTTCCCCTGTTAGATTCTCCTCCTTCGGACATGTTCTGCTTCTGCTTTTTTCTTGGCTCTGAGGAACTGCCTGGGTTCCCGTTTTCACCTCCTAATTAGAGTCTTCAGTGGGAGAATTGAGGTAGGTGAGAGGGACCTCCTTTATAGAATTGACAACGCCAGTGACGCCAGCGGGCAATCCCCATGATAAATTGCTAGCTAGAAGTTTTCTGTGGTTCTGGCACCTGGTGGCTTCAGTCCTATTGATGTTAATCTGCTGCAGGTGCGCTCCTCAAAGATCTGCTGTTATGGTAAGTTCTAATGTAACTGTCTTTTTGCCCCATGTTGGGAAAAGGGTTGTTTTTGTGACCGTCTCCATATTTTACAGAAACTTGTGCACCTTTGTGTTTTTACTAGGCTTTCTACTAGGTGTGGCATCGGTGCAGAAACTGAATATTTTCTAACACTGCTTAATTCTTCTAATCCAAATACTATCCTTGAAAAAATGTATGAAGTTTTTGTCATCTGTTTAACCTTACCTGAGCACTTTTTTGCAGAATGTACATACACGCCCACAAAAGGATGAAATCGGATGCCAAGAAGTTATTACAGGAAGCTGAGGTTGCTTTTAAGTCAGGTATGTCTATATGATGTCCGAACATATTAATTACTATGTGAGATACTGAGTTCCACTGTGCAGATGCTGAAAACTACCACATCTGGCTTGGCATTGCTACTGAAGTGATAGTGTTTAGACCCACTCTATGCAGTTATTTGATCTAACTTCTGAAGAAAGAACCATGTGGCTCCTTTTCCTGTGACACTTAATTTGGAAATGTGCCTGCAAGCAGGTGCTGAGGGCTGCTCCATAGGCTCACCATCCAGTCACCTGAGGTGGGACATGGAAGAGCTTGCTTCCTCCTGAGCAGCACTGGCAGTGAGACAGCCATTCACCAGTCTTACAGCTAGAAAATAATATGTGTTTGCTAAAGTAAGACAGTGTATACCCAGGACACTCTTGAGAACAAGACATGGGGCTGAACTTTCAAAGGTCTGGCCACACTCACATCATTTTTCATCTCCAGCTGCATCACTATGAATACAACAGAATGTTGGTGTGCTGTGGTCAAACATTTTGACACACTCCGAACTTTTCACACTTCATGGCAAAAAATGAGGCAGTCATCAAAATAGTGGTGAATGCTCATTTTGGTATGCAGTCTCATGTAAATGCAATGTAAAGTTAGATCATGTTTTTTTTTCGGTCCAGTAAGTCATACTTAGAGCACCTGTGTCAAAATAATGACATACGTCTTTGAAATTCCAACCCATTGTCTCCATGAACTTATCCTGTACTAAAAGTTGACTAACTTACTAACTATCTAACTAAATTATAGAGAATAAAAATATTGTAATTAAGTATCAGTTCAAACAGTGGTGGCTAGGACACTATTGTGTATGAGAGCTTATCCTCAATTGGTTCTTTTTCTTATCTTGGTAAATAAAGAATTTGAAAAATCAGTGTAGAAGAAAGTAGCAATTAGAATTGGGGTTTGCAACACAACTAGTTTGCTAGTCACAAACAGTACTACTGTGCAGATATCACTCTTAAATGTTCCTACCTATGTTAGACCAGATAACGTATTATTAAACCTTGGTGACGCTGCTGTGGCAAACGTGTTACTTCAGTACTACGGCTCATAACATGAATTCAGATTTCATTGATAACTCAGAAGCCCTTTGTCTTGTTCATCATTAACAAGAGAAACAAATCTGAAATGTAAATAGATATTCTTTGTTAACACAAACATGTCAGCATGTGAATTCTTCTCAGAAAGAGATGCTGCTTGAGCCAGATTTAGAACTCCCAGATCCCTCAGTGATGAGACAGTATTACAGAAAACATCTGAATCTAAGTAAATTGTCAGTAGCTAAAGTAAAGTGGGCTGCTACCACAACTACTAGAAGGAAAACAAAACATCATCCAAGAAAATTCTGGTGGAGGCTAAAACCTATTTGAAATGGATCGTCAAGATCAAAGTAATCAAATCTGAAACCCTTCTGTAGATCTCGTCTCCTTTCTTCCAGACACTGTGAATGCCTTTAACAACCCGCTTCAGTATGTACAATCTGTTCTCGTTTCATGTAGTCTGGCTTCAGGAAGGGCATTCACCATATCTGCATTGCTCAAAGTCACTCAATGATCTGTACATAGCTATAAAGAAGCGGTCTCCTCACTGGGGCCATCTTCGTGGACCTCTCCAAGGCTTTGACTTGGTGGATCATGTAGTACTTCTGCTCAAGTTCAAGACCTTTAAGTCTCAGCCAACCAATCATCATTTGGCTTGAAAATTACCTAAATAACCAAACCCAGCTAGTGTCCATACAAAGCATAAATTCAGACCTTGCTGTCTTAAATCTTGAGTTTCTCAAGGCTCAATCTTTGGCACTCTGCTGTTCTCCATTTGTGTTACCGACCAGCCAAAGCACAGCGGGAGGTGTCGTCTACATTATGTATGCAGATGATACCATACTCTGCTACAGGGCAGCAACAATGTCCAAGGTTAATGTAGTACTCTAGTCTGCCTTCAGCACTATCTCATGGTTTGTCAACAACTGCCTGAACCTTAATGCAAGCAAAACTAAGTCTATGGTGTTGGGATCCTAGAACTTGCAGACTTCTTCAGCTGATCCACTTGAAATCTTAACATCACATGGTAAAACTATTGAGCAAGTCCATATTCAAATACCTAGGAATCTGGCTTGATACATCACTTACAGTACTCTACATGCAGCAGGCACATTTCTTTTGTAACTCAACTTTATTCAGGATTAAAGATATGCAATGTAGCACAATCTACACATCCATTGTCACAAAAGGAGACATGCACATTGTTCCAAATCCAACCATGATTCTGTCTACAGTCGAGATATAAAAAAGGATACAGAAATTCAGTAAGCACTATGTATCTAATCAACTTTTCCTTTTCATTTTTACAAATTGATGGAACTTAAAGGAGGAAAAGATAAAGTGATAAAAACAACATTCTAAAACTCTATTGTCTAGGGTATCTTAATTTCATTATCAATAGCTAAGAAATAAAACATTTATTTATATATTTTCCTTTCATTTATAAATCTTAGTAATGATCTTATCCTTTTCTCTGGGGAGTCTGTAACCTTTCTGAATTTAGGACCATGTTGGAATGTGCACTCGAACTGAATATCCTCCAAAGGGAGATACCTGCTTAGTAAGTTAAGAATTTGGGAGGGCCCTGCCTGGCTATCATTCTAGCTTTGGGGTTTGCTCTTGAAGGTTTTATCCCATGGAATGTCTTATGTAACCTTACAACCTGGGAGGTGCATTATTGACCATGCAACCAGGGCTCCCATACTTCAAGGTATTTTTCTTCTCTTAAGCGTATTCTGGCGATTAGCCTCCATCTCTTGTATTTGTTTAATTCTTTGTACCAATCTTCTACAGTTGGGGACCCTGCTGCAGCCAGTGAGAGGTGAGACATTTAGTGCTGCTAGTATGAATATCAAACCAAGTTTCCTTTGAGAAGGGGAAGGTCTAGCACTACTGGGAACTCAGGACCCAATTCAGGAAGTCTGCAGGGATATCAACTGACAGTATTTGAAACATTTTTTCCTGACCTTGCCCCAAGAATTTTATAATATCTGGGCATTCCCAGAAGATATGATAGTGGGTCCCTTTATTACCGCACTGCCGTCAGCATTTATCTGAAAAGGTGGCCTGGAAATGCTTGGTGACAGTTGGTGCTAGGAAAAATTGTATTGCAATTTTCCAAAAAGTATTCCTCCAATCTGGAGAGGAGGTTACCTCTCCAATCCTGAATCGCATGTCCCAGACATCCTCTGGAATGGGCATGAATAGTTCTCTTTCCCAGGCTTCTCTGATTGAGTTCAGCGGTTCTAGATCTGAACCCCCCAACATCCCATATAGAGTTGCAATGTACCTTATCTTAACCTTCAGGGTAACAGCCCCATAGATGAAATCCTCCCATAGGGACTTTTGTCTCTGCAAGAGCACCACCCTACCCTCACTCGTGATAAAATGCCTGACTTGGAGATAACGGAAAAACTCAGTGTTATTCAGCTGAAATTGTCTTTCACCCTGTCAAGGATACACATCTACCATTCTCAGTGAGTTGAGAGAATCTAATAAGACCTCTAGCCTCCCATTTTCCATATACGGGATCTAGTCTTGGCGGGGGATAAAGTCCATGTGGTACCTAATTAATGACAGAGGCCAAGAGACAGCAGTGAACACATCCTCTGCCTGACCTTGTGTAACATCTGCAAGGTATGTCTAGTCCATAAATTGGGGGTCAGATCGTGGGGGTGGGTTTATCTAAACATACCAAGGTAAATAATGGCTGTGAAGTCCCTCCCTTCCTCAATTTCATACCATCCCTAGTCTCTCATTGTTTCACCCAGGAGCACATAGGTACCATTTGGCTTGCTAAATAATATTTATACAAATCAGGTAAACCCAGCCCTCCTCGATCCTTAGGCTGGTGTAGGATTTTCCGGCTACTCTCTGTCTGCATCCTTCCAAATAAATTGGTTATCCCTTTGGATTTTTACCAAAATTGAGTGGGTATAGATATATAGGCAATGCAGAAAAAAGAAATAAAATCTCAGGAGCAGAGTCATTTTGATGGATTCACCCAACCAGCCAGAGAGAGCGGTAGGAGCATCCACCTAGCCATATCTTTTTGCATGTTGTTCCAGAGTCTGTTGAAATTAATATCAAATAAATGACTATATGCTGTGGTGATTTGGATTCCCAAGTATCGAATTTGGTTGTTTTTTGCCCACGTAAATGGAAGGTGTTCTAAGTCCAAGGGAAAGGCCAATAATATCAGAGCTTCAGATTTGTTAAAGTTAATTTTGTAGCCTGATATGCCAAATGCCTCAAGAATTGTTAACAATCTAGGCAGAGATGCTTCTAGTTGCTGAATAAAAAATATAGAGTTATTGGCATACAAGGCCACTTTATGTTCCAGCCCCTGCCAGAGAGGCTCCAGGAACAATACAAATAATAGACGGGACAAGGGGCAACCCTGTTAGGTTCCTCTGCAGAGTGGGAAACTACCAGAATTAATGCCATTTACTCTGATTTGGCCTTGTGGGGAGGAGTACAAATTAGTTATTATTTCTAGAAATTTAGAGCCAAATTGCATCTTCTCCATGTTTTTTTTTTAAGAAATTCCAATTTATCCTATCAGATGCCTTTAGTCCATGGAGATAGCTAATTGAAAGGCACCCTGTCCCCACTGTGCTGAAATAATGTTAAGTAAATGCCAAACATTGTCTTGAATGAATCTTCCTGCTCTAAATTCCGATTGGTTATGATGTATGAGTCTTGAGCCACCTTTGCAGGCAGTCCACAAGTATCCCGTAAATATTTTTAAATCAACATTAAGAAGTGAGATGGGGCGGTAAGAACTAGATTCCTGAGGGTCCTTTCCTTCTTTAGTTATGACTGAAATCAATGTGGAGCACCAGTATTCTGGAATCGTGGATATGTTGTTCATCCACTGTTTGGCATATCCCTTTCCCCTTTAAATCTTGCCAGAAGTCTTCAAGTTGGCTTCTCCCACCCACCTGGGTGGTATATACATCGACTCTGCCTCTTGATGCCAGATCTTCCTTTCCACTGGAAGATACAGGTTGCCTCCTCGTGCTCATGCATTTAGTAGCCCTGGCTTTCAAAACTTTGGTTTTACTGAAATTAAAACTCGTTAGAGTAGCGATCGCCACTTTGCATCCTTGATCATGGAAGAGAAATCTTCAGATTTCGTTGGTGTCCTTTAAGTGCCAGAAGATGTCGCGCACCAATCCCCATCCTTACTTTACCGCCCACTGCCCAGGTGTCGGCCATGACACCTCATCCTCAGTTATTGCTTGGCCTTCCATCCCAATGTCCTGGACGACCGCCTGGCACGCTTGAAGTTGGGAGACGGAGAAAAGGAATCCTCCAATGAAGTCCAAGGAGGCTAGGTGGGCGGTTTCTGTGGCCACAGGTTTGCCAAGCAGCTGGAATGCATGAAGGCGTTGAAAAAGAAAAAGCCGCTCGGCGCTTGACGGAAATCAAAAGCTTTTTGGTTCCACTCAACCTGGCTCCACCTTCACAGGTTCCTTTAAGGAGTTGTGCCGATCTCTCCCCACCCAGGGTGAGGTGCCCGTGGCTTGCACTCCTCCCGCTCTCGCAAGAGAGACAAGGAACCCAGCTTGTCTTCGTCTCAGCAGAAGCGCTATTGGGACCGAGAGAGGCATCAGTCCCAGGAGCATGCTGTCTCAACCTCTGTCAAGATCGCTCCTCGGCCGCAGGCTTCATGGACCTTTCATCTGGCCAGACCGAGGAGGTGGCAGTGAGGTCGAGGTTGTTCTCGATCCAATCGACCCTCTGTCACCGACTGTGGCTGACTACTCCTTGGAGAGGACTCCGTCCTTGTGTTCCCGATGAGGAGACCCAGCCCGCTGGTGTCCCCATTGAGGACCTAGTTCTGGACCCCCGGGTTTCACCGATCCTCCAGTGTCTCCCGAGTGATTGAGTCGGCCTGCCTGATCTCGGTCGAGGTCTAAACCCCATCGGCTGAACGGCCAAGGAAGAGCCACAAGCACTTCAAAAAGAGGCGACGCTACAGGTCGTCCTCGGATGAGGAGAGGCTCCGATGGAAAATCCGTCGGTGCTACGAGGACCTTATGTGGCAACAGCTGATTTTGTCCGGCAGAAGCCAGCCTCCGCTTACCCCAGCTATTACTTGGTCTCGCCTCCTAGGTCAAAGTTGACCCCTTGGAACCAAAGTCTTTGGTTCCCCACTCACGTGGTAGCCCATCCTCTGGTTCGACCTATTCCGTCTCTCCACTGATACTGGTGGAGTCACAGCCTACAGCCTGTGGGAGGGACTCCTTCCAAAGAGGACCGACCAGATACTGGGCTTCCCGATGTCTTTCGGTCCACGGTCACCCGGACCACCCTCAAGGAGGCAGTAGCTCTCGTGGCAGATCCGTCTACAGACCCAGGCTTTGTCTCCAGGTACTTCCTGGTGCCCAAATGGATGGGAGGTTGGCGCCCATTCTAGATCTCCATGACCTGAATCAGTTTCTCAGGTCACGCACCTTTGATGGTCACTCTGTCCCAGATCATACCATCCTTGAAGCGAAACATGTGGTTCTGTTCACTGGATCTGCTGGACGTGTTCTTTCATGTCCCAACCCATCCATCCCATCAGCGGTTCTTCCGCTTCAGGGTTGAAGGACCCTGTACAAGTTCTGAGCCATGCTGTTTGGCCTGTCATCGACCCCATGGGTCTTCACCAAATGCATTGCAGTGGTGGCGTTGGGGGTGGCAGAATTTACCCTACCTCGACGATTGGCTCCTGGCAGGTACCACCCACCAGGAGGTGGAGAGGTCCAGGATCTGGCCCTCCAGACCTGCTCCTAACTCGGCCTCCTGATTAATGAGGCCAGGTCGGAACTCATGTCTTCCCAGGTGATGGGCTTCATCGGGCAGAGCTCAACTCTTTTCAAGCCAGAGCACGACTCCCAACGGACAGGGCAGAGGTTCTCTCTCCCTTTGCCCAGTCATTTCTGGTTGGGCACTTACGCACTGCCCTGAACTTTCTGCGCCTTCTGGGTTACATGGCGATGTGCACCTCGGTGGTCCATTAGGCCGGTTGCACATGCACTCCTCCAATGGAAGCTGGCCACCCAGTGGACTCGCGATATGGTCATTTCAATCAGCTGATCATTGTAACTTAGAAGATGTGGGACGCTCTCCAGTGGTGGACCTTCCAGACCAGTTCAAGGAAGGGATCCTGTTTGTTCAGCCCTGAGCCAACGGTCGTCCTTACAATCGATGCTCTCTCTCGTGGGCTGGGGAGCCACATGGGAGACAACAGGGCCTGCGAGTTCTGGACCCCCAAGGAGTCCCGATGCCACATCAACCTGTTGGAGCTCAGAGCAGCCAGACTGGCCCTGTCAGCTTTCGCCCTCAGCTCCAGGGTCAAGTGGTTCAAGTCCAGACGGACAATACCACGACTATGTACTACCTCAACAAACAGGGCAGCATGCACTCCCGTCTGCTGTGCATGGAGGCGCTCCGCGTCTGGACCCTCGTAGGCGGTTGGAGGCAGATCTCCTAGCCATCCATGTGGCAGGAGCCTCGAACCAGCTGGCAGATGCTCTCAGCCACTTAGGCCAAAACATCCCACAAGTGGTCTCTCCATCCAGAGGTAGCTTACAGCCCGTTCTCCTGTTGGGGCAAGTTGATGGTGGACCTGTTTGCCTCCAGGGAAAACACAAGGCTGAGGCTGTTTCATGCCCACCCCCCAACAGGGCTCGCTGCAGGGGATGCCTTCTCGAGGCCGTGGACCCCGGCCTCCATATATGCCTTCCTTCCATTTCCTTGATCCACAAGGTGTTACTCAAGGTGAGGGGGACAAGGCGAAGGTGATTCTGGTACCCCAGACTGGCTGTAGCTATTTTGGTATCCAGATCTCCTCAGCCTCAGCTGCAGGACCCTGAGCGGCTTTGTACACGCCCGACATGCTATCATTGAACCAGGGAAGGTATTCCATCCCGACCTTCAATCCCTGCACCTCACAGCATGGTACCTAAGCGGCTAGAGTTTCAGGCTCTGGGTCTTTCCGAGGATGTCTACACTGTGGTGGAGGCATCTCGTAAGGAATCGACCAGGAAATAGTTATGCCTTCAAATGGAAAAGGTTTTCCATTTGGTGTCAGGGTAAGAGTCTTGACCCCTTATCCTGCTCTGGTGGCTAACATTTTAGACTACCTTTGGTCTCTCTCAAAGGGGTCTACGGTCATTGACCTTCGGTGCACCTGACAGCCATCTCTGCATCGGGCGTGGGCCGGTCAACCGACATTGGCACAGTGCGACAGTGGTCGGGAGCTTTTTCAAAGGCCTGGATCACGTATCCTCCGGTGCGTGAACCTTCACCTCCATGGGATCTCTTGCTGGTTGTGGCAAAGCTCATGAGCAGGCTGTTCGATCCTATGCACAAGTGTGAGCTCTCACACTTGTGGAAGACGGCTCTCCTGGTGGCTATCACATCAGCCAGAAGGACAGGGGAACTCCAGGCACTTTGGTGGACTCCTGTATCTGGTCTTTCTCAGAGACAAGTTGTCCTGCGCCCCCACCCAAATTCCTTCCGAAGGTAGTGCCAGAGATTCACCTAACCAAGTGTCGACTCTGCCGGTATACTACCCTAACTACACCTCGGACGCCGAGTACAGGCTCCATACTCTGACTCAGATGTGCTCTCTCCTATTATAAGGAGAGGACGGCAGAAATTCGGGAGAGGTTCACCAGCTGTTTGTCACTCACACTGAAGCCTTCTCTGGCAGACCTGCAGCGAAGCGGACCATTGCTATATGGATTACATCATGCATTGGTCTGTGCTATGAATTGGCGGGCAAGGAGCCTTACAGAGGGCTAAGAACTCATTCTACTCACCATATGGCCGCATCGGTGGCCGCTTCCAGGAACATCCCTTTCCAGGAGATCTGTCGGCTGCTACCTGGAAGTCAGCAAGCACCTTCATTACCCACTACCTCATCAACCTTGAGTCACGCCAGGATGCTGGTTTTGGGGCCTTGGTTCCTCAATCTCTGTTTCCTAAATAGGGGTGTGCGCCTTGCCTCCCCTTCTCCCAGAGAACTGCTTGGATTCTGCCAGAGAGTGTGGATGAACAACATATCCATGCTCCTAGAAGAACAGGTTACTCATCTGTAACAGTGGTTCTAGGAGTGGTATATGTTGTTCATTGACATGCACCTACCCGACCTACCCGACTTAGGCGCACCAGATTGCTTCCAGCGGGCTAAGATCTGGCGTCATGGGAGAGCCGAGGTATTTATTACCCGGATGGGTGGAGGAGCCAGCTTGAAGAGTTTTCTGGCCAGATTTAAAGGGGAAAGGGACATGCCAGAGAGTGTGGATGAACAACATATACAACTCCTAGAACTACTGTTACAGGTGAGTAACCTGTTCTTTTGCCTCTACACTCTGGCCATCTGGGCCATAAATTATCTGGCCCACATGGTCAGTTACTGGGCAGCTTATGATGCTATAGGCGCCTCTGGGCATGGGGCAGCTGCTGGAGTCTGTCTCCAGCGCCATTCTTGGTTCCGGGTATCCGACTTTGCCTCAGACTTGCAAGACAGCATTTTGGACGCTCCCTTCCAGGGATCAGTCCTTTGGGGGTATCCAGGACATAATTTCTACCCTGCAGGAATCAGGGCAAGCCCTCAAGTCGGTCCATTCACTCTATCACACCCAACCTAGAGAAGGCCAGCGCTAGTCGCTTCAGCAGATCCTCCCACAAGCAGTCTCAGAACCAGCCTGCCAAGGGTCAGCACAGCGTAAGGCCCTGAGCGGCCCCTGCTTGCCACTGGCCAGAGCCTCCAGGGCTCCCTGTGGCCTCCCTGCCTGTGCCTGCCCCTACCTCCTGACTCCTTAGCTGACCCTCCCTCTGACCGAGGATCTAAAGGAGGCGGTTGGGGGCCTGCCTCCTCCGCTTAGAGGGGTGGCAGGGGAGAACACAGACAACAGGGTGCTCCAGATCATAGAACACGGTCACACTCTGGAGTTCCTAGAGTGGCCACCAGAAAACCTCTTGTTCACTCCACATACCCCACTGGCACACCTGTCTCTGGTATGGGAGGAAATCTAGGCTGTTCTTCAGGAAAGAGCCATAGAGCCCATCCCTCAGGCTCAGTGGGAAGGGGTTTTACTCCCACTCTTCCTCATCCCCAAAAGACAGGGTATCTTTGGCCCATAGTGGACATGTGAGCCATCTGAATCTGTACATCAAGTAGAAAAGCTTTAGGATGGTCACACCAGGGCTGTTACCCTTTTGCACCAGGGGACTGTCTCTGCTCGTTGGATATGCAGGATGCTTACCTGCACATCCAAGTCTTACTACCCATCGTCACTTCCTCCGATCCATTTTCAAGGAGCCCATTTCCACTTCTGGGCCCATCTTTTGGCCTTCCTCAGCCCAACCGGTATTTATCAAATCTTGGCCCTCCTTTGGCCTTTCTTGGCCCAACTGGGTATTTATCAAATGCCTGGCAGTGGTGGCAGCAGCATTGAGGAGGCAGGGCTTCTATGTGTTCCCCTTCCTGGATGACTGGCTGCTAGCAGCCCCTCCAGGGGTCATTTAGTTCAGACCCTAGAACACACCTTCTGGCTCTTCCAGGCCTTGGGATCACTATAAATTTGTCCTAGTCCTGCCTGTCTATTTGCTAGCACCTCCAGTTCAAGGGGCAATCTTGGACACCAGTCAGGACAAGGCTTTTGCTCATGGACAGAGTGGAGCGATTGATGGAGTATGCCCATCTGGTTTCCTACAGCTGGCAGGTCGCAGTCAGGGTTTTCCCATGCCTTCTGGACTAATGACAGTGGCAGTTGCCACACTTCCCTGGCCCGTCTGCATATGGGGTTCCTCACTGGACCTTGAGGGTCCAGTGGGACCAGCGCACAGACGGTAGACCAATGGTTCCTGGTCTCCAGCCCAGTCTGAAGGTTCGGTCATGGTGGCTGGATCCGCCACCCTCTTTCAGGGTGTCTCCTTTCAGCTTTCAGCCCCTGGCAGATTCTCAAACTGACACATCTGGCGGATGGGCGTGCTTGTCAGTCCAATCTCGAGACCCAGGGCGCCTTGACGGACGTGGAGCTGGGTCTTCATCAATGTCTTGGAGATGCAGGTGTTCTTATGCCCTACAGGCCTTTTAGACTCATCTCTCTTTAGTCCACTGCTGGTGCAGACAGAAAACGTGTGTGGTGTATTACATCAACAAGAAGGGGGACCTATTCTTATCCCTGTGTTGGGAGGTGATGAGAGTCTGGTATTCGATATAGCACGATCTGAACTCTCAGCCGCATATGTTCCATGTGTTAAAAACATCTTGGCTGACAATCTCGTCCGCTTCAGGTCACGGGCTCACAAGTGGGAACTTCTAACCTTGGTGGTCTAAGATCTTTTGACTGGTGGGGTCATCCAGACTTGGACCTCTTTGCATCCCCACTCAATGCAAAACAGGTGCTTTTTGCTTGCTCGATCCCAGGCCTGGAGTTTTCTGGTGAGACGATTGTCCATCTCCTGGAAAGTGAGGATTCTGTATGCCTTTCCTGCCTTCCCATTTCTGCAGAGGGTTTTGCTCAAGTCTGCTGGATGGGGCAGAGATGATCCTCATAGCCCCTTCTGGCCACGCCAGATTTGGTTCCCCTTTCTGCAACAGCTGGCAGTGAAATCTTTGGTGCCCTTGCCCTGTGCACTGGCTTGCTGTCCCAGGACCAGGGCACCCTAGTCCATCCAGACCAGAAGTCCCTTCATCTCCATATGTGGCTCCTTGGCCTAGCTGTTGCCCACTTCAGGGTATCCTCTGTGGTTGAAGATGTTCTGGTGACTGCCAGGAAACCTCCACCAGGTCCACTTATGCTATGAAATGGAAGTGCTTTTCCATTTGGGCTGCTGCTTGCCATTTAGAGCCTTTCACCTGCCCAGTGAGTCAGGTGTTGGGGTACCTTCTTTCCCATTCAGATTCAGGCTTGGGGTATTCCTCCTTAAGGTGAACCTTTCTGCCATCTCTGGATACCATGCACCTTTCAAGGGTAAAACTGTTGCCCAGCTTGAGGTGTCCCACGTGTTTTCTTGGGCATTTTGCATTTGAAACCTCCCATTCAGGATCCGGTCTCTCCATGGGAACTCATCTTTATAGTTGGAGAAACTCACTTTACCTCCCTTTGAATCGGCCGTGAGTTGTGAGCTGTGTTTTCTGTCATGGAAAATGCTCTTTTAGTCTTAATGGAAGAGGGATGCCTGGATATCGTAGCCGTCACAGAAACATGGTACACAGAGAACCATGACTGGGATGTTAACATACCAGGGTACATAACCTACAGGAGAGACAGGCAGGGGAGAAGAGGGGGAGGAGTAGCTCTATGTAAAGGAAGGATAAAAGCAACTGAACAAAAGAGTAAACAGGGAGGAGAGGAGGCACTGTGGGTCACCTTGGAGACTGGAAAGGGCACCACAATCCGCAAAGGGTTAGTGACAGACCCCCATGTCAGGGGAAGGAATGGACAAGGATATGATAGAAGGCATTCTTAGAATGGCAGAGAAAGGGAGATACTGTTGATGGGAGACCTGAATATGCCAGATGTTAACTGAGCACATTTGCTGCAGCCACATCCAAGAGCAGGGCCATTCTGATGCCCTACAGGTGGCAGGCATTAGACAGTTAGTTTCGGAACCCACTCGTGAGGGAGCAATCTTAGACCTCGACTCTCAAACGGGGCAGTGAGAGGATCTCAGATCTAGAAGTGGGTTGCCATCTGGGGACAAGTGACCATCAAACAGTGTGGTTCACGTTAAACTCAGCTACAGAGTCAAGCCATACAAAAGTGAGGGTACTGGACTTTAGGAGGGCTGACTTTGGCAAGATGGGAGAGTGCCTCAGAAAAGCACTAGCAAACAGGCTAGAAGGAGGTGGAGCAACAATGGGAATTATCAAATCTGCCATCACAGAGGCAACAAGCCTTTGTGTGAAGCAAATGAACAAATCAAAATGAAAGAAAAGCCACTATGGTTCTCAAAAGAGGTGGCTGTGAAAGTCAGGAAGAAAAGAAAGCGTTCTGGAAGTATAAGGAAACACAGAAGGAGCAGGACAGAGAGCTGTACCAGTTAAGGCAGAAGGAAGCAGGGAGGGAAGTCAGAATAGCAAAGGCCCAAACTGAAGAAAGATAGCCAACTCAGTTAAAAGGGGATAAAACTTTATAGGTACATCAGCGAGTGTAGAAAGACAAAGGAGGGATAGTGAGGCTGAATAGAATGAACAGTGGGTGGGCAGAGGGGGACAGTGAAAAAGCAGGAATACTGAATGAATATTTCTGCTCAGTATTCACAAAGAGGAGGAAGTGCCTAATCCAATTAACAGAAGCACTCTTGATAGGGGGTCGATCCAGTCCTTTCACAGAAGAAAGGGTTCTGCAAGAACTCCTAAACTGAAGGTGGACAAAGCAATGGGTCCTGATGGAATTCACCCCAGAATTCTAAAAGAATTAAGGAGGAACTAGTGAAACCACTGGCTACTCTTTTAATAAATCATGGGAGGATGGTGTGGTACCCAAGGACTGGAGGAAGGCGGATGTGATTCCCTTCACAAAAGTGGGTCCAAGACAGAGGCAGGAAACTACAGACCTGTCAGTCTGACCTCTGTGGTAGGGAAAGTGATGGAGTCACTTCTGAAGGAAAGAATAGTTGAGTACCTAGAGGCCAGTGGAGCACAGGACCCAAGGCAGCATGGGTTCACAGCGGAAGATCATGTCAGACGAATCTAATAGATTTCTTTGACTGGGTGACCAAAGTAGTAGACCAGGGAGGGCTGTGGACATGGCCTACCTAGACTTTAGCAAGGTATTTGACACAGTCCCACACAAAAGATTAATAGTCAAATTAACCAGCCTGGGAGTGGGACCCAGGGTGGTAGCCTGCAAACATTGGCTGGACAACAGGACACAGAAGGTAATTGTAAATGGAGTCCATTCTGAAGAAAGGGGGTTACTAGTGGGTACCGAGGGTTCAGTATTGGGTCCAGTCCTTTAATGTCTTCATCAGTGATATTGCAGAGGGACTGGAAGGAAAGTATGCCTTTTGCAGATGACACAAAATCTGCAACAGGGTTACATAAACATAGAAACATAGAAGTTGATTGCAGATAAGGACCGCAAGGCCCATCCAGTCTGCCCATTTCTTTTCTACCTTATAAATGTGCCATCGGCTTTGCTCTGTCAGTGGCCTATCTATTCATAGTCATTTGTATTGCTCCCTTATGCCTATCCCATGCCTGTTTGAAGCCCTGCACTGTATTCATAGCCACTCACTTGTGGTAAGCCATTCCATGCATCCACCACTCTTTCTATGAAAAAGAATTTCACATTCCCCTTAATCGGCCTCCCTCAATCTCATGCTGTGTCCTCTTGTCCTGCTATTTTCTTATATTTAAACATGTTAGACTTTCACCTTGTTTATGCCCTTAAGGTGTTTGAATGCCTCGATCATATCACCTCTCTCCCTCCTTTGCTCAAGGGTATACATATTGAGCTCCGTTAATCTGTCCTCATATGTCTTCTGATGCAGTCCCTGCACCATTTTGGTTGCCCTTCTCTGGACTGCCTCAATTTGGTTAATGTCCTTGTGAAGGTGTGGCCTCCAATACTGCACGCAGTACTCCAGATGGGGCTCAACAGTGTCTTGTACAGAGGATTATTACCTCCTCTTACGTACTTTGTGATACCCTACTAATACACCCTAACACTCCCTAGCCTTACCTACTGCTTTAGAGGTCTGCTTGATGATTTTAGGTCATCAGTGATGATGATGATGCCCAAGTCTTTCTTCCTTTGTGACTGCTAGCAACTCCTCCCAGCCTATAGGTGGCTTCAGGTTTCTCTTCCCTATGTGCATGATTTTGTACTTCTTGCATTAAATCCCAGTTGCCACTCTTCTGACCATTCTGCTAGTTTATCCAGATCTCTTCTCATTCTGCCCACCCCATCTGGATCATCTACTCTGTCGCAGATCTTGTGTCATCTGCAAACAGACAAGCCTTACCCTCTAGTCCATCTGCAAGGTCACTAATGAAGATGTTGAAGAGGACTGGCCCCAGGACTGATCCTGAGGTACCCCACTTGTGACTTGCATCTCTTCTGACTGTATACCATTTACCACCACTCTCTGTTTTCTGCCCATCAACCAGTTTGCCACCCAGTTGACCAACTTGACCCACCCTGAGCCTACCCAGCTTATTTATCAATCTTCTATGGAACAGTGTCAAAAGCTTTGCTGAAGTCAAGGTAGGCTGACATCAACTGCCCTTGGTCCACCACTCTGGTTACCCAGTCAAAGAAATCTATGAGATTAGTTTGACAGGACCTTCCTTTGTAAACCCATGCTGTCTTGGATCCTGTGCCCCTATGGATTCCAGGTGTTGCACTATCCTTTCCTTAAGGAGTGCCTCCATAATCTTGCCCACTACTGAGGTAAGACTGACCGGTCTGTGATTCCCGCCTCCTCCCTGCTACCACTCTTGTGGGAGCGGGATCACATGAGCCCTTCTCCAGTCTTCTGGGACCTCTCCTGTGCTCAGAGACTCACTAAACAATTCTGCTAATGGTTCTGCTAGTTCCTCCTTTAGCTCCTTAAGTACCCTGGGATGTATGCCATCAGGTTGATACACAAGGAGGCGGAAAGGATGAAAGGGACTTGGCAAGGTTGGAGGAATGGTCAGAAGTATGGCAGCTAGGATTCAATGCAAAGAAGTGCAAAATAATGCACCTGGGAAACAAGAACCCAGGGAAGAATACACAATGGGTGGGGAGGTAGTAACAACAACAAAAAGGAGGGACCTGGAGGTAATCATACCAGATGACCTTAAGGTTAGCAAGCAATGTGAGAAGGCAGTAGGGAGGGCTGGGGGTATACTAGGATGTATAGGGAGAGGCATCAGCAGCAGAAAACAGGAAGTTGTTATCCTCTGTACAGACAGTTGGTGAGACCCCATCTGGAGTACTGTGTCCAGTTCTGGAGACCCCATCTCTGCAAGGACATAGACAGGATAGAGGCAGTCCAGAGGAGGGCAACTAAAATGGCAGGGTCTGCAAGAGAAGCCGTATGAGGAGAGACTAAAGGAGCTTAATATGTATATCCTTGAGGAAAGAAGGAGAGGGGGACATGATAGAAACTTTTAAGTACCTCAGTGGAATCAACAAAGTCCAAGAGGGTAGCATTTTCCAGAAAAAGAGACTTGCAAGAACAAGGGGACACAATTTAAAGATAGAAGGAGGGCGGTTCAGGGCAATGTGAGGAAGTATTATTTCACAGAGAGGGTAGTGGATGCATGGAACAGCCTTCCTGAGGAGGTTGTGGGGTCTAAAACTGTGGGAGAATTCAAAATGCATGGGACAGACATAAGGCAATTCTTGTGGGAGGTAGGAAGAAATAGGCTGTTGGTTAACTAGGATCTATGGCTCATCCTGTGGTGGTAGGAAATGGGCAGACTAGATGGGCCTAGCGGTCCTTATCTGCCGTTAAAGTCTATGTTTCTAACAGTTACTTCTGCTTGAATGATTTCAGAGCTCCAGGCTCTGATGTGTAAGGAGCCTTGTTTGGTTTTCCACAAAGACAGGGTGCCTTCGTGTACTAATCCAAAGTTTTTACCTAAGCTGATGTTGAGTTTACTTTCAATCAGTTCACCACCTTCCAGTCTGTTTCCTGAGTATTCTAATCAGGGGAGGCCTTGCACCATACTTTGGATGTAAATAGGATTTTGCAGTACTACACTAACCACATGAAGCCTTTCAGAAAATCTGAACAGTTTGTTTCATTTGCCCCAAGAGAGAGGGCTTCTGTTTCTAAGCAGTGTTTGTCTGAGTGGTTAGCTTAATTGCATTGTTCTGGGGACATGGATATGATGTTCTATCTACACTTATAGGCAGTGTCCTTTCCTTTAGTTGATGCCGAAAGTCTTCAAGCTGGCTCCTCCCACCCACCTGGGTGGTAACTCTCTGCTCTACCCCATGACACCATATCTTCCTTTCCACTGGAAGAAGCAGGTTCTTCCTTACCGCTCCCTAATGAGTAGGCCCTAGCACTAAAATCTTCAGATTTTCTTCCATAACTCAGGGCAGCCCAGTGGCGCTGAGCGTTGATGCGCTGGACGCCACACTCACGCCATGCCAGCCACCCAGATTCAGGAGCAACCTCGGGCGCTGGTGGGTGGGCTGGGTGGAGGAGGATCGAGCATCCCAGGACTGCTCTCCTGCTTCGGGTGGTGGGAGAAGTCGATTCGCTCTGGTTCTGGCAGTGGCTGGTGGTGGTGCATGCTGTGGTTAAGCTGTGGGGCGGTGCAGATGACATCGATATGCTGTGTGCAGATGTGCACACGACAGCATCGTTGGCATCATTGCACACCCACACTGAGGGAAGGAGAGGTCATGGTGGGGAAAATCCTTCTGCGCGCATAATGACGGCAGATCCAGCAGCCATGTCAGATGCATCCCAGGTAGCTCCCCTCATGTCTGCTCCTGGCCATCCGCGGTGAGTGGGGTAAGTCCCCATCATGATGTGGCTGGAGAGGGGCAAGGCATAGGTGAAGAGCTCTGGTCATGCCGGGCAGGCCAATGACACAGTTGGGATGGGGGGTTAGATACAAACCCCACCCCACCCCAGCCAAGGAGCAATAAAGAAATAAAAAAGATATACTTCAAAACTTAAACTCTTCTGAGTTTCCGTCTTCAGTTCGATTTTGATCGCGACTACGATGGATGATAAGTCCGCCCGGTTCCACCGGTGCTCTTGTGGGCAGAAGATGTCCAGGACTGACCCACATCATGTATTACGTCTGGGGCACGATCACAATCCCCAGCCCTGCGACATTTGTCAATAGTTTCACACTAATGTTCTGGAGGACCATCTCGCTCACCTTAAATTGGGCTGCCTGGTGCAATGAAACCCACCGGTCAAGTCTAAGGATGCCTGTTGGGTGGTCTCCGTGGCCATGGGGTCCTCTGAACAGCTTGTGGCCTTTGAAGAGGAGGCGGCCCAGGCCGCACCCCACCCTCTTCAGCTTTTGCCTTCGTGGTGCCTCAGCTGGGCTCAACTTTCATGGGTTCCTTCAGACAGTTGTGCCAGTCTCTGCTGACCCTCAGTCAGGACCCTCCCGGCACAAATCAAAATCCAAGAAAGAGCCCAAAAGGACTCGTTGTTGATCAAGGGATGGAGTGCTCTCAGTCGAGGGTCTCTGATTCCTGTGCTTCTTGGATTTGACTTTGGTCAGATCCTCGGCCCTAGTCACGGGCTGCACGGTAACTCTGTTGGCCAAGACACTGGTTTAGGTCCTGGATGAGATATTTCTCGAGCTGACCAACCAGTTGTCCACCAAAGAGGCAACACTTCCTTGTTTAGGACTCCGTCCTGACACAGACCATTGGAGGGACGGATCAGTCTGCTGACCCACCGCCTCTTGTCCTTCACCCTGACCAGGAGGAACTCCTCTGAGCCCTTCCTCCAGTCTCTCTGGTGGTCGAGGTCTCGGTCTTCCTTCCACGGGTCAAGCCTGTCCCACCGACATCGCCTTCTTCCACTCTCAGCACCACAAGAAGCAGCTCTGCCGCTGTTCTTCATTCTCGCCCTCCTGGGCGAGGAGAGGCTAAGCACAAATTGCATCGATGCTACAAGGACTTGATATGGTAACAATTGGTGTTTACTGGTGCCAAACCATCCCAGTTTCTATGCTAGCTATCACCTGGCTGTTGCCTTGAAGGCGTGGCATCTCCTTCGACAGAGCCAACCAGAACGGTCCTGGCTCGACTGGCTCCGGCGTCCCGTCGATCATGGTGGAACTGCCTAACGTGCCGCTGGTTGACGCCTTAACTAAGGAGTCTCAACTGGCCAAGGGGCTTCTCCATCAGCTGTCGGTCACCATTACCCTTACCATCCATGGAGGGTCAGTGGGGACTCGGGCAGTTGACCACTCTTTAATGACTCGAGGGGTCCCCCGCACTCTCGTTCGGTTGATGTAGAGTCTGTAGGGGACCTCTCAAAGTATGAAGTCCCATCCTCCTCCATGGGGCTTCTCCGCTTGATCCCTGGCGTTGATAGGTATGGGAAAATGGAGCCCATCCAGAAGCAGGCTCGATACCATTGACCGAGATCCTCAACGGGAGACACTCTGATGGAGGCTTTCCTGGTGGCAGAAGCATTCTTGGCCCTGCCCTGGAGCCTTGGCAGTGCCCCACTTCCTGCCCTGTGCCTTTTGACCAGATGGCCCGCAAATATGTGGTGTCCACCGATTCCCTTTGGGATTCACAGAGCACCTCTGCTGAGGGATTGGTGGCTGGCTCAGTGTTTTGGTGCTCCAGCAACACCAGGAATGTTGACAAGCCATCTGATAAGGAATCCAAGAAGTCGGATAATGCATCTAAGAAAGTCTGTGTTGCCTCCTGCTTGGTCTCCACCAGGCTAGCTCCGCCCTTTTTTTTTTTTTTTTTTTATAATAAAATTTTATTAGGCACAAGGACATTTATACATTATACAAGACATTTTACATAGATATATTTGTTCAGTTTATATAATTATACATTGGACTTAAAAAAAACTCTCACCCAGCATCAGGACTAATTAATTAATCACATGAACTAGACAAGTCTCGTTTTAACATTTCTCCAGTATTGATTTGATTAGCTTCAGGGAACAAAGTCTGAATAAGTGCTTAACTGATACATAATCCATTTTCTCCATTTTGTATCAAATACCTTCACACTGTCCCTTACTCTGGCTGCCATCCCTCCATCCTATATATCTCTCTCTCGTCAAGTTTAGCCACTCTCCTTAGTTGGCAGCCTATTCTGCCCCATAGTCTGATTATTACCTTTTGCTGCCAGTATTAGCAATGTAGTTTGCAGGTATACATTCTTCTCTACTTTTAGAAGAAATGGGGTAGTAGATGTCAGTATTTACCCAGAGGTAAAAATACCTGGGTTTTCATATATTGCCACCTGCTCCTGCACTACCTCCCCCAGTAAGGACCCAGCATGCTGCAGTTCCAAAATATATGAGTCTGGTCTGCATGTACTGCTCCACATCTCCTCCAGCACTTTCCTTCAGCATTGCCTGTAAACTAGCTACCATAGCAGGAGTGTGGAAAAATCTATATCGTAATTTCCATGCACACTCTTTCCAATATGGGGATCCTGAGGCCTTAAGCATAAGTGGGGAGGCCATCTTCCAGTTAGTAACTAGTAGTTCAGTCCCCAATTCCAAGGACCAATGGGTCCTAATCGACTCAGTAGATTTTTCTGGTTTCTCTCCCAAAGCAAGGTAGCTGATAACGTGGTCTATAGTGGTTCCTTGTCTCTTGTGATAGAAGTAATTTTATTATTAGTGGGGGTTTTCAGCCACTGCTGCCAGTGGGGGTTTTCAGCCATTGCTGCCAGTGCTTCTTCCATTGGCCGCAAATAAGATTTTAGCTGCAAATACTTATGAAAGAAGCCCTGGGGTATTTTATACTGAGCATGGAGCCGGATAAATGAATAAAGGCCCTGTGGGCTAATAATTGAAAAATATGTTTGATATTATATTTATACCACTGGGTTAAGGATGTATCCAAAGAATTGGGTGGAAAGGCATTGTTCACTGCAAGGGTTCTCAGAAAAAGTGCCTTCATGGGCAATAATCTTTATTGAGTACAGTCAGCCACTGCTTAAACACCTCTGCAGTATATTGTGGGAGTCTAGAGAGGTATGCAACCAGGAGGATGTCCAAAGAGACAGTCCATCAAATCTTCTATGCCATTCCAAGTCATCTCAAACTGCTTCCAGGGCATAATATAATTGGGGTTCATCCAGGAGAGTAGGATCTTTAATTTAGAAGCTCGGGCATAATTCAGAGATTCGGTAAATTTAATCCACCTCTGTCTTTTGATAACTGTAATAGTGAGTACCGAATCCTGGGAGGTTTCCTACTGTATAAAGCGAGAGATCAACCTATTCCAAGCTTGAAAATAAGTCCGTGTTGGAAATAATGGGAGTGTCTGCAGATAGAACAAAATCCAGGGAAATATGCTTTATTTAATAGTTTATATTCGAGCTAGGAAACTCTAAAGGTATCTGTGACCATCGTGTGAGGTCCTCAGTTATGTTATGGGTTAGGGGTCAAAGGAAATGCACATTTTAAAGCAGGGAAGGGATGTAGTTACACAGTAGTACCTCTGGTTTTGTTGGTTAATTTTATACCTGAGATTTTACCGTACATCTCCAATTGTTCCCAGAACCTTGGAATTGATATATCCGGGGAGGACAAAGTAAGAAGGATGTAATCCGAAATAATGAAATTCTATGGTTTGTGCCTCCCATAGGTATGCCCTCAATCTCCAGGTGAGCTTTAATGGCTTGGGCTAATGGCTCAAGATACAGAAGAAATAACAGGGGTGAGAGGACATCCCTGATGAGTTCCTCTGTAGAGGAAAAGGGTCAGGATAGAGCCATCTAATTTTAAGTAAGCCACAGGGTGTTCATACATATTTTGCAATTGTTGTATGAGCTCCAGGGAAAGCCAAAACTAGACAAGGTAGCCCACAGAAATGGCCAGGCCACCCTGTCAAATGCTTTTCGGCATCAGTCCAATGAGTGCCAGGGGAATCGAGCCGTGTGTCTGCGTACACTTTAAGTAGATGTGTCTGACCGCACTGCATCGTGAACCTGTCGTCCCTTAATAAAGCCCACCTGATCATGATTGATCAATAAAGGCATGATGTTTTCAAGTCTGTGTGTTGAAGACAGACATTTAAATTTTGTAATCAAAATTTAACATTAAAATTGGCCTGTATGATGAGGGTAGGGTAGGGTTTTTGTTTTGTTTAAGTATGGCAGCTATCACTGCATATTGCTAAGAGGGGAGGAATACCTCCTTCCTGTATCTCATGGATAGCCTGGAGTAATGGTGGTAGTATTTCTTCTTTATGAGTTTTATAGAACTCCAACGGATATCCATCTGGTCCTGGAGCTCTCTGGGTCTTAGCTTTCTGCAACACTCCTCTATCTCAATCAAAGTGTTAGGGGCTCTCAAAATATTTATCTGGGAGGCAGTCAACTTGGGAAGCTTTAAGTTGTTAAGGTATGCCTCTATCTGTTGACTATGGTCTTCAGACTCTGCCCTATGTAAATTCCGATAATATTCAGCCATGACTCGTCTAATGATCTTAGGGTGATGTTCTAGCTTCCCCGTAGTAGGGTCTTGCATGGCCATAACACAGGCTCTAGCCTTATGCATTCTAAGTTTACAGGCCAGATTCCTGGCTCCTTTAGGGCCCCCTCATGTGCTGTGAGTCTGAGATAAAAGCTGTTGCTCTACTTTCTTATCTAGGTATTATTGAATTTTTGTTTTATTGTTAGTAGTTGTATCTTTACAGTTCCATCCCCTGGGCATATAAAGACTGCAGTACTTTCGACTCCCTGGAGCTTAATATGCTGTGCCTCTCTCTTTATTTTTCCTTGATGAATAAGCAATAATATCCCCACGCAACACCGCCTTAAGGGTTTCCCACTGAATCGCTGCCGAAACATCTGGGTCACCATTCTCCCTCAGGATCTGTGGGATCTTGTCTTTAACTATTTGATTAAACTCTGGAGCTCTCAAGTGCATCAAGTTGAAGTGCCAGAAGTTTGTTTTATGTCCCCGCCCAAATCAAATTTGGCATATACTGGGGAATGATCTGATAATATGGTCACCCCACGCCACACGTCATGTAATGTTTCTAGATGTTCTGCTGTGGTAAACATATAATCTAGTTGAGATGCCATCCCTGGTCCTGGTGCTATATGGGTATATTCTCTCTGTGTGGGGTAACAGTGACACCAGATGTCTACCAACCCCAAAGAAGCAATTGTACCGCAAGTACTTGCAGCGGTTAACCCTGTGAGGAAGATGGACAGAGACATCCCTTGCAGGGTTCAGAGTAGTATTCAGATCACCCCCATCGAAGTTGCCCCTGGAGGATCTCCAAAAGCCGTGCAGAAAAGTCTGAGCCAATCTCTTTGGGGTCCCCGGGGAAAATAAATGGATGCCAGAGTAACCGGACGAGCATGAAGCATGCCCATTGCAATAGCGAGTCGCCTCTCAAGTCTATTACCTTCTGATGGAGGTCGAATGGTACCCACGCCTGATCAGGATGGCCGCCCCCATCTCCTACCCAAGCTGTGAGATGAAGCTATCACCGTGAAACCCCATTTGGTGAATTTTTCATGCTCAGGAGAGGACAGGTGAGTCTCCTGCAAAAATATATTTCAGGATTGTCTCTTTTAATAAATTGTATGAAACGGGATCTCTTAACTTGGCTGTGGCTCCCATTAATATTAAGGGACAATATCAGGGATGATTTCCGTTTTGTATCATTAATAAGTATTTTATATTGCATAGGCCCAGTTTCTTACTGTTGTCCTTGTCACCCAATATAGTAAACATCTCCTTTTCATATATTCTCAGCCCAAATTGCTGGTAAGCAGTTTCAGTCCAAAGTAAACGCACTAAAATAGCCTCTTGTATGTTTGAGTCCTTATTGCCTAATTTAACAACATATACAAAGTAATATACCCATAAGATAGGGTGCAAATGTTCAGAACATATTTGTATACCTTACAAAGATTAGTAATAGAAGACAGTATTTATCCCTCTAGTGGTGATTTGATGGTACTCCCAACCATGTATTGTTTCCAGCTAGGTTTAACACGATCTTAATTCGTGTTAGCTCGAGGAGTAACAAAAGTAAAAGAATATTGGTTCTGGGGAGAATTTTAACTTTCATACCTAGGTTTCTCATCATAACAGTGTAACATTAACTTATTTACATGTATTACAGAACAAGTCTGTAATGACTTCTAGGTAGGAGGATCTGTACCCTCCTGTGCAGGGATGAATGTTATTTTCCTGTGGGGAAGCTCACAAGGCCAATGTGGGCCCCCAGCACCATGTACAAAAATTAGTAACATGGAGCAGGCAAACAACATGTGCAGCTCTGGACTGCACCAGATAAATTGATGCTGTCCCGATATCCGCTGCCGTGACTTTCGCCATGTTGCTGTCTAGCTGAATGCATCTCCTTTAACTCCGCATGGGGGCCCAACAGTATTATTTAAAAATTAGTTTTAATAGAAGGGCTCACAAAAATGAGGAATGTGTAGCTTAGGCTATTTACAGAGGTAGATATGAATGGGGGATAAAGTTTTCAGTTGTTTCACCATAATTGTCCCAGACTCTTTTTACATTAAACAATAAAAAGAACTCGATTACTATGCATAGATCGCTTGAGTCTGTACTTCAGCCCCATTTCCTTTGATTAATATCTCTGACTAGCATTTTAAATTACAAAGATTCAGCTCTTACAACATGGCATCACCTCAGCTAGTTTTTAGATGGCTCAAACAGCTGCTCTAAAGAAGGTGCATGCCAGACTCTTGTCATGGGCTGAAAGATTACCAGAGCCCCTTTCTCAGTCAATCCGTGCAGTCCTCCGAACTTGAGTAAAAGTTTTTAACATCTTGTAATGTGGAGTAGCCTTGTTCTTTCTGGTTTGCATGTTCATGCCTTCTCCCACATGATTCCTGAGTTGAGTGCCTCTAGGTCCCAAGTTTCTGATGTTATCCGCTGTGGTACCACGATGCTCTTGGCCTGGAGGGCTTTGCTGGCTTCCTCTGGAGTTTCAAATGTTTGTGGGCCTTCGAAACAGTATTATAAGCTTTGCAGGATATGGTGTAATGAACTTCAACTGCTGCTGTTTCAGGGTGAAGTATCGGGTCATAGACCCTTCTTGTTGCTATTTGTGGGGAGTAGTCATATCGAAATAAAGACTTCTGCCCTTGTATTGAATGTCCCCATGCATCGTGCTTTTGACAACAACTGCTGTTCTACTGCATAGTTTAATAGCTTGAGCACTGTGGAGCATGGCATCTGATCAGTATGTTGAGGTTTCGGTGAGGGCTCTGTGAACTCGTTCTGTGTCTAGTTTGGTGGCTGGATGAAGTTGTAGTACCTCCCATAATAAAGTGTCCACAAATTTAAACATATCATGTCCTTCTTCCTCCTCTGGTACTCCATGAATGCCTAGATTATTTCTCCTTGATCTATTCTCAAGGTCTTCACATTTGTCTGTTAATAGCTTTTGTTCATTTATTAAATGCACCACAACTCTCCAGGCTATCAGTTCTTCTATCAATTTCTGTGTGAGCAGACTCCAATTCAGATACCTTCTGATTTATATTAGCCAGTTTTGTGGATAGTTCAGTGCAAAAGGAGCAAACTTCATCTCTGAATCTTTGAGTTCTGTCAGGATTGCAGCATTGCTGGGTTGTCCATTAGGAAATAGTGGGGCTCCGCCATGTCTGGTAGGCTGGAATCACCAGTCTGAGAGTCTTTCACTTGTCTGGTCTGCTGTGCAGCTAAAGCAGTTGATTTTTCTTTTTACGGGCTCCATTCAGTTTTGTAACTCCTCTAGCCTCTTGCATAAAAAGTTTTTCTGGTTTTGATTTGTTTTGTGCTGATTCAGGGAGTTATTTTGTTGGGTCCCTGGAGCTTGATCTTTCAGTGCCGCATTCCAGCCGACAGCTCAACCGGAAGTCGGCCCAAGCTCGGCCTCTTCATGGCCCACTTCTCCCATACCCTACTGGGCACCTTAGATGAGGTGCTTCCTCATCTGCCTGTGGACCTTCAGACCACAGTCAAACAGGTCTGAGACCAGGGCCAGGCTGTAGCCAAACAGTGCCAGACAGCCATGGACATTGGGGACTCCTGTGCTCGCTCTGTGGTGGCCTCAGCGGCCATGCCCCACAGGGCTTGGCTGAGGATCTTGACCTTCACAGTGGACACTCCACACAGCTGGCAGATGTCCCTTTCCTAGGCAATGACCTGTTTGGGCCCAGGGTCACCCTCACCTGCATCGAGAAGTCCAGTGTCACCTTGTACTCCGTGACATCTGCCCAGAAGGACCCCTAGGGACTCCAAGCAGCAGCAGAAGAGGAAACCCTTTGGTCCACCTCTACTCCTGTGGGCAAACCAGCCCGGCCCCTGGCTAGACAGCAGGCTGAGGCCTCATGACCTCGGCCCAAGTTGGTGGCCTCGGTTGTCCATAAGCCTGGAGGAAGAGGCTCTGGAGCACCTCAGCCGGGCCTCCTCCTCCTCCACTAAGCCTATCCAGTGATGGGATGAGGGGTTCCTCCCTCATGCCTGTCACACCTCCCCTGGGTCCTCCCATGGGGTCTGGCTCTGCCACTTCCTTCCCTCTGATCCGCTATCACCACAGACAGGTGGGTTCTAGAAGTGGTGAGTCAAGGTCTGCATCTGGAATTCGAGCAGTACCCCTTGCCGAGCACATGCCCGTGGGAGGACTTGGTTTCCACAGACATGCTATCAGCTTCAGAGATGACATAGCCCAACTCCACCACAAGGAGGTCATGGTTCCTGTCACGGATCCTCCGAACACCCAGGGTTTGTCTCCAGGTACTTCCTGGTGCCAAAACGGATGGGGCTGGCACTTCATTCTAGATCTGCATGACCTGAACAAGTTCTTCAGGTCGACACCTTCAGGATGGTAACTCTGTCTCAGATCATACCATCTTTAGAGCGAAACATGTGGCTTTGCTCCTGGATCTTCAGGATGCATTCTTTCATGTCCCAATCCATCCATCTCACTAAAGATTCCTCCATTTTCAATCAGAGGGAGCGCCTACAAGTTCCAGGCCATGCCGCTTGGCTCTCCTTGGCCCCCAGGGTCTTCACCAAGTGCATTGCAGTGGTGGCAGCTTACCTGAGGCTCTGAGGGGTCCAGGTTTACCCTTATCTGGACAACTGGCTGATTGCAGCTCCTCCAGGCAGGATATGGAGCGGTGCAGGACCCGGCCTCCAGACCAAATTCTCCCTTGACCTCCTGATCAATGAGGCTAAGCTAGAACTCGTGCCTCGCAGGTGATCAACTTAATCAGGGTGGAGCTTGACTCTTGCTGAGCCAGAGCCTGGCTCCCAGAAGACAGGGCAGAGACTCTCCTCCTGTGCTCAGTCATTTCAGGTTGAGCAATTGTGCCCTGCCCGGGTCTTCCTGCACTTGCTGGGCTACATGGCGGCCCGCACCAGCATGGTCTGTTGGACCGCTGGAGAATGCACTCCTGTAGTGGGAGTTGGCCAGACACTGGTCTTTGCGAGGTCACTTCGACCAGCTGGTCACTGTGACCGAGCAGATGTGGGATGCCATCCAGTGGTGGTTAGTCCCAGCACATCTGCAGGAAGGGATCCTGTTTGTCCACCCAGAGCCGGCAATCATCCTGATGACCTGAGGAGTCCTGATGCCACATCAGCCTGCTGAAGCTCTGGGCAGTCCGGCAAGCACTGACTGCATTCACTCCGCACATTTGGGGTCAGGTGGTCCAAGTCCAGATGGACAACACCACGACCATGTACTGCCTCAACAAACAGGGCGAACTTACTCCCTGCCCTTGTGCAGAAAAGCTTCCATGTCTGGCACCTCATGCACAGCCTAGAGGTGGATCTCCTAGCCATCCGTGTGGCAGGAGCCTCCAGTCAGCTGGCAGACGCCCTTAGTTGGGTGGGCAAGGTGTCTCATGAGTGGTCTCTCCACCCAAAGGTTGTTCACAGTCTGTTCTCCCAGTGGGGAACCCCTCATTTGACCTTTTTCACCTCCGGGGAATGTAAAGCTGAGGCTGTTTTGTGCCTGTCCTCCTCAGCAGGGAATGCTGCAGAGGAATGCCTTCTGAGGCCCTGGACCACAGGTCTTCACGCATTCCTCCACTTCCCTTGATCCACAAGGTGCTTCTCAAGGCCAGGAGGGACAAGGCACAGGTGATCCTGGTGCCTCCTGACTAGCCATGCCAGTTCTGGTACCCTAATCTCCTCAGCCTCAGCAGCAGGCTCCCAAGGTGTCTTCCCTTATGCTCGGACCTGCTTTCCATCAGTCAGAGGAAGGTACTCCACTCAGACCTTCAATCCTGCACTGACAGCCTGGTTCCTGGGCGGCTGGGGTTCCAGGCTTTGGGTCTCTTTGAAGCTGTCTTCACTGTTATGGAGGCATCTTGGAAGGAGTCGACTAGGAAGTGCTACGCTTCAAATGGAGTAGATTCTCCTTTTGGTGTCAGGGCAAGGGATTGGACCTTTGACCTGTCCGTGGCCAGTATTTTGGATTACCTGTGGTCCCTATCCAAAGGGGACTTTGGTCGATGACCCTTAAGGTGCACCTGGTAGCCATCTCTGCTTACCAGGTGCAGGCTGGTCAGCAGTTGGTGGCACAGGAGAAGGTGGTCTGGCAGTTCTTAAAGAGCCTTGACCACATTTCTCCTCCAGTGTGTGAACCATCACCTCTGTGGGACTTGCTGCTGGTTTTGGCAAAGCTCATGGGCAAGCCATTCGAACGATGCACAGGTGTGATATGTCACACCTGTCATGGAAGACCGCCTTCTTGGTGGCTATGACGTCATCCAGAAGGATCAGTGAACTCCAGGCACTTTTGGTGGAGTCTCCTTACCTGGTCTTCCACAAGGACAACGTTGTCCTGCGCCTAACCCGAAGTTCCTCCTGAAGGTTGTGTCAGAGTTTCACCTTAACCAGGTGATAAATCTCCCAGTGTACTTCACCAGTCACACTCGGAGGCTCGCACAGGCTCCATATTCTGGACCTGAGGCGAGCCCTTGCTTATTATTAAGAGCGCATGGCTGGAGGTTCTGCCAGCTGTTTGTCACCTATGTTGAAGCTGCACCTGGCAGACCTGCAGCCAGGTGGATGATTGGCAGGTGGATCACATCCTGCATTGATCTCTGCTGTAGGTTGGTGGGTAGGAGCCCCTGGAGGGCTAAGGGCTCATTCCACCCCCATACTGCTGCATTAGTGGCTGCCCAGGACGCCCCTATCCAGGAAATCTGCAGGACTGCTACCTGGAGGTCAGCACACCTTCATTTCCCATTACCACATTGACCTAAAGTCATGCGGGATGCTGGTTTTGGGGCCTCAGTTCTCCAATCTGTGTTTCCTAAATAGGGGGTCGCGCCTTGCCTCCTCCTTCGGACAACTGCTAGGAGTCTGCCTAAAAGTGTGACTAGAGCGTCCTTATCCGTCCCTAGAAACAGGTTACTCACCTGTAAGAGTAGTTCTAGGTGTGGTATATGATGTTCATCCACACAACTCCCCAACCTCCCTGGATTTGGCGCACACAACTGCTTCCAGCAAGCAAGGTCTGGCGTCATGGGGCGGAGCTAAGAGAGTTACCACTTGAGTGGGTAGGAGGAGCCAGCTTAAAGACTTTCTGGCATCAACTTAAAGGGAAAGGACACTGGCTATAAGTGTGGATGAACATCATATACCACTCCTAGAACTACTGTTAGAGGTGAGTAACCTGTTTTATATTGCTAATGAGTACAACAAACCCCTTCCAGGGTGGTCAAAGGCCATTCCACCAGGGGTATTGCTGCCTCCATGGCTTGTTTCAGAAATGTGTCTACTGCAGGCATCTGTGCAGTGACCACCTGGACTTCAGTTAACACCTTCACCAAGCATTACAGTGTAGACATCGCCTAGGGACAGGGCCAGTTTCAGCCTAGCAGTACTTCAGGGCCTTCTATCCTGAGGCTGTTGATCTGTCCTCTTCCCGTGGTGTTATCCTAGTGATTCCTGATGCTGCTTGGGACTCAATCCTACCATTGTGGCCTACTGCAAGAGCCTTTATCGAAGTAAATAGTACAGATACTTAAGAACTTACAGTAACAGTAGATCTCTGAGAAAAGCTCTTGTAGCAGGCTGTGCCTTCCTACCTCCTTCCCCTGCTGCTCTTTTTTCTCTCGCACTACTTCTGCCTTTCTTTTGGCTCTCAGGAAACTCTTCGGGTTCCCTTTAGCTGCCTGTACGGGTAGCCAGTGGAGAACGGAAATAGGTGTGGGGACTGCCCACCTATATAGGCTATGCTGAGTCAGCTGACTGACATCGGCAGGGCAGTCCCCCATGATAGGCTGCTAGCTAGAAGTTTTCAGTGTGGTCCTAGCGCTGGCTTAGTCCTACCGTGTGGCAGGCTGCAAGAGCTTCTCTTGAAGATCTACTGTTATGGTAAGTTCAGACGAACTGTACTTTCTGGTTTGTGTCCACGCACTGCTGGCATGGATTTCGAGCAGGCTGCATGGAAGGGTTTTTCTTTGTTTTTGCTGATGTCCAGGTATGAGGCTGTTTTTTCCGATTTTGCCAGTTGGTGTGGAGGAAGATTCAGCAGTCCCTGAAGTGCTTGAATGGTATGGATGTGACGAGGATTTTGTCCTTCATGTGAATGTTGCTTGCCTTGGCATTTGTACCAGTAGGAGATGTGGTTGTCATGTTTAAAGAACTGAGGGAGTGGGACTTTTTATTTGTTATGATGAGCTTTACAGCCTGTGGTGGATTATTTTGAGGACACATGATAGGTCGCCCTTCATCATTCTGGACGAGACGCCAGATTTTTCCAGCGCCAAACTGGAATTGCTATGATGCAGCGAGGCTGGGTCTGACACAGATGAATAACGGTGTGGAGGGGTGGCATTGGGGATTTAATACTTGTATAGATGCATGCCATCCTAGCATTTGGAGATTTATTGAGTGCCTAAAGAATGAATAGAGGATGAGCTAAGGAGTATGGAGCAGGTGGTATCCTGTTCTGAGTCGACTTCAGTGAAGAAAAATTCAAGGATTTGAACAAAGAGACTTGCTGTTGTCGTTTCAGAATATGGTGTTCGTCACATTATGATTATCTTCATGAAGTAGCATATAATGTACAGTTGTAAATGTGACCCGCTTTTGGTTGTTCATGGTTTTCAGTGCAGTTTTCTTTGGTGTGTTTTTTGTAGGGAAGTTGCTGTTTGACGTTAGCTCTTGTTAGTGTGGGCTGTATTTGTCTTCACTCACATTGTCGGTGCTGTTTTGCTTTTGTTCATATCACATGAAACCAGAGGGCTACAGGAATCACAATCAGCTGTAAATTGGCTGTTCATGTCTCTCTTCGGAGGGCAGGTAGGGAGACAAGATTTCTCTGTCCTGGACCAGGTTGGGTTGAGGGAACCACAAATGCTGACTCTGAGTTACTTGCTCTCGCAGCAGGGACTCACTTACATAATGAATAAAAATATTATTTCAGGGCAGGGTCACCACGAGTCATTCCAAATCCAAACGAAACATTGCACACTCCTTCATTTGCCAATAACACCAGTAATAACAATTATTATTACAGACATTGTTGCCGGCTATTGCTGAAGGCCCAGATATTCAAAGCGCCCAAAAGTGCGCAATAGCAGGAGTAAGCGCAAGTCTATTGCGCCCATGCACAAGAGACAAAATATTCAAAACGGAGCAGGCCAAATTGTGCCTATAGCCGACGACTGAATATCGCACCACCCGCGCCATAGCGCAACTAGGGAGGGAAGCTGAGCAGATCTGATGCACCATAGCGCAAAAAGGGATGCTCAGCTGAGCAGTCCAGAGGCGCCATAGCGCAACCAGGGAGTCCCCAGCTGCAGAGCAATGTAACTGCACAATCAGGAGGTAGGGGCCCACCACCCATGCCACAGATAGGCACAGGAAAACACAGCAGAACAGACATCGCCCCCCACACCCCAAGCACAGCACAACTGGGGAGGGCTAGAATAACCAGTGGCCCATGGAAACAAGCAAACAACCCAGAGCCTGGCCATGGTGCCCATCACACCTACCAGCAAGCTGTGACTGGCACACAAGGAGGGCAGACCACCCCGTGCCACACCATCCCCCAGTGCAGAGCACACCCTGCACCATGACCCCAGACACCTCGGCCATGAGCAGTGACCACCACTGCAGGAAACCCCATGCATGCCACCACCCCCACTGTGTCAATGCAGCCCTGTGCACCATAGAACCATGCAAGCCAGCCCCACCACGAGCACCCATCAGTGGGTTGCAGCACATGGCAATGCAACAACAGCAGACAGTGCCACCACACACAGTCCCCGCGAGGTACTGCTGAGAGACCGACCATGCATCGGCACAAGAGGTACCCCACATGGGACAGGGCGTGCCTGACACCACCACCAGTGGTACAGCGCTGCACAGTATTCCAGTGACACACCCTGACCCACTGCCCACAACAGCCAGCACAGACACCCACAGTGGTGCGTGGAAGCATGCACCACACTGGATGCCACACAGGGTATGGACAGACACCCACCCATACCCAAGGGCACACCAACACAGGGACGCAGTGGTGGGCAACCAAGCCCCATTAGGGCCCATGTAAGCCGTGTACACACAACCCACAGTCCACCATGGCACTGGAGTGCCAGCCACCTCGCGCAGGCACTGTGGACCCTGACACCACCAGTAGTCGCCTCGAGCACAAGCCACAGACAGTGGGGCACATCCTGCAACACACACAAGGCACAGCATGGAGGTGGGACAAACGACTGTGGTGCCCACAGTGCCACCCGAGCCAGGTATGCACCACACCAGTGACAGGGCAACCCAGCAAAGTGACAGGTACAGTGTCCGCCTCTGCAGGGACTGCCACCACTGACATGCCAGTGGACCGTGCAGGTCACAGACAGGCATGTGTGTCGCCGCGAGGCCATGGACAGGCTGATGGGTGCGCCATGGACACAGAGCACGCCCATGGACCACTGCACACAGTCATACAGTGCACAGAGAACAACACACACAACACAGACACTGACTGATATCTACCCACACCATAGTCACCGCCACACGGACACACACACATAACCCATGATTGCACCACCCCTGATGCCATGCACACCACTGCAGCTGAGCACCTATAGCCCGCTGCAAATCAGAGACCACCACAGTATTCACATCAAAATCAAATGTATTGAAAATATAAAAGGAACTATGTACAAGAATAAAACTATATACAAGCTTGGGGGGACACAAACAAGGTGGGGTGGGTGGGGAGGGTGGACAAATGGGATGGGATAGGAGGGTGGAGGGTGGGTCCAGGGGGTAGGGGAGTAATGGACCGAAGGACTTCTATCTGGACCGCTGCTCCTGACTCCAGAACCTCCGGTCTCTGTGCCTCCGAGCACCCCCTGCCGTGTCCAGCCTCCTTAGGATGTCGAGGGACTCAAGGGCCAGCTGTAGGAGCCCCTGTAGGCATCCCAAATGTCCCTGAGATGGCGTGTACCTAGGACAAGGGAGCACAGTCAATAGGTGTGAATGCACAACCCACACAGCCCGCCCACTGTGCATGGCATACGGCCATGGGACATACCACTGTGATGGTGTGTGACCACCCGCAGTGATCACGCCCACAGGACCTGCCCACCCAGGAGCATACAGCCATGTGGAACGCTGCACACACCCGCTGGCCAAGTCACGACAGCACCACTGTGGGCGCTAGTGACATGGCTATGTGGTGCAAAGGCAGTGGCACAGCCATGCACCTGGTGCACGATGGACCACCAGTGACACATACCCAGACATGCATTGCCACTGGACAGTGTTGACTGTAACAAGTTTGCTGCATGGCAGTGGTGTCGATGAATGGTGGCCATGCCCCGCTGCCCACCCTGTCACACAGCATGCAATACTAATCATGGATGTATGGCACTCACCTCATCGGGCCGGGCAGGTGGGCGGTGATGGCCCTCACCCTGCCTGGCTGCATTGTCCTCCCCTCCGCCCGCCTGCCTGCAATCTGCGGAGTTTGTCCGGCCTGTGGGGAAAAAAGGAGAGAAGAACATCAGTACATTCCCGAAGCAAAGTTCCCTGCCCCAAGGTGTGTGTCCTCCCACCCAGCCAGACCCACCCACCCCACACCCTGTGAACACTGCCACGGCCAAACCCACACGGCCCTCCCCTATGTGCTGGACACATACAACACTGTGACCCATATGGACAATAAAAGTGTGTTGGACGGAACCCCTACCTGGATGTAGCACCGTGCTCCTCCTGGCACGTGCCGCAGTTGGGCCAGTAGCTCCGGCTCCATCCTCCGCAGGTCACCATAGTGGTGCCTGCACTGCTCTGCACTATGTCCCCCGCCTGGTGGCCTCTTCCAGAGCAGTGGCCACCTCCGCCACACCTGGAGTCCTGGCCCTGTCCAGGGAGCCCCTGAAGAGAGGCCCACGGTGGCTCCACAATGGCCACCAGATTGGCCAGCTCAATTGCTGTCCACTGTGCTGCCCATCTGTGCACCATCCTAGCAGCCATAGTAGGCAAATGGCGCCTGCAGCACGCTCTCCCCATGCAGATGCTGTGGGTACAGCCGTTATTCCCTATCGCGACCGTTACCGAACAGCACGATAGAGGTGCACCCATGCCTGACACATGGCGCCAAGGGGCAAAGGTTGGGCACAGGGTCAAGGGTCTCATGCAAGGCCACGACAGCACCATCGGTTGACAATGCATGTAGCGCGATTGGCTGCCTGTGTCCGCGCCATAGCAGACTACCGAGCAGTTGGGCCATTGCATCTATGATGGCCCAGTGCCACAGCGCCATGTAGTGACCATCGCCATAGCGCCACTGGCACATTGTGGCCATGCCCCGCATTGCCTACCACACACAGCATGTCATCAGTGCAGCAGACGCCCGCGCTGCAGAATCAGGGCATGCGCAGTGAGGTGTACTACGATGTCACAGGACCGCGCCATTGGCTCAGCACGCTCAATACAATTGCGCAGCGCAACAGCGTGATATTCAGCCGTCATATGCAAATCATCTAACCAGCCATTCAATGGTGCAGCACTGCAATTTGCATCTACTTAAAGTTGTGCCTCGCCTCATTTGCATGGATTGCGCTTATAAAGGTGCAACAATGTGCTGCAGTGGCCATAGTCGGTTACTGCAGTTTATTGGTGAGTTGCATGCTGTTTGGGAGTGTGGACTGTGGATTCAGGGACATGCATGGACTGCACAGTCACAGGTAACAACTGCCATTCTTACAGGCTACATAATGACCGAGCACGTTGTTGGAGAGGAGGAAACAGTGGTGGGAGGAGGAGGAGGAGGATGAACTTTACAAAGGCTGAATCTGAGGCCTTGTTCGAGGCCTACCTGGATCAGGAGCCACTGCTCAGTGGATGGCGGGAACCCCTCAGGCCCGTGCTGCTGCATGGGAGGAGGTGGCACGTGCCGTGAACCTGCATGGCAGCCACCAGCACTCGGCAGGAGTGTAAGAAGAAGATGGGCATGGACAGGAGGAGGGTAAAGGAGAAGGTGGTTGCCATCAGGCAGCAGCATGTGCTGCAACAGGTGAGGGACAGCCGGAGGTGGTACAGCTGACCCGAGCGGAGGACAGGCTTGCTGGAAGCATGCAGCACAGCCATTGAGGGTGTTCCGGTGGTGGCCCATCACTGCATGGTAAGTCATGGTCTGTCTATGGGGGGCAGGGTAGGTCACACAGTATCGCGACTTTGCTTTCCCTTACAGATCCTGAGCGCCTGCATGGGTCAGGGTAGTGGCCTGTCCACCGCGGACAGTCAGATGGAGTCGGAGGTGGGACCATCCACCCACACAGGTATATGTGGATCATTGCGACAGTGGGGCCGCCTAGCTGTCCACACTAATGTCGCTATGACAGGTGTGGAGGAAGCCCTGCCTGTGTCCCAGCATGCTGGCATCCACGGATGCCAGTGCGCTGTGGCTGTGGCCGGGCAGAGTCCGCACCAGTGATGATGACACGACTGTCATTGGTAGTGACACGGTGTGCCCCAGGAAGGACACACAGCAGGGCAATTCACACCCATGGCTGTGGGTGGTGCCGCCATGGAGGCCTCGTGTCAGCACAGTCCCAGGCTGTACCTGTCAGTACCAGTGGGCAGCACTGGTGTCTGTTCAGGACAGTGAGACTGCTTAGCAGCTGGAGGGGCAGCATCAGCAGTCGCCCACTGGGCTTGGGGTACAAGGTTCAGTGGCAGCGCCTGTGCACTGCCTGTGTACTTGCCCAGACCTGGTCCTGGTGCACTGTACCCACCCTCAAGGGTGCTGAATATCAGGGCCTTGCACACCCTGAGGGACAGGATGCTGAGGAGGTTGATGACCCTTGACGAGCACACCCACCTACCGCGAGCATCAGTCCAGCAGCAGATGCGGCTTGCACGTCCGTGGGATGCACTACATGGGCTCTGGAGCGGGCAGAGGAGCTCCGAGCAGGGACACCGCACTGATCCTGGCAGGGATGGACCATTTGCGGAGGATGTGACCGCTGCCATTGACAGGCATGTACAGGCATTCATTGCTGTCCTGACCACAATGGGCACACAGTCAGGTGCCCATGCATCGCGGACACCACGCAGTGCACTATCCACCCACTATTTCTGGCGCGTGCAGACTCCCACCCTGTCGACGCCGGGTTCAGCTGTGGGCATCCCGGCACCCTGGTGCAGGCATGTTCGTGTGCTGCAGACCCCTGCATGAGCACAGTCGCTGCTCACACAGTGGAACCCCTGGGGACCATCGGTCCACCCCTGAGGCCAGTGGTCAGCCTGCCAGTGCTGGCGGGTCTCGACGGGCCACCCACGATCCGTGGCGGCCGTGGCACTGTGTCGCATGACTGACCTGTCTCTCAGTGTGGCTACTGTCTGGTGCTGCCCTGTGTGCATTGTGTGTGTCAGTGGGCAGTGCACGGTGGGTACCCGCCCTGCACGCTGACACAGTCCACCTGCACACCTCCGGCTACTGTCCGCAGTTGCGGTGCATGATGATGCCTGCATTGTGCTGTACACCCATGTGCAATGGTGCTCAGCATCTGACATACGCACATGGACAGGCAGTGGGCGTGGTGGCCTGTGGACATGTGTGTTGCTAGGGTGTGCGTTGGGTGGTGTGCCTTCTGCCCTCTGTGCACGCTTTGTTGCATTGTGTGTGTGCGTGTGTGTGTGTCCTTCAGCGTGGCATGTTAATCCTCACCCATCCCTGGTTGTGTGTATGCCTCTGTGCCCTGCCACTTCCTTGACGGCATGCACCCCTGGTGTGTGTCCATGCGTGTTTGTGGGTTGTGCCTTGGCCACTGGTGGTTGGCGCGATGGCCCCATGACTTACCTGGGTTGGCTGAAGTGCTCCTCCGTGATGGTGTCCCCGTGCAGCTGTACCAGCTGGAGCAGTCGGGTCCTGGCTGCCATGTGGGGCTGCCCATCACCATCGCCACCAGCGCCCCCATTGCTGTCCCCTTTGACCTGTACGGGCTATCCTACATTCGTTGGCCATGTTGTGCAGGATGCAACAGGCCAGGAATATCCCGCAGGCCTTTGAGGGGTGTACTGTAGGGCACCACCAGAGGTGTCCAGGCAACAGAAACGCGCCTTCAGTATCCCAAACACCCGCTGATGACATTACGGTGGTGCAGCCTCATTGTAGCATTGCTGCAATGGGGTCGCGGTCACCGGTAGGGTGTGAGCAGCCAGGGACGGAGTGGGTATCCACTGTCACCTGTGTGTAGAGGGCGGAGGTTAGTTTGGTGATCAGCATCGCCCTGACCCAGGCCATGTAGGCCACTACTCATGCCACCTCTGGCCATGTTCCCCAGGCCCTATGATTGTCCATGTGGTTTGCATACTCACCCACTAGGTTTCCAGTGGGATGTCCCCACTCTCGAATCTGTGGCACAGTGCCGACTGGTGCCAGATGAAGGAATCGTGCCCCAGTGCGCGTGGCACAGACATTGATGATGCGCCCTGGCATCGCACACCACCTGGCAGTTGATGCTGGCATAGCCTTGCGATGAGTGTATGTGGCCTCCTGGGCCAGGTGATGTGCGATGGCCACATGGGTGCAGTCTGTTGCCCCTAGCACGCCAGGCATATGTGCTACCCTGTGGAACTCCTGCATGTTTGCTGTGCGCCCGCCACTGTGCTGGGAAATGGATGTACTTTCAGCATGTGGCAGCAGTGCGCTGAGGAATTGGGTGAGGTGGCGTGACGTGGCCGACTGGGTTATGCCTGTGGTATCCCCAGTTGGTCTCTGAAGGTACCCGTGGTGAGCAAGCACATGCAGGCTGTTACCTTGGTCTCCACTGACAGGGCATGGCTCCGCGTGTGGGTGCCTGCATCACATCACTCCACAGCTCACAGAGCTGCCTCAGAATTGCCCCTGTTCAGGCGGCACCGCCCACAATCACAGTATCGGTGTACAGCTCAAAGCTGGTGCGAGCTCGGTACTGCCTGTTGAGGGCATACCGACGGGCCCTTCCACGGCCACGCCCCTGCCGCCCGCCTTCTCACCCCCCCATTACGGCTCCATGTGGAAGGTGGCACTGGCCATGTCCCTGGCTTGTGTTCACCTCCCCGGCAGCTGTTGCTGTATTCCCCCGCTGTCCTGGCTGCTACCCCTGCACCGGTACACCTGCCTGTGCTGGCCTCTATGCTTTGTGGCTCCACACCTTCCCTGTGCCTGGCTGTTCAGTGTGACCTTTCCTGGCCTGCCCTGTTTGTGCCTCCTGCCCTGTCTGTCTGCCTCTGCCTCTGACACATGTGGCTTCCTGTAGCGTTCTTGCACCTCTTCCTTGCTCCTTTTTATTTTGGTTCATTTCCGCTTATGGCGCAACTTCCGCTTTTTCCACTATTGCGCATGGCGCAAGTCTTTGAATATCACACTCGCGCCATTTATGCATGGTTCTCCCTTCAGTTGCGCATGCCTTCATTATCATTGCGCCTGTTGCTCAGCATGATTTGGGCTAACTGCCTCCTGCTGAATATCGCAGAATGGCACAATTTCTGACTCATGAGGCTTAACCTTATTGCTTATGGCTCAACTCTTTGGAATATCTGGCCAAGACTATAAAAACACTACTGGGGCCAAGACCTGTCTGATCCTCAGAGGTCAGTCAACAGAGCCTCCAGATGTATAGTGCAGCCCAAACAACAGACAAGCATCAGTTTAGCACTTTATTAGAATTAGTGGTCCTAGCCATGCTGCTGTTGCTTCAAAAACATTTTCTTACCTTTAATTACCTGCTGTCAAATTGTTGTGATGCCTTTCAACACACTGGTTGCTTAGTTTGGGGGTTTGGTTGGGATGATGAATTTTGTATTGATAGATTGCAAGATATGATGCCACCACTGCTGATTCCAGTTCTCCTGCTTCCCCGAAAACACAGGGCCAGTGTGCTGAGCAGCAAGACTTTGCTGGTCAGCAGTGCAAAATGGCAGCTATTCAGCAAACACAAAGCGCAGCAACACACACAAAATTCCAAGTTTCAAGAATTTATCGAGGTGAACAAGCTTAAAGGCTCCCTGGTGCTTGAGGATATCAGCCCTCTTCATCGGAGGGGCTGGAGTCATATTACAAGCACCAATATATACATTCAGCAGTTGTACCATGTGATCATTCATTCAGTCAATTAAACCAATGTAATAAATATCCACCTTTAAAGACCCCGTGTGCAAAATTGCATTAGTAAGCATTAAGTCACGATGAAGGGGCATCTAATGGTGGATTAATGCATGATTGGGAGGGTTAGGCACGAGGTCGCAGGCTGAGTGCCTACAACGCCCAACCATGCATTAATCCACCATTAGATGCCACCTTCGGAGTGGCTTAATGCTTGTAACATGGCTTTCAGGAGAAGGTGTTTATTCTGATTGTTATTTTGATATTATCAATAGAATCATATACATACATTTTGCACTGTTTCATTTCTGTCCTGCACTTCCAGAAAATTGCAGAGACTACGTTTCATAAGCTGATGTTATGAAATGAATACCAACTATACCTTATGAAGACACTATATGTGAACATTTCTGTCTGACATTTAGGCACATCTGTGCAGGTATATACTGTGGGATGCGCTGTGGGAAGTCGCCTGTGGTCGCTCACCTGTTACATTATGTGTGCCTCTACTGTATCTGTTTTGCATAGTGTGTCTGCTATGTGTGGGTCTACGCGCGCCTCCGGTGGATTACTTAGTTTACCATCCTCGCACTGTTTTTACCTTGCTTACTTTTCTGCAGCATTTCCAGGTGCCGTGCATGTCCTGTGTTAGTTCCTGACATGGCTTTTTGTCGCTTGCTTTTTTTTTTCTGTTGTCTCTGCATACTGTCGAACATTTCGCTTCTACTCTGTCTCATGGTCACTTGCACTGACATCTCTCGCCAGTTGCTCCACTCCACTACTGCGCGTTACACCTTCTTCCGCTTGCCCATTCCTACTGAGTCGCTACCACTTGTACAGACAGGTACTGATCTGATTCTCGCTGTGTGTGGGACACAGCATTCTCACTCTCTGCTGCACTGCTTTTCTTGGTTCAGGCTCACCATGGAATCTATTTGGACACGGCATTATTGATGATTAATGCCGTGTCCAGAGTATACCATGTGATGCTGTCTGACCAATTGCTTCTGTTTATTTAGTGTTCTTAAACTTTACCATGTTACAAAATATATTAGTGCATGATTTGTGCAAATGCATAAAGTGCTACATTTTATAAAAAGGAAAATATGTTATTTTTCAGTCTGTTAACATTCCTACACATCAGGGCACTCAAAAATAATTAAATACAAAAGATCCACTAATGTTTAATTTTATTTTAGTATATGTATTTGTGCCTAAGGACCAAGACATGTAATTGTTTATTTTTATTTATATATTTGTTTTTGTTAACCGGTAGGGCACACTAGACAGCCAAGTGCCTATTTTCAGGTGCAACCGGAGGGTTACATAGGTAGTAGCATGCAGTAGTCAGTTACATACAGTTGAGTAAAAACAGGATTAACAGGAATTGATAGGCTGTCTGACAGAATAGTACAAATTTAGCAAACAAGAAAATAACAGACATTACCTGGAATGAAAGAGGAAACAATGTATCGTTAGAATTGAAATTAGGACAAGTATGCACATGATTGTGGAGTATACAAAAACGATTGTGGTAATATATATAACGAAATTAGTGCAAACAGAAGTAAGTGCTGGGGAGACGGGGAGTTGGGGGACTGATAGAACGGGTAAGTCATTTTGGGAGGGAGGGGTGAGGAGGGAGGATGGTGTACGGATGTGCAGTCTGGATTTCAGTTACTAGTTCAGAGGGTAAAGTGCAGTGGGCCCTGAGAGCTCACAGTACATGTGTAGGTAGGGTGATCTATAATAATTATGTTTGTTTTCTGTGTACATTAAGTAAAAAAAAAAAAGGTGCTAATTGCATTACTGCAGTTAAACTCTGGGCTTCAAAGGAGTTGTAATTAACTTCCATTCAGACTACACCATAGCTTCAGAGAGCGCATTGGCAGTTTTAAAGGGCACTTGTTTGTGTCCTAAAAGGTGGGGTGCAATGGCACCATGTGCACCACGGTTCCTGTGTCCATGTTCATGGTACTTTAATTTAGACAGTCACTGGGGAGTGGAAAGGTAGGGCTGTGCCTGTGGCTGTTGTAGAAGAGAGAAGGGTTAGGGTAGGAGGCAGTATAGCATAGTGGCTAAGGGCACTGAGCTGAGGGCACAGAGTCAAAATACAGATGAAATGTTTCAGCGTGGTAAAAACATGCAGCCAAATGCTGAAAGCAAAGATAGCGCTCATCAAAACATAGCGAGCACTACCTTCATAACTCGCACAGTAGGCAGAACACACAAACTGTGTGTTCTCTCAAACCCTCCCATATTAAAATAACTAACTTGGGGGAGATGAAATTCAGGGACAGGGAGAAACGGGGGATTGTTTAACACCCAAAATTTAAAAAAACATTCCAGGACCGGAATCAAACCACAGTTCACCAGTGCTCCACCACCATCTACTGCCTTTGGCCTATCCTCTGAGCCATGGCTGCTGCTGGACAACACACCCCACAACAGAACCCTTCTCTCATCTCTGAACAGCTACGGGACACTGCTAGCTATTATTCGCCGCTATTATGTCCCTGTAGCTGTAGTTACTTTAGCTATTTTGACTGCAGAGTTTTGACCGCGCTATTTCAGTTTTGACCTTTAACCCAGTACCTGAGGTGCAAACCTGGAGACCAGGGTTTGAATCCCATCAGCCCCCACTTGCATACTGTGTGGCCCTGAGCAAGTCACTTAACTTCCTTTTTAGTGGGCCTTTCTTGGTTAAACAATTTCCCTCTTCCTTCCTATTAGACACCAGAGGGTATAGCTAGCTAGTTATCTATATAGTGATCCGGTTTTTGTTTGCTTGTGCATGCGGTGCACAAGAAACATATTGAGATAATAGAGCATTTCAGAGGTGTGGCAGTGTTGTGGCCAGTGCAGCGGACGCTTTAATGGGCACGTCCCTCGGCCACCAATTAATGCTGAAGCTGCCGATGACGGCAGTTTCAGAGCGACCACCGCACTTGAATGAAATCTGCTGCTGCAGTCTGGGACAATTTCATCATTGCAGCAGCAGTCTCTTCCCTCCCAACCAGACACACAGCAGGACAACAAATTTAAATGTTAGCTCCTCCCACTGCTGCTGCCCGCCCCACACCGTCCATTCTCTGTCCCCTGCCGACATCAGGGTGCTCAATCCCCATGTCATTATGTATCTCCCTCCCCCAATTAATGGCACACTGGGAGCCCACGCCAGTGTGCCCAAAAATACTTCTTTTGTTTCTGGCACCAGAATGCCCACTTCTGTGTCGGATGCGCCCCATGCCCCTATGTTCTCAGCTGACCTTGGGGTGACCAGTCCTGGGTCGGCATTGAACCCTCCAGTACTTGCACACTGGGAGCCCACCCAGTGCCGAATCTGTCTTGTTAATATTTCACCTGTAAAATGGTAAAACAGTCCCACGCCTTTTTTTTTTAAAAGGAATGGTCCTCTCATTCCCGCCAGCCCTCCCCCAACTCGCACTCCTCCTTCTGCGCACTCCACCTCCCGCACCTCTCCACCCATACTTACCTCCGGAGGTTGGGAGCAGCGATCTTCTGTGAACTGGGAACATGTCTGCACTCTTCAGAGACCAACCCGAACTGAAGAAATGACGTAAGCCCTGTAATGGCAGTCAATGGGGGTTTTCAACTTAGGTTGATATCTCAGCCAATTTTAGAATTTTGGTCCCAAATTTTCAACATGGGGTTCTTGGGACCCCACCTCATGAACACTGGTACTGTCATTTCTGTTTCTCATCCTGAAAGGTGATTTTGCGGTCGCGCAGAATCACCTTTGGGACCAATTAATCTAAACGACAGTGCCACTGCTCATGAGGTGGGGACCCAAAAGCCCTTTGTTGCAAATTTGATGAAAACTCTCAAAATGACTGCATTATGAGCGTCCATTGTGCAGTTTCTACGCACACTCATAACTTCATCAATCTTTTATATTTTCACTTCAAATTTCCAACATTGCCATTTTTCATGCCCCTCATGAACAGTACGGCTGTCATTTTTCAGATTCTTCCGAGGTATTTTTGCACCTGTGGTGCAGAATGGTGCTGTCGCCAGCGTAAATCCAACTTTCGGGATAGTTTAACGAAATCACAGTGCCACTGTTCATGAGGGAAGTCCCAAAAGGCCATGTTGAAAATTTAGGAAAGATTCCAAACAATGACTGCATTACGAGTGTGCATTGCACAGTTTCTATGCACACCAGTAACTTTGCCACTTTTTCATATTTTCACTCCAGATTTTCAACATTGCCTATTTTTCACACTCCTCATGAACAGTACAGCTGTAATTTTCATATCCTGCTCGAAATGTGTTTTCGCACCTGTGATGCTGAATGGCACACTCTCTGTGCGAAATCACCTTTGGGATTGAGTAACAAAATGATACTGCCACTGTTCATGAGGTGGGGTCCCAAAAGCCCATGTTAACAATTTGGAGCAAAATACCAACAAACGCCTGGGGCGTTAGGGTTTCCAACCATAACACCCACTCCTGTACAGACTGACAGGCGTCAGGGGTGACTTGGGTCATCAATCGTAATGCTCCTGCCATTCCACATCTCACCCCACCATGTAGTCACTGACAGGCATCGAGGTGTGCCTTGGGGTACGGGCCCTAACGCTCACCCCATTCTTCTATATTGCACCCATCTCAGCTTATTTCCTCATGGAATGGGGTGAGCATAGGGCCAAGACTTACAGACACTGCGACACCTGTCGGTGTCTGCAGGGTGGGGAGGTGGAATGGCATGAGTGTTATGGCTGAGACACCAAAGGCACACCCCCAATGCCTGTCAGTCTTTGCAGGGTTGAGGTTAGTGTTACTTCAGTACTTCACTGCCATTCCTATTATGCATCTCTAACTCCTGCACTACCAGTGCAATACCAGCAAGCAAACATTCGGTATTGAAAAATGCTTGTTATCTTTGTGTATGCCTAGTCCACCCTACCTGAGTGGTCCTGATATTTACATAGTGTACTTGGCAGTTCGTGTGTCCACAAAATTTGTTTTACTGTTTGCTGCCAGATTCCTGTAATTGGTTGTGGTTTGGTGCATGGTGTATTACAGCAATATTGCTAAGTGTTACATAGGTCCATTGCATTGTACAAGGTTATAGTGCCTTACCATGTTACTATTACTTTCTGTTGTTTTAGCGTCAGCTCTTCTGTCACAGACTCGAATCAGTGTCTTTCCCATCAGTCAGCTCCATGTCCACTGATTCTGTATCTTTTACCCCTCATTCCTTCTGGTCTACTGAATGGCAGTTACCTCTGCTCATGCCTCTTTTTCACCATCCTGTTCCACCTCGCTTCTCCCATGGCTAGGCCACTCCAAGAAGCTGACTGTCTGTAGGTTTACCATCACTGGTAAGAGGCTACTATGGTAATATTATTGCATTTATTGTGTGGTGATGTTGGGTGAACCCAGTCCCCGTCAATCCTGCCCACCCCTCAACATACCTTCGCCTAAAGGTCTTCGCCTACCACATCAGTATTCTCAACCTTCTGCCCAAGACTGACCATGTAAGAGTTGGGTATCTCAGGCTGTCCCTGAGCTTCTAGTACTCTCTGAAACCTGGTTATCTACCAAGACTCCCTCGGCTGATGTTGCCCTTCAAGATTTTACTGTCTACTGTCATGACAGAGATAAAAGAGGTATAAGAGTAGCCCTCTACATATCCTCTGCCCTTGTATTTACTCTCACCTCCCAGAAAGTATTTCCTAGGTCCATGAGCTAATTTGTGGTAAATACTCCTCCATTCCATCCCCTATTCATTACTGAAATATATAATCCAGTATTTGTAGTCAGGAATGTTTACAGACCCAAATCACCACATAAAACCTCTCAACTATGCTCTTTAAATCCTTAGAATTAAAACCTCTCCTGAGCAACCTAGCTCTCTGACTGGTCTCCCTAGCCAACATCCCATTGGTTGATAAGGCCCTGCTTATTTTACAGATATATTCCTAGAGAATTGGAATACCTTTGCCCCATTCAGACAAACCATGGTTAAGGGAAACCACTTACCTTGATTACTCCAGAACTATTGGGCCTGTCTCAGAGCTAGAGATCGTGCCTGAAATGTCATAAAGCAACCCAGCTCCTAGCTATCTCATGATTTCATCGCAAGCAAGGCTAGCAAAGTCCAGATACTTAACACCGCCTTCCTCACAAACATTAATTCACCTTCCAAGTTCTGGAAGGTGGGTCATGCCCTTTTCTCCCATGCCCCCACCCTGTGCTTAAAATAAATGACACTCTTGTGGCCGACCTGGGTGCCGTGGCTGCTGAATTTAACCCCAACTTCCACCCCTTCCTTCGACACAGTCTCCCCAAATGACACGCTTACAAGCCCTCCTCGCTATCAGACCCCTCAAAAAGGCTCCTCCCCAGATGGCCTAGACCCCAAACCTCTCTCACGCTGCCTTGGCCATTGCCTACCCCTTCTCTAATCTAAACCTCTAATTTTCTACTGCCTTAGTCCCTACTCCATGGAAACATGCTGTGGTCCTCCCTCTTCCCAAAGGTGGTGACTCATCTTCCCTGGAAATCACCCCAAGCTCTCTCTCCCTACCCTAGCTAAATTACAAGAACACCTTGTCCTTTCCCAGCTTACCTCATTTCTAACTACACCTCCTTCTTCACCCCTTTCCAATCTGGCTTCAGGAAAAATCACTCCACCGCTACCCCCTACTTCTGTTCACTGACTCGGTCATTACTGGGTGCACAGTGGCAAAATCACCTCAGCCATCTTTTGTCGACTCGCCAAGGCTTTCAACACTGTTTCTCACTCCCTTCCTCCTTGACTCCTCTCAACAGCTGGCCTAGCTCCTTCAGCCACTAGCTGGTTCAAGGCCTGCCTCACTGGCAGAACCCATTCAGTCAGGATCTCTGATGTCATTTCCCTCCCTCACGATTAATACTGGAGTCTCTAGGGCTCAATGCTTGGGCCCCTATTATTCTCCATCTTCCTAAACGACCTTCCATCTGTCTGCTCCTCCATCACTGCCACGCATGTATGCCAACGATACAGTCCTGTATGCATCTGGCTCTTGCCCAGCTGAGGTGACATCCAACTTGTAGCAATAATTCGACAAGGTTCAGCCCTGGTTTGCTAACCATCATTTTTCTCAATGTTAAGAAGACTGTCTCCATGACCTTTGCACAGGGCAGAGACTCTGTAGGCTTCTCTTCCGCCTACTTTCCACACCCTTGATTGGACTTTACTTGAGGACACATCCTCCTTCAGGTACCTAGGAGTTTGGCTGGATCAACACCTAAACTTCTCCAGACATATTGTTGCCATCCAAAAACATTGCACCCCAAGCATGATGCCCTGTTCAGGAACCGAGTTGTATCCTCTAAGGTTAGGGGAACTTATTCAGAAGATGATCCTGCCCATCTTCGACTACTATGATGTAGTTCACGGTGCTGCTTCCAAGTCCTTCCTGGCCAGATTGGATACCTTCTTCAATTTCTTCTACTGTTTTGCCCTTGATACTCTCTCGCACTCCACCACTGTGATCCCTATCATGCCCTATCCTTTCCCTCTTACAAACAGTCGACTCTCCCACTGTGCTAAATTCACCTCCAGGCACTGGCTGGGTGAACTCCTTCCTACCTCCCTTCATTTATAACACCCCCACTTCCTCTCACTCCTTAGATCATCCGACTCCCCGCATTTGGCAGTCCCTGCAGAGCCACCCTCATCAGCCAATCCAGTTACTCTCACCACCTCCCAAAATGTGAATTCCCTCCCCATCAAATTCGTCACTCATCCTACTACTCCACCAGCTCTGCCCTCAAAGGCTTCATCGCACCTAGTTGTTCCTGCTACAACCCCACCCAAACTCCCTTCTAAGCCCCTGACAAACCCTACCACTCTTCAGTACCCTTGCAATGCCTCGCAGCTCCACCTCCTACCCACCTAAAACCAGCATTCCTTCCCTTCCCCAATTCCTCCCTTCAGATCTTCCACTGTTCTCTTACTGTGATTTCTCAATCATCCAGAGTTGTACCAAGGGCCTGTCCCTACCCTATCCTACACCATTAACCCAATTCTTCTCTCCAGTTCTCCACATCCTGAAGGGCTGGGATTTGGCTCTCTTCTCTCTCACCTTCACCTTCTCTTCTGTTCTTCCGAACTGTTTCCCACTCACTGTCTACAACCTGCTTCCCTCCTGTCGTACCCCTACCTCTCGCTGCCACAACCTGCTCCCTTCCTGTCATACTTGACCCCTGCCTTGTGCAGGCAGGGTCTTCAGCATACTGGAGGTAAGGCCCCAGCAGACCTTTCTCTTTACCTACCTCTTCCTTCACCTCCCCTTCCATCCCTTCCACCACCACCCCGCTTCTCTGCCTACCGACATACCTACCTCTCACCTTCCCCTCCCGCCACGTAGCCCTAGCTGTGGCTGACCCCAATCTCTACTGCACTTGTAGTTAACTTGCATTTCTGTTATGCCTTAGCCAACCTGTTCTGTCTGTGTTTACTCCTCACTAACTTCCCTAGATCAAACAACAACAATTCTATTCAACCATTTTCTAGCTACACAGTTATGTCATTTAGTGTATGCTTAAATGTTATTTTGTGTTGTTGTATCTATCTAGTTCAAAACTGTTTAGTATCCCACTATTTAATTACTCCTGTACAGTCTGCTCAAATTATTTGAATGTAATCTACTGTAAATTTATTTTGTGTACCAAATCTCTGTAAACTTTCCTCATATTCTCCTACCCCCAGGTCACACCAGAGGCAGGCAGCTTGTTGCTTAGTGTGCCTTCCTGGTAAAACATTTCATTAAATAAATAGAATATTACCTCGGGTAAGGGTGAGGATGCTGTCACTGATACCATCTCTAGCCATCTAGCTCAGTGATACACTGAGGCATGCGATATCATCTTGGGTAATCCATATCTTTCAGTTTGCTCGGTCACAAGTCTTTAATTCTTCCCTGCAAATTCAAAGCCCTAAATCTTCACCAACTATTCACTTAACCCTGCCTGATATAATTTTCCTCCAACCACTCCCTCTTGGATTGGATACTGTCCACTCACCCCCATCATACTGTGGTGGCTAACACACTTCCTGAATTGTTCAGTGATCACCGTATCACCTTATGTATCTGTAAAATCAGGATGAGCAAGGCCCCTCTAAAACTGTTACTGGGCATTCCTTCCCTAAATTCTCCCTGCTTGATTTCCGTATGATCCCTTGGCAAGGCAAAGTTTATTTCTGTGGTACCCAATCTGGGAGGCTCTGGGTGCATTACGAAAACATACAACAGGCAGGGTATCAGATAAAATCAAATATCATAAAATCCATACTGATAAAACAATAAAACATCAAATACTGCATTAAGATTTGCAGATTTTGGGCTGGTCAGATCACTACGTCTAGGAAGGCCAGGGAAAATAAATAAGTTTCAGGCCACTCTTGAACCTCTCAACTGGTGGGGCCTCCCTGACATCAACTGGTAGGGTTCCACAGGACTGGTCCAACAACGCTAGGTCCGGTCACTGGAAATTCTTAGTCCGGTCCTGCAAACTTCAAGGAGGCCACTGGTCAAGGAGCGGACAGAGTGGACTGAGGTAGCGGGTGTCAGAAGAACAGCCAGGTAGCTAGGGCCTATTCTGTGTAGGGCCTTATAAGTGAATAAACTCATCTTGAAGATAACTCTCCATCTGACCAGGAGCCAGTACAGAGCTCGCGGCACCGGGTCACATGGGTAGCCCTAGATAGGCCAGTCAGCAACCTGGCGGCTGTGTTCTGCACCAGCTGCAGCCAGTAAAGGGTACCTTCAGTGACCCCGAGTAGAGAGCATTACAGTAATCGAGTATGGATGTCACAAGGCATGCACCAGCGTGGGCAGGTCCTTGAGCAGAACGAGGGATTTGATCCTGGCAATGTTCCTTCAGTGGTAAAGACACTTTGACAACAGCCGACACCTGAGCTTCAGGTGTCAGTCTGTCATCAAGGATCACACCAAGCTCTCACACCCTAGGGGAGGCCATTGATAACACAGATTCCAGGAATAAACCAGTGACCACATCGGAGGCACTCACATCAGGACCTTGTCCTGGCCTAGTCACTAGTACCTCCGTCTTATCTGGGTTCAGTCGCAACCAGCTGGAGGACATCCAGTCATTGATCTCGGCCAGGCAGATGTTAAGCACTTCCACAGCATCCAATTTTCCAGGGCAAAGGACAGGTACAGTTGGGTATCATCTGCATAGCAGTGAAAACCCACACTGTGCCGCCTAATGAGCTCACCCAGGGCAGCATATACACTGCAAGTAACATCAGCAACAGAATTGACCCCGAGGCACTCCACATGGCAGGAGCTTCAGGGATTGCTGATTGGAGCCTGGTGAATAAATCCTTGACCCAGATAAGGCACTAGCTCAGTTCTGCACCTTATTCTTAGCCATTTGTGACTCCGTGCTCCAATCAGGTCAACCAGAGTAAAAGGGGGCGGGGGACCTCATCTCCCTGGGTCTCTGTTGATTATACGAACTTGCTAAATTAAGAAATGCTGCTTGGTCAGCCTGTACTAAGGCTTCTGGTACCTTTACTGACTGTCAACAGCACAGTCGGCTTCAGGAACCTATGCACAATGACTGTCCACGATGTCAAAGCTCTTACTTTCATTCCAAATTTATTAGGAATCACCAACTTCATCTAAATTCTGGAACATTAATAATCTGCTCCACCCTCACATTCTGGCTCTGATATCACCTGGCTTAGTGGTACTGCTGGTCTGGTCACTGACCAGTATGCTGTTGCTAATACAGTACCTTAAATAACCAATTTGTTAACGGACCCCTGGCTATTGTCCTCCCTCCTCCTGGCTCCAGCTGTTGCCCCTCCTCACGACCTCCCTACATTGCTGATGTAAAATTTGCCTGCTCTAGCGTTACTTCTTCAAAAGTTTTCCAGGAGCTCTCCACTTCAAGCCGATGTCTCGCTCTGGTTCTGATTCCTCCTTCTGCCTTCTGAAGTTGGGGGCACCGGTGTTGCTGCCCTCTTGGCCCATAGATATTTCTAACTGCTCCCTTGCCACAAGTATCTTCCCTCACTCTGGAAGCATGCCACAGTTATCCCCTCTGCATAAAGGTGGTCCTCTGACTCTCCTGCAGTTTATCAACTGATTTCCTATTCCCAATCCTCCAAACTGTTAGAGAAGCTAGTTACAAACAACTCTGCCTGCCTCTGTAGTACATATGTCTTCTGAATACCAATCTGGGTTTTGTGCAGCCCACCTGCTCTCTACTGAGACTCACTGATTTTATTCTATCAAACGGGACATGGGTCTTCAGACTGGTGTCATTTCTTTGATTTGGCCAAAGCGTTTGACACCATGGACCATTCTGTTTTGCTAAACAAACTTACTGTCTTTGGCCTTACCTGCTCTTCTCCTTTTGGTTCTCTCTCACCTCTCTGGCCATAACCAGTCAGTCTCTGTTGGCATTGCTCGACTAGTTGCTGAACTTACCTGATGATTGTTGCGATCTCTGGTTTCTGTATATTGTACTTGATTTAATTTATGTACTGTATTATATTGATCTTACTTGAGAAACAGCTCTTGCAGCAGGTTACACCATTAGGACTGAAGCCGGCAGGCGCCAGGACCCATGGAAATTTTCTAGCTAGCGGTATTCGCGGGACCATCTGACGTCGGTCCGCCCCTGGCGCCGGGCGTGGTACATAGGAGGTGCTCCTCCCATAATCCTCAGTTCTTTCTCCCGCCGCCGACTCGCCAGCATCAGCCTCTCGGTCTCTCTTTCTAGTGTACGACGATTGCAGAACTTTGAATAATTTTTCGAACAACTTGGCTCTGCACAACTGATGTCCTCTCCAACTCCATCTTTAGAGGGTCACCTAAGTGGTGCTCATGCAAACAGATCCCCTTCAAGGATCCCCATTCATCCTGTGTGTTACCTAGGCCTGACCACAACACCAAGGCCTGCACCTTTGCCAGGGTTTTATAGCTTTGAAGAAAAGCTTAAAAGTATGGACCAGGAACCTTCCTCCAGGGAGAATCTTCATCCAAATCCCACAGACACCGGGACAAGCACTGGGAGAAGGTGAGGTCTAGGTCCCCTACTGGCCTCGACTCCCGCAGTTCGGCCCAGATCGGACTGCTTTCCCTCCAGGGCTCGGTCGCAACCTCCCAGTTAAAGTCAGGTCTTCCAGCGGTTCTTCCTCGCTCCAGCCTCTCAAGACTGAGGCCCTCGGCTTCATCTACACCCTCCAAGGCCTCTTCGGTTGGGTGAGCGCCACAGTCTTCATCCTCCTGTCGCTGACATCACCCAGGTTGGTCTCCCAACCACCCAGAGGTGCTGATCTGCGCCAAGGAAAACCAAGGACCTGACATCCTCAAACAGACATCAGACTTGACGTCGGCCAACACTGTAAATCGGGTTTGGTGCTCACAGGAGCCGATGACACCAGCTAGACACCCGCCGGGTCAGGCTGCTCACTTAGAACTGAAGACGCCGGGCCAGGGGACCCACGCCACACCCCGGAATGGAAGACCGCACCCCTCACGCCAGTGGATGCCGATCGAGATTCCACAGAGGAGGACACCCCACAGCCCAAAGACCAGGTGGGCGACACCGAGGATGCCGGGCTCCCACGGAACCCTCCCCGGATCGGAGACCCCCGGGACCCAATGCTCGACCCGGCGACAGGCCTGTCGTCAGGTATGAACATTGCAGAGGTAAAGGAGCTTTTACCTTTTGGTGGGACACCATCAAGAAGGATGTGGTCCCCGCCTGCCTTCCTCCTACTACTCCTCCTCCTCCTCCTACCTCTCACCGCCCACGCCCCTCCTCCACCTAAGGGGCCAGTAGGACAACCTCCATCCCCAAGGAGCAACTCCACCTCCTAGGGCAGATCTACTGACAGGAGAAGGCCTCCTCCAGATCCCCTCAGGGTCACCCAGCCCCAAACGACCCAGACTACGCCGGTACACTCTGTCTGGGGAGGATTCAAGATCGGATACTGAATACTCCAGATCGCCTTCTCCACTCAGCATCTCTTCTCCTGACCCACACAACTCCCCAGGTCTCCACCGGATGATCCTCTTCGCCGAGATTATGAGGCACATCCAGGACAACATGGGTGGGATGCTGAGGACCTTGACCCTGAACGACAACGCTTGCCCACTACCTTCGCAAAATACCCTAAGCCTCATGGTAGTGCCACCCTGCAGGACACCTTCACGGACGTCACCAAGGTGCATGGAAACGTCCGCATCCACTCCTGCGGTGTCAAGAAGGCTGACCACCTGTACAAGGCCCCTAGAGAGGACCAGTACTTGGTAAAGCAACCTCTGGCAGATTCCTGGTCATCACTGCTTCACATGACGGTCTCAGAGACCCCAGCATATGAGCACTAAGCCACCGAATCAGGAATCCAAGCAATTGATGCCCTGGGGAGGCACACGACGCAGCTACTACTTGTGCCATCAGGTCCCTGAACTACCTTACCCATATGGTTCAGTTCCAGAACGCCCTGTGGGAACAGGGCCAGGACCTGGTTGAAAAGCTTCCATGGCGACCAGAAAGCGGAACTCCAAACCTCCTCTGCACCGGGTCAGATGGGACCCAAGTGCTTAGAGCCACATACGACTCTGCAGACTCTTCTGCCAGAGCTGCAGCTTCAGGCGCCTGTCTCCAGAGACACCCTGGCTCCGTGTCTCTGGCTTTACCCGGACGACAGAAAATATTCTAGATGTCCCATATAACGGCGAGGTGCTGTTTGGTGAATCCTCCAGAAGGCCATCACCAAGCTCCAAGACGCGGGAAGGCAGTCCGATCTGTACAAGCCATGTACAGATCTAGGCCTAGTTCCTTTCATAGGAACCAGAGCTGTTTCGTGGCTGGCTACAAAGGCAGCAGCAACGTTCCGCCAGCAGCAGAGGGCACTTTCTGCAAGGCCATGGCCAAATCGTCCCCAGGCAGAGGCCACCATTACTCAAAGTCGGCCCAGCCCGCAGGGACAAATGCTGCCACAGCATGACTCCTTCCTGGCCCCTGCCCTCCTCAAGATCAACGGCAAAGAAAGTCGGGGTTGCATCGCACGCACCTTTCAGGGTGGCACATCACCATCGACAGGTGGGTTCACAGTTGGCCAAAAAGGTCATTACATAGAGTTCATAGACAACCCACCTAGAAGACCTCCCTGCTTTCCCGTTATTCAGGTCAAGCATGCCCTGCTCATACAGCAGGAGGTGCTCAGTTTCTGGAGAAAGAAGCTATAGAGCACGTACTAGGAACCAGAGAGGACTAGAGCATTATTCTCACTTCTTCCTGATTCCAAAGAAAACAGGGGACCTCCGTCCAATACTGGACCTCAGCGACCTCAGATCTTTTTGTTGGTGCATAGCGCTTCCGCATGGTGACCCTCCGGCCTGATTCCCATGCTGAAGCAGGACGCATTCTTGCATCCCTGGACATGCAGGATGCCTACCTGCATATTCCTATTGCTCAGGAACACAGGAGGTTCCTGCGCTCGAGTTTCAGGGCCGCCATTATCAGTTCTGAGCTCTTCCCTTCAGGCTGTCATCGGCACCTCGGGTCTTGGCGGAAGTGCATGGCGGTCATAGCCACGTCTCTGAGGAGACAGGCCACTACGTGTTCCCCTACCTGGACGACTGGCTTCTCATGGCGCCCTCACAGGAGGCCCTGATGTCTGACATTCACTGCACTCAGTCTCTGTTCGGAGACCTGGGCATTCTCTCTAGTTGCCACGGTGAAGTCACGCCGGTTCCGTCCCAGATGCTGCACTATCGGAGCAGTTCTGGACACTGTCCAAGGGAAAGCTTCTTCCCATGGACAGAGCAGAACACATCAGATCCCTCATCAGGGACTTGTTGATTTAAGAAGACCGTCCCAGCCAGACTGGTCCTTGCCTGCTCGACACATGGCTGCGGCCATTGCAACAGTCTTGCTAGCCCATCTCCACATGCGGGTAACCCAGTGGATGTTACGGGTACTATGGGACCAAAAGCAAGACCATCTGCAGTATCCAGTCCGAATCACGAAGACCGTAATTCGAGATTGGCAATGGTGGCTACATTCAGGGAACCTCTCATGGGGTCCCTTCACAGCTCTGTCCCCAACTGTGACACTCTCCACAGATGCCTCAGAGCTCGGGTGGGGAGCACACCTCGATGGTGTTCAGTCTTAGGGCCTGTGGACAGCCCAGGAGTCTCATCTCTACATAAATATACTGAAATGAGGGTACTCACGCCTCCAGGCCTTCCAGTCAGAGATTCCACCGGGTACACTTCTGTTAAAAACAGACAATTCCAGCGGTGATGTATTACCTCAACAAACAAGGAGGCACCCACTCCTACCCGCTTTGCAGGAGGTCATGAGAGTGTGGGATTCGCCTTGCAACACGGCGCAAACCTTATTGCAGTTCATGTTCCAGGAGTGGATATCATCACAGACAGCCTGAGCCGCTCTCAGGCCAGAGTCCACGAATGGGAACTACTCCAGGAGGTGGCAGAAGATCTGTTTCGCAGATGGGATACTCCAGAGATAGACCTTTCGTGTCCCCATACAATGCAAAACTGCCCAATTTTTGCTCGCTAGATCCAGGGCCTAGTGTTTTCTGATGAGACGATTGTCCCTCTCCTGGGCGGACAGATTCCTTTATGTCTTTCCTCCTTTCCGTTGATCCAGAGAGTTCTTTAAAACTCTGCAGGAGCAAGTGATGCTCATACTGATCGCACCCTTCTGGCCCAGACAGATATGGTTCCCTCTCTTGCATCAGCTATCCCGAAACCTCCAGTGCCCTTGCCAATCAGCTCCATTTACTGTCTCAGGGGCGGGTTCTTTAGTCCATCCGGACCTACGCTCCTGAACCTGCATGCTTGGCTCCTAGAGACATAGTCATGATGCGACACGGGTCTCGCAAGAAGTGGCAGATGTTCTTACTGCCGCTTAGAAACTGCTACCCACGCCGACTCCACGCCATGAAGTGGTGCAGGTTCTGCTTATGGGCTCTAGCGCCGCAGTTCGGCTGCCTTTGAACTGTCCAGATTAGCTGGTACTGGACTACCTGCTATCCCTTTCCACTCGCCTGGCTTACCTCGATTAAGGTGCACCTTTGGGCCATTTCAGCCTACCGTGTCCCCGTGAGGCCAATGCACTGTGGCCCAGCTGGACACAACATGTGCCTTTTGGGAGGGCGCCTCCACCTTAGGCCCCCGACATGATCCAATCCCACCATGGATTTATCCTTCGTTCTGAGCAGCTCACGCTGCCACCTTTTGAACCAGCCGCTGGATTACGTAGCTACGCTTTTCTCGTTCAAAACGTTGTTTTTAGTTGCAGTTACTTCTGCCAGAAGGATTTCTGAAATGCACGCACTTATGTGCAAAGAGCCTTATTTGGTTTTCCACCAGGACAGGGTATCTCTAAGGAATAATCCTAAATTTCTGCCTAAGGTGGTCTCAGCTCTCACCCTTAATCAGGACATCGATCTACCAGTGTATTTTCGAAATACTGTAATTGAGGAGAAGCCCTTCTGCACACTCTTGATGTGCATAGGTGCCTTAGATACTACCTGACCAGAACCAAACAACACCGAAAGTTGGACCAACTTTTCGTCTCCTTTGCCCATAGGATGAAGGGAGCTCCTGTCTGAAGCAGTTGCTGTCCAGGTGGCTTATCCAGTGCATTATGTTCTGTTACCAGAAGTGCAACAAGCCCTTACCTGGTGCGGTTAAGGGTCATTCCACCAGAGGGTGGCTACCTCTTTGCAGCTTTAAAGAACGTATCCACCTCGGCTATTTGCGCTGCAGCTACTTGGAGCCTGCGGCATACTTTCATCAGGCATTACAGCCTGGACAATGCATCGAGGTGAAGAGCAGGGTTCGGTCTAGCAGTCCTTCAAGGACTTCTGTCCTAGGCTCGACGTATCTCGAGGATTTCTACTTCCTCCTCCCGATGGTGTGTGATTGCCACTACTGCTTGGAAATCAGTCCTAATGGAGTAACCTGCTGCAAGAGCTGTTTCTTGAAGTAAGGTAGTACAGTTACGTAAGAACTTACCGTAACAGTAGATCTTCGAGAACAGCTCTTGCAGCAGGTACTTTCACTCCCACCATCCCCACTGGAGGTAGGTCGTAGCTAAAGCATCCTTCTCCTAGGATAGGACATTTACTGATGCCTTGTTTTGCCACCTGATGGTGGATCCTCGGTCTCCTTCTGATGTCATCCAGCAGCCGGGAGTCTCGGCGGGAGAACTGAGGATTATGGGGGACCACCTCCTTATGTACTCGCCCGATGTCGGGGCAGGACCGACGTCGGAGGCAGTCCCGCTGAATACTGCTAGCTAAAAAATTTCCGTGGGGTCCTGGCACCTGCCAGCTTCAGTCCTAATGTGTAACCTGCTGCAAGAGCTGTTCTCGAAGATCTACTGTTACGGTAAGTTCTTACTTAACTGTACTTTACTTTGTTTCTGCTGACTTGTTTCCTCTTCCCTGCCCCAGGTTACATCTGTAAATTAGATATTATATCTCTGTATGTCTACCTGGTGAAACTCTTTAAATAAATTGTACACAGGACTGAGTGAAGAAGGGACACCAGTGAATATTTTTCATGGGGCTGGGTGACTGAGCAAGCTACTTAACCTCGACACTCCTAACAGCCTTACACAGGCAGACACATTTCTGAAATGAGCTTACCAATGAGAAAAAGTGCAACACAGCATCTTAATCGCACTTGGACTGCTGGTGTTTGGGAGCTGAGGAGTAGGGAGAGAAAGTGCTGTGTAATTGCTTAAACTTGGGCTGGCACTGGTAGTTGTCTGGGGCTGGGGAGGGAAGAGAGAAAGTGCTGTGCAGTAGCTTAAACTGTTATCTGCGCTGCTGTTGTTCATGGGGCTGGGGAGCACTAGACAGAAGAAGATGCTACACAGCATGAAATAGTGCAAATGTACAGTTACAGCTCACCTATCTAGCATAGTTAGTGAGTAGAGGCTCTCATACCTGGGTCCTGGGGAGCTTAGGGTAGGGGTTGTAATGGAATAATGTCAGCTGGACCTAAAAGACAAATACAGAAAAGGGTCACAAAGGATCTGTAGATCTTACTTCAAGAGGGCTCTTGCAGTAGGTAATGCTCATGAGGACTGCACCCCTGGTATCAGGACCACACAGAAACTTTAGCTGGCAACGTCTGACTGAGGACTGCCACCCGGCGTCCGTGACCGACATACATGGAAACTTTGTAGCTAACAATGTCTGACGGGGACTGCCAACCCGACATCCATTGACTGACGTCAGCGTGATACTATATAGTGGGCAGTCCCCATGACCGCTTTTCTAGTTCTTTCCCGCCATCGACCTGAACACATCAAAACTCGCAGAAATTGTCGCAAAGTTCAACTGCCATTTCTCGATGTGTATCTGTTTTTTTTCATTTGTTTTGTGTCAAAACTTCGTTTTGTGCATGTCTTCATCTTCCTTCAAGTTGCATAAAAATAAGTGATTCTTGCATGGGCAGCTGCTGCACAAAGACTCCTACTCCTCCGTCTCTTCTGCTTTGGGCCTGGAGCACAAGGTTGAGGATTGTGAGGCCTGCCTGAGTTTCAACCAGGCCACACACAAGCATCGCCAGCAGGTCCTCGAGGCCCACCTACTAAAAAAGAAGATGGCTACAATGGAAAAGAGCTTCAGAAGTTTCAGAGCCTCTTCCTCTCCCATGGACCCTCACAAGCACAAGAAAAGAGGGACAAAGATAAGCTTCGAGACCAGGATAGGTCTCCCTCTCACCCATTGCTTCCTCAGGCGACCAGCAGCCCTCTTCCTCCAGAAAGTCGGCTTGCTGCATCCAAGCCTGCTGCCTTCCCAGGAGCAGTCCTTGGTTTCCCTGCCACTGCTGATTACAGTGGCGTGGGTGCCTCAGTTAATTCTGAGGCCTTCTCAGCTCTTAGACTCATTTCTGCTGGAGGGTCTAAGCAGCCAGGTGGGGCTGATGAGTACTTGCCGGACCCTCCAATGAGCGCCCAGCCCAGGCTGTTAAGTCGGCTCTGGGACTGTGTACGCCTTACCACAGGGTCAAAATAAGCCGGTCATTGACCTTCTGACGACACCCAGCCATCATGTTCATGTCGGCCCTGACGCTGTCCAGCTGGACAAGAGCCAATTGCAGGTTGTTTCGCAGCCTTCACCTGTTTGGTACCCCTCTGGTCACCCCCCCCTCCTCTTTCTTGAGCCTCCTCTGCCCTTACCAGATCAGCAGGGACGGAGGATGGGGTTCATCTGTCAGGTGCCATCTTCCCAAATTCCATCCGACCTCACGCTGGACCTTCCAGGTAACCGTCCAGACCCCTCCCCACTGGATCCTCCAGCAGGGACATCGGCACCGCCATCAGGCTTGCCTCCTGCCAGTTCTGTGCGCACCCATCTCTTCTGGGTCCTTCTGTTGACTTTTAGACCCTGTCAGGATCTGCTGCCACCACCGCCGGGTCCTCCATCGGGTTACCCTCCATCGGGCTACTCGACACCTCATTATACTCGGCTACCCGACATCTGGCTACCCAACGTCAGGCTTCCCGATGCCAGGGTATATGCCCACCTGTTCTTTGTTGGATACCTGACACACAGGTACCAAGCGCCTGGCTATCTGATGTTGGGGTTCTGTCTGGGTTTTAACCCATCTACCAGCCTCCTCCACCCCTCCTCCTCAACCTCAGGCGGACTTCCAGGCCATCCTCCAGTCCTGCTGGTCAGAGACCAAGTCACAGCTCGTCTCAGAGCTGGACAACCAGCACCCGTAAGGGTTGTTACCCCGATTCAGCTGGATCAGACATCCAGGCCCACTACTATGCTGGACCCATGCCAGTCTATGTTGGGTCTGATGAAGAGCTTTTCAACAGTATTCCTCCTGTCTCAGGAGGTTCCTCATCCCTGATGTCAGGTCTTCGAATCCTTGGATTCTGAATTTGATTCAAGTCCTCCCTCTTTGTTTTGGGGTTCGAGACTCTCCCCAGAGGAACCCAAAACCAAGGAGTCCCCAATTGCCCCTAGAGGACCCATTGTTCACTGACCTCTAAAGACCATTGCAGTGGTCTATGAATGGAAGACTGGTGCACAGCATCCCAAGCAACAGAGACTAGCTGAACACGTGGATATCCAGGAGACAGCACCGGTCCTTACACCCCATGGTTAGATCCTCATGAAGACCTGGCTTCTACCATTTGGATATGCCTTCTTCCACTCCGACAGTAGCAAAAAGACTGCTAGAACATGCAGAACTCCAGAGGATAAGGACCACCTCGGTGTCCACCCCAAAGCAGACTCTGTAGTCATTATGACAGCCCATGACAGGTCCTCTAGCCAAAACACGTGAGCACCTCCCTCCTGATAAGGATTCAAGGCAGCTGGCTCAGTTTGGGAGGAAATTCTTCTTCCTCCATGCTGACCTTGCGCGCAGTAAACTACATGGCATACATGCTGGTCTACCAGAAATCTCTTTCCGCCAGCTAGAACCTGTCATTGGGGCTATGCTGGACTCGAGTCCAAGAAAGTCATGGCAGACACAACCAGGTCTGCTAAGGTCACCTGTTGCCATTCCCTGAGGGCTACATATGATGTGGTGGACTCTTGGCCAGAGGCACCGCCGTTTACCTCAGGAGATATTCCTGGCTCCAGGGTGTCAGGATTGGCACCTGTTGTCCAGGCAGCTATTCAGATGCCCCTTGTGGGGTTCCGTCCTCTTCAGGGATGATGCCGAGGACATAATCACCAGCCTTCAAGACAAGGGCAAGGCCTTATGGTCGGTCCATACTATATACCATCCCAGGTTTAAGGCCAAGCAGCCATTTCGTCACCAGACTAAGTGGCAGACTGAAACAACAACAGATGGCCAGATGTCATACAAAATGTCAGGCCCCTTCAGCAGCAGCCACACCTCTGGCCAAAACTCAAAGGGCTCAGGCACAGCTTTTCCAACCCTCCCTCCGCTCTTCACTCATGGCCCACCCCTCTCCCTCTTCCTTTGGAGGAGCCAGTGGGCGGAAGGTTTGCCAGTCACATGTTGGGGTGAGAGGTAGTCACCACAGATTCATGGGTCCTTCAGCTGGTGAGTCAGGGACACACACTGGAATTCTGGAGACACCACCAAACAAACCCTCACAGGGGTATCCCACTCCCCGAAGGTGCACATCCCTTCATAAGGGAGGAAACTGAGGCTCTCCTGCAAAGGAAAACCATAGAGCCCATCCCGCAAACCAGGCAAGAAAAGGGTATTACTCTCACTTCTTCCTGGTTCCAAAGAAAATAGGAGATCTGCATCCAGTTCTGGACCTCAACACTCTAAACCAGTACATTCTGTACAAACTGTTTCAAATGCTGACTCTCCCAGGTCTGCAGCACTTCCTGCACAAGGGACAGTGGCTCGGTGTCTTGGATACCAGGTGGATTGTCCACCTGGGAACAGAAGTAGGAGGTTGTTCAGGAAAGAGGTTTGGTTTATCTTCTGTTTTAACTGAAATATTTGAGTAGTTTTGTACTTGAAATTAGTTATGTGTTAAACATTACTACTTTGAGTTAGAACTGTTACTTGGGCTGTGATATTGTAACTATTGGGGCTTGTGTGCTGGTTGTGGGAACACTTGTTTGGCAGTGATAATTAGAGTGAAATTTAAATGTGATGTCTGCCTGGGACTGGGGGTTGGGATTGAAGGGCTGTGCATTTCTGTTTGTGACTGAAATTTGAACAGGAACTGGTGGGCATGTGACATCATACGGTACCTGATGTCTGCATACACACTGTTAGCGGACTGACACACACTGGACTGTATGTGTTTGTGAGACTAGGGAACATTATTGATGGGGTTGAAATTGGGTTCGTAAACAACTGCAGTCAGTATAGAGAGAGAGACTGTATTCCAGGGGAAGGGACTGAGAAAAGGGGTGTGCCATTATGAACAGAGAGGGACAAACAGGATGGCCACATTCCACCATGACAGGCATCTTTGGAAGGGTTGTGTGCTGCACAGGCTGTGGGGTGGCAATAATTCTCAATTGGGCCTGAGAGAAGGAGGCTGCCCACTCTGTAGACAGCTATCTCGTATCAGGAGTGAAGTATATGGTTAAGGAGTAAGCTGGGGGAGTTGGGTGTCCAAGGATAAGGGATGTGATATGGGTGGCAGAAGGGTGGGGCTGAGGGAGGCTGGGGCAACGCCAGAAATTACAGGACGTTATGTTACAGCAAGCAGGAGGGGGATATTAGGACAGAGGACCGTTAGATAGGGATGTTGACACTAAGGGGAAACTATGGGGTGAACATTCTGAATATAAAGAGAGTGGAGGGGAAGAGTCAGGAGGGGCTGTTGTGGGAAGCCTAGAAGAGCAGGCAGTGAGAAGGAAGGAAGGGGGGGCTGTTGTGGGAAGCCTAAAAGAGCAGACTGTGGGAAGGAGCCCTAAGGATAACAGGGCAAGAGGGGAGGAAGAGGGGCAGTTTAGAGGGCAATCTGGGTAAAATGAGGTTACTTGATGGAGGCTGGCATAGAGTGTTACAATAAACTTGAGCTGCTAAGCAACCTAGAGGGGAGGAAGGTGGTGTAAATGAGGAAACAGATACAGAGGCCGGGGAGGGGAGCCAGATCCACAGGCATCACAGACCGGCAATGGAAAGGATAGAAATAGTCCCAGAGGGAGAAGGGAAACGTAAATGTTAAGCAGATGGGGAGATGCAGCATATTGCAGACATGAGGGAAGAGAGCATGACTGGAGAGAAACTGGGAGATGAGGCGGGGGAGGCCCTTCAGGAGGGGGTCTGTACCAAGGATGGGCCCTAGGTAGCGGGGACCCAAGAGGGCCTCTGGAGGTAGGGAGTACTATTAGAAGGGGAGGATGGCGGTGTGGGAAGAGGAAACCAACAAAGCCAGGATAAATGGTTTGGATAAGAGAGGGTTAAAGGGGACACCTATTAGAGGGGGTCTGAGTTAATGGGCAAAATAACAAGGCGGCAGAAAGGGGAGAGTGACAAGAGGTCTCTAATAAGGCGGGAAGACTCCCATGGAATTGAGATCACGAATAAAGGGGGATGTGGGGTTGAGATGCATAGTGGAGGTAAGCATAAGGATGATGGCAGTGTTAAGGTTCTGTTATTGGAGACTCGATGATTAGGGGTATCCATTGGGAGGGATGGGGTGGATGCCATAGCCAGGTGAAGGTAGTGAGTATCTCTGGGCTGACGGTACACAGAGCAAAGTTCATGGTGTAGGAGCTGGTTAGGGATTGTGGAAGGAACCAATTTCCTGGTGCATTTGGGAACTAACGATCTGGGGGAAATAGCATTTTGAAAATCCAAGCAATGTTCGAGAACTTGCCAGAGTCCGCCAGGATAATGGATTGCAACATTTCCTTTTGAACATTACCGTACCAAAGGCCTCAGTGGAGAAAAATGAAAGATCACAGAGGTTAATGACTGGCTTAGGAGTGGGGTAGAAGAAAGTGGGTCGGGGTGTTGGGAACTGGAAAAGGAGTTTAGGAGGATAGGGACTATATGCCAAGGACAGGCTTCATCTTGCCCCATTAGGGGAAGGAAGTCTCGCAGGGGTGGCTGACCACATTCAAGAAAGGTGGGGTTTAAACATGAGGGGAGGGATAAGGGAGGCTGACTAGAAGCCCTCTCCAGACGAGGGAGTAGCCTTCAAACCCAAGGGGGGACAGACTGGGGAGGAAATTTCAGGAGGAGCAGAGGAGGATGGAAGTATAAGGAACCTGGGTGGGGTTTGACATAGGGGATCAAGGATAGGGGTGGGAGTGGTGTTAGTAAATGCCAGGAGCTTGGGAAACAAGTTGCCAGAGTTCCAGGCCATGCTGTTCGAGGGGTGGGGTGCATGTGGTGGCGGTCACAGAAGCATGGGCCAACAAAAGCCATAGACTGGGACCTAAACTTGCAGGGGTACACTATGCTTAGGAAGGATAGAAAGGAGGGCAGAAGGGTGGAATGGCTATGTTCATTCGAGATGACATAGAAATTACTAGGTAGAAGAGGCAGAGGGAAACGTGGAGGCCTTATGGGTCACCTTCGAACCCGGCAGGAGGTAAGGTCAAGCTATGTGTGTATATAGGCCCCCTGGGATGGGTGATGTTCTGGAGGATGGTTTGCTGGACAACATCATTGCCCAGTGTGGACCTAAAGGGAGGAGTAGTGTTGATGGGGGCCTTAATATGCCAGGTACAAACTGCAGAACCATGTCCTCTAAGGTGGCCAAGGAGCAGAGGCTGCTGGATGGCTTCCAGGATGTGTTCTAACACAGCACGTGATGGAGCCCACAAGGGAGGGCATGTTCTGGACGTGATTCTGGCGGATTGGGATCTGGTAAGGGACCTAGTTGTACAGGACCCCCTGACTGGGAGCGACCACAGGTACTGTCTGGTTTCAAATAAGCATGGGGGAGAGATCTAGGACACTGGCAGTGGACTTCAGGGGGCAGACTTTGTGGCATGGGAAATAGTCTCAAGGATCACTTGGAAGGGGATTACAATGACAAATGTGGAAAGAGATGGGAGGTCATAAAGCGGGACTTCATGAGGCAGTGGACCTGTTCTAAGGTGAAGCGTAGGAGCAAGGTCACATAAACCATGCTGGTGGTCCAGTGAGGTTCAGGTAGCGGTCAGAGAAAAGAAGGCTACCTGCAAAAATATAAAACAATGAGAGGGGATGGGGATAGGGAAATGTACCATCTTGCATCTAGAAAAGTCACCAGATGGTGTGGGGCAAAGTCCAGTAAAGAGCAGCAGCTGTCACAAGGGATACCGGGGAGAGGTTCTTCCGGTACATTGGGGAGGCGGAGGAAAACTAAGGGCCAACTCAGCAGATTGAGATCAGAAGGAGGTGGGTGAAAGAGGCAAGGACCAGGCAGAGGTATTAAATGAGTACTTCACCTCGTGTACACTAGGGAGGGGATGGGATATCTACAAAGCAAGGCACGATGGGGATAGAATCGGTAGTGAGTGGGATTAGGGGGCAACAGAAATGGAGCAAGAGGGAGGGAGGAGAGTACCTGGGGTGTCACATCAGGATAAGGATAAAAGGCCAGTAAGGTGGAGGGACGGATGATGCTGTCTCCACCGTAGGGTGTGGTTAGCCCCTAAGGCCCTAAAGAAAGATAAATCTCCTGGCTGGATGGCATTCATCTGAGAGTACTAGAGATTGCGTGGACATACTGGCTGCACCCCTGACGGAGCTGTTCAACAGGTTGATTGAGACAGGTAGGGTACCTAGGGATTGGCAGGAGGCATATGGTGCCAGTCCATAAAGGGGGGTCGAGGGAGTACCGGTAACTATAGATCCATCAGTTTGACCTCGGTGGATAAAAATTAATGGAGAGTATACTAAAGGAACGATTGGGGGTTTACTTGAGGAGATGGGAGATCTGGATAGTCGGCAATGTGGGTTTGTGCCAGGTAGATCGTGTCAAACCAATCTTGTGGAGTTCTACAAATGGGTAACATCAGAACTGGACAAAGGAAAGCCTGTGGATGTATTATTCTTGGAGTTCTGCAAGGCGTTTGACTCTGTCCCCACAGTGGTCTGGTGGAGAAACTGACGGGGTTGGAGTAGGCCCTTTGATGGTCAGATGGATTGATAACTGGCTAGCTGGACGCACTCAGAGAGTAGTGGTGGGTGGGGCTTTCGAACCCTAGAGAGGTGGTAGGAGGTAGCACAGGGCTCAGTCCTGGGTCCGATCCTGTTTAATGCACACATTTCGGACATCAGGAGGGTATAGTGTGAAATGAGTCTCTTCGCTGACGACTCAAGATGGGAGCAGTAGTTGAGGGGAAGAGGGAGGTCGGCTCTGCAAGGGACCTGGACACCCTGGAAAGGTGGGCTCACACAAGGAAATTAAATTTCAGTATTATCAAGTGCAGGTGTTACATCTGGGCAGGAAACCCTAAACACAGGTACACCCTGGGAGGGAGGTGCTGGAGGCCTCAACAGGGGAAAAGACCTGGGGTCATGGTGGATGCATATATGAATAACTCTGAGCAGTGCAGGAGAGCGGCTAGCAAAGCAAACAGGATGTTGGGATGCATCAGAGGGGAACACCTCTAGGAGAAGGGAAGTGATTCTGCCGCTGTATGATGGACTGGTTAGACGACACCTTGAGTACTGTGTACAGTACTGGAGATCACACTGAAGAGGGACATACAGCTCCTGAAGAGGGTACAGAGGAGGGCAACTAAGATGATACAAGGACTAGGGATTTGACGTGAGGACAGACTTGAGGAGCTCTGCCTTTTTCATTGGAGGAGAGGAGAGACAGTGGGGACATGATTGATGTCTTCAAGTACCTCAAGGGAATAAATAGGGTAAACATGGAGGGATCTTTAAACTAAAGCAGGAGGTATCACCAGAGGGCATGGTTTGAAGTTGGAAGGTGGAAGGGTGAGGGGAAGAGGAGGAGGTTTTCCACTGAGAGGGTGGTGGATCCTTGGAACGCACTGCCTGGCAAGCTGGTTTAGAGATCACAGTGGAGGGCTTCTGTGGCTTGGGACAGCCACAGAAAGTGGATGTATCAGATGATGGCTGGCCCAGGGGTGGGGATGGATGATAGGGTTTCTGGAACACAAGGGGGCTCGGTGCCCAACTAGAGGATCTGAGGTTCGTGCAGACTCGATAGACCGTAAGGCCTAATCTGCTGGCAATTAGTATGTTAGTATGATATACAAGATACCTACCCACATATCCGCTTCTTCCATCCCACGCTACCTCAGGTTCTTTTCCCAGGGGAGCATTTCAGTTCAAGGCCTCCCTTTGGACTGTTCTCGTACCTCAGGTTTTACCAAGTGCTTTGCAGTAGTGGCAGCGGCCTGAACGCCAGGACCACTCACGTGTTCCCCTACCTCGATGACTGGCTCCTGTCAGTCCCCGCCAGGGAGCAACTGGAACTTTCCTTTCCACAACCATGGACCTTTTGTGCAAGTGGAGATTATGGTCAGTTACTGCAAGTCCCATCGTGCCGTCTCCCAGAGTCTCCAGTTCATTGAAGCTGTGCTGGACACAGCCCAGGGTATAGCTTTTCTCCCTCAGGACAGGGCGGAAACCTTCAGCAGCAGGCTCACATGATAGCCTCCGCAGGTGGTTATGGCCAGGCCAGTTCTCCAGCTCCTTGGCCTTATGGCAGCAGCCATCCCACTGTCTCCCTAGCCAGGCTTCACATGCGCATATTGCAGAGGACATTCAGGGTGCAGTGGGATCAGAGGTCGGATGACATAGACCACAAGGTCATGGTCTCCAATTCGATGTAGCCGGATCTACTGTGGTGGCAGGATCTCAGCAACCTTACAAGGGGTCCTTTTCAGTTCCCTCCCACCATCCAGCCCCTGACTACAGACACTTCAGGGACGGGCTGGGGCCTCATCTGAGACTCACAGGACCCAGGGTCTGTGGTTTCAATCAGAACTCTCCTTCACATAAACATGTTGAGATGAGGGCAGTGCTGTATGCTCTTCAGGCCTTCCAGCACTTGCTCAGCCAGGGTCCACTATTAATCCAGTCAGACAACATTTGTGTAGTCTGGTACTTCAACAAGCAGTGGGCACTCTCTCGTATCCCTCTGCAGGGATGGTCTGTGAATGTGTAATTGGGTGGTCCTGCATCGAATACACCTCACAGCTGTTCACGTTATGGGCATTCAGAACATCCTGGCAGACAGTCTCAGTCGCACCAGAGTGAGAGCCACGAATGGGAGCTCAAGCAGGTGGTGGTGGTTGAAGACATATTCGACCTATTTATTTATTTATTTAAAAGTTTTACCAGGAAAGACATACTGAGCAGACTACCGCTCGATTCCAGATGACCTATGGGGTCATCCAGACCTGGATCTGTTCGCCTCCCATACAATACAAAACTACCCAGGTTTTGCTCACTTGCTCCTGGGCATGGTGTTTTTGGTGAGATGCATGATTCTCTGCTGGACAGTGAGATTTTGTATGCCTTCCTCCCTTTCCAGTTCTACAGGTAGTGCTGCTCAAGTTGCAAGTGAAGTGGGCTCACATAATTCTGATCGTCCCGTATTGGCCTCCCAGATTTGATTTCCGCTCTTTTAGCAGCTTGCAGTGGAGCTCCGGTTCCCTGCCCTCTGCCACAGTCTCTTGACTCAGGAGAGGGCACGCTGGGTCCATCTGGGGTTAAGATCCTTCACCTTCACACGTGGCACCTTCTGACATAGCTGCACACACTATGAGTCTCCTCTGAGTGGCTCAAGTCCTTGTGGAGGCTAGAACGCCCGCTAGAATCACTTATGCTATGAAATGGAAGCGTTTCTCCATTTGGGCCACTTCCAGAGATTGGGACCCTTTCTGGTGCCCTGTTCTCCAGGTCCTGGAGTAGTTCCTTCATCTCTCTGACCTGGGCCTGAGTTACTCTTCACTGAAGGTTCACCTGTCTGCTATTCCTGCCTACCACACCTTGGTAGAGGGCAAAGCTGTTGCTCAACTGGAGGTCTCCAAACTTTTCTGAAAGGGATCCTCCACCTGAAGCCCCCGTGCACAATCCAATACCCCCATGGGATCTGAATTTTATGTTAGAAAACTTACCCTGCCTCCTTTTGAACCGGCTGGTAGTTGCAATATGCACTATTTGTCTTGGAAAGTGCTCTTATTAGTTGCGGTTACTTCTGATCAAGGATTTCTGAGCTTCAGGCCGTGATGTATAAGGAGCCTTATTTGATTTTCCACAGAGACCGGGTGACTCTGCATACCAATCCTCAGTTTTACCAAAAGTGGTTTCTGAGTTCACATTGAATCAGTCCATTCAACTACCAGTGTATTACCCCAAATAATCCAATCAGGGGAGGCAATTCTGTATACTTTGATGTCCACAGGCTGTCCAGCGTAATCAACTTTATGTCTCTTTTGCCCAAGAGAGAGGGTGTGGCAGTTTCCAAACAGTTTCTATCTAAGTGATTACAAACTGCATCGTGTTTTGCTACCAGAAGTATGGTAAGACCCTTCCAGGTCAGGTTAAGGGCATTCTACTAGAGGCATGGCTGCTTCTGCTGCTTGTTTCCAAATATGTTAGCAGCTGACATCTAAAGGCAGCCACTTGTAGTTCCATCCACACTATCACCAAACATTACATCCTAGTCATTGCTTCTGGGCAAAGGGCAGGTTTTGGACTAGCTGTCCTACAGGGCCTTCTGTCATAATCGTCTGCCCTTTCAGCAGACCTTTCCTGCCGCCTGTGTTTTCAGTTCCTCTGATTCACAGTGCTTGGGACTCAGTCTCAAGGTGATTACCACTGCAGGAGCTCTCTCAAGTAACATAGCACAGTTGCATAAGAACTTCACTCAGAATAGCAGATTCGAGAGGCTCTTGCAGAGGTAACCTATTTTCCTCCTCCTTCCCCATCTTTTGTTGCGCTTCTTCTATGGGGCTATTTGGCCTCAAGAGCCTCTTCTTTTCCATTTTCCTGTTGCTCCTTTCCAGAAGTCTCTGGTGGGAGAACTAGAAGGCAGGCGTGGGGACCGCAACTATAAGTGTCATGCTGACATCGGTCATGTGGCGTGAGTGGACGGTCCCTGTCAGATATTGCTAGCTAAAGTTTCTGTGTGGTACTGACACCAGGGGTGCACTTCTCAAGGTGATTGCCTACTGCAAGTGCGCCTCTCAAAGATCTACTGTTACGGTAAGTTCTTACGTAACTGTACTTTCTTTAGGAGAAAATAGGACATAGAATCATAGAAGTTGTCGGCAGATAAGGACCGCTAGGCCCATCCAGTCTGCCCGTAGGCTCTATACATTGTATGTGGCCACTGATCCTATGTGATCAATGGCTTTTCATCACCCCCTCCTCCCTCCAAGTTTCCCTTGTGCCTGTCCCAGGCATGCTTAAACCCAACACTGTGCTTGCCCCCACCATGTCGTGACTACCATTTCTGTGTAGGAAAAACTTCCTCACATTACCTCTTAATCTACCCCATTCCAATTTCATATTGTGCCGCCTTGTTCGAAGTACTTTTTCTACATTGAAAAGGTCCCTCACCTGCACCTTGTTTATGCTTTTGAGGTACTTGAAAGTTTCAATTATGTGCCCCCGCTGTTTCCTCTCCTCCAGTGAGTACATATTGAGGTCTCTTAGTCTCTCCTCATATGTTTTGTGGTGCAAGCCCTGCACCATCTTTGTTGCTCTCTCTGGATCGTCTCTACATTAACTATGTCCTTGCACAGGTGTGGCCTCAGAACTGTACACAGTACTCCATGTGATGCCTTACCAGTGTATTATACAATGGCATCACCACCTTCCGCCTCCTACTAGTGATACCCCTGCCTATGCACCTCAGCATGCCACTAGCCCTTCCTGCTGCCTTTGTGCACTGCTTTGATCCCTTAAGGTCATCAGAGATGATAACCCCTAGGTCTCTTTCCTCTTTGGTGACAGTCAGCCTCCCCGCCAACCTGTAGCTTTCCTAGGTTCCCTCTACCCAGGTGCATTATTTTGTACTTCTTTGAATTGAACCTCAGTTGCTACATCTCTGACCGCCTTTCAAGCTTCTCCAGGACCCTCTTCATTTTCTGCACCCTTTCTGGAGTATTCACCCTGTTGCAGATCTTGGTGTCATCTGCAAACAGGCAGACCTTTCCTTCCAGCCCTCTGCAATGTCACTAATGAAGACATTGAACAGGACTGGTCCTAGTACTGATCCCTGTGGTCACCCCTCTCCCCAGATTATACCCCATTTACCACCACCCTCTGTCTCCTGTCTGTTAACCAGATTCTAACCTAGTTCGCCACCTTGTCTCCCATGCCTAGACTACCCATCTTGTTAATCAGCCTTCTGTGTGGGACAGTGTCAAAGACTGTGCTGAAATCTAGGTAGGCAACATCTACCACCCTCCCAATTTATTTCGTAGTCACCCAGTCAAAAAATCTATTAGATTCGTTTCATATGACTTTTCCTGCTGTGAATCCATGTTGCCTCAGATCCTGAGCATTGCTGGATTCCATATGTGCCACTATCCTTTCTTCAGCAGTGTCTCCATGATCTTTCCACCACTGAGGTGAGATTGACTGGTCTGTAGTTCCCCGCTTCCTCCCTACTGCGCTTTTGGCAAGTGGGACTACATGTGCCCTCCTGCAGTCCTCTGGAGCGACACCCATGTTGAGTGACTCTGTGAACAGGGCCACCAGAGGCTGCTAGTTCTCTTCTCAGCTCCTTGAATATCCTAGTTTGGATGTCATCTGGCCCCATGTCCTTATCCACCTTCAGCTTTGTAAGTTCTTTCAGAACTCTCCACTGTGAATGGACTAGTGTCCACTTCTTCCCTCCCCCAATTGCCTCTGCAACCCAACTGTGGTCCTTGACCTCCCCTCCTTAGTGAATACTGAGCAGAAGTATTTGTTCGGTATTTCTGCCTTGTCCTGATCCCTCCTTACACTCTCCTTCTCCCTTTGAGCCTCACAACCACCCCCCTTTTCTTCTTTCACTGATGTACCTATAAAATGCCTTATCCCCTTGGTGTTTACAGACTGTGCTAAGCCCTCTTGTGTCTCATGACTTCGCCCTCCTAACAGCCTTCCATGCTTTCCTTAGACATTCAAAGTACACCTCACTGTCCTCCTTCCTTTGGGTCCCCTTATGCTTCCTGAAACTCAGCCTTTAGCCCTGACTTTGTCCCCACCTTTTGGAGAACCATAGTGGTTTCTTCTCTTTCCTTTGGCCACTATCGTAACGCATTGGTTTGTTATATCCACTATGGCTCCTTTCAGTTTCTCCCATTGTTCGTCCACCCACTCTATTATCTCTCCCTTCCCAGGACTGCTTGTATACATCTACCCATTTCAGTGAAATCTGCCCTCCTGAGATCTAAATGCGCTTGCCCTTGTGTATGGCTTAACTGAGTCCATGTGTCCATGCTGAACCACACCATGTGGTGGTCACTGGACCCCAGCTGCCCTTTCACCTGTATTTCTTTGACTCTGTTCCCACTTTTCCATACCAGGTCCAGAATTGACTTTTCCTGGTTGGCTCATGCACCAGCTGCCTGAGTCCAGCTCCCTGCAGGGATTCCAGGATGGCTGTGCTTTTGACTGAAGCTGCCACCTGGGTGGCCCAGTCCACATCTGGCATATTGAAATCCCCCAGCAGCAGGATTTCGCCTTTAGCTGCCATGTCATGTTAGTTCTCCACTAGTTCCCTGTCAGTTTCCTCCTCTGTGCTGGAGGTCTGTAGATCATCCCTGTGTATTGCAGTTCCATTCTCAACACGCAGCTGTACCTGCCTCTAAGCCTACTCCTATCCTCCCAGACAAGGCTCATTGAGCAGCCTCTCTGACCTTCTGTCCAGCTCTACCTTTACTTGCTACTATGTTCCCCACTCCTCTTCTGATACCTCCCACCCAGCCTTACCTTTATTCTGCCCACTGAATCAATCTCCATGTAACTACTGTATATTGTCTACTCTGTAAATTGCACATGTAAGCCTGTTTGTATACTGTGTTTGACAAATGCCTGCATTTTCTGGCTGCTTCCTAATTGTTCTCAGATGTTTTGTCTGCTTGGTTGGTTGTTTTCCTGCACTGTTTTGTCCTCACTGTGATGAGGTACCTTTGTAAATGAGCCTCTGGTTCAAAGGTTGTTAAACTGATGTTCCAATAAATAAATAAATAAATAAAAATAATTCCCTGGGTCCAGGGTGAACCACATTACCTTGGCCTCCCCTGTCTTCCTGAACTTCTGTAGCCTTTATACCATCTCTGATGTACAGAGCCATTCCCTACCCTTTTACCCTTCCTGTCCCTACTGAACAGTGTATAGCCTGGTACATTGACTTCCCAGCCATGATTGGCAGAGTACCACGTCTCTGTTATTGCTGCTGTGTCAAGGTCTGCATCTGCCAACAAGGCCTCCGGTCTGGAACCTTATTTCTAGGCTACGGGCATTCGTTAACATGACCTTCCATGTTTTACAGTCTGCCCTCCTCTGCTCTTGTACTCCTCTCCAGCATCTCCCGCCCCCGACCCCGGTTTACTTTCCTATATGCTCTTGCCTTCCCGTATCACTCACTATACATTCTTCACCTGCCTGCCCTTCCTGACTGCTTCAGCTGTTCCTGTAGTCATCTTATGTTCCTGCATGTTCCAGTGGGGGGCGGTGTTCCTAAGCCTCCTGACCCTCCTGGCTTCCCCTTGCAGAGTTTAAATGCTCACAGCTGAAGCATTTAAACTTCTCACAAGGGACCAAGGTCCCTTCTTGGACAGATGCAGGCTGTCCTCCTTATATAAACTTGCATCTGCCCAGGTCGAGCCCCAGTCCACTATGAAGCAAAACCCCTCCCTCCCACCAATCCTTCAACCAGGAGTTGAAGGTACTGATGTCGAGTATCATAGCTTCCCTGTGCCCTGGACAGGTAGCACCTCGAGAATGAGACGGAGTGTGCTGTCTGTTTCAGGATCCCCCAGCTTCCTGAAATCCTCCTGGACTCTGTCTAACTCCACCCTTCTCTTGGCCAAGTCATTGGTCTCCAGGTGGACAATGACATCCAGCTGCTCCCTCCTAGCTATTGCCATAGCGATCCTATGGATCTGCTTCCCATCCCTCCATGCAGTACTTCCTGGGAGGCACTTGACCTCCCTCTGTCCCCTGTTAGATGTCCCTAATTCCACTCCCCGGACAGTGGGGTCCCCACTGGGAGAAGCTTCCCTCTCCCTCTGGGGTCCCCTGCCTCCCTTCCTGGGGATCCAACCTGGAGGATCCTCCCATCCTCCCTGGTCCAAGCCTTGAGTTCCTGAGTGGGCCTTTCCCATTCCTCCAAAACAGTGTCAGAGTTACTAAGCGGGACCAGTTGGAGGATGTCCTTCCGACCCCTCCTCACCCTCCCTGAGCCCACCATAGTCCAATAACCCTCTTCCCTGGCATCCTTTGAGGGACAGGTTGTGGACCCAGTGGTCTCTGGGTGGGTGTGGATGCTGCCTTCAGCTTGGCCAACTCTGCTCGGAGACAGGCAACCTCTTCCCTCAGCCCAGAGAGGTGCCTGCAGATAGAGCAGCATCGCAACCCCCAGAATGTCTGCTCTGAAGACAACTGCTCCACAACCACTGCACTGCACCACTCCCATCAGATAAAGATAGATGAGTAAGGTCAAAAATATAATATTTATTGGATAGACAGAGGGTTGGCACCTGTCACATCTGTTGAAATAAAGAGAAAATAGGTTAGTAAGGTGACAAATAGTAGCAAGAATAGAGACAGTGCCTCTGGTGGTCGAGACTGTGATTACAGAGTATAATGTGCTGAGATGCAGTTTTGTCTAGCCTCCCATCTAAAGGTGGTATTTCATTTTTGCAGTCTATTTACCCAGGATAGCCAACTAAGATGCATCATCTTATTTACATTGGGTTCCTACCTTTTCCCAAGTTTGCTGCTAGTCAGGTGCTTAACTGACTGGCTCAAAGTCACACTGTGAGTAAGTGGCTCTGTTGGGTTACAGTTGCTGCTGGAATGTAATACTTAATTCCCAAGAATGGCATTTATTCTGTGGTTCATAATTCAGTTCGTACAAGTTGTATATTCACTGAATGAGTAAAGATGTAACAATCCCAAAGCCTTGTCTGACTCTTGTCTCTTCTTTGCTCTTGTTTTTAGCTGACCAGCTGGTTGAGGAGGCACAGTGGAGAGTGAGGGAATTGAAACAGACATGTGAGAGTGACAGCAGCCAGGAAGCAATGGTAAGAACAAAGTTAGCTACTCTTGTGTGTCCCAAATCATTGCAAACCCAGGATACTCCTCATCAACCTGTGGGTGCTGTCTGTGTTCAGTAATGACTGGCAGCTGCAGGGTGAGGCACCTCAGGGTTAGGTCAGCCAGTGGCCGGCCTGCATTAAACCAGGGTAAGATCGATTGGTTATTCAATTTTAGCAATGTGATTTTGACAGTGTCCAGTGCTGGAACTTCTCTGAATCAGTCGTCTCCATTCAGTCTCCACTATTTCAGTCCCTATTAATGGGTCTGGACCAGAGGCACTAGGTCATCATGGGAGGAGATCTTTGGCTAGGGGCCAACAGTGGCTACTGGGCACAGCATCTGTGCTCTCCATGTGGTGTAGTGCATGCCAATAACCCATTGATGGCTCCACGCCAGCTTCAGTTCTGTTCTTCTTGCCGTCGAGTGCACGTTGTGGGAGTAGACTCCTCAGTTAACCCATCACCACTATTTTGGCTGCATCACTGCATTTTTCTGTAGTACAGTGTTGTTCTTCTTTCTTCATTTATTTCTTTCCGATGATGCCACCACAGTCTCTATGAAAGGGGCCTGGAGAAAAGAAAAAGGAAGCCACTCATTATGGATTGGTGCTCCTTTGGGGACAAGATGGCTTTGACGGATCAGCATCATGTCTGTGAGGCCTGTGTTGGACCACAGCATGACATGGATGCTTGTGATGCCTGATTCTCTATGGACCTTCTACTCTCGAGAAAAACCACGTGTTGAGGTGGAGTTGCCCAATCCTTACCTTAAGTGGTGGGCATCACATGAGTCTCCAAGGTAAGATAGCTAGGTCCTTCCCTGGGCCTCTTCTAGGAACCTCTGGTTCCAAGGAAATACAGGGTACTCCTGACCTAACAGCACTGAGGCGTTAGAGACTGTGGTGGACAGTGGAGTCCTTCTGGGCAGTCGGCTGAGAACCCTCACAGTCTGACTGCCTCAAGCAACAGACATCCCTAGTCATGGGGCATAGGCTATATGCCTGGTGGACACCTGAACACCATCTCTTGGCGCGCATGTGCTGTTGTCACTGTTCACAGTGACAGTGCAGCAGGAGATACTAGTCATCATGCCACAGTGTCGGAGGAGGGCTTGGCACTGAGGCCGATGCTAGTGCTGGCTCAAGGTCTTTCCCACCCATGGTGTTGCTGACAGTACCAGGAGGGAGACAACTCTGAGTCTGGAGGCGGTGCTAGCATCGCCAAGGTGTTGGGCCTAGGTCTGGCTCTGAGCATGGTGCTGACAGAGATGTTGACCTGATGCAGGTCCCTGACTCAGGTGTTGCCTGCAGCACTGAGGAGGTAGATGATGCTGGGGCAGAAGTCACCACCGACATGTCAAGGATAGAAACATAGAGTTGATGCCAGATAAAGACCGAAGGCCCATCCAATCTGCCCATTTCTTTTCTACCTTATAAATGTGCCATCTTCCTTTGCTCTGTCAGTGGCCTATCTATTCATACTCATCTGTATTGCTCCTTATGCCTATCCCATGCCTGTTTGAAGCCCTGCACTGTATTCATATCCATCACTTCCTGAGATAGGCCGCTCCATGCATCCACCACCCTTTCTGTGAAAAGAACTTCCTCACATTACCCCTTAATCAGCCTCCCTCTAATCTCATGCCTTGTCCTCTTGTCCTGCTATTTTTCTTATATTTAAACATGTTAGACTCTTTCACCTTGTTAATGCCCTTAAGGTGTTTGAATGTTTGATCATATCACTCTCTCCCTCCTTTGCTCTAGGGTGTACATATTGAGTTCTGTTAATCTGTCCTCATATGTTTTCTGATGCAGTCCCTGCACCATTTGGATGATGTCAGCTACAGCAAGAAGGTGCCTGTCCCAGGACATCAATCAAAACTGAGTTTGGTGCTGGAAGCATCACGACTCAAAGCTAGATATTGACCCTGGGCCAGGTTCTCTCCAGAGCCCCGTGTTGAGTAGGGATGGGCGGGTACTAAAATACCTGACCACCAAGACAACCCAGGGTACTCCAAAATTACCCCAAAAACCCCAGATGAAAACTCAGTAGTCAGGGTCGGGTAGTCACTACCTGACCCGCTCAACTACCCTATCACCTGACGCTAACCATAACAAAATCATATAAAGACTGTTTTTGTGCAACTCTTACTGTTACACTGTCTGTTTGGTGCCCCAACTGCGTTATACCCATGGGGGCATTATTGAGGTAGGTATGAGAGGCACAGGCTCTCTAGTGAGCCTGTGCTGTTTCCAAAGTATACCCATGGCGGGCATTGCTGAGGCAGGTACAAGAGGCACAGCTGCTGTGAGTGAGCCTGCTGCTGTTTCCAAAAATTATACCTATGGCGGGCATTGCTGAGGTAGATATAAGAGGCTCAGCTGGTCTTAACGAGCCTGCTGCTGCTTCCAGAAATTATACCTATGGCGGGCATTGGTGAGGCAGGTATGAGAGGCACAGCTGCTCTTATCAAGCCTGCTGCTGTTTCCAAAAATTATACCTATGGCGGCATTGCTGAGGTGGTACTTAGAGAGGCAGCTGCTGTGAGGAGCCTGCTGCTGCTTCAAAAAATTATACCCAAGGACAGGCATTGCTGAGGTAGGTATGAGAGGTGCAGCTGGTCTGAGTAAGCCTGCTGCTGTTTCCAAAATATATACCCATGGCAGGCATTGCAGAGGCAGGTACGAGAGGCCCAGCTACTTTGAGCCTGCTGCTGTTTCAAAATTATACCCATGGCAGGCATTGCTGAGGCAGGTACGAGAGGCCCAGCTACTATGAGCCTGCTGCTGTTTCCAAAAATTATACCCATGGCAGGCATTGCTGAGGCAGGTATGAAAGACCAAGCTGCTCTTAGTAAGCCTGCTGCTGTTTCAAAAATTAAACCCATGGCAGGCATTGCTGAGTAAGGTACAAGAGGAGCAGCTGCTGTGGTGAGTCTGCTGCTGTTTCAAAATTATACCCATGGTGGCACTGCAGGCAAGTACGAGAGGGTAGCTGCTGTGGTGAGCCTGCTGCTTATACCAGTGGCGGGCATTGCTGAGGTAAGTACGAGGTGTAGCTGCTCTGAGTGAGCCTGCTGTTTCAAAAAATTATACCTATGGAGGGGATTGCTGAGGTTGGATGAGGTGCGAGCTGCTCTTAGCGAGCCTGCTGCTGTTTCCAAAAGTAATACCCATGGTGAGCACTTCTGAGGTAGGTACGAGAGACACAGCTGCTGTGATTGAGCCTGCTGCTGTTTTAAAAAATTATACTCATGGTGGGCATAGACCAAACTTACATAATATAAACTGATGACTGACAAAAGAAAACTTAGTACTAGCGTTGCACATGTGGCTGGCATGGATGGTTCCATTTGTTTCAGATACAACCTAGTCATCATATTCAGTATCACTGTTTGCAGGCCATTGTTCATTTTCAGGCTCAGACTCACATGAATCAGTGTTTGTGACAACTGGAAATCGTCAGCATTCATTCTGAGAAATGTAAGCTGCTTTCATTTTGTAGGACTTAGCAGTGTTCTGTGGTCAGTGACTGTTCCTGGAGCTGTACCAAATATGCATTCTCAAATACACTTGAAGGTGGACAACTGAGGTAAATTATTGCAAGATTTGCTATTTCTGGCCATTCCAATAGAGTAATGGATCTTCCTCGAGACCAGTCACGGTATGGTCTGCAAAGTACTCCAGGATCATTTGCTGCGTGAGACGGTTACCAGTCTGGCAGATGAATCTGCTGCACTTTCTTTATAGGATACCAGTCCATGTTGTTTGCAGGCGACCTAGAAGTGATTTGCCTATTCTGACCCTGAACATAGGATTCGAGTACCTATACATGTCATTTTCCTCGCTGATGACACTGCCGACTGTGAAGAATTGATAGATGTGCTGTTGTCTGCACCAGAAGTGCACTGTGATAGTTTGGCAGGGTTTGACTGCTGTACATCAGTTAATGGTGTTTGTAGGGCAATGTCACATTTGGTTAGTAGAAGGTCTCAATAGTACTCAGTGTCTTCCCTGCAGGAAGGATGGCTTCAGTGTTCCACTTGAAGCGGGATCTAGCAACATAGCCAACACATAGGTGTCATTCTTAAACATGGCATTTATTCTCTGATGAGTCAACAGTCTGAGACTCAAGTCATTTGCCAGCATAATAGCAGTGGTGTTGTCTTTTGACTGAAACTCTTTCTTTATGTCGTCAAGGAGAATGTGAAGAAATGTGATTTGAGGAAGAATTTGACTCAGAGTTGCACTGTCTGCACTGACATCACGTGTGGCAGCCTCAAAATGGCTCCAAAAGGTGACCAAGATTCCAGCAGAGTCCAGCTGCTGGAACTGAACGTGATGTCTACTTTACGTATTTGATTCTGCATGGTGTAGCCATATACAGTTTTTTCTGTTCAAGAAGCCTTTCCAACATGTAAAATCTTGAATTCAACTTCTTGCTTTAAGTAAGTTGTTTGACCTTTGCAGCCCTTTCAGGATTTTTTGAGCTTTCAGAGTGGCTGAAATGCCCACTTATTTTTCTAGCAAGACCTAACAGGTTTTCAACATTTCTGTTTTCATTTAAGAAACCATGAATGAGAAGACTTAAACAATGTGCAAAACAAGGTATGTGATGGTAGTTGCCATCTTTAACGGCCTTGACTATGTTGGCACCACTATCTGATATTATGAACCCTGGAGATAAGGAATATAGAGTAAGCCATTTCTAGAATTGATTTTGCAGCTCCTTCAAAATATTCACAGCAGTGTGGTTTTCTTCAAAAGAAGGCGGTGACACATAATGTAGCCTGCTTCCTACTACTTACGGTAGAGTGGAAATTATTACTTTCGACTGAAAACTTGCCCAATGAACTGTAACAGTCATGTAGTCAATTGTTTGGTTGTGGACCATACTGTATATCCATGGTTTACATGAACCTGCTTCACCTCAGAGAGTTTCAACTGTTTAGTGACTGCACTGTACACCAAGTCATACAACTGTGGAACAGCCTTTTTGAGACATATGTTCGAGAGGGAACAGTGCACCATGATTCAATCCAGTTCATGAAGCTGAGGAAACCTTTCTGGGCAACAAAAGCAAAGGGATCTGACAATCAGCCACCAGCTCTGCAATGGCTTTATTTAACAGCTGGCATGTTGGATGCTTATGGGCAAATTTGTATGTCCTCACAACACTTTCTTTTAATGTTAGTTGAGGAGAGTGACGATATATTTTTAATTTTGAGGTGCTGGTACTTAACATACCTTTTCAGGTGGAGTACTACTGTGGGATTTTTCAGTACCTGATGGTGTCAGAAGAAAATAATCTATGTTTGTCTGGGAAGACTGCAAGGACACATAAAGTGATTCAGTGTCAGTTTCTGCTTCTAATTTATTGTCACTATGTTCACCGCCACCACCACCTCCACTGCCGCCCATACCAACCACACTGTCCCTTGCCCTGCCCATACCAACCACACTGTCCCTTGTCCTGCCCCACTCAGTTGGGTGTTTTGCCTTGCATGTCATGTCATTAGTGATGTTCCAAAATGTCCCGCTTTGCCACCATGACTGACACTCTTTTGCACAGACTGCATACAGCTCGAGAGTTGTCTGCAAGGTCAGTGTAAACTAAATTCAGCTGGCCTGGTGGCGCTGAAGGTTGAGCAGCTGGACACCACACTCGCGCTATGCCAGTGACCTGAGTTCGAGAATGAGCCTGGGTTGTCAGGGGTCAGCCAGGGGAGGCGGAGCTGGATTGAGCCACTGTGTGGCAGCTTTCCTCTCCTGGGGAGGTTCAGGCACCCTAGGATGCAGTGTGGGAGGGAGGATGCCATTAGGCACTTGACTGCAGCCATGTCCTCAGCTCGACTACATGCCTGGACCACGTTCCTTCTCACCGCGTCCTCTTGGGTGGGGACATGGAGTCCTTAGCTACTTCCACAACCACAAAATCCCATCCCCACTGCCATGCCGTATGATCCCCATGGGGGGAGACAAAGCCTGGATGTCTGGTACACCACCGTGGAGCCCTTGCTGGCAGATGGGGACAAAATATGCCATTTAAAAAAATAGTAAAATAAATTCCATACTAAAGATTTACCCTTTGTGCTTTGTACTATGGCAGGCACTATTTCTTCATGATCAAGGGACCTGTAAGAAACCCTATACTGCCATTTCCTTCTTCACGTGAATTTTTCCATTCATCGTCATCTTTTTATGTCATTATTTTATTGGTATCATGTTCATACAGTAAGATAAACATTGTTGTTACATTGATCCAGGACATCTTTCCGTAACTTTTAAAATTCCTTTACAAGTTAGGAACTACACTATTTTAATTTTTTCTTATCAAGTCTGTTACACTTTTCTTTAAATTAACAGGCCTTCTCCATGTAAAGCTTTGGGATGTCCACTGTGTGTGTGAGAACCAACAAGATCCACATGACCAATACAGTGACCAGAATAAAAATGTACTTGTGTTTCTTTGCAAAACATTGTGAACCTCTGGAAAGAACATTTTGTGTGGGAAAGAGTGAGGTCGTCCTTTGGTCCTGTGCCTGGTGTCCCTTCTCGTGAGGGCTCACTTTTCAGCAGTAACTCAAGGAACAAAAGCAGGGTAGTTGGTAATTGATATATCATCCATTTGTGTCATCTAGTGTGAAGATTTCCACCCTGTCCTTCAGCCTGGCTGATAATCTCTCCAGTGCGTAGCATCGTCATCTTATTCTTACGTTTAGCATATGATTTTTTCTGCACTTGCCTCTCATGCCCTACAGTGGCATCCTCTCCAACCCCTCATCGAAAGTAGTACACCTCATTGCCACAAGATTCAGAAGAACTGGAAGTGCTCTCATCATCATCATCAGGTGGGACATAGCCTAGGCTATTCCATTCCCAGTCTTCACTATTACCACAATTTATATCAGCATTCACTGCCTCAGTATCTGAGGTTGTATTTAAGGAGGATGCCTCCCCTCCTTGCATGCTGTTTCAGCAACTGGAAGTCTCCTGGCACATGTGGCAAAACATTTGATACCTCTACGAGTAACTCCTGTCAGTTCTTTTAAACTCTACTATCATTTCATTGGTAACATGCTTTTTGGTTCAGGAGGATATTTAGTGCCAGTCCTGGTAATGTTATTGTTATTATTGTCTCTATGTTCTTCATTAGTGCTAGCATTTCTACTGTCCACATCTTTTTCAGTTGCACTTGCACCACTGTGCTTCCTTTTAGTAGGCGTAGTCTGGGAAATCTGAGACATAGTAGACACAGCCGTGGCTTTCGCTATGCCACAGAGAGACAGCACACGAGTGTAGCTATGACAGATCTCAGGGCACCTAATCGGCTAACAGACAGTGTAATACAGCCTAAATGGCTTTCGCTATATTGCAGAGAGACACAGAGTAGCTATGTCACATACAGGGCTCAAGGCACCTAAACAGGCTAACAGACAGTGTAATACAGCTTAAATGGCTTTCACTATACTGCAGAGACACAAAGTTGCTATGTCACAGACAGGGCTCGTGACACCTAACAGACAGTGTGTAATACAGCCTAAATGGCTTTCACTGTACTGCAGAGAGACAGAGTATATATCACAGACAGGGCCTGGGGCACCTAACAACAGACACTGTGTTTACAGCCTAAGTTGCCTTCACTATACTCGGGGCATCTAACAGACACTGTAATACAGCCTAAATGACTGTCGCTATACTGCAGAGAGACACAGAGTAGCTGTGTCACAGACAGGGCTAGAGGCACCTAACAGACAGTGGGTAATGCAGCCTAAATTACTTTTCACCGTGCAGAGACACACAGAGTAGCTATGTCACAGACAGGACTCGGGGCACCTAACACACAGTGTTTAATACAACCTAAATGGCTTTCACTATATTGCAGAGAGACAAAAGTATATGACTCAGGCGGCTCGGGGCACCTAACAACAGACAGTTTGTTTACAGCCTAAGTGGCTTTCATTATACTGCAAAGACACACAGAGTAGCTGTCACAGACAGGGCTCGGGGCACCTGACAGTGTGTAATACAGCCTAAATGGCTTTCACTATCCTGCAGAGAAACACAGAGTATATGTCAACGGCCCAGGACACCTAGCAACAGATAGTGTGTTTACAGCCCAAGTGGCTTTCACTATACTCGAGGCACCTGAGGCACCTAACAGACACTGTGTAATACAGCCTAAATGGCTTTCGCTACATTGCAGAGAGACACAGAGTAGCTGTGTCACAGACAGGCTCAGGGAATCTAACAGACACTGTGTAATACAGTCTACAGGGCTTTCACCATACTGCAGGGGAGACACAAAGTAGCTATGTCACAAACAGGGCTTGGGGCACTTAATAGCCAGTGTATGATGCAGCCCAGATGGCTACTGCAGAGACACAGAGTTGCTGTGTACAGACAGGGCTCAGGGCACTTAACAGGCAGTGTAAAATACAACCTTAATGGCTTTCACTATCCTGCAGAGACACAGAGTAGCTATGTCGAGGCAGGGCACCTAAAAGACAGTGTGTAAAATACAGCTTAAATGGCTTTCACAGTTGCTGCCAGCAACGAGCGCCTCCCTTCTCCTTCTCTCCTGAGCACCACACTGGATCCCCAATTATTCCCCTTCAGTCATAGATACATAGACAGTGTCGGCAGATAAGAGGCCTATGGCCCACCCAGTCTGCCCATTTGAGCTTGTAAGTTCAGTTTATGTTTTCTAGAAGTCTGTTGCCCTACCCTGACCTCCAGAATTCCTTTATGTCTATCCCATGCATTCTTAAATCCTTGATTGTTTCAGCCCCTACCACTTCCTCTGGCAGGGTGTTCCACTTGTCCACCACCCATTCTGTGAAGAAATTCATTCTCATGTTTCCTCTGAATCATCCTCCCTCCAACTTCATCCCATGCCCTCTAGTCCTGGAACATCTTTTCGCTTAAAAATAGTGTTTTCCTGCACCCTGTTCCTCCCTGTAAGATACTTGTATGTCTCAATCTTATCCCTCTCTCCTCCTCTCCTCCAGGGAGTACATGTTCAGTTCCTTCAGCCTGTCTTCATAGGACTTGTGATGCAATCCATGCACCATCTTTGTTGCCCCCTCTGAACCTTCTCTACCCTGTCTATGTCCTTACGTAGGTATGGTCTCCAGAACTGTACACTGTACTCCAGGTGGGGCCTCACTAGTGTCTTGTATAGCGGAATTATGACCTCCCTTTTCCTGCTGGTGATGCCCTGCCTATACATCCCAGCATCCTATTTGCTTTACCTGCTGCCTTGTCACACTGTTTCCCTACCTTGAGGTCATCAGAGATGATAACCCCAAGATCCCTTTCCTGCTTGGTGCATGCTATATCCTCACCCCTAACTGATATATTGTGCCAGGGTTTTTGTGCCCCATATGCATTATCTTGCACTTCTTTGCATTGAATTTCAACTGCCAAACCCCTGACCATTCTTCAAGTTTTTCTGCAGGCCCTTCTCATTCTGTCTACACCCTCTGGTGTGTCTACTCTGTTCAGAGCTTTGTGTCATCAGCGAACAGTGAAATTCTGCCTTCTAGGTCCTGCGCAATGTCACTGATGAAGATGTTGAATAGGACCGGTCCCAGCACTGATCCCTGTGGTACCCCACTGGTCACTCTTCCCTCTGTGGAGTCCCCAACCCTTGCTCCTTTGTGGACTCAGTTTTATGCTTTTTTTTTTTTTTTAAGTTTGAAACTTTTTATTTTCACTGTGGCTGCAGAGCAAGCCGATTCCTCCCTTTCCAAGAAAGTCTGCATCTATCTGCGTGCTCACACAGCAGATATGGAGCATAGACACTAGCACTGACCAATTGGATTGTCAGGCTGGTGTCATGTGCTCCTTCTGCTCTCTGGACCACATAGATTGCCTGTAATTCCTGATTACATCTTCGGAAGAGTCCCAGAACCCCACAGGCTGCCTGTAATGCTGGTTAAAATTTAAATGACCCATTACCCGACCGTTACCTATGTCAGCAGTACCCGATCCACGATGTACACTGTTATGTTGGGTAGGGTAGTAAATTACCCAACTACCCTACCTGGCAAAAATGACTACACGCTGCCTATCTGCTCCAGCTACCCAATGGGTAGCCCATCCCTAGTGTCAACATCACCACCAGTGAGGACCGGGTCACCCCATGTGAACTGTATGGTTCTGGTCTCCTCACTTGGGGATTTCTCCCCAAGGAGACTAATTAGAGCACTTCTCTGGTGTATGGAGACACCCTTCAGGCAACTGTGGTTGATCCTCCCTCGGATGAGTCCATGACCAGAGTTCTGCAGCCTAGACCAAGGCCCTTGAGACCTGGAGTCTCAATCTCCACACACACACACACACACACACACACACACACAACACACACACACCAGAGGGGCCTCGGTGCTTCTTGGAGAGGATGCTCTCCTTGCTGGGCCCTTTGGGGCCATTGACATTGATTAGCACTGGGAATGGGTCAGCGCCATCAAAGATTGGCATAGGGAGTTAGACAAGGCCATGTCTGTTGTCAAAAGTGGTTTTGCCATTTAGAGAATGTCACCTGGATTAAAACCTAATTCCGCCCAAAGACCTACTCTCACTAGTGCATGCCTTTGAGCGTCTAGGCTGGACTACTGTAATGCCCTATACTTCAAGGTCAGTGGAGGGATCCTCCGACGACTGCAGCTGGTGCAGAATGCAGTGGCCAGGTTGATGACAGGCCTGCCCAGGTCCTGTCATGTAACCTCAGTCTGTGAGATCTGCATTGGCTGCCTGTCAGGTGGAGGATTATCTTCAAGGTGGGCTTGCTCACCTATAAGGCCCTATACAGTTAATGCCCTGGCTGTCTGTCTGACCTCCTTACTCATGCCATCCCTGTATGCTCCTCCATTCCTCCACCAAGGACCTCCTAGCGATTTCAAGGACCAGGCTAAAACCTCTGGTGACTGTTCATTTGAGGCGGCTGACCTGGTCCCCTGAACTTGCTCCCAGACCACTGAGGGAGGTCCCATTGGTGGAGGCATTTAAGAGGGGTCTGAAGACTCATCTGTTTAAGAAAGCATATCCTGAAAACTGATGTTTTTAATTATGATGTATTTATAATTTAAATAGATTTATTAATTTGTTGTATTTTATACTCTGTATGTTTATATGTCATTATTCTGTTCACTTGATGCACTTTCTGTAAGGTGCCAAGAGCCATTGGATTGGCGCCATATAAATAAACACTTACTTTCCTACTTACTGATTTGTCACCAGTACCAGCCCTGTGTGGAGCCAGGGCCTCATCTCCATCCTCATTCTCCTTAGAGGACAATGAATCATCTGTACACCTGGCATCTTCTGTTGAGCACACCCTGTACCAGCTATTCCTAGTGGAGATACTCCAAGTGCTCGAGCTTCAGGCTTACATTAGTCGCAATCTGGCAGCCCTGCCATTAGGACTCATTAGAATTCCCAATATCTATACAGTGGCCTTTCCTCCATGCACTAGAGCCATGGAGGAGGCATCAGGCTTTGTGGTGGTGTCCCTCCACCACCTGCCATCCCCAGGGCCCTCCTCATGCGGAATTGGGCACCCACAAGGTTTGCAGATGATATACCTCATCCCACTTTGGGGTTTCAGGTACTGCATACCCCTTCAGGGCCACAGAGCCTTACACTTGACTGACCTTCAGATACAGACTTTGCCCACACACATGCACTTAGAAGGAGGTTGTTTTTACCTCAGCACATGGCCTTATGTGTGTGTCAGCACACCAGGCCTATATGTTAACCTACAGCCGTCGTCTATGGTTGCAGCAGCATAGCCTTCTAGCTGCAATGTCACACTGTGAGGCAGTCAAGCAAGCTATAGACCATTCTGTCAGGGTCTGGAGGTAGCATGGCACCAAGCAAGGGCATTTATGATGCCAACAAGGTGGCGTCCAGACTGTTAGGAACAGCAGTCTGTGTTCGGCCAGACAGGTTGGCTTCATCTGTACTAGCTGGCACCTTTGGCCCATTGTAAAGTGCTTAACTTACGTTACCAGGGGCTCATTTTCGTATCCCCAAGGTCAGGTGGGGGATTTCAGGAATCCTCCTGCTCCTGTGCCACAGGAGCACCTACCTGCTCCAGCCCAGTTTCAGGTCTCATGAGACCTGTGAAGAGCCTCCACCCTCAGGAATTCTCCCCATGCTGAGGGTACATAGTTACCTTCAGGGTGAGCCAGCTCCTCCTTCAGCTTGGGAAGCTTGATACTCAGACCGATTAGTGGGACTCAGTGGAGAAGACTGATTCAGGAATATAGAAAAGTTATGTACTTACTGTAACTGGATATCATCCTGAATTTCTTCTCCATTGAGTGCCCACCCACTCACCATCCCATTTTCTAGCAGAGCTAGGGCCTCTGGGCAGCTCACCTGGGGTATGCACCTTTGGTGGTGCCATTTTGGGACCTTCTGTTACTCCCCAGTTTATCCCTCCTGCCCTACCCATAGGACTTGTTTTATAAAAAAAAAAAAAAAGAACAAAAAAAGTTCTGTACCCCTTTCTTCCTTTCCGGGTATATCCCTCATTTCTGGGTATACCCTATTAGTTCTAAATGGATCCAATTCTAACTCCACCTGACAGTAACTCTGTCTCTGGGTGTGTGCAAAGCAGTAGAATGGCACAAACTGAACTAGCCCATGGCACAGGCTATATCCCTGTTGCTTGCAGGAAGGACATGCTTCATCTTGCCACTGTGTTTTTTTTGTTTCAACTCTGATTTTATTATACGATGTTGTCAGTACATGAATAATAACATTGTAGTGTGGTATGGTTGTTTACAATAAAATACAAGACAGTGCCAGCACTTTATACTATAAGTTCACATTAATTGCAACTATCAGAATGTCCTCTGGGGAGAGGATCGAGTGTCCGATAGACTGGGCACACTGCAGTCGGGGACATTGAGAAGGGGGACGGTGTCAGGTGGCCATCCTGTGGACATGGGTGGAGACACGCACATCACACGCTGGATGGCATTGCACATCCTGTGTCTCTGGGGACAGGAGCAACAAGGAAAATCCCAGCTTGGCTAGAGACATAAAAAACTTTTATTGAAGCAGTAAAACTGTACGCCTGACGCTGCTTTCGGACAGCAATGGAAACTTGAAGTTTAGTCATAATTACAACTCTCACTGTGTTGATTTTGTAGATATCACTTTGAGTAGGAATGCTAGTGACAGGATAGAGTCTTAACCTTTTCAGAAAAAGTACAGCAGGTAACACGCTGCTTAAAGCAGACATTTGCCACCCAAACCATATAGTGAGGAATATACCTACTAAGGGTCAGTTTGTCAGAACAAAATGAATTGTACCGTGAGGGTGAGGATGAGAAGTGGGCTGCTGATCTTAGTGACAGACTTTCTAAAAGAGAGTGTAGTAATAAAACATACAAGAAGGAAAAACTTTGCTCATACACAAACCAGAGAATTACTCATGGGCCAAAAAGAAAAAGGTTTATGTGATGCAGCTAAGTTCAATTACATCACTTCATTTTCAGCCCATGCAAAAGAAATTGAGACTACTGTAAAAAACATTGGTCTGTGCTTACTGTTGACCCTGGTCTGACTGACATTTCAGTGTTTTCCCTCGAATGGTATACAGAAGAGCAAGTAATCCGGGTGACATGGTAACACATAGCCATTACAGGGAACACAGAAGAAAAATATGGCTAACACGAGGCTGCAGACTGCCATCGCTGCCATCGATATATGTACTGACCACATGTAGAGACTAGCAAAGAGTCTGGTAGTGCAGGTGTAACTCTGCAAATGGAGTGTTCCAAAGACTTCCAGGAGCTTGTTGAATGCTCCAAGCCTGAATGGTGCTTGGCATTTAAGCCATTTATCAGTGAGTGTTTTAGAGCCTCTGGTACTGTCTCTTTAAGAGCTGTCTGCTTGCAGACATAATTAGTTGTATGGGGGACTGTGTGTTTCTCCGTTTGAGTACCACTCAAGCTGCTGCCAATTCACTTCATTTTGCAGTCACTAGGAGTGCAAAGGGAACCTATCTGAAAGATGTAACTGTTTGCCAGAAATTATTTAGAGTAATAATGAAATTACAGTTTGTCTAACCTGCTTTCTTTGCAGTCAGAACTGTGTCTGCTAGTTCCCATTCTAGTTTTGAACTGCTGAACTGGACCAATCAGTGTGGGTAAGCTAGCTCTAAAATGGTGCCTTGACGAATCAGAACTTGGACCCATAATCTGAGCCAGCCACAAGAGGATTGTATGGGCAGTGACTCTGGGAGATGTAGTTTAGACGTCAGTGCCTTTTGGACCAACAGCAGCAGTCTATTGTGGTGACAGCCAATCCAGTCAAGAACTGGGAGGAACTCAAAGGAAGTGCCCGGTTTTGTCGGTTGGAGTTTCAGTTGAGCTTTGGCAGTGAAGAAGGAAGGAGCCCTGTGCTTTTCAGTGTGCAGTTTTAGTCAAAACGTGTGTAAGGCCCAGAGTTCCGGTCTGCAACTTGTGTAACAGCTTGTTAGGACTGAATCTGTCCTGTGAAAAGAATCAAAGGATCTCTGAAGAGTAGAAACCAGGCTCACCCTGTAGAAGACTGGAGGAATTGCTGAAAGTTGCACTCAGTCTGTCAGGAACTGAATCTGCTGTGTGTTCTCCTGGGTATTGTGCAGTAATTGCGATCGGGATACAGATGCAGCCTGCCTGGTATAGTGCTTTCTTTTATATGGATGTGAGAGAGGTTTGTGTACCTCAAGTGAGCCCTGCTGACATTGAAGGACCCTATCTTATTTGGAGGTCGTGAGGCCTAATTCAGGGTCGCTCCCTGTTGAATTGCCACATTAAATCCAAATGGAATTACTGTACTGCTGACTGTTTAATTCTCCTTTTCTCTGTGTGAAAGGGCCCTACCAGCTGCCACGGTTTGGACTAGCCACTAGGGCTTGGGTACCCAGGGACAGTAACTGATAGGGATAGGCCTGTGCACAGAGCCATAGATAATTATTAGAGTGATAAGCTAATTAACCTGATTTCCCTGTCCTTGTTATACCCCTAAATAAATCAGAGCTGCTTGTTTCAGCAAAGTTATACTGCCTGAGGTATTTGTCTATGTTAAAGTACTGTACTGTGATTGTTGCACTGTATCTCATTTCACAGGAGGTCCCAGTGCGGAACCAGACCTGGGGGTAAGTGTATACTGTGAAGGTAATTCTGATATATTGTGTGGGCCACTAGTGGGAAGAAAGGGGGTTGCAGTGTCCCAGAGGGCTGTGACCAAGTTAGTTTAACTATTGCAAACCCTGACCTCTGGGTGGAGGCACCGCCATTGGATCCAGGCCCCTCAACCTGTTAGTGGCAAATCAGGCAGGGGTAGTAGCCCCTGGGATAGCGCCATCTAGGGGTTACATCTTGAGGCTCACCGCTGGGATTGTGTGTCCTCTAGTGGCCATATTTAAACCACTGTTAAGAAAAAATGGGTACCCCGACAGAAGTGGCTGTGCACCGGCTGGTGGAGTGGTGTACTGGGGAGGAGATCGACCCCAAAATGCTATGCTTATCCTGGACATCCCCTGGGTATCAATACGGACACTGTGCAGGAGTACTCCAAGGTGGAAGGTTTACAAAACCCTGTGGTGGTGGGTCCATGCTAATCTGCTCACCCACACTTTCCTGGCCCTAGTAGAGTTTAAGGATCCCATAGATAGCTCCAAAGTGCCACAGACCATTACCCCAGAGGGAGCCCTCACTGCTTGGAGAGTGATAACTAAGGACAGTAAAGACCAGAGAATCAGCCCCACCACTATCTGAAACTTTTGAGGAGAAATTTGCTGAATGGTTGCTGGGAGAGGGAAAACTGTGGGACTTGAAGAAACTATTCTTGCCACCTGGGGTGTTCCTCCCCAACACCCTCTCCTGCTCCAGTGCCCGTAATGGTGGCTGAACCAATGCAGACTCCTATTTCTGCACCTGCCATTAGTCACGACTCTTACCGAAGGTTGAGGATCTTCTCTGGCACCCTCCCCACCCCCAAGGGAGGATGACTGGGAGACCTGGATAGACTATGTTGCCCCAAGTGCTAGAATGGCAGTGCTCGGAAGGCTAAAAGCCAAAAGAGGGTTAGTGAGAGCCTCCGAGGTCCTGCCCTGGCTACCATCCGTGCTAAACGGGCCAGTAACCCTGAAGCGACTGCACAGGCCTATCTTGAGGCCTTGGAGAATGTGTATGGGAGTCCAGATTCTGATGAGGACCTATGGTGGAGAGTAAGAAATGCACAACAGTACCAAGGGAGTTGTTGTCTGTGTATGTCTCGCTGGAAAAATTGTTGCAAGAATGCCTCAGAAAGGGTAGTTTGCCAGCGATTGAACTGGACCGAACCAGACTGGACAGAATCCTTAAGTCTGCCCCTTCTCAGAACTGCTGCTGCTTCAGTTACGCCTGGCAAATCGACTGGAATCCCCACCTCCTATGATGAGTTAATGAGAGAAATTGAGGAGTTGAGAAAAGGCGACCTCGGAGGTACCTGCACCAACAGCTGTGGCTACGACCGAGTGACTGAGGGTGAACCATCAAGTGAAGTTCAGGGCAGAGGTTGACAGTCAATGAGTGCTCTGACAAGAAAAAGATATGCCACAATGGGGCGAACTGTTGAGAGAGATCCGAATTAAAAACAGTCCCTTTATGAAGGCCAAGCCTGCAAGTACGGCCCTGACCTATATCCGACTGCATCTGCTATGGGGTGGGGGTACCCACCCATGTATCTCCTGCTGATAACAGCTCCAAACTCAATTCCTTGACCATGGAAGTGGAGAAACTGACGAGATGTCTCCAAATGCTTATCACGCCAGAGACAGAGATGGCACCCAGGTTTCCAGTTAGTAATACCCCGCCCTGGCTCCCAGTGTGGCGCCTCGGCCAGCTCAAACTCCAGAAAGTATGTTTTGCTATAATTGTGGGAAAGATGGGCACATGAAAAGGAATGCCAGTCCCAAAAGACACTGACAAAGTTGCATATAGGCTACAAGGAGAGCTGGGAGAAGAAATCAGTGGTTAAGAGGTGCACGACATGATCCCAGTGAGGGCACCAAAATGCTAATTCACGTCCTTTGTGGCAAGGTCAGTTGCCCAGGCCCCCACTACCGCCTCTCAGACTGGTCCAGAATAGTGGGTCCCTCCATGGAGACCACTGTAAAGGTGAATGGAGTGTCTACAAGAGCTGTATTAGACAGTGGCTCCCAAGTGACAATTATGTTCCAGGATTGGTATCAGAAGCATTTGTCAGGCGTACCCTTACAACCATTAGAAGGACTGCATGTATGGGGGTTAAGTGAGAAGGCCTACCCTATTCCGGGTATATCCAATTTGGCTGTCTTTCCCCACCTCCGTGGCTGGAGTGGCGAACAAATAGAGACCCTAGCCTTAGTGTGTCCCCACTGGACTGTATGATGGTGTCCCTTTGTTGATTGGAACAAATGCTCATATGTTCGGAAGGCTGGCACAGTTGTGTTATAAAAACAGGGTCAAAGACTAGTAGAGCTTTAAGAGTTCGGCTTTAATTAAGAAGGCCTATGAGGCACAGAGATGCTGAAAAACAGAACCAGAGGAACTGGTGGAATTGTTTGGAAGAAGGATCCTGAGTCTCTGATCCTGGGCCAAATGCCCAGTGTACCTTACAGGAGAGGTCCGTATCAGAAAGGATGTTAAGAATAAAATATTAATGTTGGATGCACCAGGCGATGGAAAATTGCCAGAGGGACTGCTGGTCAAGCCTAGTATTTTGCCCGTTAGAGCCCATGCTTATGCCAGAAGGGTAATGGTCCAAGTTCATAATGTGTCTGAAAGAGACATTCGAGTAAACAGAGGTTGCATCCTGGCTAATGTGCATTGTGCAGACACTGCAGTGCTACCAGCAAGAGTTCAAGGAAGAATGACAAAGTAGCAGCCTGACTTGTTTGATTTGGCGACTCCCGCTGCCAGCTGAATGGAAAGTGAGGATCAGTGAGAAGCTTGCCCAGAGAGACCAGGTGTTTTCTTTAAAGGAATGGGATGTAGGATCGTGCAAGGAGCTGAGCACAATATCCGGCTGCATGTGAAAAGACCATTTAGTGAGAGGTCTCGACGCCTGGCACCTGCTGACATAGATGATGTGAGGCGGCATCTGCAAGAGATGTTAGCTGCTGGTGTAATACAAGAATCCAGAAGCCCTTATGCTTCCCCATTGTGGTAGTGAGGAAAAGAATGGAACAGTAAGGATGTGTGTGGATTATCGCACCTTAAACCGCGGACTATCCTGATCAGTACACAATGCCCGCATTCAGGATGCTTTGGACTGCCTAAATGGGAGCAAGTGGTTCTCTGTGCTGGATCTCCGCGGTGGGTACTACCAGATCCCGATGGCCCCAGAGGACCGTGAGAAAGGCGGCCTTTATCTGTCCGCTTAGCTTCTATGAATTCATGAGGATGCCTCAAGGATTTCAGGTGCCCCAGCCACTTTTCAACGATTGATGGAGCGTGCAGTGGGGACATGAACTTACTAGAGTGCCTGGTATACCTAGATGATGTTATTGTGTTTGGCAGCTCACTGGAGGAACATGAGAGCAGATTATTTAAGGTATTGGACCGACTGGAGGACTTTGGCCTTAAACTGTCCATTGATAAGTGTCAATTCTTTCAAACATCAGTAAAGTATGTGGGACACATAGTATCCACCGAGGAATAGAGCCGACCCAAGTAAAGTTGAGGCCTTGACCACCTGGCCACAGCCCAAAAATCTAAAAGAACTGCAAAGATTCCTGGGATTCTGTGGTTATTATCGGGCTTCATCAAGGACTATTCAAGAGTGATCCGCCTTTACTTAACCTTACTCAAGGGTATCCCCAACCCACAAAAATACCAAAGTCAGCGTCCCTCAAGACTGAAAGAGTGTATTTTCATCCGAGTGAAGTATTTGGGGCCAGCTGGACTCCTGATTGTGAGACTGCTTTTCATGAGATCATATATCAACTTACCCACGCTCCAGTGCTGGCCTATGCTGATAAGAAACCTTACGTCCTGCACACTGATGCTAGCTTGCAAGGGTTGGGGCTGTGTTGTACCAAGAGCATGAGAATGGCCTGAGACCAGTGGCCTTTGCCAGTAGAAGCCTGACCCCATCCGAAAAGAACTATCCTGTACATAAGTTAGAGTTCCTAGCTTTGAAGTGGGCTATTGTTGACCAATTCCATGAGTACTTGTATGGGGCTAAAATACTAGTAAAACTGACAATAATCCTTTGATCTATGTGCAGACCTCAGCTAAGTTGGATGCCACTGGCCATAGGTGGCTTTCTGCATTATCTACATATGACTATGCTCTCGAATACCGAACAGGTCTGAACCACATAGATGCTGATGCTCTCTCCGAGGCCTGTTCCCAGAATGATTGGGTCCGATTGGCAGGAACCTGACATTGGGCACTCTACCGAAGTTTGACAGGGAGGAACAAATGTCCACACGCAGTGGACTGCATAGTGGATTGCTTGGGAGCCTCTGAGAATGCATACCTGCTGCTTATTGCCACTTTTCTGCAATAGACATTGGTGCACTGCCTCAGCTGGACAATGACAGTATTCGTGGGCTCAATCCGTGATCCCATGATCAAAGCAGCTTTAGAAGCCCTCTATGCAGGAAAAGATGTGTCCAAATTACGCTCCACTGATTTGAGAACTGCACTGTTATACAAAGAAGGTCCTAAGTTGAAACTGATCAATAAACTGTTATACAGAGAAACAGTAGACAGAGGGGACAAGTAGACAAACAACAACTAGTGCTGCCCACTGCCTTCGAGACTCAGTACTGAGGTCCTTGCACAACCACATGGGCACCTTGGTATAGACAGAACACTTGACTTGGTGAGATCCAGATTCTATTGGCCTAAGATGGGGGCTGATGTGGAGCAACACATTCGAACTTGTAGTCGCTGCTTACAGAGAAAGCTTTGCCCCAGAGGGCTGCCCCTTGTTAACATCACCACCAGTGCACCCATGGAGCTGGTCTGTATTGATTTTCTGAGTTTGGAGTCAGATCAAAGAAATATCAGTAATGTGCTGGTGGTCATGACCATTTCACGAGATATGCCCAAGCTTTCCCCACCAAAGACCAGAAAGCATCCACTGTGGCCAAAGTACTTGTAGAAAACTTTTTTGTTCACTATGGGGCTCCACAAAGAATCCATTCTGATCAAGGAGACTTTGAGAGTCGTCTGATCAAAGAGATGCTTTCTCTGTGGGGAGTCACGAAGGTCCAGAACCACTCCTTACCACCCGAGGGGGACCCACAGCCTGAACGTTTCAACCGCACTTTGCTAGATATGCTAGGCACCCTGCACCCAAAGGACAAGCCTAGATGGAGCCAACAAATTAGCACCCTGGTACATGCTTATAACTGCACCAAAGTGATGCCACTGGATTCTCCCCTACCGCCTGATGTTTGGAAGAGAAGCTCGACTACCAGTAGATGTGTGTTTTGGGGTCTCTCCTGGTGGGGTTCAAGCTGACAACTATTTACAGTATGTGCAAAGTTAAAGGCCCAGCTAACTCATGCGTACCAACTGGCTCAAACCATGGCTGCCAAAGAAATCTGGCCAACAAAGAAAGGTATGATAAAAGGTGAAAGCACAGGAACTCCAGGAGGAGATCGGGTATTGCTAAGAAATCTGGGACTGCATGGCAAGCACAAGATTGCTGACAGATGGCACCATCTCCTCACATTGTAGTGGGCAAACTAGATGATCTGCCAGTGTACAAAGTAAGGCCTGAGAATAATTCAAAGATATAAAAACAATGCATAGAAATCATTTACTGCCCATTGGACAAATCTTAATTGAGTCTGAGCCCTAGAAGATGCCCACTCTGGACCAGTGACTAGAGCTGCTGCTAAGAAAAGATCAAGAAAGTCTGCACCTACAGAAGCAAAGTTAAAGTGTTCCCTCCACAAGTCCCAGTTGAGCATGACTGTCAGTCCATATCGGAAGAAAGTGAGTGACTTTGAATACTATCCTTCTTACGAACTGAGTCAATTGTTTGGGGCAATCCCTAGTCAATACTGGAGATGAAGCTGGGCCTTCTGGACTGTCTAAGCCCCAAGCTTCATCCCTGGAGCCAATGCTCCCAGAAAGTGAAGTGCAAAGCATCAGATCAGATGAAATGGAATCATTGTGCATGGTTGAACTGTTTGAGCTTTCAGGGAGGAAAATGATAGATTAGGGCAGACTGGTGATACACCGAACAAGAAGAGTATTTTGAGTGCCCTGACAGTCCACTGCCAGTGTCAAAGCTCTCATGCGAGCCAAATGTTGTGGACTCAGAAACTGTAACTCCTGGAGCTGAAAGTGCCCCAAGTTCTAGCCTCTCTACCCCATGGAGACTCCTGACAAGTGAGGACAATGCTGAAAATGAGGCTCAGAGTGCAGAGACTATAACAGTTCCCCCTAGAAAGACTGGTCGAGCTGTAAAGCCTGTGGTGCACCTCAGTTATGATTCACTTGGGAGGCCTGTGGACTTGCCTCTCAATGTTGTCCATAAAGGGTGTATGTGTCCCCGAGCTCATTGCCCAAACTGAGCATCAGTGCTAACTCAAGTTACTTGTGTTGCCCTCTAAGTATGGTGCCCTTGCCCATCCAGCCCCAAGGTAACTGATAGGAAGGGCCCCTCTCTTCAGGTTTCATGTACAATAGGTAATAACTTGAGTTATGGTACAATGTGTATGTAATACTGTGTAAAGAGTGACGTACTGCAATGTTTCAGAAATGTGTTCTTAGTAAAATGATATATTGACTGATGATTACATATGCGAGCCTAATGCAAATGTATATGGTTGCAGTTGAAACTTATAGGGGTACTTGCTTGGCTTGGACGTCAAGCTTTCCCAAACCAGGAAGGTGTAACCCCCTGCAAATGGGGGTTCCAAAGACTTCAGGAGCTTGCTTGAATGCTCCAAGCCTGAATGGTGTTTGGCATTTAAGCCATTTATCAGTGAGTGTTTTAGAGCCTCTGGTACTGTCTCTTTAGAGCTGTCTGCTTGCAGACATAATTAGTTTGTATGGGGGACTGTGTGTTTCTCTGTTTGAGTACCACTCAAGCTGCCTAATTCACTTCATTTTGCAGTCACTAGGAGTGCAAAGGAACCTATCTGAAAGATGTAACTGTTTGCCAGAAATTATTTAGGTAATAATGAAATTACAGTTTGTCTAACCTGCTTTCTTTGCAGTCAGAACTGTGTCTGCTAGTTCCCCATTCTAGTTTTGAACTGCTGAACTGGACCAATCAGTGTGGGTAAGCTAGCTCTAAAATGGTGCCTTGACGAATCAGAACTTGGACTCATAATCTGAGCCAGCCACAAGAGGATTGTATGGGCAGTGACTCTGGGAGATGTAGTTTAGACTTCAGTGCCTTTTTGGACCAACAGCAGCAGTCTATTGTGAGTGACAGCAATCCAGTCAAGAACTGGGAGGAACTCAAAGGAAGTGCCCAGTTTTGTCGGTTGGAGTTTCAGTTGAGCTTTGGCAGTGAAGAAGGAAGGAGCCCTGTGCTTTTCAGTGTGCAGTTTTAGTCAAAAACATGTGTAAGGCCCAGAGTTCGGTCTGCAACTTGTGTAACAGCTTGTTAGGACTGAATCCGTCTCTGAAAAGAATCAAAGGATCTCTGAAGAGTAGAAACCAGGCTCACCCTGTAGAAGACTGGAGGAATTGCTGAAAATTGCACTCAGTCTGTCAGGAACTGAATCTGCTGTGTGTCTCCTGGGTATTGTGCAGTAATTATGACTGGATACAGATGCAGCCTGCCTGGTATAGTGCTTTCTTTTATATGGATGTGTGAAGAGGTTTGTGTACCTCAAGTGAGCCCTGCTGACATTGAAGGACCCTATCTTATTTGGAGGTCGTGAGTACTAATTCAGGGTCGCTCCCTGTTGGATTGCCACATTAAATCCAAATGGAATTACTGTACTGCTGACTGTTTAATTCTCCTTTTCTCTGTGTGAAAGGGCCCCTACCAGCTGCCACGTTTGGACTAGCCACTAGGGCTTGGGTACCCAGGGACAGTAACTGATAGGGATAGGCCTGTGCACAGAGCCACAGGTAGATTATTAGAGTGATAAGCTAATTAACCTGATTTCCCTGTCCTTGTTATATCCCCCTAAATAAATCAGAGCTGCTTGTTTCAGCAAAGTTATACTGCCTGAGTATTTGTCTATGTTAAGTACTGTACTGTGATTGTTGCACTGTATCTCATTTCACAGGAGGTCCCAGTGCCGAACCAGACCTGGGGGTAAGTGTATACTGTGAAGGTAATTCTGATATATTGTGTGGGCCACTAGTGGGAAGAAAGGGGGTTGCAGTGTCCCAGAGGGCTGTGACCAAGTTAGTTTAACTATTGCAAACCCTGACCTCTGGGTGGAGGCACCGCCATTGGATCAGGCCCTCAACCTGTTAGTGGCAAATCAGGCAGGGTAGTAGCCCTGGGATAGCGCCATCTAGGGGTTACACAAACACAAAAAAGAAATACCAGATCGCCAGCCAACTCGTGTGAAAGTTCAGGAATCATTTACGTAGCTACCTGTCACTGTGGCTCTTTCTATGTAGGAAAGACTATTCATAGTTTTAAAGTTCATTTGGGGAGAACTTGTGTGCTGTAGAAACAGTATATTACCTGTGCTACTGCTGTACATATGTCATAAACAACAATGGAGACCTGACTCATGGTTTCCAGTTTATAGCAATAGACAAGGTCTGCCCACACCAGAGGTGGAAATTTTGATGATCTTTTAAAAAAAGAGAGTCTTTTGAATTATCATTTGGGAGCCACGGAATACCCTGGTCTGAATTCTGGTTTTGATATGAAACCTTTTTTTTTTTAACGCTGAATTTTTTCTGTATATCAGTATATTGTGTGGATCTATAGCTCTGTATTTCTGTTTCTGTTTCATTTTATAATCCCCCACAACCCTCCCACCTTTCTTTTTGGTTTAGTTTTGTCCCAGTAGTTCCTGTGTTCTCCCCCCTTTTCACTTCCCACTCTTTATTTTTAATTCAAGTTTATTGACAATCCAGGGTACCTATATACAAGTATCATCAGTATTAAATTGATCATATACAATCACAACAGTGACTTTAATCTTTTCAAGTACATTCCTTCTATTTTGCTACTTTACATCTCTTAACTGACACAGGATATCTTCTTTTTATCTTCAACGTGTTACCCACTTCCTCAGTATCTGACTATATATTTAATACTGTCTTTCGAGATTAACAGGCTTCACCAAGCGGCCCGGTAGCGCTGAGGGTTGAGGCACTGGATGCCACACCTCGCTGCAGCTGGCGACCTGGGTTGGGAGCAAGCTCAGGTCATGGGGGTTGGCTGGGGACATAGGCTGGAGCGCTCGAGGACAGCTCACCTTCTCCAGGGGAGGGACTTCTATCCGCAAGCGGTGACCCCTGGTGGAGGCTGGGGGAAGTGACAGCAAGCTGGAGTCTCAGGGTATGATTGGTTGCAGGCATAGGCCAGCAGCCAATCAGCCTCGGGGGCTGCTCCTTTGCGGAAGGAGGGGCGTTGCGGAGGCTGGCAGATGCCTTGGCGGGGGCATGGCGTCCCTTGAGGAACATGGGGCAAAACCCCTCAGAGGCAGGATGGCCGGAGCGCCGAGCGGTTGCGATGTGCCAGCACCTGCCCGCGACCCAGACCCTGACGAAATTCAAGATCTGGGGGCGGGTCGTCACCCCGCCTGGGGGTTTCTGTGGTTAGATGGAGTACCAGAGTTGCAAGTAGGTGCTGGCAGGGCAGGCTTGATGGGCGATTCCTGAAGGAAGCGGCTCTGTGGGGCAGTAGGAGGGAAAAACAGAAATTAAAAATAAATAACAGGCTTCACTTGAATTCATGGGCCCCACCACCCCTTGGCTCATTCAGTCTTGCCTTCTCTGTTCCTGATACCACAGTTCCCACCTTGTCCATCTGTGAACAAATACCGGATCTGCTGATTAATTTTACGTGTCAGTTCTTCCATTTTCTGTGTGTCCTGGACCACCTCTAGCCACTGCTCCATTCCCAGGGGATCTGCAGAGAGCCAGCGTTTAATGATAGCTTTATTTGCTGCAACTATTAATGTATTCCAAAGGTATAATGCATCCCTGCCTTTGATCCCCAGGGCACTAGGCCTAAGACTAGGTGTGGGAGGGACATATCCGATTCTACCCCAAACATCTCAGTCAAGCGCCCTTTTAATTTGTCCCAAAAGTTGTGTAGAATGGGGCATTGCCAGAAAAATGTGCGTGTGGTGGGCAGTTTGCTTCTCGCACCCCGCAGCACTTCCTGGATTCCGTTCTGCTCCGTCTTCCCTGAACTGCTGGGGTGTAGAAGAATCTCACTTTGATTTTCAAGGCAAACTTCCCCTCTTTATACTTATTTTCTTTTGGCTTCTCTTCAACCACCCTTTTCACTACTTGATGTATAACTGTATATAGCAACTGTGTTTTGCATGTATTTGCATAAGTTGTTTTTAATTGTTTCTATGCACTTTAGCCAATGAATTTGAGTTTTGGAATGTGACGTCATGATTATGTCATTAACTGTTTGTTATTTAAACTGTGCATTTTATCTCTGCACTAGCCATTGAGAAAGGACTTGCTGTCGAAGCGTGTTAGGCATGCAGTTTTACTGCTTCAATAAAAGTTTTTATGTCTTTAGACAAGCGTCACTTTTATTTTTGAGGTGGTGAGTACTAGAGCTTTTTGCAGTGTGTATTGTTTTAAACTGCATTACTGGTTTTCTATCTGATGTGGAACCTCTGTAAATGAGTTTCTAGCTCAAAGGTATTCAATTCCGAAATTGAGATACATAAATAAATAAATAATTAGAATAGTAGTGAAGCGATTTACTGAGGTGAAGTGAAGCGCCATTCATCCTCCTTGCCGTAAGAATCTGTATAACTGTACAATAAACTTTTAAACCAGACATGTCTGAACTTGTCTAATCAGTATAATTTGTATTTCTCAGTATAGTAACATTACTGCTGGTGGGCTGTCAGTATATGATCTTCATTGCCATTCACCCTAAATTGGCTCATATACTATAAGGGAATATTTTATGAAAACATTTTCTTGTAGTAGTTGCAGTGTAACAAAACTTAATTTGAGCAGCAGGAGAAAAATATGTGTACCAGGACAAACAATGTGGCCAGTCTGCTTCCGTTTCTTAGTCGCCTAAACCCTCAACCACGACCCAGTCGTCCTCCAGCCGAGGTTTGGTTCCTTCAGCCCCACCAGCCTTCTCTTCTTCCAGGCTCCCAGTGGCTCAGATTCTGTCCTCACTGCTATTTCGGTATAGCTCGGGCATGGGACTAGGTTTCCTGCTCCCAGTCCCTGATGCTTAGACCCATATCTTCCAAGGGCTCTTAACCAGGTAGCTTGGCTGGTGTTGGTTCCTCAAGCATCGGTTTCTCTATCGTCACCCCCAGCCACGACGCTGTTTGCCCAGTCACTACCTCTGGGGCCAACACCAATCCTTCCAGGCAGTGCCTGCAGCAAGCTTCTGGTGCTTCTTCTTCTCCAGCATTGCCTCTGCCACTGTCAAGGCAGACTCCTTCCTCTCAGGTGCCTGCTTCTCCAGCTTGGCCTGCATCTGTGGACCTGTCCCTGAACACTCCTGGATGCTGCCCGCTGAGCCACCGCCAGTACTGCCACTGCCTCAGCCTGTGGACCCAGCGCAGTGTTGCCACAACACAGCTGACACCCATGTCGATGTTGGATCCTCAGTCGGTGCCAGGCGGCTCTGTCCCTGGGTACGATGCTGGTCAACCTCCTTCATACCTTACCCAGCACCTTCCTGTCCCTACCCACCAGTGTATAATATACCACTACTGGTGGATTATAACGCACTGTTTTCGGGTGGTGGTCCTGTGTCCAGAGGCAGACCCCGCTCCTCAAGGCCCAACTCCAGCATACCCCAGCGTCTGCCCAGGGACCCACCACCTCAGGATGCAGGCTGGGCTGTCCATAGTGAACTCCAAATGTTGGGATCTTCTGGGTCTCGACCCGACATTGGCTTTGGACATTGCACGAGTGAGAGTATGCCGCTGGCATCGAACCCAGATAGTGAGCCCAATGACAATGACTCAGACAGTTCCAGGTCCTCCTTCTCACCTGGCGAGTCTTCAGATGGGAGGACCATCCTAGGAAGGTCAGTAAATCCTCCCATGATGACCCAACATTTATGGATGTCATGTGCCACATCCAGTCCATTATGGGCTGGGAAACAGAGGAGCAGGACCCTATATTTAAGGCAAAGGGATGCCCTCCGGTGATAGTGCCACCCATGATTGGCGCTACAAGGATGTCACAAGCGGCATGGAATCACCCTCTTCCACCCCTCTGCTGCCCAGGAAGGCAAACGCCTTTACCATGCCCTGGATGGTAAGCCTTCTTAGGAGTCACCGAAGGCTGATTCTGAGGTCATAAATGCAGCACATGACCCGTACCAAAAAGCCAAGCACCTTAATGCCTTCCCCAAGACAGGAGTTTCAGCAGCTGGACTACCTGGGTAGCGCGTGTTCACATCTACTAACCTGGCTATCTGGGCCATTAATTACCTGGCCCATATGGTCCTAATATCAGAATGTCCTCTGGGACCAGGCCAGGGACCTGGTGTAGGTGTTGCCAGAAGACCTACAAGCAGCAGCTCGCCCACCTCTTGAAGTGAGGCTCGGACGTTGCAACCACATTCTCCAGGCTGCTTATGATGCTGTGGATGCCTCTGGGCACGGAGGCGGCTTCTGGGGTCTGCCTCCAGTGCCATTCTTGGCTCCTGGTCTCTGGCTTTGTCTTGGATATGCAAGCCAGCATCTTGGATGTCCCTTCCAGGGTGTCTGTCCTTTTTGGGGTAGATGTCCAGGACATCCTTTCCACTCTGCAGGAGTTGGGGTGAGCCCTGTTGGTTCACTCGCTCTGTCACACTCAGAGCGGCCTGTGTCAGTTCTTTTCATCAGTCTTCTCAAGAAGCCCATAGAAAACCAGTCTGCCAAGCGACAGAACAAGCGAAGGTTACAGTGGCCCTGGCAGCTACTGCCACCAGAGCCCCTTGAGCACTTGCAGCCACCCTGCCAGTGCCCCCCACCTCCTGACTCCTTAGCCGCCCCGACCGCAACTCTGGAGGAGGCGGTTGGGGTCAGTTTTCTCCACCTGACGGGTGGCGGGAGTGACCACAGATAACTGGGTGCTCCAAATCACAGGTACCCGGGAGTTTTCAAAATAGCCTCCAGAAAATCCTCCAGTAAACTCCCTTACCCCCTGGCCCATCTGTCCCTCGTCTGGGAGGAAATTCAGGCTCTCCAAAATAAAAGAGCCATACTTTAGAGCCCATCCCTCTGGCTCAGTGGGAAGAGGGGTTTACTCCCACATCTTCCTCATCACCAGAAAGACTGGGGACCTTCGGCCCATCCTGGATCCTGAGCCATCTGAATCTGTACATCGAGTAGTATGAATGCTTCAGGATGGTCACTACCGCCAGGGAATGTTACCCCTTTTGCTCCAGGGGAATGGCTCTATTCTCTGGATATGCAGGATGCTTACCTGCATAGTCATATCTTTCCACCCATCATCACTTCCTCCACTTCCATTTCCAGGAACCCATTTCAATTCCAAGCCCCCTTGGCCTTTCTTTGGCTCCAGGGTGATTACCAAGTGCCTGGCAGTCGTGGCAGTGGCTCTGAGGAGGCAGGATTCTGTATGTTTCCTTATCTGGATGATTGGCTAACGACCTCCTTCAGAGACTGCCTGGTTCAGACTCTGGACTATACCTTTTGCCTATTCCAGGCCTTGGGAATCACCGTCAGTCTGCTGAAGTCCTGCCTCTCTCATTGCCAGCACCTTCAATATGTAGAAGCAACCTAGACACTTCCTAGGGAAGGCCTTTTGCCCATGGACAAGGCAGAGCGACTGATGGAGCAGGCTCATCTGATTTCCTCCAGTTGGCTGGTCCCCACCAGGGCTTTCCTGCACCTTCTGGGCCATATGGCAGCAGCTATTGCCACAGTTCCCTGGCCTGCCTGCACATGCAAGTTCCTCAGTGTTCCTTGTGTGTCCAGTGGGACCAATGCACAGACAACCTGGACCAGTTGGTCCTGGTTTCCGACCCAGTCCGGAGGGTTCTTTTGTCAGGGTCTAAGCCCATCTCAGGTTCTTGGTGGTAGTAAACCAGCAGAAGAAAGCGATAAATATGTGGCGTATGTGTTAATAAACTTGTTTATTACACAAAAACGACTTGTGCCTAAGACCGGGTCTTACCAAATAGACACTGGGAGCCAGACTTTCCCAATACCCCCAGGGTATGAAGACAGTCTCGGAGAGAATCGTGATGCAGTAACTTATATATGATGATAATCACTAAAGCAACTATTACTTCGTATGTGAGTTAGATAATAAAATGTGCCAGACACAAAAGTTAGGTGGCTCCACAGTGTATCTAGAGATATACAAAAGTGTAAAATCAGCTAAAATAGAACAAAGAATTCATACAAAATACAGAAAATAAGTGTGGTGTTACATAAATCCACACGATGGCAGTATAATCTACAAAAATAAGGCATCATACTTGTATCAGAAGCTTACAACATGGCTTGTCATATTACTTATATGTTTCCAATAATTCATAGTAATAATGTCCCTGGTAACTTACTCTTATACGGGTAAGTACCTGTGCCCTATAGGTTAGGAATGACTGTAGTTCATTGGAGCTGCAATTAGGTAATATTGGATATAACATTGTAGATACTGTCAGCGGTGCATAAGGGGTTGCCAATATGGGTGCAGGGACCAAATCTAACATTCCCCTTTTGTTGCCTTACTAGAAAAGGCAACAACAGTAGTCAGGAGAAATAGTGGGAGCAGTATCCATTGTTTACAGACCGACGCACAAACTTTTGCTTGTCCAGCTCCTTGTTATTCTGGAAAACAAGTTAATTGATTTTATTCTTAGTGTCATTAAAACATTTGGCAGTGTCATGCATGTTTTATACAGTGTATTTCTCTTCCTGACTTAGCCCATCTACACCATGCAATAAAGGGTTAAAACATATTTTTCATGCCAGTCTGGAATTTAACTGTTTGGCTTTTGATGACAGCAATGTCTTCCGGTTCCAGATGGACATGCTGGACCCAAGAGTCAGAGATGGTGCCAGTTGCACCAGGGATGTTAGCAGTGGCATGCCTCCTGCATGATGAGAAGTTTTGTTGTTATTGGGGTTAGGTCTAGACCTGAATAATCCTAAGTGTTCAGTAGTATGTGGACCAGCCACAGGGTCTTGTGTGCATGTCTGATATGCTGCAAGACTATCTAATAACATAGTACAATAAAACCTAGAAGTGTTAGTTTTAGAACACATGCCAAATTCGCAGTAATCCAATGTGTAAGATTAAAATGACAGGAATGTGCATAAATTGTACATTATTTACAAGTGTGCCTAGAAGTGAAGTGGCAGTCAGACCACTAAGTGGTCCAGGTTCCTGTATGGGACAGTCAGTAAGTTCTGCTTTAGTAGTAGGTACTACAGACAATAACATAGCTGCAGTAGCCATATAATTGCGAACATAGAAGTCTCTTGCTGAGTCTTCTGGGTATTTATCACAAAAGGTGGGATCAATCAAAGCAGTAAGATTATATAAACCAGTATGTGTAATTGGCTTGGCAGATAGCAAGGTGCCATTTATTTATATTTATTGAATTTTTGATGACCGGGTTGGCCCACTGGGCCCGAAGGTCCCTTTCAGGGGCGACCTGGGGAACAGAAGCAATACAATACATATAATCAGGTGATCCAGAAGCAATACAATACATACTGTCAGGTGATACAGTGTTTCGAGAAATAGACAAGATAATGAGGATAACAGTACAGGCAATTATTCAAATCGAGACCATAAGTGCAACACTTGAAAGATTTAAGGCATGATTTAATGTAGTTTAAGGTGAGAAGAGAGGGGATGGGTGTTGTGATTAGGATTGGGGGTGATTATCCTATATCCTCACAGTGGCATGAGCTTGTCCGAGCAAATGGGACTTAAGTCTAGTGCGAAGAGTGGCAATGAGGGGCTTCCTGTACTAGAGGTGGGAGAGTGTTCCTCAGTTTAGGGGCTGTGAGAGCGAAGGAATTGCCTCCCTTATGAATCTTGATTCTGGGGATTGCCAGTAGGGACCAACCTGAGGTCCTGAGCATTTGAGGTTAGGCTTAGCTATGATTATTCCTGTTAGGCTTGGTGGGGCCGCCAGGCTCTGCAATTTGTATGCATGGCAGAGCAGGGGATACTGTAGGCGAGGCCTCAGAAGAAGGCCATTGCAGCTGGGCTAGTGAGATGCAGGGTGGCTTGTTGACACATTGTCGCAAACCTCGTGACCTTGTTGTACAGGACCTGAAACCTGCTAACCCTCGCTTTGCCATGCCCTGGATTACCGGCAGCATAGGTAATGTGGATAAGAGGACACTGGAGGCAATTGCTCTTCTAGTCTCTGGGATAAGTTTTTTTTAGCCTGTACATGGTGCCAGGTTTGGCGTGGATAGATCTTGTTACCTGGTCAATGTGGGGCTTAAAGGTGAGACCGTAGTCAATAGTTAGCTCTAGGTATTTTATGTTGTCAACTACGTCTATTTGTTTATCCCCAAGGGTAGTAAGTTTTAGGGAATTGGTCCGATCCTGGCCAAGGGTCTAGGACCAAGCAGCAAGGCTTTAGTTTTTGCTGCTGAGGATGATTCTGTTTGATTTTCCCATAAACTAGCCTTTCTTGCAGTTTGGTCAGGGTACACAGCAGGGAGATGGGCCTGTAATTGCCAGTTTGTTCATGAGAGCCACCCTTGTAAATGGGGACCACATTGGCAGCCTCCCACTGGTATGGAATGTACCCTTCAAGTAAAGACTTGTTGATGATCCAGGTCAGAGGTTTGGCCAGGGACAGTGCACCTTCCTGGAGTAGCCTCGGCTGATTCCATCTGGGCCACCAGAGCCTTTGTGTTTGAGGGCTATCAGAAGTTTACGGACCTCGCTCACCTTGACCATTCCAGGTGAAATTGGGGCCTGTTCAGACAGGGGATTCATCAAAGGTCTGTACAGGCATGGGTGTTGGTAGCCCTACCTTGTATGCATCAAGGTTGGTGAAGTGGTGGTTGATTGCTGAGGCTATAAGCTGGCAATCACTTATACATTGTCCTTGTACCTCAATTCGACCTTGTGCCTCCTTGGAGTTGCCCTTAAGCAGTTCATTGATTTGTGCCCAGAAGAAGCTTAGGGTTCCCAGTGTGGACTGTTGGAGGTGGGTTACATACTTTTTGGCAAGTTTGATGTCTAGCTTACATTTATTTCTTGGGTTTTGTAAGTAACCAGGTCTGGGGAAGGTGGGAGAGCCAGAATTTCTTCCAAGCCTTGTCCCTTCTTTTCATCTGAGATTTCACAGAGTGGGAGATCCATTTATGGCAACCTCCTTTTGTGCAAAGTTTTTGAAGGGCAAGAGAGATGCCATTGAGGAGTGAGTTTTGGAAGTAGGCAAGGGCCTTGTCCAATGTCGGAGGAGCCTAATCAGCCTCCAGTCCATGCTACTTAGGTAGTCATTAAATTTTGCTGGCATGAAATTGGAGAAGTCACGTACTGTGAGTATCCTGGGAGGAATCTTTGGTGCTCTGTTCTTCCAAATACAGAATATTGGGGAGTGATCACTAATGGTGTCAGCCAATATACCTGCTTTCTGTATGTTGAGGGAGTTAGATACTAGAGCCCAGTCAAGAACGATTTGGGGCAATTCTTGTATTGGGCCATCCTTGAAAGGTGCCTTTGTAAAGGCAGGCAACAGAAAGTTTTTGTCCATGACTGTCAGTTTGCCATTCAATTTGGAGGGACGATTTGTCAGTTGCTACAACCATGGTGGTCAGGTAGGTATCCTTGCCTTCCTGAACAGTGATTAATTTGTTAGGAACATCTATGCTCACTCCTTCAGGGATGGTGGTGGGTTTGTTTTGTAGGGTGTTGTATCTCTCCACTGGATGTTCAAGAAGTGGAAGGAGTCATCTTAGACATTGGGTATAGTCAGATATAATGTTCATATCCCTGCCATGGACAATGGGGAGCACTCCTAGAAGGAGGATCAAATGCAAGATAGCCATCTTGTGTGGGTATCTATAAGGAAGAAAGAAAAGGTCAGTAGGTACTATTCCGCCCAGTAGGGTTAGGAAAAGTAATTTTCTCCTTTATACAATTTGAACTGATTAGCATGCAGCCATGTATCAGTAGGTTTCTTCTAGTGGATAAGTCTAACTTGGTAGACTGCAGGACTGAGTTTGTTAATGATGAGGTAGGGTCCTTCCCACTTATTGGAGAAGGGATGAATAGGGTGTGCAAACCTGAGTACCATGACCTGGTCTTCAACTTGCCAGTCCCCTTCTTGTGCATATTTGTCAAAGTGGATCTTATATTGCTGTTGGGCTTTACCCATATGGTGCAGCATGCAGGTGGGTCTTGATGTCATCTCTCAGTTTTGCAACATGTGTGTCCTGGGCACTCTGTCTGCAGTGGGTGTGTTCAGGTCAATCAACAGGTGCTCAGGTAATCTCATGGTTCTACCAGTCATGACCTCAAAGGGTATGCACTGGGTGGTAGATGAAGGAATACCCCTAATTGCCATAAGGAGCAAAGGCAAAAGGAATCCCAGTCCTTGGGATTGTCCTCAGTGAATTTGGATAGCATCTGCTTTATCCATCTGTTGGCTGTTTCTACCTGACCTGAAGATTGCGGTGGTAGGGAATGTGAAACTTCTGGTGTACTCCAAGACGTTTGAGTGTTTCTTGCATCAATTCAGCTGTAAAGCTGGGTCCTAGATCAGAGTCTACCTCGAGAGGTAGGCCCCACCTGGAAAAGAGTTGTTCTACCAGGACTTTTGCAGTTGCCTTAGCTGTGCATTGGCGGTGGGGAAGCCTTGACCCATTTGGAGAACAGGTCAGTGATCACAAGGCATATTTCTTGTTCCTACTGGTGGTGGCCAGCAGACCAATGAAATCAATTTGAGTTGCATGCCAGGGTCCAGATTGTCTCTGGGGAAGTAATTTAGCATTCCTTTTGTTGGGGCAGGATTGTTTTGCACACAAACTAGGCAGTTGTTGATGTAATGTTTAACATCCTTAGTGATGCTGGGCCACCAACTCACAGATTTCAGTCTCTGGACTGTGTTTTCCACCCCACTGGTATCCACCAGTCAGGATGTCATGGACCTGGTGGATGAACTTGGATCGCAATGAGTCAGGAACTATTCGCAGCCTGTGGTTCAGGTCATTGGGCCAATACCATATTAGCTTGTTATCATGTGATAGATTCAGTTTGTCTGCATGTCTCTTGTAGGGTTGTTGGTCGGCAGTTCTCGTTCAGTTCCTTTGTCTAGATATCTGAACACTTCTTTTAGCTGAGGATTAGATTTTTTGTGCTGTGGACAAGTCCAGTGGCACAAAAGTTTCAGTTTTTCTTCTTTGTGTGCGGCTATATGTATAATGTATAGCTGCCAGAGCCACAGGGTGAGCCATGTCCCACATGTCCCCCCTCGAGCACTCTCTTCTGCAAGAGTGTCTGCTTGGTCGTTGAACCCATGGTATGGATCAGACTTTGAGGGGCCTTCACTGTGTGAATAAACAGCTTGTGCTTAAACTATTGAGTCAGGGCACAAATGTATATAAAGAGTGCTTTGTACTTCCCAGGGGTGCCATCAGAAGAGGTGAAGGTGTTCTTTTCCCAGAATGGCAAGAATTCAGGTAGAGAACAACAGACCCAATTAGAGTCTGTGAAGATGATGGTGTCTGTAATACTGTCTGTGTATCAGTTCAAGAGCACAGGCCACAGCTGCCAGTTCTGCATAGTGAGAAGATGCAACCCTGCAGCGTTTGGATGCATGGACAGTGTTACCATTAGGGTACATGATCAACACTCCAAATCTGCTACCTGTTCTCCTTGGTAGTACAAGGTAGAGCCATCAATAAAGACATGACACGGAAGTGTCAGCAAGGAGTTTTGGAGTAGCGGATGAAAGGGCCTGGATCAGGCAAATCAGGAGGCTGGAGTGTGCAGTCATGCAGGAATCCTTGTATAGGGAACCATGGGCCGGAATTGAGGGCATTTTGGCAGTGTGGACCTGTATGTCATGGTCCTGGAGAGGAAGAGACCAGTGAGTTAATCTGGCATTGGATACAGAGCCATCCTTCACTCTGTCTGACAGCAGGAAGTCTGTGGGGTGTGAATAGTGTGTAGAATTATGACTGATTTCCAGTGATGTACAGAACATCTCCAAAAAGAACCTAACAGCCCAGTAGGTAGCCAGAAGGTTTCTCTCACAGAGACTGTACTTCTGTTCCACTGGGGACAGCATCTGGGAGCACAGGCAATAGATCTTAGAATGCCATTAACCTTTTGAGTAAGAACTGTAGACATGGCAATGTCTGAAGTAGCCGCTTCCAGATGGAAAGGTAAAGCTGGATTGAGGTTAACCAGTGCTGGAACAGAGGCCAAAGACTGTTTCCAGGAGAGTCACAGGATTGGTATGAATGGGACCAGGGACATCCTTTTTTTTTCCAACTTTATTTATTCTCCCCTACCTAATAGCCTTTCTCCAGCGTGGTCTTTCAGTATGTTGGCTCTGCCCATCCGCCTGAAGCCCAGACGTCCGCACCGGTTGCAAGACCCCCACTCTATGTGCAGCCTTACCCTAACCCCTGGATCTGAGTCTCCTGATGAAGGACCACCACCTTCCTTACCGGAGCTCTGTCTATAGTGCTGGAGGGCTGTTGTTACTGGAGGAGGGACAGAACGGATGTCCTGGTGCCTCACGAGGGATGTGGGGCTGCAACCACTGGACCTGCCTTCGCCTACTAATGGCAGAGAGGTTTCTCTTTACATTACCCGGCAGCGCACGTGCAGTGACATTCAGTGCAGGCGGACATGCTCCTGCACCTGCCTGCAGGATGTCTGCTGCCACTCTACCCCTCTTGGAATGTGCACTGCGCAGCCAAACACCAAACCACTAGGGGCCACCAAAGCTGCACAGTGCAAGTCTCCTCCCGGAAAGGAGAGCTGCCTGTCGGCAGCTTGATCCAGTCCACGCACCCCAGCCAACCCCGATGGCCCGAGTCCACTTCAACCCAGGTCACCAGCGTGGCGCGAGGTGTGGCATCCAGCACCTCAACCCTCAGTGCCACTGGGCCAGCTTGGGGCTTCTTTTCAGGAGCTCATACAGAGGGGCGGTCTTTTGTGCAGTCACAAATGAAATCCCTGGAATAGTTGACCATTCCCAGGAATGTCTGAGTGTTGCCACACTGGTGGAAGTGGCAAATCTTGTAGGCCTTGGATCTTCTTCCAGGCCAGGCTTCTGCCTTGTTCTGTGACACACAGACCAAGGAAGATAACATCTTTCTGGCACAACTGTGCTTTTGCAGGATTGCACTTGAGGTCTGCTGTCTGTGAGAGGGTTAGTAACTCATCAAGGAGGTCAAAATGTTGCTCCTTAGTGGTAGTTGCCAAGAGTAAGTTATCCACATACTGCAGAATACACTGTGGGGCAGGAAACCTACAAGGCGTCCATCATGTGTAGAAGGAAGAGGAAGGGCTGTTGTGAAAGCCCTGCAGGAGGCAGGTCCAGGTATACTGACAACCCTCAAAGGTGAAAAACGAACTTGTATCGACTCTACTGAGCAACTGGCAGTGACCAAAACACAGTGGAGATATCAGGGGCTAAACCACTTACGATCTAGTGTTAGTAATTTGAGTACATCTGGTGCTGATGCTACCATAGGGGAGCAGCTAGGAGTGACTTGATTAAGCCTCCTGTAGTTAATAGTAAGTCTCCAAGATCCATTGAGCTTTTCACTGGCCAGATGGGTGAGTTGGGGTTTAGACACAAGGCCTGATCACACCATGCTGAAGGAGTGACTGAATGGTTTCTCTGAGTGATGGTGAGGCTCTGCAGGAAAAGGATATTGCCTTTGCCTGATGTGTTCAGGGCCTGGAACTTCAATGATTGTTTGCATTCTGCCACAGTCATGTTTGTATGTTGTGAAAAGATCAAGGTGATTCTGCAGGATGGGCAAGAAAGTTCTTTGAAGAAGTCATGTGTCGAAACAGAGCTATGACGTCATATTCCTTGTCGTTGACCGCAATGGTGGCCACCACGCGTAATCGGGAATCATGACAGTATGGTATTGTCCTATGATTTGAATCAAAAGCCCATTGGCCAGGTCCACTACACAGCCGCGCAGTGCTAGGAAGTCAATTCTTAGGATGCTGGGATGATGACGCAACACCATGAAGTCAGGTGTGTGATCGTGCTGAGGTTCCCAGCACCACGGAGAGAGTACAGTCGAGAGCAGTAGGTAGGCAGCCTAGTGCCATCCACACCTTGAGCATTGGTCTCCCAGCTGGTGGACCAGGAAAAGAAGAAGCTGGATCCTCATCACGTAGTACAGACACAGCCTCGCCTGTATCTAACAACACGACAATTTGGTGGCCCCGACCGTGGCCTTGGTACACAGCCACCCATTTGTGTCAATAGTAATATTGTTCACAATATGGACCAGGGCCTGTAATTGTCAATCTGAACTATTACCGTGTCTTCAGGTGGGTCCTGAAAATACATGCCAGCTGGGATCTTGCTGGGCATCTTGCAGGTCCTCCATAGGATACAGGAGTCCTTGGTACTGGTAGTACCTGCAATGGATGAAGTGTCAGAATTAGGGCCTGCTGTGGCCTGGCCAGAGGAAGCTTCATTGTCTCCTTGGCCTACGAGGGCTGGGTCACTGGAGCTAATGCTGCAATGGTCTGCCTTTGGGTAGACTCTGCCACTAATTGGACTCTCCCAAGGAGTGTGTGGAGGTTGTTATTCTCTGTTACTACCTCACAGTAGGAGGGGCCTTGTCAATAGTTTCAATTGCACTGGTTGTCATTCTGATTGAAATTGAAATTATCCCATTTTTTGTCTGTTCCTATTCCTGTTGCAGTTCGTGCCCCCATAGGTCTGTTTATTGTCAGAGGGCATGGCTTTATTGTCTTGGGCCTTGCCTTCCACCGTGTAGTGGGTTGTGGGCTTGCCTGACAGATTGTACCCCAGCTACCTTGGCTTTTGAGCCAGAATTCAAATCTCGGAGGTAGAGCTGGTAGACACCCATTCTCGTGAGGATGTCTGAGAACTTGCCAGTTCTGGGAAAACCACAGGCTTGCCCTTGTCACGCACTGCCAGAATCATGTTCCAAATAAAAAGGTATTGTATTCAATTTGGTCTCTGTCCACCATCTGTTGCAAGAGCGCCTTGCCAGTATGGTAGGCCAACGATAACCTCTGATGGTATAACATTGGACTTTCCTTGGCATACTCTTTAACAGGATGGGTCAACATAATGCCAACCACACCTAGGGAATGTGCAGCAGTGAGTTCCGCAGCAACGTCATCAAAGGTCATCCATGGTTTGGTGGACGTCCTCTGAGAGTTCTGCCCAGGGGCTGGGATTTACAGTCTGACGGAGTATCTGTACTTGATTCCCCACCAGTAGACTGAGCATCTCACACTTGGAACAAATTTTTCCAAATGACAGCTGAGATTGTGATTGGAGATCATGTGGCCTATGCTGTCAGCGATCTGCTGCACAGAGTGAGCCACCTTAAGGTATTATTGTTCTGAGCTGCAGGCGCAGATCAGGAAAAGGGTTGGAGTGTGCGCTGGGAAGGGAGCCTCTGCTGCGGCATCAGCCACAGAGTGGACAAGCGACTGCTGAGCAGCTGCCTCCTTCAGCATGGTTTCCACATGTTCACAAAAGATCCATCTTTGCTCCTCAGTCATCTGTGTCCTAGTGAGAGCTACCTTGGTCATCTGATCGATCTCTGTTTTGTCTTCCTTTTCAGGACCGCGGTGGGGGCTCAGCCTCCTCACTGTTATAGGGTTGCCATCTTGGCATTGCACATGAGAGTCCTATATGTTTATGATGTAGGTGATGCTGTTGCAGCATAGGGGGCCACCATCTTGTGAATGGTTAGTGAGATAAGCGCCATTATGAGAGTGTTGCTGGGCACCATCTTGGTTGGCTTCGTCACTAGAATCATCATCTCCAGAGGACGTAAAGTCGATGGGTGTGTATGGAACCTCCCATCACTTTGACGTGACCAGACAGCACGCCTGGGCTGATGATGCAGTTTTGCCATCTTAGCTCTGCACTGTATGTGACTAATATTTGCATTGTTCTGGCCAACACCTTGTGCAGCCTCTTTCTGTAACACTCTATATGTGGCACTCAATTCACAGTTATCCTGAAGCACTCTATCCAACTCATCACTTACCCGTTTCAGATCCTCTCTCAACTCCCCATTCTCCTCTCTCTCAACTCCTCATTCTCCTCACACAGAGACTCATTTGTCTCACTCAGTAAATCATTCATTTGCAAAATCTTCCTCTTATCCTGCTTCAACGTATCACAACTCCTTTCTCAACATGCATAACTCTTGGTCATTATTCTGTACAGTACAATGCAAAGAGACTCGTTCTTACTATGCAGGACTGACGTTCCTCCTCCAGTCTCTGGTCTTCCTAAGACTTTCAGGTGCCTGCAAACCAATCTGTTTTTAAGAGCTGAATTTTGCAGTTCTAGGGAACAGAAACTTGCCTTGGAGGCTTCCAAGCAGCATAGAGAGCTGCGACCAACAGCCCTAGAATCACGCTTTTGGCTGTTTGTCTCGACTCTGAGTACTAGGTTGAGATCCCCAGCATGAGGTTGTTGGAGTTTTGTCAGCGCAAAAATCGTTTCAGCCTTCATGGGAAGCAAGAACGTTAAGAGTCGTCAAGTCTCAGATCTGTGCAGATATTGGACATTTTAGGAAAGGTTGGGAACCCAAGTTAACCCGTCAGGAGTTATCCTGCTGCACATCGATCCACAGTGGTTGAACTCAACAGATGGTAGGGCGTCTGCACTCACGCAATCCAGCAACTCAGAACTGCCAGTGAGCGAGGGGAGATGGCATTAACCTTGCCCAGTAAGCAGCCATACTTTACAGGATGCTACGATTGTGAAAAAAGATGGGTGCGGTGATACGGTGTGTACACCTGCTTACTACCCATAAGGGAAAAGCCAGCAAATGGTGAATCTTCTCTATTTTGGACCACCTGCATACAGTCGCCAGTAATGTCAGGGTCTAAACCCTTCTCACGTTCTTGGTGGTAATAAACCAGCAGAAAACCAACAGACAAGTGGCATATGCGGTAATAAACTTGTTTATTACCAAAACAGACTTATGCCCTAAGAACAGGTCTTAACACATAGACACTGGGAGCCAGATTTCCCAATACCCCAGGGTATGAAGACGGTCTCGGAGAGAATACATGAAGCAGTAACATATATGATAATAATCACAGTAGCAACTATTACTTCGTATGTGAGTTAGATATATAAACGTGCCCTATTGGCGAAAAGTTAGGTGGCTCCACAGTGTATCTAGAGATATACAAACTGTGTAAAATCAGCTAAAATAAAACAAAGAACTTATAAAATACAGAAAATAAGTGTGGTGTTACATAAATCCACACGATGGCAATGCAGTCTACAGAAATAAAGCATCATACTTGTATCAGAAGCTTACAACATGGCTTGTACAAAGAACACACAAAATGTATTCTTGGCTTATTTCTTATGTTTCCAATAGTAATCATAGTAATAATGTTCCTGGTAACTTACTGTTGTACGGTAAGTACCTGTAGGCCTATAGGTTAGTAATGATTGTAGCTCATCGGAGGTGCAATTAGGTAATATTAGTATATAACATTGTAGATACTGTCAGTTGTGCATAGGGGTTGCCAGTATGGGTGCAGGGACCAAGCCTAACACTGTCATGGTGACTGGATCTAGCCCACCTACTGGGAGTCCCTTTCCAGCTCTCGACCCACCCATCAAATTCTCATGACAGATGTATCCAGCCTGGGATGGGGTGCTCATCTGGCCAATCACCAGACCCAGGGTACCTGGATGGAATTAGAGCAAAGTCTCCATATCAGCGTCCTGGAGATGTGGGCAGTCTTTTACACCCTTCAGGCCTTTCTGGCTCATCTGCATCCTGGTCCGCTGCTGGTGCAAATGGACATCATGTGTGGTGTATTATATCAACAAGCAGTGGCAGACCCATTTCTTTCCCCTCTGTTGGGAGGCAATGAGAGTCTGGTACTGGGCCATCAAGCACAGTCTGGATCTGTCAGCCATGTATGTTCTAAGCGTCCAAAATGTCTTGGCGAAAATCTCAGCGATTCAGGTCATGGGCTCATGAGTAGGGCGTCTAACCTCAGTGGTTGAAGAACTCTTCGACAGGTGGCGTCATCCAAAGCTGGACCTTTTGCATCCCCACTCAACACAAGACTGCTGCTTTTCTGCTCGCCGATCACGGGCCTGGAGTTTTCTAGCGAGATGCATTGTCCCTCTCTCGCAAGGGAGGTTTCTGTATGCCTTTCCTCCTTCCCGCTTCTACAGAGGGTTCTGCTCAAGCTCCAGTTGGAAGGCAGAGATGATTCTCTTAGCTCCCTTCTGGCTGTGTCAGATTTGGTTCCCTTGCAGCAACAGCTGGCACTGGAACCTCCGTGCCCCTACCCCTGTGCACCGGCTTGCCTCCCAGGACCAGAGCACCTCGTACATCTGGATCTCAGGTTCTTGCATCTGCATGCGTGGTGCCTGCAGACTTAGGTATCGCCCACTTTGGAGTGTCATCTAGGGCCGCAGATGTCCTTTTGGCTGCTAGGAAGCCTCCACCAGAGCCACTTAAACTATGGAATGGAAGCATTTCTCGTTTGGGCTGCTGCTCGCCAATTGATCCTGCCCAGTGAATCAGGTGTTGGAGTACCTTCTTTCCCTTTCAGACACTGGCTTGGGGTCCTACTCACTCAAGGTGCATCTTTCTGCCATCTCTGCGTACCTTGCACCTATCGAGAGCAAAGCTGTCGCCCAGCTTGAAGTGCCCCAAACCTTCCTGCAGAGCATCTTGCATCTGAAACCCCCATTTGGGAGCTGTTCCCTCCATGGGACCTCAATCAATTTTATGCTGGAGAAACTCATTTTCAAACACCATGAAGTCTTGCTATATTATGACTAATGCAGTTAGCCACTGCACTGAACTGCCCCGGAGAGGGAAGAGTTAACTCCAGGGAGTCTGGGTTCTACAGCGCAGGCGCTATGCAAAACTCTATCTGGGCAGTTTCAAATGAAACTGTCAGATTCTTTACTCCGCTTCACTGAACAGTCGCTCCGGAGATCAGCTCCTTCAGCTCGGTTCATTTCGGTTCAAGCGAGTATTTTGTTCATTTGAACCGCAAAAGTATTTATTTTACCGCATTTCAGTTAAAAGCTCTATCTGGTAAACCGTAGTACAAAAATTAAAGTCTGTGTGAAATTCAATTATCGGTTCGGTTTTGAACCGATCGGTTTGCGAAATTAACGCCTTAAAGTGTTGGTTGGGCTTTTAGAGTGCGGTTCCGGTTCTTATCGGTTCTAAAAACCTTGCTTTAAAATTAGGTTTTTCAATACCCGTGACACGGTTAGGAACCGATAAGGGTGTCTTGCCTGGCACTGCCATCAAAAGGGCAAGTTTTTGGTTAGGCTGGCATTATGTCTGAGAAACCCAAAAGAAAAACCGGCCCATGGGTTTCAACACTGTGATGTCTGTGGGGAAGCCTTTGCCAAGGCTGACCCACACACCACTTGTGTTTATTGTCTGGGGCTGACCACCTCCTGTCAGACTGCCAGGTGTGTAAAATTTCCTGCAGCCACCCTGAAAAGAGATTGGGCCGCTCAGGAACGAGAGGCCAAAAAGTCCGCTGACCCGATGGCCAGCCCGGTCCAGCACCCACTGGACCAGAGGGAGTGCCCTCTGACCAGGGCGCGATTCCTCGGCAAAAGGAAGGCTGGTTCAGAGGAACCAGTCCCAGTGAAAAGACAAAGAAATCAGTAGGTTTGGAGTCCAAAATTGTCTCTCCAACTGCTGCAGAAATAGCTAAAGCCATACAGATTGTCCAGTCACTGTCTCAGGGTCCTGTCGAACCACCAACAGTTGGTAAAGGGTTGTTCGTTCAGTTCCAGTGGTTCAGGAGTATGATGTTGAGGAATTTTATGAACCACAGGAGGGAGGAGGAATTTGATCAATATATATGTGGCTGGGAGGGTCTGGACGTGCCCATTGAACCGGACATTTCTCCAGACAGACCTTTAGAATCTCCTCCTATTCTGTCTGAGTCCCCTTCTCATTTTATGTTTTACAAAAGGTTGCAGAAACCCTCCAGCTTCCTTTAGAGGAGGCTGTGGATGAGCAAGAGGAGCCTGATTACGTAGAAATGATGGATATACCAGAGTCTAGGAGGTTGTCTATTCCTTTGCATAAGTCATTTAGGAAGCAAACAACAAAGATTTTAAAAATCCTCATTCTGTCCCTCCTGTATATAAAAAATGACAGAAGGTATACTTTGTCAGGCTCTGATACAGACTTCCTCACTGAGTAGTGTAGTCATGTAGGTGTGGTTCAAGCTGCAGCCTGTGACAAGGCTAATATTCCCTGGCATCACATCCTCCTGATAAGGATTCCAGGAGGATTGATGCCATGGCGAAAAACAGTATATGGCAGCTTCTTTGGGACTCAGGCAGGCAAATTATATGGCTTATGTAGCTAGATATCAGAAATCTAGATGGGACACAGTATTGCAGTTAGCCAAGCAGGACACATGGCCAGCTCGCTAGTGAGTTGGAACAGGTGGCTGCTGATGGCTTGAAACCTCTAAAGTTCAATTTCATACTGCTGTTGATGTTAATGATGTTTCCTCTAGGGTCATGGCCACTTCTGTAGCTTTCCGTAGGTTGGCATGGCTCAGATGCACTAATCTGTCCCAAGATACTCAGTCATAGGCTATGGATTTTCCTGTAGTGGGTAATTCTCTGTTTGGGGAACAAACAGAAAACTATATGAAAAGATGGATGAATTACAGAACTACCTACAAAAGTGCCCAGGCTAAGGAGAGGCATGCCACTCCACAGAGGCACATCCCAGAGGTAGGGGCAGGCCTTTCACAGGCCTTTTACCAATCTCAGGCCTCCTCTGCGTTTGCACAGAGGGTTTTCAGAGGCAGAGGTAGACGGGCACAAGCAAACCGTCCCTCCCTCAGCCTAAGGCTGCATAAGCAGGCACCCTGATGGGGTGCCCAGGGCCGATTCTCCGTACCAGTGGGGGGCAGGTTGGTTTATTTCAGCCAGAACTGGGTGTCCCTAACTTGGACAGATGGGTTCTGGAGGTAATAAGCCAGGGTCTGGTTCTCAGCTTCAAACAGTTTCCAAAGATGAGAGCCAGACATTTTCCACCTACAAATCCTACAGAAGCCCTTGCTTTGGAAGCAGAGGTTTCTTCTCTTCTGGACTGCAAAGCAGTAGAAAGGGTCCCTCCTTGCCATCAGGGCGAGGGGCTGTACTCAAGATACTTTCTTACCCCAAAAAGACAGGAGAATGGCCCATCCTAGATTTAAGGTAGCTGAACAAGCATCTTTTGAAACCAAAGTTCAAAATGTTAACTCTGGCAATGATTTTGCCTTCCCTGAGGCCAGGGACTGGCTGGCTTCCTGGACCTCAAGGATGCCTATTTTCATGTTCTGATCAGGCCTTCTCACCGAAAGTACCTCAGGTTCTGAACTGCCCTCAGGCCACTACCAGTTCAGGGCAATGCCCTTCGGCCCTTACCTCTGCGCCAAGGGTATTCACAAAATGTCTAGCTGTGGTAGTGGCTCATTTAAGAAGGCAAGGGATTGCTGTGTTTCCCTACCTGGACGACTGGCTCATAGTGGGTCAGTCCCCAGATCAGGTAAAATCCCACTTGCAAGTCACCCAGCAGCTTCTCACTTCCCTGGGATTCCTGCTGAATTTACCAAAGTCAGTTCTGGAACCAGTTCAGGTACTAACTTTCATAGGTGCAGAATTGAACACAAAGTTAGCCAGGCATTTCTTCCCTCGGAAAGGGTAGACAGGCTCATTGCCCTGGCATCCTCCTTTACCCTGCGGGTTTCTCGACCAGCAAGGCATTTTCTGCAACTCCTAGGGCACATGGCTGCTTCCACAGTGGTAGTGCAAGGAGCAAGATTCCAGATGAGGGACATTCAGTTCCATTTGAGGGCCTATTGGTCTCAAAGGAGGGACCCTCTATCCAAATTGGTTCCAGTGACCCAAACTCTGATCCTGGCTCTACACTGGTGGCAGGATCAAAGCAATCTAAATCAGGGGTTCCTTTCATTCCGCCTCCCACTCCCTCACCCTCACCACAGATGCCTCCCTGTTAGGTGGGGAGCTCACTTGACGACCTGTCCACTCAGGGAGTGTGGTCTCCTCAGGAATCTCTGCTCCACATCAACCTTTTGGAACTCAGAGCTGTCTTTCTAGCTCTTCAGGCGTTTTCAGCTTCTGTCCAGAACAAAGTAGTTCAAGTCAGGACAGACAACACCACAACAATGTGGTACATCAACAAGCAAGGGGCACTCGGTCATCAGCCTTGTGCACCAAGCAATGAAGTTGTGGTCTCTGGCTTACTCCTGAACACCTCCTGATAGCAGTTCACCTTCCAGGGAAGGACAATGTCCTGGCGGATGCCCTCAGCAGGATTTTCTCAGGGCCATCACCGATGGGCTCTAACTTCAGGTGCTGGGGGTCGGTCTTTGCCAGATGGGGGCACCCCTCAGATAGATCTTTTCGCAGCCCCAGACAACCACCAACTTCCTCTGTTTTGTTGCAGGCCTCCAGTGCTGGGCTCAGTCCCCTGGACACCTTTCAGTTGGATTGGAAAGGGAAGTTCCTGTATGCCTTCCCCTTTCCTCTTCTTTTCAGGGTACTAGTAAAATCAGATCTCAGCCCTGCAAAGTGATTCTGATTGCCCCAGATTGGGCCAGACAGCCCTGGTACTCACTGCTTCTGTCCTTGACAGTCCACCTGCCCTGAGCTTGCCCAGAGTCCACAACTTGCTGGCCTGTGCACAGGGAGAGTGTGGTATCCGGACCTCAAATCCCTCCATCTCAAGGCATGGCTCTTGAGGAGTTAGATTTGCTGACTTACACCTTTCTCAAGGTGTTCTGGATATTTTAAAGGCTTCAAGGAAACCTTCCACTAGGGCCACTTACAATTCTAAGTGGAAAAGGTTTTCCATCTGGTGCTCTGAGAAGCAGATTATCCCAGAATCTGCTGATCTGCCCATTTTACTGGACTATTTGGTCCATTTAAATTCCTTAGGCCTTAGGCCAGCTACCTTAAAGGTTCATCTGGCAGCTGTCTCTGTTTTGTGTCAGCAGGAAGCCTGCTTCCTTTCTTCTCACCCTGTGTTTTCCAAGTTTTTTAAGGGGTTACTTCACACTAACCCTCCTTTTCAGAACCAGCTCCCGCCTGGGACCTGAATGTTTGCATTGCTCAGTTAATGCAACCTCCCTTGAGCCTCTGTCCTCAGCAGAGCTCAAGTTTCTAACTTGGAAAACTGTTTTCCTAGTGGCTATCACTTCTGCCAGACGCATAAGTGAACTACAGGCCCTGTCAGTGGAAGAAGATTTTATCTCTTTCCACAGAGATAAGGTAGTCCTCAGGACTAACAGAAAGTTTTTCTAAAGTGGTTTCAGATTTCCACCTGAACCAATCCATATCTCTTCCAGTATTTTTCACTGAGCATTCTTCCTCAGATGAGAGGAGACTGCACAGCTTGACGTCAAAGAGCCTTAAGCTACTATTTGGACGCACACCAAGGGTCACAGGTTGAATCCCTCCAACTCTTCCTTACCTATGGCGAGGTTGGCAAGGAAACCTGCCACTAAGAGGACAATTGCAAGGTGGATTGTCTCTTGTATCCAATTTGTTATCAAAACTAGGTAGAGAACCCCCTCAGGACTGAGGGCTCACTCCACCAGGGTACAGCTGCATCTCTAGCGGCTGCTAGAGATATTCCATTCTGGAAATCTGTCAAGCTGCTACTTGGAAAACAGTTCACACTTTTACCAAGCATTATTCCTGGATATTCAGTCCAGGAGAGATGCTCGTTTGGCACAGCTGTGCTTCAGAGCCTATTTCCTAAGTAGGTTCTACCTCCTCCATGGAGGTACTGCTGTGTAATCTCATTAGTCATAATATAGCAAGACTTATGGTGTTTGAAGAAAAATTACTCACCTTAGTAATTGCTTTTCTTCTCATGGAGTCTTGCTATTATGACCACCCTCCTCCTGCCCTCTCAGAACTTCTGCTTGGGTAGGGTGGCAAATTAGTGCAAGCACTGTGTCATGCCATTGTAGTTTTTTTCTTACCTTCTTTTATTTAGGGTTAGGGAACTAGGTTATTTTATTTAGGTATATATATTGCCCCCTTCCTGGACTTGAGTCTTTGGGGAAGGGGGTCCTAATGGTGCTTGTCAGGGGGTAGCTAATAATACTATTATTCATTGTTATTATTGTTATTGTTGTTTATATTGTTGTTATTTCTACTAGTAGGTAGCCATTTGGCTAGTGTAGAGCTTTCCACACAGACTTGTTGCTTAGTATTAGCTTCAGAAGATCTGACAGTTTATTTGAAACTGCCCAGATAGAGCTTTTAGCATAAGCTCACACGTAGAACTCAGACTCCTGGAGTTAACTCTTTCCTCCGGCAGTTCAAGTGCAGTGGCTAACTGCATTAGTCATACTATAGCAAGACTCAGAGTGAGAAGAAAGCAATTACTAAGGTGAATAATTTTTCTTACCTTCCTTTGAACCAGCCATGAGTTGAAACCTGCACTGTATGTCATGAAAGAGCTCTTTTAGTTGCTGTTCCTTCTGCTCAAGGATTTCTGACCTCCAGGCTCTTAGAAAGAAGCCTTATTCGTTTTTTAACAAAGACAGGGTGTTCTTTGCGTACTAATTCTAAGTTTCTACCCAAGGTGGTGTCAGAGTTCACTTTGAATCAGTCCACCCACCTTCCAGTTAATTTTCCTGAGTATTCCAATCAGGGGAAGCTTTGCTCAGTACTTTGGATGTACATAGGATTTAGTGGTACTATACAAACCACAAAAACCTTTAAGGAAATCAGATCATTGTTGTTTGTTTCGCTTGGGTCTGAAGAGAGAGGGCGCTTGTTTCCAAACAGTGTTTGGTCTAAGTGGTTAGCGAATTGCATGGTTTATTGCTACTGCAAGTACAACAAGGTCCTTCCAAAAGTGGTTAAGGGTCAGTCCACCAGGGTATGGTCGCTCTGTGGCTTCTTTCAGAAATGTGTCTGCTGCAGACATCCGTGCAGCTGCCACCTGGAGTTCTGTCCACACGTTCACCAAGCATTACAGTCTGGACATCGCCTCTAGGTGCAGGGCCAACTTTGGCCTAGCTGTACTTCAGGGTCTTCTCTCCTGAGCTCTTGGCTGCTGATCTGTCCTCCTCCCAGCGTTGTTCTCCTGGTGATACCCAGTACTGCTTGGGGCTCAGGCCTACTGGTGTGGTGTGCTGCAAGAGCCTCTCAAAGTAAGATAGTACAGTAACATAAGAACTTACCACAACGGTTGATCTTCGACAGAAGCTCTTGCAGCAGACCCTGCTTTCCACCCTCCTTCCCCTGCTGCTTTTTGCTCCTCTGCACTGCATCTGCCTTTCATTATACTCAGGAACTTCCTCAGTTCTCCTTTTGCTGCCCGTTTGGGGTCTCCGACGGGAGAACTGAGGTAGCTGTGGGCACCACCCGCCTTTATAGGATAAGCTGACGCCAGTGGCTGATGTAGGCAGTGGGCGGCCCCTGTGGTAGACTGCTAGCTAGAAGTTTTCCATGCGGTCCTGGCGCCTGACCGCTTAGTTCTACCGATGTGGCCTGTTGCAAAGATCTACTGTTACAGTAAGTTCTTACGTAACTGTACTTTCCTACCTGAATCTCTGAGCAGCTTATCTACCCACCAAGCGGGAGACTCATATCAACTTTGTCTTTCCTCCAACTGTTTGTCTCCTGTGCAGTTTTGTCTGTTTGCCCCTCCAGAACATATTGTTGCACTTGCAAGAATTGAAAATGGTCTCAATGCAGTAGTTAAAACTTATTCTGGAGGTCATCAAAGAACATGCAGTTACTCCTGAGAACAACTGTCTAAATATTAAGCTTGCTTGATTCCATTGTCGTAAAACTGGTTCTAGGATGTGAATATGGTTCACTTAGTCACACTTCTGGCAGTCTCCTTCAAGAGCTGATTTGCTGGACTGTCTTTAAGAGAAGCTCCTCCCACCACCTGGGTGGTATTTCCCTAGGCTCTGCCCTGTGATGTCAGATCTTCCGTTCTGCTGGAAGAGTCCGGTCTCCTCCTTCGCAGCTCTGCATGCGATGTAGGCCTGAACTTTAAGTGCGCCATTTGGCTAACTTTATTTCTAACTCCTTTCAATAGATATGTGGATATATTCCTTGATTCCATTTCTGTCTTCGATGCTGATGATGGACCATGGAGATTCTAGGACAGCTCCACACGTTGAGTCCAGTGCAACCAGAAAATTTCACAGAAAGATCCACATGTGTCTTGCATATTTTGCTAGGTAAACAGCACAACATTGCTGCCTGTGCCATGCCACACTTCCATTTCACTCGAAGACCACTCACATTGCCTTCTCCTGGCCAGCCAGCCAAACAGGACCTCTGTTGATGTCCAAGCAAGCTTGTAAGGCAGTTCCCATGGTTTGGGGTCTGCAGCCCAGCTGGCAGCTATGGAAGAGGCAGTGACCAAGGCTGTAGTGGGCATCTCATTGGTCATGGCGTTGCTTCTGTTAAGGGCCAGCATCAGCCTGGTTTTCAGATAATTTCCATGAGATGTGCAGCACCCTTCAGACCTTTGGGGAGAGCCCGCCCACCATGGTAAGGTGAAGTTGTACTAAAGAAGTCACACCATCAGTTGTGGAATAGAAAGGGCACGCTCTTCCCACTGTCTCGACTCCCTGACCGCTTGACTGCTAGTTTTGGCTGAATGTGCATTGGTGGATGGCCAGGTGCTAGCTTCCCCATCAATCTTGTTGGCCTCAACACATGTTGGTCAGACAGTGAGATTTTGCTTGAGCTTGTTGACCCATTGTCAGAGGGATCAAAGAGGATTCAATCTCCAGGACCCGTTCATGTCTGACCTCACCAAGAGGGCCTGGAGCAAATTTCCAGTTCCGCCACAGATTGAGCAGCAGCCTAAAGCGAGAACTCCTACCTCACTAGGGCTATTAATTCCCTAGTTTTCACACTTTGGAGCCTCAGACTACATAGAATGCCAGCAGAGGAGAAGGGAGCAACAAATCTGCCATGTCCTCCATGGAAAAGGTCAAACAACCCTGTATGTAGTCAGCCCAGTGGTGCTGAGGATTGTGCAGGACACCACACCTCACACTACACCGGGGACCCAGGTTTGGGAATGAGCCCGGGTCATTGGGGTCGGCCAGGAGGGAGAGGATTGAGCATCTATTGACTGCTTTCCTCTCCTGGGAGGGTTCAGGGTCTGCACCACGCTGCAGGGGCCCCTGATAGAGATTGGGAGTTCCACAGTTGTAGTGCATCTAGAGGGAGGAGTACGGTGATGTCGGCACACAGTGCCCAGACGCCATTGCACGTCCGCATTCTAGGGACAAAAACACGGCAGAAAAATGGTGGTTGGTCGGGTGGCTTGATGGCTGCATCTCTGCACACCCTCAGACCATATGGAATCACGCCTTGGTATTAGATCCAGGCCCGCAGCCGGGGATTAGGGTCCCCACCGCTGGGCACTGTGTGTGCTAGCCCTGTGTGAGTGAGCCGTCGGGGTCACATGGGGAGCAGAGAATGGCAGTGGATGAATGCAAACTGAGCCGTAGGGAGCAGAAATAGATTATATATATATATATATATATATATATAAAAACTGGATGGATCCAGATACCACATCTTGTCTCAGGACTGAGTCAAGCCCTCCCTGACACATCAAAGCAAGCAAGGACAGCGAAAGGGCAGAAGAGAAGCTCATGAAACCGGATTTGATACACTCCTGCAGGAAATTAAGGCATTGAGACGACAATAAAACAGACTTTCAAACAATACACAATAAATTTGCTGACTTTATTTATTTAGTAGTTCAGGTAAGACCTTTGAACGCAAGCTCTTTTACAAAGGTTCCACTTGAGTAGACAGACTAGTTCAACATACAATATAGTAATGGTTACAGAGTCATAAAAGAACAGTAGGTGCATGAGAAACACACAGTGAGGAGCAGTTACAATTTGAGTACAGTACATTGGCTTGGTGAATAGCTCTCAGTGAATGACCCAAATAAATAACACCGGACAGTAATACACAAGGTTGACACCTGACTTCGACAGGTGGATACTGGGGTCGAGACAGACAGCGAGACCTTTGGAGCGGCACTAACTACACTTTTAAATTACACTGAAGCCTTGCAGGAGAAATTTACCGACCTGGAAGCATGGCCCAGAAAGGACAATCTACGTCATCTGACTACCCAAGGATGCTGAGGCGGATAACATGGCTCTTTCCTATAAGATCTATTTTGGGATATCCTGAACCTCCCAGCCACAATGGAATTCAAGATTGAAAGAGCACGAGATCAAGTGATGCCTTCAGCCATAGTAGCTCTTACTGGCAGCTCCTACCTCCCAGCTCATCTTTTCTCTTCATCTAACTGCTAGATCGCTCTGCTACAAGGAAAAAAACTCTAAACTAATTTGCTGACTGTCTGCTGTCATTATATATCCTCGGATCATCGTTATAGACAGACCTCACATGCGATGAAAACAGATATGAGGCAGGCATCTCCTCGCACACTCCTCTGACTACCCCTGAAAAGCTGCCAAGAAATCTAAAATGAAGGGCTCCTTGCCCACTAAACAATCTGGGTTTTCAATGTCTGCAATTCCTGACCGAAGACCAGTTCCTTCAAGAATTACTGCTTTTTCAAGAAACCTTAGCGATATTTCGGCAGAACTAAGTCTCTCCAGTTGGACATGGAAACCTGGGCTGCAGGGTCGTTAACTCGGAGACCCGTACTGCTTCCTTGGAGGCCTGGCGTGATAAAACCAACCCAGAAATCCACAAGCTTAGACAACAAATCAGCAAGTTACAGCTCAGGACCAAGATTTAGAAGGCCACAGCTGCAGGAATAATATTCTCATACCGGCTTGCGGAGGCAGAAGAAGGATCCTCCCGCGATCACCTTTTGTACAAAAGTTTTAAGCAAAATAGTGGTCCCCTCTCTTCATAACCCGACCTACTGAAATTAAGAGGGGCCCACAGGTCCCTACGTCCTTAGCCACCAGAATCTGCACCTCCCAGGCTCCATAATTGTTAAGTTTCTCAGCTATCTAGAGAAACACATGTCCTGGCCAAATTCAGAGACCCTCCAAGCAATTTATGGGAGGAGTCACCTGTGGATCACTTAAGATCTACTGTTGGTGACCAGGCAAAAGAACTGTTCACCCGCTTGTTAGTAAATTAATAGCAGCCGGCATTAAATTTCATATGGCTTACCCAGCCCCACTCACAACAACCCTTAATCGCTGGTGTCTGGCTTTTCTTTGATTCTCCAGCTCTAATATCTAAGGAGCTCGCCATCCGACTACCCAACCTCTTTAACGGCACTCCATGGAATCTGTTTCATTCCTACTTCAGATTTAGCTTGTATTATTTGGGCGCGTGGCCTTATGATGGTCATTTTTCTTTACTTGTAGTTTGAGTGTCTGAGTCCCATTCACATATTACGACTGCTGGCATCTGGTTGTGTTGCCTTCCTCCGGCCTCCCTTGCCCGGCTGTAGTCAGCCCATCATCTCCCTGTGAGCATTTCACTGCTGACCAGTCATTGCAACTGACATTTCCAGAATAGGCTGTATCGTTTAACCTAACCCAACTTCAGCACTGTTTACTACTAAAGTTCTGAAACCTCCTGTGCTGAGCACTGATTTCTGGGTGGTGGTGGTGGCTTTGAAACAGACTTGGTACTGCTCCTTTGGTCACCTACTGGACCTTCTGAGACTTCACCATCTCCCGGATAATTAAGGGTACTTCAGATCTATTCTGTTTATTTGTTTTTCCTTTTGTTTGTTTTAATATTATTGTGACTGCACCAATGACATAAGTTTATTCCGGCTCCACCGTAACTAATTTGAACATAGTTCCCTTTTCCTTGCACTGTTTTGGCTATTTCAACCCACTTCATATGTCCACCCTATAGCACTGCCTACTTGCTCCTGCCTTCCTCTCCTTCTCGACTGTCCCTCTCCTAATGGATTCTGTTTTTCCCTTCTACGCATTGTCTTGCTCTTCGTGGGAGTTTTATTACTGCCCCTGGTTCTCACTATCTCTTTTGTTCGGATCATGTTGCGGGAGTATTTGGCCATAACAGTCACCGTGGACCCTTGTATCTTGCTGGATCGAAGGCCACCCCAAGTCAGGTAGGCCTACCTCATTTTACACTCTTTAGGCTGTGCTTTTGTGTTGTTGGTTCTAGAGGTTGGTATTGGGGTGAGTGTGATGGGGCGCTTGGGTTTAAAATTCTGTGCGCTAGTATGCTTCACGATTGGTTAATGGGGATCCTCTGAATCCTCTCTGGCTACAATCATTATTCTTAATCCATGGTCTGGGAACATATCAGTGCTGGTGGAGGAACTTCCCTCCAAAATCCCATTGTTTTGCTGTTTTTCTGTTCCTTCCTGCCCAGCCCAGTTATTGCATTTTCAGGCTCTTAGGTGTGGAAGAAGATATGTTCAGGGCTCCAGGGGTTCGGTCCTTTGGGCACCTTGGTCTACTCAGATACTGGGGTCCAGGTTTAACTGAAGGACTTTTGTACATAGTTATTGGGTTGGGTATGGAAAGGGAGGGGGTGGGTCAGCCTTCACTATACTTCTTTAGCTTTTTAAGTATGGTCAAGGCATAGAGGAATGGTATTTGCACTGTGTCTTTTTTTGTATACCGATAATTTTCTTAGTTCCTCCTTTATGGGGTTTTCCAATCTGTTATATATTGTAGTTATCTCTATGATTTGCTTACATTCATGGACAAATGAGGGTGTTTTGATGTTGTGGTGGTTCTCCTGGGTGGGGGGCGAGGGTCGGAGTGAGTCTCACAACAGTTGTGTACTGTTCTATCTTTATGGCCTATTATGATTAAGGCTAGTACTGTGGTGAAAATTTTGACTTGAATGTTCTGGGGTTCAGGAGTGAACTAAAAGGCATCAGGTACTGAAGCACGCCTCCTTGCTCCAAGCCCACATCACCTTCCTTCGAGAGACACACCTTCCTTCAGAAGCCATTTGGTTATGCAGGGAAGGTATCAGTCAAGTGTTCCCTCGGGGACTCAAGTTCAGCAGAGGTGGAGCCATTCTAATAACTCATAATGTCTCCTTTCAGGCAGACCAGGTCATCTCCGACCCTCTGGGCAGATACATGTCAGTCAGGGGCCTTTTAGATGGCTAGAGGTAACTTTGGGTAGCATTTATGGTCCAGTGGGGGACCCTGTCTTCTTCATGGAACTAGCAGGTATGTCAGCCCCTTTCCTTTCATCCCCTTAATCGTAGGTGGAGACTGGAATATCCTACCTACTCAAGACCTTGATCGTCTAATCAACCCATTAAACCCTTGTGCCAGCCCATGGGCCCCAGGAGATTTTATGGATTCAGTAGGGCTCTGTGACCCTGGTGGATTCTTAATCCATCTAGCCGATTTACTCCTTCTACTCCTTGGTTCACCACACCTCTTCCAGGCTAGACTATATCCTTACTAGCCTGTCTCTCCTACCAGGTTTGTGTAATGTTGGTCTTGAGCCCATTGTGCTCTTTGATCATGTGCTGGCCTGGCTTTGCTCCTCCCTCCATGGATTTGCAACATGACACTACTACTGGAAACTGAATACCCAACTTCTCAAAGACAGTTTTGTGATCTCCAGAATAAAATCCTCATTCATTCCTACAACAAGTCTAACCTAAACTCGGTCTCAGAGGTGATCATGAATTGTGTGCCATGAAATGCCTTTGAAGGCAAATTCATTTGTCTGTCTTCTAAGCTGAAAAACTCTGAGAGTCTGAGGCACTGTCTCTGCTGACTCAAATATGATCTCTTGAATGATCTCTATCTTCCTTCTCTTCTTCAGACTCTCTAGCAACCCTCCTGTCCCTTTGTGACAAATATGGACCTCCTTCAGGAAAAGGCAGATGCACCATCTTAAAGACTCGATCCAAGTATATTGAGCTAGGAGAAAAGGAAGGATGGCTGCTTGCACTTTGCCTGAGGAAACTTGAAAGCTTGAGAATTATCACCTCCATTTTAGCCTCAGATGGCTCGCTTAAAACACTTCCTAGGGATATTGTTTTGGTCTTTGAGAACTTCTGTCTGCTTTTATGGCCACCGTCCTTCCTCCCAGAACCAAGGAAAGGATGGCAGGCCTAGAATCTGTTTCTTCCACGCCTCTCAGTTCAGCATCAGGCCCTCTTATCATCCCCTATCTCCCTGTCAGAGGTGGAATCGGCCATTAACAGCATAACACTAAACAAGGCGCCGGGTCCAGACGGCTTCCCTCGAACTTCTATAAGCTCTTCCTCTAGGAAATGTCCCCCTCACTGCCTTACCAGTTTATGTTCTCGGCAGACTCTTGGATCCCCTGCCTAGAGGCTACCATTGTACTTTCCTGCTGAACAAACCCTCTCAACAAGCCAGTTATCGTCCCCATCTCCTGTAAAACTGTGATATTAAATATGTTTCCTAGCGAGGATTTTGGTAAGTTTGGTCCTGTTTACTTAGTCCAGAACAGGCTGGATTTGTCCTGGTAGATCCCCAGCAGATCATTTGCGTAAATTGACCACATCTTTCAAATTGCTAAAGCCTCCTCTTCCCATGGCCTTAATATCTCTTGATGCTGAAAGGGCTTTTGATAGAGTTGAATGGGCCTTCCTCTGGTCAACCCTGAGCACAATAGGATTCCCTCCACGTTCCTACAATGGCTTCAAGTAATTTATTCCTCTCCTTCTTCTAAAATATACTGCAACGGTGTTTTTCTTCCCCTTGCCTTTACATGGCTACTCATCAGTGCTGCCCTCTCTCCTTTCCTTTTCAAGTTTATACCTTGAACCCTCATTAGGAAGCTTAAAGCTTCTCCTAAGATACACAGCATCCCGACTGCTAACTCAAGCGCTGTCCTTTTCAGTGTATGCTGATGATATTCTCCTCCATCTCTCATCCTGTCACATCACTCACTGAAACCTTAAAGGTGAGCAAGCAGTTCAGTCTGTATTCCAACTATAAGCTGAACCTTAACCAAACCAAAATATTTCCTTAACCATTTTGTTTGCAGATCTGACTTCACCAGTTTTGGCATGAGATGGGCCCTCAGATCCATTAAATACCTTGAATTTATTTGGCTACTGACCTTCTGTCATGAAAAACTGAATCTTGAAGAGTTACAGTAGTTGCTGTTATTAGACAAGATCTATTAAGATGGAAAGCTCTTCCTATCTCCCTATGGGGCAGAATTAACATTATTAAAATGAATATCCTCCCCAGGCTATTTAACTCTTTAAATATGCTCAATGTCTGGCTTCTCTCTCCTTTTCAAACACATCCACTCATTGCTCTTACTCACTACCCTCACGCCTCTTCACCAGCCAGTTCCAAGGTCTGGGAGGTCTTGATACCTGACTCCTCATTTAACTGGGAGCGATCTGGGAAGACCTGTATAAATACCTAACCCAGGACTGGTTACACCTCAATCAATTCCACATTTTAAACAACGATACTATACCCCTGTCAAGCTAGCCAAGATGGGCCGCCTTCCTTCACCCTCATGTACTAGATGTGGCAAAGCAGATGGTACATTTTGCACATTCTGTGGTCCTGTGAAAGGTCTTACCTTTATGGGAGACAACTGAAGAACGTACTCATCACCTGTTGAGGTTAGAGGGCTCTTTACCCCAGAAGTGTGTGTTATCGGAGATTACACCCATATCATGGTCATAGAAAGGAAATACCACATGGCTCTCATCTCTGGCTGTCAAAAACTGGTTCTTAAACACTGGTTGGACTAGTCTTCCATCTCATACTGCGAATGGCTGCACAAACTCTCCTTCTGTCTCTGGACTCGAACGCTTAGTTGCCAGCACTCATCATAGAATGCCTCCCTTCAGTAAGAAGTGGGCAAGCTGTATGCCCTTTACCTAAATTAAATTACCTTTTGGCTTCTCCTGACTCCCTGTGTATCTGCATGTCTACCTTGTAGTGCGTAATGTTTGTTTTTCTATTGGGCTGATTAACTCACTCCGTGGGTGGGGCAGTGGGTGGAAGGTATTGGTTTGATACGCTTAATGCTGTGTTTTAATTACTGCTGTTGGTTGTATTCTAAAATGTAATAAAGTTGATTTAATTAAAAAAGATTGAAAGAGCACAATCATTTACAACTGAAGACGCAGGACCCAATGGGCCCGCCTGGCAAATAATTATGAAATTTAAGTAACTATATGGTAAGAAGAAGTTCTTGAGGCAGACATGGAGAAAAGGAGAAATCACATGTAATGGGGCCCACCTTTACCTAGATCAGGACTACCCACCTGAAATACAGCATCTCTAGCTTCACTGTTGCCCCATTATGAAGGCCATGAAGAGCAAGCAGATCAGATATCAGACTCCTATCCCGCTCGGATTAGAATTTTTAGGACAATGGCATACAAGTCTACTCTTCACCTGGAAGCAAAGAGGCACGTAGTCACGGGGGTCCCTCTGTGAAGAGGTCTACACCTCTGCAGCTCCCAAGGATAGGGAACCCTCCTACCTCCTGGCAGTTTCCCATGGGGCTCAATACACACACATGATGTGGGTGACACATCAGGCGCTGTAGGACATCCGGTCTCTGCTACAAGCAAGTATTTTGCATCGAGGAGGTGAGGACTGGGAGCATCCACCTGAATTTTGATACCTTAGAATGGAAGACTGTTATGGACACTCCAGATGCAGCGACCGCTGGCCTCATCCTCTGCGGGTAAGTGCCTAGAACTGTGCCAAATGTACTGTATATAGGACTGGAGCTTTCACCGGAGGTGGAGACAAGGTCCCTATTTTTTTTTTTTTTTTTTTTTTAGCAACTCTATTTGTGGCACTCAGACCCTGGAACTCTCTCAGCTACCCAGCGACCGCTGCTTTTACTGCCTACCGTGACCCCACCTCTCAAGGGCACATTTCTCTCCTTGGCCAGGGCCTGCGAGGAGATTGAAGGGTGGATGCGTAAGTCCGTATCGGGCGGGTGGCGGCTGGCACTGGGAGCTGCTGCTCATCCAGGCTGAGGGATTTTATTACACGCCCCAGACATAGGCCGGCAGTGCCACGTAGAGCCTGTGACATGGATGCTCCCACCCATGTCCGGAAGGCAACTGCCCAGCATCTTCCCATCCCTTACAAGCCCCTATGTGTCTCAGTGCCACTGGTCTCCACTGGGCTGCTGCTACGCCAGGCTACCCCTGGATCCCTCCCCAAGAGAGAGAGCAGTTCTCCAGATGCGCGATCCTCTCTCTCCCTGCCGATCCCCAGCGGTCCAGGCTCACTTCTAACCCAGGTCACCACCGTGGCACAAGGTGTGGCATCCAGTGCTTCAACCCTTCGCGCCACCATGCCGCTGACAAGGTCACTTGTACCGCATTTTCTATAGGGTACATAGTAATGTAAATAGTGAGACTGATTCAGCCCCAGATCTTTTAATGGCAGACCGTTTTGGGCAGATTAAAGATTACTGTAGTTTCCATAGGAACAGACCCTGATCCCAAGTTGGACATACCTGGAGAAGTAACATAGAGACAGTTCAGTGGACAGCAACACGAGGGGTGAGCTCTGCCAGAAACAAATTACCTTCATAGGGCTATTAATATGGGTATGAGAAATGGGGCTGTATGTAAATGAAGAGTTCAAGTTTGTTGCAGGAAAGACTCGTTGAGCAAGCTCATTCACAAGGAGGTCCTGAGGTAGATGGGGTCTAATAGATGAATGGAGCGCAGGAGTCTCTCAGCAGTTCTATAAACTGTGAGGATTCTGGGCTGAGATCCTGAGTGAGGGCCCATGGTTCTTGTCTTTGGAAATGGAATTGGTTCGGGTGGTCAGGGCATCGCATCGTGGCACAGCAAAAGCAGTGCCAAGACAGCCAAATGGTACGGTGAACCTGCAATCAGGGCACTCAGAAACAGTGCACCCTGGGTTGCATAATACGGCACCGCAGGCCACATGAGTGCCAGCCAGAAAGACATACCCAATGTGGTCGCACATTGCAATGACCATCAACTGTGGTGATGGTACACATACTGCCAGACAGCACTGTACTGTCCCCAGGCTCAACTGCAGCAACACGGCTGGAACAGCAGCCCCATGCCACCAGCTGATGATGTACTAGGGACTGTGGCATTTCTGTTGTGTGTGCACCACTGCTGTGGATCAGTGGTGCTGGCTGTCAGCATCCATGGTGCACCTATCCCTCCACCTGGTGTCACCCAGGTTGGGCATGGCGGGGGTGATCATGCTGCAAGCACGCCTGATGTCCATGTGGGCTATGCTGGTGGTGTGGCGGGGACACTGTTGGTGGCTGTGTTTGTTAGGAGTCATGTTGCACAGTGGCACGGACCTGCGTCATGGTGCAGGTGCCGTGTCTGCCATTCCTGGTGCCCTGTTTTGCACGATTGTGTCTGCAAGGGATATGTGCCAGGCGCACTCTTGTCTGTGGTGCCATCTGTTGTTGCCGCTATTCCTGTGTCCCTGATGGTGTTTGACAGGGGGTTGGTAGGGTGTGATGGTGTGCAGTACTCGCCAGCGCTTGTCAGCGGGCGCGCCCTGCAGCTGTTGCTGTGGCATTAGGCTTGTGGATGCCTTTATGCTGGCGCTCTCATTGCTAGTGCTACGATGCGTCACCCTGACCGCCGGAACCAATGGAATCCCATACTAGGACTCTTTACTCCTCGGGCATCGAACAGGAATACTGACCTGTAATGCTTATTCATTGGGAAGATAAGGAGGGCCTGGCCAGCAGTCTGACCTTACTTTAACAGAACCCTGGTGGGGGCAGAGAAATACTGACAGATTGTGATGTTGTTGCTGCTCTGGCAGTGGTGGATTATGCTCAAATTGTTATTAATCTTCTGGGCTGTACTCTGCTAAGGGTTCCATCTATAGCATACTATAGTCCTTGTAGTGACCCCTCTAGACAGGGGTGCAGACAACACTACAACTCTGGAGGGCAGAGGTGGTATTTACCGCACCCAGCAGAGACAGGGAATGCGAATGGTGTTCCCCAGCCTTGGAAGCAACAATAATATAGTTCATGTTTTGATAGAGTTAATGTTTACTGGTTATGAATTACAAAGGTTTGAAGCAGGTTTGTATGTGGCTTTTGGAACCCACTTGGGGGTGTGCACTATACACTGGAGTGAGAACTTAATCCAAAAATATGGATTCAAAAGCATTAACCAAGGCCCCTACTTTTCATGCACAGTGGGACCAAGTTTTGTGGCAAGACTACCATTTGCCACAGAACTTCTGCAGCAGTGGTTTGTAATTTCATGGAAGTTCTGTGCACTAACAAACTACCACATCAGAGTGTCAGCTTGTCATCCTGACTTCACTTTCATGGCAGCGGTTATAGCAATCAGGATGGTGGAAAGCACAGTAACACTAGTTCAAAATTAACAGACTTATAGAAATAATTTTATGCCCAAAAAGGAAAACAGATGTCTCTCCTTAATGTCCTAGCCTATTGCATAAATGACATATGCAGAGGGACCTTATGTGATAAATAAGGTATTTCTATACACGTTATGTATCCCACTAATGAGATTTCTGCTTCTATCACTTATATATTTATATGCAATCTGTAACATACATACCAATGTGTGTGTGTGTATGTAGTGAGACAGAGATACTCTATGTGTGTGTGTGTATATATATATATATATATATATATATATATACACACATACATATAATATATTTTAATTTCCATGAAATTGCATCCTCATTCGTACAGGTCCCATTGGAAATGGAATAAATGGAATAGAGGAGTCATTGCAAACTAATTTTCATGTCGACCTGCTTCCCGAGACACTACTTAACACCATCAGGCCATGACATGCATGTGAACCGATTGTGAGATAGAGCTCTCCAGCCCATTGCATTGTGGCCATCGTGTAACAGAACACTGCACCATACCTTCCCAGACTCCGAGCAGTGATATGTTCCACCAATCCTGGTGCTGCCCAGCCAGCTCCCAGAACTAATCTCTGAACCCGAGTTGCCAGCATGGAAATACAGCATGCTACCCTCTGGCCCAACAGCTGTACCTGCACACAACATTTCTCCATAACCTTTAGATGATTCTGTCAACCAATGACAATATGTAATCAATAACCCTGGCAAAATGCATACAGTGCAATTATTTAACAGGTCTATTCTTTCAACAGGTCTACATTATTATATTCCACTTTTCTAGGCATAATTATTTTATTTTCTTACAAATGACAGTTAAATTCATTTACCAGTTATTCATTTCAGATGGCATCTCTATACCTTAAAGGCACAAATAAGTTTGTACAAAGTGAGGTATGGACTTAACAGGTCTGTGCTATTGACAAGGTTTTGTTTAAGTTGACCCTAGTGCAATTATGTAAGACTGAAAACTGTATTAGGCTGTAGTGCAGGTTGAGCAAATAGTACCATGCCTGATGTGCTGTGCCGTCTCTGGCAGTGGGAGCTGTGGTAGATAAGTGACTGTTCATTTCTGTTGCAGATTGCAGCCATTTCATTAGCTAATGTATGATGTTATAGCAATGCTAACATCACATTCTGAGCATATAGGTGATTTAGGATATAAAAAGAGGGGAAGGGAACCAGATTCTATGGAAAACAGAAATATTAATAAAAATCAACAAGAAGAGTGAATTCTGCACCATAGAAGTTCTGCGGTGTAGACTTAAGTTCACAGAAACCAAGCGTCATGAGAATTTCTACGGGCCTTGGTATTAACATATATCGTAAATGGCTTTTACGCTCAATTAAATAAAAAGATAATGACATATATAAAACAAGTGAAAACAGACTTTATATTTCTACAGGAGACCCATCTCCGACGGGGAACAGCAGAAACTATTAGGATGTGGATATAAAGAGGTGTGTTTTTTCAGACAAAAAGGGTAGTCGGTGGGGAATGGCAGTTTTGACTCAGAACATATCCATTTGAGGTAGACGATAGGATGAAGAAGACGACTGAGGAGATATGTCCTTCTTAAGAGCACCCTGTATGCCCCGGACTCTCTCTCTGATCTGTACTGGAAGATATTAATGTTGATTTCGGAAAAAGCTGAAGGTTTGTTTATGTGTGCAGGGGACTGGAATATAACTTTAAAACCAAGGGTAGACACTACCTCTAGGATACTTAGGAGGTCTCATAAAACAACAAGACAAGTAAAAACCTTATTGAGCAAACTGGGACTGCAAGATGCCTGGAGGTTTTGGAGGTCCTTTACTCTCATACATATCAAATTTATTCCAGACTTGATTACTTTTTCCTATCCAGAGAGGCACTGGCACAAGTTAAAAAATGTTCAGTTGGTGCAACTGGTCAGCCAGACCATTCCCTCTCACACTCTTTGTAAACCTTGACTATTAGTCAAGCAGTGGCTTTCATTTTCTTAACAGGCAGTCTAAAGTGTGCAAAATGTCAGAAAATTAGCCCCATATACTTGTATGGGCGCATCTGCAACTGTCCCTGGCTAGCGTCACGTCTGAGGAGGCGTGGGGCAGAGCGGACAGACTAGGAAGTGGAAGGGATCGCTGGCTGGCAGCTCAGCCAGAGTTATGATCCCTTCCAAAACCTACAGAGCATATTAAAAATTTTTCTGTTGGCACAGAGGGCTATCACTGCCCCAGGGTAGCGGTCTGTGAAGCCCAAAGTCTTAGTAATGAAATCACACCTTACTTTAACCAACTTCTAGATTTGAGAGTCGAATGCAATTTACAGTTTTAAAGCAAAATATTATTGGGGGTCCCGCTGTTGAAGCTGCTGGCTCTCCACCTCCAGGCGAGAAGGGCTAGAGCACAGATATCTCATATAGTTCAGCCTCAGACAAGAAACAGAACTAGTTGTATTGATGGGATGTTTGAGGCCTTCATAGCTTATTATACCAAGCAGCTGAGATGGGGTGGAACAGCTTCAGCATTTTTAAATCAGCTACACCTACCCAGGTTTTCTGATGCACAGAATTTGATGCTAAGCCCGATTTCAGCTGCAGAAATTAATACACCTATTGGTTCCAGTAAACTGGGTAGTGCCTTGGTACTGATGGATTCCTGGAGGAATTTTATAAAAAATTCAAGGAACGTGGTGCCTCTGTTGCTCAGGATCAAGTGATTATGAAAGATGGCTCTGAATTATTGCCATCTTGGAGACAGGTGGTGATATCAGTTATACCCAAACCCGCAAGGACCCCACCCTATGTGCCTCATATAGACCCATTTCTTGCTTAATGTTGAGTATAAATTTTGACAACGATCTTAGCCAAGAGATTAGAACATATTATCCCTTTTATAGTACATAGAGATCAGACGGGTTTGTTTCAGGGCGGCAGGCAGCGGATAGTGTTTGTCACACCCTACGCATTATAGATCATCTTAATAACACCAATACACCAGCTTTAATGATGAGTTTAGATGCCAAGAGGTATTTGATAAAGTAGACTGGGAGTTTTTATATCAGGTCCTTGCCAGGTTTGGGTTTTCAGAGGGTTTGTAGACACAGTCAAAAGACTGTATTCGGTCCACAGACATGTGTTCGTATGAATGGCACCTCTCAACAGTGTTCAGCTTGGGTAAAGGCAATAGCCAGGGGTGCCCTCTGTCACCCTTGCTGTTTGCGGTATATATAGAACACTTAGCTTAGCAGATCTGACAAGACCCAGACATACAAGGAGTTACAACTGGCATGCAAGAGCATAAAACTGCACTTTATGCAGAGGATGTCCTGTTCCACCTTAGTAGCCCTGAGACCTCCCTCCCCAAAAGTAATACAAGCGATAGGCAGGTGTTTGGCTCTCTCAGGATATACACAGCAATTAAACCAAAATGGAAATATTAAGATTCCAATATAGCCCTACCCACTCTTTAGAATGATTTCTGTTAGATGGGACATGGTTATCCTTAAATATCTAGGTATCACGCTAAGAGCTAATATATATATATATATATATATATATATATATATATATATATGTATACAGACAATTATGTCCCTTTAATTAAATTAGCTGAAGAAGATATGAAAAGATCGTTAAAGCATTTACCAAGTTTTGATATATGAACGCATATACTGCAAGGTGACTGCATATAGAACTGATTTGCAATGTATTTTGATAGATGCATAGCATGGTTTAGCAAATTAAATCAGGTTTTCACCCTAACAAACCAGGAAGTGTCATTTTTGTATTGGAACCTGTATTTGGTGACCTTTGACACTCATTACCTTTGCAATGTCACCACAGGGAGATCTGTGTTCTGCAATTAAAATTAGTTCTTGGTCACAACAATTCTGTCTTGATAACAGAGCTCTTGGTCGCAGCATGCAGCACGACAATAGCAATGTCAAACAGTTCATTTTCAGGGTCCGATGATGAAAGCATTATGTTGTCCTGCACTAACAGTGATCTTTCGGACGCTGACATAGTGCCACAGTTTGACAGCCACTGCATAGTAGATCCCTATAGGGATGACCCTATGACAGCAGCGAGAATGATGTGGGCAGTAGCTCAGGCAGTCATAGCAGTAGTCCCGATCCATTCCAGTACAGCAGCGAGTTCAGACTTAGCAACACGGACTGTTAATGTTATATTTTGCTACTTATTGCTACGGTTTGGTTCCTTCATTGCTGTCATGTTACTGTGAATAATCAAGGTAGATGTGTGTGTTCTGTTACTCCCAGCATCAATGTGCCCACACAAATGCTAGTGATAGTACCCAGGGTTTTATATTTCTTTTTTTGGGGATTGCTTTCCCTATGCTAATGAGTTGTTGGCCACCCAGCTTGACACTGAGAGCACGGCTCGATCTGGTGGCATAGCTTGAGTAGGATAAATGGCTCACAATTTGCCCAAATCCAAGTTGTCCAAATTCCTCACCTGGTACTAGTTAGTAGTGACCTCTCGCCAGTTGATTTATCAGTCACTCATTCTGATGGAACACAGGGTGGAAATTACAAGCAGGCACCTTGTACCCCAACCAATCCAAACCCCCAGCTGCACACATACACTTAGAAAAATGCTGCATAGAACTTTTATTATCTGTAAATTATTTATACTGTTTGGGTCTGTCTTTGCCCTAGTGCCAACTGATCTATGCTATTGCTTTCTTCTCTGTGTATGTGTGTGTTTGGGGTGGGGGCCTGCTTGTATGTTCCCTTTAGAGGTATCGGTGATTGAGTAATGTGTTGAAGTCACCGATTCCCTTGTTTACGGCATGTTATAAATTTAAAACTACAAATTATTGCACCAGTTTTGTGTTACCTCTAAGCGCCAGGAACTATACAGACCGCAGCTGTCATTAGTGTCTGCATAAGCATTTGTAATACCATCTTGGCATTGGCTTATTGCCGCTACATGTTTGCCTCAGGTGCATTATGAATTGAGCAAAAATACACAGTACAGTCGGTGATCGTCCCTCACCCCCAGGGTTAAAAATTATGTAGCAGGGACTCCTCGGGGTCCAGAACCCGTGGGCTCTGTGGTCCCCATGGGCTCCAGGCCCATGAGAGGCATCGGTCGTAAGGATGACTGTCGGCTCAGGCGGACAAACGAGATCCTTCCTGCAAAATGACTTGGGACAGTCCACCATTGAGAGCGTCCCACATCTCTGGGTGACGGTGACCAGCTGGTCAAAGACCCTGACGCTGAGACCACTGAGCGCCAGCGCCCACTGAAGGGGACGACAGCAATCTGGCCCAACGGACCACTGGGGTGCACGCCATTTAACCCAGAAGACGAGAAGTCCCAGGCAGCAGTGCCCAACAAGAAATGATTGGGCAAAGGAGGAAAGAACCTCCACCCTGTCCGCCGGAAGCCGAGCTCTGGCTTGACGAGAGTCGAGCTCTTCCCCAATAAAGCCCATCACCTGAGAGGCACGACTCTGACTTGGCCTCGTTGATCAGGAGGCCCAGGTGGGAACAGGTTCGGAGGGTCAGGTCCCTGGATCTCTCCACCTCCTGCAGGGAGGAACCCGCCAGGATCCAATCATCTAGATAGGGTATATACGAACCCCTTGATGCCATAGATGGGCTGCCACCACTGCAATGCATTTGATGAAGACCTGTGGGGCCGATGACAGGCCGGACGACATGGCTCTGAACTCGTACAGGGTCCCTTCGTCCTGAAGGCGGAGGAACCGCTGGTGGAATGGCGGATTGGGACGTGGTAGAACGCTGGCCCTGAAGATCCAGTGAACAGAACCACATGTTTCGCTCCAGAGATGGTATGATCTGGTTCAGAGTTACTATCCGGAAGGTGCAAGACCTGAGATATTGATTCAGGTCGTGGAGATCTAGGATGGGGTGACAACCCCGTCCGCTTGGGCACCAGGAAATACATGGACACAAAGCCTGGGTCTGTAGGAGGATCCGGCACTGGAGCCACTGCCTCCTTGTGGAGGAGTTGAGCAATGTCGTCCCAAAGGGCCGACTGAGCGCGACTGAGATCCTTTCCTGCCATGGGGCACGGGCTCGGCTGGGGGTACTGCTCGAACTCTGGAGACAGTCCTGCCTGACCACTTCCAGAACCCACTTGTCAGTGATACTGGACCAGGTGGAAAGTGGTGAGCTGCCCCACGGAAGGACCCAGAACTGGCGTGACGGGTATAGGGAGGCCACCCTGACCCGTCACTGTGCAGGCTTGGAGGAGAAGGAGGAGGAGGAGGCACCTGGACCAGCACCTCGGCCTCCTTTGTGGGCTGTTTGGGACCCTGCTTGGGCCTAGGGCACCAAGCTTGAGCCTGCTGTTGTTCTGACCTCCTGGAAGGAGGGCTGTCTAACGGCAGGGGAAGAGTGCCGAAGGACTTCTTCTTGTGCTTCTGCTGGTTCTTGCCCGAAGAACCATTAGCAGAGGTGGCATCTAGGTGGCATTAGACTGCTCAATGCGCTGGAGATGACCTGCCACCCCGGACCGAAAAGGTCAATGCCAAGGAAGGGCACGCCAGCTAGCTTGTGCTGAGTATCCGCTGGAAAGGAGGATAACCTCAGCCAGGCCCTGTGGCAGTGGCCACTGCGGCAGCTAGTGAGCGGACACAGGAATGTCCAATGTCCAGAGCTGTCCGGAGCTTCTGTTCAGCAACAGCACGGCCTGGTCACGGACCTGCTTGACCGTGGTCTTCATGTCTGCTGGGAGATGAGGAGGACTTCATCAAGCGACCCCAGTAGGGCGTGAGAGAAGTGTGCCATAATCACTGCTGAACTGGCCTGACAAAGCCCAGGATGTTCCCGCACAGACCTTCCGGCAGAGTGGTCCATATTTTTGGACTCCTTGTCTGGAGGGCGGTCAGTATCCACAGAGCTGCCCGTGCACGCAAACACTGAGGCAGTCACAAGGCTTTCGGCCAAGGGATGCTCAGTGAAGCCCGCCAGGACCCCATGGGCACTGCATACTTGCTGAGCCGTACGGGCAGGCGGAGCCGGGCAAGAGGCAGGCGCTGCCAAAGCTCAAGGGCCGGGCCAACTGTGGCTTCAGCCACTGGAAAGGCCTCTTTCAGGGTATCCCTCTTAATAATATCCGTGAGAGGATATTCCACCTTCTTTGTATGGGCTGCAAGGCATACCCGTGGACTCAGAAATGAGTCAAAGGATGCCCTGGAAGGAGGAAGGACCTTCTCCAGGCCTGTCACTGACAGCTCATCATCGGGTGTGAGTGAAGGTCAGTAGTATCCGAGTCCGAGGAATCAGTATACAGGGTCTCCCACCTGTGTCCCTTTGATGCACCTAGGGCGATCAGGAGTAACAGTAATGGACAACCTATGGGCAAGCCCTGAGTTGTCCGATCATCCTAGAGGGAGCCCTCCCTGAGGCTGTTTAGGTGGTGGTTCCTCCAAAATTGGTGGGAGACTGTAACAGGCCAACCAGAAATACGGCCGGTCCCACCAGAGGGAGAACCGGAGTCCTCGGTACCAAGGGAGTCAGTATCGGCTGAAGAGGCTGGGGCCAAGTAATGGCGGTACAGCCATAGTGGGCGGCTTTGACCGGTCAAAAGTAGCTGCTGCCACATGAGGTCCTCAACATCGATGGAGCGTCTGTCTAAGTCTCTCATCCGAGGAGGATGAGGAACGGCGTGACGCCTTCCGGAGTGTTTATGACCCTTTTTCGACTTTTCGACTGACGGTGTCCTACTCCTTGATCGAGAACAATGGCGTTGGTTCTGTCGATCGGGAGAAGCCGGATCCGTGAAACCGAGGTTCCAGCTCTTGTCCCTCAATCGGATGCACAAAGGACAGGTCTCCGTCGGGAAGGAGAGGATGGAAGTCCTCTTCAAGGAATCGTCCGACAGGCATCGGCGACAATGGCTTGATCGGGTCAAGAGAAATCTCGGCCGGTTCTGCCGTATCCTCGGCTTCAGTGCCCTAGCCTGACGGAAGATCCGAGAAGCCAGCAGCCGAGGCGATCTCGACTGAGGCCGAGACCGCCTGCTCCTGAGTATCGGACTGCTCGGTCCCAGGAATGTCTTCGCTAGAAGAAGATTTGGGGTCCTGTCCTTTTTCTTGGAGCGGAGGAGTGCAGCCCGAAGGCACCTCACCCTTGGTAGGGAGAGACTGGCACAACTCCCGAAAGGACCCCGTGAAGGTGGATCCCAGGTTGAGCGGGACTTAAAACTTCAGTTGGCGAGCTTGGTAGCTTCCTCCTCGAAAGCCACCATCTGTTTGAGCTGCTCGGGCGGATCCCGCTGACTGCGAAACCGCCCACCTGGCCTCCTTCGATTTCACTGTTGGATTGCGGCTCCAGTCTCCCCAGCTTAAGTTGCGCCTGTGGTCCTCCAGGACCGTGGGATGGAAGGCCAAACAGATGGTGCAAGTCAAGTATCATGCACAGCGCCTAGGCAATAAATGCACGAGAGGTGGGATCGTGCAGACATTTCTAGGGACATGGCTATGTTGTTCATCCACACTATCTGGCAGGTTCCTTGCCGCTTTAAATCTTGCCGGAAGGTCTTCAGCTGGCTCCTCCCACCCACCCGGTGGTAAAACTCTCGGCTCCGCCCGTGGCGTGAATCTTCCTTACAGCTTGGAAGCTTAGGTTCCCTCCTTAGCGCTCTGCATTTTCGACTGGTTCCTGATTATTCGGTTTGTCAATTTAGTTTTGAGTTTTCTAAAACTTGGTCTTTCCTCGCGGCTGCAATGGACAATTCTTTTCCCGGCTCCTCAGAGGCGCCCGGGCGGCGGAATATCTCCAGGACTGATCCGCACTCCACGTGCGTTTACTGCCTCGACTTGGACCATGATCCGTAAGTTTGTGAATTGTGTTGCACCCTTTACCAGCGCCTGGAGGATCGGCGGCCCATTTGGGGCTTAGGCACCCCAAGGATTTTTCGTGCCTGTAAAATCCTTAGAGGCTCTGGCCGGGCGGTGTCCGCTGGCTGTCTTGGCTGAGCAGCTCAATCTCTCTACCTCCTGTAGGAGGCGGCGCCAAGGCTACATCCCCTCCTCCTCGGGTCGCTTTTATCCCGCCTCTGAGTTCCTCTCATTCGCTTCGCTCAAGGAGCTCGCCAGTCCATTTCACGATGAAGGAGAGGGCCATCGGACCTGCCTCGGCCCAGGTCAAGGGAGTCACAGGGTAAGTCCCATCATCGGCGTTTGTGGGAGCGGAGAGGTCCCTTCCCTGTCTGCCGACCTTCAACTTTCGAGGTTGTGGCTGAGGCCGTTGGCTTCACGGTGTCCCCGCCAGGCCAGCTGGCCAAGACTCCCATTGACGTAGTCAGTCTTCTCGACCCGTCACCCGGTGGTCAACTGCAAGAGCCGTCAACCCTTTGCTGGTTTCCCTGGTGGAGGCCGAGATCTTGCCTGCACCTTCGTGCGGCAGTCCTTGGTCATTCTGTCTGAGCCGAGGAAGAGCGGGTGTCCCCTCGCCTTCCCGGACCCACCATCGGTTCTACAGAGGATCTGGGTCTCGGTCTCGTGCTCTTCTCAGTCAAGCTGCCCCGCGACTTCAAGGGTCTCGGTCGGGGCACCGAGTTAAGTGGCAACCTGTTCCTCGTCTCCCTCCTCGGATGAGGAGAGGCTTCGATGCAGATGGCGTCGACGTTACGAGGAGTTCAGTGGCAGCAGTTGCTGTTGTCCGGAATCAATCTACTCCATCCATTCCCATCAATCAAGCAGCTGCCCGAATGGCCGGTCGCAACCGCTCGCTGCAGTCGAGGTGCCACTTCTGGGCGGTTCTTGACCAAATCTGCTGCCCCACCGATTATGGTGGAACCTCGGTCAGGTCACGACCTGTCCGCGGGTTGTCGGTCACCCTCACTCCCACCCCGGCGGGTGAAGAGGTCAGGCCTGAGGCAGCTCTTTGCAGACCCTTCGAGTCCGACGACCTCCTCCGTGTTCCCCAGATGGGAGGGCCCGGAGTCCTCCCTGACCGGTCTGTGGACGACAGCCCATCGTCCCTTTCTGGGTCTGCTAGGCTCATCTCGGAGTTCACTGGGATGCAGCTCAAACCCGTGTCCAAACGGGCCTGTTATCCTCTGACGGAGATCCTAGACCGAGGGGTTCACCTCGGAGGCCTTCCCGGTGGCTGAGGCCATCGTCGGCCCAGCCTTGAGTTTGGCGCAGTCTACTTCCTGTCCTGCGCCTCGGCCAGGATGGCCAGGAAGTATTCTGTCCCTATCAGTTGTTTGCCCGTTTTTGGAGCACCCTCCGCTGAGGGTTAGTTACCGATAATGTCTTCCGCGCTCTGTGAATGCTCGGGATGTGGATAGCCTCCGACAAAGAGTCCAAAAGGATGGACTATGTCAGGCTAAAGGTTTCACGCCGCCTCCTCCCTAGGCCTCCGACAGGCCAGCCCGCCGCACTGATGGCACATTTCTCCACGCCCACTTGGCTCCCTCATCTCCGCCGACTCATGGACCATGGTCCGCGGGTGCGACCAGGAAGGGCGTGAAGCAGCAGCTTCAGACTGCTTTGGACATAGGTGATTCCTGTGCTAGGTCAGTAGCGGCCATGTGGGCGTGTGCCAGAGGCGGGCTGAGGATATCCACCTTCTCGACGGATACCCAGCACAAGTTGGCGGACATCCCTTCTTGGGACTGACCTCTAGGCCCTGGAGTAGAGGGACACCTCCAGGGACCGAGAAGTCCAACGCCACTCTGGATTCGGTCACCCCTGCCCAGAGGGACAAGGGCCGCAACCTTTGCGTGAAGCCCTTTGGCCCTGCAGCACGACCGCCCATCAACAGCAGCATGAGGCCGACAGGCTTCCGCTTGGCATCCTGACCCCAAGCCAGCGGCTTCCTCTAAGGGGAAGCAAGGAGGTAAAGGCTCAGGAGCTCCTCGCCAGTCCCTCCTCCAAGCCTGCTCAGTGACAGGCTGAGGGCGCCGCCTCAGCCTCGTCACCCCTACCCAGGTCCCCTGTGGGGAGACGGCTCCACTCTTCCTCCGCCTGGTCAGCTATCACCATGGACCGCTGGGTGTCGGAGGTGCTAGAAGGGCCTGCCTCTGATTCGAGCAGGCCCCACCCATTCGGAGACCGTCGCCTCGGGGACCACGGGTCCGCAGCCTCTTGTTGGCCCACCAAGCCGATTTGCCCTGCCTCTGAAATAGAGGTGTTCAGGAAGGTGGCAGATCCTCCTCCAGACCCGGGTTTGTGTCCAGGTTTTTTCCTGGTCCCCAAACGACGGGGGCTTACGCCCCATCCTTGACCTGCATGACCTGAACAGCTTTAAGTTCTCGGACCTTCGGGATGGTCACTCTGACTCAGATATCCCATCCTCTGAACGAGGCATGTGGCTTTATTTCCTGGACCTCCAGGACGTATTCTTCACTTCATCCGCCTGTTTTTGGGAGACCTCTGCTTCAAGAGCGGGGATCTCTTTATGAGTTCCAGGCCATACCCTTGGCCTCTTCTCAGCAGCATTCCTGCAGCGCTCAAGGGTCCGGTGTACCCTCACCCGGATGGCGGGCTGACTGCAACCCTCCAGAGCGGAGGTGGGGCGGTCCAGAGTTCTGGCCCTGTAGGTTGCTCTGGACCAGTCTCCTCTTTTGGAGCCAAGTCAGAACTCGTGTCAAGTGGGTGATCCTTTCATCGGGACAGAGCTCGACTCTTCAGCTGGAGCTCGGCTCCCGGTGACAGAGCGAGTTCTTCCTCCTTTACCTAATCATGTCTGATTGGGCACTACGCCTGCCCGGGACTCTGCACCTCCTGGGCTCGTGGCGGCCTGCACCAGCGTGATCCGATTGGACCTGCTGGTTCATGCGTCCCCTTAATGGGGGCTGGCCAGCCAGTGGTCACAACGCTAGATCCTTTGACCAGCCCATGACAGTAACTCAGGGGTTGTGGAACGGCTCTCATGGCGGACCGCTCCAGCTCATCTGCAGGAGAGAATCCTGTCATCCCGCCCTGAGTCAACGGGTCTTCTGTGACCGATGTAACTCTGATGGGTTGGGGTGCCCAATAAGGGAGCACAGAGTGCACTACCTCTGGTCCTCTCGGGAGTCCTGATGCCATTTCAACCTGCTGGAGCTTCATGGTCCGCTTAGCTCGCACTGCTTACTCCGCTGTGCAGGGTCAAGTGGCTTATGTCCAGGCGGACATACCACGACCATGTGTTGCTTAACCCGCCAGGGCCGGACGCGCCCCTTGCCATTGCGTAAGGAGGTTCTCTGCATTTGGTCTCATGCACAGCCTGAGGTGGTTTTCCTAGCCATTTCGATGGCAGGAGCCTCCAGCACCCTGGCTGATGCCCTAAGCGGATAAGGGCTGCGCTCACGAGTGGTCTTCCTGCCAGAGGTAGCACAAGATCTTTCTCCTCTAGTTCACGCCGGTGGACCTTTTTTTCCTCCAGGAAGAATGCGGTCGAGACTGTCTCATGCCCGCCTCAGCAGGGTTCGCTGTAGGGGATGCCTTGAGGCCAAGGACCCCGAGCCTCTTCACGGCTCTCCCCATTTCCTTGACCCACAGGCAAGGCGAGGAGGACTAGAAGCAGGTGATTCTGGTAGCCCAGACTGGTTCTGCCAGCTCTGGTTTCCAGCTCTCTCAGTCTCAGCCCCAGGCTCCTGAGGCGCTTCCAGCCCGCCCGGTCCAGATCTCTGTTGTCAGGGAAGGTATTCCATCCAGACCTTCAATCCCTGCACCTGGCGGCCTGGTTCCTGTGCGCTAGTGGCCAGGCCTTGGGTCTTCGGGCGTGGTCTCGACGCTGTCGAGGCATCCTGCCAGAGTCGACCAGATATGTATGCCTTCAAATGGAAGAGTTCTCCATTTGGTGTTAGGATAGGCCTGGTCCCCTCTCTTGTTCCTCGGTGAGCATTCGGACTACCAGTGGTCCGTTCTTCTTCTTTAGCAAGGGCTTTGGTCGACGACCCTTAAGGTGTCTGGCAGCCACCTCTGTCCTCCGAGCGCGGGCGGGAAGGTAGTAGGTGGCACAGGAAAGGTGGTCTGCTTTTCCAGGCGTTGATCATGCTTCCTCTCGGGAGAGTATCTCCACCCCGTGGGATCTTATGCTGGTATGGGCTTAGTCACGGGAAGCCATTCAAACCTATGCACAGGTGCGATTCTCCCACCTGTTGTGGAAGAACACCTTCTCGGGGCTACCACGCCAACCAGAAGGCTGGGAGAGCTCCAGGCGCCCTTCAAGTCTCCCTATCTGGTCTTCCACAGGGACAGGTTGTCCTGCGCTCCCACCAAGTTCCTTCCGTAGGTGGTGTGGGCGTTACCCAACCAGGTATTGTCTCTGCCGGGTTCAATTCCATTCACCTCGGAGGCGCATATAGGCTCCATTGGACCCCTAATTGGCCTTCGCCTTCTCAGGCAGCGTGGGGCTGAAGTTCGGGAGAGGTTCACCAGCTGTTTGTCATTCACGCTGAAGCCGCACCTGGCAGACCTGCAGCAAGCGGACGATGAGCGGGTGGGTCGCCTCCTGCATAGATCTCCGCTATAGGTGGGCGGGCATGGAGCTCCCAGAGGATAAGTGCTCATTTTTGCATCGCCCTTCCGCTGCATCGGTGGCTGCTTCCGGGATGTCCCTATCCAGGATATCTGCAGGGCTCCTACCTGAAGTCGGCACATACCGCTTCTACTCCTACCACATCGACCTTGGGTCATGCCGGGATGCTGGTTGGGGGCCTCGGTTCTCAGTCTTTATTTCCTAAGTAGGGGGTGTGCACTTGCCTCCTCCTCCGGACAACTGCTAGAGTCTGCCAGATAGTGTGGATGAACAACATATCCATGTCCCTAGAAATACAGGTTACTCACCTGTAACAGGAGATCTTACTTGAGAGGGCTCTTGCAGTAGGTAATTACATATAGGACTGATGCCGGCGCGGCAGGACCCCTAAGGAAAATTTCTAGCTAGCAGTCCTGGCGAGGGACCGCCCCATGTCAGGTGACCAGCGTCATGTGATGTCGGTATAAAGGGGCAGTCCCAGGCGCCGCCTTCCAGTTCTTTCCCGCCCGTTAGCTCGTTGCAGCGCTCGCGTAAAAGTTAGCGTCTTAGTCAGCCCTGCTCTTCGTCGGTTTTACCAAAAATTGTGTGATTTTTCCTATCGTCAGGTCATTGTCAGTGTATGTCATCCCCTACACCCTCCGAGCACAAAATAAGTGCGACTCGTGCGGGCGCCTAACTGCCACACAAGGACGGCCATTCCTCTGCCTCTTCTGCCTGAGGCCCTGACCACCCGGTTGACAAGTGCCTGCATTGCCTTCACGTCAACACGGCTACCCATAGATGATGCTAACAGTCCCTGGAAGCCCATCTTCTAAAGAAAAGATGTCTTGATGGAGAAAGAATTGAAGAAGCTCAGGCAGGCGTCGACTTCTCCGGAAGGACATTGTAAAAGCGGTACAAGGAGAGGCACGGGAGAAGGCCTCCTCGCCCAGCGACTCTGGCGGAGTCGTGGCCCAGGTAACATCCTCCGGAGATCGGGTCCGGCGGCAGCCTTCAAGCTTTAGGAGGTGTCGGCCCGCCCGTCTGGCTCACGCTCGGGCCTTGTAGGTGCCTCCGGGCAAGGAGGCCTCCTTCCAATTCAGCCGCGGGCTTGTAGCCTTTCTGATGCGGCGCTCCCATAAGTTTAGCGTCAGCTCCTCCGGCGTCCGCGGAGAAAGGTCAATAAACCCGACCCTCGAGAACAGCGCCGACCTCGTCCCCTCGGACCGGGCGCTCCTGCTCCTCGGCCCGCCTCCGATGAGGACCCTGTAAAGCAGATGCCGGCTCCTCCAGCGCCAGCCGAGCCTAACCCCTAAGCGCCACGTCGGCTCCCAGCGTCTGCGCCGGGTGATGAACCTACGACAGACCCTCCAACCCCCGTCGTACCTGGTTCCCCGCAGCGCCATGCTCACGTCCGAAACCCAGGTCACCCAGCCTGACCCCAGGGATTTCCCCTGTCCCAGGCGTCACGGGGATCTTCCACCTCCGTGAACCCTCCTCCTAGGGAACGGATCTGGCCTTGGTCCCGGCATGAGCCCTGGCGCTTGTGAGGATTTTTCCCTTCCATGGGGCCTGCTCCCCGGGCCTCTCAATGTTGACCGCCCGTGGGAGCCACCTTCAGGCCGTCTGCTCCAGCAGCTCCTCCAGCGCCCGGGTACCTGCCGTCTTATCCGGCGCCGCCGTACCCAGGACCGCGGTAGCCAGTGCCACAGTACCCGGCGCCGGTCCCTCCGGCGCCGCAGTACCTGGCGCCTCAATACCGGCGCAGGTTTTCGCAGCTGGGTTTGGATACTCGCCTTAGGATACAACCCGTATTTTTCCCCTCCTCCTCCCTCCACCACCCCTCGGCCACCGGTGGATCTGCAGGAGACTTTGGCTTCCTGGTGGGCGAGGCCAGGCTCAGCTCACCAAGGAAGTGAGAGCCACCTTACGGCGATGGTGCAGCTTCCGGCCCCATGCGCCCGGCACACTCCCTCACTGCCTCCGGACTCCAGGCCCTTCCCTCTGGATCCCGGAGAGGGCAGGACACGCATCCAGGGATCCCCAAGGAACCGTTCCTCCCCTAGCTGTGTTAAGGAGTCTTATTCTGCTTCTGATTCTTCTTCCTCTCGGATTCCTCCGACGGATGCTCGAGAGAGGCAGCCAACCTAGCTCTCCATCCAAGCCCGGCCGAGACACCTCCAAAATCCCTCGGAGGACCCTTCCTTCACGGAGTTGCTCAGAAAAATCCAGGAAGTACATCAGTGGCACTCCTTGGAACCAGATCCTCAGCGGGTCAAACTCGCCAAACATCTGGACCTGCCCTGACAGCTCCTACTTTAGTGCCACCCTGGATCGAGCCTCATGCCCACCTTGTTTCCACCATTTGGAAACAACCGTCGACTTTAGCCCGCTTCCTAGGAAGTCTTACAGGCTATACCAGGCTCCTGAGGGTGTAGACTTTTTGGACTCTCACCCTCGTGCAGATTCAGTCGTGATTAAGCGCGCTCATGGCGGTCAGCGCATCCCAAACATCTAAGCTCATCTCCTCGGATAAGGAATCTCGCCTCCTGGACCAGTATGGAAGAAAAATCTACTCCTTTCACATTGGGAATTCGGGCCCTGAATTATGTTGCTCATATGGGGGATTACCAGAAGGCCATCCTTCCCAAGGCGGAATCTAAGATTGACTCCTTACCTGACTCCCAAGTCAAGCAGGAGTTAGCTGATTTAGTCCGTTCTGCTCGTTCGGCAGTCGTCACATTCTGCGGACGACATACGATGCAGTGGACACTGCGGGTGGAGCTCAGCTTTTGCCGTAAGTCTTTGGCGTCATGCCTGGCTCCGCGTGTCAGGTTTGGTCCCGGAGGTGCAGTCAGCGATCCAGGAAGCACCTTTCAGGGGTTCGATGCTTTCGGCGGTGATGTCAAGGACATCATCACTGACTTGCAGAGAAGGGACGGCTCTGAAATCCGTGGATTCCATGTGCCGTCCCCATCACCCTAGCGCCCGTCCTTTTCGCAGCGCGAGTCGGCCACAGCGAAACCCCAGGAAGGCAGGCCACTAGCGTCAGGCCCCGCAGCTGCCAGGCCCCCGCCCAAAAAGCAGCGGGTGCCCCAGCTGCGGCGCTGCCCACACCACCTGACTCCTCCCTCTCCCACCGACTCCGGACACACCAGAGGAACTGGTAGGAGCGAGGTTCTCCCTCCATCTTCCGGGTTGGGAGAGGATAACAACAGGATTCATGGGTGCTTCAGATTATAGTGGAAGAGCACTCTATAGAGTTTCTACAGAAACCACCTGCCACCCCTCTGAAGTCGTCCTATGTAAGGGACCATCTTCCTTTGGTCAGGAAGAAATCTCTGCCCTCCTTGCGAGCAGGCCAAGATTCCGTTCCCCCTCACCTTCAAGGGACGGGTTACTATTCTCATTTCTTCCTGGTCCCAAAGAGGCAGGAGATCTCAGACCCATTCTCAGTCTCAGCTCTTTGAACCTTTATGTGGAATACAAAAGGTCAGGATGCTCTACCTACAGACCTTCTGCCCTCCTTCGGCCGGGTCAATGGCTTTGTCGCTGGATATGCAGGATGCATATCTGCACATCCCATTCGCCCTTCTCATTGCAAGTACCTCGGTTTTGCTTTCGAGGGACCATTACCAGTTCTAGGCACTCCCGTTTGGTCTTTCCTCAGCACCCCAAGTTTTACCAAATGCCTGGCTGTGGTAGTGGCCCACCTGCGTACGATGGGAGTTCAGGTGTTCCCTTACCTGGACGACTGGCTCCTAGCGGCCTCATCCAGGGAGGGCTCCTGCATTTCTCTCCCTCACCCAGCAGGTTTTCACTTGCCTGGGTATTACCATCACCATTCCAAGTCTCACCTGGATCCTCCCAGAGACTACAGTTTATCGGGACTATCCTCGATCGATGGTGAGCAATGCCTTCCTGCCTCGGACAGGCGGCCTCTCCTCAGTCACAGATTTCCCTGCTATCAGACCGCAGCAAGGTTCGGCGGGGTCAGTTCTCCGTCTCTTGGGGCTCATGGCAGCTGCCATCCCGACAGTTCAGCGGTCGGCTCCACATCAGGATCTCTCAGTGGACTCTTCGCTCCCAGTGGGATCAACTTGTAGGCGACCTAGATCATCTAGTTCTGATCTCCTTGCCGATGGCACGAGACTTGCAATGGTGGATGGTTAGAGAGAACCTGTTTAGGGGTCCCCTTTCATCTTCCCCCTCCCAGACTGACCACAGATGCATCAAGCGAAGGTTGAGGAGCCCATCTGGGTCCTCACCGAACCCAGGGATTATGGTCCAGATTGGAACTTGCTCTCCACATCAATGTGCTCGAGCTTGAGCAGTACTATATGCTCTCAAGCCCTTCACCAATACATTCTTCCTGGTCACCTAGCCATCCAGGCGGACAACATGTGTGGTGTGGTATATCAACAAGCAGGGAGGACTCGATCCTACCCTCTATGCAGGGAAGCAGTGAGGGTTTGGGACTGGGCAACTCAACACAACCTTCACCTCACAGCGATTCATGTTCCAGGAGTCGACAGTACCCTGGCAGACAAGCTAAGTCGCTCCTCTGCCCAGCCACATGAGTGGGAATTGGACCAAAAGGTGCTAAATCACATCTTCACCTTTGGGGACTCCACAGATAGACCTGTTAGCCTCTTCCCAAAATGCAAAACTTCCCAACTTTTGCTCGCTCGTTCCAGAGCGAGGTGCTTTCTGGAATGACGTTCTGTCTCTAAACTGGAAGGGCAGGTTCGTCTATGCTTTTCCCCAATTCCTCTGGTCCCTCGTGTGTTGCAGAAACTATCAACAGAAGGAGTGAGAATGGTTCTGATTCGCTCCTTTCTGGCCCAGGCAAATCTGGTTCTCTCTACAACAATACTCAGAGGTTCCTCCTCTTCCTCTTCCTTTATCTCGAGGTCTGCTGACCCAGGATCAGGGACCCTGGTCCATCCGGGACTCAAGTCCTACAACTTCATGCATGGCTTCTGCAGACCTAGCTCAATTCGCTTTGGTGTCTCTCCAAAGGTGGCGGAAATTCTGGTGGAGGCTAGGAAACCCTCCACTAGGTCCACTTATGCCATGAAATGGAAGAGATTTTCTATTTGGCTGCCTCTAGGAACTTGGAGCCTTTCTCCTGTTCAGTGGCCGTTCTGCTGGAGTATTTACGTCACCTCTTCGACCTGGGTCTCAGTCATTCCTCCTTGAAAGTGCACATGGCCGCTATTTCAGCGTACCATGTTCCTTTCTGAATAAAATATTTGCCCAATTAGGGTCTCTAAGACCTTTCTCAGAGGGTCCTCCATCTGAGGCCCCATCGGACCCCTGCTCTCCTTGGGACTTGAGCGTTGTTCTCGAGAAACTTACCCTTCCTCCCTTGAACCTGCGGCCTCCATGAATCTGAAGTTTCTTTTCGTGAAAAGCGCTCTTCTTAGTGGCCATTACTTCCGCTCGAAGAATTTCAGGCTCAGGCCCTTATGTGTAAAAATCCATACCTGATTTTTCACAAAGAAGCAGTGGCTCTTCAGACCGAACCCTAAGTTTCTACCTAAAGTGGTAGCAGAGTCTACCTTAAATCAGTCTATAGAGTTACCGGCCTTTTTCATGCAGTACTCCAACCAAGGAGAATATTTATTCCATACCATGGATGTTCACGGATTCTGAGATACTATACCGACAGGATGAAGGATCTCAGAAAGACTGATCAGTTGTTCGTCTCTTTTGCTCACAAAGGGAAGGCAATGCTGTTTCAAGCAATGCCTGTCGAAGTGGTTAGCTCATTGCATCACTTTCTGTTATGACAAGTACAACAAGACCCTCCTGGTCAGGTCAGAGGTCACTCACATGAGGAGTAGCGGCCTCTGCAGCTTGTTTCAAGAATGTGTCTGCGGCAGACATATGCGCTGCCGCCACCTGGACTTCGTCCATACCTTTCTGAAACACTACAGTTTGGACATTGCCTCTGCACTGCATTAGAGCAGGCTTGGGCTAGCTGTTTTGCAAGGCCTCCTGTCTTGGAGGCCTGCAAGGCTACTACTACTTTCAGAGTATTTCCTCCTCCCGGTGCCTTTGTTGTTCCAGACTGCTTGGGATTCAGTCCTATAGTAATTACCTGCTGCAAAAGCCCTCTCAGAGTAAGATAGTACAGTTACGTAGAACTTACGTAACAGCAGATCTTAGAAAGAGGCTCTTGCAGTAGTATCTCCACCCTCCATCCCTCTAGGCTTTTCAGCTCTTTTCCAGGAATGGAAACATCTGCTTCTCTCTCGTCCGGGTCTTCCGGGCCTGTGGCGAGGAAAGAACTGGAAGGTGGGTGTCTGGGACCGCCCCTTTATACCGACGTCATGACACTGGACACCTGACATGGGGTATCCTCGCCAGGGACTGCTAGCTAGAAATTTTTCGTGGGGTCCTGCCACCGGCCGGCATCAGTCTATATGTAATTACCTCTGCAAGAGCCTCTCGAAGATCTACTGTTACGGTAAGTTCTACGTAACTGTACTTTCTAGGAATGGTATATGTTGTTCATCCACACAACCCACCCAACCTCCCCGGCCGACGCACAACCTGGCTTCCAGTGGGCTAGATCTGACGCCATGGGGCGGAGCCGAGTTTTACCACCGGGTGGGTGGGAGGAGCCAGCTTGAAGACCTTCCGGCAAGATTTAAAGTGGCAAGGAACCTGCCAGATAGTGTGGATGAACAACATATACCATTCCTAGAACTCCTGTTACAGGTGAGTAACCTGTATTTTCTGTCATAAAGACACCGGCGAAACCCTGGGATGACTTGTCCTCCATATCGAGCGTTCGGATCTGAGTCGTAAACTCTAATGAGTTTTAGAGAGTAAGTGCGGTTAGACTCCAGGGCCACGGTACTTGCAAAAGTAGCCGAGGGAACCTGTATCTTCCAAGCGGAAAGGAAGATCTGGCATCATGGGGGGCAGGGTATATACACCACCGGGTGGGTGGGAGGAGCCAACTGAAGACTTCTGGTAAGATTTAAAGAGGAAAGGACAATGCCAGAGAGTGTGGATGAACAACATATACCACTCCTAGAACTACTGTTACAGGTGAGTAACCTGTTTTTGGTTCAGATATTATTCCTAAGTATGCTGAACTGACTAGCACACTTTGCAGTATAACACCATAGAAGCGTACATTGGTACCACAGTGTCGGGAGAGGATGGCAACTGCAGTCTCTTTTCTGATGCTCCAGAGCACATACAATGATGCTATAATCCTAATTATAAATAAAGACTGTATGTTAAAATGTTAAAAATAAGTGTTTAATTTTGAGATACACTGTAAACTATGCACAGTATAACTATGTACAGTATATAACTGATTTTAGTGCATTAATTTATAAACTTAGCGAGGAACTGGCAAGCTGGAGAAACAATTCAGTGCACCATGTCCCTCTATTCATGCACATCTAAGCATACTTTGGTGATCAGTGTTACAGTGCTTGCATGAGAACACCAAATGAGCCCAGGAAAACACAGGAGCACAAGAAAAATATAACCTGTCTATAATGATGGTGACAATCAGAAATGCAATAGCAAAGGCAGTTTCTAGGGACATGGATATGTTGTTCAATCCACACTTCATGGCAGGTTCCTTGCGCTTTAAATCTTGCCAGAAGGTCTTCAAGCTGGCTCCTCCACACCACCGGTGGTAAAACTCTCGACTGCGCCCATGGCCAGATCTTCCTTACCACTTGGAAGCTCAGGTTCCCTCTTTAGCTCTGCATTTAGACTGGATCCAAACTCTTTGGTTAACTCGAAACTAATTTTAAAGTTTACATGACTTCAGTCTGTTTCTTCCTTCGTGGCTGCGATGGATAAATCGACTCCGGTTTCGGCGGTGCCCATGCATTGAAGATGCCTCGGATGGATCCTCCTCCACATGCGTATATTGCCTTGGAAACTGCCGATCCATGGGCCTGCGATTTGTGCAAGTCCTTCTCAGCCAATGTCCTCGAGACGTGCTGCCAAACTCCAACTTGGGCACCCTAGAGATGAATTCAGCTGGTGAAGTCAAAGGAGGCCCATTGGGCGGTGTCCGCGTTGGCGGGCTCAGCTGAGCAACGAGCAGATGATCGCCCTCGAGGAGAAGCGGCCCAGGCCTCATCTTCGTCCTCCTCGGTCACGGCATTTATCCCGCTCTCTTTGGGCTCCTCCTACATGGCTTCCTTTAAGGAGCTTAGTCAATCCCTCTCCACGAAGGTGAGGGTCCATCGGACACTCCTCTCGGTCCAAGAAGAAGGACTCAAGGGTAAGTTCCACCATAGTGGAGAGGTCCCTTCCCAGACAGTCGACACTTGACTTCCAGTCGAGGTTGCGGCTGGCTTCACGATGTCCCGTCAGGTCAGCGGCCGAGACACCTGGCGGCGTGGTGAGATTTTCTTGACCTGTCAGATGGGTTGTCGACTGGAAAAGCCAACAACCCTTCTTCACGGTTCCCGGTGGAAACCGAGACTTGCCTGCGCCTCCTGTGCGGAATCCCTGGTTAAGGTTCGAGCCGAGGGAGGCAGGTTTCCCCACTCCTCCCAGACCCACCCTCGGAAACACCGACAGTCTCGGTCTCGGACCTCCTCTCGGTCCAGCCGATCCCGCCCGATACTGGCAGTCTCGGTCTCGGCACCGAGGGATGTGGCGGCGGCACTCGTCCTCATCTTTTCCCTCCTCGGAGAGAAAGGCTTCCAGTGCAGGTTGCGTCGATGCTACGAGGACTTAATGTGGCAGCAGCTCCTTCTGACCGGGAACAAGCCTACCCGTCGCCTTCCCGGCCATTAGTGGCTGTCACCTGAAAGGCGAAACAACCCCTCGTGGTTGTCGAGGAGCCCAAACCAGCACCGGTTGTTTGGCCAAAACCAGCTCGCCACCTGTTGTGGTGGAACCCTGCCTCCACAACCTAAATCTGGGGCTCCGACCAAGGATTCTTGGTCGGGTCAGGGGTTGCCCCATCGGTTGTCGGTCACCCTCACTCCTGACCATCCTCGGCAGGTGGAGGGTGGCTCAGGCCCTAGGCAGCTGTTCGCAGACTCCTCGAAATCTGATGACGACTCTTCCCTGTTCTCCAGACCCCTTGACCTGGAGTCCACTGGGAGACAGTCGGTGGACAAGAGCCCATCCTCGTTCATGGATCTGCTTGGCTCATCTCAGAGTCTACTGGGATGCAGCTTGAACCCGTGTCCAAGGGGCCAGGTATCCCCTCACGGAATACTGGACCGAGGTTCTCCACGGAGGCCTTTCCAGTGGCTGAAGCCATTGTTGGCCTAGTCTTGGAGTTATGGCAGCGCGGCTTCTTGTCCTGCTCCTTTGGCCAGGAAGTATGCAATCCAACCGGTTCACTGTCCAGTTTTGGAGCACCCTCTCTTGGAGGGGCTTGTTACCGATAGTGTTTTCCAGCATTCCGGGAACACCAGGGACGTGGACAAGCCTCCCGACAAAGAGTCCAAAAGCTGGACTATGCTGGGCGTAAGGTGTCGCTGCGTTCTTCGAGGCTCCATCAGGCCAGTTCAGCCGTACTGATGGCGACTTCTCCCACGCCCTTATGGGCTCCCTTTGTGGTGATCCTCATCTCCGGCTGACCTCCAGACTATGGTCAAGCAGGTGCGGAATCCAGGAAGGGCGGTGGCGAAACAGCAGCTCCAAACTGCTCTGCTTATTGGAGACTCTTGTGCCCAGTCAGTAGCAGCGCCCGCGGTGGCCATGCGCCGCAGAGCGTGGCTCCGGATCTCCACCTTCCACGGCGGATACCCAGCAGAAGCTGTCAGATGTCCCCATCCTGGGTACCGACTTGTTCGGGCCCGGGGTGGAGGGCCATCTCCAGAGGATCGAGAAGTTCAGTGCCACCTTGGACTCAGTCACGTCTGCCCAGAAGGACAAAGGCCGCCAGCAGCAGCGTAAGCCCTTTCGCCCTTCTGCCCCTGCGGCACATCCAGCCCAGCAACACCAGAATCAGGGCCAGCAGGCTTGCGCACCCCAAAGCCAAGCCTGCAGCCTCCTCCAGCAGGAAGCCATAAGGAAAGGCCGGAAGGCCCCTCGGCCGGTCTCTCCTCCAAGCCTGCCCAGTGGCCGGGTTGAGGGGTGTAGCCCCCAGCCTCATTGCTCCCCCTGGGTTTCCCCATGGGGGCGGCTCTACCACTTTCTTTCGCCTGGTGTGCTATCACCACGGACTGCTGGAGTGTTGGAAGTGGTAGGAAAGGGTCTGCCTCTGGAGTTCGAGCAGGCCCTGCCCTTCGAGCCGTCGCCCCATGGAGCACTGAGGGTCCGTAGCCTCTTTGTCAGCCCGTCAAGCTGACATTGCCTTGTTCCTCCAAAAGGAGGTGATCAGGGAGGTGGTGGATCCTCCACCAGACCCAGGGTTTGTGTCCAGGTATTTCCTGGTCCCTGAACGGACGGGGCTGGCGCCCATTCTAGATCTGCACGACCTGAACAGATTCCTAAGGTCTCGAACCTTCAGGATGGTCACTCTGGCTCAGATCCTTCCATCCTTGGAACGAGGAGTGTGGTTCTGTTCTCTGGACCTCCAGAGCGTTCTTTCATGTCCCAATCCATCCATCCCACCAGCGATTCCTCCGCTTCAGAGCAGAGGGGTCCCTACGAGTTCAGGCCATGCCCTTCGGCCCTCTCTCAAGCTCCCAGGGTCTTCACCAAATGCATGGCAGTGGTGACAGCATTCCTCGGCCGAAGGGTCAGTGTACCCTTACCTGGACGACTGGCTGATTGCGGCCTCCTCCAGACTGGAGGTGGAGTGGTCCAGGGATCTGCCCTCCAGGTTTGCTCTCAGATTGGCCTCCTCATCAACGAGGCCAAGTCGGAACTCGTGCCAAAGCAGGTGATTCAATTCATCGGGCAGAGCTCGACTCTCTTCGAGCCAGAGCACGGCTCCCGGTGGACAGGGCCGAGGTTCTTTCCTCCTTTGCCCAATCATTTCAGGTTGGGCAGTGCGCCCCTGCCGGGACTTCCTGCGCCTCTTGGGCCTCATAGCGGCCTGCACCAGCGTGGTCCGTTGGGCCTGTTGGCATTCGTCCCCACAATGGGGACTGGCCAGCCAATGGTCACTAGCGCTCCGGTCCTTTGGATCAGCCAGTGGCAGTGACCAAGGAGATGTGGGCAGCTCTCCAGTGGTGGATCGTTCCATCTCATCTGCAGGAGGGCATCCGTTTGTCTGCCCGAGCCGGCGGTCTCTCTATCGACCAATGCCTCTCTGATGGGTTGGGGTGCCTATCTGGGGAGCACAGGCGCATGGCCTCTGGTCCCCTTGGGAGTCGATGCCACATCAACCTGCTGGAGCTTGGGCGTCTGTCTAACCCTCATCGCCTTGGCTCCATTTCTACGGGGTCAAGTGGTCCAGGTCAGATGGACAATACCATGACCATGTGCCCAGCTAAACGCCAGGCGGGATGCTCCATGCCTCTGTGCAAAGCTCTCCGCACTTGTCCCCGTGGCAGCCTGGGGACGGATCTCCTGGCCATCCATGTGGCAGGAGCCTCCAACACTCTGGCCGATGCCCTAAGCCAGATAGGGGCTGCATCTCACGAGTGGACTCTCCTGCGGAGGTAGTACAAGATCTGTTCTCCCACTGGGGCACGCCTCAGGTGGACCAGGAAATGCAAAGCTGAGGCTGTTTCATGCCGCCCCCTCAGCAGGGCTCACTGCAGGGGATGCCTTCTCGAGCCATGGAACCGGGCCTCTTCTACGCCTTCCCCATTTCCTTGATCCACAAGGTGCTTCTCAAGGCGAGGAGGGACAAGGCGCAGGTGATTCTGGTAGCCCCAGATTGGCCCCGCCAGTTCTGGTGTCCAGATCTCCTCAGCCTCAGCTCCAGGCTCCCGGCGGCTCCCAGCCCTTAGACCTGATCTCAGTCAACCAGGGGAAGGTTCTCCACCGGACCTTCAATCCCTGCACCTGACGGCCCTGGTTCCTGAGCAGCTAGAGTTCCAGGCTTTGGGTCTTTCCACGAGGTCCTCAGCGTCGTTGATGCATCCGTAGAGTCTACCAGGAAATGCTATGCCTTCAAATGGAAGAGATTCTCCATTTGGTGTCAGGGCAAGGGCTGGACCCTTCCTCCTGTTCCTTGGCAAGCATTCTGGACTACCTGTGGTCCCTTTCTCAGCTAGGGGCTTCAGTCGACGACCCTCAAGGTGCACCTGGCAGCCATCTCTGCTTACCTGGCGTGGGCCAGGAAGCAGTCTGTGGCAGGAGAAGGAGGTTGGGCACTTTTCAAAGGCCTTGATCACATATCCTCCGGTGCGAGAACCTCCACCTCCGTGGGATCTACTGCTGGTGGTTGGCTAAGCTCATGGGCAAGCCATTCGAACCGATGCAGAGGTGTGACATCTTTCACCTGTCGGGAAGACCGCTTCTTGGTGGCTATCACGCCAGCCAGAAGGTTGAGGAGCTCCAGGTGCTTTCCATCGAGTCTCCTAGCTGGTCTTCCACAGGGACAAGGTTGTCCTCGCCCCCACCCGAAATTCCTTCAGAAGGTGGTGTCGGGGTTTCACCTTAACCAGGTGTTGACTCCACCAATGTTCTACCCCAATCACATCTCGGAGGCCGAATATAGGCTCCATACTCTAGTCCCTAGAAGAGCTCTCTTGTTATAAGGGATGGATGGCTGAAGTTTGGGGAGTGGTTCACCAGCTGTTTGTCACCACGCTGAAGCCGCACCTGCCAGACCTGCAATCAAGCAGACGATGGGCAGATGGGTCACCTCCTGCACAGACCTCTGCTATAGATTGGTGGGCATGGAGCCTCCCAAAGGGATAAGAGCTCATTCTACCCGCCATACCGCTGCTTCAGTGGCTGCTTCCAGGGACGTCCCTATCCAGGAAGTCTGCAGGGCTGCTAACTGGAAGTCAGCACACACCTTTATTTCCCATTACCACATTGACCTTGAGTCATGCGGGATGCTGGTTTTGGGACCTCGGTTCTCCAGTCTTTGTTTCCTAAGTAGGGGTGTCGCCTTGCCTCCCTCCTCCCGGAGAACTGCTGGAGTCTGCCATGAAGTGTGGATTGAACAACATATCTGAAATCCATTAGAAATACAATTTACTCACCTGTAACAGGAGTTCTAGGAATGGTATATGTTGTTCATCCCCCTAACCCTCACCTCCCAGCTTGACGCACAACCTGGCTTCCAGCGGGCTAGATCTGGCGTCATGGGCGGAGCCGAGAGTTTTACCACCGGGTGGGTGGGAGGAGCCGACTTGAAGACCTTCCGCAAGATTTAAAACAGCAAGGAACCTGCCATGAAGTGTGGATGAACAACATATACCATTCCTAGAACTCCTGTTACAGGTGAGTAACCTGTATTTACTGAAACAATCACACTGGAAGCAGGACTTGCCAAAAATACAGTTTATTGCACTGTTCTCCTGGAATTGGACTGTGCAGCTCAGTGCTTATACCCTTGCTGCACATTACAATTTTGAACTGTTGAAAAAGTCATCCATTTAACACAGACCTCTTTGTACCAATACTGAAAAGCTTACTTCAATTTATAGATCTGCCCAGTTCAAAAGTCTTCCTATTGTGTCTCACTCGCTTACAGATTACAGCTCCACTCAGTTAAAAAATTTATTTTTATACAGACTTGTTATAATTATGTACTTGCAGCACTTATTAAAACTGTAGCACTGTACTCAATCAATGTAGATTGTGATGTTCCTAGAACCGATGGACCTAGGACACAGAGCTTAGTCAGATGAGTAAAATTAAAAATCAGGAGAAATCACCACTTCTGCAATCCCAAAAGCAAGTATAACAGCTGCCAATATAACAAACTGTTTCAGTCATCAGTGCTGTAAGTTTTGCCAGTTCAGTTTTGGATCTGCACTCACTGAGGCTGGGTCCAGGAAAGATGAATGAACGAGCAGTGAGAAGGGTGCAGTGGGAACACCTTCCTGTGCTGATGTCACTCGTGCATGTGGATGCACAAAGAAAAAACATGCAAGACAACTGTGGCACAAAATGTTAAAAACTAAGCATCTGAATATATTTAATACTTAACTTCAGGGCAGCTGAGCTTTGCATCACTCAGGGAAGGTGATCTGCAAACATGACATTGGGGAAGTTGGTAAATCACTTTAATCCTACCAATGTATGACTGCCTGCAGGTGGTGAAAATGAATCTACTCCCAGATTTTTATACGTATTTCAATGTGCATCAACTCCATTGTCCCAGCGGTGGTTTGCAGAGATGCAGAGAAGGATTTTTAAGTTTGTGTGGGCAAATAGGAAGCCGTGGGAAAAGAAAACACTTCTTTAAGCTGGGAAGCAGTGGGGTGGAAGGGCTTTCCGATTTGATTATTGGATAGTCGCTTAGGTTAAATGGGCTTTACTGTGGGGCTCCCCATCTGTTACGCCCACTGGCAAGACATGGAGAAGAACCTGTGCCCCAACCAACCAACCCGCTCATTATTATTTGAGCCCCTCAGATTAGAGCAAATACTTGGAATGTTTACATGGCAGTGTAAGTAACATTGCAGGTGCGGGATCATTTTAGCAAATATCCTAGGGTGAGGACTGAGATGTGATGTGTTGGTGGTTTATTAGATCATTGTCCACCACCCGGGTTGAGGATACATGGTACAGAAGACAGGCCAGGAAGAGTACAATATCCAGCACAGTTAATGAAAGGAAGAGTGTTCTTTCATTTGCAGAGTGCTCAGCGGCTGTTGGGTGGACAGGTAACGACATGCTACATTATCTCCAGATTCAGGCATGTATACAAATCAAGATAAGACAACAATGTGGGATGCATCTGCCTGAAACACGGGGCCTTATTTGGCAGATTTACTAGGTTTGTCAACCCCTGAAAAGGCCATATCCCATATTTATTCCTTTTAAATGCTCATAGAGCAGACACTGTGGCTCCCTTATAGCTAGGTGAGAGGCAGAGGCAGATTTTCACCTTACAAAAACAGAATGGTTGAGACTCTGGAGGGGTTCATCGAGGTGACATCTTCCCTCTATGGCAGGAGTATGTTTTTTTGTTTTTTAACTCTGTTTATGCTTCTACTTCTCTGGCACTTGGACCCTCTCGAGAGGACACCCGAGTGGCCTTTCCCACCTGCCTGAAGTCCCCAGCCTTACCTACAACCAGTGGAGGGAACTCTATTTTGCGCACCATGGTCCACTGACCCACCAGGTCTAAGCCCCGGGTAGGACCGCCAACTCCTCATAGCAACCTTTTTGTAATTTAATGGGTCAACCAGGCTGCATAGGGAGCACGGAGACAGGCAGGGTGGAGGACCCGACATTGGCGTGGGGCGGCCACTCAGCCCACCTTCACCTGCGAGGCCAGGGTACTTTTTCCCTTGTTCTGTCCCCTCCCGAGGCTCGGACATGCAATGCATCCAGCTGTATGTGTGCGCCCTCCCACACACACAGGATCACTGCCACAGCTGTCCCCACAGCACTGGACCCTCAGTCTCCACCAGGAGTCACCAAGCCCGGGATCATAGATCCCTTCCCTCCCAAGACCGGAGAGCAGTCCTCCGGATGCTCAATCCTCCTCCCTGACATCTGGAGCTCACTCCCGAACCCAGGTTGCCGGCGTGGCACAGGTATGGCATCCAGCGCCTCAACCATTATCACCACCAGGCCAGCTGGCAGGAGTATATGAGAGGGTGCAAGTCAGGTTTTTATTACATCTCGAATGCAAGCTAAGGGGAACCTATGACTTCTCCTTGTTGTTGTTGGAGAAACTGTGGGAACAAGTGCTTCGCACTCTCATACTTTCTATTTTTCCAGTGCTGGATACCTTTAAACAGGACGTGACCAGAGATGATATGTCACTATTTGACATATCGAGTTACTCTCCCTCCATAATGTGGTACTGAGATTGCCACCTGTTGGGGTTAGGGTGCCAGTTCCGTTTATCTATGTAGTATATATGTGTGGTAGCCTTTAATAAGGTGATTCTGAGGAAATGGTTAAAATCAGAGCCCACCATCGGCTGCCAAGTGGAAGAGACTTGTCAGAGATATACAGGAGTTGGAGCGTCCAGCATCAAGTACAAAACAGAATGGAAAATTAATCGAGCGTTGGTCCAGATGGCTGATGCTCCTGGGGAGTAGGGAGAGAGTATCAGCAATGCTGCTGAACACACTTATCTGTGAGACTGGCTTTACATTTGTCAAGCCTCAGCTGGAATAAATGCAAGAGAGTGACTGCAGATAGCGTATACTGTAAAGAATGAAATGTTTAGGTGCTTCCCTGTCTCGGTGGGTTCCCCAGTTATAGAGAGCCACATGGTTTTGTTTGTGTTATTTTGCCCTAGTTATGTAGGTTTTGTTTTGATATATGGTGCTATATTTGTTAAACTTCTAATGCACTAGTAAAGGATGTTTTATTGCTAAGAGATATTATTCCCATCAGTGGATGTTTGATTTGTATTATGGCAGCCTGTATTTTTATTGCACTTTTATTAATAAAGAAATTATTTAAAAAAAAAAAAAAGGAGGGCCAAGAGCAGTCGGCAAACCTGACTATCCCTCTCAGGAGTTGCCTTCCTCCAGGTTCAAACAGTCAGACCCTGTGTGAGGTAGTTTATACTACCCTCTGTGCTGGTCCTGCTGAAACATCTGTCCCCAACAGGAGTTTCGCCACCGATACAGGTGGATCTGCCTCCACGACAGCCCTTGTAGGGATCCCCGCTATGGACTCCTGTCCAGCTACAGGTTGATTGTCGGTGGAGATCATGCACTCGGACAAGTCCTGAGTGGTGCATGGCGACAAACAGACTAGAGCCATGTTTGAAGAATGTTCAGATGACTTTGATGGGTCCTTGATGCTATTTTGAGAGCTCATGCTTTGACTGTGATTCGGCCAAGAGGTGACTACTGATCACGATTGCTTTCCTCCTGGGCTCTTCTCAGGCTCATGTCTGAGTCCATGGAGGTTCCTTGGAGCCAGTCCAGAAAGGGCAAATACCCTTTACTGAGATCCTGGCTTGGGATGAATCTCCTGGGATTGCCTTTCCGATGGGCAAGGCCATCTTGGGACCAGCGCTGAAGTTTTGGCAGCACCCAGCTTCCTGCTGGCACCCTCTGTCCATGTGGTCCACAGGTATGCAGTCCCTACAAGCACATTGTCTGGATTTTCCAACCACCCCTCAGCCAAGGGTCTGGTTGCAGACTCTGTCTTCGTAGTCTGGCAATACTGGGACATGAACAAGTCTCCCAGCTAGCAATCAAAAGCTTGACCAGCAGCAAAGAAGGTCTATGCTGCATCCTCCTTGGTCTTCATCAGGCAGGCTACACCCTGATGATATCCTGCTTTGGTCACTCCCTGATGAGAGCGTGGATCACGTCCTCCAGTACCAACCTGCTGATGAGCAGCTGCCAGTAAAAGTAGTCCAAGACAAGGGTCAGCACTGGCTAAACACCAACTAGATGGTTTAGATGTGGGCAATTCCTGCACCCTACTATGGCAGTGGCTGTTGTGATGTGTTACAGGTCCTGGCTGAGGATTTCCACCTTTGCAATGGACACCCAGCACAAGTTGGCTGATGTCCGCTTTCTGGGCACTGACCTTTTGGCCCTAGGATAGAAGGCTACCCACCAGGATTGAGAAGTCCAGTGCCACCCTGGATTCTGTGACCTCCTTTCAGAAGGATCCGAAAGGGCTGAAGCTGAAGAAAAAATCTTTCAGTTTTGGCCCTTTCCATCACAATGTCAGGGCAGCAGCAACCTCAGCAGCAGGGGCCTTCGCAAGGCTTGGTGCCCCAAGACTAAGTTTCGGTCAAGGCCCCAAACAAATTTGGGTGTGGGAGTATGATGCCCTCCAAGTTGCCCACTGACAGGCTGCATGGTGTCTACCTCACACCTTCCAGTCCCTACCCCAGCTCCCCATGGGGTCGGCTGCACCACTTATGGCACACTTGGTCTATAATTATGTGGGACAAGTCAGTCCTAGAGGTGGTGGGCGGAGGGTTGCCTCTGTCTTTGAGACTCTTACACCTTACTGACCTCATGCACCAAGGGAGTCCATGGTGTCACAGGACATGCTGTCTTCCCTCAAGGAGGATCATTGCTCAGCTACTGGAAAAAGAGCCATAGCCCATGTCCCAGACATTATGGCAAATCAAGGCTTTGTGTCCAGGTACTTTCTGATCCTGAAATGGACCAGGGTTGGCACCCATACTAGATCTCCATGATCTAAAACAGTTTCTCAGGAAGCACAAGGTCAGGATGATCATGCTGAACCATATACCTTCTCTGGAGCAGGGCATGGGGTTCTGCTCCGTGGACCTCAGGATGCATTCTTCCACATTCTTGTCCATCTGTCCCACTGGCGGTACCTCCAGTTCTGCACAAGTGGTTCTTTACCAGTTTTGGGTCATGCCAGTTGGCCTCCTTGATACCCAGGGTCTTCACCAAGTGCATAGTAGTGGTGACAATCTTCCTGCGGTGCCAGGGAGTTGGGTATCCCCTACCTGGACAACAGGGTGATCACTGGGCCATCCAAGGAGGCAGTGGAGCTGTCCAGGGACTAGGCACTCCAGACCTACAGGGACCTGGGTCTTCTTAGCAGTCTGGCCAAGTCAGAACTGAACCCTTCACAGGTGATTCATTTCATTGGGGTAGAACTAAACTCCCCTCGGGCCAATGCCCAACTCCCTATGGACCAGGCACTGGATCTTACCTCCTTTGCCCTATCAGTTCAGATTGGGTGCTTGTCCTCTGCCAGGGACTTCCTGTGGTTGCTGGGGTACATGGTGTCCTGCACCAGAGTGGTCCAGTGGGCCCACTAGTGGATGTATCACCATCAGTGGGAGTTGGGCCATCAGTGGTCCCAGCACCTAGGACACTTGGTCCAGCCAGTCTCAGTGACCCAGCCAATGTGGGACGCCATCCAGTGGTGGTTTGTCTCAGAACATCTGGAAGAAGGAGTCCCATTTGTTTGCCCAGAACCAACAGTCATTAGGAAAACAGACGTGTCTCTGGTTGGGCAGGGAGTGCACCTGGGGACCACAGAGCCCACCCTGGGGACCACCGAGCCCATGGGCTCCGGACCTCCATGGAGTCCCATCACCACATCAGTTTGCTTGCTTGCACTTAACTGTGATGGAATTCACTCCTTTTGTCTTGAGCCAGGTCCTGCAAGGCCAGATCGACAGTACCACAGCCATATTCTACCTGAACAAGCAGAGCAGCATGCACTCCTGTCCCTTGTGTCAGGAGGCTCTCCACCCAGAAACCTTGGGTGCAGATTTCATGGCAATTCCTCATGCAGGAGCCTACAACCAGCTGGCAGACACCCTCAAATGGGTGGGCGAGACATCACACGAGTGGTCTCTGCATCAGGAGGTGGTGAACTACTTGATTTTGTGTGAGAATATGTCTTTCATCAGGTCACACTTATGGAACTATAAGCCACCGTGCTCTAGTACCACATGGAAACTTGCAAACAGTCCACCAGGGCTGCCCACAACAATGCCAGATGTCGGCTGCTAGATTAACGTAGGCAGCCCCATCTCTTCTCAGTTCTTTTCCCGCCATTGGCCATACTTATTGTACCACTGGTGGAAGTGATGCTGCAGTAACCACCATTTTATTTTTTTTCTGTATAGCACAGTAATCACTTTTACAAGTGATTTTCAGTTACCTGTATGTTGTCAAAGGAACCGTGAAATTCATGTATTTGTGGTGAGAAGATCTACACTGGCGACTCAGACAGTGTCTGTGTTTGTTGCCTAGGCTCAGACCAGAGCATGAAAGCCTGCATGATCTGCAGGGTTTCAATTCTGTCACCCGGCAATGCCATAAAGAGGCTTTAGAGAAACACCTCCTGAAGCAGCAGGTAGCCTACATGGAGAAGGAGCTCCAGCAGAAGAGCACTGCCGTTGCTGGCTCTTCCAGGACTAGGTCCTCGAAATCCCAGGATAAGCCATCTAGGAGCCATGAACAAAAGCACCACGAGAAGGAGAATACCTCCCCACTGTGCTCTGTGCTATGGCAACAATGACGCTTTGTCCCCCAACTGTAAACACTACTCCCGAGGTCGGGACATAGCACTAACACTACCAGATCTAGTATGGCTGGTACATTGTCGCTCATGTCAGGGACTCTGCCTCCCCTGTCGACTCCTACCAGCGCACCCGTCAACCACATGGGCACCAATGTGCAGGCGTTCTGTCTTCATTCACAGATATGCTCAGATGCCTGCTACCTCCGCCAGTAGGGACTTCTACTAATCCCTCCTTGAGGACACAAAGTAGAGCCTTGCTTCAGCCACCTCCTAGGGCACTGCTGACATCACCAGTGCGATCTCTAGTCCTGGTGACCCAGTCGACGATGATTTTGAACATAATCCTGATCTAATAATGCAGGATGATAAGGAGGAGCCTGAGGACTATGCTAAGAGCTCCAGTGTTCCCACCAGAGGACGCAGCCTTCCTCACCATGATGCAGCAGTTACAGGCTGCCATGGGTTTTGATCTAGAGGAGCAGGACACCACCAAGAAGAATTTAATAGACTTTTGGAATGCATGATTCCCCTCCTACTGTGGTACCACCTCTCCTCCTGTGCTAGAAGATGCTTCCTTTGCTGCCTGGTGTAGGCCAAATGTCATACCAGCCATACCAAGGAAGGTGGACAGAATGTACATGGCCCCTTCTGGGAAGCCCTTTTTGCCACCCAGCCTGAGGCAGACTTTGTGGTTATTTTATTGATTGGAATGTTTCACCAGGAAGGCACGCTGAGCAACAAGTTGCTCGTCTCCCAGTGCGACCTGGGGGTAGGGAACAATGGGATAGAATACAGAGAAATGTTACAATGTTCGAATACAATTTACTTACTTGCATACAATGAGAGCAGGAGGGTTTATTTTTATTTTTTTTTATTTATATTGCAATCAGTTTACAACCTTTGAGCCAGGGCTCAATTCCAAAGGTACCTCGTCTACAGTGGTAGATAATACAGATAATATAGAAAGCAGGGTACATACAAAAGAAGAGCATGAGTATAAACAGACACGCATAAATGGCACATGGTTACAGCAAACAATGGTAGTGTAATACAGAGCAAAATATGGTATAATTGACAACAGGAGAAGACAGGGTTTAGCAGCATAACGGTATGTCATGGAAGAGTGATAACAGCCAAACAGGTCTACAGTGTCAGATTACAAGGAACGTAAGGCATGAGACAGGAACAGTACAGGTAAATCGATAAAGCAGTCACACGGTCCCATGATAACAGATTACAAAAGTGTAGGGCCTGAGACAGGAGTAGTACAGAACGAAGTATGATCCGTATGGAACAGGGTAGTAAATAAGTGCATAAGCAGCATAAGGAATGCAACGTGGTCTGTTCTAGACAGTAGTGATACAGCAGGCAGCGGGAATCGTGGCAGTAGTGAAGTTGTTAGAAATAGGGAAGTGAGGGACGGAGCTGCCCAGAGGGCATTGTCAGTGAAGAGGGGGTTTGAGCATCCGTTAGCACAGGAGCAGCAGCGCTTGCTGAATAGCTTGCTTTTGAGGGCATTTTTGAAAGTGGAGATGGTGGGGATTTCAGTGATGGCCCGAGGAAGAGTGTTGTACCAAGCAGGGGCTCTATGGCAGAAAGATCTCTGTCCAAGTGAGGTCCTAGCACGAGAACCAGGAAGGTGGCTTTGCAGGAGGTCCGGGTGCTGACTAGGGGCTGTGCTGGGAGGAGGAGGAAGTCAGCCCGGGAGGAGAAAGTCCTAGTAGGGTTTTGTTTTAAATAGGTGGCGTTTGGTAAAGCAGGCGTTAATCGAGGTCAAGCATTGTTGCAAGGTCATAGAGTTGGCAGGTATGAGGAGGAGCCTAGGGCCCTCAGTGATTAGCCTGCAAGCCTTATTTAGGAGGAGGCGGATTTTGTTGAAGGCCGTCATGTTGGCAGCACCATAGACAGGTAGCCCATAGTCCACCAGGGATAGTATGGAGGATGTAACTGCAAGCGGAGGGCGTCGGGGAGATAGTTTTGTGGCGGTACAGGATACCGAGTCGGATATTGGTTACAGAAGGAGTGCGTTGATGTGGGTATGGTAGGAGAGGGCTGAGTCAAATAAGATCCCTAGATACTTATAGGATTGGACTTGCTCCAGTTGTAGTTTAGAGCTGGAGAGGATACGGAGAGGGAGTTGGATGATTTGTTTTGAGGGTGGGCGAAGAGCATGGTTTTAGATTTTTAAGATTTATGACCAATCTATGCTCTTTAAGCCAGAAGTTTCAAGCGTAGTCATAGGCCCTTTGTAGAAACCTGGAGGGAAGTGGGGTTACGGTCAGTGGCAAGAGGACGGTATCATCTGCGTGCAGCAGAATTTTTCCCAGGGCACGCTCTGGGCAGGGTGTTAAGGTATAGCGAGAAGAAGGGGCCCAGGATGGAGCCTGTGGAACCCTGAGAGGATCGAGCTGGGTCAGAAAGAGTCCCACCAATTTTGACTCGTTGGGGAGCGGGCGGAAAGGTAGCTGGAGCACCAAGCAAGTGGTCCAGAGGCAAAGCCAGCGTGACAGAGGGCTTCCAGTAGTAGGGGTGGGAGACCATGTCAAAGGCCTTTGATAGGTCAAGGAACATGGTCCCTGCCAGGACCAGTATCCAGTGAGGAGTGAAGGAAGGAAGCGAATTCAATAAGAGCAGTGCTAGTACTGTGTCCCTGCAGAAGCCGTGCTGTTCAGGGCAGAGGATGTTGTATTTGGTCAGGTATTCAGTTATTTGGGCAGCAACTAGTTTTTCCAGCGCCTTGGAAAGGGGTGGGAGAATGGAGATCGGTCGATAGTTCCCAGCTAAGGACCTGTCACCCCTTTATGATTGGAGTAACTGTTGCAGTTTTTCCATGAGGAGGGAATTGTCCCAGGCAGAGGGATTTGTTAAGAAGGTAGGTGAGTGGGGTGAGGACTTGATCCAGGACCAACCAAGAATTTTGTGATCCAGGAGATGTCACTGGGACTGTTGCCTTTAGTGCAAGGGTCAGGTGCAGTCTGGCTTCCTGGGTAGTAACCCTATGAAGGTGGAAGCAAGGGCGATGGAGGGCAGGGGTAGGATGGGGTGGCTGATCAAAGAAGTTACTGGGGAGGATAGGGCTAAGGTCTGTAAAGGCGGTGTTGAGGAGGTTTGCAATGTCGTGGGGTCTGTGATGGTGGTGGTGTTGGTGGTAATCTGGGATGGGGGAGGGAGGGGGTGTTCCCATTCAGTTGTTTGACCTTATCCCAGAAGGTACGGGCGCTCCCCAGGAGGCAGTGAGGGTGGCCTGATAGTGGTCGGCCTTGGCTTCCTGATTGCCCATGTACACTTATTCCGCGCAGCACTGTAGGCCTGTCTGTCGCTGGGCGCCTAGTTTCTATGGCACGGCATCAAAGGTTGTCCCTGTGCCTGAGCAGCAGTGAGAGTGCAGGGAATCCAGGGCAGGTTAGGTCTTTTGAATGGACGCGAGAGGGAGCAAAGAGATCGCAGGCTTTATTAAAGGTGGAGGTAAAGAAGGCAAGAGCGGTATCTATATCAGGTGCATGGAGAATCGGGACCAGTCTTGCAGTTCAAGGTACTGTTTAAGGTTTTTAGGCCATAAGGTCTGAAACGCCAAGGAACGCAGCTGTGCAGTGGGTCGGGGTAGGGTGGCCAACCAGCGGAAGAGCACAGGGGAGTGGTCACTGGAGGAATCAGGGAGCACTTGGATGTCCAGGATTTTGAAGTGTTAGTGATGATGACATCAAGGAGGGTGCTAGTACCTCTCTTGGGGTTCACACTGTGGGTTGGGAGACTAGTTGGGTTAGATCCAGAGCTGTGAAGGAGTCCAGTGTGAAGGATTACAGGTGGATCACATTGGTAACGATGCAACAGTTAAGTATAGTAGATATGAAGACACATATAGCAAATTGACAACAGTTGGTGACAGTTGGTAACACTGGAACACATATAATAACTTACCAACAGTATGTAGCACTAGATGGTAAGGTGACACAATAGTAACTGGTAGCCATTAGTGTAACGTAGATATTCAAGATTTACAGTGATTGGAGTAAAGAGAGAAAGCATGGAAGGACGGAACGAAAAATTGCAGAGGGCAGAAGGGAAAGGAAATTTACAGAGAGATGCAGGCAGAACATAATACTTTGAGGCAAACAGAGATGACAGGGTGACTAAAGTGCACATAAGAGGGGTATGGGGTAGGTTATAAGTGCTTACTTGAGTGTAGAGGTAGGCCAGTGTTAGGCTGTGTTAACCTGGAAGGGAGGGGGTAGGAGGAGGAGAGGAGAGGTAGAATGCGGCAGGGTGATGAGAGAGAGGTATTGTGGTGGGGGATCCAAGGGGAAAGTGGGTGAGTTGAAATTCAACAGTGTACTGTTCTCCTTATGTGGGCAGGGCAGTGGACAGCCCTACTGGTAGGACACCGGTTATAGGCAATGAGAGTTATTTGTATATAGTGATGCAGGGAGGGATATTGTGGGAGGGGTAGCGAGGTCAACTATAGTGGGGGTAGTACCCCACCAGTGTGCTGGGTGACCCTGCCTGCACAAGGCAGTGATCTAGCAGTGACTGAGGGGAGCAGTAAAAGGAGAAATAGAGGAAAGGGGTAAAGTTGTTGCTCACGTGCACTATGGATCCTGCCTGCATAAGGCAGTGATCGAGCGCACAGGAGGAGATAGATTAAGGGTAGAGAAAGAAGGGGAGGAACACTTTGGGAGGACGGATAGGTCAAAGGCAACTAAGCATCTAAGCTGCCTCCTCCTGATAGAGTCTAGGAATTTGGATGTGTTAGGCAAAGGACTTTTGCCTCAGCTTCGCTGAGCCTTTGGATTGCTAACTATCAGGCCCACATGATTAAGTACCAGAACTCTCTCTGGAGAAAGACTAAGGCAGCTGCACCAGCCTTACATGAGGGTACCCCCAAACAAGAGCCCTTAAAACTCTCAATGCTGGGGCTGATGTGAGCAAGCATTTGCTCTGCATGGCCTATGATCTTTCAGATTCTTGTGCCAGAGCTGCTGCCTCGGGCATCTGTCTCAGGAAGTACTCATGGCTCAGGGTGGCAGGTTTTGCGAATGACATGCAACAGTCCATTCTCAATGCCCCTTTAGAGGACAAACTATTTGGTTCTGATGTCCAAGACATTCTTTCTATTCTTCAGACCTCAGGCAGGACCCTGACATAAGTGCAGTCCCTCTACCATGCTCAACCATACCCAATACCCAACCAAGGGGTTGGTAAAGAGTACCTTTTCGTCCAGCTGGTGCCAGACACCATCCAGCCACCAGACAGCAAGGTGAGGGCTAGGGAGCAAGGGCCTTGCTCACCCCAGGCACCACCTCAGGTGCCCATTCAAAAGCCCCTAGAGGTGGTGGCATAGAAGGAGCTGCCATAACTAGCACTGCCTGACTCTTGTACACCCCCCAACCACTATTACGTCTAGGGATGGTTGTAGGGGTCATCTCTCCTTCGCTTAACTCAATGGAAGGAGGTGAGCACAGATGCCTGGGTTCTGGAAATCATAGAACAAGGACATGCTCTGGAATGTCTGAACACACCTCCAGATCATCCGCCAGTGCTAACTCACTATCCTCCAGAACACCTACCTCTGCTTCTGGAGGAAATTCACACTTTGCTTCACAAGAAGACCATAGAGCCAGTGCCCTTCAAACAAATAAACACCCAGTTCTACTCTCAGTACTTTCTAGTTCGAAGTGGACGTGAGACCTGTGGCGATTCTAGATCTCAGGGACCTGAACTTTTGTAGAGTACAGAAAGTTCAGAATGGTCATCCTGCAAGATCTACTCCCACTGCTGCAGGCAGGAGATTGGCTCTATTCCTTGACACGAAGGATGGCTACCTTCATATCAAAGTTCGCAGACCTCACAGAAATTGCCTTTTGGCTTATCTTCTGCACCACTGTATTTTACCAAATGCTTGACAATGGTGACCGCAGCCCTTCACAGGGAAGGTCTCATGTCTTTCCCTACCTGAATGATTGGCTGTTGTAAGTCCACTCAAGGATCAACTCCTGCATACATCAGCTTGGAGCAGGCAGATGCTGGATGCTCTGGGGTGACTGTCAGTATACCAAATCTGTGCTGATGCCTTATCAACATCTGCAGTACATAGGAGCAGTCTTGGACACTGCTCAGGGCTCAGCCTTCCTGCACTGGGATAGAGCCAATGCCTGATTGCTCAGGCAATGCTGGTACGACAGCAGGTATGTCTCAGCCAGGACATTCCTTTGGCTCTTGGGCCTTATGGCAGTGGCCCTTACCACGGTACCTGTGACCATACTGCTTGTGAGGATCCCCAGTGGACCATAAGAGTCCAATGGGACCAGCTCATAGATCTAAAACAAAGGGTTCTAGTCACTTCTCCTGTACGCAGAGTACTCCTGTACGCAAAGTGCTCAACTGGTGGCTAGAACCCGCAATATGTTACAGGGGTTGCCTTCCTGATCCTCTCCCTCACCAGATTCTAATAACAGATGCCTTGCGGATAGGCTGAGGTGCACACCTGGGCCTTAATCAGACACATGGTACATGGACCCCAGTGGAGGGCACCTTGCACATAAATGTTTTTATTTTTGGGGGTTATCTTTTTACTGCCTGCTCCGGCCCCAGCTTACCACTCCTTTGGGCCTGCACAAGTGCAAGTCCCTTGATGCCCCCCAGTCCCATCCCCACTGCCAGTACCCGCCACCTGCTCCCTGCAGAGCCCTGTGGCCGGAGGGACTCCGGCTTAACCCTGCTGGAGGCCCCTCCACTGCCTATAGGCAGGGGTAGTGGGAGAGGAGAGAAGTTTGAATGTGGCTCTACCTGGGACCACAGGTGCAGGGGAATGGGAGTGGTGCACTCTGTGAACTGTGGCATGGTGGGATGGCGACCGTCATCCGATGAAGCTAGATGGGCTCATTTTCTGGTTTTCAATTCCACCCACCTGCATAGGCATGCGCTGCAGCTGTGTCCTGGGGTGAGGATGTCTGGCAGTGCATGCTTGTCCACACCGCCTAGGACAGCACCTCTAGTCCCCACCAGGAGCCGCAGTGAGAATGGCGGAATGCAGCACACCCATTCCGGATGGAATCATCCAGAGGACACTCTGATCCCCTTCCACACCGGCCTCACTCCTTTTTGTATTTTTTAAACTTTATGTTTATTGCATTTTATCAATACAGTGTACACAGTACCTGTCCATATATTAGACATCACATGTACAAAGGATCCATCCAATGGAACAGAGAGAATAAACGCCAACATATAGATGATGAATATAGGGGTATAACTGCAATTTAACCAAACAAGCAGTCTTATATCAAAAAGCTACACCTTACAGTGATTTAGAGGTCAAACTAAAAATAGGAAAATCCTGAATATGAAATTACTCAGCCAATAGAGCTGATATGACTTCTACCAAACAAGATATTCATTAAACATAGTAGTCTAGAGAGGTTGCATCTGGTAAAACTGTGAAAATAATATTTTAAAACCTCTTGAACAGAGTCATGAGCTGCCTCCTAATATCAAGCTACCAAAAGTATAGTTAAGTAAAGGGGTATTAAAACTCCCCATAATATGCTATATCAGCAAACTAACATTTTAGGATAGCCCCCTTTGATGTCTATCAGAAAGAAAACGGCAGTCCCATGATCGTCTATTTAAGATTGTTCAAACCCTGTCAGTTCAGGCATGGTGATTTATGCCGAAATGAATTCCTCACCATTTCAGGTCCCTCGTCATCCGAAGAGTCTGTAACCGGAGCTTCTACCCCATGAGCTGCTGCAAACTCTTCCTCAATTTTCTGGACCCCTACGACCAGCCTCCTCTGGGTCTGTAAATTGATAAGTGTGTCCTCCGTAGTATAACCAAGGCATGCAGGCATTAGCAAAGAATGGGTTACACTGAGGCTCCTCAACTCGCCCAGATGCTGTCAAACTTTTACGGCGGGCTTGGTAGCAAAAAGACAGGTTGGGAAAATGTGAATAGTGTGACCTTGGTAATTTAAACGATCTGCCGATCTAGCTGCCTATAGGATAACATCTTTGGTGTTGCTATTACTGGTTACCAGGAGAATGGTTCGTGGGCACTTCTGTTGGCTGGCTGATCTGCAAGGTATTCTGTAGGCCTTGTAAAGTACTCAGCTAGTTCAGCTGAAATTTTAAAGTGTAGCCATTGTTTTAAGAACTGTAGCAGATCTGGTTCTTCTAGTCCCTCAGAATGCCATCCAACCGAATATTGGAAGCCGATTTGCATTTTCCAGGGCTTCTAATCTGTAATGCAGATGTGCGTTTTCTGGGGCCAACTTCATAGTGGTATTCAGCCCTTCGTGGGCTGGGATTCTGCCGCTACCACAGTTTTTCTGGCCATTTCAATTTTTAGATCCTGCTCCCCAGCCTTTGCAGTATAGTCTCAATTTTACTGTCGATGGCCTGCATCGACAGCTCGCAGGGCCTTCGTGGTGGTTCCTGTATTGGGCGCTCTGGTGCTGAGTACGAGGCCTGTGGCTCTATCGATTGCTTGGATTTGGAACCCCTGGTCCTCCTTGTTCTTTCTCCCCATTGCCAAGTTTAGTATTGAACTGCTCCTCTGGGTATGAGCTATCAAAAGGAGCTGGAGTTATAAGGTAATTCAGCCTTTCAAGAGATATTTTTATTATAAAACTCCAACCAGGTGCAGAGCTACTCTCTCTCGTCCATTCAGTAAGGTGCTCAACAGCGCCCCTTTCACACCAGCCTCCACTCCTGATGTCCGGGCATGGGAGTGCAGGCAGGTCGCCAGCATGCCAAACAAACACCCATCACTCTATGCCACGGAGCCGGTGCTCATAAATGTTCTAAAAATGCGAGCTGTTCTGTATAGGCTACAGACCTTCCAGACTCACCTGTCCCCAGGTCCTCTGCTAGTACAGATGGACAACATCAGTGTGATGCACTACATCATCAAGCAAGGGGACTCACTCTTACCCCTATGCAGGGAAACAACGAGTTTGGTATTGGGCTCTGGAACATTGTCGAACTGTCAGGAGTACATGTTCCAGGTGTCCAGAACGTCTTGGCAGGCAGGCTAAGCAGGTCACAGTCCAGGATGCATGAGTGGGAACTGCTGATCTCCCTTGTCGAGGATTTGTTCGATAAATGTGGTCATCCAGAGTTGGACCTTTTGCATCCCCACATAATGCAAAACTGCTGCTTTTCTGCTTGCTTATTCCAGGGCTGGAGCTTTCTGGTGAGATCGTTGTCCCTGTCTTGGAAAGGAGGTTCCTGTATGCCTTCCTTCTTGACCCCTAATTCAGAGAGTGCTACTCAGGCTACAGATGGAGGAGACAACTCTGATACTCATTGCTCCCCTATGGCCTCAACAGATCTGGTCCCCTGTTACAACAGCTGGCAGTGAAACCATCAGTACCTCTGCCCCGTGCAATGGCTTACTGTCACAGGAACAAGGAACCCTGGTCCATCTGGATCTCCAGTCTGTTTATCTTCAGGCATGGCTCCTGAAAACATAGCCATTGCCCAGTTTGGGGTTTCCCAAAAGTGGCTGATATTCTGGTGACTGCCAAAAGCCAGATCCACTTATTCCGCTGTTAATTTATTTGTTGAGATTTTCCATACAACCAAGGCAAGGTCCGATAAGGATAAAACAGACTACATGGATTTACATGTTGTAAGTATAATACAGAGTTAAAGAGGGACTATGGTCACAATTACTGGCATCAGTAAATTCAGAATATGGATCAACATAGCCCAAATCACCCTCATGCCAAAACTGAGATCCCTAGGTTACTTTGTTTAAAAGTTACAAATCATTTTACAACCCTAAATTCTCTGCCTGTTCAAAAAGTAAGTTTCAGCGAAAAGGTGCTGATGATGTCATCTCCTGACCTCACAGTCTAGCCCTCCTGTGAGCAAGCTTACAGGACCTGCTTCTCCAAAGTTTAAAAACAGTGTGCAAATTGTTTTCTCCAGTAAACGGGCAGCACGATTCAATAAACATTGCTTTAAAACCTATGTGTATTTCAGGTTTTGTAACGGTTGACAAATTCATATTTTTGTTTTTGGTGCTTTCTTCTTGTGGTCCTTTTCTCCTGGGTTGCTGGATGCTAAGTCACAGCACACTAATGTGAGATTTGCAGACTGGGGCAGGATTCTCAAAGCTCTCAGAAGGTGCAAAACCTTCCCCAAGTCCCCAAAACCCCTCAGCTACGGAAAAAGAGTTTGCTTCAAGTGCTATTCACAAAAACTGCTGCAGCTGGAGAAAACCACTATGGACTGTGGAAAAGTGCAGCTGCGAAGTCCCTCAGGACAAAAAGGTGTGAGATCAGTGGAGCACAGCCCCTTAAAGGCTATTCACAGCCAGGTTTTCCCGCAGCTGAGGAAAAATGTTACACACAGTGGAAAGAGCGTAACTCTCCCTCAGCACACTGCAGTAGTGCCCCAGCAATTGGAATCAAGTCAAATCAAATCAATCTTTATTTATATGAGGCACCTTTCTTAAAACAAGGCCCTGTACAATATAAAGTAAAACAATAAATAGTTAAAACTACATTAAAATTAAACTAAACAACAATATTCAAAAATCATTATAAGCTTTACTAAAAGATAGGTTTTTAAAGCTCCTGTAAAACTTTGGACAGTCAGGCAGTCTTGCACCTGATGAGGTAGAGAATTCCACAGGGTTGGGGCCATGAAACTAAAAGATCTGGTCCCTGAGGTTTTTAAATGAACCCTGGGAATCTCTAGCAATCCTCGTCAGTAGATCGGAGAGAGCGGGGGACAGTATGGACAAAGGAGATCTCAGGTAAGCAGGTCCCTGATCGTGAGGGCCTTATAGGTCAGCAGACCAACCTTGAAGGTGATTCGCCAGAACTGGCAGCCAGTGCAGTCCGCGGAGCACAGGCATTATATGACTGGACCTAGAAGAACCAGTCAACAGCCTGGCTGCCACATTCTGCACTAGCTGCAGGCGGCAAATCTCAACCCCGGTAGCCCAAGGTAAAGGGCATTGCAGTAGTCAAGGCGGGAGGTAACGAAAGCGTGGACCAAAGTAGGGAATTGTGTGAGGAACTAGGTGCTTCACCCGGGCGATGTTCCTCAGATGGTAAAAGAGGTTTTGACAGCTGCTGACACGTGGATTTAAATGTCAAACTGTCATCAAACACAACGCCCAGGTTCCGCACCGGTCTGAAGTAGTCAGCTGGACACCCCAAGCCATAGACCTGAGGGCGATCCAGCCAACAAAACGCCTCCCAGCGACCCTGGTCTACAACCAACACCTCAGTTTTGTCCGGGTTCAACCGCAGCCAACTCACATTCATCAGTCCTGGATTTTGGCAAGACAGTTGTTAAAGACCGAAAAGGCATAATCTTGGCCAGGCACAAAGGACTTGTACAGCTGAGTATCATCTGCATAGCAGTGAAACCCAGACCGTATTTCCTAATAATCGCTCCTAACGGCAGCATGTACACTGCAAACAACATGGGCGCTAAATGGAACCCTGTGGTATCCCACAGGATAGGGAGAATGATGCAGAGGAAAAAATCCCAGACACCACTGCCTGAGTCCTACCTCGAGGTAGGATCGAAACTAACTGAAGACTGTACCAGACAGTCCACAGACAGATCGCAAATGTTCCAATAGCACACCATGTTCCACAGTGTCAAATGCTGCAGAGAGATCAAGATGGAACGAGTCCTTCAATCTCTCGCTATTAGAGGTCATGTACCCAGACCAGAGCTGTCTCGTACTATGCCTTTTCCTAAACCGGACTGGAGAGAATCATAGACATTGTGGCTGGTCAAATATTCATCCAACTGCAATGCGACCACCTTCTCAATAACTTTACCCACAAAGGGTATCAATTAAGGTAGAGGTGTACCACAGGTAATAGCATCAAAGACAGTATAGCAGTGGCTTATGTTACAGCACTGAAAGCACACATTGCCATGCTATGACAACAGGCATCAACCACTAGACCCAGTGCAGCCCATGACAGAGCCCCACAAGCAGTAGAGCCTGACCAGCCAGCAGTGAGTGCTACCCCCAGGCTACAGGAACACCCCAGGGAGGGACAACCAGCAGGGACAGTCAGCCACTGTGGTGCCAGGGTTTCACAGGTACCTGCGATGCTGCTATGGTCCCAGTTGGGGACTGGTTGCTGGTCTCTGTGTGTGCTGTCAGCCTCATATTATAGCAGCACTGTTACAGTCTGCTGCTTCAGCTAGTCATTCCCTATTGCTGTGCCTTCACAGCCTCCACAGCACTTGTGAAAGTCCTGCAGCAGCTAAATTGCTGCACCTGTGGCACTTTCTATGGAAACTGCAGCTGCGCTGGTTTTCTTTGAGAATACAGTGCAGCTACATTTCCACACTGCAGCAAGCCTTTTTCCTGTAGCTGCAGGAATTTCTGCTTTCTTTGAGAATCCTGCCCGGATATCTCTGATGTGGAGAAAGGCTATGATCTTTCACACCTATCATTCAATTGAGGTGATTTCTCAGGATGGCCCTTTAAAACAATTATTCCATCACCCTTTAAATGGGGTGGGAGAGGTAGTGCTGTTTTGAAACCTTACTAAGAGTTTCTATGCAGTAACCAGCTCAATCCTTAATCAATCAATATTTTATTCATCATCAAAGTATGAATGAATAGGATACTCAGTTGAGCAGAGCTCATTTTCTGTTTTCTCATTGACAGGCTGTTACTGGAGCTATATTCAGGCTCATCTGTGTTGTACTCACATTACAATAATTATTTTACCAGGGCTAACACTTCCACCCCAAGTAGGAATTACACATACAAGGCCCCTAGTTAAACTTATTGTAAAGCAGGCACTGACAAACAGCAATGCAGTTACCAACATTGAACATTTGTAGCAATACAACTTCCAAACAGGCACTGCAGAATAGCACTTCACATGGTATCAGCAGCCTGGAGGCATGCTGACTCAGCATCCTGCAACTCTGAAGAAATGAACCACACCAAAAAGCCATTAAAGCACAAATTTGTCAACTTTGTTACAAGACCTGAAGACACACAGATTCTATAGCACTATTTTTAGAATGGTGCTGCTTGTTTTACTTTGGAAACCATTGCAGAATGATCTTTTAACTTTGGAGAAACAGGTCCTATAAGCTTGCTGACAGGGAGGTCTAGACTGTGAGTTCAGGAGATGACATCATCAGCACCTCTTCACTGAAACTGGCCTTTTGAGCAGGTAGTGAAAACAGGGTTACAAAATAGCCCATAACTTTAAAATGAAGTAACACAGAAACCTAATGTTTGGCATGAGATTTATTGGGGTATGCTTATTCTAATTATGCAATGTAGCACTTTTGGCCAGAGTCCCTCTTTAAGCATAGGTATATATAGTATTGTGTAGCAGTAATACGGCATGTAGATTTAAGAGTAGTGTATTATATTGAATGTAGCCTTGACAGTTTCTGTAATATAAGAGAAAGTTGTAAATACACAATAATACTACAAATAGACTGGTAGAGCAAGGAGGTGAGAAAAAAGGTAAATAGTTATATATTAGGTTGAGATATAAGAATTGTATGTACTGTAGCCCAAACAGACCACCATCAATTAGGTTTTAGGTAATCTAGATAGTTCTGCCAGCAGAGCTTATATTCATTAATCTGGTCCAGAGCCAAGAATAAGATTCTTTCTAAAGATGCTGTTTGAGTTAAATTATTGAGAACATCTGAAATAGTTGGTATTGTACTGTTCAAGTTCAAGTTCTTTTTATTGTTGAAAAGATGTATAAAACAAAGTTTGTTACATTCTAAGATTACATGACATATAAGTTACAATATTGGACACACGTAAAAATATTACATAAGTTACAAACAATCTGCACACTTCGTTACCAAGTTAAAACGGAGAAGATACAGATTCCATCAGAACAGCTTTAAATTCATAATTTTAAGATAAGCAAAATTCAGCAACCCCATAGATTAATTTAACCAAGTCTAGTTTTAACAAAAACTTTTTCTAAGCAATGCTATTAGGAATAAGGTACTTTGATTCCAAGTTTTGCATTCAAACAAAATATGCATAATGTCTAGCTCTGATTTATCTGTGCAGTTACAACTCGTTCTAAGTTTTTACAGTACCAGTTATTCAAGTTAAAATAAGAATTGCCCAAACAAGCCAATCTAATTCTGCACAAGTTTCTGTGGATACCATTTTCACAGACAATCAGATAGTTCTCTATACCCCAACTAATTTTATTGCTTAAATACAACCCTTGAATCTAACTCGTGTATACTTTCAAAATCCTGTTGGATAGTTACATCTTTAATTCTTTGCACCACTTCATTCACATGACCTTCTGGGTTAAGTGCAAAGCTGCTGCATAGATCGTAGCACCCATACAATTTCAATCTTCCATTCAGCTTATGAAACCAAGACACAGATTGGCTTCCAATAATTAAATTATCCATACTTTCTTCCCAACAAAGCATGTGGAATCTGTTACTATTCATTTTCAACAGTCTACCCCAAAGCGTAATTGCCCTAATCAGAATCCTTGATTTAATCTGAATCAGGCCGGACTCTAATCTTAAAGGGAAGCTGTCGTTTGCAGGGTCTCCCCTCTGCAATCTTTACCCTCCGGTTAGGTTTTTTGAAAAAGCTTATTTTTTGATCGTGTAAAGTAATGTATTTTAATTTCTAAAGTCAGCCACTCGGAAGTGTGTGGATGCTGGAGCAGTGCCATTTAATGTAATAGTGTGGCTCCGCACTATGCGCTTCCATGCATTTTGTATAGAAGCGCACAGTGTGGTGTAGTACCGTACATAATGGTGCGCTCCAGCGTCGCTACACTTCTGGGTAGCAGACTTTAGAAATTAAAATACATTACTTTGGAGATGAAAAAGGAGCTTTTTCAAAAAGCTTAACTGGAGAGTAGTGCAGGGCAGGAGCCCCTGCAAATGACAGTTTCCTTTAAAAGCATGATGGGCAATCACGTGGTAGATTTAGAGTGGATCTTAGAAACTGGTCTTGTAAACATTCTACATTAGCTTTTTCCAGACACAAACCCGATTTCACTGCCGTAGAATAATTGGTTTATTAATTTAGCTTCAAATGTTTTTCAAAGAGACAAAAAGTTACAGTAGCAGCAAATCTTGTTGCAAAATTCCTAATTGCCCCATTGTTTTATAAGAGTTGCTCTTTATTTCTGCCAAATATTGGAACCACGTCACATTATTATCAATTGTCACACCTAGATATTTTAAATTCTTAACCATCAACTTGACATCCATCAATCATCCATGGTTTCCTTGTTTTTACCTTTCCTATCATTAGGAATTTTTTTTTCCTTTTTCCCCATCTGTTTATTCCTCCCAACTGCCTGCTGGCCTCGACCCTTCAGGACATCCAAGGAGTCATCCTCCTACCACGCACCCACCAGGACTCACCCCTCATACCTCCGTGGAGCTCGTCCCCGAGTGCGGACAAGGTAGAGGGCATTCACCCGTGATCCTTCATCTCGCAGGTCGAGGTGGTGGTCCTGGTGAGCGGGTACATCAGAGGCACCTCCGGAAACCCGCTTTCCGGAGCCAGCAGGTGTTTTTCCGTTGGCCCCTTCCCTTCAGTGTAACCCTAACGCCATGGCGCTTTACGCACCGACGCCCACACTGTGAAGCGCCATCCGTCTCTGTAATTGGGGCTTGCAGTACTCCGAGCCTCCATTCAAGTCAGACAAGTACGCGGTCAGTAGCCACAACCCTCCCGGAGAAGGCCTGCTGTCGCCGGACGCCAGCCTATCTCCCCGCCGACCCACCAGCGACCTGAGTCCGCTCCTGAACCCTGATATCATTAGGATTTTGATTTATTAACATTTAATTCAAAAATCCAAATCCTTTAACTTGCTCATAATATTAGAAATGCCTCATTTAAGACCTAATGGGGATCTAGAAATAACTAGCACATCATCGGCATATAGTAATATTTCTGTCTTCATTATCTATAGATGGTGCAAAGATATCAATCTGGCTAATATTCTTAACCAAGTTTTCTATGTACAGATTAAACAATGTAGGAGCCTGAGGCATCCTTGTTTGACACCAACACTGACGTTCAGCTCTCTTAATAGCGCACCATCCTTTCCATATCTTATCTCAATTGTTGTATTTTGGTGTAATAGTTTAATAATCCTCAACAGCTGTGGATCAATATTTAGTGCAGCCAAAATCTCCTATAGCTTAGCTCTATTAACCGAGTCAAAGACGACTTTATATTTAAAAAGCTAAGATATAAGTTGCCCTTTTATATCTAACATATTTATCTATCAAAGATTTGATGTAAAAATCAGATCAAGAGTACTATGTTTCTTTTAACCCCCGAAATTCTGAGAGCAGATTGTTTCTTTTACCCAAGCCATCAACCTATCCAATATTAATCTAGAGAATATTTTTGAAGAACAAGTAAAAGTGTAATAGGCCTATAGCATTTAGGATCACGCTTGTCACCTCTTTTAAAGAGAGGCACAATGATACCTTTGTTCCAGTTTTGTGGAAGGATCAGATTATTGCTTATTATTGTAAAATAGGAGTACACACGGAAGCCCAGTAATCTGGATTATATAAAAAACTTCTTCAAGCAATCCATCTGCACCTGCAGCTTTATTTCTTTTGTGCTACAATAGCAGTTTTTCTTTCATTGAACGAAAATTCAAACACACCACCCACAATATTTGAGGGTAATTTGTCAGAGTCCTCACCAATGCAATACTCTGACTTTGGTTTATTTGCTATATCATACTAAAGTGCGATATGCACATTTGTTCGCTTATTTATTTATTTATTAGCTTTTGGTAACCCGGGTAAGCAGTTAGGCAACAGCCCTGCCTATTTTCAGGCACGACCTGGAGAGCACAGGACATTGGTTACACATGCAGAAATGCACAGACATAATATAGGTGTACAGGAGCAAAACAAGATATACATTGGGTAGCACAGTAATAGTTACATAAGGGTACATTTTAGGCATTGATCATAATAAGGATGTAAAATAAAGCAATTAGGGTAACCATAAGACAGCTGAGGACAGTAAAGACATCAAGGTTCATAGCCACCTAGACAAGCATATTGCATGGGAGAACATTAGTGTAGTACTCAGGGTCAGACCCGACAGCCTGCAGTGGGACAAAGCAAATTAAGAGCATTTGCATTGGCCAGAGGTAGAAGGTGGGTGAACAGGCCAGTTTTGAATTTCATGGGAGGCTGGAAGTTTCACCATAAGGGGGAGTGAGTTCGAGAATTTGGGGAGCAAATGGGCAAATGCCTGTTCACCCATTTTGTCATGCAAGGTCTAGTGGAGAGCATGGGGACAGAGGAAGACCTGAGGGTACGGGGTGTGAGGCAGGAGTCAGGAGGTTGGCAAGATAGACAGGGCAGGGAGGTCTAGACAGGGAGTCGATAAAGCAGCCCAGGAGTAGGCTCGAATATCCGTAGGGTGACAGCCAATTTAAGCCAGCTAAAGGAGACAATGATGGGTAAGACGGAAGCAGTTAAGGCGAATCTACAGATGTTGTTGTAGACAGTGTCCCATTTGTGGAGTGTAGCAGAGTTTGCAGCAAGAGGAGGGCAGAGCATATTGGAGCTGGGGTAAGAGACTACTCTCGCAACAGAAAGTCTAGCGGAAGGAGTGAGGGAGTGGCGCATGCGATAAGCTCCGCCTAATTTTAGCATTGACAGCACGGCACACCATATTGACATGTTGAGACAGGTCAAGTGTGGGATCCAAAGTGACCCCAAGGTACTTGAAGGACTCAGTGTTTAAGATGAGGGAGCCATCAAGGCATTGAACCCGGAGCCTGTTCGCAGGGGCAGACAGTTTCTTAGAGGATCCGAATAGCATAGCACAGGTTTTTCTAGGTTCAGGACTTGATGGTTGCTAGAGAGCCAGGTCTGCAGGAATTGGAAGTCATTAGTGAGAGTGGAGTTGATGGCAGCAACCGATTTTGACCCAGAGTAGAGAACAAGGTCATCTCATGCATAAGAGTGCAGCTATGCGGGACATGGTGGGAATATCATTTAGGAAGAGGGAGAAGAGTAGAGGTCCAAGAGTGGATCCTGGGAACTCCACGGGAGATGTTTGGGGAGGAAAGGGCCTTCAGAAATGCTACTGCCTGAGTCCGATTGTCAAGATAGCTATGGAACCAGGAGAGGGTTGGTCAGATGCTCCAATGGATTGGAGTTTTTAGCATGAGAGGATGGTGTACCATGTCGAAGGCTTTAGACAGGTCGATAAAGACGGCCCCAGTGAGTAGGCCACGGTCCATATTATTTCTGATGTCATTTGTAAGTTGTGTAAGTGCAGAGGTGGTACTGTGACCGGCCGAAACCATGTTGGCACAGAGTTTGAAGATTAAACATGTCAAGGTGAGCAGCAAGCTGGCGGTGGACTATTTTTCAAGCAGCTTACTGAGAGTGGGCAGAAGAGATATAGGGCGGTAGTTGGACATGAGTTTGACATCGCCTTTTGTGTATAGGGATGGTTCTGGCAGTTTTCCAGGTGGATGGGACAGTAGACGTACGAATCGAGAGGTTAAAAAGCCAGGTGATAGGTCTGGTCAGCCAAGGTGCATGCTGCTTAAGTATGCAAGGATGGATGCCCTCAGGCCCTTGACCCCTCAAGGTCGGAAGGGAGTTAAGTAGCTTGAGAACTTCAAGGTATGTGGTTGAGCCAGAACGAAAGGGAGGGTGGAGGGCGAGGGAGGAGAAGAGGGACAGTCAGGTTGTGGGCTAGTTAGAGTAGTGACTGGTGGAGAAGAAAAAGGGCATTGAAGGCGTTGGCAATGGTGTCATGGTTGGTGCAGTGAACACCTTGAATGTTCATGTCAGCTGGATTCTGTTGCTTGTCGCTGCGAGAATGTCCTTAATTTTGGACAGTACCTATGCTGAATTTGTAGAGGATGTTATTAGTAGGTTCCTATAGTAGGTGCTTTTGGCAATACGAATTTGTCTTTGCAGTTGTTACGTATGCACGATAGTCTTCAAAGTCTGCACGAGGTGGAGATCTTCCACCTGGACCAAAGTTTGTCCCTAGATTTGAGAAGTTGAAGCAGGGGCGTGTTAGCCATGGTTACTTTCCCTGCCATCCTAAGTGTGGTGACCGGATGTGAAGGTTTTGAAGAGAGGAGGACGAGTTGAAATATTCTGTGGCTATGTTAATGTCCTCTGTTTGGCAGAGAGGGACCAGTCAACCTGGTTAAGGTCAGTTAAGAAGTCCTCATGACTTAGGCGAGAGATTAGAAAAGGTTACAGTTTTAGCAGGGAGGGAGGAATGACAGTGTTCCAGACACAGTAGATGGGATAGTGGTCACTAATTGTGTCAGGTAGCACACCGCTGAGGCAACATATTCCGTCCTGTTAGTAAGTATCCAGTCAAGGAGGGTGGCACAGTTGCCCCCACGTGAGACCCTTTGGGGTTCATGTATGAGCTGGGATAGATTTGCCTTGCTAGCTAAGGAGGATAGGTTAGCTGAGTTTTTCTCGGACCAGTCAAGGTTAAAATCACCAAGGCAGATAATGTCATTCTTGCCTGTAACTGTAGGCAGAAACCCTAGGAGTTCAGTGATGCCTTGTGTAGCATTTTGGGGGAATAAGTACAAAATATGGAGTTTCTTTACACCCCAAGAAGCAGTAGGGAGTGCAGGATTTCAAGTTTGGTAGGAGGGTCCTGCAGAAGGGTAATGTTTAGGTGAGTTTTGAAGTAGAGGCAAGGCCACCTCCCTTTTAGTGCCAGGACGGTCGATACGAAGCATGCTGTATCCAGGAAAGTGGCACTGAGAGTCCGCACTGTGGGCTTACCGTACCAGTTATATTATAAGTAATATTACTATTGCTACACCAAAAGCAACCATGGTTCAAAAAGCTCTTGAATCATTTGTCAATATACAGTCCTGGGTTTCCCCATAATTCATGCTTATAACTTCTTTTTTATAGTCCAGCATTTTTTATACTCAGATTTCAAATGTTTAAAAGCTTCCACAATTGGATAAGAAGGGTCTTAAGCCTCAGCTTCCCTACTTTTTTTATTTCATTCCTCGTATTATAGCACTCTATGTCAAACCATGGTTTCTCTGAACCTATGACATTTTGCCTTTAGGTCTTTGCTTCATACTTTGTTCTGACGAAGTGAGAGCGATTAGCTCATCACACTTCTTAACTAGAAGGTCCATACCCGACTGGCTGCTATTCGAATAATATTACTGTTTGCCTGTATCTGATCATTTAAGATATTATCTGACACCTCCTTTAAATATGAGTCCCATTTAATTTTTTTCCCCATACTTAATGCACATGTGCGAATCTGCAGTAGTTTCAGCTGGTCTATCTAATATGTGTCCATTGAATCCTAAAAGAGAGTGCACATAGTAGGAAATGATCACTATCCCATAATTTAATAACTTTAAATTTACTAATTAAAGAATAATCTACTGCTTCTATAGCACAGAGGTCCAGGACTCCCCACCTTTCACAGTTGGAAATGTGTACTCCCTTCCCAGTCACCCTTTGTTCTACCATTCAGAACTCTATAGTTACATTTTCTAAACAATTGCAGAATTGTTTTCCATGTTTGGATATTGTTTTGTCTTTGGATTGCCTAACAGGTACATTCAGGAGATCATATGCACCACTCGTTTGTTTGTTCCTCTATCAAACTATCTATGTGGCATCAAAGTCACCAGCTAGAAAACTTTTAACCCTGAAATCTCACTTTAAGGATTCAATACTGCCTCCAACCATTTCAATGATCCTGTAATAGTTTATTGTCTTTAAACCTGGTGGAATATAAATATTAAAGAGAACCCATTTAATATTGTTGTTCATTACATGATATTGTGGAGGCATTCACCTCATATTACTCGGCCCTGTATACCCGGAACGTTCCATATCACCGATCATATAAATGAGTTCTTGTGGGACCTTGCTGTCCCCAGAATCTCGCCGAACAGGGCGTAACAGTTGTTGAGCCCCATTACAATGCAGGAATTAGCCAGTGCCCTAACTCTGGGCCAAAACTATGAAAGCTCTGGGAAATGATGGCTCTGGGGTTGAATTCTATAAAGCCACAAAACAGCTTCTCCTGCCTCCCTATTGGGCACCTGTAACTCGCTGTCTTGCAGGGTGATCACTCACCTCCCACCTGGGCATCATCACTATTTCTGTCATCCCCAAGCCGGTAAAATCCTCAGCTATGTGTAACTTCTGCAAATGGGGGGTTCCCAAAAGACTTCCAGGAGCTTGCTTGAATGCTCCAAGCCTGAATGGTGTTTGCATTTAAGCCATTTATCAGTGAGTGTTTTTAGAGCCTCTGGTACTGTCTCTTTAAGAGCTGTCTGCTTGCAGACATAATTAGTTTGTATGGGGGACTGTGTGCTTCTCTGAGTACCACTCGAGTGCTGCCAATTCACTTCATTTTGCAGTCACTAGGGAGTGCAAAGGGAACCTATCTGAAAGATGTAACTGTTTACCAGAAATTATTTAGAGTAATAATGAAATTACAGTTTGTCTAACCTGCTTTCTTTGCAGTCAGAACTGTGTCTGCTAGTTCCCCATTCTAGTTTTGAACTGCTGAACTGGACCAATCAGTGTGGGGTAAGCTAGCTCTAAAATGGTGCCTTGGACGAATCAGAACTTGGACTCATAATCTGAGCCAGCCACAAGAGGATTGTATGGGCAGTGACTCTGGGAGATGTAGTTTAGACTTCAGTGCCTTTTGGACCAACAGCAGCAGTCTATTGTGGTGACAGCCAATCCAGTCAAGAACTGGGAGGAACTCAAAGGAAGTGCCCGTTTTGTCGGTTGGAGTTCAGTTGAGCTTTGGCAGTGAAGAAGGAAGGAGCCTGTGCTTTTCAGTGTGCAGTTTTAGTCAAAAACGTGTAAGGCCCAGAGTTCCGGTCTGCAGCTTGTGTAACAGCTTGTTAGGACTGAATCCGTCCTGTGAAAGAATCAAAGGATCTCTGAAGTAGAAACCAGGCTCACCCTGTAGAAACTGGAAGAATTGCTGAAAATTGCACTCGGTCTGTCAGGAACTGAATCTGCTGTGTTCTCCGGTATTGTGCAGTAATTACGATCGATACAGATGCAGCCTGCCTGGTATAGTACTTTCTTTTATATGGATGTGTGAAGAGGTTTGTGTACCTCAAGTGAGCCCTGCTGACATTGAAGGACCCTATCTTATTTGGAGGTCGTGAGTACTAATTCAGGGTTGCTCCTGTTGAATTGCCACATTAAATCCAAATGGAATTACTGTACTGCTGACTGTTTAATTCTCCTTTTCTCTGTGTGAAAGGGCCCCTACCAGCTGCCACGGTTTGACTAGCCACTAGGGCTTGGGTACCCAGGACAGTAACTGATAGGGATAGGCCTGTGCACAGAGCCATAGGTAGATTATTAGAGTGATAAGCTAATTAACCTGATTTCCCCTGTCCTTGTTATATCCCCTAAATAAATCAGAGCTGCTTGTTTCAGCAAAGTTATACTGCCTGAAGTGTTGTCTATGTTAGTACTGTACTGTGATTGTTGCACTGTATCTCATTTCACAGGAGGTCCCAGTGCGGAACCAGACCTGGGGTAAGTGTATACTGTGAAGGTAATTCTGATATATTGTGTGGGCCACTAGTGGGAAGAAAGGGGTTGCAGTGTCCCAGAGGGCTGTGACCAAGTTAGTTTAACTATTGCAAACCCTGACCTCTGGGTGGAGGCACCTGCCATTGGATCCAGGCCCTCAACCTGTTAGTGGCAAATCAGGCAGGGGTAGTAGCCCTGGGATAGCGCCATCTAGGGTTACATCTTGAGGCTCACCGCTGGGATTGTGTGTCCTCTAGTGGCCATATTTACGAACCACTGTTAAGAAAAAATGGGTACCCCGACAGAAGTGGCTGTGCACCGGCTGGTGGAGTGGTGTACTGGGGAGGAGATCGACCCCCAAAATGCTATGCTTATCCTGGACATCCCCTGGGTATCAATACGGACACTGTGCAGGAGTACTTTCCAGGTGGAAGGTTTACAAACCCTGTGGTGGTGGGTCGGCATGCTAATCTGCTCACCCACACTTTCCTGGCCCTAGTAGAGTTTAAGGATCCCATAGATAGCTCCAAAGTGCCACAGACCATTACCCCAGAGGGAGCCTCACTGCTTGGAGAGTGATAACTAAGGACAGTAAAGACCTGGGGAATCAGCCTCCACCACTATCTGAAACTTTTGAGGAGAAATTTGCTGAATGGTTGCTGGGAGAGGGAAAACTGTGGAGGACTTGAAGAAACTATTCTTGCCACCTGGGAGTGTTCCTCCCCAACACCCTCTCCTGCTCCAGTGCCCGTAATGGTGGCTGAACCAATGCAGACTCCTATTTCTGCACCTGCCATTAGTCACGACTCTACCGAGGTTGAGGATCTTCTGACACCTCCCACCCCCAAGGGAGGATGACTGGGAGACCTGGATAGACTATGTTGCCCCAAGTGCTAGAATGGCAATGCTCGGAAGGTGAAAAGCGAAGAGGGTTAGTGAGGCCTCCGAGGGTCCTGCCCTGGCTACCATCCGTGCTAAACGGGCCAGTAACCCTGAAGCGACTCACAGGCCTATCTTGAGGCCTTGGAGAATGTGTATGGGAGCCCAGATTCTGATGAGGACCTATGGTGGAGAGTAAGAGATGCACAACAGTACCAAGGAGTTGTTGTCTGTGTATGTATCTCGGCTGGAAAAATTGTTGCAAGAATGCCTCAGAAAAGGTAGTTTGCCAGCGATTGAACTGGACCGAACCAGGCTGGACAGGATCCTTAAGTCTGCCCCTTCTCAGAACTGCTGTTGCTTCAGTTACACCTGGCAGATCGACTGGAATCCCCACCCTCCTATGATGAGTTAATGAGAGAAATTCGAGGAGTTGAGAAAGACGACCTCGGGAGGGACCTGCACCAATAGCTGCGGCTACGACCCGAGTGACTGAGGGTGACCCATCAGTGAAGTTCGGGGCAGAGGTTGGCAGTCAATGAGTGCTCTGACAAGGAAAAGATATGTCACAATGGGCTAACTGTTGAGAGAGATCCGGAATTCAGAAACAGTCCTTTATGAAGGCCACGCCTGCAAGCACGGCCCTGACCTATATCCGACTGCATCTGCTATGGGGGTGGGGTACCCACCATGTATCTCCTGCTGATAACAGCTCCGAACTCGATTCCTTGACCATGGAAGTGGAGAAACTGACAAGATGTCTCCAAATGCTTATCACGCCGCGAGACAGAGATGGCACCAAGGTTTCCAGTTAGTAATACCCCCCTGGCTCCCAGTGTGTGGCGCCGGCCAGCTCAAACTCCAAAAGTATGTTTTGCTATAATTGTGGGAAAGATGGGCACATGAAAGGGAATGCCAGTCCCCAAAAGACACTGACAAAGTTGCATATAGGCTACAAGGAGAGCTTCGAGAAGAAATCAGTGGTTAAGAGGAGCACGACATGATCCCAGTGAGGGCACCAAAATGCTAATTCACGTCCTTTGTGGCAAGGTCAGTTGCCCAGGCCCCCACTACCGCCTCTCCAGACTGGTCCAGAATAGTGGGTCCCTCCATGGAGACCACTGTAAAGGTGAACGGAGTGTCTACAAGAGCTATATTAGACAGTGGCTCCCAAGTGACAATTATGTTCCAAGATTGGTATCAGAAGCATTTGTCAGACGTACCTTACAAACCATTAGAAGGACTGCATGTATGGGGGTTAAGGAGAAGGCCTACCCTATTCCGGGTATATCCGAATTTGGCTGTCTTTCCCACCTCCGTGGCTGGAGTGGCCGAACAAGTAGAGACCCTAGCCTTAGTGTGTCCCCCACTGGACTGTATGATGGTGTCCCTTTGTTGATTGGAACAAATGCTCATATGTTCGGAAGGCTGGCACAGTTGTGTTATGAAAAACAGGGTCAAAGACCAGTAGAGCTTAAGAGTTCCTGCTTTTAATTAAGAAGGCCTATGAGGCACAGAGAGAGCAAGAAAACAGAACCAGAGGAACCGGGTCGGAATTGTATGGAAGAAGGATCCTGAGTCTCTGATCCTGGCGCCAAATGCCCAGTGTACCTTACAGGGAGAGGTCCGTATCAGAAAGGATGTTAAGAATAAAATATTAATGTTGGATGCACCAGGCGATGGAAAATTGCCAGAGGACTGCTGGTCAAGTTTAGTATTTTGCCTGCTAGAGCCCATGCTTATGCCAGAAGGGTAATGGTCCAAGTTCATAATGTGTCTGAGAGACATTCGAGTAAACAGAGGTTGCATCCTGGCTAATGTGCATTGTGCAGACACTGCAGTGCTACCAGCAGCAAGAGTTCAAGGAAGAAACAGAGTAACGCCTGACTTGTTTGATTTCGGCGACTCCCCTGCCAGCTGAATGGAAAGTGAAGATCAGTGAGAAGCTTGCCCAGAGAGACCAGGTGTTTTCTTTAAAGGAATGGGATGTAGGATGGTGCAAGGAGCTGGAGCACAATATCCGCTGCATGATCTGAAGACCATTTCGGAGAGGTCTCACGCTGGCACCTGCTGACATAGATGATGTGAGACGGCATCTGCAAGAGATGTTAGCTGCTGGTAATACAAGAATCCAGAAGCCCTTATGCTTCCCCCATTGTGGTAGTGAGGAAAAAGAATGGAACAGTAAGGATGTGTGTGATTATCGCACCTTAAACCGGCGGACTATCCCTGATCAGTACACAATGCCCGCATTCAGGATGCTTTGGACCTGCCTAAACGGGAGCAAGTGGTTCTCTGTGCTGGATCCCCGCAGGGTACTATCAGATCCCGATGGCCCCAGAGGACCGTGAAAGACAGCCTTTATCTGTCCGCTTGGCTTTATGAATTCATGAGATGCCTCAAGGATTTCAGGTGCCCCAGCCACTTTTCAACGATTGATGGAGCGCAGTGGGGGACATGAACTTACTAGAGTGCCTGGTATACCTAGATGATGTTATTGTGTTTGGCAGCTCACTGGAGGAACATGAGAGCAGATTATTTGAGTATTGGACCGACTGGAGGACTTTGGCCTTAAACTGTCCATTGATAAGTGTCAATTTTTTCAAACATCAGTAAAGTATGGGACACATAGTATCCACGAGGAATAGAGACCGACCCAAGTAAAGTTGAGGCTTGACTACCTGGCCACAGCCCAAAAATCTAAAAGAACTGCAAAGATTCCTGATTCTGTGGTTATTATCGGCGCTTTATCAAGGACTATTCAAGAGTGATCCGCCTTTACTTAACCTTACTCAAGGATTTCCCCAACCCACAAAAAAATACCAAAAGTCAGCGTCCCCGCACTGAAAGAGTGTATTTCATCCGAGTGAAGTATTTGGGGCCCGCGACCCTGATTGGAGACTGCTTTTCATGAGATCATATATCAACTCACCCATGCTCCAGTGCTGGCCTGTCGGATCCAAGAAAACCTTACTCCTGCACACTGATGCTAGCTTGCAAGGGTTGGGGCTGTGTTGCACCAAGAGCACGAGAATGGCCTGAGACCAGTGGCCTTGCCAGTAGAAGCCTGACCCCATCCGAAAAGAACTATCCTGTACATGTTAGAGTTCTAGCTTTGAAGTGGGCTATTGTTGACCAATTCCATGAGTACTTGTATGGGGCTAAAATACTAGTAAAAACTGACAATAATCCTTTGACCTATGTGCAGACCTCAGCTAGTTGATGCCACTGGCCATAGGTGGCTTCATTATCTACATATGACTATGCTCTCGAAATGAGCAGGTCTGGAACCACATAGATGCTGATGCTCTTCCGGAGGCCTGTTCCTCTAGGAATGATTGGGTCCATTGGCAGTCCTGAGATTCGGCACTCTGCCGGAAGTTTGACAAGGAGGAACAATGTCCACGGACGGTGGACTGCATGTGGATTGCTTGGGAGCCTCTGAGAATTGCATACCTGCTGCTTATTGCCACTTTTTCTGCAATAGACATTGGTGCACCGCTCAGCTGGACAATGATAGTATCGCGGCTCAATCCTCGCGATCCCATGATCAAAGCAGCTTTAGAAGCCCTCTATGCAGGAAAAGATGTGTCCAAATTACGCCCACTGATTTGAGAACTGCACTGTTATACAAAGAAGGTCCTAAGTTGAAACTGATCAATAAACTGTTATACAGAGAAACAGTAGACAGAGGGGACAAGTAGACAAACAACAACTAGTGCTGCCCACTGCCTTCGGAGACTCAGTACTGAGGTCCTTGCACAACCACATGGGGCACCTTGGTATAGACAGAACACTTGACTTGGTGAGATCCAGATTCTATTGGCCTAAGATGGGGGCTGATGTGGAGCAACACATTCGAACTTGTGATCGCTACTTACAGAGAAAAGCTTTTACCCCAGAGGGCTGCCCCTTGTTAACATCACCACCAGTGCACCCATGGAGCTGGTCTGTATTGATTTTCTAAGTTTGGAGTCAGATCAAAGAAATATCAGTAATGTGCTAGGTCACTGACCATTTCACGAGATATGCCCAAGCTTTCCCACCAAAGACCAGAAAGCATCCACTGTGGCCAAAGTACTTGTAGAAAACTTTTTGTTCACTATGGGCCCCACAAAGAATCCATTCTGATCAAGGGAGAGACTTTGAGAGTCGTCCTGATCAAAGAGATGCTTTCTCTGTGGGGAGTGCGAAAGTCCAGAACCACTCCTTACCACCCCAGGGGACCCACAGCCTGAACGTTTCAACCGCACTTTGCTAGATATGCTAGCACCCTGCACCCAAAGGACAAGCCTAGATGGACAACAAATTAGCACCCTGGTACATGCTATAACTGCACCAAAAGTGATGCCACTGGATTCTCCCCTCACCGCCTGATGTTTGGAAGAGAAGCTCGACTACCAGTAGATGTGTGTTTAGGGGTCTCTCCTGATGGGGTTCAGGCTGACAACTATTTACAGTATGTGCAAAGTTAAAGGCCCAGCTAACTCATGCGCACTAACTGGCCTCAAACCATGGCTGCCAAAAGAAATCTGGCCAAATAAAGAAAGGTATGATAAAAGGTGAAAGCATTGGAACCCAGGAGGGAGATCGGTATTGCTAAGAAATCTGGATTGCATGGCAAGCACAAGATTGTTGACAGATGGCACCATCTCCCTCACATTGTAGTGGGCAAGCTAGATGATCTGCCAGTGTACAAAGTAAGGCCTGAGAATAATTCAAAAGATGTAAAAACAATGCATAGAAATCATTTACTGCCCATTGGACAAATCTTAATTGAGTCTGAGTCCCTAGAAGATGCCCCTCTGGACCAGTGACTAGAGCTGCTGCTAAGAAAAGATCAAGAAAGTCTGCACCTCACAGAAGCAAAGTTAAAGTGTCCTCCACAAGTCCCAGTTGAGCATGACTCGTCAGTCCATATCGGAAGAAAGTGAGAGGACTTTGAATACTATCCTTCTTACGAACTGAGTCAATTGTTTGGGGCAATCCCTAGTCAATACTGGAGACAAAGTCGGCCTTCTGGACTGTTTAAGCCCCCAGCTTCATCCCTGGAGCCAATGCTCCCAGAAAGTGAAGTGCAAAGCATCAGATCAGATGAAATGGAATCATTGTGCATGGTTGAACTGTTTGAGCTTTCAGGGAGGAAATGATAGATTGGGGCAGACTGGTGATACACCCGAACAAGAAGAGTATTTTGAGTGCCCTGACAGTCCACTGCCAGTGTCCGAAAGCTCCATGCGAGCCAAATGTTGTGGACTCCAGAAACTGTAACTCCTGGAGCTGAAAGTGCCCCAAGTTCTAGCCTCTCTACCCCCATGGAGACTCCCCTGACAAGTGTGGACAATGCTGAAAATGAGGCTCAGAGTGCAGAGACTGTACAGTTCCCCTAGAAAGACTGGCCGAGCTGAAAGCCTGTGGTGCACCTCAGTTATGATTCCCTTGGGAGGCCTGTGGATTTGCCTCTCAATGTTGTCCATAAAGGAGTGTATGTGTCCCCGAGCTCACTGCCCAAACTGAGCATCAGTGCTAACTCAAGTTACTATGTTTGCCCTCTAAGTATGGTGCCCTTGCCCCATCCAGCCCCAAAGGTAACTGATAGGGAAGGGCCCTCTCTTCAGGTTTCATGTACAAGAGGTAATAACTTGAGTTATGGTACAATGTGTATGTAATACTGTGTAAAGAGAGTCGACTGCAATGTTTCAGAAATGTGTTCTTGGTAAAATGATATATTGACTGATGATTACATATGCGAGCCTAATGCAAATGTATATAGTTTGCAGTTGAAACTTATGAGACTTGCTTGACGCAGACGTCAAGCTTTCCCAGACCAGGAAGGTGTAACCCCCTGCAAATGGGGTTCCCAAAAGACTTCCAGGAGCTTACTTGAATGCTCCAAGCCTGAATGGTGTTTGGCATTTAAGCCATTTATCAGTGAGTGTTTTAGAGCCTCTGGTACTGTCTCTTTAAGAGCTGTCTGCTTGCAGACATAATTAGTTTGTATGGGGGACTGTGTGCTTCTCTGAGTACCACTCGAGCTGCTGCCAATTCACTTCATTTTTGCAGTCACTAGGAGTGCAAGGGAACCTATCTGAAAGACGTAACTGTTTACCAGAAATTATTTAGTAATAATGAAATTACAGTTTGTCTAACCTGCTTTCTTGCAGTCAGAACTGTGTCTGCTAGTTCCCATTCTAGTTTTGAACTGCTGAACTGGACCAATCAGTGTGGGGGTAAGCTAGCTCTAAAATGGTGCCTTGGACGAATCAGAACTTGGACTCATAATCTGAGGCCAGCCACAAGAGGATTGTATGGGCAGTGACTCTGGGAGATGTAGTTTAGACTTCAGTGCCTTTTGGACCAACAGCAGCAGTCTATTGTGAGTGACAGCCAACCAGTCAAGAACTGGGAGGAACTCAAAGGAAGTGCCAGTTTTTGTCGGTTGGAGTTCAGTTGAGCTTTGGCAGTGAAGAAGGAAGGAGCCCTGTGCTTTTCAGTGTGCAGTTTTAGTCAAAAAACGTGTATAGGCCCAGAGTTCCGGTCTGCAGCTTGTGTAACAGCTTGTTAGGACTGAATCCGTCCTGTGAAAGAATCAAAGGATCTCTGAAGAGAAACCAGGCTCACCCTGTAGAAGACTGGAAGAATTGCTGAAAATTGCACTCGGTCTGTCAGGAACTGAATCTGCTGTGTGTTCTCCCGGTATTGTGCAGTAATGCAGTCGGGATACAGATGCAGCCTGCCTGGTATAGTACTTTCTTTTATATGGATGTGTGAAGAGGTTTGTGTACCTCAAGTGAGCCCTGCTGACATTGAAGGACCCTATCTATTTGGAGGTCGTGAGTACTAATTCAGGGTTGCTCCCTGTTGAATTGCCACATTAAATCCAAATGGAATTACTGTACTGCTGACTGTTTAATTCTCCTTTTCTCTGTGTGAAGGGCCCCTACCAGCTGCCACGGTTTGGACCAGCCAATAGGCTTGGGCACCAGGACAGTAACTGATAGGGATAGGCCTGTGCACAGAGCCATAGGTAGATTATTAGAGTGATAAGCTAATTAACCTGATTCCCCTGTCCTTGTTATATCCCCTAAATAAATCAGGCTGCTTGGTTTCCAGCAAAGTTATACGCTGAGGTATTTGTCTATGTTAAAGTACTGTACTGTGATTGTTGCACTGTATCTCATTTCACAGGAGGTCCCAGTGCCGAACCAGACCTGGGGGTAAGTGTATACTGTGAAGGTAATTCTGATATATTGTGTGGCCACTAGTGGGAAGAAAGGGGGTTGCAGTGTCCCAGAGTGGCTGTGACCAAGTGATTTAACTATTGCAAACCCTGACCTCTGGGTGGAGGCACCGCCATTGGATCCAGGCCCCTCAACCTGTTAGTGGCAAATCAGGCAGGGGTAGTAGCCCCTGGGATAGCGCCATCTAGGGTTACATATGTGAACTCATATCGACAATTTCAAAAAGTTAAATACAGACTATAAATTATTTATGGGATTATGGCCCATAGGCTGAAGTTATTCTCCCACAAGTAGTCCATAGGGATCAAACGGGGTTTGTAGGAGGGCACCACTACTGAGCAGTATTAAAAGAACCTATCATATAATTAAGTAAGATGAACATCTCAGATGTCCTCATGGCCTTAGTAAGCCTTGATGCTGAAAAGGCCTTTGATAGAGTGTATTGGCCTTTTTATACTCAGTTATGGAGTTTATGGGCTTCCTTGTCATTAATTCAGATCATTACAAACATCTATTCCTCTCCTAGAGCCTGGAGTGCGAGTCGCTGGACACCACTATAACTCTTTCCCCTTACAGAGGCACCAGGCAGGGTGCCCCTGTCACCTCTCCTATTTGCCTTGTTTATGGAGCCACTAGCACAACTAATCAGGCAATCACAGGATATCTCTGGGATTGAGGTGGAGGGAAGAACATCGTATAGCTCTTTATGCGGATGACATTCTCCTTTACCCTCTGAAACCTGGCTAGTTCACTCTCCCGAAGTTAATGAACTATTGAGCTCATTTGGGCATCTTTCGGGTTATAAAGTGAACATCAAAACAGAAATTTTGACCTTTCAGTAGTCACCGATCAAGTTATTTGGGAACAATTCCTTGCAAGTGGAACTTGGGAAGATAAAATATTTGGGGATAAACTTGACTAGGGACTTGAGTGACGCCTATAGGCAGAATTACACCCCTTCACCACACGCCTGGGATCTAGCTAACTGGAGTACACTCCCACTGAGCCTATCTAGGAAGATAGATCTCATTCGAATAGTGCTCTCCCTAGAGCTTTGTACCTTTTAATAATATCCCTATTACACTTCCCGGTTTGTATTCCTGGAATGGGACTGAGCTATAACTTACTTATATGGGCTGGTCGAGACCAAAGTCAGCTGAAACTCCTTGCTATGCCAAGAGTCCTTGGAGGATTGTCCTCCCGACCTTTATCGGTATTACCAAGCTACACACCTTCTTCATGCATTTGCTAGAAAGCTACTTGAAAGTGAGATGCACTGGACAGAGCTGGAGCAGGCAGTTATTCAGATTTGGAATATTTTGACATATTGTATTGTGGGACAAGACACTTGGCTGATTTGCAGAACCTGCCATGAAATACAGCATAGAGTGTCTTCTTGGTATCAGGTTAGGAGACAACTCTCTATTTTCCCCTTTGTCCCATTAATCTGCCCAATAGCGGTCTTACCAGACTTTCAGCCCGGAGGCGTGATAATGCTTTCCACCAATGGTCAAGGTATGGCCTAAGATACCTGTTCCAAATTATAACTGGAAGGAGATTATGGTCATTTCAGGAAATACAGACAAAATTTGGTCTGCCCAACTCACACCATTATAGGTACTAAAATTAAGACACTATTACGGTTCCTTACCAATCACAGTGCGTTGTCCTGAATCTGGCCCCCTTGATTGTAGGTATGCAGTCTTTGTTTTCCTCCCAAATCAGAGGCACCTAATATTAGTCCTCTATCATGCCTTGATATCTTTTCACGCTGCTAATCTGATCGACACCCGTGAAAATGGCAACATGAATTGGGCAGACCTATAGGAAAAAACAGTGGGAACAGGCCTGCAGGCAGGTGGCTTGCACATCTAGCTCACACCAATGGCAAGAGTACTCCTGGAAATTCCTTGTTAGATACTTCTATACACCAGAGATCATTAGTCACTACACTCCGGGAGCTCTTGCTGGCGGCTATGTGTGAAGGCAAAGCTCACCTACACATGTAATGTATACATGCCCTAAACTATCTTCATTTATCTAAGCCTTACAACTTGAGCTCCAAGAGATCTTTGATAGGTCTTTTCAGCTCTCCCCGCAGGTGTTTATCCTTTTAATTCTCCTGAGGACCTCGGAGATCAGGGCACCGTTATCTTTTAGCCATTCTCTTGTCAGCAGGAAAAAGGCTATTACCAAATTGTGGTTGACCCCTGACACCCCAACCCTTCGGGACTGGCGGACTATATCTAAGCAAATCTACTACATGGAAAAATTAACCTATAGATTAAATAACAGAAAAGAAAAATTTAACTCAAGGTGGAATAGATGGCTCTTATATTACATGCTTAAAGACCCGTTTGTCTCATAATTTAACAATTCTTTCTCCTCCCTCTGGCTCTCCCCCACCCGCTGCTCCCCTCCCCTCCTCTTTCCCCTTATCTTTTAGCTCAGGTGTGGCTGGCGTGGTGCTGAGGACCCCTTCCTCTTATTATTGAGGTTTGGGTGCCTAGGGGTTGATTTATATGATAGCAAACTGTTTACATTAATGCTTTTTATCTACTGAGGTTTATCTCTGTCATCTAGGGCCTATATCAGTATCCTCCACGAAACTAATTGCCTCAGATTCATGGTCCTCTATACCTCCTGGACCTTTTGGACTATAATTTTATAATTGTTGGAGTTAATTCTAATACTCTGTCAGACCATTAACTGCTCTAACGTTTATAAGAACACTCTGTGTACCTGGGCCCGATTCCACTCTTATCTACTATGGACACAGTCGAACGGAATATACTGTATGAAAATCAAATGAAGAGTATAACAAAAAAAAAAATATTGTTCATTACAACAACATACATATATAATTCATTATATATGCACTGACTTCAATTGTACTAAAATCCATGTTTGAGTTAATATAAATTGCTAAACTGCCTTTGTTGCGGCCGTGAGATTTTGCTTTATAAGCCGGAGTTAGTCAGGCATTAAAGCCCTCAACAGTTGTTCATCACTATTTGTCAACCATGTTTCTTGGATAAACAGAACTGTAAAAGATTTCATCCATTGATGGCACTGCTTATCCATTAATTTCCCCATAACCCAGCCACATTGCAGTATAAAATATTAATTTTCTCTTTATGGTTGTTTTGGACTGATTGTCAGATTGAGTCGTCTTCCAAAATTATCGTACTGTTTGAGCTATCCTCACTAAGTAATGACATTTCCACTGATGAATTTGCAAAGTTAGAGGCACTGCTTTCCTCCTCCATTACTATGCTGTTATTGATTCTTGTTCCCAGCTGTTTCCTTCCGTTCTAGTTAATATTTTCCCATCATCACCAATTAAACTATGAATTAATTTGCTTGGTTTTATATATGCTGTTATCCGGTTGTTTAAGGCAGGTCCACTGCATTTTGACACAGAATTTTTTTTCTCTGAGCTTTTCTTTAAATATTTTGCTTGTTCCTTATTGTTACATCTAGTGTAATCTCAATGTCCATAAACTTATCCTTCATTAAAATAACTCTAGATCTGATAGTTGCATTTTAAACACCACGCATACCCAGCCTTTATAGGAACCATCTTTATACCTATAAGTAGATTTAATATCTTGCCAGCCAGTTTTGGAACCTGCAAGGCCTTTAATCAGATTATATGTAGCAAGTTTTAAAATGTAGTTAATCTCGATTTGCTTTTAGAAACCCTTTTATAAATAAAGTTGGTAACATTTCTCCTGAATTAATCAAGCGGTCCTTTCTTTCTTCTGTTGACTCAGACTTTTACCTTTTGTTTCAAAAGACTTTACTTCACTTTCCCAAACTTCACTTTTCCTTCCTACTTTTGTTTGGGCCACCGCTGCTGACGGGGGCGGGCAGTGGGGCTCGTGGGCGGGGGGTACCACTAGACCACCAGGGTTGGTTGCTGGGGCATTAATGTTTTACTGATGCCCACGATCGAGCTAGAGCGGTCCACAGGACCACCAGGGATATGGACATTGAAATTAGAACATATGCCAATGATTGGACTGCGAGTGGTCCACTGGACCACCAGGGATATTGGACATTTAAATTAGAACATATGCCCGTGATCGGGCTGCAAGCTGATCCACTGGACCACCATAGATATGGGACATTTAAATTTGAACATTTGCCAGCGATCGGACTGCGGCGATCCACTGGACCACCAGGGATATGGAACATTTAAATTTGAACATATGCCAGCGATCGGGCTGCAAAGCGGTCCAGTGGACCACCAGGGATATAGGACATTTAAATTTGAACATATGCCTGCGATCAGGCTGCAAAGAGGTCTCACTGGACCACCAGGATATGGGACAGATATTACAGCTACATATGCCCGTGATCGGGCATAGGGGAATGCCGCCACGAAGAGTGCAGCTAGTAGCGGTGGCCACCCACAGGTGGAAGCTGCTGTGTTGCACCCTGCAATGCAGCAGCTCACCTAATGGATGGCCAACCGTTGTTCCTTTTTTGGCTCACCTGTATGCGGCGCAGAGTAGGGTTAGCGGCCATGGAACTCCAGCACATCCCGGGCTGATATGTCGGGATGTGCGAGATATGCTGGGCACCCCACCTGTGCCACATACATTACTGATGCACTCTGGCGCATCGGGATTGTGCCAGGCACAGTCCCGTTTGAATATCATGCCAGGGCATCAGTGGAGTTGCGCGATGGCGCAACAGTGTTGCGCCATGCAACCCTTCTGAGTATCTGGGCCTGTATGTTTTAATTACACCTTTTCCTGCCTTCTGCAGCATTATATTAACAGTAACAACCAGAACAAATGGATATGAGGGAGTGGAGAGTTCAACAGATGAAAAAGTCAAAATATGTTCCTGGATACTTATATGATTATTTTGTTCCTCTTACTTAAGATCAATCAGATGGTCATCCAAATCGCAAGTATGCCCAGCTAACACTAGAATTGGCTGACAGTGGAATTAGAGGTACAAAATGTTAACAAATTAAGTTAATAAAATCCCAAACTGCACAATGCAGGGGCACGGAAGTAGACAAGGAAGGCCAGTAGAATTTCATCTTAGCTCTACTTTGCAATCACACATTAAATCAAGCGAGAAAGTTCTAGAGCGTTCTAGTAGGACAGTCAAATAATAGCCTCAAATCCACTTCTTAGGAGCACGTGGTATATCCACTATAAAATAAATGAATATCATTTTAATAAATATTTTAAACTTACACCTTTCTGTTAAATGGATTTTGACGGCAGATAAGGACGCTTAGCCCACCCAGTCTGCCCATTTCCTACCTAATGGATAAGCTGCAGATCCTAGTTAACCAGCAGCCTACTTCCGTACCCCACCCTCTAGAATTGCCTTATGACTGTCCATGCATGCTTGAATTCCACCACTGTTTTTGACTCCACAACCTCCTCCGGAATGCCGCTCCATGCATCCACAACCCTCTCTGTGAAAAAATACCTTTAAATTACCTCTGAGCCGCCCCTTCTATCTTCAAATTGTGCCCCTTGTTCTTGCACACCTCTTTTTGAAAGATGCTACCTCTTGGACTGTGTTGATTCCCTTGAGATACTTGAAAGTTTCTATCATGTCCCCCTCTCCTCCTTTCCTCAGGGCTATACATATTCAACTCCTTAAGTCTCTCTTCAGTGTGTCTTCCGGTGCAGACCTGCCTGCATTTTAGTGCCCTCCTCTGGACAGCCAACTGCATGCAGTACTCAGATGGGGTCTCACCAATTGTCTGTACAGAGGGATAATAACTTCCTGTTTTCTACTGGTGATGCCTCTCCCTATGCATCCCAGTATCCCCAACCCTCCTTGCTGCCCTCTCACATTGCTTGCCCACCTTTAGATCATCTGATATGACTACCCCAGGTCCCTTCCCATTTTGTTGTTGTAGTATCTCACCCCATTGTGTACTGTTCCCCAGGGTTTTGTTTCCCAGGTGCATTACTTTGCACTTCTTAACATTGAATCTAAGCTGCCATACATTTGACCGTTCCTCTAACCTTGCCAAGTCCTTCTCATCCTTTCCACCCCACCTTGTGCATCAACTCTGTTGCAGATCTTTGTGTCATCTGCAAAGAGACATACTTTTCATTCAGTCCCTCTGCAATGTCACTTATAAAGACATTGAAAAGGACCGGTCCTAATACTGAACCCTGCGGTACCCCACTAGTAACCCCCTTTCTTCAGAGTGGACTCCATTTACTATTACTCTCTGTGTCCTATTCTCCAGCCAATTCTTTACCCAGGCTGTCATCTTGGGACCCACTCCCAGGCTGGCTAACTTGTATATTAATCTTTTGTGTGGGACTGTGTCAAATGCCTTGCTAAAAGTCTAGGTAGGCCATGTCCACAGCCCCTCCCTGATCTTCTACTTTGGTCACCCAGTCAAAGAAATCTAACAGATTTGTCTGGCATGACTTTCCCGCTGTGAATCCATGCTGCCTTGGGTCCTGAGCCCTCTGGCCTCTAGATACTCAACAATTCTTTCCTTCAGAGTGATTCCATCATTTTCCCTACCACTGAGGTTAAACTAACAGGTCTGTAGTTTTCTGCTTCTGCCTTGCTCCCACTTTGTGAAGGGAATCACATCTGCCCTTCTCCAGTCCTCAGGTACCACCCCATCCTCCCATGATTTGTTAAAGAGGGTAGTCAGTGGTGTCACTAGTTCTACCCTTAGTTCTTTTAGAATTCTGGGATGAATCCCATCAGGCCACATTGCTTAGTCCCCTTCAGTTTTAAGAGTTCTTTCAGAACCCTTTCTTCTGTAAATGGGCTGGTTATCACTTCTGTATCCAGAGTGTTTCTACTGTTTGTTTTAGGTACCTCCCACTTCCTTTGTAAATACTGAGCAAAAATATTTGTTTAGTATCTCTGCCTTTTCACAGTCACCCTCTGCCCACCCTCCCTCCCTCCTCTTTATTAAGCCTCACTAGCCCTCCTTGGTCTTTCTTCCTCCTTGATGTACCTATAAAGGTTTTATCCCCTTCTTAACTAAGTTGGCTATCTTTTCCTCATTTTAATACTATGTCTAGGCTAAAACCAAAAAAAATAGAAAGACAATATATTCCTAAAAACTAAACTGGTGTTTAGTTCATTTCACCAAGCATTAAAAAAGCAGTGCTTGTAACAGAATACGAAAGTATGCAGTGACAGAGCAGCAACAACAAATGTTACCATATATTAAGGAATGCTACTTACTTTTCCTGCTCTCAATAAAGCAAAAAGCTTTAAGGGCTTGTGATATACCCTCTCGCTGTTGAACATCCGACAGCAGGAGCTCCGCTGCTAAATGCTCCAGCAATAATACAGCTAAGCCAGTAAAGACAACTACCAAAAAGGCTCTAACTAATCATTAGGAGCTAAGCACCACGACATATAGATCAACACTTCACAAGAAAATATAAAGAAACCTGGCTTCTCCGTAAAACTTGCTAAGAATCATTACGATTAGAGCCCCCAACTTTTGTTGCTCTGACTTCTGGGTCTCAGGGCGACTGATCTGATAGGCAGCTTGCACATGTGCCTTAAATCTCCACAGACAATCTGCTAATTAGCATATGGCATGAATTCTAAACCTGGTATCAAACAAAACTTAAAATTTATGAAGATAGATTAAAACAGCTCAACTAGCCTACACTATTACAGTTTTAAAATGTTTTATTGAAACACGAATCTATAAAGCCTAACACTAAAATAATTAAGATTTGAGCTGCTGAACGCTGCGGCTAGAAAATACATGGAAATTCATACACTTTTAGCCAACAATATATTCTTTGCTCATAACCTCAAGAGGCCTTTTTTTTTAAAGGCATTAAAAACACAAGTCCAGCTGGCATTCAGAGAACAGATAACTGAGAAAGACTATTTAGCTTTTGTAGCAGTTATGTTATAGTCTGTTTTGAATTTTCCAGGCTGCGACTTGGGTTGCTAATATCCTAAGTTCTTGCAGCTTGCGGCTCTGACAGCGTGGTCTCCTCATATCTCCTTAGTTTCTTTTATTTCCTTCCTTTACCAGTTCATTAAGAGAAGATGTTTAACTTGCATAGATAGTACGTGCAACCATTTATGTTGGTATTTAGAACGTTTGTTATATTGGTCCTTAATTCCTAAAATAAAATATTTGGGGTCAAAAGGGATATTATAACCTGTCACATTAACTGCAAGGTCATGAACTGATTTCCACAAATTAAATATGGGTTTATAGGACCAAAGAATGTGTAATAGATCCTTTCACAAACCCACTCAGCAGGTCAGGCCCTCTACTCCCAAAGTGACAACCTCTGAGCGCAGTCTTGTGAACAGTGTAACAGACAAGGTAACCCTCTTGTCTGTTTTGTGAGTTGGATCAATCTTTGGTCTCAAGTTCTGGAGGGATTCAAACTGTTAACCACTTGCTAGCATACCCAATGCACAGGTTCAGATATATATCTGTCTTTGGGGGCCAGATATCTTTGCCTACAAGTACCTAACCAGCTATACAGAGATGACCCTTTTAAACTTTAATAAAGACCTCAGATTTAAAACACTTCTCTTTCCAGTTTGGTATCACCATTCAAGCTTATGTTTAGTATCTGCAATAACCATATACTTTTTTTACAACTAAAAAGTCAAAGACAGACAAAGTAAGTTCAAAAAGATTTTACTAAAATAGTTAAAACTATGTAAAGCACAAAATGCAAAACTGTTATATCACAAGACATACAAATATTTTAAAAGAACAAGGTTTTAAAGTGCAAATTCCTACTTCAGTACTTAGTCTCTAAATACTTGCTTAAGTGCTCCCAAGATGTGTCCTTGTCATTGTCTAGATAAAAAATGTCTCTCTGTAGTAAACAGAGTATTCCTTAAACAACTGTATTGGCCAGCCCTTTTTAGTGAGGTCAGCTAGCTCCTCCTCAGTCAGATTATATTTAAAAATATATCTAATAAAAACAGCAGTAGTCTTTTCAAAGTATCAATTTTGCAATCTTCAGCATGACTCATGTTTCAAATGTCATCTCTTTTTATCTCATGCTGTACCCTCCCTCACACAGGCTTCACAGGGACATTTACAGCCTTGCACCCCTGTGTAACAATCTAGTTCCTCTTCTAACGTCATAAACCTTGTTTATTATTTCTCTCTTAACAAAATTAACTTAAACAACTGTGTAATTAACTCAGAGAAACATGATCCTTGATTAAAGTCTTCCATGTAACATATTGTCTCTAAAACTGTGTGTGTGTGTGAACTCGCATGCTGTCAGCATTTTCTTATGGCTTTCATCTTTTAGCTAAAATCTGGGGAGGATGAGTGAGGTCATTCTAAGAGCACCAGATTTTTTCTTTTTCAGAGACAGTCAATCATACATTTTATATTAATAAAAATGATACAAAACTCAGAACTGGCTGTCTACGTCACACTTTTCCCCACCTAGACTGAATTTGGGCAATATATCCCTACATGGGATGAGCTTCCCAAATCAGTTCACTCTCATAGACTCTAGACAGTCCATCTGAGTTCTGATTCTTTGCTACAGCCCTGTACGATTTTTAGATCATACCCTTGTAAAGCAAGACTCCATCTTAGTAGTCTCCCATTGTTCTTTCCCATCTGTGTCAGCCAAACCAGGGATTGTGGTCTAGTCTGCACCACAAAATGCGCCCATACAGGTATGACTCTAGCTTCTTTAGGGGCCCACACTATGGCAAGACACTCCTTTTCCACTGTAGAGTACACTTGCTCCCTGGGAAGCAACTTCCTGCTCAGGTACACTACTGGGTGATCTGACCCTTGGCTGGACGTCTGACTCAGATGCCCCAATACCCAAAGTCTGGAGCGTCCATCTGAACTATAAAGGTTTTGCTATAGTCCAGACTTGTCAAAACAGGAGCACTGCACAGTGCCTCCTTCAGTCTAGTAAAGGTTTCCTCACAGGATGGGCCCCAGGTAATTTTCTTTGGCATCTTTTTCTTTGTCAGGTCAGATGGGGGAGCAGCAGGGCACTGTAATTGGGTACAAATTTCCTGTAGTACCCTGCTGTCCATGAAAGCTCTTGACCTGCTTCTGGTTTCTGGTCTGGAGCCACGTCTGGATCACCTCTGTCTTTATTTGGTTAGGATGGAGCTGTCCCCGACCTACCACATGCCTGAGGTTGCCACTTCCCCATGGCCACCTGGCACTTCTCGTTTGACAGTGAGCCCGGCCCCTCTGTATCTGTCAGCACTTCCCTAAGGTGGGATAGGTGTTCCTCCCAGCTGGTACTAAAGATGGCAGTGTCATCCAGGTATGCCACGCGGCCTCCTCAGCACCATTTAACACCTGATTCACAACCTTTGGAAAGTGGCGAGCGTTCTTCATTCCAAAAGGCATTACTTTAAACTCAAATAAGCCTATCAGAGTGATGAAGGCGGACCCTAGCTCTGTCTATCAATTCTACCTGCCAATACCCTTGGTCAGGTCAGTAGTATAAGGTAGGTCGCCCTCCCAACTTGTCCAGGAGTTCGTCCGTCCAGGGCATCGGGTGGCATCTGACTTCATGACTGCATTCAGTCCACGATAGTCTACACAGAAATGAGTCGAGCCATCTGGCTTGGGTACAAGGACTCTGGTGAGGCCCAGGGACTGTGGGGTCTCTGGATTACCCCTAAGTCCAGCATCTCCTCCGCTTCCTCTAATGTCTTTTGGACAGCCTCTGACACCCAGCATGCTGTCTGCCATATGGGCATCTGTGTTTCTGTCTCCACATTGTTTGTTGCTAAGGGGTTAGTCCAGGCTTGGCACTAAACAAGGGGCAAAGTCTGCTAAAACCGCCCTTACTTTCTGGATCTGGCCGGGGTCAGCTGGGAGACAATTTTACTGCCTCCACAGAGGACTCCTGCTTACTTTCTTCCAGCAAATCCAGGAGGGGTCTCTTCGTCCGTCCCTTCCCCATGACTACACACTGTGAACACCATGTCAGCCCTATTTGCATATGGCTTCATCATGTTGACATGGTGCATCCTTTCTGTCTGTCTACAGTCAGGTAGCTCCACAATGTAGTTCAATCATTTACTTTCCTAACCACTTTATGCGGTCCTGCCCACTCAGCTTGCAGCTTGTCTTTCCGGACCGGAATAAGGACCATGACTTCCTGACCCACCATGTACGAGCAAGCTCTGGCTCTGCGGTCGTACCACACCTTTTGTTTCTGTTGGGCAGCTGCCAGGTTGCTCTGGGCTGTCCCCATAAGCTCCTTCAGCCTTTCCTAAACCTAAGGACATAATCCACAATGGGAGTTTCCTGGGGTGTGCTTGCCTTCCTAGTCCTCTCGGATCAAGTCTAGGGGCCCACATACCCGGCGTCCATATAAGAGTTTGAAGGGGAAAATCTTGTCGACTCTTGGGGCACCTCCTGTATGCAAACAACAGGTGGGAAGGTATTTCTCCCAGTCCCTGCTATGCTGTTCAGCAAACGCCCAGAGCATTGACTTTAGGGTACCATTGAATCGTTCCACAAGTCCATTGGCTTGTGGGTGATACAGTGTTGTGCATCTCTGCACCACCCACACTTCTCCCATAAACATTTCATCAGGTCCGACATGAAGGAACCCCTCGATCAATGATTACCTCCTGGGAAACCCAACACAGGAGAAAATCCCAAGTAAGGCATCTTCCACTTGTCCGTCCTCAGAGAGGATAGGGCGACTGCCTCTGGGTACGGGTGGCATAATCCACCACAGTCAGGATGAATCTCTTCCCTGAGGAGCTGGGGGTATTTAAAGGCCACACAATATCTATTCCCACCCTCTGGAATGGCTCCTCCACTATGGGCGGGGATCAGGGCTGCTTGGGTTTTTCTTGCCGCTTTCCTATTTCTTGCTACCGGTGACAAGACCTGCAATACTCCTTCACCTGCTGGGTGAAGTTAGGCCAGTAGAAATTCTGGGCCAACTGCTGTGTCATGTATGCGCGATTCCCAGATGACCAGACACAGGGAATATCATGTGCAGTCTTGAGCAACTGCTTACGATACCCCTGGGGAATGACAAGCTGCCTGCTAGCATCCCTCCCTCTGTCTGTATTGCCTGTGTCTACATAAGTCCATTTTCCCAATAAACCTTTTGTCTGCCATCACCTCCCTGTGTGCCTGCCGAGTCTGCCCAAGCCCTCAGCTTCTCTAAACTAGGGTCACTCCTCTGAGCAGCTGCAAACTCCTCACAGAGTCCAAAGGCATGGAACAGGTCCTCTTCAGTCGCTAAACTAGGGTCCCTAGCACTAGCTTCAGGGCCCTCAGGATCACTGTCAGTCCCAACCCTCGGACAATGGGTCACCCTCCCTCTTGGAGTAACCTTCCGTAGCTGTGTGGTCACTTGCTACGGGAAGTTTCTACCCTTTTATCAGTCTCCATATCAGGAACACAGGCTGGGAAACCAGCCTCTCAGTGGTTTCCACACTGGTTCTCTGTGGGTTCGGGAACTACTATTTCCTTGCCGGCTTGGCTATGGGTAACAACACAAACCACCCCTGCTGGAGATTGTTACCCAGGATCACATCCACTGCTAATGTGTTGGCTACAGCCACCTGTTGTTGCACAGTTCCTTGTTTCACCCAAGTCCAGGAGAACACTAGCGAGTCGCACAGTTTTCTCTTCACCAGTAAACCCTTGTACAGTTACCTTGTACAGTTACGTATTTATTGGTATAAGCTGACCAGGCTGTACCAGATCCCTTTACCAATGTCAGGGATGCTCCTGTGTCTCTTAACCCCTGCGTCTGTACATCATTTACTATGACTGTGTGCATGTGTTCCGCATGTTCACTGGTATGCTCTCGGGACACAAACAACTCACTTCTTTTTAGCACCCTGTTGTGTATTATGGCTTGCCTTTTGGGACACTGTCTGGCAATATGCCCAGTTTCTTTACAGCCAATATGCATTTCTTACTTCAGATAAATCTTTTGTTGAAACCTGGGGCTAACTGGTTTTGGTGGAGGCAGTGAGGGTTTTAGCTGCCCTGAAGGCACACTTCCCTTTCTGCACTGCCACGCCTGCACCATTCATTCTCAGAGCAGGTCTGCTCTTGGCATAGCAGTCTGAGAGTTCAGCAGCCTCTTGCACTATTTTTGGATCTTGGTCCTCTAGCCAGGTTTTTAGCTCTGCTGGGCAAGCCCAATAAAACTGTTCTAATAAAATCACATTTTCAGTTTTGTTAACAGCGTTTGCCTCAGTTCCTTCCCACCAGTGTTTAAAACTGGCGCTGTTTAGTGGCCAGCTCCTCGTGGCTAGTATCAAGGCTTCTCCTGAGCTTCTGAATTTAGCTCTGTATGATTCAGCAGTTAAGTCAAACTTTTTAACTGTGCAGCTTTAGCTTTGCTGTAATCATCACTGTCCTCATTGTTCACTTGGCCCAATGCATCCTGAGCTCTCCGGTAAGTAGCGGGATAGCTGGAAGCTCCAGGACTCTGTAGGAATTTTAGCCTGAATACAAACTTTTTCAAAAGAATTTAAAAGGCATCCATGTCCTCCCTTCCTTAAGCTTGGCTATTAATTTGGAGTTCAGTTTGTAACCCAGACCTGCAGTCCCAGTTAAGCCCAAGCCACTTACCTGCTCTGGTGCGCCCTGAGCCGGGTAGTAGCTTCCCAGTTCGTGTTGCCTCTGCGCTCCTTTCTCCTCTCCTCTCCTCTGCCTCTCTGCGTTCGCTCTCTCTTCTCCTCTGCAGCTCGCTAGCGCTCACGCTTCGTAGTCTGCCTCCCTCTATTGTCGCTCTGACTCTAGTTCCATCCTGCGTACCTCAGTTTGCAGTTTGAGTACCTCTGGATTCAGGATACTGGTGACCATCCCCTGCTGCTGTGGCCTTCACTGACAATGGCCCTGCTGTCCTTTTCCGTCCAGTTGGTGACTAGCTGCTCTGGGTGTCTGCTACCATCAGGGCCTCTATGAGGTTCTGCTTGGCTGTCACCTCGAATGGGACTCCGCTGTCCCCACACAACTGCTTCAAGTTATCTACAGTGTGCCTGCTGTAGTTGGAAGCCATCTTCTTCTTCCCTCACTACTGCTACTTGACTTGCACTTTAGAAAAAAATAAAACTGGTAGGAACTGGAGTGTACACAGAGTGATATATAGTTCTGTTTCCTTTTAAAATAAAACTCTGCTTTTCTCTTTCTTTGCAAGAGAGCCCTCACGGTCTCAGCTGACACAGAACAATACAAGCTTGTGATACCAAAATTATGCCACCGTGCCAACCAATCTATGCAAACCTACTCAGTAGGTCAGGCCCTCTACTCCCAAAGTGCCAGCGTCTAGGCACAGTCTTATAGACAGTGTAACAGACAAGGTAACCTCTTGTCTATTTTGTGAGTTTGGATCAACCTTTGGTCTCAAGTTCTGGAAGGATTCAAACTGTTAACCTCTTACTAGCATACCCAATGCACAGGCTCAGATATATCTGTCTTTGGGGGCCAGATATCTTTGCCTACGGGCACCTAACCAGGTATACAGAGGTGAACCCTTTAAACTTTAATAAAGACCTCAGATTTAAAATGCTTCTCTTTCCAGTTTGGTATCACCATTCAAGCTTATGTTTAGTATCTGCAATAACCATATACTTTCCTACAACTAAAAAGAAGTCAAAGACAGACCAAGTAAGTTCCAAAAGAATTTTACTAAAATAGTTAAAACTATGTAAAGCACAAAATACAGAACTGTTATATCACAAGACATACACATCTTTAAAAGAACAAGGTTTTAAAAGTGCAAATTCCTACTTCAGTATTTAGTTTCTAAATACTTGCTTGAAATGCTCCCCAAGATGTGTCCTTGTCAAAACAGAGTATTCCTTAAACAACTGTAATTAGCCACTGCTTTTTGGTGAGGCCAGCTAGCTCCTCCTCAGTCAGATTATATTTAAAATATATCTAATAAAACAACAGTAGTCTTTTCAAAGTATCCATTTTGCAATCTTCAGCATGACTCATGTTTCAAATGACATCTCTTTTTATCTCATGCTGTACCTCCCTCACACAGGCTTCACAGGGACATTTACAGCCTTGCACCCTGTGTAACAATCTAGGTTCCTCTTCTAACGTCATAAACCTTGTTTATTATTTCTCTCTTAACAAAATTAACTTAAACAACTGTGTAATTAACTCAGAGAAACATGATCCTTGATTAAAGTCTTCCATGTAACACATTGTCTCTAAAAACTGTGTGTGAACTCACATGCTGTCAGCATTTTCTTATGGCTTTCACCTTTAGCTAAAATCTTGGGGAGGGGATGAGTGAGGTCATTCTAAGAGCACCAGATTTCTTTTCAGCACAGACAGTCAGTCATATATTTTATATTAATAAAAATGATGCAGCACTCAGAATTGGCTCACTGCACAATCGCCACCTGTAGACTTATATTTCCAGCAAAATAATTTGGAATTAGACTGAGGCGATGTAGAACTGATGGTGTTTATACCATCAATGAAGTATTTTAAATTGTACAAGCATACTGTGTATGTCTTTATATGAGTGATGATAGGAGAACCAACAACTATTTCATTGAGAATCAGATATGTTGTACTGTAATGCTAGACTGCATGTTGCTGTTCAGCTAACAAGTAACATGGGTGTTAGAGGGTGGTGTTCTCGTTAGTTTCAGCACTAAATCCAATAGTGCATGTCATAATTGTAAAAATTTCCAGAAGTCACTTTTGGGTATACCCATCTAGTTTGTAGGTTAGTAAAGGAATTTAATGTGAGGTTGTCATTAAATAAGATATCATCCAGAAAATGAATTCCTTTATTTTCAAGAATTGCAGTATATTGGTTGGCCTTCCAGAGTAGTATAATGATTGCCCCAAATGGGAGTGTACAGCAGTGGAGTGGAGTTAGAGTTTAATTGTTTGTGAAGCTTGAACCAGTAATTGGCTGATGGGACTATAGTGGGATGATGTCTTAATTAGCATTATAAGGGGACTGATGATGAGAGCTGATGGAGTAGCCCTCGACCATAGCAGCTTCCATGTATTACCCATATGGGGTTTTGGAATTAAAAGTGATTCATGGAACTTGGGGATATACTTTACTGTTTCCTGACCTTCAAGCGTTGCTAATTACATTCCTCCTGTTTAAATCACAGCAAAGTTCCATTTTGCATGTTAAAATTAATTTTTAAAGAACTTAGCTCATTTGAATAGCTCCACCCAGTTTTTCTCAGTGCAGTGGCCTCCTCCTCTTACACATCGTGCAAGGGTAACAGTAACATCATCACTTCCTGTTCAGTTCCTGCAAGAGAACAAAGCGTGGAGGCAGCACTTCTATTCAGTTGTGATGGCTGATCGCAGCAGCAGCAACTCATCCACTGACTCTGATCATAATTTATTACCAGATAAAGTGGATATTTTGAACCCTTACCAAGATGACCCTATGCCTCAGATGCAAGCTCTGGCTCATCCGAGTCCACCAGTGTGGAGGATGAAACGATCTGGCCACCTCCATACCAGAGAGTAGTCGCCTGGAAACCACAAATGGTAAATAGTTTCATATATAGTCAGGGTTTTATTTTTGTAATGATGATACCAACTTTGTTTCTCAGGAGTTGTGTGCCTTCAATTTAGGGAGGTGTGAGTTCGTGTTGCAGTAGGGCAGAAATATATTCCAGGACACAATTGTTCTAGTTGTATTACTTATGTAACCCCTGCAAATGGGGTTCCCAAAAGACTTCCAGGAGCTTGCTTTGAATGCTCCAAGCCTGAATAGTGTTTGGCATTTAAGCCATTTATCAGTGAGTGTTTTAGAACCTCTGGTACTGTCTCTTTAAGAGCTGTCTGCTTGCAGACATATATTAGTTTGTATGGGGGACTGTGTGTTTCTTTGATTGAGTACCACTCTGCTGCTGCCAATTCACTTCATTTTGCAGTCACTAGGAGTGCAAAGGAACCTATCTGAAAGATGTAACTGTTTGCCAGAAACCATTTAGAGTGATAATGAAATTACAGTTTGTCTAACCTACTTTCTTTTGCAGTCAGAACAGTGTCTGCCTAGTTCACATTCTGGTTTTGAACTGCTGAACTGAGCCAATCAGTGTGGGGAGCTGGCTCTAAAATGGTGCCTTGGACAGAATCAGAACTTGGACTCATAATCTGAGCCAGCCACAAGAGGATTGTAAGGCAGTGACTCTGGGAGATGTAGTTTAGACTTCAGTGCCTTTTGGACCAACAGCAGCAGTCTATTGTGGTGACAGCCAATCCAGTCAAGAACTGGGAGGAACTCAAAGGAAGTGCCAGTTTTGTCGGTTGGAGTTTCAGTTGAGCTTTGGCAGTAAGAAGGAAGGAGCCCTGTGCTTTTCAGTGTGCAGTTTGATCAAAAAGCGTGTATAGGCCAGAGTTCCGGTCTGCAGCTTGTGTAACAGCTTGTAGGACTGAATCCGTCCTGTAAAAAGAATCAAAGGATCTCTGAAGAGTAGAAACCAGGCTCACCCTGTAGAAGACTGGAGGAATTGCTGAAAATTGCAATCGGTCTGTCGGAACTGAATCTGCTGTGTGTTCTCCGGGTATTGTGCAGTAATTGCGATCGGGATACAGATGCAGCCTGCCTGGTATAGTGCTTTCTTTTATATGGATGTGTGAAGAGGCTTGTGTACCTCAAGTGAGCCCTGCTGACATTGAAGGACCCTATCTTATTTGGAGGTCGTGAGTACTAATTCAGGGTCGCTCCCTGTTGAATTGCCACATTAAATCCAAATGGAATTACTGTACTGCTGACTGTTTAATTCTCCTTTTCTCTGTGTGAAAGGGCCCTACCAGCTGCCACGGTTTGGACTAACCACTGGGGCTGGTACCCAAGGGACAGTGGCTTCAGTAGGGATAGGCCTGTGCACAGAGCCATAGGTAGATTATTAGAGTGATAAGATAATTAACCTGATTTCCCCTGTCCTTGTTATATCCCTAAATAAATCAGAGCTGCTTGTTTCAGCAAAAGTTATACTGCCTGAGGTATTTGTCTATGTTAAAGTACTGTACTGTGATTGTTGCACTGTATCTCATTTCACAGGAGGTCCCAGTGCGGAACCAGACCTGGGGGTAAGTGTATACTGTGAAAGGTAATTCTGATATATTATGTTGGGCACTAGTGGGAAGAAAGGGGTTGCAGTGTCCCAGAGGGCTGTGACCAAGATTAGTTTAACTATTGCAAACCCTGACCTCTGGGTGGAGGCACCGCCATTGGATCCAGGCCCCTCAACCTGTTGGTAGCAAATCAGGCAGGGGAGTAGCCCCTGGGATAGCGCCATCTAGGGGTTACATCTTGGAGGCTCACCGCTGGGATTGTGTGTCCTCTGGTGGCCATATTCACGAACCACTGTTAAGAAAAATGGGTACCCTGACAGAAGTGGCTGTGCAGGCTGGTGGAGTGTGTACTGGGGAGGAATCGACCCCAAAATGCTATGCTTATCCTGGACATCCCCTGGGTATCAATACGGACACTGTGCAGGAGTACTTTCCAAGGTGGAAGGTTTACAAAACCCTGTGGTGGTGGGTCGGCATGCTAATCTGCTCACCCACACTTTCCTGGCCTAGTAGAGTTTAAGGATCCCATAGATAGCTCAAAGTGCCACAGACCACATCCCCAGAGGGCCCTCACTGCTTGGAGAGTGATAACTAAGGACAGTAAGACCGGAGAATCAGCCCCACCACTATCTGAAACTTTTGAGGAGAATTTGCTGAATGGTTGCTGGGAGAGGGAAAACTGTGGAGGACTTGAAGAAACTATTCTTGCCACCTGAGGTGTTCCTCCCCAACACCTCTCTCCTGCTCAGTGCCCTGGTGGCTGAACCAATGCAGACTCCTATTTCTGCACCTGCCGTTAGTCCGACTCTTACAGAAGGTTGAGGATCTTCTCTGGCACCCTCCCCACCCCAAGGGGAGGATGACTGGGAGACCTGGATAGACTATGTTGCCCCCAAGTGCTAGAATGGCAATGCTCTGAGGCGAAAGCGAAGAGGTTAGTGAGGCCTCCGAGGTCCTGCCCTGGCTACATCCGTGCTAAGCAGACCAGTAACCCTGAGCGACTGCACAGGCCTATCTTGAGGCCTTGGAGAATGTGTATGGGAGGCCCAGATTCTGATGAGGACCTATGGTGGAAGTAAAAATGCACAACAGTACCAAGGGAGTTGTTGTCCGTGTATGTCTCGGCTGGAAAATTGTTGCAAGAATGCCTCAGAAGAGTAGTTTGCCAGCGATTGAACTGGACCGAACCAGACTGGACAGAATCCTAAGTCTGCCCCCTTCTCAGAACTGCTGTTGCTTCAGTTACGCCTGGCAAATCGACTGGAATCCCACCCTCCCATGATGAGTTAATGAGAGAAATTAGGAGTTGAGAAAAGGCGACTCTCAGGAGGTACCTGCACCAACAACTGTGCTACTGACCAGATGACTGAGGTGACCCATCAAGTGAAGTTCAGGGGCAGAGGTTGACAGTCAATCGAGTGCTCTGACAAGGAAAAGATATAGCCACAATGGGGCGAACTGTTGAGAGAGTCGGAATTCAAAAACAGTCCCTTTATGAAGGCCACACCTGCAAATCAGACTGACCTATATCGACTACATCTGCTATGGGGTGGGGTACCCACCCATGTATCTCCTACTGATAACAGCTCAAACTCAATTCCTTGACCATGGAAGTGGAAACTGTGAGATGTCTCCAAATGCTTATCACACGCAGACAGAGATGGCACCCAGGTTTCCAGTTAGTAATACCCGCCATAGCTCCCAGTGTGGCGCCTTGGCCAGCTCAAACTCCAGAAAGTATGTTTTGCTATAATTGTGGGAAAGATGGGCACATGAAAAGGATGCCAGTCCCCAAAAGACACCCGACAAAGTTGCATATAGGCTACAAGGAGAGCTTCGGAGAAAGAAATCAGTAGTTAAAGAGGTGCACGACATGATCCAGTGAGGGGCACCAAAAATGCTAATTCACGTCCTTTTGTGCAAGGTCAGTTGCCCAGGCCCCCCTACTACCGCCTCTCCAGACTGGTCCAGAATAGTGGGTCCCTCATGGAGACCACTGTAAAGGTGAATGGAGTGTCTACAAGAGCTGTGATAGACAGTGGCTCCCAAGTGACAATTATGTTCCAGGATTGGTATCAGAAGCATTTGTCAGACGTACCCTTACAGCCATTAGAAGGACTGCATGTATGGGGGTTAAGTGAGAAGGCCTACCCCTATTCGGTATATCCAATTTGGCTGTCTTCCCCACCTCCGTGGCTGGAGTGGCGAACAAGTAGAGACCCTAGCCTAGTGTGTCCCCACTGGACTGTATGATGGTGTCCCTTTGTTGATTGGAACAAATGCTCATATGTTCGGAAGACTGGCACAGTTGTGTTATGAAAAACAGGGGTCAAAGACTAGTAGAGCTTTAAGAGTTCGGCTTTAATTAAGAAGGCCTATGAGGCAGAGAGATGCTGCTGGAAAAATAGAACCAGAGGAACCGTCGGAATTGTATGGAAGAAGGATCCTGAGTCTCTGATCCTGGCGCCAAATGCCAGTGTACCCTTACAGGGAGAGGTCCACATCAGAAAGGATGTTAAGAATAAAATATTAATGTTGGATGCACCAGGCGTTGGAAAATTGCCAGAGGGACTGCTGGTCGCTTCTAGTATTTTGCCCATAGAGCCCATGCTTATGCCAGAAGGGTAATGGTCCAAGTTCATAATGTGTCTGAAAGAGACATCTGAGTAAACAGAGGTTGCATCCTGGCTAATGTGCATTGTGCAGACACTGCAGTGCTACCCAGCAGCAAGAGTTCAAGGAAGAATGACAGAGTAACGCCTGACTTCATTTGATTTGGCTGACTCCCGCTGCCAGCTGAATGGAAAGTGAGGATCAGTGAAGCTTGCCCAGAGAGACCAGGTGTTTTCTTTAAAGGAATGGGATGTAGGATGCGTGCAGGAGGCTGAGCACAATATCCGGCTGCAGCGAAGACCATTTCGTGAGAGGTCTCGGCGCCTGGCACCTGCTGACATAGATGATGTGAGGCGGCATCTGCAAGAGATGTTAGCTGCTGGTGTAATACAAGAATCCAGAAGCCTTATGCTTCCCCCATTGTGGTAGTGAGGAAAAGAAGATGGAACAGTAAGGATGTGTGGATTATCCACCTTAAACCGGGGACTATCCTGATCAGTACACAATGCCCGCATTCAGGATGCTTTGGACTGCCTAAGCGGAGCAGAGTGGTTCTCTGTGCTGGATCTCCATGATGGGTACTACCAGATCGATGGCTAGAGGACCGTGAGAAGGCGGCCTTTATCTGTCCGCTATTCTATGAATTCATGAGGATGCCTCAAGGATTTCAGGTGCCCCAGCCACTTTTCAACGATTGATGGAGCGTGCAGTGGGGACATGGACTCACTAGAGTGCCTGGTATACCTAGATGATGTTATTGTGTTTGGCAGCTCACTGGAGGAACATGAGAGCAGATTATTTAAGGTATTGGACCGACTGGAGGACTTTGGCCTTAAACTGTCCATTGATAAGTGTCAATTCTTTCAAACATCAGTAAAGTATGTGGAGACATAGTATCCACCGAGGGAATAGAGACCTGACCCAAGTAAAGTTGAGGCCTTGACCACCTGGCCACAGCCCAAAAATCTAAAAAGAACTGCAAAGATTCCTGGATTCTGTGGTTAGTTATCGGCGCTTCATCAAGGACTATTCAAGAGTGATCCGCCTTTACTTAACCTTACTCAAGGGTATCCCCAACCCACAAAAATACTAAAAGTCAGCGTCCCTCAAGACTGAAAGAGTGTATTTTCATCCGAGTGAAGTATTTGGGGCCCACTGGACTCTTGATTGTGAGACTGCTTTTCATGAGATCATATATCAACTTCACATGCTCCAGTGCTGGCCTATGCTGATCCAAGAAAACCTACGTCCTGCACACTGATGCTAGCTTGCAAGGGTTGGGCTGCTGTTGTACCAAGAGCACGAGAATGGCCTGGGACTAGTGGCCTTTGCCAGTAGAAGCCTGACCCCATCCGAAAAGAACTATCCTGTACATGAGTTAGAGTTCCAGCTTAAGTGGGCTGTTGACCAATTCCATGAGTACTTGTATGGGGCTAAAATACTAGTAAAACTGACACAATCCTTGACCTATGTGCAGACCTCAAGTGTTGGATGCCACTGGCCATAGGTGGCTTTCTGCATTATCTACATATGACTATGCTCTTGAATACCGAGCAGGTCTGAACCACATAGATGCTGATGCTCTCCCGGAGGCCTGTTCCCCAGAATGATTGGGTCCGATTGTCAGAACCTGACATTGAACTCTGCGGAAGTTTGACAGGAGGAACAAATGTCCACAGACGCAGTGGACTGCATGGTGGATTGCTTGGGGAGCCTCTGAGAATTGCATACCTGCTGCTTATTGCCACTTTTTCTGCAATAGACATTGGTGCACTGCCTCAGCTGGACAATGATAGTATTCATGGGCTCAATCCCGTGATCCCATGATCAAAGCAGCTTTAGAAGCCTCTATGCAGGAAAAGATGTGTCCAAATTACGCCCACTGATTTGAGAACTGCACTGTTATACAAAGAAGGTCCTAAGTTGAAACTGATCAATAAACTGTTATACAGAGAAACAGTAGACAGAGGGGACAAGTAAACAAACAACAACTAGTGCCCACTGCCTTTGAGACTCAGTACTGAGGTCCTTGCACAACCACATGGGCACCTTGGTATAGACAGAACACTTGACTTGGTGAGATCCAGATTCTATTGGCCTAAGATGAGGGGCTGATGTGGAGCAACACATTGAACTTGTAATCGCTGCTTGCAGAAAGCTTTGCCCCAGAGGGCTGCCCCTTGTTAACATCACCACCAGTGCCCATGGAGCTGGTCTGTATTGATTTTCTGAGTTTGAGTCAGATCAAAGAAATATCAGTAATGTGCTGGTGGTCACTGACCATTTCACGAGATATGCCCAAGCTTTCCCCACAAAGACCAGAAAGCATCCACTGTGGCCAAAGTACTTGTAGAAAACTTTTTGTTCACTATGGGCTCCACAAAATCCATTCTGATCAAGGAGACTTTGAGAGTCGTCTGATCAAAGAGATACTTTCTCTGTAGAGAGTCTGAAAATCAGAACCCTCCTTACCACCCCCAGGGGACCCACAGCCTGAACGTTTCACCAAGACTTTGCTAGATATGCTAGGCACCTGCACCCAAGGACAAGCCTAGATGGAGCCAACAAATTAGCACCCTGGTACATGCTTATAACTGCACCAAAAGTGATGCCACTGGATTCTCCCCTACCGCTTGATGTTTGGAAGAGAGGCTCGACTACCAGTAGATGTGTGTTTGGGGTCTCTCCTGATGGGGTTCAAGCTGACAACTATTTACAGTATGTGTAAAAGTTAAAGGCCCAGCTAACTCATGCTGCATCAACTGGCTCAAACCATGGCTGCCAAAAGAAATCTGGCCAACAAAGAAAGGTATGATAAAGGTGAAAGCACAGGAACTCCAGGAGGAGATCGGGTATTGCTAAGAAATCTGGGACTGCATGGCAGCACAAGATTGCTGACAGATGGTATCATCTCCCTCACATTGTAGTGGGCAAACTAGATGATCTGCCAGTGTGCAAAGTAAGGCCTGAGAATAATTCAAAGATGTAAAACAATGCATAGAAATCATTTACTGCCCATTGGACAAATCTTAATTGAGTCTGAGCCCTAGAAGATCCCCCTGGACCAGTGACTAGAGCTGCTGCTAAGAGAAGATCAAGAAAGTCTGCACCTACAGAAGCAAAGTTAAAGTGTTCCTCCAAAGTCCCAGTTGAGCATGACTGTCAGTCCATATTGGAAGAAAGTGAGTGACTTTGAATACTATCCTTCTTACGAACTGAGTCAATTGTTTGGGCAATCCCTAGTCAATACTGGAGACAAAGCTGGGCCTTCTGGACTGTCTAAGCCCCAGCTTCATCCCTGGAGCCAATGCTCCCAGAAAGTGAAGTGCAAAGCATCAGATCAGATGAAATGGAATCATTGTGCATGGTTGAACTGTTTGAGCTTTCAGGAGAAAATGATAGATTAGGGCAGACTGGTGATACACCCGAACAAGAAGAGTATTTTGAGTGCCCTGACGGTCCACTGTGTGTCCAAAGCTCTCCATGCGAGCCAAATGTTGTGGACTCAGAAACTGTAACTCCTGGAGCTGAAAGTGCCCCAAGTTCTAGCTCTCTACCCCATGGAGACTCCCTGACAAGTGAGGACAATGCTGAAAATGAGGCTCAGAGTGCAGAGACTATAACAGTTCCCCTAGAAAGACTGGTCGAGCTGTAAAGCCTGTGGTGCACCTCAGTTATGATTCACTTGGGAGGCCTGTGGACTTGCCTCTCAATGTTGTCCATAAAGAGTGTATGTGTCCCCGAGCTCATTGCCCAAACTGAGCATCAGTGCTAACTCCAAGTTACTTGTGTTGCCCTCTAGTATGGTGCCTTGCCCCATCCAGCCCCAAGGTAACTGATAGGGAAGGGCCCTCTCTCTCAGGTTTCATGTACAAGAGGTAATAACTGAGTTATGGTACAATGTGTGTGTAATACTGTGTAAAGAGTGACGTACTGCAATGTTTCAGAAATGTGTTCTTGGTAAAATGATATATTGACTGATGATTACATGTGCGAGCCTAATGCAAAATGTATATGGTTGCAGTTGAAACTTATGGGTACTTGCTTGACGCGACGCCAAGCTTTCCTAGGCAGGAAGGTGTAACCCCTGCAAATGGGGGTTCCCAAAGACTTCAGGAGCTTGCTTGAATGCTCCAAGCCTGAATGGTGTTTGGCATTTAGCCATTTATCAGTGAGTGTTTTAGAACCTCTGGTACTGTCTTTAAGAGCTGTCTGCTTGCAGACATAATTAGTTTGTATGGGGACTGTGTGTTTCTTTGATTGAGTACCACTCAAGCTGCTGCCAATTCACTTCATTTTTGCAGTCACTAGGAGTGCAAAGGGAACCTATCTGAAAGATGTAACTGTTTGCCAGAAACCATTTAGAGTGATAATGAAATTACAGTTTGTCTAACCTACTTTCTTTTGCAGTCAGAACAGTGTCTGCCTAGTTCCCATTCTGGTTTTGAACTGCTGAACTGGACCAATCAGTGTGGGTAAGCTAGCTCTAAAATGGTGCCTTGGACGAATCAGAACTTGGACTCATAATCTGAGCCAGCCACGAGAGGATTGTATGGGCAGTGACTCTGGGAGATGTAGTTTAGACTTCAGTGCCTTTTTGGACCAACAGCAGCAGTCTATTGTGAGTGACAGCCAATCCAGTCAAGAACTGGGAGGAACTCAAAGGAAGTGCCTGTTTTGTCGGGTTGGAGTTTCAGTTGAGCTTTGGCAGTGAAGAAGGAAGGAGCCCTGTGCTTTTCAGTGTGCAGTTTTAGTCAAAAACGTGTAAGGCCAGAGTTCCGTCTGCAGCTTGTGTAACAGCTTGTTAGGACTGAATCTGTCCTGTGAAAAGAATCAAGGATCTCTGAAGAGTAGAAACCAGGCTCACCCTGTAGAAGACTGGAGGAATTGCTGAAAATTGCAATCGGTCCGTCAGGAACTGAATCTGCTGTGTGTTCTCGGGTATTGTGCAGTAATTGCGATCGGGATACAGATGCAGCCTGCCTGGTATAGTGCTTTCTTTTATATGGATGTGTGAAGAGGCTTGTGTACCTCAAGTGAGCCCTGCTGACATTGAAGGACCCTATCTTATTTGGAGGTCGTGAGTACTAATTCAGGGTCGCTCCTGTTGAATTGCCACATTAAATCCAAATGGAATTACTGTACTGCTGACTGTTTAATTCTCCTTTCTCTGTGTGAAAGGGCCCCTACCAGCTGCCACGGTTTGACTAGCCACTAGGGCTTGGGTACCCAGGGACAGTAGCTGATAGGGATAGGCCTGTGCACAGAGCCATAGGTAGATTATTAGAGTGATAAGATAATTAACCTGATTTCCTGTCCTTGTTATATCCCCTAAATAAATCAGAGCTGCTTGTTTCAGCAAAGTTATACTGCCTGAGGTATTTGTCTATGTTAAAGTACTGTACTGTGATTGTTGCACTGTATCTCATTTCACAGGAGGTCCCAGTGCCGGAACCAGACCTGGGGGTAAGTGTATACTGTGAAGGTAATTCTGATATATTGTGTGGGCCACTAGTGGGAAGAAAGGGGTTGCAGTGTCCCAGAGGGCTGTGACCAAGTTAGTTTAACTATTGCAAACCCTGACCTCTGGGTGGAGGCACCGCCATTGGATCCAGGCCCCTCAACCTGTTAGTGGCAAATCAGGCAGGGGTAGTAGCCCCTGGGATAGCGCCATCTAGGGTTACACTTAGTTACCTGTTTTTAGAATTGCTTACTGTTGACCTTTTATGTGAAGAAGTGCTGGTTTGGTTCTACAGATTTTTTTTTTTTACTTTCCTGTATTGTTTTCAGAATGACACTGGGCTCGTTCATTATATAGTTAAAATATTTCTCCACAGCCAAGGCCACATTGCTGTGGGTCAGAAGCCCCTCGCTGAACAGTACAGATGTTGCTGTGTTCCCATTGTGTATTCTCTTCAACCCACCACCCACCTCTGGTCCTGCTTTCATGGTCACCATGCCAGGTATGACTTTCAGCGGGAACTGCAGGCACAGTCACCAGCCATCCCGCTGTTTAGTTTATATACCCTATCCGCTGTCCGTAACCCTGCATCCACCTCCCTCACATGATAACCTCTCAGTGTGTTTATGTTGCCGCCTTTCTTTGACACATTGCCCATGAACAATACCTAAAGACCTTCCCTGGTGTCTAGTGGCACCCCCACAACAGGTCGTGCAACCCTTGCTACCCAAAACTGAGAACCCAGCAATCACTTTATGGAGTGCGACCGGACAGTACTCGCTCCCACCACAGCCCGGTCCACCAACTGCAGTGTTGGAGTGCATTCTGGTACTGCCAGGCCTCCTTGACCAATGGCTGTGTTAGTCAATGAGCACATACTTGTACCAGAATGCGCTCTGATATTTTGGTCTGCGGCCGGCCATGGTGGGAGCAGAGGGCTATCCTAGTCACTGACTCCATAACATCATCACTTGCTTCTCTGTTTTGGGTTGCAAGGTGGTGGCTTGGCCTGTTGTTGAGGGATTGGGGAGCAGCACCAGGGAAGGTCTTTAGGTATTGTTCACGGGCAGTGGGTGTAAGAGAGGCGGCAACATAAACACACCATGAGCTTATCATGGGGGGGAGGGGTATATAAAAGAAACAGTGTGGATGGCTGATGATGGTGATGGGGGTTACTGCAGAACAATCATAACTGGCAGAGTGACACTAAAGACGATCAGTGGGGGCTGGGGTAGGAGACAATGCAATGGGCAACACTGCTACTTATGTAGTGTCCTGTCATGGGGGGTTCTGGCCAACAGCAAATAGAGTTGGGGGTGGGAGAAGACTTACAGAGAAATCACTGCAATAGTATACTGCAGAGAACTTGAGATCCACAATGTGCTCTGCCCTAAAGGAGTGTAGCAAACCTGCAGGTCTGGGACAGTGACAATGATACTGAGCAGAAACACCTCCGTGAATTAGCGGAGTATTGGGGAACAGCAGTGACCATGTGGTCAGTTACAATACTGTCACTGGAAATTCAGCCTTTTCACACAGGCAGTATAACAAGTTGGTCACTGCAGATCTTGCACTGCTACCTATACCAATATGTAGCAGCAATCCATGACCATTATGCACATGAACATAGCAGTTTTTTGTGGGAAACACTGATTTTAGTAGCCTTTTCCACAAGGCAGTCGGTAGTCACAGCGGTTTCATAACAGAAATGTAAGAGGCTGCTTCCGAAAACTACAGTACGAAGCAAAACAGCCTGTATTGACAACTGCACCCCCGCCCCCAAAATAACAAAATGGATGATTCATGACACAGAGGCAAATTGGAATATTCCCTACAGAACAAAATCCGCTCAAAGCAGAGATCGAAATGCGATGAAACCAGTGATTTATTCTCGGACACCATGCAGCAGATGTGATCCAATTCCTGATGTGAGAGCACTTTCACTTTCCCAAGCACACAGCTCAGACAGTGACACTCGTACCTTCCACCCTTGCATGGCGCAATTCAGGCGGGGAATCAGCCGAGTCTACAGAAAAATATCAGCGCAGCCACAGAGCATCAGTACAGAATGCTCAATACTGTGATAGTACAGTATGAGGTAACTGGAAAAAATTGTTTGAGGCATCAGCAATACCTGTACTATTAAAAACAAATAAAAAGAAAGGCATGTTAAAAACGTCAATCAATCAATCACTTTAGTTACATAAACCATTTGACTGTTTGAGCTGTTCAAAATGCCCATAGGTATGTTAGAAACCAGGGAGGCCTAGTCCTCCTTTAGACCAACGAGCCTTTAATTTAACTTGACTAATTCTTGGGATTTTCCTTCCCAGATAAAGTTACGTATTTGTCTATTTTCAGTAAAAAGAAGGTGGTGAAGTTAATGGAATATTGGGAAGCAAGTACAGTATTTTAGGAGTTATAGATATTTTATAGCTGTAATTTTACCCATAAAAGAGAGAGTGAGAGTTTTTCATTCATCTAGTATTGTACTGATTTCATTAAAAGAGGGAAAGATTGGCGTCCCAGATTTTGTCAAGATTTAGCAAAATCTTAATCCCTAAGTGAGTGATACTCGGGTGACTAGCGAAATCCAAGTGGGGTATTCATATGTGATTTACAAAGATTGTTTAAAGGTAGCACCCCAGACTTGTTATAATTCACTGTTAGGCCAGAAAGTTTTGTAAACGTGTTAAGTAGCTGAATAAGTGGTTATGTGGCAGATTCTAAATTTTGTACTAAGATTAATAAATCATCTGAAAAGCCAGGAGGTGTATTGCAAATTACCTATTGAGATACCTTTTATATCACTGGTTTGCCGGAGTGCAGTTATCAGTGGTTCGAGATCCAGAATGAATAAGGATAGTGACAGTGGGCATCCTTGTCTGGTGCCTTTGGCTAAAGAGAAGGATTGAGATAAAGTAGAGTTTGTAAGTGCTTCAGCCAAGGGAAAGTTATAAAGTAATTTGATTCATGAACAAAAGTGAGCAGTGAATCCAAAATGAGATAATATATTATACATAAAATTCCAATTTAAGGAATCAAAAGCCTTTTCAAAGTCCACAGCTATAGCTGCAGCAGGAGAGTTAAGTAATGTGGCTTTATGCATAAGGTTAAATAAAGACAGTAAATTATCCGGACCGACTCGTCCTTAATGAACCCCACCTGTTAACGGTGTATTAACCGTGGATAAGAGTGTTTCAGATGCATAGCTAGGATTTTATTAATATCCTACCATCTGTATTAAGTAAAGAAATAGGACAATAATTAGATGGAAAGTATGTGTCTTTGTCCTTCTTAGGAGCACAGTAATTATTGCCTCAGTCATAGTTGAGGGTAGATTGCCAAGCTGAGTAGATTCTTGGTAAACCTTACATAATATGGGACAGAGAAGATCAGATAAAATTTATAAAATTCTACAGAGAAACCAACTCTTCGGAATTTACCTGATTTAAGAGCTGAAAGAGCTTGTTATATCTCCTTTTCTGTGAAAAGTTTATCTAGTGATTCAGCTAATTCTGTAGGGAGCTGAGGAAGAATTAATTTCTCTAGGAAGTGTTAGATATGGGTATGTTGTGCAGCAGAGGAGGGGAGAACAGTTTTTGTGGAAATCTGTCACGATTTTATTAATGGAAGAACTAGCTGTATGTATTTTGCCAGAAGAGTTTTCAGGCTGCTTATAAATTGTTCCATCTGTTGGGATTTGAGTCTATGGGCTAGTAGTTTATTGCCTTTATCACTGTGTTCCCAGTATTTTTGTTTAATTCTTAACAGAGCAATTTCAGTCTTGCAAAATATAAGTTTGTTTGTTTGCATGCATAATTGCAATATTTCAAGGTGCAGAGGAGAGTTAGGATCAGGGTGAGTAGTGGCAAACTATTGTGATTCTTGAACTTTAAGTTGTTTCTCCAGTTTGTAAAGTTGTTGTTAGCGCAGTTTTTTTCTATGGGTGAAGCTAATAATTTTGCCGTGCCTTAGCACTGAGTGCCTCCCGTGTTATGCCCATAGAGGTGTCTGAAGGGTCCTTATGGCTTGGAAAGTCCTGAATTTGTGATTTAACCCCTGGTATAAATTTGGGGTCTTTAAATAATAGAGGGTCTAAGCGCCATGAAGGAGATCTGAGGGTGGGGATCCCCAATTATTATGTAGCTTAATAGGAGAGTGAGCGGAGATAATCATGGGTAATATGTTAGATTCCTGTATGTTTTCAGTGACTTTAAGCGAGGAAAGCCAATAGTCAGTGCTGCTGTATGAGTGGTGGAGGGGTGAATAAAAGTGTATTCTCGGTCTCTAGGGTGGTATAGCCTCATACATCTGTTAATCCAAAGTCTTTCATTAGTAATGAAAGTGCTGCTATACTTCTTGGGTGAGTGTCGATAGTAGAGTTACTTCTGTCTAAGAAGTCTGTGAATGATGCTGTATTGTGATTCTTGTACATACAGTATTTCTCATTCCTACTAGTTACATTCTTTCCCAAGGAGAGAGAGAGAGAGAAAAGAAAAAAAAGGAGGGACCTGGAGGTTTCATCCTTGGAAGTTTCATTTAGATTCCTTAGACTGATTCTGTGCATTTTTGTTATACACTGACACTGTGTCGAAATCTGCACTTATCAGGCTCATGGTCTCGTTTTCTTGGGGGCCCTTGACAAGTATTTTTATTTGGCACTTACACTTACAAGTGATATTATCATGCATCATGTATATATGTGTATGTTTAATTTGAGCTCTTTCAACTTGCAGTTATACCTAATTTCAGGATTTTCTCTCATTATCTGTTCTTTAATATATCAGGACACTTGGAATGTAAGGTGTAATCTCATCTTACATGTATTAGAGAGAATGCTAGCTCCAAGTTTTTATCACTAGAATGCTTTCTTAGCATACTGAGACATTTTAAAATTTATGTGAGAAGAACTCTCTGGTTGTTGAGAATTTTGATAACCTTTGCCCTTCTTAGGCTCCTCAGTTAAAAGCATACTGGTGTTAATTAGCTTCTCTGACGTAATCTTCTGTAATGTTTTAAATGTATATGTTAAACCAATGAGAATTATTTCTGTTTTTCAACATAATCTGGTGTTAATAGTATGGGATTTTCAAAATAACTGCCATAAAGCTTCTGAAGAAGGACCGGTAGGTTCAAAAGCTAGAGCACTTTGTTCTTTTCTGTACCATCCATGTTGGTCCAATAAAAGGTATCAAATCATTTGTTTCTGGATCTGTTTTGTCTAAGAAGGCGTTGAGTGTAAGATTAATATCACCTCCCATTAATATGGGTGAGTTGGACAAGCTGTGGGTCATTAGTTAAAGAGTTATATTGTGGAGGAAGTCTGGGCAGTCTGAGTTTGGGGGCATAGATGTTATACTAGGAGTTATACTAGGAGGTATAGACATACAGAAAGCGAGGCCCATTTTGTATGTCTCCAGCCAAGCTGGTAATTTCCATGTTTATTTTAACAGGATTGAATCGAGTTTATGCTTAAAGATTTTGTGATCTCTATTATCAAACAAGGAATTAGGTAATGAGTTCCACAAGGTTATTATTCTCTGGGTAAAAAGGATCTCCTTTATTATTTTTGGGTATGTTAGAGATAATTGATATCTGTGGCTTCTTAAATTACAAGTATGTTTATTATAAGATAGATTTAATAGTGTTAGTAACTTCCTCCCACATAATTTATGCATAAAAGTACATCTCCTCTTATTCTTCTCTGCTCCAGGGAATACATCTTTAATTCGTCCAATCTTTGTTCATAGCTCATGGTCGACATGTCTTCCACCATTTTGGTAACCTCTGTTGCACCCTCCATTCTATTTACATCCCTTCTCAGGTATGGATTCCACAAGGGGAGCAGTAATCCAAATGAGGCCTCACATAGGCCCTATGGAGTGGAATAATGCATTTTCTATTTCTGGATGTAAAGCTTCTTTTATGCATCCTATTAGCCTGTTTGTTTTATTAATGGTGTTATTGTAATGTGCATGAAATGTTAGATCCGAGTCTATTATAATACCCAAGTCATTTTTTGATTTACAGGTTTTATTATTTGTCCTTTTAATGTGTAAACATGATGCAAGTTATTTTTTCTGAAATGCATAACAACGCATTTCTCATTGCTGAATGTCATTTGGTTTTATAGCCTATAATTCTATTTTTTTAAGTCATTTACGAAGTTCTTGGTAATCTTCCTTAGTATCTACGTGGGCTGTTAGTTTAGTGTCATCAGCAAATTTTATGGGTAAACTGTTTAAATTTGATGTCATAGCTGATATAATTATGTTAAACAGAATCAGTCCCAAGACCGATCCCTGAGGCACCCCACTCATCACCAATCTCATGCCTGATACATGACCTTTTATACGAACACATTGAGTACGATTTTAGCCAATCAGTTACCCAATTTGTGATCCGATTGTCAATACCAAGTTTGTCCATTTTATCTATTAGTAGTCCGTGTGGCACTTTATCAGATGCTTTACATAGGTCAAGATAAATTACGTTTATAGCTTTATTATCTTCTATACATTTACTTATGGGTTCATAAAGAACTATGTTACTTGTTAGACAGGATCTGTTTTTCGAAACCATGTTGGATTTGTCTTCTAATCCTTTTCCTTTTAGGTAACTTTCAATCCTAGTTTTTAATATTGTTTCAACATTTTACCTACTATACTTGTTAAACTAATGGGTCTATAATTTGAAATTTGTGATCGATCTCCTTTTTGAAAATAGGTGTGACAATTGCAGTTTTCAGTCCATTGGGACATGCCCTGTATTTAGTGACATGTTAAAAGTTTATGTAGTGGGTTAATTATCCATCCTTTAGTTTCCTTCAATAACCTAGGATGTAACTTGTCTGGACCAGGTGATTTATTTGTGTTTAGTTTGTTTAGGTTATCCATAATCTCTTTTAGTTATCTCATTTAAAGTATCTTTTGAATTTTATTGACTATTGATGGATATGTTTTATTATTGAAAACTGAACAAAAGTATTTGTTGAATTCATCTGACTATCTTGAAGTGATATTTCACTATTATCTATCACCAGTGGACCTATATTTCTAGAGTTTGATTTTTTATTATTTATGTAGGAATAAAACTTTTACACCATCTTTAATGTATGCAAGCTTTGTTTCAAATTTTTTTCACCATTCTAATTTTGTATTTACATTTTTTTGGAGATCTTGTAATTCCAGATATTATAATCACTACTGTCTCTTATCATTGTTCTATACAGTCTACGTTTTTGTTTAATTAAATTTGTAATAGTTGGGGTCATCCAAGGTGAATTTTACCTCTTTTATTGTACAAGGTTCTATTTGGTATATATTTATTTTCTAAGTTTATAATTTTATTTTTGATTTTGTTCCATAATGCGTTACTGCAAGCTATGTTGTTGTCCCATTTCCACTCTGATAGAATCTGTTTAATCTTAACAAAATTTGCTCTGTTATATCTTTTAACTACTGTTTTACCCAAAACTGGTTTAAAACATGTAGAGTTATTAAAGGTAATTATCATATGGTCACTACATTGTAATGGAGGTTTAACCATTATATTAGTTGTTTTATCAGGCATGTCTGTCAATACTAGATCCAAAATATGATTGTTATGGTGGGCTGATTTATTACTTGGTACAATCCATTTGTTGTACATGTATCCACAAACAGAGTTTCAATATTGTTACTACCAATGTTTTCATTCCAATTTATTCCCGGAAAGTTAAAGTCCCCCATTAGAATTATTTCGTTATGATTTGACTTATCATTTATACTATTTATTATATCCTGGTTTATTGTAAAGTTAGAGTCAGGTGGACTGTAACATAGACCAATCAGTAGTTTCGGAGTATTGTCACATAATATTTCTACCCATATAATTTCACTTAATGTACTATTAATTACATCCATGGTTTGTTTTGATTTTATGTTTTCTTTAACAAATAATGCCACACCTCCTTTTTTATCCTTTCTATTTTGAAATATGTTGTATATCCTGATATATTGTTACACCACTCAGAGTTACCATTCCACCATGTTTCAGTTACAGCGGCTATATCTATTTCCTCATTATTTAAAATATATTGAAATTCGGTCATTTTGCACCATGTAGACTCCTTTGCATTTGTTAGTAGAAAATTTAGACCTATTTTCAATGTACGCTTACTTACTTTCTTGTGTATTTGTTTAGTTGGTTTTGGGTTTTGTATCTCTAATCTAGTCTCAAAATGGTATCCCTGTCCCTCCTTCCTATTAGTTTTCTAAACATTAATTGCATCGTAATGTTACACCCCAGCAGTCTTGAACCATGTTTGTTTAGATGTAACCCATCATAACCATATACCTCATTTTTGTTCTCAAATTTCTCCCAAGTTTTAATGCAAAGATATTATTTGTTAAACACCACCCATGTAGTTAAGTTAATGGTCCAGCTGCAGTGTCGAAACAGACTATGACCCATCTACCATCAGTATCTTTAATAGTGTTTGACACTGTCCATTTGAGGTTTTATGTATTATGATGGCTACTCCATGTTTTCTGAAGGGCTGAAGCAGCATAAACCTGGCCAACCCAGTCTCGTTTTAATCTTTCGTTATCTTGAGTTAATAGTTTAGTGTCTTGTAAAATGCAATTTGTGCTTTATGCTTATTAAGGTGCCTTAACAATTGAGTTATTTTGCTAGCGTATTGAGTCCCCTAACATTACATGTATAATAATACATCAGCCATGAGAGATTATATATGGTTCAATTATTTTGGTGTTTAAAGAAGTGTAGGGGAACCAACACTTTCGCTAGAGGTGGAGTGTGTATCTTATGATTCCAAGATGGCGACCGTGTGGGTCTGCTCTTGAGTTTGTTCTCGCATTAGTAGTTTTACTTTTATGCCATTTCGCTTTAAGTTCGCTGTTTAAATCCATTTTCTTGTGTTTTTTTTTTTTTTTTTACTTGTTATTGCTTTATAGTTTTCATTTTGGGACCTGGACCTGATATACTCCTCACTGCTGTTTGTGGGCTGTTTGTTTAAGCCTGTCTTTTTCCTGAACCAAGAGGTGATTTGCACGAAGTACAATGCTGTACTTTTAGACTTTGTATGATTGTGGACTTGTCAAAGACTTTATGGTCTTAGTGGGACACTCGAGATAGCTTTAGGATTTTTTCCGGTTCGTGCTGGAGGAGGATTCTCCGGATTGACTGGGTGCTTTGAATCTGGTGTTTGACGTGTTTCCCTTGGTGGTGCCCGACCTAGATAGAGGAGGTTATTGGGCCCAGACTGGCGCCTGTTTCTTTTAGTTGCAGACTACGGAGAAAGTGTCGGGTAACTGTTAAGAAGTGAAGAACTGAGCGGGACAAGACCCGAGGTTGCAGCGGGAGGTGCGTTATCTTCGCTCCCAGTGGGTGAGGGGTTAGTCGGAGGCTTACCGGAGGGTAAAGTCTCTATCTGCCTTGGGGCTTGCAGTTTTGGTGGTCATTGACCACTCTTGATCTGGGGCCCTGACCCTGGGAGTGGTAGTTTTGGGTGTTTCCAAAACCGGTGCGGACTTCAGGGGTTCATTTTACATCCTCCTGGATTTTCAGTAAAATGGGACGAAGCAAGTTGTTGGTTTGAGAGGGAACTGGCGCAGCCTGAATGCTCTTTGGGGATTCGATTGTCGCTAGGCCCAGTCCTGTTTTATGGCACAGTTGAGGGTAGTATTTGCCTGGATTGTGCGGCTTGCTATCGTGAACTCTGGATTCTTCTAATCACCTGGACCAAGAAAAGAGGATAAGTACTGGTGACTTACTAGATTTAATTTAAAGTGGTTCCTTCGGGAGGTTGTGAAAGGGCCCTGATTCTAATACTTTACTGGTAGTTTTATACACTGCTGTGAGAGAACAGTGCTCGGATTTTAAATGACAGTGGTGGAGGGTGAAGAATTTGGGGTCGTTTTTCTAACTGGAACCTACTTTCTGGGACAAAAATTTTCTATCTTTTCCTGCAGTGAGAGTGCTCGGTTTCTGAGAGCATTCGGGAGTGAGAGTCCCTGACTGCTCACAAATTTGTATTATTTATTTAGTTTATATGGGAACGTTATTTTATTTCTTTACATCCGCAGTGAGAGTGTTCGGGGCTGAGCATGCAAGTAGTGTGAGTACTTGTTTGCCTAGCTTAATTTATATTGTTTTGATTATTTCATGGGGATGTTTTGTATTTTTATTTATTTGTTTTGATATTCTTTATTTTAAATTGTGATTTTATTTATTTTGGTTTTAGAAATAGGAATACCTTGTATGAGGAGGATACCTATTTTTATTTTTATTCTTTATTATGTGATTATAGTTTTGTTCCTTTTGCCTTCCTGAAAGTAGGTTCAAATGATGAATGATGATTAATGTGAGTTAATTGGATTTGAGTTTATTGATTTTGGTTTGTTTTTGTTTGAGTTATTTTAATCATTTGAATTTGGATTAGATTTTTTATTAGTTACTACTGTGAGGTAGAAGTTTATTGTTTTTGCTCTGTTGGAGGATTGGGATATGTATCACTATCCCACTTAGGTCATGCAGTACTGTTCGTCCCTCGCTCTTTCATGCCCTCCGCTCTCTTTTTTCCTCCACTGCTGCTTTTCTCCATCTATCAATGCTGTCGGGCTTTTGGGAATTGCCCGCAGGAGGATGGAGAGGGGCGGGGCATGAACAGCTGGAGGATGGACGAGGGGATGCTCGCATCAGGATGGTTGCCTTGAAGACACCCTGGGGCGAAATGGAGTGCAGAACTTGGGCCTCCTTGTCTGGTTGCTATACCCAAGGACACCATCACTATTAATGGTGGGCAGGTGGCTGGGGCATCCCAGGAGCTCTGTCCAACTCGGCGGTGTTATGCTATGCCAGATCCATTGTATACAAGACTGCTGTTGTTGCAGACCTGGTGGGTACAGCGGATCTGGCTTGCATCACTGAACCTGGCTGGATGGTAATGCTGGCCCTGCACTTGAGGTGGCAGTTCTGGCTGGTATTCGTGATACACCGGCTCGAGATTGGATCGCAGGGGTTGCGATCTGTTTTAAGACCGGATTGGATCTCACTAGTGTCCCAGTCGAGGAGACCAGATCATTTGAATGTCGTGGTGGCTGGTGGGGGCTATAGGCTGGCTCTCGTCTATATTGCACCGGAGACGAGAAGCTATTTCATAAGTAGAGCGGACCGTGGTCGACCTAGGCTTTGAGTCGCAGGTTGATGGCTGCCAGTGACTTTAATGCCTGGATCGACGTACTAACACTGAATTTGATAGCACTTCCTCCAATTGATGAACTCATTGGGCCTCTCACAGGTATTTACCTCTGCCACTATAAACATGGCCATTCCCTTGACCTGCTCTTCCTCCTGGGGATGGAAGCCTCTGACGTGGGTGGAACCTGTCGGATGATCCGACCATTATACTGTAAGATTAAATTTTGCACCCTTGCATAGGCCAACCCCTGTGGAGATGGTCAAGACCACTTTATGGGATGTGACCCCGATGGCCTAACTGTGGTGCTTGATCTATCAGAATTTCCTGTGATGAGCCTGGATCCAGAGGTTTTGGTTCTGGCTTATAATAAGGCCATTACCTCCGCTTTGGATTCCATTGCTCTATCTGTGTGCTGCCCCTTCTCCATTCGCCTCAGTCACCATGGTTTGGTGGGGACTTGAGGGAGATGCAGTGACTAGGACGCAGGTTAGAGAGGTGCTGGCAGAAATCCATCTCAGAGGCCACCATCTTAGACTGCTAGAGCACTATCAACTCTATCAGTCAGCAATTGCTCGTAAGAAGGCAGTATTCCTGTCTGGGAAATTGTTGCTGCTCAGAACTGACTGGCCCAGCTCTTAGAACCATAGACAGGCTGTGCAACCCAGCCTGTCTACAGGTTCTTAGAGCTTTACAGTTGTAGGTGAGGAGCTTGCTCGGTTCTTTGCTGACAAGGTGGACGACATCAGGGCAGAGACCAGCGCAGCACTCTATGGGAATTTCCAGGACCAGCCCCGGTCACAACCTCTTTTTTCCTGGAATTCCTTCAAAGGCCGGAAATAGAAGATGTTATGAGGATTGTCCAGGGTATGCGCACTACATGCTGTAGTTTAGACTCGGTCCTACAGCCCTGATTATGGGCTGTGGGGAGGTTATCCTCCCAGTTCTGGCGAAGATAGTCTGGTGCTCCCTAGACTCTGGTGAGTACCCTGCTCCTGAAGGAGGCAGTGGTGACACCAGTGTTGAAGAAGGCTTCTTTGGACCCAGACTCCCTCACTATAGACCTATCTCGAACCTTCCCTTTGTGGGAAGGTAATTGAGAAAGTAGTGGCTGCTCAGTTGGACAACCATTTGACCATCCATAGCATCTACAACCTCTCCAGTTGGATTTTCGAAAGAGGCACAGCACCGAGACTGCACTGATTCGGGTGCTCAATGATCTCCTGATGGTGAGAAAACAGAAAAATAGTCTATTTTGGTCCTGTTGGATCAGCAGCATTTGACACCGTGACCATGGGGTGCTGCTTGAGTGCCTGAGATGCATCTGTGGGCTTTCAGGTTTTGTTCACAGATGGTTTACTTTTTCCTCATTGGTAGAACTCAGAGGGTGGTGTCGGGGTGTTTTCCTCCGATCCTACCTCTCTGTCTTGTGGGTACCTCAGGGCTCAGTGCTGTCTCCCATGTTGTTTGCAGTGTACATGCTTCCCTTGGAGACATTGTAAGACAATATGGGCTGGAGTTTCATTGTTATGCCGATGACACCCAGCTCTACCTGTCTTTTGCACCAGACCAGAATGGAGCACTCTTGGTGTTTAATAACTGCATTGGTGAGATCCAGGTTAGATGAGGTCCAGCTGGCTGAAGTTGAATTCTGGGAAGGCGGAGGTGATGGTCGTGGATCCTGGTCGCCGGATAGGGGATGGGGAGCAAATCATCCCACAGGTTTATTCCTGGGGATGTTAAGCTCCTATCTCTGAACAGGTGCACGAATTAGGGCATTCTTTTACGATCGACTGACATTACATGCTTAGGTGTCAACTGTTGTTAAGTTATCCTTTACCATCTGAGGAACATCACTAGGATCAAGCACCTTGTTCTGTCTGAGGACTTGCCTACACTGATCCACGCCTTTGTGACCTCGGCGTTTGGATTACTGCAACTCCCTTTACTTTGGGCTTCCAGGGGTTGATATCATCGCTTGGAGCTGGTGTAGAACTCCGCAGCCCAGTTGTTAATGGGGATTTCTCATTCTTCCCACATTACACTGGCGCCACGGGAACTGCAATGGCTGCCGGTTCAGTGGCGGATCACCTTTAAAGTTGGTTTACTGACTTACAAAGCCCTACATGGTTTGGGCCTACTACCTGAAAGAGCTTGTGTTCTTACCTCCCAGAGCGACCGCCTGCTCGGCCAACTGAGGGGTTGCTGGAGATTCCCAAGGGTAGTTTTAAAATCTTCTACGCCTGGCTTTATGTTCGTGGTGCCAACCTCTGGAATTCTCGACCCCATTGGATTAGAGAGTGCATGACTGGGGGTTTAAACAAGCACTGAAGTCTTTTTATGGAACAAGGCATATGGGATGGTGCCAACATGGATTGATGGTATTTATTTTAGTAATTTTATCATGATGTTTTATTGTGAATTTATTTTAAATATGTACTAGCTTTGATTTTGAAAGGCTGCTATAAATAAAGATTATTATTATTATTAGTAAGTATTGGGCATAATGGCAAGATTAGTTGTAAAATTAGTTCCACAAGCAGAAAAGGTGAGAAGAGTTCTGTTCTCAAAGGCCAGATAATTGCTGGACTAAAGGGATACAGATCTTGGTAATTGGTATCTCTTTGCAATAATAAGAGCTAACATTAACAATAACACAATTATCAAGCCAGGTGTTTTAAGATACCTATTTGTAGTAAGTAGTTTCAATATCCAAACATTTTGGACATGAAAAGAAATGTGTCTGTTAAAGAGAGCCAAACTAAGGCCCTTTCTTAACATGTCGAGAGCATGTAAATAAAGCTTAGGAGCATGGATTAAAGCACAATCCACCAAACCGTAGAGCTTATTATTTTTTGTGTGTGTGTGTGTTATCTCTTTTGCCCCCTATGTGCTGCTGCCTCAGCCACTTCAGGCTATGCCAAGGCTGCATCCGATCTATCCTGTTCCTGGGCCCCGCCTCTCATATTGCAGTCGTCCCCAGGGTAACCCGCGAACCCTTCGCTGGGTGGGTCCTTCTCCTCCGAGGGGAAGGCGCCAGAGACAGGCCAGCGCAATACTTGGCCCCAGGGTGCTATTGAGAAACAGCCGGTCTGAGACACTGACAGCATCACACTGCCAGGTTGCCGCATCCGCTGAATGTGGAACCGTGACGCTCTTTTCTTTTGCGTTGCATCTGCATTGCCCCTGGTCTCCACTAGAGGTCACTGCAGAGCATTGCAGTCCCACTATCCACCCTAAGAGAGGAGAGCAGTCTTACAGACGCTCAATCCTCTCTTTCCCCTGCCAGCCCCGGTGTCTCACGTCCATTCCCAACCTGGGTCACGGCGTGGTTTGAGGTAGGACGCTAACACTCAGCCCTCTGCGCCACTGGGCTGGCTAGAGCTTATTAGCATGTACTATAAACCGTATTTTGGAAGACTAACTAAATAAATTTCACAACTCCTACGGTTTAGCCACCTTCTTAATATAATAGACAGTATATTATCAGAACAACTTTTTCAAACTGTAGCTTTATGTATAAACTTTTATAGTATGTATATTTTGTACATATTACCCAACGGAAAAACAAACCAAAAAACTCAACTTAGGAGATATATAGATCTATTATATTAGTCATCCCTTGTTTTATAAATATCTGATTTCTGTTGGTGTGTGCAGAGTCGCTCGCTAAGTGGTATAATCCAATTGTTGTTATTTAGAAAAGTATTTTATATTGGTCCAGTGCCTCAGGGTCCATTACAACCTGATGTGAATACAGTTCTTGGTTTTAATTTTAGGTAGTATTATTTAAAGGATAGTTAGCATTGCTGTGGAGCTTGTACTGAAATTATTATGTACTATAATTGCTCGAAAATTGCCTAATAGAGACATGAATAGACAGTATCTTGAGAACTGACATAGGCAGCTTCCAGGATCTCTGTCATGTGTATGTTTATTTTTTCAGATTGTTTATATGCAGTAGGCTTTGAGCATCGCAACCACATCTGTGTACATAGCTCCTCATAGCATTTTGCAAGAAATCTAGAAGGAATAATAAGTAGCTTGGTATGGGTTTGTGGATAGCAGGTCTGTTTAGTGGATCTAAGGCCTGAGTTTGTGATAATATTTATAAATATTATGCCAATTACCTGAAGCCCAACTGTACTTAGGTATGAGAAAATATCTCTAAAGCACACTTCCAAAAGAGTACTTAATTTTATTTTAACAGGAGATAACCAATAGCCATAGATTCGGCAGTATATCTGATCTGATATGAACTGAAGAGCCGATTCTTTGTACAACTATGCAAGTCATAATTAGTAGGGGCTGGTCTCTGCAAAGGCAGATACAGTAATGCGCACACAGTACACCCAGTGAGTGATTTGAATAATGATCGTAATTATAAACGATGGAAATATCTTCCATGGGTGACATGAGAGCTTTGTGGAGCCTGGGGAGGGAAGGGCTTCATAAGCGCCGAAGGTACCCCTATTACAAAAGAAAACATTAGTGGTGTCAGGCAGTTGTCATTCTACAAAACCTAGTTAAACATACATGAGATGTTGAGGAAGGGGCAAGCAGGGACTTAAAAGATGATTCCAGCATTTAGCCCTCCCTGATTATAATCACTAACGAGGAGATCTGTTGCATCCACTTTATATGCATTATACATTGGCATACATTGACATAGCCCTCGGTATTTAATATAGCTGGATCAATCGAGAAAAGTCCCAATAACCCTTTTATATGTAAGAGCATCCCAAGATGTTCAGAGCTAATGTTTGGGTCCAGTGTTCTGTCCTGAACAACAATGCTGAAACATTTTATTTCCTGTGAGGTATTTTCTTGTGTAATGGTTAACCATAATGGCATATGAAATTAAGGCTGCATATATTGTTGAGGTGAACTGCAGTTCGTGCTTACTGAGCCACTTGAGCAGAGCCCTCACAGATGTCTGTTCACTATATGTGCGGGTCTGTTATTTGTCAGAGTTTACTTCAATGAACCACATTATGCTAAGAGTTAGAATCTTATTTTCGGACTGATTAGTGCCAACAAAGGAGTTCATAGCAACCTATAAGTTCGTTTAGAAGTACAGAATTTACCATGTTACTGGAGCCTGTTACTTTCATAAGTGTTTGCTGGAGAAATGGTCTAGTTTGCCTTTGACCTTACTGTGTCTCTTTTTCCTGGGGTTCCATATTTTTAAGGGGTACTAGCACAATTTCTACCAAGAGGATTCTGCAGAAGTAGGCTCAATTTGTGTTAAAGTTGCCGAGTTGACCAGATTGGGTGAGTTTTCTTGGAGCAGATCCTCCTGTGATGCTGATGAAAGGTGCTGTAAAGGAGTGTATCTGTTACTCAATTGAATCTGTGTAGCATTGCCCGCTAGTGAGGTGTGGGCTCGCTAACCTGCGCATGTTTTCAGGGCTGCAGCATTTGCTTTTCATATCTGTATTTCCTGAAGCATCTTTACGCTGTGAACGGGAAGATTGTCTAGGACCAGGGCATCAGCATGTCCAGGTGAAACTGGGGCTTTTTGCAATCCAACAACTGGGACTGGCACACAGATCTCATCAGTAGGCGGAGGCGAAACCACAGCAGCATCAGGGGATGGTGCAGTGGCAAGTTCTTGTGCCGAGGTATGAGACATCTTATTTAAGAACATCTCCAGAGCCTCAGGAGTACTATAGTCTGTGTATCCATTATCTAGGTAAATTCTCGTTGTTGTAGGATATCTTGGTGAGAATTTGATGTTAAGTTGATGAAGTATTCGTTTGGTGGGTATAAAGCTTTCTGTTTCATCTGTACTTCTTTTGAGAAGTCTCTATAAATAAAAATACGATGTCCTTGCCAGTTAATATTTCCGATTTCTGTAGCCTTCTGCATAATTAGTTTTGTATGGGCATAGTTCAGAAATCTTACCAAAATGAGTCTAGGTGTTTGATTTGGAGCAGGTTTGGGGCCCTCGGGAGGCGGTGAGACTGCTCTGTAGTGAGATTGAGCTCTGATGAAAGTTTCAGTATTATAGGAAGGACATGCAGTAAAATGGCAGTTGTATTGTTGAGTTTGACTTCTTCGGAAACCCCAAAAAATGAAGATTATTCTTCCGGCTATGATTTTCAATGTCATCCAGCTTATTTTGAAGTCTTTTATAGTACTGATCTTGATTCCTGTTAGTTGCCTCATGCAGTACCAAGATCTCATTTTGTTTTGTTCTGTTTTCTGTTATAGATAAATGCATATCTGTGGCTTGTAAGGTATTTGTGTTTTGCTGAGTTGTTAATTTAAGTTCGTTCATGTCCTGCATTAGCTTTTCAAAATTAGCTTCTACTTTATGCAGTGATGTAGAATAAGGATTTATTTCAGCCATGCTGTAGTTTGTGGAGGTGCAGGCCCAATTTATTTATTTTTATTTTATTTATTTATTGGAAACAATCGGAATTACAAACCTTTGAGTCACAGACTCTTTTGCAAAGGCTCCACTCGGTTACAAAGGGTGGAAGGAAGACAGATACAGTAGAGAAATATACTAGAAACAGATAGAATATACATAACAAAATCACAGGAGTATTCCAGGCAAAACTTAATGACTGATAAGGAAGTTAGGCTGCAATCTTGGGTTACCCAGGCAGGGGAATTGGTGAGTTCGTGGGGCCTTGTGAGACCCTGAGTCAAGAGTAGGGGAGGAGGGCGTTCATCTGGGTGAGCAGAGTTAGTGCAGTCACATATGGCTCTTTCAAGGAGGTGAGCTTTGAGGCCTGTTTTAAATTGAGAGATGCTGTGGGTCTGTGCAAGTGAGTGAGGTAACGATTGAGCCAGAGAGGCGCTGCATCGGAAGGATCTTTGCCCTAGAGAGGTTCTACATTGAGGTACAAGGAAAGGGAGCTTGGGAGAGTCTCGTATTGCATCCGTGAGGTGCAGAACTGATTAAGGGAAAAAGTCCGTGGGGCTAGGTGAAGGTATTTTTTTCTTGAGGATGCGGGTGTGGAACTGTAATCGATGTTGGAAGTTTAGCCAGCCAGATAAAGCATAAAGATCACAGGTGTGGGTTAGCCTCTCACAACCAGTGACTAGGCGGCAGGCTTTGTTCAGGACAATGTTTATCCTATTCAGGAGATTGGGTTCAGCTGAGCCAGCCATGTAGTGATCCCTGTAGTCCACCAGGGAGAGGATGGAGGAGGTGACTGCGAGCTGCATAGCCTTGGGGGGTAAGCAGTGCTTGAGCGTACAGGAGGCCTACCCAGAGCTGATAGAGAGGAGAGAATTGGGTATGCTCTGGTAAGAGAGGGGGGTGTCTAAAGTGACACCTAGATATTTGAAATCGGAAACTTGTTCCAGAGGGGCACCTCTTGCGTTCTTGATGAGGAGAGCAGACTGACTATAAGGACTTTGGCGGTGGGCAAAATCATGGACTTAGTTTTTATAGTTGATAATTAGGCGTGTTCAGAGAACCAGGTCTCTAGTTCCCGAATTGCCTTTGAAGGGTCTGCTGGAGGCGGTAGGGTGGGCGTGTTCCCTAACAGAACGCATCATCGCTATAGAGGAGCAACTGACCGCTGCAAGCCTTAGGGAGGGAGTTTAGGAAGAGGGTGAACAGCAGTGGGCCTAGGATAGACCCCTGAGGGACCCCAGAGGAAACTGTTTAGGGGTGGAGAGGGTAGAGCATATCCTGACTTGTTGCGTCACGGCCTGCGAGGTAATCCTTGAACCAGGTCAATGTCTCGGGACCACATTTAGTGTGGGGGACCTGAAGCAGAAGCTCGTGATTGACCGTGTCGAGGCCTGGATTGGGTCACGTGTGGCGGCTGGCTTGAGCCATGGTCGAGGGCTCGTGTAGGAATGAGGTGAGCTCTGTGAGAGCGGTGATGTACTATGACCTGAGCGGAGCCATGCTGCTCCTGGCTGAGGAGCATATGCTTAGTTAGGGTGTTCTGGTTAGCTGGTCAGAGACTATTCTTTCTAGGGCTTTGGAGAGGGGTGGCAGTATAGAGATGGGTCTGTAGTTACTGGTGTCAGTGGGGTCCCGCCCTTCAGGATGGGAGTGATTATGGCTCTCTTCCAGGTAGAGGAACTGGCCTTGGCAGAGTGAGAGGTTAAGAATTTTAGTGAGGTGGGGTAGCGTGGCATCAAGGGAGAGCCTCAGGAGTTTAAGATCAAGGGTGTCATTGCTATGGCGGGTGATTAGAGATAGCCCTGGTAATATAGCATTTTGCCTTGTGGTAGGTGATTCGAAGCCGGAAGGGGGTGTTGGAAGAACTCGAGTTGGGGAGTGAGGAGGGAGGGTGTGGGAGAGATCAGAGAAGGCCGAGCTAAGGGCTTCAGCTATAGTGGGATGATCCTGAGTGACCTCACCATTAATAGTGAGTTAGTGGGGTGGGGAGCGAGATTTGCCACTGAGCTCCTTTATGTTGTCCCAGAATTTTTTCCCAGCACCCCAGGTGGAGGTAGTGTGTTGGTGTAGAGGGCTTTTAGCCTGCCGCAAAGCCCATGTACATTTACTACGAGCCTCCTGTAAAGTTGTCTATCCAGGGTGCTTTGGGAGTCTAAGGCTTTGTGCCAGAGGTTATCTCTTTGCTGAAGCAGGCTAAGTAGTGGTTGTGATCCAAGGGTGGATCTGGATTTCATAACTTGCTTAGAAAGAGGCGTATAAGTTACAGGCTTTGTTGAAGGTGGTTATGAAGTAAGCCAGGCGAAGTCAACTGACTGGGCAGTGTAAATGGGTAGCCAGTTGCTGTTGGTTAGGTGGGCTTTAAGGTTCTTTAGACCGCCTCTTTTAAGTCTACGTTGCCAGGAGATTTTAGGGAGTGTAGGGGCAACTGCACGACCACCAGCAAGTTACTGGGGAGTGGTCGCTGATAGCATCGGGAGTACTGTAGCCATGAGAGGTTACCTGGCAGTTGGTGAAGATGAGGTCCAGGAGGGTGGAGGTCCCGGATCTGGGGTCCTTCTGGTGGGGAGGTGACTAGTTGGGTGAGATCAAAGGCCAGGCGGCATCTTTGTAGCTGGAAGAGGCCAGGGATAACCAGTTTACATTGAAATCCCCCATACGATGACTTCGCTAGTGTTGGGTAGATGGGAGATGACTTGAAGAATAGAGTCAAATGTAGTTTTTGATTCTCGGGGATGTAGGCCGAGATGATGTGGAGTGTTTTGTTACCCAGGCTGAGTTTTATTGTGAGAACCTGGGCACCGTATTGTGGCAGCTGGTGTATGGACTTCAGTGGCATTGAGAGAGGATTTGACATACATTGCACAGTCCCGCCTCTCTTGCTGTGCCTATCTGCCGGAAGAGAGCATAATTAGGGAGGAGACCGCTTCACTGGGAATCTTGTCAGTGAGCCAGGTCTCAGAGTCTGTGATATGTCAGGAGCATGCTGAGGCGATCCAGCCTTGGAGTGGTGTGTGTTTTGGGTGGGCTGCATATATTTAGGGGTAGCATGGCCTCTCAGGTTTTAGGGAGGGCAAACTTCAGGTGGGCCTGGGTTAGGTGGATGTTACCAGATACAAGGAGGAGTAAGAAGGTGTGCGTGAGGAGGGCCAGCATGCTGAGTTTTGGTGAGAGACACTGTAACTGGTAGGGTGTGAGACGCTTAATGCTGGTGGTGGGGATGGGGAGGCTGGGAGTAATACAGGAAAGTAGCTTAGGGGAGAGAGGGGCAGTAGAGAGGAAAGGGAGGGTGGTGGGGGCCGGGGTCTGGGGGACACTAGAGGTGCAGCGTATGCCTGGTGTGAGTGAGTGTTAAGTTGAGCAAGTGAAAAGTAATGGCCACAGGTTCAGTGTGTTCAATTGTGTTAAATGCACTGATACCCCACAAAAGAGGTTTAGGTTCAAAGAAAAATATTTAAATGAGTCACAGTATACTGTATATTACATTAAATTCTGTCAGAGAATGATCTTGCCTTAGATGTTGTGTATGAAGGTGGATACCAGGAGCTGTAGGAGAGAGAAACTTCTTAGACCTCCATCTTCCTTCAGAGCCAAGCCATGCCCCGAGATCCACTTATTCTATGAAGTGGAAGCGGTTTGCTCTGAGGGCCATTTCTCATCACTTGGACCTGTTTACTTGTCAAGTTAACCAGGTTCAGAAGTATCTGCTGTCCTTGTCAGATGCAGGCCTGCAGTATTCCTCAATCAAAGTGCACTTGACTGCCATTTCAGCTTTCCATGTGTCTATTGAGGGGCATCACGGTTGCCCAGCTGGAGGTGGCCTGTGCGTTCTAGAGAGGTATCCTACATCTGAAGCCTCCCATCAGTAATCTAGTCCCAGCTTGGGATCTGAATTTTGTTTTGAAAAAGCTTACGTTTGTCCTTTTTAGCCAGATGCGATTTGTGGCATAAGCTTTTCTTTCTTGGAAAGTGTTGTTTTATTTGCAGTCACTTCTGCTCAGAGGATTTCAGAGCTACAGGGCTCTAATGTGTGAGCCTCCTTATTTGATTTTCACAAAAATAAGGTGTCTTTGTGATTAATCCTACGTTTCTACCAAAGTAGGTTGTGTGAGTTAACGTTAATCAAACCATCTACCTGCCAATTTACTTTCCTCAGCATGCTAATCCAGGGAGGCATTGCTCCATACTGTAGACGTATATAGAATGCTCAGGTATTTTTATTTTATTTATTTTTATTTATTTCATCTAGGATTACAATACCTTTGAGCGAGGCTCTTTTACAAAGGTTCCATGTCAGCATGTGCAACAGTCATCATTTTAGTTACAAACATATAGTCATTGACTTACAGACAGGTAATAACCAGTACAAAGACATGAGCTATGAGCAAGACAAGGAGGAGGGTGGGTGGGTGGGGGAAGTGAGGGTAGGAGATCGAGGGATTAGGAGGGTTGGGGTAAGGGGAGTATGGGAGGTGGTTGGGGGCAGGAGTGGAGATCTGGGGGTGGGTGGCAGGGAGACAGTGCAGCCAGGGGGCCTTGTCGAGGAATATGACAGGTAAGGTGCTAGGGGTGCAAAGACTGATTGTAAGTGCTGGGTGCTGGGGCAGAATACTGGGGTACTATATACACTGCACAAAGGTCTGTAGAAAGTCCTCACAGCCTTTCCTTCTGTTTGCCCTTGGGAAAGAGGGCACCCAGTTTCTAAATAGTGCCTGCCCAAATGGTTTGCAAACTGTATTACTTTCTGTTACAGGAAGTATAGTAAGGAACTTCCTGGAGTTGTTTGTGGTCATTCCATAAGAAGTATGGCCACCTCTGTTGCTTGTTTCAAAATGTGTCTGCTGCAAACATCTGTGCAGTTGCCATTTGAACTAATGTCCACACTTTCACTAAACACTACAGTCTGGACAGTGCCTCTTGAAAAGGGGCTGGTTTGGGCCTAGCTGTGCTTCTGGGCCTTATCTCTTAGTCTTGTAGGCTCCAGCCACCTACAGTAAACTGTTAATGGTCATTACTGCTTGTTGCTCGTTCGTAGGTGTGGTCTGATGAAAGTGATATCCTTGAAGAAGATAGAATGAGTCATGCATTTACTATAACAATAGATCTTCAAGAGAATCTGTTTCATCAGGCCATGCCGTCCCATCTTGCTTCCTTCTACTAGGTCCTGAGACTCTCTGTCAGTGCTGTCTCCTTCTCCATGATGGTCTACTATAGCTGTCTGCCTCGCCTGGTTGGCAGAGCCCTAGGTTCTCGCCTGGTTCCCTATAGGGAGATCCTGCAAGCAGAGAACTGAGGCGAGGAGCGGCCACCCACATTTATGTAGCAGCTAACGTCCGACATTGTTGTGAGTGGCCCCTGGTGGACTTCTTGCAAAGTTTCCATGTGGTCCTAGATCCTGGCAGCTTATAATTCCATAGGTGTGGCCTGATGAGTCTACTGTTTCAGTAAGTACATAGCTGTTCTTTCTCTCTTTAGGCACGCCTCTGGTAGAACCTCTTTGCCTCCAGGGAGAATGCAAAACTGAGGCTGTTTTGTGCCCACCTCCTCAGTTTGGAACACTGGTGGGGATATCTTCAAAGGTCCTGGACCCCAGGCCTCCTGTACGTCTTCCTCCCTTTCTCTTGATCCACAAGGTGGTGGTCAAGGTGTGGAGTGACAAGGCAGATTATCCTAATAGCCCTGGGCTGGCGTGCCAATTCTGGTACCCAGATCTCCTCAGCCTCAGCAGCAGACCTCTGTGGCGGTTGCTTCTGTGTCTGGATCTGCTGTCTTGTCATCAGGGGTAAGATCGTGTACCTGAATTTTCAATCCCTGCACCTGTCAGCCTGGTTCCTGAGTGGATAGAGTTCCAGGTTCTGGGACTTTCAGAAGATGTGCTACACGTTGTAGAGGCATCCTAAAAGAAGTTGACTCATCAGTGCTATGCTGCTAAGGGAAAAGATTTTCCATTTGGTGCCAGGACAAGGAGCATGATGCCCTTCCCTTTCCCTCGGCTTGCATTCTGAACTATAATTGGTCCTCTCTCAGCTGGGGCTGAGATGGACAGCCCTCAGGGTGCACCTGGCAGCCATCTCTGTGTACCAGGCACAGGCTGGTATGCTGACAGTGATGCAGGAGAAGGTAGTTAGGTGCTTTTCAAATGCCTTGACCACTTGAACCTGCCGATGCTTGAACCACCACCTTGGGACCTGCTGCTTGTTCTGGCAGTACTCATGGGCAAACCTTTTGAGCCTATGCACAGGTGTGAGATGTCACACCTGTTGTGGAAACCACCTTCTTGCTGGCTTTCACCTTCACGGAAGGATCAGTGAGCTCCAGGAACTCCCGTGGAGTCTCCCTACTTGGTCTTTAACAAGGACAAGGTAGTCCTTTGCCCCAACCCAAAGTTCCTCCTGAAGGTGGTAGTGAAGTTTCACTTTAACCAGGTGATTAACCTTCTGGTATACTTTACCAGCCCTTCTTTGAGGCCAACCATAGGCTCCATACCTTGTACCTGCTGCAGGCCTCTCTTATTATAAGGAGCATATGGTAGAGTTCAGGGTGAGGCTCACCAGCTCTTTGTAACCTACGCTGAAGCTGCACCTAGCAGACTGGCAGCTTAGAGGATGATAGGCAGGGGATTGTCTCCTGTATTGATGTCTGCTATAGGTTGTCTGGTAGGGAGCCTTCTGAAGGGCTGAGGGCTCATTCCACCAGATATACCACTGCCTCAGTGGCTGCTTTCAGGGATGCCCTGTCACAAACCCACTTCTGGGGCCAGGCCCACTGAGCTCACAGTGCCCACCCTTAAGTGCAGTCCGTGATTGGAGGGGAGACAAGGATACCCTCCTCGTCCCTTATGAATGTTCTCTGAGGTCACAACTTCACCTCTCTGCTATGAGGATCCAGGGCATCCTCTAACTCTGGATAAGGGCACAATTCCAGTCTCGAGTCTTGTGGACAAATAGGAACCCTTCCTTGGCTGTTACACAAAGGAGGATGGCCCAGCGCCACACTCTCTTTGGGGCTAGTAAGTAACCTCTGATCTGGCCTTCTCCCTACAGGACATGCAACAACCTGGCTCAAAATCCTACAGACTCTGTTATGAGACTCTGGTATTCTTCCTATCCTTCCGGATCCCTTACAGACCCTTTTCTCAATTTGTGTTGTGGTGGCCTCTCTAAGCAATTAACAGTTCTCACAGATCATTATAAACCTTCTGCTGTCACACACAAATATAGAAATATCACGAGGCAGAATTCTTCAGGAAAACAAATGTTGTACTAAAATACTTAAATAAATACAGTTACAACTGAAAGAAAATATACTAATTTGAGTTACAGTATGCAGAAACACAGTGGGAAAATATATACAGGAAAAACACACTAAAACTGCTATCTGAAAGTCTTACCTTATATTTGCAGGAAATTGAAGTCCATAAATAGTGGATGAACGTTTTCAGTTCCTTTTAGTCCATGCAGCCACACTGGGTTTCAGCGTTTTGTTCCTGGTGTGTCAGGCAGAGTGCCCAGATGAAAATGTGTGTGTGGTCAAATGCCTGATCTGGGGCCATTTATACCCGTTTATGGATAGAGGTGGCCTTTTCATTTTAGGCCACTGGGTATCACTCTTTGCGCTTCCCAACACAATGTTCTGCCACCTGGTGATGTTACCAGCCTACATTTGACACCTGACATTACAGTCTCACACAGGACTGTTAGAAGGATGTTTCCTGTTTATTTCCTTTCATCTCATCAAAGGCAATACTTTGGAACACAGCATCCTACTTTTGAAGTTAAAAGGCTATCTCCTGAACACTTTATTCACCTCTGTTTCTTGGTCAGTTAACTGTTGGAAATACCCCTTTGATCAGGTATCCCCAAAGCATTTGACAATAACTTGTCAGATTCCTGGCAAGCAAGTTGGCTTTTCAGGTCAAAGGAAGGTCAAAACCTTTTTTCAAATCCAGTCTTTTATCTATGTCCTCTTTTGAATTAACACTGGCATTTTGCAGCATGTACATATACATAGAATTACATAAAAACTTATATACAACAGAATTATACCTACAAATAAGGACTAGTAGCAGGCAGCTCATCACAGTCCCCATACAGGAGAGGTTTAGGGTGGCTAGCTGGAAATCAGTACAAACTTCATCTTCCATTACAGCATTGACCTTGAGTCATACCAGGATGCTGCTTTTTGGGGCCTCAGTTCTCCAGTCTCTCTTCACAAAATGGGGTGCACGCCTTGCCCCTCCTCCTGGAGAACTGCTGAAGTTTGCCAGAAAAGTGAATAAGTGGACTATAGCCATGTCCCTAGAAAATAGGTTACTCACATGTAACCATAGTTCTAGAAGTGGTATATGGTTCTTATCCACAACCCACCTGACCTCCCCAGTAAGTGACACACGGATCCCTGCTTCCAGTGTGCAAGGTCTAATGTCATGGGGCGGAGCTGAGGGATATACCACCCAGGTGGTGGAGGAACTTCTGTTAAAGACAGTTCAACAAATCAGCTCTTAAAGGAAAATTGCCAGAAGTGTGGATGGGAACCATATACCACTCCTAGAACTATGGTTACTGGTGAGTAACCTATTTGTCCCCTCCCTTGTGGAAACTCCAGATTACCTATGATGATCATTAGAGAACTCATGGCATCTGGGTGTTTAGTTAATTACATAGATGGGCAAGTACTCTAATGTAAGTCCTAGTCCATGGGTTCGCAACCCAGCCTAGTTGCAGTCTGGACCATTGTATAAAGCCCAGTTCACCAGAGAATACCATCCAGAATCTAAGCACTGTTTCAGCAGAGTGACCACTTATGCTGCTAGATAATACAATTCAACATCTGGGAATCTCACCCCCCACACACACACCCATTCCCTGGGCAGGGTTAGCATCTGAAGTCCTACTCTAATACTTTTATCTTGCTGCAAGAACTTTTAGGGTGATTTTGTGGAGGTGATCCAAAAAAGTGTTAGGAATGTTTACAGAAGTCCCTGAAGTAAAATAAAAGACTGGGGAGGGCATTCATTTTCAGCACTGAAAATCCACCTTCCCAAGGATGGAGGAAGTGGGGTCCAAGGGTTCCATGTGATATGAGTGACTCCCAAATAGCAAGTGAAACAGTGAGTGCACATCGCGACTACAGCGGCATGCATACTACACCAAATGTATAAAAGCAACGGGTAGCAACAGTCTATCCGGGACAGTACATACCATTTTTGGAGGAGGAGGTGCAGGGGTCTGACACTGGGGTACAGGAATATTCGGAGGGGGCTGTTAGGGAGAGGGATCACAACACGGGTCATAGCCTACATTTCGGGAACTCTGGGAATGTAATCCAAAATAAAACAGAAGTACACAACTGTTACAAGAAAAACACTTATTCCCTACATGGTTCCGAACCCAGATCCTGCTGCACCAGAGGCAGTCACTGCCTCCACTGCACCACACGGCCAGCTCAGAACTGCCTGGCCAAACACCTCCCATATCCTCATACAATAGAGCTCCTAGCAGAGTCGTGTGCATCCCATCGCTGTTTTCTCCTCTAACCCTAGCTGTTATCGCCTCGCTATCATCTTACACTAGTTTTCTTATAGCGCTCAAACTGAGTCGCTCAATTTGGATCACCCATATCACTGGATATCAGGTCAGGAGTATTCAGATGTTCTATTTCCTGCAAGAGACAGAGGTGATTATCATTTAATTGAAGTAATTTTGATAATTCAGAGGTGATCCAAACCCTGAATAATGTATAGTATCCAGTGTGGCCCACATAAAGGAAAAAGCTGCTTTGAACCCTGGAGGCAAGTTCCAGATATTTTAATCGCTTCTGATTTTGTATAATTTAACATATATCCAGAAATCAATCCGAAAGTCTCTAGTTCTTGGCAGAGTGCTGGGTTAGAAATAATAGGGCGCTACGAAAAAGTAAAGAATCAGTGGCATAAAGAGCACATTTTTGTCTAGCCCCACCCCAACTTGATGCCATGAATGTCCTGATTTGCTACACTGCCATTGCCAGTGGCTGTATGCATAGAGCAAAATGTAGGAGGGAGGGCCCCTGCCTGGCTTCTCTCTGCAAGGGAATCAGGATGACACTACACCACTGACCCTTATAAGTGGCTCTGGACTGTTATAAAGAGAATTATTACAAATTCTGAAGGAAGACTGAACCTCTACCTCTAGAGTATACTGTAAGAAGGTCCAGTCCACCTAGACATATGCTTTTCCCTCATCCGAAGAGGTGGCAATCTGCAACTTTTCACCTATTGCAATGCCAAGATATTATTTATTTTTATTTTATTTTTGTTGACTGGGTAAGTGCACTAGACAAATCCTGCCTATTTTCAGGCACAACCTGGGGAGGGGATACAGATGAATGCCAACTGACTTTGAACCAGATTAAGCTGTTGGTGGTATTTTCAGTGAATAGGAAATTTGGCCAGGACACGGAAATTCCCTGCTTTGCGCCGCTAGCGTCATTAGCCAATGGGGAGTTTTCGTAGCAGGAGCCAAGATGGCCACTGAGGCCAAGCCGTTGGAGGAGGAGGAGGTTGTAAGTTAGCTATGGACACAAAGTCGGAAAAACAGACGGAAGAATTAATTAAAAGAGATGGAGAGGAGTTGGAGGAGAATAAAGCGTTTCAGAAGAGGTAGCAACAACGGAGGTGCTGGAGAAGAAGTTGGCACGGAGTGAAGGGAGTTCCCTGAAAGTGGGCGTGCACGAGGAACCCTGGGCAGCGTTCTTGTGGTTAAACGCACGGCACCTTTAAACCCGGCAAGCGAGGTGAAGAAAAGGATCGGAATGCGGAAGTGAAGTGGAAATGAAAAGAGGTAGCTCGGCTAGCAGAGTTATCGAGGAGGATTTTGGAGTGTATGCAGGAACAAGAAGTTGGTCTGGCAAAGGAGTCGGTAATGGAGAAAGCGGAGGAAGCAGCAGAAAGAGGACGCTTGACGATCCGGAAGCAAGGGAGGCAGAGAGTATTGAGATCGTTCTGACTGGGGAAAAATATGCAATAAAGGGCTGTGAGTACTGTGGAAAATAAAGAAGGCTTCCCCACCTTTATAATCAATAGAGAGACGGGTTTGTGTTTAAACCAAGCAACAAGGGTGTGGTGGGGAGTCAAGAAAACCTCTAAGTAACTTATCAAACCAAAATTGGTGTGCAAGAAGGGTTACTGAATTCAGCTTTAAAAAGATAAAAATGGCATTAGTAATCTTAAACAGCAGAAATGTAATGAGTTGCAAGGATTTAAAGAATTGCATAATGATATCCCAGCCATGGTTAAAAAATCTGTCTAAAAGTACTGCCTTTAGAGCATGATGAAAATTGGTCTCCACAGACAGCATTGTTAGCTGCAGGTTGGAAGAAATTAGGGAAGGAATTTGGACACCAGATTCAGCTTGGAAAGTCCTGAAGTTAGATAATGCTGGGCCAGTTTAGAAACCTGAAGGGGAATAAGTAAAATAATCCCAACAGAAAGCAAAACAGAATTAGTTAATTTTAAAGAGGGGAATAAGATTAATAATGTTAATCAAGGAGAATGTGCTGCATTAAAAATCAAAGTACTGAGGAAGGGGAAGGGCTAATTCAGGAAACCTCTAATGTCCAGTTTATTCTCACAGTGTAAAGCTGCTCCGAGGAATGCAGCACGATCAGATATAAAGGGGACTAAAGGAAAGACCAAATAGACAGTTCAGTGAGGTAAAACATTAATAAAGGAGTCTTTAATGTTTTCCCTAGAGATGTTTTTGCTTTCATTAACATCTCGGAGAGGACAACTACGATGTGAGTTTTAGGTCCCCTGCTTTACTGGAGCTATTTTGGGAAAGGTACAACAAGGTAAAGTTTTCCCATTATGGGCCCCTTTAGTTATTCCTCTGTCAAAACCTTTGATTAGGTATGTGACGGTCATGTTTAGAAACGAGGGGTTCATGTAGAAGATATTGTTTTCTGGTTATCACAAAAGTGTGAGGCAGAGTGAACCTGAGACAATTTTGATTCGAGCAGTGCTGGACTGGAGGATGGAAATTTAAAGTAAAACTAAGACAAACAGCTATGGGGTGGAGCATATCCCAAATTCCTTCTTGCTGGGTAGGGATAGGGGGTATGCTTCACAGTGGACAGCCTAGAGCATGTTACAAATGTGGAGCTCGAACACACTTATCAAGTACCTGTGATCAGCCGAAATGTGATAACTGTGGGAAGTGGGGCATGTTACAATGTTCTGTGAAAATGCAATAAAATGTGATCTTTGTGAAGAACAGAATCATGCCTTTAGAGAGTGTCCATGGGCAGCACAGAATAAGATTAATTGTAGAAATCTTGATACGATTATTTCAAAAGCACAAGATGTCAGAGAAAACTACAAGAGGAGGAAAACACTGCAAAGAACCTTCCATTTCACAGAACACTGCAGAACCATTGGCAAAAATAGGGGTTAATGGGGCTATGATGGCTCCACCTAAGAGGAGAGGAAAGGAGTTGGTAAAGAAAGTACAGAACTTTTGCAGCCCAGGATGTTACTGAGCCCCAATTGGGGATCCAGCAGTAATTGAGGTTCCTCAGTTGCAACCCCTTTACCTCCAGAAGGTCAAGTAGATCTTCTAAAACATTGATAAACATAGATCCAGAGCCTATTGAAACTAAAATTTGCATGCAGCTTTATTTTGGGGATTCAGAAATGGAAATGGGATACGGATTCGCAAGTGTCAACACAAGATGCATTGGCACTTACTAGAGAGGAGTATAAAGGAAAGAAAAAAGAAGAAAAAATAAAACCTTAGGATTGGATGTGGGGTTGGATGAATGGTAATGGCTTTGTTATGGGCAACTTTAAATACTCATAGTCTGTTGAAGGCCCAGAGAGACAAGCAGTATTTCAGCTAATTTATGATTTAAAATTTCTGTATGTTTCTTACAAGAAACTTGGATGTCATCCCAGAACCAGATTGCTATATTCACTAAGATTGGCCTGGGGACCTTCCTTTTGGTCATTCGAGAGGATAGGGAGGACGAATAGGGATTATTTTCAATTCTTATAATTTTACTCTACATAAATTAATAGATGTAAACCCAGGAGAATTTTGATAGTAGAAGGAAATGGGGTATTAATACTTTACGTTTGATTAATATATATAATCCCCAAACAAAACTAGGGAGGGTAACTTGTTTTAAAGAAATTCAACCTTTTCTGGTAACTCACTTACCTATCTTGTGGGGAGGAGATTTTAACTGTAGTATAGGAGGGTTAGAGAGAAGGGCGGGGACCAGTAGGAGAAAAAAGTATACTGTGACACACATTGTTTAAGAGAAATTATTAAAACTGCAGACCTTGTACCCTGTATGGATAATAGGATCACGGGGCCAAGGGTACTTTCTTTAAAGGAGGAAAAGTTTTACAATAGATTATCTTTTTATTTCCAAAATATTTCAACAGATAATCCGAGATTATTCCAGTAGAATTTTCGGACCATGCTTTATTAGTGATAAAAGTAGGAGAAATACAGAGATTTAACAGACAGCGGACTAGGTGGAAATTAAACACCTCCATCTTACAGGACAAATAGTTGTGAATTCAATTAAAATGATTTTACAAGCAAGATTATCAGTAGGTTTTTATATCAGAATTTAGGGGAATGGTGGCAGGAAACAAAAGAAGACTGCATTTTATGGTTTAAAAGTTTGGGAAAAGGCTACAGAAATCAGAATTTTTGAATATTTAAAATTAAGAAGACAATTACAACAATTAATAACATGGGCAAATACCTCGGGAGAGGATTTCTCATTACAAATTGCAGAAATTAAAACTCAAATGAGGAAATTACAATATGACAGGGCCAAGACCTTACAGGCTGTAATTGCGAATCATAGGACTAAATCAGTGTTTGGAGATCCCTTTGAGCTGTGTAAATCATTAAAAATTCAGGGTCACTAGACTTTTAAACCATGGAAATGAGAAAGTGGTTTCAGTACAGGATATAGGGATAAAATCATAAAACATTTTAAGGAGATGGAAGCACATAATAAGATTAAAGTGAGTCAGATTAAGCAGTTCTTGGGGCCGACCAGTGTAAATGAACTAGATCCAGAAATTCTGAAAAGTATTACACACCCATTTACAAAGGTTGAAATTAAAGAAGTCATAAATTCTCTGAAAGGTAATGTGTCTCCAGGGCTAGATGGACTTTCTAATGTATTTTATAAAATGTTCCAGCATGAATTAGTGAATTGCCTGGAATTAGCTTAATTTTTTTTGAAGGGGGTAAGCCTACTTTTCTCAGAAGGTGTGCAAATTTATATATTTAAATCAGGAGATAAGGGGAATTTCAGAATTGAGACCTATAACCTTGCTGAATTCGGATTATAAAATACTCACGACTTTGATTAATAATAGATTGAAAGTTTTGGCAGAAAGGGTGTTTACGCCAGTGCAACGCTGTGGTATTCTAACAGGAGAATTCATTCTGTTCTGTGTTTAATTAGGGATATAATTGACATAGAAATGAATTAGGAGAGAGTGGTTTTATTGTGTCATTGGATTTGGAAAAAAGCCTTTGATAGGATTAGCTATTATTTCCTATTTGCCACTCTAGAATTTTTAAGGTACCAGAGGGACTTTGAATTTAATCAAGGGATTATATGCTTGTGCTAAGGTGTTTCCAAGTATTAAAGGTGAATTGGGGAGGGATTTAAATCGAATTGTGGGTACGACAGGGATGTCCTCACAAGCCCCTACTTTATAATTTTTCATTGGAGCCACTACTTAGAGCAGTGAGTTTGTCACCTTGTGGCTAGGGGTGAGAGTTCCTGAACTAATTCATTTATTTCCATACAAGCATATGCTGATGATATATGTCTTTTTTTTCAAAGAATCACAAATAGAGGTGTTTTTTCAATATTTAAGAAATATGCACATATATCCAATGCAAAGATTAATTTTAAGAAATCTAAAGGTTTAGTATTGGGCGTGTCTAGTCAAATACCGATTGGAAATAATGGAATTGAATGGTCTTCTGAGCCTTTGTTAATTCTGGGAGTAAGGTTTGGACCCCAGAATTGCCCAGAGGATAATTGGAAACTAGTCTTAGATAAAATAGAAGTCAAAATTAACAGATGGAAAAGGTTTAAATTTTCCAAGATCAAACGTATTCAAGTATTAAAGCAATTCATTCTGCCTATCTTACAATATTTAGCTGTAGTTTACCCCGCCAGTCCAATATGAGACGAAACTATATAGCATTTGTTTCCAGTTATTATGGGGAACAGATTAAATCCGTCAAAGAGGGTTTACGATCGGAACAGAAAACAAGGAGGTTTAGGAATGGTAGACCCAATTGTGTTTTGTTATTCATTATTCTTTTCCTTTTCATTAAAAATTGTTTAGGTTCCTCAGAAAGTCAAGAGAGTGTATTTTTAAAAATATAATGAGGCGGTACATTTATTCTTGGTTGCATTGTGCACCTAAATTGTCACCATACTTAGCTTTACCAGAATATTTTAAACCATGCACAAAAACTATATAAATGGAAAGTCACTAAAATCAAATATTAAAGAATTCAGCAAGAGTATTGTATAAGGAACTTATGACTGTAATTTATTCAACAGCTCCAAGCTTCAAAAACTGCTCTATAGAACAAAATTCGGATGTCTTAGAACAACTGAATAATCCAAGGTTGCCAGAATACATGTGGAGAGCCTATGGCTAATGATGTACGGGAGGTTAAATGTAAGAGGAACAGCCAGTATAAGGCAAAGGAAGAGAGCTTGTGCTTATTTAGATTGTACAAACCAAGAGGAAACTATGGAACATTTTTTCTACAGTGTTCATTCCTGACTAAATTGTGGGTATACTTGGCAAAAATATGGGGTTACCATGGTTGGCTAAACTAAATTATGAAATTCTGGTCATTGGGAGTTTTCCCAGTTTCTACAAAGATATGAGAAGGGTACTTTGAGAGTTTTTGGCTACTTTAAGATATTGTCTATGGCAAACAAGATGTCAATGGGTGTTATACCAAAGAAAACCCACCTTAGAAGGATTTAGTGGTTATGTAACTAATGTTTTGAGTAAAATTTTTTATCAGAATTACAAATGTATAATGGATGAAGTAAGGAAATGGTGGAAGGGGTTTTCACATATTATTAAATACAAATAGTTTAAATAGAGAAAGTGAGATGGTAATGGTAGTAAAGGAAGGTGGGAACGGTTTATTATCCTTATTTTGAATAGTGAGAAAAGAGGGATGGGTTGATGAGTATGTGAATTAATAGAACGAGATTTTTTCCACTGATGACTTAATTAGATTATTAAAGCTTAGATTTCTATGGTATATTATTTGGGTTTGTTATGATAAATAAGGAAATGGTTTAAATAGTAAAGGAAATTGCTTGTATGTGCGAGTTGTGGAGTGTAATATTTCATGTATGTATAGAGGTTGTTATATGGATTAAGTAGACAAGGTTATTGTTTTATGTATGAAGTTGTATTTATGTGATTATTTCAATAAAATTGCCCCTACTCTTTTTCGATAAGTGAAATGGGATCTTTAACATCCAACTGAACTACCACCAATCCAGGCAGATGGAACCTCGGTTTAACGTCTCATCCGAAAGACGGCATCTCAGAAGTGCAACACCCCTCTCATGCTGCACTACAGTGTCAGTACTGGGATATTAACCCAAGTGCCAGATGTGGGAACTGAACCCACAGCCCTCTGATCTCTCGGCCTCAGAGGCAAGTGTGCTACCTACTGAGCCACTGACACTGCCCCATTAAGGAGGCACCGATACTGTTATGAAGGTTCTGCCACCTAATAAATGCCGTTGATCCAGGTGACTAGGCCCCACTTTGAGTTATAACTGTCTAGCTAAAATGGATGTAAACATTTGAGATCTAAAATTAGTGGGAGCAAAGAAATGTGGTTTGACTTGCATTGTGTGGGATCCTTATCTGGCTTCAGTAAGACAGATATCTGGGCTCTCTGCCAGGTGACAGGAGCCCCCTATCCCTCCCAAACTCATCTGTACAGGCGGAGCAGTCCCAGCCTTACAATAGCTGTTCCCTCGGTTTCTTATAGAATTTAAACGTAAAGCCATCCAACCCTGGGATTAGCCTTTTTTTTAAGTTTATTCAATATTCTGTTTATCCTTCTGTGGCCAGGACAGGCTGTGCTTCTTTCAGGTGTGCCCCATGGATCCCCAGTATCCTGCATCTCCACAAGACTTAAGTGAGGGCCAGAATACCCCAACAGATTCCCCTCAAAGCACAAATCCAGTCTTTGGCCTCCGGATTCGGGTTGAGGCAATGCGGTGGCAGGCAGGCTTCATAGACCCCTGTCCTGCCCTCATTTTCACCATTTTTCTCCCATCCCCATGCTGGGGTGTGCTCATCAACATGCACGTGTGGAGGCACACAGATGCTGCGGAGTCCTGCAGCACCTCCCGTCTTCTGACACGCCTGTCCCTCACTACCACCAGGCCCTCCACCTGGTGTCAGTGATTTGGCGGAACACACAGTCCTCTCTCCCCAGGAGAGGAGAGCAGTTTTTGATGCTCAGTCCTCTCCTTCCTTGGCCAACTCCTGGCAACCCATGCTCATTTCCAAACACAGGTTGCCAGCATGTAGTGAGTGTGGTATCTAGCACATCAACAATCAGCCTACTCGGCCTGCTGGCATTTTCCAGTCTTAGATCCCTAATGACTTCTATAATTGCAGCGTCTAAGTCTGATAATTCTTCTGTTTCAGAAGGTATTAGGAGCCCCTGAAAATAGGTCCAATGCATTCTTTAAGTGCTGAGTGCCTGCGTGGGGCATATAGTGACCTACAGTGCTTGGCAAATGTCTCCATAATCTTTTCTGGGTGGGAGACCAACTGCCCCCCACCCCGCCTGCCTCTCCTGTAATTGTAATACAGCTCTACTTGTCATTTGGTTACAGATCTACTGTGCCAGGAGGAATTGCCCTGTTCCCCACCTCTTATAATTTTGTCTAGCATGTCGAGCTGTCGCTCAATTTTCTGCTCGATCTATGTTTAGAGATGCAGTTTACATTCCTTGATGTGAAGGAGCAGTGTATCGTGTAATGTGATTTTGTAAAGAGCCTCCGCATCAAACAATTCAAGTTCCATTTTTTTTGTTTTTTTACAGTTACCTATTTTCCCCTGGAGTCCTCTGCCCTGCATCTGATGCCCTCCCAAAGCACGGGTATGAGACCCCTCCCTTGACCCCACGACTTACCCTTCATGGCAGGGGGTGGAGCGACCGACCCACCAGACCGGATTTAGTGTTCAGGAGGTGCCTTCCCGGGCTGCTGCGGAGGGGACCATTGTCATCCTCACAGGGACTCTCCATGTTCTGCTGTACTTTCCCTGAGGTTGCGGCGTGCAGTGGCACTAGCGGTGGCCTTGTATGCACTCGTCACGCACCCCGTAAACGCCTGTCTCAACTCTCACCACAGCCTCCAGTGCTGACGTGCCACCTCAGCCTCCGCTGGGTGGCAGGCAATCCTTCAAACCCTGCAGTCACCCCTCCCGGAGGAAGGAGAGCAGTCCTGGGGATGCTCGATCCTTCTCGCCCTACTGCTCCGGTGCCCCATGTCCGTTCCGAACATGGGTCGCCAGCGTGACGCAGTAAGGCATCCAGCGCCTAGCCCTCAGCGCCACCAGGCCGCTCAAGTTCCAGTTTTAATCTGAGAACCATGTTTCTTTTTTCTTAGTGGAGGCATATTGAATAAGTTCCTTAATCAATACTGCTTTAACCTATCCCAGTAGTCACCGATGAGTGGGTCTTCCACTCAGTTTTGGTCTGCAGCATCTCTATGAACTCTGATTTGTTCAGGAGAGATTTTTAAGCCTCAGGTTGAATTTTTGTTAGGAGGAATGATGTTCAATTCTACAGACAAGGGAGTGTGATCAGAGAGTGTTATGGCTGCAGTTCTGGCTTCCTATGCAGTACAGAGCCATTCTTGCTGACACAAAAATCTTATCAGGAGTGGAAGCGCTGAGGAGTAAAAAGTGAAATCCCTATTTCTTGTGAGTAATACCCTTCAAAATTCCTCTAACCCCAGTTCCAATGATAGTTTTCACAAAGTCAGGCTGCTTCAATCCTGAGGCGCCCTGTTGCAGGCCTGTAATTTCTATTCTTGCTGTTGATAACAGTATTAAAGCCCCTCACTAACTCTCCACCAGAGGTATAGCCTCCTATCCTCTGGGGAAACTACAGATAGAACTTCTTTTAAAGAATGATGCCCTCTCTTGCTCCAAGTTTGGGACATAAACATTAACACAGCTATAGTGGTGTTCCTGTATGAGCCTTCTAAACAAATGTATTGGCCACTGCTGTCCTCTGTGACTCGCCAATCCTTAGTGGACTACCCTTTTCCAGAACTCCCAATTCTCCATGTGTTTGAGGATGTTAGCATATGTGGAGGCACAGCATTCCCTGTCAGGCCTGTACTCACTTCTTATGCTGAGCTGACATCAGATGTGTTTCTTGGAGTAATACAATCGAGAGCTTACATAGAAACATAGAATTTGCCAGCAGATAATGAGAGCTTGGCCCACCTAGTCTGCCCATTTTTCCTGCCCTGCAATATCGCTGCAGATTCTATTTGATCTCTGGTCTAATATCCCTCCTTATCTCATGCATTCTTGAACCCCACCACTGTTTTCATCCCCACCACCCCACTGAAAGGCTCTTCAGGAATAGGAATCCACCACTCTTTCTGTGAAGAAGTAATTCCTCACATCTCTCCTGAATTATTTCCCCTTCAGCTTCATATAATGCACCCTTGTTATTGAGCACCTTTTTTCTCCAAAATACTTCCCTCTGTACCTTACTGACCCCCTTTTTAGGTATTTAAGGTCTCTGTCATATCCCATATCCCCCTTCAACTCTCTCTCTTCTAATGTATACATATTCAGTTCCTTAACCTCATAGGGCTTCTGATGCAGGCCTGCACCATTTTCAATCAATCAATCAAAATCTTTATCCAGGCGGGCACCATTGAGCAAGGCTCATTTGCAAGGTGCACCTGGTCATGAATACATCAAAGTACAGTACAGAAGCAGGTAACAAAAATCAATAATATACAAGGAAGAAAAAGTATATACAGTGTATACAGTACAGTACAAGGTTGAAATAAATTAAAAACACAGCATTATTTTACAATTGAAGAAGTCAGCAGATGTACAATCAACCATAGGCATACAAGGGTTATAAGCAGAGATCTTTTGAGTGAGGCAGCCGGCAACTACACATATAGGGAAAAGAGGCCGTGTATGGGGTGGCAGGTTAGAGAGGTAAAGAAGTGGAGGATATATTACCGATGACTGGGGAAAATTGAGCTAAAACCACAGAAAGTGACGATGGCTGCCGTGTACTTGTTTATTATGATAATGACGGAGGAGGGTAGATAATTGGGACACTACTATGGATGGGGTGGGACTTTAGCCAGGCTGGAGTGGACAGGAAGGGTGGGTACAGCAGGAAGAGTGGAGGAAGAGGAAAGAGTGAGAGCCAGGGGGAGAAACATGGCGAGTGTCAGGATGGAAAGGGAGTTGCGAATTAGTGGGCTAGCAGTGAGGAAAACATTTGCAAGGTGCTTTCATGTAGCGACCATAGAGTGCCTTGAAGATATTCAGGCTAACAGGGCAGCTCAGCTTCAAGGTCCTTTGTAAACCGTTCACAATGTGGTAAAGAGAAGCTTAGAGCAGCTTTGCGAAACGAGTTTGACCCTTGCAACTTGGAGACGGTGGGAATAGCTCCTTAGGCGTGGGTGCCTAACACACTCCGGAGGTACAATCTGAGTCATATTAGGGGAGCTTATTGGTCACCGCTCTGAAGGCCCGTGAGGCGTGGCATTTCTATTCCTTCTATAGTGAAGGGAAGTCCAGCTTAACGATGAGTACAGGGAGCAGTGGTGTGTGCCTCCACTCTGTCTGTGCCCTTTCAGAAATGTGGTCTCTAGAACTGGACAAAGTATTCTATGTGAGTCTTACCAGTGATCCATATAGAGGCAACACCATCTCCTCTTTCAGCTGATCATACCCTCCCTTGCACCCCAGCATCTCACTAGCCCTCCTAGCTGCCTTATTCCACTGCCTGGTCACTTTAGGCCATCCAATATGATTACCCAGGTCTCTTTTCTGTTTGATGGTTGTCGATACCACCTCACCCATTTTGTACTCCACCCCGGTTTCAGTGCCCCAGGTGCATTATTTTGCAATTATTGACATGGAAACCCAGCTGCTACATTCTTGGCAACTCCTCAAGGTTTTCTCAGGTCATTGCTTATCCTTTCCACCCCTACCCCCCAAGTGTTCACCCTATCACAGATTTTAGTGTAACATAGGGGTCCCCACCCTGCCTTTTTACTAAAACGACTGGTGGCATGCTGTTGGCATTTGGCAGCAATACCTGGTGGGGGATCTGGGTTCATGGAAGGATGAGGTTACCTGGCACAAGGACCTAGGTTTGGCTACTCTGCACAGGGGCACCCAAGTAAATCCAACTACAGGAAGCAATAATTGTAATGTCCAGAACCAGGATTGGGATTTTCAGTGTGGCTTTATTTATTAACTAACTGAACATAAACAAAAGCATTGCATGGTCCCCAAAGGGCTACGTTACTGTATGTGCAGATTAGAGGTTAACACAGCGGTCCATTTGAGGAATGAACACATTACTACAGTTGTCTGGCTTTGGACCCACCAGGCACTCAGCCCGGACTTTGCATGGCGCATTGGATACATAGTCGACTGGCCCGGCCCCTGCCGCCACTTGACTGACGGTCCACTTGAAGAATGAACCCAAACTTTACTTGGAAAGACATCCCATCAAACAAAGAGACTCCCAAACTGTGGCTCCCCACACCACTTAGAGTCTGACGACTCCTAGAGATTAGTTTTCATACTTCCAATCGAACTCCCATCAAACAAGGAGACTCCCATCCAACAAGGAGTAATTTTCCCATCCTGTGGCTCCCACACCACTTAGAGTCTGCGACTCCTAGAGATTTTCAAGTTGCGACCCATGCCTGGGTACCCACCCCATCAGCGCCAAGTGCATGAGGCGAGTAGCAAAACACAGAGGAAATCCGTAGAGGTGGACCTGGTTACTAAAGATGGGGTTTTCCACCTCCAGCTCCCACAGCCCATACCCGGCCATTTCTCTGGATACACACAGAAAACTTTAGGACTTTAAAATGTAGATTGAACGGTGGATGACCTGAAGCACCCCCTCTACAGTGAACTTTAAATCCATTTAAAACTTTAAACTGTTTGACTGCTCCATTTGTTCGTCCCAGTAAACATAGTCCTCCCAAATAGCAGTCCACATTTATTTCCCAACTGAAGAAAACAATATGTTTGCCCCTTCAAATGGAACCAAACACTCACCCATTCGTTGCAGGTGCCCCACAGGCTAAGCATTGTAACCTTTGCTGTTATACAAAAACAGACTAAATTAAATCAGGCAGCTTCCTTCCATGGTGGGAGAAGGGATTGCCCTGAACCCACAGAGAACTTTTTCTCCCCCAGAGGAGGGGGGCACTGAGACCGGGAGCGGTCTCCACCACTTTAAAAAGGCAAACACAGGAACACTTCCTTTTTCTTAGTGAGAGATCAAACAGCAGACTGATCGTCCTACTTGTAAGGACAAACGGAAGACTGACTTTGAATTTCCCAAAGTTCTAAACTCACTCCCTGAGCTGTAGATTCCAAAGTGGCTCATGCAGCTGCGACAGTTCTATAGTGATGTCATCTCTCGTCTCAGCTGTGACTGAGGACAGAGGAGACAGTGTGAAACCCATTTAACTGGAGTTTCACAAGCTGCCTTCCCTGCCTACCACTAGGTCTTACTGGGATTCTAGTAACCCCGGGTAACAAAGGGGTTACACTTGCCCTGACCAGGAAAATGACTGTCCCAGTCATTATGCACTCGACCTTAGGCCATCCCACCCTATGTGCTACCCTGCGGAGGGGTGATCAGGCCCCTCCTACCATGTGCAAGCACAGGTAGGCAACACCTAAGGGCCTAGAGGCCTATAGCTGACACATCAGCCGCTACTCTATCCACTTACTATGGACACCTAGTGGCTCTGGTAGAACCATCCAGAGCATAACCCTGATAGATCAGCACTGCAGTCCCTATGGCCACTGAGGACCACAGCCTGTCTATCCCCCTAACCCTCTAGGGAAAACCTATCTGCCTCTTAACATAACATCCCAAACAAAACAAAACCCAGGGACCTCCCGACCTTGGGCAGCCTGCAACTACAACCATTAGCAATAATAACACAGTACATTTATATTCTACACCATAAGCATTGATGAGGAACTCCGATGAGCCCCTCCTCCTCTTCTTGTCTTCTCTTCTGTCTTCCAGGAACACCTGTAAGAAAAGACAAAAAAAAAAACACATCCTAATCTGCATGTACAGTCTATCTAAACAACAACCCTTACCATACAGAAAACAAAACACTGAACAATCCCCCAAAATTTTTTTTTTTTTTTTTTGAAAAGGTAGAAAAACAGTATTTACATTAAAGTACAGTAATGACATTGGTAACAATACACCTTTGGGGGTGGAGTGCCCCAAAGTCCCAACTAGTGACCACAAGGCCCAGGGCCAGTCCATTAAAGAGTCTCTCCTGGGCGGAGCCCGTGAAACATAGTCCTTTAAGGCCATAACCCGAAGGGAGAGTCTTTGTGGACAGTTCACACATTTTGAAGTCTGTAGTGTAGGGTGTGTACTGCAATGTCATAAAGATAGAAAAAGTTTTTTGGGACTTACCAGCCTCTTGAAGTATAAGACTAGGCACCGACCTGCACCGCAGCCAAAGACTTTCCCTGGCAGCATTTCTTCTGATACAGCTGGACGGACATCTTCCGGAAACACAGGAGGGCACATCTGGAAACAGCTGGCTGATGTCATCTCTGGAGAAGGAACCTTAGAACAGGAACAAAAAGAAAAACAGCTGGTCCAACGTCATCCGATTACAGGCGATGAACAGGAAAACAGCTGGGCTGGTGTCCTCTCTGGATCTGAAGTCATCTGGTGGGCCAGTAGATGGTTGCTGAACAAGACAGTACAATGTAGACTGATGAATGTGGAGCACTTGAGTCCTTGGTTATTCATATTGGCAGATCAATAAGGGCACTTCACAGTCTAGATGTGGCAGTATTGACTATCACTGCTCAGCTCTCCATTTTGTAGAGCACGGGCTTAATTACTGGGAGGTCCTTGCACTGAGGCCAATAGTAGAGGGGTCAGGGCTTGAATTATTACTACATCTGGACGCACATAATTCACACAGTGGGAGACTTCACGTCCCTCTCCGTCCACTATTCTCACTCTGTCCATAAACAGTGTCCTGCCTCTCTTCCACTGTGTATACTTTTCATGGAACAGTCTATTCTTTACATGCTGGTTAGCCCCAGGATGCACATGTTTCATTGCTTCATCCCAGATCCAGGATTTCCTGCAGTTCTCAGTCTCCTCCCAGACTCTCCGAGGAAAGGTAGGAAAGGTCATACCAAAGATTTCATTGGCCTTTCTACGAACCAGTCTCTCCTCTTTACTTGCTTTGGTCAATCTGAGACTGCTGGCCTGGCTTGGGGTGGCCAGTCCTGGTTCTGCCAGCTTTGCATCCTCAATGAAATTAAAAGCGGATCCTGACTTCTTCTTCTTGTAAAGCCAGGGCAGTGGCATCACCACCTTCTTGAACACATTCCTCCGAGGCAAAATCTTGAGGCTGTGTACCCATTCCTTTCTCACAAGGCCACATAGGTTCCCCTCATCTTCAACTTCACTGAGGATCTGAGCCCAGGAGTGAGCAGTCATTCTCACCCTGAGACTATCCATTCATTGCTAGGAGCGGAGGTCGACACCTCCCATTCAAAGGCCTCCCGCATCTCATCTTCACCTTCGAGACTTGGGCTAGGCCCCCACCCAGGGGTCTGTTGAAGCTTTATCTGAACTTTCCTTCTGAGATACAGCATCCAAAGCTTCAATTTCAGATTCAGTCTCTAATTCTGCACCTCTAACTTTGTGCCACACTCCCTGAGGGACCTTCCTCCACAGGCTCTGCCTGATGCTGTGTGCTGCCAGCTGCATATTCTTGAATTTTGAACATGTGGGAGCCAAACAAATTGGAGGCGCTTTATACAAGCCATATTTTTGTACACATCCAGCACAGTGAGGAATCATGAAGACATCCCTTCCAGCACTCAAGCACATCTGGCATACACGCACTGGATAATTAGAATTGCCACATCAGGAGGGAGTTGCCCTCTATAGCACCATTTTTCAATATCTCTCAGTCTATTTACTGCTGCTGTTACTGCAACCCGGCATGATCCGGTAACGAGCTGGTCCTGAGGCCATAACTGCAGAAAAACAAACAAAATTCACTGTAACTGAAAGTCCCACTTTAAATGAACACACTCTGTAGCTTTAAAATGGCTCCTCTGCTGCTGTGTTTTACTTTACTACCCCACCCTGTAATGGCGGCAGCACTCCTGTGCATCAACATTCAGACTCTGGGTCAAGCCATATGTGCACCGATTTACATCAGCTACTGATAACTTTTACTCAAACTGCACAACTTGCTCTGTTCTGGCTGTTCACACATTTACAGGATTTTCCTTGGACTTTTCACATGCTGGCAACATTCATTTAATTACAGTCCCTTAAAACTTCAGGTTTCAGCACAGGATTGCCTGCTTCTACTAGTGTTGCACTTTTACAACCCACAGTCTCTCTCTGGCAGCAAACTTTACTGAGGCTACTTTCATTGCTATGCACACATTTAATGGCTTTACAGACTTGCACTTGCCAGCAGGACATCACACAATCGCTACTTGCAAAGCGACTATACAGCTGCACACACATTTTATATGGCATTACTGAAAATCACTGTTTGAGCAGTTTTTTAATTGTTTACTCACTGTTATTGTAGCAAATTGCTGCGTTGGTAAACGCCTGCAACCAGATTTTGAAGGCCTCAGAATGCAAACGGGCGGCAGTCTCCTGCGATCGTCATTTTAACCACACAGTTCACTGATCCCACGATCAATTTGCGGTTGAGCCCGATTTTAAACTAAAAGTCACTTTTTGAACTGTTTCACAGCGCTTTGAATCCTCGTGATGCTCCTCCACTGCCAGTACATGCACTACTCTCTGTCTCCTCTCGAATGCTGAGGCAGTCTCAGAAGAGCTGGCTGAGGGGCGGACTAATGGCAAACTGACCAACCACACCGACGCCATGCAACAGAGCCTCTTCTTCCTCGCGAGGGCTCCTCTCCTCACGGCGATCGTTGAGCAGTCAAATTTAAACTGTAAAATGCACACATTTTTTTTTTTTCAACTGACTCCGACGGGAGCCCATTTCAACCATGTAACATTGCCATTAACTCTGCAGTCTCTTACTTTACACAGAAAGCATTTCCAACGTCCAGGGCATATTTTCTCTGTTGCTACCCCTAGTTTTCCATACTTTCCTTCACAGAAATTCATTTTAAAACTGACAAAAACGCTGTAAACTTTTTGATGATGCAGGACAAGGGCACACTCTTTGGCTTTACAGCTCCTTGGTAAACAGTTGGCATTTTTAAACAGCAGCACAAGATTCACAGCACACAGCAACACACTAGGAAATTGCTTCAGCTTTTTGGGCTGCCCACTGCCAGATAGCCAAAACGCTAGCCTACTTGCCCAAGCACCTTCCTTCCCGAACAAATCCCAGCAGTGCCTCCATTTTTGTAACATAGGGTCCCCACCCTGCCTTTTTACTAAAACGACAGGTGGCATGCTGTTGGCATTTGGCAGCAATACCTGGTGGGGACCTGGGTTGGGAAGGATGAGGTTACCTGGCACAAAGGACCTAGGTTTGGCTATCTGCACAGGGGCACCTAAGTAAATCCAACTACAGGAAGCAATAACTGTAATGTCCAGAACCAGGATTGGGATTTTTCAGTGTGGCTTTATTTATTAACTAACTGAACATAAACAAAGCATTGCATGGTCCCCAAAGGGCTACGTTACTGTATGTGCAGATTAGAGGTTAACACAGCGGTCCATTTGAGGAATGAACACATTACTACAGTTGTCTGGCTTTGGACCCACCAGGCACTCAGCCCGGACTTTGCATGCGCATTGATACATAGCCCGACTGGCCCGCTCCTGCCGCCACTTGACTGACGGTCCACTTGAAGAATGAACCCAAACTTTACTTGGAAAGACATCCCATCAAACAAAGAGACTCCCAAACTGTGGCTCCCCACACCACTTAGAGTCTGCGACTCCTAGAGAGATTTGTTTTGCATTACTTCCAGTCGAACTCCCATCAAACAAGGAGACTCCCATCCAACAAGGAGTAATTTTCCCATCCTGTGGCTCCCCACACCACTTAGAGTCTGGGCGAATCCTAGAGAGATTTTCAGGTTGACACTACGTCAGGTACCCACCCCATCACTGACCAAGTGCATGAGGCGAGTAGCAAAACACAGAGGAAATCCAGAGGTGGACCTGGTTACTAAAGATGGGGGTTTTCCCACCTCCAGCTCCCATAGCCTGCACCCGCCATTTCTCTGGATACACACAGAAAACTTTAGGACTTTAAAATGTAGATTGAACGGTGGATGACCTGAAGCACCCCTCCACAGCGAACTTTAAATCCATTTAAAACTTTAAACTGTTTGACTGCTCCATTTGTTCGTCCCAGTAAACATGGTCCTCCCAAATAGCAGTCCACATTTATTTCCCAACTGAAGAAAACAATATGTTTGCCCCTTCAAATGGAGCCAAACACTCACCCATTCGTTGCAGGTGCCCACAGGCAAGTACTGTAACCTTTGCTGTTATACAAAACAGACTAAATTAAATCAGGCAGCTTCCTTCCATGGTGGGAGAAGGGATTGCCCCTGGAACCCACAGAGAACTTTTTCCTCCTCCAGAGGGGGGGCACTGAGACCGGGGAGCGGTCTCCACCACTTTAAAAAAGGTAAACACAGGAACACTTCCTTTTCTTAGTGAGAGATCAAACAGCAGACTGATGCTTCCTACTTGCTTAAGGACAAACGGAAGACTGACTTTGAATTTCCCAAAGTTCTAAACTCACTCCTGAGCTGTAGATTCCAAAGTGGCTCATGCAGCTGCGACAGTTCTATAGTGATGTCATCTCTCAAGTCTCAGCTGTGACTGAGGACAGAGTGAGACAGTGTGAAACCCATTTAACTGGGTTTCATAAGCTGCCTTCCCTGCCTACCACTAGGTCTTACTGGGATTCTAGTAACCCTAGTAACAAAGGGTTACATTAGTGTCATCCACAAAGAGGCAGACTTTTCTTCCAGCTAATCTGCAATGTTCCTTATAAAGACATTGTTTATTTATTTATTTATTAGAATTTTGGTAACGGGTAAGTTCACTGAGACCATGCAGTCCCTTTTTCAGTGAGGACCCGGTGTCAATGGTGAACACAGTACAATAAATAACTACAATAATAATATACAGGATAAAGAGAGATTTAACAATGTTGCAAATATTTTTACAGTGGAAAGCTAGGTAAGTAACTTAAAACAGATCAGGCATTAAGCATATGTAAATAAACAGGATAACTAATATTATACAATATATACATAGCAGGAACACGAGAGCAGGTGGATTACAGGATACATCTATCAGAGTAACATAGAATAGGCATTAACAATGCTGTAAGGGTTATTTAAAAGCAATTATGGGGGTTAGTAGGAAAGAGGTGCACTCTTTTTGAAGGAGGGTAGGTGAGGCAGGAGAGTAGTTAGTGGGAGGGAATTCCAAGCAGAGGAAGCTGAGAAAGCGAATGAGCGCTTACCCGATAGGCGTTGTGTCTTCTGGATTGCTAATATGGGTAAGGAGGTAGATTTAAGCGTCGTGAAGTGTGGTGTTTCTTTTTGAATCTAACTTTAGGCAAGGGGATTAAAGAACTTGGTAAGTTTGAATACAAGGCATAATGTGTGAAACTGTAACCTTGAGTCATAAGTAGGCCATTGAAGAGAACACAGGGCCTCACAGTGGTGTTTCCTGGAGTCGCTCAAGGGCAAAATGTCCAATCCTATGATAGAGTTGACGAACCTGTGCAAGGGAAGAGGATTGGGCGGAGAGTAGTAGAGGGCACCATAGAACAAAATAGGAGAAGGGATGTTGACGCAATCTTTACAGCGTATGCTGGATAAAAAGAGGGCGGAGGCGTATAATAACCCGAGCTTGGTTTACCATTTTGGTAAGCTGAGTTGCATGAAGCTCCATTGAGAAGGAGGCATCTAAGTGAACCCCAAGGTATTTAAAAGTACTACCCACCTCTGTAGGATCTCCTGACTGTGTACTGATCTGGAGCTGTTTGGTAAGTTTGGGGATGGGTTATGGAAAAGCATAGCTTTTGTTTTTCGTATTTAGAATTAGGTGATTGTCAGAGAACTAGGTCTTGAGCGAGTGAAATCAGAGTTAAGGCTTTGGTTAAGCTAGTCTATATTGTTAGATGAGCGGTATAAGATTGCATCATTAGCATATAATTGCACGAATGCACCACCACAGAAGTTGGGGAGCTCGTTGATAAAAGCGAGAATAGTATCGGGCCAAGAATAGAACCTTGGGGTACTCCGTGTGAGATAGGCCTTGAAGAGGAGAGTGAACCAGACCATTTTACCCTTTGTGATCTTCCAGTGAGGTAGTCATGGAACCATGTGAGTGCTAAGCGATCTAGACCTAATTGATGCAATTTACCAAGGAGAAGGTGGTGGTTGACTAGATCGAAGGCCTTAGTCAAGTTGACAAATACTCCACCAGTTAGAAGACCAGCATCACTTGCATTAAGAATGTCAGTCAAGACTTTGACAAGGGCTGTGGTAGTACTATGGCCTTCCTGAAGCCATGCTGGCAGTCTGTGAGAAGATGATGTAAGTCTAGGTAGGATTGTAGCTGAATGTGCAGGATCCACTCCAGGATCTTAGCCAGTGGGCAGAGAATTGAAATAGGCCTATAATTTTCCATAGCGTGGGTTTCCATATGAGAGGGGACCACAACAACCACTTTCAAAGACTTGGCACTTCACCAGAGAGGATGGATCTATTTAGAAGATCACAGACAGGTGCGTGAGTGCTGCTACCCCTAGTTTGAGAAACCTGGTTCTAATGTGTCCTGGCCAAGGGAGCCTTTGACTTGAGATTTGATAACAGTCTGAGGACTTCTCTTCTAGTGCCTAAGAGGACTAGTGCCAGCATGTATCCCTGAGGCACCCCGCTGGTCATCCTCCCTTCACTGGAGACTTGCAGTCATAATTCTTGTAGCATACTACTCTGTTTTCCTGGACTCCCAAACCTACAGCATTTTATGTGATAACATTCAAATCATTTAACAGCCATTTGGAAGCCTTAAAGGTTATCCCCATCCCAAGGGCAGTGTAATCACTTTGTAACTGCTCTTGTTTAACAATGATCAGACAACAGTGAAAGAGCAGAATGAAGAATTGTACCCAAAAATGGGGTTTTTTTGTTTGTTTTTGTGTGTGTGTGTTATTTGTTTATGCTGCCCAAGCTCCTGGTCGACCACCTTTGGGCTGCCTAGGCCTGCTGCCAACCCCCATCACCATCCCACTGCCCCTCATCATTGCCGCGGGTCTGCTGACCTGACGCACCTTTCTGGGGCTCATGGGGAGGAGGACCCGGGAGAGAGACAAGCCTGAAGGCTTCCTTCTGTGCCGGGCACGCAGTGTGGGTTCATCTCAGACACTTCCGGCTTCATGGCAAGCAGGGACAGGCCGCCATTATCCAGTCAACTGGGCAGCTGCATTTTCCCTTTTCTTCCCTGCCCAGCCTTCCACCCATGTAGCAGTCCAACTGCAGCGATGTCCGGGGGGTTGGCGGCATGTTGAGGCTTCATGCCGCCGTGAGCGCTCCTCAAGACCCACCACAGGCGCGATCCAGGACAGTCCCGTCCCCCAGGAGAGAAGCATCTGTAGGACATTCAGAAATCCTTCCACCAGACTCCGCCTCCTGGCACTCAGGGTGCGTAACCTGGCCGCCAGCATGCCGAGCAAACACCCATCATTTGGTGCCATGGAGCCAGCAACCCAAAACTGTTTTAACAGAACAACATAAACATGATCAAGTTGAAATGGCTCAAAGAGCAGCTGACAGATGGAACTGTGCTGTGTACAAGCTTACAGATCTGTAATAGTGTTGGACTGGCTCACCTAGATATCTGGAAATTTCTAGGTCGGCCCCTCACTTGGGCTGTTAACCCAACTTTCAAATTCTGAAAATCCTTACATTTATCAACCATTTTATATTTAAATGGGGTGGTCCAACCACTGCAGGAAAACATTGAGTGCAAAACAAGAGCCTTTGTACCAGCTTGAAGTGTAAAGTTGATATGACTACGACCCCCAGCCCCCTTTATTTTTTTCTGGGTGGGCCCTCTCCACTAGTCTGACCCTGATCTGTAACCTTTGGTGGTTACCTGTGCAACCCAGTGAACACAGCAGCTATGTACACACTGCAGTAACGATTTTCAAACTATCCTAAAAGCAGTTTGAAACTCACCACGTCGCCTGGCCCACACTGGTAGTCACCGTGTTGTTTTATCAGAACGTTCCATGGCTGCATTGTAGCACGGTTTTCGCTCAGTCGATGTGTTCACCCATCCACACCACAGGGTAAAACATTTTGGTTTGAAACCGTGTTAAAACCAGTTTTAAGCCAGGTCCCTTGCAGGGTTTGAGCACGGATTTTAAACACAGTTTCAGACCATGTTAGGTGCAGATGCAAACCATGTTTCAACGTTTTAAAATGTTTTAAACCACTTAAAACAATTTAAAATGTATAGTGTACAAGGCCAGCTATGCTTATCTTCAACCTGAAGCTGGTTTGCTGTAAAAAGCCACCTGGTCCAACCACTGCAGGAAAACATAAAGTGCAAAACAAGAGCCTTTGTACCAGCTTGAAGTGTAAAGTTGATATGAATACGACCCCTAGCCCCTGATCTGTAACCTTTGGTGGCTTACTATGCAACCCAGTGAACTCAGATATGCTTCTCTGCAACCTGAAGCTGGTTTGCTGTAAAAAAGCCACCTGATTTGTTCTAATCTACAGGACTCAATTCAACTGCACCCCTCCCTCCATCAACTATATAGAGGAAGTCAAACTGTGATGTTCCGGAACTGGGACCCCAGTGTGACCACTCCAAAAATACTATGAGGCCTCAAGATACCACCAGCTAGTAGTTCCGCCCACCATCTCAGTGTAGTTAGCCAAACAGATCCTGCCGTATGGTCGTACTAAACAGAAATTTGAAAGGTGAGTTGAATCACCTCACCTCTGCCCAATTCAAGCAATCCCTGGAATTCACTGGTGCCCTCTTCCTCACCTTACCCCAATCCTTGCATTGATGGGGCTGCTCTTCCTGACCCTGCCCAATCCAGGCAGTTCCTGGCATCCAGTGGTACTCTACTCTCTCACCTTGTGCCAGTCCAAGCAGTCCCTTGCCTCCACTGGTACTCTTCTCTTCACCTTGTGTCAGTCCAAGTAGTCCCTTGCATCCAGTAGCACCTCTTCCTTTAACCTTACCCTAATCCAAGCCAAACAGTCCCTGGCATCCAGTGGTGCCCCACCCCCACCCAGGGCCTATCCAAGCAATGGCATCCTTTTCCTCAGTCTGCCCCAATCCAAGCATTTAGTAGCTCCTCTTTACCCAACTCCAAGCCAAACAGCCAGTATACACATGACATTTTATCGCCATTTGTGACACTACAGCAGGGCATGGGAGATATGAATATTATTATATTTCCATACATAAGGGCAGCACAGAGGAAGGGACAAAACTGTGTCATCTCGTGGGTTTTGCAGCACGATCTTGGTGAGCGGTGCGACATTAGAAATGTCAGCTAGAGGAGAGCTGGACGCTGTTTTACGAGTATTAAGGCAAAAAAAAAAATACTGTGGTGCATATTGTGATGGCAGGGGATCTTGCTACTGAGATTGGGGCTTCAGTTCTGCCAGTAGCTCTCCTTTAATTTATTTATTTACATTTATTTTAAAAGTTTTACCAGGAAAGGCATACTGAGCTAAAAAACAGCCACGTACAATATTTGGATCTGTGGCACTAAGTAGTGTAAGTACATTGATAATAGAGCTTTAAGTGTGACAAAAAATCCTCTGGGCTGGTCTCAACAGGAGGAAGGAAAGGGAGAAGATAGGGGAAGGAGGTGCAGGCTTAGAGGAGAGGCAGCTATCATCCTCTGGAGGAAAACGCTACTGAGGGCAGTGACAAGAGGAAGCACACCAGCACGAGACTGGTTTTGTGGCCTATATTGATGAGAGGGTAGGGGTGGATAAAGGCAGGGAGAAACCAAGGATACAGGAGCATAAAGAGGAGTGTGGTAGGAAAGGGAGGACAGTGGGGCAGGTGGGAGAAAGAGCAACTTACTTAAGAGGAGGGAGTTTAGATGTGGAGTGGGGTTTGTGATGAGGGAGTGGGGAAAGTAATAGGGAATTAAGGTTAAGTGGATGGGAACAGGAGGAATTAGGTGTGGGGAGTTAGGAGGATACAAGTAGTGGAGTTAGTTGCAGTTACAGGTGTGGAAGGAAGGCTAAACAGTAGGGAGGATAGGGAGAGAGGGGCTGGAGGTAGAAGTGAATAGGAAGGAAGGGAGGTCCAGAGCTTAGGGAGTCAGGAGAAAGCAGCCTGGCTGGCTGAGGAGATCCTGAGTGGGGAGTGCAAGGGAGCGAAGCAGGAACTGCGGAGGGCATAGGAGTTTGGGGGCTGGAAGAAGGCAGAGGAAAGGTAGGAAGGGAGGGAACCAAACCAGTATTTGACAGTGAAAGAGGAGCAGTGTGCCAAGCGTCTGGCTTCAAGGGAAGGAAAGGAAAGGAGAGGGACGATAGAAAGTGCAGTGAGGCGCAGGGTGGGCAGTCCAGAGCAAAATGACAGAAGGAATGAAAGAGGGGTCCAGTGTGGAGAGGGTGGATTTAAGGACAACGCTGTAGACTGTATCACCATAGTATAATATGAGGAGAATCTTTTTCTGAACAGTGGCTCTGTGGGCTGGCAGGGGATACATCTGCGATGGCGGTACAGTGCTCCTACGTTACAGTGTAATTTTTTGTGTATGGCATCAGTGTGTCAGACATGTCAAGGTGGTTGTCAAGCCAGACCCCGAGGTACTTGAAGGATAGTACATTCTCAATGGTGGACCCTTCCAGGGTGCAGAAGGGGGGACTACTAATCCTAGAGAGCTTTTGCCTTGTGCCAAAAGTCATAGAGACCATTTTGTGGTGTTAAGCACCAACTGATTTGAGTGGAACCAGAGCTGGATGTTATCAAAGTCCTGCTGAAGACTGGTCATCAAATCAGAAGGGGAGTGGCTGGTGGCAAATAGGACTGTGTTATCAGTGTACATGTGAGTGGGTTTTATGAAATCCAGACTTGTAAGGGGTGAAGAAGAAGGAAGAGTCAAGGAAAGGAGAAAGTTGAGATAGCAGCAAGTGTTCTTGGAGCTTGGCAAGGGCTGGGAGAAGAGAAATAGTGTGATAGTTCCCAGGAATAGAGGGAGGTTAAGGAGAGGATAGTAGGATACCTAGAAGAGAATGGTCTCAGGGATATACAGCAACATGGATTTATGGCTGGGAGATCATGCCAGACAAATCAATTGACTTCTGTGACTGGGTCACTAAAACAGTGAACAAGGGCCAAGCAGTGGATATCATGTACTTGGAATTTTGTTCTTTTATAATAGTTAATAAAATGTTGTCCAGTACATGAGGAGTGCTTGTGTTTTGCTTGTTTCAAAACCATTTTGTTCCCCACCACCACTCCTGTAAGCCCCCACCACCCCCACTTGTCGGTGATGTTTTGTACTGTACCAGCACTTTAAATCCTCTGCCAGCCACCGAGCAACTTGTCAAAACAGTCTGCTGTGCCAAGTCTGTCGAGGCGAGTCCTGGTTTGGCCATCACCAGGCTCCTCCTACCAAGTGGGCTCTCCTCTAATGAATGCGTCACACGTCCAGGATCGTGCTCTAAGGATGCCCTTTGTTATTTTAGGCTACAGCACCACCACTCCACAGGGTGCAAGTGTGCCCTAGAGGGCTCTTTGCTGCCTCCAGGTGCTGAAAGAGACATGGGAGAGAGTGCCTGAAGGGCTCTTTTATGCCTCCAGGTGCCGCAGGAAGACATAGAAGAGTGCCCTGAGGCCCTTTATGCCCCCAGGTGCTCTAAGGATGTCCTTTGTGATTTTAGGTTGCAGACAGTGCCACCACTCCACAGGGTGCAAGAGTGCCCTGGAGGGCTCTTTGATGCCTCCAGGTGCTAAAAGGATGCCCTTTGAGATTTTAGTTTGCCTCCACCAGGTGGTGAAAAAGACAAGGAACTTTCATGTCTTCTTGCAGCACCTGGAGGCATCAAAAAGCCCTCAGGGTACTCTTCCTTCTGTGTCTTCTCGCAGCATCATCCCAGAGGCATCAAAGAGCCCTCCAGGGCACTCTTCCATGTCTTCTTGCAGCACGTGGCTAGAGGCATCAAAGAGCCCTCCAGGGCACTGTTGCACCCTGTGGAGTGGTAGCACTGTAACCATCACTAAGGGCATCCTTAAAGCACGTGAGGGCATCAAAGAGCCTACCAGGGCACTCTTCCATGGGTCCTTAACTGAGGCATCTAAGAGCCCTTCAGGGCACTCTTGCACTTGCACACTGTTGAGTGGTGGCACTGCAACCAAAAAGCAGTATTCTAACATGCTTATAAAACTAGCAGGAAAGATCCCTCCAGGGCACTCTCCTATTGATCTTAACACCTGCTCAGGCATTAAATAGCTAATGGCATCCTGGTATCCTCTACAGTGGAGTAATTGTTATGGTAGCATACTCATTCCAAAATGCATCAAATGTACCCCAAAATGCACCAGAAAGCATGAAAAATCCTATAGCTTCTGGAGGCCTAGGCAGCCTCAGATCCCGGCCTTTTATTAGGACCCTGAGCACCCACAGACTTTTTCAAAACCTGGCGAGGGAGAGGCATCACCAGTAGAAAACAAGAAGTTATTATCCTCTGTACAGACAGCTGGTGAGACCACATCTGGAGTACTGCGTGCAGTTCTGGAGACCCAATCTCCGCAAAGACATAGACAGGATGGAAGCTGTCCAGAGGAGGGCAACTAAAATGGTGCAAGGTCTGCACCGGAAGACATATGAAGAGACTTAAGGAGCTTAATATGTATAGCCTCGAGGAAAGGAGGAGAGGGGGACATGATAGAAACTTTCAAGTACCTCAAGGGAAGTAACAAAGTCCAAGGGGTAGCATCTTTCAAAAAGAGGTGTGCAAGAACAAGGGGCACAATTTGAAGATAGAAGGGGGCGGCTCAGAGGGTAATTTAAGGAAGTATTTTTCACAGAGAGGGTTGTGGATGTATGGAACAGCCTTCCAGAGGAGGTTGTGGAGTCAAAACAGTGGTGGAATTCAAGCATGCATGGGACAGTCATAAAAGGCAATTCTAGGGGTGGGGGTAGGAAGAAGTAGGCTGCTGGTTAACTAGGATCTGCAGCTTATCCATCAGGTAGGAACTGGGCAGACTGGGTGGGCCAAGCGGTCCTTATCTGCCGTCAAATTCTATGTTTCTATTATGAATCTGAAACTGATATCAAGACCACTGCAGAAAGTACTGAGGAAGATAACATAAGGTCAGATTTTTCTAAATTGGAGAAAGCCGTGAATAAAGAGACTTCATTACATTACAGTAGATGGTTCTTTAAAAATATCTGGAGAAAGGGTGGATACTGCAGGTTAAGAGTAGTCAGATTGCCCGCTTGTGGTTTGGGTAACTTATAAGACATAATGGAGAACAATATGAAGAGCAGTTCTATGGTCGAGGATGAACACAGTAGAAAAAAATATTTCAGAAGATTTAGAACTTGCCTACAGAACTGTGCAGATTTCAAGACAACTTAATTTTTCTGAGCCCGTGCTGTGACAACCTTCGACCTGGACTCCCAACTCCCCATCACTGCGACACTGGCCAGGTCATACCGGCCCATACTACCAGGGTTTACCCTCCTGGCAGGGTTGGCGGGACCCTCCTTTCCCACCATACAATGGATCCAGTATTTGGACTGGCTTTCCAACCTGTCGGTTGTGGGGTCTGAGGCTAGGTGGCATTCTGCCATCGGCATCAGTTTTTCCTTTGTTCCCCTCATCCCGACCTGTGTAGTGACACCATGATGTGCAAGCATGTCACCATCTTCCACGCCTTCCCCTCCCCATGCTCTGCGCTCCAGACACCCCTCCCCAAGAGAGCAGTCTCTGGGACACCCAATCCTCCTCCCTGGCCGGCACTCCAACTCACAGGCTCATTCCTGAACTCATGTTACCGCACCGGGCTGGCTAAAACACTGAATTAATTAAAGAGTTAGACAAACATTTGACTGAAATGGCAATAAAATTTGAACAGGAGATAAAAGATAGAAAGAAAAGGAAACGTCACTTGATGAATAAGACTATTTGAATTACAAGGTTTACCAGTAGGGAGGGGGCCTGGTCACAGAGCAGAGGCAGATAGATGTCGGGGGAGGTCATCTAATAGAAAACTGAATTCTGCTAATCGCCAGGGAGTAATACAGAACAATCCAGTGACTGTTTAACCTCACCCAAACCCACCACTTCACATAATGTGAATTTTTAGAGAAATACCAGTTGCGATTGCCAGTGGAAGGACCTCAATTTAACAGTTTCCATCAAAGGAGAAAGCTGCCGGCCCAGTGGCGCTGAGGGTTGAGGCGCTGGATGCCACACCGTGCTATACCAGCTATCCGGGTTTGGGAGGCGAGCCGGGTGCTGGGGGTCGGCAGGGGAGGCAGATGGATCGAGCATCCATGGGACAGCTGTCCTCTCCTTGGGAGGGATCCAGGGTCTTCCGGCACAGTAGTGACCAGCGGTGGGGTGGGGGGTACTACATGCGTGGGAACAAGAATGGGGATGGCAGCCCAGGCGTCTCTGAGGCAGTGCCTGCGTGCTGGCGCCATTGCGCGACTGTGCTCAGGGGAAAGCTCTGCAAGAAAAGACCTCCTGGACCACAGGTGAGATGACGGTGGTTCAGGGGAACACCCACATCCCAATCACTGGCCCAGACGCCGCTCTCTCCATTGCCAACCAGTCAGCCATAGGTAAGGCACCTCATACTTAGGAGTTGACCGCTAGGGGAGGACCGGAACCAGCGTCGAGGGGATACCAGGGGTCAGGTCTGCCTGGGATCATTTTGGGGGTGATCCTGGGAGATGCAGGGTTTCAGGCTTGGAGTTGAGGTTATGTCCAGTGGGCACTCCTGAAGGATGCCCAGGGTCCAGGAGTATAAATAGAATAAAAAAAAGAGAGAGCTGGTGCAGGAGCAGGGCACCTACTTGTGACACTGGCGACCGGGTTCAGGAGCGGACCTGGGTTGTCCGGAGGCAGACTGGGGAGAAGGATTGCGCGTCTGATGACTGCTCTCCTTCTCCGGGTGGGGGGAGAGTGATTAGCGGAGGTTGGATGTACCGATTACGCTGACACCCAGTAGTTTGGGGGCGCTGGATGTCATTGACGTCCCGCCCTTGCGTTGGAAAATCGCTGCTGCCAGCTGCCCTAGATGAAGCCCACCTCGGCTTCAGTTAGCTTCTAGGCTGGTCCTCTGACATATCCCATCGTCGGCAGCACTGGGTGTATGGTGCCACAACCCCACCCTGGGGGTAAGCCGGGGTATCGGAGGGTCACGGCCAATCTGGAAGTGGAGGCCAGAGGTCCTTGACCGGGCAGTGGTACCGGCGGCTGGCAGCAGGGGGTAAAGTATAATAAAAAAGAATGAAAGAAAGAAAGAAAGCAAACAGAGGGGATGCAGGGTAGTGGCCAGGCAAGAACAAGTATACCTCGCACATGCAAAGAAATGAAACAGCAGCAACAGTGATTAATTTATCAAGACAGGTGTTGACACCAGAACAGATTAAAGATCTTACTGAGAGGGCTCTTGCAGTAGGTAATTACATATAGGACTGATGCCGGCCGGCAGGACCCCACAAAAAAATTTCTAGCTAGCAGTCCCTGGCGAGGACCGCCCCGTCAAATGACCGGCGTCATACGGCGTCAGTATAAAGGCGGTCCGGATGCCGCCATCCATTTCTTCCGCCCCGTCAGCTAGGTGCAGCTCTCGCGGCATCTCGCTCAGTCCTGTTGCCCGTCGGTTTTCGAAAAGTTTCAGTATTTTGTATTTTATTTTCTATCGTCAGGTGAGCGTTCGGTATATGTCGTCCCCTTGAAAAAATAAGTGCGACACAAATGCGGTAACTGCCTCTAAAGATGGTCCTCCCTCTGCCTTTTCTGTTTAGGCCCGACCAGCAGTGTCCGCACTGCCTTCATTTCAAGCGTGGCCACCCAGAGCGGCGTCACGCAGTCTCTCGAAGCCCATCTCCTCAAGAAGAAGATGTCTGCGATGGAGAAGGAGTTGAAGAAACCCGGCGGCGTCGACCTCCCTGAAGGGCACAAGCGGGGACAAGGAAAGGCACGGAGAAGGCCTCTTCTCTGCGACTCCAGCGGTCGCGGCCAAATAATGTCCTCAGAGATCCGGGCAGCCTCCAAGGCTTTGGAGGACGTCAGCCCGCCCGTTGGGTTTGCGTTCGAACCCGCCAGGTGCCTCCGGGCAAAGAGGCTCCAGCCCCTAGTACCGCCGCAGGCTGCGGCCTACTGTGCGGGCGCCTCCCATAAGCTGGGCGTCGGCTTCTCCGGCGTCCGCCCGAAAAGACTGCCAAGGCGCCCCGACCGCCCAGGGTGCACAGCTGTGTCTCCATCGGACTGAGCCTCTTCTCATCCCTGCCCCATCTCCGACGAGGGACCCCCAGTCAGGCGCCCGGCTTCTCTGGCGCCCGCGGAGACAGCGCCTAAGTCACTGCGTCGGCTCCTCTGGCGTGCGCCGGGCCTCGGAGCCTCCACGAGACCCTGCCCGTCTGCCGTACCAGGTTCCCGCAGCCGCCGCTGCCGCCAGAAGCCCGAGTCCCCTGCCTGACCCGGGGATTTTTCTCCTCCGCCCCGGATGAGGCTCGGGATCCTGGTCTACCATCGTCCTCCTACAGAGCGGATCTGGCCCGACTCCCGGCCCGCCCGGCGCCCGGTTCCGACACCGGCCCCATCGGCCCGGCAGGGATATTCCCCATCCATCGGGCCTCCACCCCACGGGCCTATCACGGTTGATTAGCCCGTGGAGTTCCCGACTGGGCTGTCTGCTCAGCAGCTCCTCCGGTGCCTGGGTATCCGCCATCCTATCCGACTCCGCTTTTCCCAGGTCCACAGTATCCTGCACCGCAGTACCGGCGCCGACTCCTCCAATGCCGCAGTACCACCAGCAGTACCCTGCTCAGTATTCCCGCAGCAGGTTCTGAATACTCTCCTTACGGTTTCCATCCATACAACTATCCCCCACCTCCTCCTCCACCGCCCCGGGCTGCGGTGGATCTCCAGGAGACTCTGGCTTCCTGGTGGGCTGAGGTCAGGCTCAGCTCACCAAGGAAGTTGAGAGCCGTCTTCGGCGACAGGTGCCACCCCGGCTCCTGTGCGAGCCGGCACACTCCCTCTTCGCCTCCGATTCCCGGGCTCTGCCCTTGGGATCCAGAGAGCGAGGACACGCGTTCGAGGATCCTCCTAAAGAACCGTTCCTCCCCTAGGCAGTCAGGAGTCTTACTCTGCTTAATTCTTCTTCTTCTCTCGGACTCCTCGGAGGCCTCTGATGGGTGTTCGAGAAAGGCGGCGAGCCGCTCTCCGTCCAAGCCCGGCGAGGACTCCTCCAAGTCTCCTCCGGAAGATCCTTCCTTCACGGAGTTGCTCAGGAAGATCCAGGAAGTCCATCAGTGGTGTTCCTAGAGCCAGATCCTCAGCGGGTTAAATTTGCCGAACATCTGGACTTGCCCTTACGGCTCCTACTCTAGTGCCACCCTGGATCGAGCCTCATGCCCACCTTGTTTCCACTATTTGGAAACAACCGTCGACTTTAGCCCCACTTCCTTGAAGTCCAACAGGCTATGCCAGGCTCGGAGGGTGTAGACTTTAGGCGCTCACGGCGGTCTGCACCGAAACATTTGGGCTCATCTCCCCGGATAAGGAATCTCGCCTTCTGGATCAGTATGGAAGGAAGATCTATGCTTCTTCCACACTGGGGATTAGGGCCCTAAATTATGTAGCACATATGGGGGATTACCAGAAGGCTGTCCTTACCCAGGCGGAATCTAAGATTGACTCCTTGCCTGACTCCCAAGTCAAGCAGGAGTTTGCCGACCTGGTCCGTTCTGCTCGTTCGGCCAGTCGTCATATTCTGAGGACGACCTACGATGCAGTGGATACGCGGGATGAGCTCTGTTGTTTGCCGTAAGTCTTGGCGTCATGCATGGCTCCGTGTGTCAGGTCTGGTCCCGGAGGTGCAGTCAGCAATTCAAGAAGCACCTTTCAGGGTTCTGTGTTTTTCGGCGGTGATGTCAAGGACATCATCACTGACTTGCAGGAGAAGGGGCTGACCTTAAATCTGTTGATTCAATGTACCGTCCCCATCCCCACAGCGCCGTCCCTTTCACAGAGCGCGAGCCTCCAAAGCGAAACCTCAGGGAAGGGGCCACTAAGCGTCGAGCCCCCACAGCTGCCAGGCTCCTGCCGCCCAAAAAGCAGCGGGTGCCCCAGCTGCGGCGCTGCCTCACACCACCTGACTCCTTCCTCTCCCTGCCTCCGGACGCCCGGAGGAACAGTGGAGGAGATTCTCCCTCCACCTTCAGGTTGGGAGAAGATAACCTCGGATTCATGGGTGCTTCAGATAATTGCAGAGGGGCACTCCATAGAGTTTCTGCAGAAACCTCCACGTCACCCCTCTGAACTCCTCTTACTCAAGGGACCATCTTCCTTTGGTCGGGAAGAAATCTCTGCTCTCCTTGCGAAGCAGGCTATAGAGCCCATCCCCTCACCTCCACGGGACGGGTTGCTATTCCCATTTTTCCTTGTACCAAAGAAGGCAGGAGATCTCAGACCCATTCTCGATCTCAGCTCCCTGAACCTATCGTGGAATACAAGAGGTTCAGGATGCTCTCCATTCAAACCCTCTTGCCCTGCTTGGCCGGGCCAATGGCTTTGTGCACTAGATATGCAGGATGCGTACCTGCACATCCCCATTCGCCCTTCACACTGAAAGTACCTCAGGTTTGCGATCCAGGAGGACCACCACCAATTCCAGGCGCTCCCTTTTGGTCTTTCCTCGGCTCCCAGTCTTCACCAAATGCCTGGCGGTGGTAGTGGCCCCTGCATACTTGGGAGTTCACGTTTTCCCTACCTAGGCGACTGGCTCCTGGCGGCCCCGTCCAGGAGAACTCCTGCATTTCTTCTCCCTCACCCAGCAGGTTTCACTGGCTTGGGTATCACCATCAACCATTCCAAATCTCACTTGGATCCTTCTCAGAGACTCCAGTTCATCGGGGCAATCCTCGATCGACAATCTGCAGGGCCTTCCTGCCTTCGGACAGGGGCCTCCTCCAGTCCCAGATTTCCCTTCTATCGGAATACAGGAGGGTTCAGCGAGGTCAGTGCTCCATCTACTGGGGCTTATGGCGGCTGCCATCCCGGCCAGTTCGCTGCGCCTCCACATGAGAATCTCTCAGTGGACTCTCCGCTCTCAGTGGGATCAACTGGTGAGCGACCTAGATCATCTGGTGCTGATCTCCTCGCCGATGGTAGAGACTTGCAATGGTGGATGGTTCGAGAGAACCTATTCAGGGGTCCCCTTTTCATCCCCGATCAGACTCTGACCACGGACGCTTCAGGCGAAGGTTGGGGACCCCATCTGGGTCCTCACGAACCAGGGCCTATGGTCAAAATTGGAGTTAGTTCTCCACATCAACTTGTGAGCTTGAACAGTGCTGTATGCTCTCCAGGCCCTTCACTAATACATCCTTTCGGTCACCTAGCTATCCAAGCGGACAACATGTGTGTGGTGTGGTACATCAACAAGCAGGGAGGCCCTCCTACCGCTGTGCAGGGAAGCGATGAGGGTTTGGGAATGAGCAGCGCTTCACAACCTTCACCTCACGGCGATCCATGTTCCGGGAGTCGACAATGTCTGGCAGACAGGCTAAGTAAACTATCGGCTCTACCACAGTGGGAACTGGACGAAAAAGTTCTAAAAGCATCTTCCAGATTTGGGGGCTCCTCAGATAGACTTGTTCGCCTCCTCCCAAAGCAAAGCTTCCAACCTTTGCTCGCTCGCTCCAGAGTGAGGCGCTTTCTGGAGCGATGCTGTATCTCTAAGCTGGAAGGACAGATTCGCTATGCTTTCCCCAATTCCTCTGGTCCCTCGTGTGCTGCAGAAACTTGCTTTGGAAGGAGTGAGAATGATTCTGATCGCTCCTTTCTGGCCCAAGCAAATCTGGTTCTCTGTTCTACAACAATACTCAGAGGTTCCTCCTCTTCCTCTTCCTACATCTCCAGGATTGCTGACCCAGGATCAGGGACCCTGGTCCATCCAGGACTCAAGTCCCTTCAACTTCATGCATGGCTCCTGCAGACCTAGCTCAATCTCGCTTTGGCGTTTCTCCTAAGGTGGCCGAGATTCTGGAGGCTAGAAAACCCTCCACTAAGTTCACCTATGCCATGAAATGGAAAAATTTTCCATCTGGGCTGCGTCCAGGAACGTGGAGCCCTTTTCCTGCCCTGTGACCATTCTCCTTGATTACATCGTCATCTTTTCGACTTGGGTCTCAGTCACTCCTCTTTGAAAGTCCATATGGCGGCTATTTCAGCCTACCATGCCCCTTTCAATAAGGCATTTGCCCAACTGGAGGTATCTTAAACTTTTCTCAGAGGGTCCTTCATCTCAGACCCCTGTCCGGACTCCAGCTCCCCGTGGGACTTAAACTTTGTCCTCGAGAAACTTACTCTTCCCCCTTTGAGCCTGCGGCTTCCATGAACTTGAAGTTTTTCGTGGAAGATGCTCTTCTTGGTGGCCATTACTTCCACTCTTAAAATTTCCGACTTCAGGCCTGATGTGCAAAATCCCTTATCTGATTTTTCACAAAGAGCAGAGTAAGCTCTTCAGCGAATCCTAAGTTCCTCCGAAGGTGGTAGCGGAATCTACCTTAAATCAGTCTATTGAATTACCTGCCTTTTTCACGCAGTACTCCAACCAAGGAGAATACTTGCTCCACACCATGGATGTTCACAGGATTCTGAGATACTACACAGATAGGACGAAGGATCTCAGAAAGACTGATCAGTTGTTCATCTCTTTGCTCACAAATGAGAAGGCAGTGCTGTTTCTAAGCAATGCCTATCAAAATGGTTGGCCCATTGCATCACTTTCTGTTATGACAAGTACAACAAGACCCTACCGGGTCAAGTCAGAGGTCACTCCACTCGTGGAGTAGCAGCTTCAAGGCTTGTTTCAGAAGCGTGTCTGCGGCAGACATCTGTGCTGCCGCCATGGACTTCCGTCCATACCTTTACTAAACATTACAGTTTGGACACTGCCTCTTGCCGTGAGAGCAGGCTTGGGTTAGCGGTCTTGCAAGGCCTCCTTTCTTGAGACTTGCAAGGTTTCTTTACTTTTTGGAGTACCTCCTCCCGTGCCTTTCTTTGTTCCAGACTGCTGGGATTCTGTCCTATATGTAATTACCTACTGCAAGAGCCCTCTCAGTAAGATAGTACAGTTACGTAAGAACTTACCATAACAGTAGATCTTCAGAGAGGCTCTGCAGTAGTAATACCTTCCTGCCTCCATCCCCTAGGCTTTTTCAGCTCCTTTTCCATTGAGGAAAATATCTGCTTCTCTCGTCCGGGCCTTCCGGCCTGTGGTGGGAAAAGAACTGGAAGGCGGGTGTCGGACCGCCCTTTATCCGGCGTCGTATGGCGCGGTCACCTGACATGGGGGTCCTACGCCAGGGACTGCTAGCTAGAATTTTCCATGGGGTCCTGCCGCCGGCCGGCGTCAGTCCTATATGTAATTACCTACTGCAAGAGCCTCTCTCGAAGATCTACTGTTACGTAAGTTCTTACGTAACTGTACTTTCTGTCATATGGACTTTTGTTTGTTCCAGTCTCCCAGCGTGATGTTTTTGCAATCTATTGTGATATTTTTAAATGATTTTGTAAAATAAATTTGAGCAAATTTTTTGTGAACAATAGCAATATGAGGACAGTAATGGGTTCAGTTGCTAGGATATTAGAAGGGCATAACAGGCAAGATCTGCTTATTTGCAGACAACACGAAACTCTGTGGGAGGGTGAATACAGCAGAGGGGATACAGAAATCCAAGAAAAACTAGCAAAGCTTTGAGGTGGTCCAGAATTTGGCAACTTGGCTTTAATGCACAAAAATGTAAGGTTATGCACATTGGAGTCAGCCTAAGGAGGAAAAAGACCTAGGGTGTTGGTCATTAAAGACCTGAAGCACTCCACACAATGCAAGAAGGCAGTGGTAAGGCCAATAGAATGTTGGGTTGCAGTGCAACAGCAATCAGCAGCAGGTGGGAGGAGGCTGGTGTGGCAGCCCTGAAGTAGAGTGTTTAGTACTGCCATTTCTACCTAAAGTAGGACATCAGCCTGCTGGAGCTTGTCCAGATGAAAGCAGCAGAGATGGTTAAAGGTCAGCAGGGCAGGACATAATGTGGAGAGAAGGAGAGAGGGGCATGGTTGAGACCATCAAGTATTCAAAAGGTATAAACAGGCTAGACAAGAGTGTCTCTTTGGGCTCAGTGAAACAAAAACATGAGGGGCGTTGTGTTACATTGGACGGGAAGTTTGCTGAGGGAGACCAGGAGGCATTTCTTCACTGAACTAGTGGTGGCAGGGTGGAATGGGCTCCCTGAGGAAGTGGTATCACTTGAAACAGTGAATAGCTTCAACAGAGGTTGGAACAGGGTAATGGGGAGTCAGGGATGTAGCCAGAAAGGAGGTGGTGTCAGCTAAGATGGGGGACAGAGTCCTTAACTAGTATTAGGAATCTGCAGTATGAGCAGACTCGATAGAAAGAAAGGCCTTATTCTGCTGGCATCTTCACATGTTTGTATGTAAAATGACATTTTCTAGTAGTCCACTTAGGGAGGGAGGGATCATAAATTATGCTGAACCGATGGCAGCCGATCCTGTCCACTTTCTGGTCTGTTGTTCCCACCTCTGTACTACTACTACTCAGGTGATTTTTCGACGTACAACTTGGGAAACTGCTTGGGCATGCCCAATAGAAGTCTGTGGGGACACCTTCTGAACTGTTTTATATTTGTTACAGCAACTTTTGATATAAATTAAAGCACTCGCTCAGCTAATAGGGGCCCTTCCCTCCCAAAGAGGACAACTGGGAAAATGTCATTTTATGGCTTCAAGGAATACCACCAACCTAAGGTAATGAGCTATCGTATTAAAATGCCCTTTCTCGACATTTTCTGACACGGGGATATGCTCCTCATTGTCAGATGAGAAGGGAGGTGGATTGCTAGTGCACCACGAGGGATAGGCTCTTGATGTTAAAGTGGTGGGACATCAGGTCTCTAGTGCTCCAGAGATAGGTACCTGGTGGCTGCACTAAATGGTGTGGGGGTTGAACTGTTGCATCAGTGATGATGGGGTCCAGAGCTGTAAATAGGTCAGACTACATTTTATTGGCAGCGGGATGGACTCCTGTAGCCAATGTTTATGTATATATTTAGAACACTTAGGTAACACTGAGAATGGGCTTCCAGTTCGGAACAGTGTTGGGGTGTCTATAGAGGATAATAGATGGGCAACAGTGATCAGTAACACTGTGTTCAGTTCAGTGGTTGTCATGACAGCCAAGTAAACCGAGAGCAAAGCTCAAGAGGTTTACCATTGTCATAAAACCTCAGAGATTAACTCAGAGTTGTTTACTGTTGCCCATCTATTGTCTTTATCTGTGTGGGCAACGTTAAATGGCAACAGTTCATTCAGGAATGTGTCCTTACTTTTGCTGTTTTGTTCCATGCTGCTTTCTTCGGGGCCAGCTCTCACCACCATGGCCATTTCTCGAAGAGTGGAGCTTTGCGGTATCGACATGCTTAAAGATATTTGATTTTGTACCATCATTGTGACATACTCAAGAGGGTACAGCAGTCTCTTACGTCCACAACAGTGGTACAACGATGCTAGGAATTTATTGAATTCCATCGGTAGTAGCCCTCTCCCATACACTGTAAGACAGTTGTTACACCAGGGATGGACTCCAGGTGTCGCATAAGGTCATAAAATGGTGCCTGCTGTACAGCCAGTTGCACAGCACTCATGCACCTGTAGTCACTAAATACGATTCTTATGCACACGGAAACACCTTATGAAAAACTAACATTTACTGTGCATGTGCGACCAGCAGCATGTGATTAATGTTTTTATTTTATTTTTTTAATTGTACTTATTACATCCTGGTCCTGCTCCCCTCTGCCCCAGGTGACCACCAGTCTTGTTGCCCCCAACTGCCTTCACTTTCCACCACCCCAGCTTACCCTCTGGGGCCCTCACCAGAGCACCTGATGGTTGTGAGGGGTACAGTGGAGTTGCATGAGGCTTCCGGGTATGAGGTGTCATGCTGCAGGCCAGGAGCTTTATTCACAACACAATACATTGAAGCGGGAGGTAAGCAACAGGTAGCACTACTGGTCCTGCATTTCAGCAGTCCCAGAGAGACAGAGAAAGAAGACCAAGTGCAGGAGCATGCATCGGGTAGTGCTTGGTCTGTGCATGTGCTAGGCTGAATGGTCAACTCATGGCAATGCGCAACACGCCAGTAACAATGTGGTGCTGGGTGACATGGTTAGAAAGACAGCAGTGGCTGCTTCGGCTGGGGCCAAGTTAACTAGTTTACTGCAGCAGACCCAGCAGTGGCATGATGAATGAACAAGTCAGGTGTTCAGACTCATCAAACAACACAAGCACACCCAGTGTCAGCAGTTAGAGTTAAGGGCTAAGCAGTCAGTAGACCAGGTGGTTATGTGCCTGCTCAAAGAAATATTGTTGTATTATTGATGAACATTATACTCATTTTGCTGTGAAAAAGTTACAGGAGTTGAGCAGCTGGTCTAGCGGGGAAGGATGCGTGTGTTGTATAGGTGGCCAAATAACTCTCAACTCCTTAATCCCTCCCTGTGTCCTTAATCAGTGACAGTGCCCTGCCTAATGAGGGATAATGCTTAAAAACTCGGGGACAATATATCACAAATCAGGCCATCAGGCGATTACAAAACTTGGCCCATAGTTCAGTGAAGGCAGTGGGTGAGACTCGCCATTTTACCTTCAAGCTGTAATTAAACTGCATGTGCCAGAGCATCCTTTGGATGCCTAGTTCACTGCTGCATGGCTTCAGCCTGGGGCTTCCCACTCCATTTGTTTCCTGGCTCTTGTTGCTTTCCTCCTTCTTTGACTGTTTCTGCCTCTGACTGGTCATATCCTTCTCAATGACACTCAGTTAGCCCCTCTATCGTCCTTGTGCTCCATTTACTGCCAAATACTCCCTAATTTTCTCCTTCCTCCCCACTGCTGCCTTTTCTCTCCTACTCCTGACCCTCTTCTCTGCTGCTTTTGTCAGTTTGGGCCCCACCCTTACCCTGGTCCTATCCCGCCTCCTGGTTTCGCCCTTGGCTGGTGCTCCATCTATCCTCAGATTGTTCTTCTGGCTCCATTCCTCCTCTGGAACCACAGTGTTCTTCCCCAGGAACTCGCACCTATAGTACTTTTTCTCCTGCTGCCTACCTGGACTTCTCCCTCCTCATTCCCTCCTACCTCTTAGGCCTGTACACTGATTGTTGCTTTTCCTGACACTGGCTCTACCTGGCCAAAGGGGGTGGAACATCACCTCAAAATACCCTGTATTTAAAACATAGCCAGAACTTAAATCAATCCAGATTCCAGTTCTTGGCGGGCTACTGAAATCTTTTAATATGCTTCAAATACTCAAACAGTCTAGTAAATCCATTCATAAATATTGGTATAAAAAGTGCATAGGACAAAAAGTTGCTCATAGCTTCCACCAGGACTCACACTTTTGACCAAGAGTCGAAGAACTGACTACCAACCATAGGCCGGTGTCTTTCAGGGCTTACTCCCACTGATGTTGGAATCTATGAATGCTCCCTTGGACCCAGTTCAGAATTGGGCTGAATACCCCTTCACTGACGTACTGGACAGGGACGATTCCTCTTGGGTTGACAGCCCCATGGCTGAGGTCATCCTGTGTTCGGCCCTGGAGCGCAAGACCCTTGAAATGGATGAGAGACCAAAGACATGCCCTGGAACTGTCATTCCTCTGTGCAGAACCAAAGGTACTGGCAGTGGGATGGACTGGGATATGGAAGAATGTGTTCTAGAGGTCCATGGATCAGAACCATATGCTGTGCTCCAGAGATGGTATGATCTGTTCTAGGGACATGGATATGTTGTTCAATCCACACTTCATGGCAGGTTCCTTGTCACTTTAAATCTTGCGGAAGGTCTTCAAGCTGGCTCCTCCCACCACCCAGGTGGTAAAACTCTCGGCTCCGCCCATGACGCCAGATCTTCCTTACCGCTTGGAAGCTCGGGTTCCCTCCTTAGCGCTCTGCGTTTTAGGCCTGGATCCAATCTCATCGGTTAAATAAAGTTTTTCTTAAATTCTCTAGACTTGGTCTGTTTCTTCCTTCGTGGCTGCGATGGATAAGTCGACTCCGGATTTTGGTGGTGCCCATGCGGTGAAAATGTCTCAGACTGATCCACACTCCACGTCGCGTCTATTGCCTTGGACTCGATCACGATCCGCGGGCCTGCGATTATTGCAAGTCCTTCTCAGTCAATATCCTCGAAGACCATGCTGCCAGACTCAACGAAAGCCCCTGAAAGACGGTTCCTCTGGTGAAGCAAGGAGGCCTGTTGGATGGTGTCCACGGGCGTGGCTCCGGCTGAGCAACTTGAGCAGATGATCGCCTCGAGGAGGTGGCCCAGGCCGCATCTTTGTCTTCCTCGGCCGTGGCATTTATCCTGCTTTCCTTGGGCTCCTCCTACATGGCTTGTTTTAAGGAGCTTTGTCAATCCTCTCTACAAAAGGTGAGGGTCCATCAGGACATTCCTCTCGGTCCAAGAAGAAGAACTTGAAGGGTAAGTCCACCGTCCAGTGTCGTGGGAGGCCGGAGATGTCCCCTTCCCGGACAGTCGACACTTGACTTCGATTGAGGTTGGGCTAAGGTCTCTGGCTTCAAGGTCTCCCGTCAGGTCAACCGACCGAGACACCCGTCGACGCAGTTGAGATTTTTCTTGACCTGTCGGACAGGCTGTCGACTGGGGAAGCTGACAACCCTTCTTCGCTGGTTCCCCGGTGGAAACTGAGGACTTGCCTGCGTCTCCTGTGCGAGTCCTCGGTTAGGTTCCTGAGCTGAGGGAGGAGCGGGTTTCCCCTGCTCCCTCCCTGACCCACCCTCGGAAACCACGATGGTCTCGGTCTCGGACTTCTTCTCGGTCCAGCCGATCCCGCCCGACACGGTGGTCTCGGTCTCGGCACCGAGGAAAGCTGCGGTGCCGCTTGTCCTCGTCTTCTTCCTCCTCGGAGGAAAGGCTTCGCTAAATTGCGTTGACGCTGAGGACTTGATGTGGCAGCAGCTTCTTCTGACTGGGAACAAGCTGACCCTGTCGCCTTCCCGGCTATTAAGTAACTGTCACCTGAGTGGCTGAAACAACCCTTCATTGTCATCGAGGAGCTGAAGCGGCGCCCGGTTGTTCGTCCGAAACCAGCTGCTCCACCCATCGTGGTGAAACCCCGCCTCCACAACCAAAAACTGGGGCCCGACCAAGGATTCTCGGTTGGGTTATGGGTTGCCCCATCGGTTGTCGGTCACCCTCACTCCCGATCACCCTTGGCAGGTGGAGGGTGGCTCAAGCCCTCGGCAGCTGTTTGCAGACTCCTCAGAGTCTGATAATGACTCTTCCCTGTTCTCCAGGCCTCTCGACCTGGAGTCCTCTGGGGACAGTCGGTGGGCGAGCCCATCCTCATTCATGGGATTACTTTGGCTCATCTCAGAATCTACTGGGATGAAGCTCGAACCCATGTCAAAGCGGGCCAAGTATCCCTCACAGAGATACTGGACTGAGGGATACTCCACGGAGCCTTTCCTGTGGCGAAGCCATTGTCGGCCCGGCCCTGAAGTTATGGCAGCGGGCGGCTTCTTGTCCAGCTCCCTCGGCCAGGATGGCCAGGAAGTATGCCGTTCCCACCAGCTCACTCTCCGGATTCTCGGACCACCCTCTGCGGAGGGTTGGTGACTGACAGTGTTTTCAGCGCTCCGGAAGCGCTCTCGGGATGTGGACAAGCCACTGGATAAAGAGTCCAAGAAACTGGACTACTCCGGGCGTAAAGTTTACGCTGCGTCCTCCTTAGGCCTTCATCAGGCCAGTTCAGCCGTACTGATGGCACACTTTTCCCATGCCCTTTGGGCTCCCTGGATGAGGTGATTCCTCATCTCCCAGCTGACCTCCAGACTACGGTCAAGCAGGTGCAGGATCAGGGAAGGGCAGTGGCAAAGCAACAGCTCCAAACTGCTCTCAACATTGGAGACTCTTGTGCCCGGTCAGTAGCGGCCGCAGTGGCCACTTTGCCGCCAGAGCTTGGCTGGGATCTCCTCCTTCTGGCGGATACCCAGCACAAGCTGCCAGAGCGTTCCCTTCCTGGGTACTGACTTGTTCGGTCCGGTGGAGGGTCACTTGCAGAAGATCGAGAAGTCCAATGCCACCTTGGACTCGGTCACGTCTGCCCAGAAGGACAAAGGCCGCCAGCAGCAGCGTAAGCCCTTCGTCCTTCTGCCCAGCGGCACGTCCGACCCAGCAACACCAGCATCAGGGCCAGCAGTCACGCGACTTGGCACCCCAAAGCCAACCTGCAGCTTCCTCCAGCAGGAAGCTGGGAGGAAAAACCCAGGAGGTCCCTCAGCGGTCCTTCCTCCAAGCCTGCCCAGTGACGGGTTGAGGTGTTGCCCCAGCCTCATCACTCCCCTGGGTTCCCCCATGGGGGGCGGCTCTGACACTTCCTTTCCGCCTGGTCCGCTATCACTGCGGACCGCTGGGTGTGGAAGTGGTAGGGAAAGGTCTGCCTCTGGAATTGAGCAGGCCCCACCCTATCGGGCCGTCGCCCCACAGGGGGCTATGGGGTCCATAACCTCTCTGTCGGCTCATTGAGCCGACATTGCCTGCTCCTCCAGAAGGAGGTGATCAGGAGGTAGCGGATCCTCCACCAGACCCAGGTTTGTGTCCAGGTATTTCCTGGTCCCAAAACGGATGGGGGCTGGCGCCCCATTCTAGACCTACGACCTAAACAAGTTCCTAAGGTCTCAAATCTTCAAGATGGTCACTCTGGCACAGATCATTCCATCCTTGGAGCGAGGTGTGTGGTTCTGTTCTCTGGATCTCCAGGACACGTTCTTTCACGTCCCAATCCATCTGTCCCACCAGCGATTCCTTAGCTTCAGAGCAGAGGGCCCTTTACGGTTCCGGGCCATGCCCTTCAGCCCTTTCTCCAGCTCCCAGGGTCTTCACCAAATGCATGGCAGTGGTGACAGCATTCCTGCATCGCCCGAAGGGTCCGGTGTACCCTTACCTGGATGACTGGCTGATTGCAGTCCCCTCAAGCTGGAGGTGGGCGGTCAGGGATCTGGCCCTCCAGGTCTGCTCTCAGATTGGCCTCCTCATCAACGAGGCCAAATCGGAACTCGTGCCAGCAGGTGATTCAATTCATCGGGCAGAGCTCCCGGGGACAGGGCTGAGGTTCTCTTTTCCTTTGCCCAATCATTTCTGGTTGGGCAATTCGCCTGCCGGGACTTCCTCGCCTCCTGGGCCTCATGGCGGCCTGCACCAGCGTGGTCCATTGGGCCCGCTGGCACATCGTCCCTTTAGTGGGGCTGGCCCGCCAATGGTCACAGCGCTCTGTGGCGGTGACCCAGGAGATGTGGAACACTCTCCAGTAGTGGATCGTTCCAGCTCATCTGCAGGAAGGCATCCCGTTTGTCCGCTCAAGCCAACGGTCATTCTAATGACCGATGCCTCTCTAATGGGTTGGGGTGCCATCTGGGGAACACAAGCGCATGGCCTGTGGTCCCCTCAGGAGTCTCGATGCCACATCAACCTGCTGGAGCTTGAAGCGGTCCGACTAGCCCTCACCGCCTTCGCTCCGTTTATGCGGGGTCAAGTGATCCAGGTCCAGATGGACAATACCGCGACCATGTACTACCTAAACCGCCAGGGTGGGACGACTCCTTGCCCCTTTGCAAGGAAGCTCTCCGCACTTGTCCCTCATTAGCAGACTGGAGGCGGATCTTCTAGCCATCCATGTGGCAGGAGCCTCCAACACTCTGGCCAATGCCCTAAGCCGGATAGGTGCTACATCTCACAGTGGTCTCTCCTGCTGGAGGTAGTACACGATCTGTTCTCCCACTGGGGCACTTCTCAGGTGGACCTGTTTGCCTCCAGGGAGAATGCGTAGCTGAGGCTGTTTCATGCCAGCCCCCTCAGCAGGGCTCACTGCAGGGGATGCCTTCTCAAGGCCATGGACCCCAGGCCTCTTCACGCCTTTCCCCATTTCCCTTGATCCACAAGGTGCTTCTCAGAGTGAGGAGGGACAAGGCGCAGGTGATTCTGGTAGCCCCAGACTGGCCCGCCAGTTCTCGTGTCGAGATCTCCTCAGCCTCAGCTCCAGGCTCCTGGGGGCTTCCAGCCTGCCTGGACCTGATCTCAGTCAACCAGGGAAGGTACTCCACCTGGACCTTCAATCCCTGCACCTGACGGCCTGGTTCCTGAGTGGCTAGAGTTCCAGTCCTTGGGTCTTTCCGACGAGGTCCTCAACGTTGTTGAGGCATCCTATAGAGTCGACCAGAAAATGCTATGCCTTCAAATGGAAGAGATTCTCCATTTGGTGTCAGGATAAGGGTTGGACCCTTCCTCCTGCTCCTTGGCCAGCATTCTGGACTACCTATGGTCCCTTTCTCAGCAAGGGCTTGATCGGCGACCCTCAAGGTGCACCTGGCAGCCATCTCTGCTTACTGGGCGCGGGCCGGAGAAGCAGTCGGTGGCGCAGGAGGAAGGTGGCAGGCGCTTTTCAAAGGCCTTGATCACATATCCCTCCAGTGTGAGAACCTCCACCTCCGTGGGATCTACTGTTGGTATTGGCTAAGCTCATGGGCAAGCCATTCGAACCGATGCACAAGTGTGACATCTCTCACCTGTCGTGGAAGACCGCCTTCTTGGTGGCTATCCGTCAGCCAGAAGGATGGGAGAACTCAGGCGCTTTCCATCGAGTCTCCTTATCTGGTCTTCCACAGGGACAAGGTTGTCCTGCGCCCTGAAATTCCTTCCGAAGGTGGTGTCAGAGTTTCACCTTAATCAGGTGTTGACTCTGCTGGAGTTCTACCCACTACCCCAATCACACCTCGGAGGCCGAATATAGGCTCCATACTTTGGACCCTAGAAGAGCGCTTTCTTATTACAAGGAGTGGGCGGCTGAAGTTCCTGGAGGTTCGCCAGCTGTTTGTTACACCTACACTGAAGCCGCACCTGGCAGACCTGCAGCCAAGCGGACTGATAGGCAGGTGGGTCACCTCCTGCATAGATATCTGCTATGGGTTGGCGGGCATGGAGCCTCAAGAGGGATAAGAGCTCATTCTACCGCCATACCGCTGCTTCGATGACTGCTTCCAGGGATGTCCCTATCCAGGAAATCTGCAGGGCTGCCACCGGAAGTCAGAACACACCTTCATTACCCATTACCGCATCAACCTTGAGTCACGCCGGGATGCTAGTTTTGGGACCTCGGTTCTCGAGTCCTTGTTTCCCTAGTAGGGTGTCGCCTTGCCTCCCTCCTCCCGGAGAACTGCTAGAAGTCTGCCATGAAGTGTGGATTGAACAACATATCCATGTCCCTAGAAATACAGGTTACTCACCTGTAACAGGAGTTCTAGGAATGGTATATGTTGTTCATCCACACAACCCACCCGACCTCCCGGCCCGCTGCACAACCTGGCTTCCAGTGGGCTAGACCTGGCGTCATGGGGTGGAGCCGAGTTTTACCACCCAGGTGGGTGGGAGGAGCCAACTTGAAGACCTTCCAGCAAGATTTAAAGCGGCAGGAACCTGCCATGAAGTGTGGATGAATAACATATACCATTCCTAGAACTCCTGTTACAGGTGTGTAACCTGTATATTCTGAGTGACCATCTGGAATTTGCACTTCCACATGAAATTGTTCAGATCATGCAGATCCAGCATGGGCGCCAGTCCCCATCTGTTTCAGGATCAGGAAGTACCTGGACACATATCCTTGACTGGCCAGGGTGTCCAGGACATGGGTTGCCCCTCTCTAAAAGCTGTACTGTCTGTCTTTAGGACAGACAGTGTGTCCAATGTTTACCACAGACTCCCAAAGAGCATATGAAGGGATGGCCTCGAAACCTAGAGTCATCCCTCTGTCCATCACTTCTAGCACCCACTTGTCTGAAGTAATGGCGGACCACTGTGGCAGAGTGGCACAGCTGACCCTGTGCTGGGAGCTGGGACAGGGACTAGATGGGCTGGGGTATGACACCCCACAACCCGTCACTGTTTATCCTTGGAGAGCTGTGGCCACAATAGCCAGTGGAGCACCACAACCTTTGCCCCCCCTTGGCCAATGGCCACCAAACTTGGATTTTGGATGCCAGTGCTGGTAATCCCTCTGCTGGGGCTGCTGCTGAGGCTGTTGCAGCTGACAAGGCTGATACAGGAAGGACTCCTTTTAGGCTTTTGAGCCTTCGGGATGAAACCACAGAATCAAGGGTGGGAATTGGACATCTTGATGTAAGTGAGTGTCCCTCCACCCCAAGTCAAGGAGCCAGTTGCCAAGAGGCAACATCTGCTAACTTGTACTGGGTATCCACCATATAGGTGAAAGCTGCAGCCAAGCCCTGCAGTGCATGAGTGATAGCCATTGCCGTTACACAGGCATAAGAGTTGCCTATGTCCAAGGTTGTCTGGAGCTGGTGTTTTGCCAGTGATTGACCCTGGTCTCGGACTAACTTCACCAGCAACTCGTGTCTGCAGGAAGGTGAGAAAGGAGGTCAGCTGGCACACTCATCAGGGAGTGATCAAGTTAATCATCATGCAAACACAGCTGGCCTAATGGAGACCCAGGTACATAGTGCTGTAGACCATTTTCTCTGCATGGTAGTTTGTTTTTTAACTCTTTTCTACAGGTTTATCCATATCCCTTGGCCACCGTGTTTGCAGAACGCCAAGTATGACACCAAACCTTTAGCAAAGGATTAACAAAATTAATAATCAAGTTAGCAAGCTTGGGAATGGGTCCCAGGGTGGTAGCCTGGGTAGCAAACTGGCTGCACAACAGGACACAGAAGGTAATAGTGAGTGGAACACATTCGAGAAAGGGGGTCACTAGTGGAGTACCTCAGGGCTCAGTACTGGGTCCAGTCCTCTTTAACATCTTTATAGGTGACATTGCAGAGGGTCTGGAGGAAAGGTATGCCTCTTTGCAGATGATACAAACATCTGTAACAGAGTTGATACACAAGGAGGGTAGAAAGGATGAGAAGGGACTTGGCAAGGTTGGAGGAATGGTCAGACATATGGCAACTTAGATTCAATGCAAAGAAGTGCAAAGTAATGCACCTGGAAACAAAACCCAGGAAGAGTACACAATAGCAGGGGAGGTACTAACAACAACAAAAATGGAACAGGACTTGGGAGTAGTCATATCAGATGATATAAAGGTGGGTAAGCAATGTGAGAAGTCAGTGAGGAGAGCCAGGGGATACTGGGATGCATAGGAAGGGCATCACAAGTAGAAAAGGAAGTGGTGATCCTCTGTACAGACAGTTGGTGAGACCCATCTGGAGTACTGTGTGCAGTTTGGAGACCTCATCTACGCAAGGACATAGACAGGATGGAAGCAGTTCAGAGGAGGGCAACTAAAATGGTGCAGGGTCTGCATCAGAAACCATATGAAGAGAAACTGAGAGAGCTTAATATATATACCCTTGATGAAAGGAGGGACGGGGGACATGATAGAAATGTTCAAGTACCTTAAGGGAATCAACAAAGTCCAGGAGGTAGCATCTTTCAGAAAAAGAGATGTGTAAGAACAAGGGACACAATTTAAAGATGGAGGGGGACGGCTCTGGGGTAATGTGAAAATCTTTTTCACGGAGAGAGTGGTGGATGCGTGGAACTGCCTTCCTGGGAGGTTGTTGGGGCTAAAACAGTGGGGGAATTCAAACATGCATGGGACAGACACAAGGCAATTGTAGTGGGGTGGCAGGAAGTAGGCTGTTGGTTAACTAGAATCTGCAGCTTATCCAGTAGGTAGGGAAATGGGCAGACTGGGTGGGCCAAGTAGTCCTTATCTGCCGTCAAAAGTCTATGTTTCTATGATGGTCAGAGAACCCTGAAAAGAATCCCTTAGGGAACTGTATACTTGTGGACCATGTCAGTGGAGGAGTGTCAGGCAGGATGCTGGATGCATAGCAGAGGTAATGGGTTTCCTTTGGCATAAGAGCATGAGGGTATATTCCAGTCTGGATGACCAGTAGATAGCTGGGTCATCAAGGAGGCAATCAAGCGGTCCAGTGATCTATCCCTCCAGACCTGTCAAGACTTGGGCCTCTTGGTGAACTTGGACAACTCCAGCCTTGTCCTCCCACAGGTGATAAAGTTCATTAAGGCAGAACTAAAACACCCTGGGGCCAAGGCCTGCCTCTCTGTGGACCAGGCATCGGATCTTACCACCTTTGCCTGCTCATTTTAGTTGGGCTCTTGTGCCCTGCCCAAACGTTTCTGTGGCTGTTGGGTTCATTGTGTCCTCCACCTGCATGATCCAGGGGCTTGCTGGTGGATGCACCTGTAGTGAGAGTTGGACCATCAGTGATCCCAGTGCCTAGGTCACTTGGACCAGCCAGTCGTAGTGACCAGCCAGTGTGGGATGCCATCCAGTGGTGGCTGGATTGACAACATATGGAGGAGGGAATCCTTTTGTTCGCGGGCCGACCATCGTCACGTTTACCGGATGGCGCCTCTGGTAGGCTGGGACCACAGAGCCCACAGGTTCTGGTCATGTGTGGAGTCCTGTCACCATTTCAGCTTGCTGGAGCTCTGTGTATTGCACCTGGCTCTGACAGAATTTGTTTCCTTGATCAGGGTCAGGTTATGCAGGTCAGATGGATGCCACAACTATGTTCTACCTGAACATGCAGGGCAGAACACACCCTTCCTTTGTGTTGGGAGGATGTCAGCTCCTGGACCCTTATGCACAGCATTGGTGCAGATTCCTGGTGATCCATATCATGTCAGTGAATAATCAGCTGGCAGACACTCAGCTGCATCAGAGAGATGTTGCATGAGTGGTCCCTGAATCAGGATGTGGTAAGTCACCTGTTCACTCAGTTGGGCATTCCTCTAGTGTGCCTGTTTGCCTCCTGGGAGAACAGAAATCTGAGACTGTTCTGGGTCTGCCACACAGTCTGGGACACTGTTGGGGATGCCTTTGTGATGCCCTAGACCCCAGGCCTCCTGTATACCTTCCCTCCTTCCTCTTGATCCATTGGTTTGTGGTAAATGCCTGGAAGGAGAGAGTGCAGATGATCCTTATAGCCCTAGACCGGCCCAGACAGTTCTGGTAGATAGATCTCCTCAGCTTCAGCAGCAGGCCTCTGTTGCAGTTGCCATTCCACCTGGACCTGCTGACCAGACTAGAGGGAAGGTCTTGCACCGGACCTTCAATCCCTGTATCTGTCAGCCTGTTTCCTGAGCAGCTTGAGTATCAGGCTTTGGGCCTTTCAGAAGACATCCTCCAGAATGTGGAGGCATTCTATAAGGAGTCAACTCCAAATGCTATACATTTTAGTGGAAGAGGTTCTCGATCTGGTACCAGGGCATGGAGCTGGATTCCCTTACCTGCCCCATGGCGAGCATCCTCAAGGTAATCAGCCATTCTGTATCAATGGAGATATCATATTGCACTACCTTTGTTACCCTGCATAGAATTCTGAAGTATCATTTGTAAACCATCTCCTTTACAACTGCTAAACTGATTTTCTTTATTGATTTGGTTTTGTTTTATGGATTTGCATATATTTTATATCCTGATTGTGATTTCCTGTTGTTTTGTATTTCTGTTTTATTCTGTTACAATGTTCCTATGTTTTTATGCTATGTATGTCCTAACCAGGACCTCCTGTGACAGGGCTGAATAAGGCCCTGTCTCATTTAGTTATGCAGAAAGAAGTTAAATGCAAGGATCTGTTCTATTGTCTCCTTTTCTGTCTCTTCTCTGTCTGGTTGCGCAACCAGATTTTCTCGTGAGACCTAGAATTTGATCACCTTGACAGTCTTGCAATTCTCTACCTCTGCTATCTCTCTACCCTCACTTGCTGTTCTGTCTTTTCTCCCCCACCTTACATAACTGCTGTTATTAAGATATGTTAATCATTTTGTGGAAATGTAATTGATACTGGGATCCTTTGTTTAAAACTGTTATAATGTTGAAATGATTGCAAAAGCTATTTGGGCATAGGGTTAATCTGAAATGCAGTTTTAAGCCTTTTGCAGAGATGTAAACAAAGGTCAGTTCTGGTCACAATGTTCTTTCTGCTGCACCTGCTGAAACTGACAAGAACATTGTGTAAGAAGCATTCTGTTTTCTTAACGAGCTCCTGCAAAGACTTATAAAAAAAGCTGCAGTGTTTTGCAAAGACAGAGATAGACTGAGATTTGAAATTGAGAAGAAAAAGAGTCTGCTTTCAGTTTGTACTGCCATTGTAAATAGTTATCCTGAACAATTTTATTTTTTATTTTACTGTTAATAATAAAACACGTGTTGCAAATTTTACAACTGCTCCTGGTTTTCCTGTTCTTCCTGACCTGTGCCTAAAGCGACACCTCCTTGCAAATGAATACTGCTTAATGGAGCTTTTCCTGGTAAAACAAATAAATACAAAATACAAATATCCATGCACTGGTATAAGGTAGCAGAAATAAGCATACCGTACTTCACAAACAGTTAGCGTTGTCGTTCCAAAAGATGTGATACACAGACTTGATCCTCTTATACTTAGTTACAATAAGATGTGGGGTTTCCAAGGCTTAACAGCGAAAATAGATACCAATAACTGCCAGCCTTTTCAGTGGCTGTAGGATTACCTTAGGTAGAGTGAAACAGGAAGAACTGCACAGTCACTGTCAATTGATATTTAAACCTTTATATGATTTAAGGAGCATAACTACAGTAGGTAGGATGGACCTTTGCAAAGCCCTCCCACTAGAACCGCTGTAAACAGTTGGTTAACTTAATAAAGTTATTTGGTGAAAAAACATTTTACTTAAATAGTCCATAGTCAGTTGGAGAACTAGAATTTAAAAATCCTTTCAGATAGAAAAATATAGCATACCTTAGTACATCAGCTGATTACCTAGTTCTGTATAGTGCACAGGGCTACCTATAATGATGGTCTTGACTGCCCCAGCCACATGGCCAAGTAACTCCAGTACCAAACATGTAAGTAAACACTGCAGTAATGCCCCACCATAAACCACATTCCCAAATATTTTCACACAGTTATTACTGTCCCTTACCTTCCGATTGAGGAGTGGAGGGTGAGTCAGTCAGCTGAAAGTCATTTAGGTACTCATACTAAAATATAGTTCTCGCAACAATCGGTCTTTGTCTTGAGTCTTTGGATTGTGGAGCTTCACTCTATGCTGATTTATCCATAAACTCAGTCTTTCTTTTTTCCAGCTGGCATCCTGGGGGTCATCAAATTGACAAGTCTTACTCCATAGACTATATAAAACCTTTCTGGCAGCAAGACAGTGTGGATGACCCCATGACCCAGAGACGCTGGTGGATCGTATCAGATTTGTTCCTCCGGCCCCATGTCTGGTATGAGAGGTCTGGGAACAGCTTGATGTCAGCTCCATTAATTTCAGTTGGGTAGACTGCTTTCATTGCTGTTAAAACTAGGTCTTATACCGGAGCCAGCAGACTTCAGGAGGATTGTCCGATGATGGAAGGGTGTTGCAGAGTGGACTTGGACTTGAGGGTTAACTCTACAGGCCTTTTAAAACAACCCAATCATTGCAGCCGTTGGTGAAGTATTCAAGCAGATTTGTTCCCATGGCCCCTCCAGGACCCCAAGGTTTCCAGTCCAAATTTTCCTAAGGCCTCCATTTGGCCACATAACTGATTGTTCTCCTTTGTGATTGTGGACACCAAAGCGATCATTTGTCTGAATTAGCTACCAATCCACTAAACTGCTTTATAGCGGCAACATGCAACTTGAGGTTTTGTAAAGTTTGTTCTAGGATCGTGGATATGTTGTTTATCCACACTTCTTGGCATGTCCCTTTCCCTTTAAATCTTACCAGAAGACTTCAAGCTGGCTCCTCCCACCCACCAGGGTGGTATATACCTTGCTCCGCCCGTGACACTAGATCTTCCTTTCCACTGGAAGATACAGGTTGCCTCCCTCGTGCTCACGCATTTCGTGAGCCCTGGCCTTCAAACCTTTGGTTTTACTGAGATTAAAATTGTTTGAGTTAACGATCGCCTCTTCGTGTCATCGATCATGGAAAGAACTCTTCCCTGATTTCGCCTGTGTTCTTGGCGGCCAAAAAATTTATGACCGGCCTCTCACCTGATGTGTGCTTCACTGCCTCGGTGTCAGTTATGACACCTCATCCTGCAGTTTTTGTATGGCCTTCCATCCCAATGTCCTGGGCGACCACCTGGCACATCTTAAACTGGGGAAACAGGTGACGAGGAACCCTCCGATGAAGTCCAAGAGGCTGGGTGGGCAGTTTCCGCTGAACTTGGGCTCCGTTCTCAGGCTCCTTTAGGGAGTTGTGCCAGTCTCTTCCCAACTGGGGAGGCGCCCCGAGCTCACCTCCTCCTGATCCTGTAAGCGGGATAAGGAACCGAGCACGTCTTCGTCTCGCGTGAAGGCGCTCTTGGGATTGAGAGAGGTCTCAGTCCAGGAGCATGCGGTCTCGACCTCGGGTTGAGATTGCTTCCTCGCCGCAGGCTTCACGGAACTTCCATCGGGCCATCCGACTGAGGATGTGGCCGATGAGGTCAAGATTGATCTCAATCCTATCGACCCACTGTCACTGGCTCGGTCGATGACTCTTTGGAAAGGACTCCAGTCCTTGTCTTCCCTGATGAGGACCCAGCCCTCTGGTGTCCCCATCGAGGACCCGGTTCTGGACCCTCAGGTTTCACGGTCCTGACGGTGTCTCCAGTGACCGAGTTGGCCTGCCCACTATCAGTCGAGGTCCAGAACCCCTTCTTCCGACGGCCGAGGAAGAGTCATAAGCGCTCAAAAGAGGTGGCGCCACCAGTCATCCTCATCCTCCTCGGATGAGGAGGCTCCCATGGAAACTCTGTCGGTGCTACGAGGACCTCATGTGGCAACAGCTGATATTGTCTGGGCACAAGCGACTCGACTCCTACCCCAGCCATTACTTGGCTTTGGCCTCCTAGACCGAAGCTGACTCCCTCAGAACTGAAGCCTTCAATTCCCTGAATGTAGGGCGCAACTGCCTGTTCGCCTATACCCGCTCTCCACCCATACTGGTGGAACCCCGCCTAAGCAGCCTGTGGGAGGGCTCCTTCCAAAGAGGACTGACCACATACCAGGCTTCCCCAACGTCTGTCGGTCACGGTCACCCAGTCCGCCGTCGACAGGTCGAGAGTGATTTGGGCGGCAGGCAGCTGTACCCGACTCTTTGGCCTCGGATGTCACCGGGCTTCACTCTCTTCCCGGGATGATGAGTTGTCTGTTGGCACAGGGACGGAGGAAGGTCCTTCCTCCTTCAAGGGATCCTTCACCTCATCTCTGATTCTACAGGGATGCCCTGGAACCCATCCAAAAAGCGGAGTACCCTCTCACTGACATCCTCAGGAGAGGGATGCCCCAACAGTGGCCTTTCCTGTGGCCTAGGCCATTGTTGGTCTGGCACTTGAACTGTGGCAGTGTCCTGTCTCATGTCCAGCACCACTGCCCGCATGATGCCCGTAAGTACGCTGTGCTCATGGGGTCCCCAGCGGGTTCACAGAGCACCCTACGGCCGAGAGCCTGGTGACCACTTCTGTGTTCAGGCATACTGGCAGTTCTGCTGACACTGACTGACCTCCGACAAAGAGAGTCCAAGCTCTTGGATCATTCGACGAGGAAGATCTATGTGGCTTCCTCTTTGGGCCTTCTTCAGGCAAGTTTGGTCGTCATCATGACACACTTCTCTCTTGCCCTCCTTGGGTCAATAGATGAAGTCCTCCCACATCTCCCTGTGGACATGCAGACCACAGTTAAGCAGGTCCGAGCCAGGGCCGAGCAGTAGCCAAACAGCAGCTCCAGGCGGCCCTGGTCATTGGAGACTCCTGTGCCGCTCGATGGCGCCACAGTTGCCTCTCACGCAGGGCTTGGCTGAGGCTCTCCTCCTTCCCGGTAGATGCCCAGCACAAGTTAGCTGATGTGCCCTCCCTGGGACCGCACTTGCTCGCCCAGGAGTGGCGGTCACCTACAGCGTGATAAAGCAGTCCACTGCCACCTTGGATGCCACTTCTGCTAAGAGTTCTTGGGCAAGAACCAGCAGAAGAAAAAAGCCACCTTTTCAGCACTCTTCCCCTGCAGTTCGGCAGTCCTCCTTCCAGGGGACAGCAGCATCAGCAGCAGGCTCAAGCTTGGCACCCTCGCCCAAGCCTGGACCCAACAGGCCCATAGAGGCCAAAACTCAGGTCCTGGAACTTCCTCCTCCTCCTCCTCCAAGCCTGCTTAGTGACGGGTGGGGTTGCCACCTATTCCCATCACGCCAGCTCTGGCCCTTCCCATAGGGGCCAGCTCCCCACTGTCTTTCCGCCTGGTCCGCTATCACCATGGACAGGTGGGTCCTTGAAGTGGTCAGTCAGGGACTGCCTCTAGAATTCAAGAGTACCCTCCCAGCCGAGCCCGCACCCTTTGGAAGAACGGATTAAGACACACCAGCCCGGGTTCTTCTAGGATGACATCGCTCAGCACCTCCTCAAGGAGACAGTGGCTCTCATGGCACATCTTTCAGCAGACCCAGGCTTTGTCTCCAAGTACTTCCTGGTGCCCAAGCGGCTGGGGGCTGGTGCCCCATTCTAGATCTCCACGACCTGAATCAATATCTCAGTTCACGCACCTTCCAGATGGTCACTCTGTCCCAGATCATACCATCCTTGGAGTGAAACATGTGGTTCTGTTCACTGGATCTGCAGGACGCGTTCTTTCATGTCCCAATCCGTCTATCCCATCAGTGGTTCCTCCGCTTCAGGGTTGAAGGGACCCTGTACGAGTTCGAGCCATGCCTTTTGGCCTGTAATCAGCCCCACGGTCTTCACCAAATGCATTGCAGTGGTGGTGGCCCATCTCCCGGCGTCAGTGGGGTCAGAATTTACCCCTACCTCGCGATTGGCTCCTTGCAGGTTCCACCCAACAGGAGGTGGAGAGGTACAGGGATCTGGCCGTCCAAACCTGCTCCAGCTCGGCCTCCTGATCAAGCGAGGCCAAGTCAGAACTCGTGCCTTCTCCAGGTGATGGGCTTCATCGGGCAGAGCTCGACTCTTGTCAAGACAGAGCTCGGGTCCCGGCCTACAGGGCGGAGTTCTCTCCTTCTTTGCCCAGTCATTTCTGGTTGAGCACTTGCGCCCTGCCGGGACTTTGTCGCCTTCTGGGTTACATGGCAGCGTGCACCTCAGTGGTCCGTTGGGCCCAGTTGCACGCGCCCCTCCAATGGAGCTGGCCACCCAATGGACTCAGTGCCACTGTTATTTCGACCAGCTGATCACTGTAACCCAGAAGATGTGGATGCTCTCCAGTGGTGGACCGCCCCAGACGGTTGCAAGAAGGGATCCTGTCTGTCCGCCCGAGCTGACAGTCATCCTCACAACCGATGCCTCTCTCATGGGCTGGGGAGTCCACATGGGGACAGCAGGGCCCATGGGCTCTGGACCCCGAGTCCCAATGCCACATCAACCTATTGGAGCTCAGAGCAGTCAGACTGGCACTGTCAGCTTTCCTCCTCAGCTCCGGTGTCAAGTGGTTCAAGTCCAGACAGTCAATACCACGACCATGTACTACCTCAACAAACAGAGGCGGCACGTACTCCTGTCTGCTGTGCAAGGAGGCATTGTGCATCTGGACCCATATGAGCTGGTTGGAGGCAGATCTCCTAGCCATCCATGGCAGGAGCCTCAACCAGCTGGCAGATCTCTTATCCGCATAGGCCAGACATCCCACAGTGGTCTCTCCATCCAGAGGTAGCTTACAGCCTGTTTTCCCATTGGGAAAACCGATGATGGACATGTTTGCCTCCAGGAAAACACCAAGCTGAGGCTGTCTCATGCCCACCCCCCACAGCAGGCCTGCTGCAGGGGATGCCTTCTCGAGGCCGTGGACCCAGGCCTCCTCTCTGCCTTCCCCCATTTCCCTTGATCCACAGGGTGTTACTCAAAGTGAGGAGGGACAAGGCAAAGGTGATTCTGGTGGCCCCAGACTGGCGCTTCAGTTCTGGTATCCAGATCTCCTCGGCCTCAGCTGCAGGCCCCTGGGCGGCTTTGTACCGCCGGACCTGATATCTCTAAATCAGGGAAGGTATTCCATCTGGACTTTCAATCACTGCACCTTAGCTTGGTACCTGAGCGCTAGGGTTCCAGGCTTTGGGTCTTTCGAGAGATGTCTACACTATGGTGGAGGCATCTAGAAAGGAATCGACCAGGAAATGTTATGCCTTCAGATGGAAAGGTTTTCCATCTGATGTCAGGTTAAGGGCCTGGGCCCCTTATCCTGTTCTGTAGCTGACATTCTCGACTACCTTTGGTCTCTCTCCAAAGGGTCTGCAGTCATTGACCCTTAAGGGTGCACCTGGCAGCCATTTCTGCTTACCGGGCACTGGCCAGATCAGCCCGACATTGGCACAGGAGGCAGTGGTCAGGCACTTTTCAAAGGCCTGGATCACAAATTCTCTCCGGTGCATGAACCTCCACCTCCATGGGATCTACTGCTGGTATTGGCGAAGCTCATGGGCAAGCCATTCGACCAGTACACAAGTGTGAACTGTCACACTTGTTGTGGAAGACAGCCTTCCTGGTGGCTATCATGTCTGCCAGAAGGACAGGGGAGCTTCAGGTGCTCTCGGTGGACTCCTTATCTGGTCTTCCACAGGGACAGAGTTGTCCTGTGCCTCCACCCGAAATTCCTTCCAAAGGTGTTGTCAGAGTTTCACCTTAACCAGGTGTTGATTCTGTCTGTATACTACCTAATTACACCTCGGAGGCCGAGTACAGGCTCCATACTTTGGACCTGGGGCGTGCTCTCTCCTATTAAAGGAGAAGACATCGGAAATTCATGGAGAGGTTCGCCAGCTGTTTGTCACTTATGCTGAAGCCGCTCTGGCAGACCTGCAGCCAAATGGACCATTACAAGATGGATTACATCATGCATAGGGCTGTGCTATGAGTTGGCAGCCAGGAGCCTCCCAGAGGGATAAGAGCTCATTCTACCTGCCATACTGCTGCATCGGTGGCTGCTTCCAGGGACATCCCTATCCAGGAAATCTGCTGGGCTGCTACCTGGAAGTCAGCAAACACCTTCATCACCCACTACCACATCGACCTTGAGTCACGCTAGAATGCTGGTTTTGGGACCTCAGTTCTCCAATCTCTGTTTCCTAAGTAAGGGGTGTGTATGTTGTCTCCTCCTCCCAGAGAACTGCTGCGAGTCTGCCAAAAGTGTGGATGAACAACATATCCACGCATCCTAGAAAACAGGTTACTCACCTGTAACAGTAGTTCTAGGAGTGGTATATGTTGTTCATCCACATGGACCACCCAACCTCCCTGGCTGCAGGCGACACAACCTGCTTCCAGCGGCTAAGATCTGGTGTCACGGGCAGAGCCGAGGTATATCTGAGCCAAGTGGGTGGGAGGAGCCAGCTTGAAGACTTCGCAAGATTTAAAGGGAAAGGGACATGCCAAGAAGTGTGGATGAACAACATATACCACTCCTAGAACCACTGTTACAGGTGAGTAACCTGTTCTTTCTGTTTTACATCCATGGCCCTCATGGACTTGAGCATGGTGTGCCATGTCAGTTCAGTTACCGATGTTGGGTTTCTGGCTCCAGTGCTTCCTGTTCTTTCTGTGTCCCTGCTTGTACTCTGTGGTGCTGGTTTAGAGGAGTCCTGCCTGATTCTTAGGTTGCAGGAACAAGAGAAATTGGCACCAGTCCCAGTATTCAAAATGCAAAATAGCTGGATTTTATTTTTGGAAGGTTGTGCTTGTAGTTCAGTGGACAAGCAGCTAGCCACTCCCCTTCCTGTGCTATATAAGCAGTTCCTCTGAGCCTCTCTCAAGTTTTGCAGCCGCAGGCTCTGTCGGTCTGTCCTTTGCAATCCTCAGAGTATTTGTCACCTTCATTGGCTTCCTGGAATGCCTGGCTGGCTTGCCCCGCTATTCATATTTGCTGCTCCTTGACCTCCATGCAGGTCCGACCATTTGCCTATTCTGCTTACTGAACTACGTGCAGGTCCACTCATTGCTTATGCAATTCATTGCTCAATACTACTTCTTCCATCTGACCTCCAGTGAGGGTCCCAGCACTCAATGCTCATTCAGCTCCTCTTCAGTTGTTTTCCAGGGCATGCCAGCCATACCATTCCATGACACAGGGACTCCTGCAGCTGATGGTCTCGCACTGCATCTGTAAAGTCCGCATCATGAGTGTGCCTGGCTTGAGGCGGGTCCTTCTCACCTGGCCCGTAGCTGGGAATGTCCTCGCTCAGGACCTGGCTTTAGCTGTTCGAGACTCGATGGCAGCTCCTGGTGTAGAATAAGACTAGCCATGAAGGGTGGTTACAGCGATCTCCTTCAGCTCTAGTATTCTGCTAAGCAAGGCACCTTTGTCGCATTCCCCTACGACTGACTCTGGTTCACCTGGGTTTGTTTTTAGGCGAGTAGGTCAGGTGAGTGCCTCAGCAGTCATTGCCTCCTCCTCTCACCTTTGTTGCCCTGCTGTTGCAGAGCACTCTGCAACCTTCCACAGCGTTCCCATTAGAGGGGTTGAGCAAGAGCTTTTCTCCAAATTGGAATATTTTCCACCCTGTAAACTGGATTTCTAAATTGCAACAGCAGAGATGTCAAAAATAAACATCCCAAGCCTGGAGGGAGGCGACCTAGGCCTTGGATCCCCAGAGATTTCCTCCTCAAAGGGTTTTCTCTTCTCCGTTGCCTCAGGTCATAACCGCTAGTTAGCGTAGTTAGTGTTCCCTAGTTCCTTTAGGTAGGTTCTGCTGTTGGAAGGAGGCGATGGTGTCCCTACTTGCCGCTTCCTCTCTCCTTAGGAGGCCCCTCAATCTCAGTGCAACCATCGCATTCTTATGCCATTGCTAACCCTGCATCTCATTACGCTATGATGTTGCCTGGTGCCTTATCTACTACTATGCCTCATTACTGCTGATTGCTAACATGCTTTGTACTGCTACATTCTTTTGGGGATCCTTCCTCAGTTACCTTTAGATAAGTGGATGCGTCCGTGGCACCCTCTAAAGGGTTCCTTGCAGCTGGTACCCTACAGGGTGGTAATTCCCTCCGAATAGAGTGCAAACAGCCAAAACCAAGTAACACAGTTGCACAAGCATAACGTCATACTGGCAGTGAGGCCATTGAATTGAAGGCTATACCTGTAGTTCAGTGGACAAGCAGCCAGCCACCCCCTTCCTGTGCTATATAAGCAGTTTCTCTCAACTCTCTTTCAAGCACTTTTCTTCGCTCCACCATCCTACTCTCCTCCTCCAGCAGCTGCAGCCTCTCATAGAAACATAGACTTTGACGGCAGATAAGGACTGCTTGGCCCACCTAGTCTGCCCATTTCCCTACCTAGAGGATAAGCTGCAGATCCTATTTACCCAACAGCCTATTTCTTCCTACCACCCACAAAAATTGCCTTATGTCTGTCCCATGCATTCTTGAATTCTCCCACAGTTTTAGACCCCACAACCTCTTCAGGAAGGCTGTTCCATCGCCTACCACCCTCTCTGTGAAAAAAATACTTCCTCACATTGCCCTGAGCTGTCCCCTCTATCTTCAAATTGCGCCTCCTTGTTCTTGAATTTTCTGAAGATGCTACCCTCTTGGACTTTGTTTATTCCACTGAGGTACTTAAACGTTTTCTATCATGTCCTCTCCTCCTTTCCTCAAGGGCATACATATTAAGCTCCTTTAGTCTCTCTTCATATGGCTTTCTTGCAGACCCTGCACCATTTTAGTTGCCCTCCTCTGAACTGCCTCCATCCTGTCTATGTCCTTGCGGAGATGGGGTCTCCAGAACTGGACGCAGTACTCCAGATGGGGTCTCACCAACTGTCTGTACAGGGGATAACAACTTCCTGTTTTGCTGGTGATGCCTCTCCCTATGCATCCCAGTATCCCCCACCCTCCCTACTGCCTTCTCACATTGCTTGCCAACCTAAGGTCATCTGATATGATTACCCCAGGTCCCTTTCCATTTTGTTGTTGTTACTACCTCCCCATGTGTAATCTTCCCTGGTTTTGTTTCCCAGGTACATTATTTTGCACTTCTTTGCATTGAATCAAGCTGCCATGCTTCTGACCATTCATCCAACCTTGCCAAGTCCCTTCTCATCCTTTCCATGCCTCCTTGTATTAACTCTCTTGCAGATCTTTGTGTCATCTGCAAAGAGGCATACTTTTCCTTCTAGTCCCTCTGAATGTCACTTATTAAGACATTAAAAGGACTGGACTCTCCTTGGATCCTTCCTAAGGTACCTTTAGCCAAGGGAATCGTCCCGCGGGCACCTTCTAGGGGTGGAACCTCTTTAAGGGTCCTTGCCTTTGGTACCCCACGGAGTGGTAATTCCTCCGGAATAGAGAGTGTGAATGCCCAAAACCAAGTAACACAGTTGCACAAGCATAACATCATACTGGCTGCGTAGGCCACTGAAATGCAAAAGTGCGCAAAACTAGTGCAAACAGCACAAACACAAGGCACACTCATGTAACCAGCAGTGGTAGCTAGGCCTGGAGGCCTGACCGTGGAACCCCTGACCAGTTTCACACGAAGGTATCGCCAGAAAGGACCCGGATGTTGCTACAGTGCTCTCTTAAATAGCACTAGATTTAATGTGATAGTAGTACTAAATGAAGTGACTGTAGCTGGCAAACTGGGAGTATAGGGCCCACCTGGAGTTGGGTTGGGGCTCCCAGCACCTACATACCGACAGTGGTATGCTTTAGCATGCAAACTTTAACTGTTACACAGGACTATTGAACCATAACATAACAGCATTTATTCCATTTGGAAGAAAGCTGTTCTTTTACTGGTATTAGAGTTATTGATACCTTACTACTTCTGGAGACTTTAGCCCCATTGATGATAAAAAATAAAAATAAATCAGTGGTTAGCTCAAGGCACCTGTAGAGGTGGAGCCACACTCTCTGTGCCAGTGACCCAAGTTTAGCAGACTCCGCAAGCTAGGATCAGAGTGACTAGGCAGGAGAGTGCTGCCGAGCACAGTGCAAGCCAGCACAAGAGGGCAACCTGAACCTCCTGATTGCACTGCAGCAGCTCACGGCTGAGCCACAGAGTATTCCCTCATGAGGGTGGCATATTTCTTGAGTGCACTGCAGTGCTAACAGCTTTTGGAGGCATTGCCTAACATCAGGAAAGTGGGAGGAATTTTGAGGGGAGGAAGCAGGGAGTAAAAGGTAACAAAAAGAAGAATGGGAAAACTGTGTACCTCAGGCTGTGAAATGACTGCTGACAGCTTCTTGGGCCCCTCGCAGCACCCAGCTGTCTTCAGTGTGGGGGCAGTTGAGAGTGCTGGGTGGCTTTCAGGGCCTGAACGGAGGTGCAGGAAACAGGCTACAAAAAACTATGGGACTGAATCCCCATCCCTGGGAGCTCAGAGCACATCGGCAATTCCTTTTTTTTTTTTATACTTTTTATTGAAATTTCGACAATAAATATAACATTAACAAACCCATATTACTTCCACAATATATTAATACATTAGTACCTTTACGCTTAGTTTGATCATCAGACATGCAGGAATTGTAGGCAGAAAATAGAGACATTCAACATTCGGCTTTGTGAAGACATAATTAATAACAATTAGCTAAGAAATTAGATTTGAAAGTATTGCTAACCAAAAGCTTCCAGGAACCTTAAGCCATTCCCTGCCCACCCCAGCCCATACTTAAATGCACTTATTTCTATAGTTCCAGTAAATTAGGTATACACCACCCACGCATCTAGTCAAACAAGAGCAATGGGTAATTGTTTCCTCTTCCTTGATGTAAATGCCTAGGAGTAAACCAACAGTATTATTAAAGAGACCCATCAAAGTAAACTGAACGGCCCCTGATATATAGGTGCCTTACTCAGCAGATTGCTTCTGATGTTGACATTGCCCTAAATAATCCATTAGTTAAAAGTGCTACTGCTTGTAAATGTCAAAAAAATGGATCCCAAGGACTTTCTGGTATTTAGTGCGCTCATGCTCCACCCCGCCTCTCCCAAGTTATGACGCTGATGCTAGGGAGACATGGGGATGCGCTTATTATAGTCTATGGACTGCACCTTTATGATCACTTTTAATTATAATGGGCATTTGTAATGAGGGCCTGTTATGACCAGTGCCCATGTTTCATTACCAAATGACCATTCTGTTAAAAAATGATCGTAAGGTACCACCCATAGACTATAATGGAGGTGTCCCCACGCCTCCCCTGACATCTGTCATAATCTGGCAGAGCTGTGGGTGGCACTTAATACCGGAAGTCCTTGGGACCTGGTTTTTCGACTTTTACCAGTGGTAGTACTTTTAAGTAATGGTTTATTTGGGGAAATTTCTAAATCAGAAGCAGTCTGATGGGTAAGGTATCTCTGCATCAGGTGCAGAGCCTGAGACTGGTAAGTCTCTTTAACCTAATTCAACCCATGTATGGTTGGGCTCCTATAGTCTAAATGTAAACAAAAGTTTGACCCATTAATATATGAACGTTGGGCTAGGGCTAGATGACAGACACTACCCATTAGCAAACCGCTCTCAGGTAACGGATCCCATCTTGTACACTTATTAATATAACCTGTTTGTCTGCGCTTGTAAGGAACAGGTAATATGTTCCATTTTGTGTGTGTAATACCATTTGAACCCAGTCCCTCTCCTCCAGAGTGGTGGCTTGCAGCCACCGCCTGGTAATAGCTTTCAGAGTGGCGGCAGTCAAAATATGCCATAGATATTTAGATTCCTTCCTCTACTGCAGCTGGGGTGAGACCCAGTATTATATGTTCTGGACCTAAGACCCTCCCACCTCAAATCGTCTTTTCAGATAATTCAAAACTCCTTCCCAATATGAGTTTATCAAGGAGCAATCCCAAAAATATGGGTATGGGTGGCCTTAGCCTCCCCACACAGTCTCCAACAAGCAGAAATTCTGCCAGAGTCCCATGTGGCCTGCACCACCAGGGCAAGCAAATTGTGTATTCATACTAGCCATAAAACTCTCGCCAGGCAGGTGAGGAGGAAGTCGCGCAAACTGCTGACCACATCCTATCCCACTCTGTCTGTGCTACCTGAAGTCCGAACTCCCTCTCCCAATTTGATTTGATATATGCCATCAAAGCGCCCTGATCATTAGTATAGTTGGCATACAGCAATGTAATTGCACATTTTCCTGTGGAAGAAGTCCATATGACCTCAAACGGGGAGAGGAATGCCTGAGTACTGTATATTTAGTGGTTGTTAGTTGGCATTCACATAGCTTCTCAGTGGTAGAAGCACAATCTGTCCTGTAAAAGGTTATACTTAGTGGCCAGAGCATCAAAAGTTAATATGGAGTTACCCTGCATAAGCTGCCAGGGAGAATGAAATCCCAAGATGGCCTGCCTCTTAAACCAAGGATCCAGGAATGCAGAATGGAACTTTTCATCCCAGACCCGCCATTTATAACTCCAGAGTGTATGGGATGTAGGGCTTTATTGATTCCCCGCCCAACCCTCCAATGCTGCTACTGTCCCATAAACTGTATCCCTCCTCCGGGCATCAGGTTCCAATGGAAAGGTAACATATGCAAAGGGGATCTCAAACAGATTCTGACTCTATACTTTTCCATTGTGAATAATATTGTGGATTCTGCCACAACAGAACTATTTTCAAATGGGAGGCTATCCAATACCTGGGTAAGTATGGTAAAGCGAGCACCCCCTCCCTTTTCTTTGGCAAATACAGGACTTATTGCCTAACTCGTGGTTTTCTGGGCCAAAGAAAGGATAATAGTTGCTTTTTCCGGGAAATTGACTCTGTTGTGGAAGAATACAGGAATGCTCTGGAAAAGATATAAAAATCTCAGCAAGACGCTCACTTCGCCTGCCTTTGCACTGGTATGAATAGGTAGGGAAGAAGAGCTTAACGCTTATAGTCATTTTGAGGAGTTCACTAGTGGGGATAATTATCTTGATATAAGGTGGAAATAGACAGGCCTAGGTATATCCCTAAATATTTCATTTTAGTAAGGTCTCATCTTGTAGGAAATTCCTCTGCATTTGTGGGTCAGCTGCAAAGGAAAATGCCAACACCTCAGTTTTGGTGGTATTAGTAAATACCCTGAAGATTTGAGAGAAACCCCAGATCAGTCCAATGACCTCTGGCAACAAAGAATCTGGGTTACTCAAAAAGCAAAATGTCTTCCGTAAGGTCCCAGTTTATGTTCCACCCTCCAGTCAAGACACCCCAGACCCCAGGACTCAAAACAGATCGCCTGGGCCAGGGGTTCAAATATAAAGGCAAAAGGAGGAGGAGGGACAGCCCTGCCTTGTTCCCCTTCCAACCGGAATGGTCAGAATGGATATGACAATTAATGTGAACATAACCCACCGAGGCAGTGTAGAGGTGTGAAATTAAATGGCAGAACTCACCAGGGAACCCGAGCTGACCAGGGCTGCCTGAAGACAGGACCAAAGGACCCTATCAAAGGCCTTTTCTGCATCAAGGCTCATCAGTAGGGCAGGCTGTTTACTACGGGATAGGTGGTCTGTGATGTGAACAGCTCATCGGATGTTATCTTGACACGCCAAAACAAAACCTGTTTGATCAGTGTGGACAGGCATTGGGATGATCATCTCTAAGCGTTGGGTAAATAGACCCGGTTGAGATTTTTTTCCCATATGCATTTTCTGCCCCAGCCCTGGCAGGTGGCTATGGCTCTCAGATGGAGGGACTTTCTCTCGATCCTACATCTCCCATGCTAGGTGGCCCGATGGTTCCCTGTGGATTACCCTTCCACGGCGGGGCCAGGAGGAGGTTGCCAGCTTCTCCATCCCCCCAGAGACCCAATCCAGAATCCGGGACAACTCCCCAGGGAGCCGTGGATCATCATTGAGCCTTCCAGGCTTGATTTTCCTCCATTTTGCCTGCCCCCACCGATGTAGAGACATCGGCTCCAAGTCTCCCAACCCCTACTGCCCTCCAGACACTGCCAGAGGGCAGTCAGTGAGCAGGATGACTAGTCTCCTCCCCACTGAGAGAGGAGAGCAGTCCTCAGATGCTCAATCCTCTCTCCTCCTGCCGACCCCCAGCAGCCCGAGATCATTCTCGAACCAGGGTCGCCAGTGTGGTGCGAGGTGTGGTGTCCAGCGCCAACCTCAGCACCCCTGGCTGGCTAACCAGTCAGAATTTTATAGTCCATGTTCAATATTGAAATCGGTCTATAGGATGTACACAACGTGGATCCCCTGGCGGCTTGGATAACACCACAACAATTGCCTATGTCCAAGAGGGATCAGGACTACCCCGGAGTCCAGTGCTGAATTGTATGCTCAACCTAAAAGTGGGGCAGCAGAGTCCCGAAAAGTCTTATAAAATTCCGCCAGGAACCTATCAGTGCCCAGGCAGTTCCCGCTCTTTAGGCATGCTATTTCAGAACATATCTTGGAATCAAGGATAGGGACACCAACATCTGAGCATCCTTCTGAGACACCTGGGAAGACGGAGAGGGTTCAAAATTATTTATTTGGGTAAGGTCTGGGTCACTGTCCACTTTATGTAATGATTGGTAGAAATCGGTGAAGGCTGGTGCTGTCTCAGTTGTAGAGGTATGGAGGGCCTGTAGCCTGTGAATAGGTGTTCATGGTTGAGCACTTGCAGTAACGCCGACTCAATCCCAGCAAGATGACGTATGGGGCTACCGCTGAGGAAGGGCAACTGGATGGGGTGGGCCCACTTCTACCTGATAAATGCCTCAAGAAAATGTTTCTAATTCTCCTTTCCTGTTCAGGCAGTGTCGAACTAAATCCAGGTCCCCAACTCAAATCACTTCTCGGTCGGAGTTTGCAGCTGCTCCTGGGATGAAACTGATGATGGTCAATATTCTAAGCCTGCTAAAAACCTGATCATCTTCAGTTTGGGCAGCCCACACTGACCCAGATCTGATTATAATTACCGAGTCATGGCTAAAAAGACCAACACTGATCCACAAATTACTAGACCGGCTTCAGGCTCTTTAGGGCTGATAGGGATTTGAGTGGGGCGGTACCTGAGGACTGGAGGAGGGCAGATGTGATTCCCCTTCACAAAAGTGGGAGCAAGGCAGAAGCAGGAAACTACAGACCTGTAAGTTTGACCTCAGTGGTAGGGAAAATGATGGAATCACTTCTGAAAGAAAGAACTGTTGATTACCAGAGGCACAGCAGGGCACAGGACCAAAAGCAGCATGGATTTACAGCAGGAAGGTCATGTCAGACGAATCTAATTGATTTCTTTGACTGGGTGACCAAAGTAATAGACCAGGGAGGGGCTGTGGATATGGCCTACCTTGACTTTAGCAAGGCATTTGACACAGTCGTCTCGCACAAAAGATTAATAATCAGTTAGCCAGCCTGGGAGTGGGTCCCAGGGTGGTAGCCTGGTAGCAAACTGGCTGCACAACAGGACACAGAAGGTAATAGTGAATGGAACACATTCCGAAGAAAGGGGTTACTAGTGGAGTACCTCAGGGCTCAGTACTGGGTCCAGTCCTCTTTAACATCTTCATAGGTGACATTGCAGAGGGTCTGGAGGGAAAGGTATGCCTCTTTGCAGATGACACAAAGATCTGTAACAGAGTTGATACACAAGAGTGGGTAGAAAAGATGAGAAGGGACTTGGCAAGGTTGGAGGAATGGTCAGACATATGGCAACTTAGATTCAATGCAAAGAAGTGCAGTAATGCACCTGGAAACAAAACCCAGGAGAAGAGTACACAATAGCAGGGAGGTACTAACAACAACAAAAATGGAAAGGGACCTGGGGGTAGTCATATCAGATGACCTAAAGGTGGGTAAGCTATGTGAAAAGTCGGTAAGGAGAGCAGGGGATACTGGGATGCATAGGAGGGCATCACTAGAAAAAGGGAAGTGGTTATCCCTCTATACAGACAGTTGGTGAGACCCCATCTGAGTACTGTGTGTAGTTTTGGAGACCTCATCTACGCGAGGACATAAACAGGATGGAAGCAGTCCAGAGGAGGGCAACTAAAATGGTGCAGGGTCTGCAGCAGAAACCATATGAAGAGAGACTGAGAGAGCTTAATATGTATAATCTTGATGAAAGGAGGGACAGGGGGATATGATAGAAATGTTCAAGTACCTCAAGGGAATCAACAAAGTCCAGGAGGGTAGCATCTTTCAGAAAAAGAGATGTGTAAAACAAGGGGGCACAATTTAAAGATAGAGGGGGACGGCTCAGGGGTAATGTGAGGAAATTTTTTTCACGGAGAGAGTGGTGGATACATGGAACAGCCTTCCTGAGGAGGTCGTTGGGTCTAAAACAGTGGGGAATTCAAACATGCATGGGACAGACACAAGGCAATTATAGTGGGGGTTGCAGGAAGTAGGCTGTTGGTTACCTAGAATCTGCAGCTTATCCAGTAGGTAGGGAAATGGGCAGACTGGGTGGGCCAAGTGGTCCTTATCTGCCGCAAAGTCTATGTTTCTATACGCCAAATCAAAATTTGATGTTAGCAGCATTTCCTGTAAAACTAAGCCCAAGGAATACGAGATTGTCTCGCTTAAACTTCACCTTCCATCCTCAGAGTGCATCACAATCATTGGTGGCTATAGACCCCGTCAGGAGCACAGAAATTTTAACGTGTTGAAATCCATAACTTTGGCTGCTAACACGGAAACAATAATCTTAGGGGACTTCAATATGGATTGGCTCACTGCTAAATCCCACTCCCTAAAAGCCATCTGTGATGAGCTGGGTCTTACACAGATAGTAACTGAACCCACAAGAATCAATGCTTTAACTCTGCCAACAGCTCACTCTTAGATGTCATCTTAACTTCGCGTCCCCATAAAATCTCACATTCTGCAGTTTTCCATAATGACATGAGCGACCACAGTATCGCTGTATGTACAAGATTCCAATCTAAAACCCAGCAGCACCCTAAATTCAGAATCAAACGCTGTCTGTAGAATTCAACTCAGTAAACTTCCAACCGACCTAGCTATTTCATCAGGTGGCAAGACCTGTATCTTGCCAAATATGCTGATGCCGCCATCTCTGTCCTAAATAACAACCTCACCACCCTAATTAACAAGCATGCTCCTCTTATTAAAATGAGGGTACAGAAAATCTAGATCCGTGGTTCACCCAAGAGCTCAAATCTGCACTTACCAATAGAGACGAGCTATGGGCTAGGCTAGGCACACAAAGGACCCAGCAGACTGGCAGGTGTTTAGAACTGCCAGAAATGCCTGTGTTTAAAGTGTACGTGCTACTAAAGCAAACTTCTGTATCTCCACTCTGAGCAGGCCAAAGGAACTCCCAAAAATCTGGAAGACACTGAGATCCATTGAAGGCCATCCTGATGCTTCCTCCCTTCCCACCAAGATTCTGGCCAAGGACGGATGGTTGAAAATAAACTGCAATCCTCAAGAACTTAACCTTCACTTTGCCACTGCCAGGTTGGCATTCGACCTCCCCATACGCCAGCTGAGTGAATAGCAACACTAGCCCAGATACTACACATGCTGTTCCACCTCATCCCTTCCAGTTGTGCCTGTTTAGCTACAAAGAAGTCGAAGACATAATTTTAGCCTTGACACCAAGAAAAGTGCAGGGGACGATGGCCTTGAATCATTTTTCTTGTGGTTAGGCTATGCCCAGCTCACAGCCCCCATCCTTCACATCTTCAACCTCTCTATTACTACAGCCACTGTTCCATCCTGCTGGAAATCTGCCCATATTCTTCCTCTCTCAAATCAGGAGATCTTTGTGACTTAAACAACTACCGTCCCTATTCTTATCTTGCCCGTTCTGTCCAAAGTGCTGGAAAACTTATATACAACCGACTAAAAATCACCTCAGAGCGCACTCATTCCTAAACCCGCCCAATTGGCTACAGGTCGAAGCACAGTATCATCTCAACCTTAGCTAAAGTCTCTAATGACTGGATCCATGCTATGGACACCAAGAAGGTTACTGGTGCAGTCTTTCTAGACCTCAGTAAGGGCCTTCGACACTGTAGACCATCACCTCCTAATCACCTGTCTTGCCTACATAGGTGCCACTCCACTTACCTTACAGTGGTTTAACAGTTATCTCACAGGAAGGATACAAAAGTCAAAGCTGATGGCCTACTATCTGCCCCCTTCCAACTGCCAGAGGACTCCTCAAGGCTCTATCCTAGGACCAATACTTTTTCCTGTACATCAACAACCTTGACTCCCACATAAAAACTCTAGCGCATTTCTTTGTGGACAACACGGTTTGTACGGATCAGGCTTGTCCTTAACTGAAGTCAGGAAGCACCCAAGCTGACTTTATCCAGTTAGAAAGCAACCTTATCAATGCCAAGCTTCTCTTAAATGCCAAAACAACAAGACAATGATTTTCTCGAGACTTGCCTTGTCTGGTGCCCTACCTACCCACCTAAAACCTCATAGTTACCTCCCTAGGTGAACCTTGGAAGTCGTATCTAAATTTAAATATCTAGGTATGTGGATAGACAACAAGCTTTCCTTCAACGACCACATCGAGGATCTATCAAAGAGGCTTAAAGCACGCTTGGGTTTCTTCTTTAGAAATAGGACCCTCTTTTCTCTCGCGACCATAAAAGACTTGTCCAAGCAACATTCCTTCCTTTGCTTGACTACGGAGACATTATCTTTATCTCCTCCCCAACCTTGAGCCTATCTAAACTGGATGTACTCTATCACCGTGCTCTTCGCTTCATTACTAACTCTGCGACAGGACCCACCACTGTGATCTTTATGCAGCAGTTGGTGGACCTCTCTTGCCACCAGATGCCTCCTGCATGCTGGCATTTGGACCCTCAAATTACTACTCCACAAACTGCCTGTCTGTTTAATGTCTTTCATACACATCTCGCATAGCGCCTACTCCCTAAGGAATCCGACCTTATTCTACTAGATGTTCCCAGGACACGTACCACAGCTGGCCAAAGAGCTGTCTCATACGCCCTCCCAAACATTTAGAACCAACTACAAGCCATGCTGAAGCTAACCAGCATCGTATCAATTAACTCCTATAAAACATTAGCTAGCTCTAAATTAAAAGACATATGTAGGTGCTATTAGGCCCTCAACGCCAAGTCAATCTCCTAGGTACCAACAGGCCTCTACTTATTGTTGAAATGTGTTGCATAATTTAGGCAAGGTTAAAGCTGGAATGTACTGCATATATAGCATAAGGACTTCTATTGTGTATACTTCTTGTATTATATATTTTTTTTCTTTGTTGTTCTACATTTTATATCTCCTGTCTATGTAATTGCGAACTGTATGTGTATGTGCATTAGGACCTCCTTGTGAATGAGCTTGCTCAACGGAGTCTTTCTACAATAAACTTGAACTTGAATATAGCAGCAGGACATTGCTAAATGTATACAGCGCGAGCGTGACGGAGAGAGGGTTGGCCTGGTGTGGTTTGCATGGGGCTGCCGAGCTGGCCTCATAGCGGTGGGTGGGTGGCAGCCTAATGTGAGGTTCCTGGTTCGGGTCCGGTGTTCCTATATTTTTGTGCGCCCTGTCCGAAATTTTTATTTTCAAGATTTTGCACCTCACCTGGAGTTAAGAATCTTTAGTAGGGGTTGCAGGGGCAGGGGGCGCTGCTTTTCTTGTGCACTGGGCATGTACATTGCCGAAATTGATTTTCAGCGATGTATGCTCGTTCTGCCGCCAATCACGATTGCTTTACCCTTACCACATAGATCCGGGGCCCTAGTATGAGGGTAGACTATTTTGGTAATGGCATCTGCCATCCACTGTCGCAACTGCCTAGCTAGTAATTGAAGGGCTCGAGGGCCACCATCATAGTACCGCTGCCTCAAGTAAAGTAAGTTTTGCTCTATTTGATAATCTAATATAGAATTTAACTCTTTCTTAATGCGACACAATTCCACTTCTCTTTGCGGGTCGTATTGACTTTTCTACAAGGTTTCCAAAGTGGAAACCTGATTTTCTAGGATCATGGATATGTTGTTCATCCACACTCTTTGGCATGTCCCTTTCCCTTTAAGGATCCACCAGAAGTCTTCAGGCTGGCTCCTCCCACCCATCCGGTTGGTATATACCTCAGCTCCACCCCATGACTCCAGATCTTCCTTTCTGCTGGAAGATTCGGGTTTCCTCCCTCGTGCTCTCGCATTTTGTAGGCCCTGGCTTTCAAAACTCGGTTTACCGAAACTTAAACTCATTCGAAGTTAGCGATTAGGCCTTCAAGATCTTTGATTATGGAAGATAAATCTTCCTCCAGATTTCGACGGTGTCCTTGCGGCCAGAAGATGTCACGCGACCGATCCCCAATGCACATGCATCTACTGCATAGGTGTCGGCCATGACACTCGCCTGCAGCTTTTGTGCGGCCTTCCACCCCAGCTGCTCTGGATACTGCCTGGCATGCGCGGAAACTGGGTTGACCAGACAAAGAACCCTCCAGTGAAATCTAAAGAGGCTAGATGAGCGGTTTCCACGGCTGCGGGCTCCGCCAATCAACTGGTACGCATGCAGGCATTCGAGGAAGAAGCGGCTCATGCCACCGACTGTCGGGCTTCTTGTTCCTTTGACCTAGGCTCTTCTTTCTTGGGCTTCTTCAGACAGTTGTGCCAGTCTGATCCCACCCAGGGAGAGGCGCCTGGGCTCACACTCCTCTCGATCCCGTAAGCGGGAGAAGGATCCGAGCAAGTCTTTGTCTTGGCGAAGACGCTGTTGGGACCAAGAGAGATCCCTGTCTCAGGAGCACATGGTCTCGACCTCGGTTGAGATCGCTTCTTGGCCACTGGCTTCGGACCTTCCGCAGGCCAGACAACCAAGGATGTGACCGATGAGGTCGAAATTGTAATCGACCACATCGATCCACTATCGCCGACCGGTAGACAGTCTTTGGAAAGGACTCCAGTCCATGTTTTCCCGATGAGGAGACTCCAGCCCGCTGGTGCCCCTATCGAGGACCCAGTTCCAGACCCCGGTGTCACTAATCCCGCCGGTGTACCCCGAGTGGCCGAGTCAGCCCATCCGATCTCAGTCAAGGTCTAGAACCTCGTCTGACAGGCTGAGGAAGAGCCGTAAGTGCTCTAAAAAGAGGCAACGCCATCGGTCATCCTTGTCCACCTCGGATGAGGAGAGGCTCCAGCGGAAACTCCATCGGCACTACGAGGACCTCATGTGGCAACAGCTGATCTTATTTTTTTTTATTTAGTTTTGTTGACTGGGTAAGTGCACTAGACAAATCCTGCCTATTTTCAGGCACGACCCGGGAGGGGGATACAGATGAATGCCAACTGACCTTGAACCAGATTAAGCTGTTGGTGGTATTTTTAGTGCATGAGGAAATTTGGCCAGGACACCGGGGAAATTCCCTACTCTTTCGATAAGTGCCATGGAATCTTTAACATCCACCTGAACTACCACCAATCCAGGCAGATGAGACCTCGGTTTAACGCCTCATCCGAAGAGGCACCTCAGAAGTGCAGCACCTCTCATGCTGCACTACAGTGTCAGTACTGGGATATTAACCCACGTGCCAGATGTGGGAACTGAACCCACAGCCATCTGATCTCCGCCTCAGAGGTGAATGTGCTACCTACTGAGCCACTGACACTGCACAAGCAGTGACCAGGCACAAGCCTACCCCCGGCCATTACTTGGCTTTCACCTCCTAGGCTGAAGCCGACCTTTTCAGAACCGACACCCCGGTTCCACTGGCAAACTTGCAGCTCCGGCTCAAACCAGTCTCTCCAACGATAGTGGTGGAACCGCTGCCTAACCAGCCTGTTGGAGGGGCTCCTTCCAAAGAAGACAGACCAGACACTGGGCTTCCCGGGCGCTTATTGGTGACGGTCACTCCAGACCACCCCGGTGAGTCCAGGGTGATTGTATCTGGACTCATTGGATTCGACGTCACGGACTACATTCTCATCCTGGGGATGACAAATCGTCCGTTGGCTTAGGAATGGAGGAAGGGCCTTCCTCTTTCAAGGGATCTCCACCTCATCTCTGAGTCCACAGGGATGTCCCTGGAACCCATTCAAAAAGGTGAAGTACCCTCTTACAGACATCCTTAAGAGAGGGATGCTCCTATGGAGGCCTTTCCTGAGGCCGAAGCCATTGTGGGCCCGGCTCTTGAACTCTGGCAACGTCCTACCTCTTGTCCAGCCCCGTCTGCCCGCATGGCATGCAATATGCGGTGCCCACGGGTCCCTAAGCGGGTTCACAGAGCACCCTTTGGCTGAGAGCCTGGTTACCACCTCTGTGTTTAGGCGTACGGGCAGTTCTGCCGATGCGGGCGACCTCCCGACAAAGAGTCCAAGCTTTGGACCACTCGGTTAGAAGGTCTATCGGCTTCCTTCTTGGGCCTTCGCAGGCAAGTTCGGCTGTCATCATAGCACACTTCTCTCATGCCCTTCTTGGTCGCTAGACGTAAATCCTCCCACACCTCCCCACGGACATGCAGACCACAGTCAAGCAGGTCCGAGACCAGGGCCAAGCTGTTGCCAAACAGCAGTTCCAGACAGCCTCGACACTGGGGACCCTGTGCCCGTTCTGTGGTTGCCGCGAGCTTCTCATGTCGCAGGACTTGGCTGAGCTTTCCTCCTTCCCGTGGATACTCAGCACAAACTGGATGACATTCCCTTTCTAGGACCGACTTGTTCAGCCCAGGAGTGACCGATTACCTTCAGCAAACTGAACAGTCCAATGCCACCTTGACGCCACTTCTGCTAAAGGTTCTTTGGGCAAGAACCAACAGCAGAAGAAGAAGCCTTTCGGCAGACTTCCCTGCAACTCAGCAGTCCTCCTTTCAAGGGGGACAGCAGCACCAGCATCATAGCAGGCTCAAGCTTACGCCCTTGGGCTAAGCTCTGACCCCAGCATGCCCGTAAGGATGCTGAGGCTCAGCTCCTGGAGCCTCCTCCTCCAAGGCTGCGCAGTGACGAGGTTTGGGCTGCCACCACTACTCCCCGCCATGACAGCTCTGGGTCCTGCCATGGGGCTGGCGGCACCACTTCCTTTCTGCCTGGTCCGTGTTACTTTGGACAGGTGAGTTCTCAAGTGGTCGATCAGGGACTGCCTCTAGAGTTCGAGCAGTACCTCCCAGCTGCTCAAGCTCCCGAGAGGAACGGATATCAGCCCACATGCAGTCGGCTCTTCAAGATGACGTTGCTCAGCTCCTCCTCCTCAAGGAGGCAATAGCTCCTGTGGTGGATCCTCCAGCAGACCCAGGCTTTGTCTCCAGGTACTTCCTGGTGCCAAGCGGACGGAGGGTTGGTGCCCCATTTTAGATCTCCATGATCTGAATCAATATTTCAGGTCTCGCACCTTTCAGATGGTCACTCTGTCCCAGATCATTCCATCCTTGAAGCGAAACATGGTTCTGTTCACTGGATCTGCAGGGCGCTTTCACGTCCCAATCTGTCCATCCCATCAGCGGTTCCTCGGGTTTCACGGGTTGAAGGGACCCTGTACGAGTTCCAAGCCATGCCGCTCAGCCTGTCATTGGCCCCACGGGTCATCACCAAATGCATTGCAGTGGTGGCGGCTCATCTGGGCGGCATTGGGGAACAAGAATTACCCCTACCTCAGTGATTTGCTTCTAGCAGGTCACTTCCTTCAGGGAGAGAAAGCCAGGGACCTGGCTATCCAGACCTGCTCCCAACTCGGCCTCCTAATCAACAAGGCCAAGTCGGAACTTGTGCCCTCTCAGGTGATGGGCTTCATCAGGGCAGAGCTTGACCCTTGTTAAGCTAGAGCTATTCCTGCGGACAGGGCAGAGGTTCTTTCCTTCTTTGCCCAGTCATTTCTGGTTGGGCATTTACACCCTGCCCGGGACTTTCTGCACCTTCTGGGTTACATGACGGCATGCACCTTGGTGGTCCGTTGGGCCTGGTGGCACATGCGCCTCTTCAATGGGAGCTGGCCTCCCAGTGGACTTAGCACCACAGTCAGTTCGACCAGCTGATCACTGTCACCCAGAAGATGTGGGATGCTCTCAATGGTGGACCCCCAAACCGGTTGCAGGAAGGATCCCGCTTGTCCGCCCCAAGCCAATGGTCGCCCTCATGACCGTGCTCCTCTCATGGGCTGGGGAGCCCACATGGGGGATGAAAGGGCCCACGGGCTCTGGACCCCCGAGGAGTCACGATGCCACATCAATCTGTTGGAGCTCAGAGTAGTCAGACTGGCACTGTCAGCTGCCTCAGCTCTGGGGTCAAGTGGTTCAAGTCCAGATGGACAATACCATGACCATGTACTACCTCAACAAACAGGGCAGCATGCACTCCCGTCTGTTGTGCAAGGAAGCGCTCCGCATCTGGACTCTCGTGAGCCAGCTGGAGGTGGATCTCCTAGCCATCCATGTGGCAGGAGCTCCAGTCAGCTGGCGGATGCCTCAGCTGCTTAGGCCAGACATCCCATGAGTGGTTTCTCCATCCAGAGGCAGCTTACAGCCTGTTCTCCTATTGGGGCAAACCGATGGTGGACCTGTTTGCCTCCAGGAAAACACCAAGCTGAGGCTGTTTCATGCCTGCCCCTCAGCAGGGTTCGCTGCAGGGGATGCTTCTCAAGGCCATAGACCCCAGGCCTCTTCTATGCCTTCCTCCATTTCCCTGATCCACAAGGTACTTCTCAAGGTGAGGAGGGACAAGGTGAAGGTGATCCTGGTAGCCCTAGATTGGCTGTGCCAGTTCTAGTATCCAGATCTCCTCAGCCTCAGCAGCAGGCACCCGGAGCGGCTTTGCAGACGCCCAGACCTGATGTCACTCAATCAGGGGAAGTATTCCATCCGGACCTTCAATCCCTGCACTTCACAGCCTGGTACCTGAGCGGCTAGAGTTCCAGGCTTTGGGTCTTTCCATGATGTCACACTGTGATGGAGGCATCTAGAAAGGACTCGGCCGGAAATGTTATGCCTTCAAATGGAAGCGGTTCTCCATTTGGTGTCGGGACAAGGGTCTGTACCTCTGTCCTGCCCCCGTGGCTAATATTCTCGATACCTTTGTTCTCTCTCCAAAGGGGGTCTATGGTCTTCGACCCTTAGGGTGCACCAGGCAGTCATCTCTGCACTGCGTGGGGCCAGTCAGCCCGATGTTGGCGCAGGAGACAGTGGTCAGGAGCTTTTCAAAGGCCTGGATCACATATCCCCTCCTGTGCATGAACCTCCACGTCCATGAGATCTACTGCTGTTATTGGCAAAGCTCATGGGCAAGCCATTCAAACCAATGCACAAGTGTGACCTGTCACACTTGTCATGGAAGACGGCCTCCTGTGGCTATCACGTCTGCCAGAAGGACAGGGCAGCTCCAGGTGCTTTCGTGGACTCCCCTATCTGGTCTTCCACAGGGACAAAGTTGTCCTATGCCCCACCCGAAATTCCTTCTAAAGGTGGTGTCAGAGTTTCACCTAACCAGGTGTTGACTCTGCTGGTATACTACCCTAATTACACCTCGGAGGCCGAGTACAGGCTCCATAGTTTGGACCTGAGATGTGCTGTCTCCTGTTATAAGGAGTGGACGGTGGAAATTTGTGAGAGGTTCGCCAGCTGTTTTCATCTACGCTGAAGCCTCTTCTGGCAGACCTGCAGCGAAGCAGACATTTGCAAGATGGATTACATCATGCATAGGTCTGTGCTATAAGTTGGGCAAGGAGCCTCCCAGAGGGATAAGAGCTTATTCTACCCATCATACTGCTGCGTCGGTGGCTGCTTCCAGGGACATCCCTTTCCAGGAAATCTGTCGGGCTGCTACCTGGAAGTCAGCAAACACCTTTATCACCCACTACCACATCGACCTTGAGTCACGCCGGATGCTGGCTTTGGGGCCTCAGTTCTCCAATCTCTGTTCCTAAGTAGGGGTGTGCGCCTTGCCTCCTCCTCCTGGAGAACTGCTAGAGTCTGCCAAAGGTGTGGATGAACAACATATCCACGTTCCTAGAAGAACAGGTTACTCACCTGTAACAGTAGTTCTAGGGGTAGTATATGTTGTTCATCCACACGGACCCATCCGACCTCCCGGCTGCGGACGTTGCGCAGCCTGCCTTCCAGCGGCTAAGATCTGGTGTCATGGGGCGACCAAGGTATATACCACCCGGTGGGTGGGAAGAGCCAGCTTGAAGACTTCCGTGGATCCTTAAAGGAAAGGGACATGCCAAAGAGTGTGGATGAATAACATATACCACTCCTAGAACTACTGTTACAGATGAGTAACCTGTTCTTTTTAAAAGAGCCACCGGCTTCCCTTTGTTTTTATGCTGAGCTGAGATAGCAGTAATTTTGCCCCAAGTAACTGCTTTAATAATATCCCATAGATTGTGGGGACACATCTGGAGTATCATTGTGCACTATTGCCATTTTATTAGCATCTTTGATAGAGGTCCAAACCTCCTCATTCTGCAGAGAGATGTTAAGTCGCCAAAAAGTATTTTTTCTAGTATCGTGGATATGTTGTTCATCCACACTCTTCGGCATGTCCCTTTCCCCTTAAGGATCGCTGGAAGTCTTCAAGCTGGCTCCTCCCACCCACCGGTGGTATAACCCTCAGCTCCGCCCCATGACGCCAGATCTCCCTTTCTGCTGGAAGATTCAGGTTGCCTCCTTCGTGCTTCTGCATTTTGTAGGCCCTGGTTTCAAAACCTTGGTTATTCGAAACTCGTCTAGTTCGCATTAGCGATCGCGACTACTTACCTTCAATTATGGAAGACAAGTCTTCCCTGATTTCGCCAGTGTTCCTGCGGCCAGAAAATGTTGCGCTTTAGTCCCCACACGGCGTGCATCTATTGCCCTCGGTGTGGAGCCATGTTTACCTCAAGTGCGATTTTTGTCTTGCATTTCACCCTAACGTCCTCGACGACCGTCTCGCGACGCCTGAAGTTGGGGAGGCTGGAAAAACAGAACCCTCTGGTGAAATCAAAGAGGCTCCGTGAGCAGTTTCTGTGGCTGCAGGATCCGCCGAGCAATTGGAACGCATGCAAGCCTTCAAGGAGGAGCGGCCTGGGCCGCAGAATCTTCCTCTCTTGGAGCTTCTTCATTCAGCTCAACCTGGGCCCCACCTTCTCGGGTTCCTTCCGAGAGCTGTGCCAGTCTCTCCTGACTAAGGAGAAGGTCCTGCGCACGCAGTCTTCTCAGTCCTGAAAGTGGGAAAAGACCGAGAAAGAAGATGTTCTCGGGATCAGGAGAGATCTTGGTCTCAGGAACCAGCACTCACCGACTTGGGTCGAATTGCCTCTTGACGCTGGCTACCGGCTTTGCCGTGTGCCAGTTGACCGAAGTGTTGATCGACGAGGTTGAAATCATCATCGACCCAATCACCCATTGTTGCCGACTTCGCTGATCGATTCTCTCGATCAGACCTCGGTCCTTTCTTTCCCTGACGAGGAGACCCAGCCTGCTGGGAATCCCATCGAGGAAGTGGTCCACGACCCCGGAAATCACCAGTCCTGCTGGTGTCTCTGAGCGACGATTGGCCCATTTGATCTCGATCAAGGTCCAAGATCCCCTCAATCGAAAGGCCGAGGAAGAGCCACAAGTGCTCTAAAAAGAGGCGACGCCATCGGTCATCCTCATCCTCCTCGGATGAGGAGAGGCTCCGTGGAAACTCCGCCGGTGCTACGAGGACCTCATGTGGCAACAGCTGATTTTGACCGGGCATAAGCCAACCCCAGCTTCTACCCCAGCCAGTACTTGGCTTCGACTCATAGGCCGAGCCGACTACTTTGGAGCCGATTAAGTCGTTCCCCACCCGTGGAGCCGTGCAAACCTCCAGTTCGGCCTAAACTGGTCTCCACCTATAGTGGTGGAGCCACCGCCCAAGCAGCCTGTGGGAGGGGTCCTTCTAAGGAAGATAGATCAGACACCGGGCTTTCCGGGCGTTTTATGTCACCGCCACCCCAGACTGCCCTCGGCGGGTCGAAGGTGACCTGGGCAGTTGACCATTGTATCCAGATTCCTTGATTCGGATGTGACCAGCCTACATTCTTATCCCAGGGATGACAAATCGGCCAATGGGTTAGAGACGGAGGAAGGTCCTTGTCCTTTTAGGGCATTCTTCACCTCATCTCTAAGTCTACAGGGATGCCCCTGGAACCAATCCAGAAAAGGTGGAGTACCCTCTCACGGACATCCTCAAGAGAGGATACCACAATGGAGGCCTTTCCTGTGGCCGAGGCCATAGTTGGCCTGGCCTTAGAACTTTGGCAACGTCCTGCTTCCTGTCCAGCTCCATCTGCCTGCATGGCTCGCCATAAGTATGCGGTTCCCATGGGGTCCCTTGCGGGTTCACAGAGAACTCTTCGGCCGAGAGCCTGGTGACCACCTCTGTGTTCAGGTGTACTGGCAGTTCTGCCGACACTGACCGACCTCCCGAAAAGAATCCAAACTCGTGGATCATTCAGCCCGAAGGTGCATCTTTAGGCCTTCATCAGGCAAGTTCGGCTGTCATCATGGCACACTTCTCCCATGCCCTCTTGGGGTCTTTGGATGAAGTCCTCCCGCATCTCCCTCGCGGACATGCAGACCATGGTCAAGCAGGTCCGGATCAGGGCTGGGCTGTTGCCAAACAGCAGCTTCAGACAGCCCTGGATATTGGGGATTCCTGTGCCTGCTCCATGGCAGTTGCCTATCATTGCAGGGCTTGGCTGAGACTCTCCTAGTTCCAGTGGATACTCAGCATAAACCAGCTGATGTGCCTTTCCTGGGCACCGACCTTTTCAGCCCAGGTGTGGCTGGTCACCTTCAGCATAATGAGCAGTCCAGTGCCACCTTGGACACTACTTCTGCTAAGGGTTCTTCGGCAAGAAACAGCAGAAGAAGAAAAGCCTTTCGGCATTCTTCCCTTTGGAACAGCAACCTCCTTTCAAGGAGGGCAGCAGCAACATCAGCAGCAGGCTCAAGCTTGGCACCCCGGCCAAGCCGGGCCTTCCCAGGCCCATAAAGGAGGCCAAGGTTTGGGTCCTGGATCCTCCTCCTCCAAGCCTGCTCAGTAGTGACGGGGCTGCCTCCCCTCTCCCGTTCGCCAGCTCTGGGTCCTCCCGTGGGGGCGGCTCCTCCACTTCCTTTCTGCCTGGTCCTCTATCACTACGGACAGGTGGGTTCTCGAGGTGGTCGGTCAGGGTCTGCCTCTGAATTGAGCAGTACCCTCCAAGCTGAGCCTGCGCCCCACGGGAGGAAAGAGTATCCATCCAGACTCAGTCGGCCTCTGAGACGACATTGCTCAGCTCCTCCTCAAGGAAGCAGTAGCTCCAGTGGCGGATCCTCCAGCAGATCCATGCTTTGTCTCCAGGTACTTCCTGGTGCCCAAGTGACGGGGCTGGCGCCCATTCTAGATCTGCATGACCTGAATCAGTATCTCAGGTCAAGCACCTTTCGGATGGTCACTCTGTCCCAGATCGTACCATCCTTAGAGCGAAACATGTGGTTCTGTTCACTGGATCTGTAGGATGCGTTCTTTCATGTCCCAATCCGTCCATCTCATCAGCGGTTCCTCTGCTTCAGGGAAAGGGAACTTGTTTAACCAGGAAAGGCACACTAAGCCAGGGCTTGTTTCAGGTGCGACCTGGGAGCACAAGGAAGTTAAGTGACTTGCTCAGGGTCACACAGTATGCAAATGGAAGCTGTGGAATTCAAACCAGGTCTGGTCTGCTGGATGTCACCAGATTTGCAGCTCAGAGCCTTAGACCACTGCACTATACTGCCTCCAGAGCCAGTTTCAGGGCGAAGGGACCCTGTCACGAGGTTCGAGCCATGCGTTTGGCCTGTCATTGGCCCCACGGGTCTTCACCAAATGCATTGTAGTGGTGGCAGCCCATCTCCGGCGTCAGGGGTCGGATTTATCCCTACCTCGACGATTGGCTCTTAGCAGGTCCCACCCGACAGGAGGTGGAGAAGTCCAGGGACCTGGCCCTCCAGACCTGCTCCCAACTCAGCCTCCTGATCAATGAGGCCAAGTCGGAACTCATGCCTTCCCAGGTGATGTGCTTCATTTCCGGCAGACAGAGCGGAGGTTCTCTCCTCCTTTGCCCAATCATTTCTGGTTGGGCAATTGCTACTACCGGGACTTTCTGCGCTTTGGTTACATGGCGGCATGCACCTCAGTGGTCCGCTGGGCCTGGTTGCACATATGCCCTCCAATGGGAGCTGGCTGCCCAGTGGACTCAGCGCCACTGTCATTTCGACCAGCTGATCACTGTAACCCAGAAGATGCAGGACCTCTCCAGTGGTGGATCGCCCCAGACTGATTGCAGGAAGGAATCCCATTTGTCCGCCTCGAGCAAACAGCTGTCCTAATGACCGATGCTCTCTGATGAGCTGGGAGCCCACATGGGGACAGCAGGGCCCACGGGTTCTGGACCCTGAGGAGTCCTGATACCACATCAGCAAGTTGAAGCTCAGAGCAGTCAGACTGGCACTGTCAACTCGCTCATCAGCTCTGGGGTCAAGTGGTTTCAAGTCCAGACGGACAATACCACCACCATGTACTACCTCAACAAACAGGGCGGCATGCACTCCCATCTGCTTTGCAAGAGGCACCCCGCATCTGGACCCTCGTCAGCTGTTTGAGGCGGATCTCCTAGCCATCCATGTGGCAGGAGCCTCAAACAATCTGGCAGATGCCTGAGCCACTTAGGCAAGACACCCCATGAATGGTCTCTCCATCCAGAGAGCTACAGCCTGTTCTCCCATTGGGGCAAACCGATGGTGGACCTGTTTGCCTCAGGAAAAACACAAGGCTGAGACTGTTTCATGCCCGTCCCCTCAGCAGGGCTCGCTGCAGGGATGCCTTTTCGAGGCCGTGGACCCCAGGCCTCCTCTATGCCTTCCCCTATTCCCTTGATCCACAAGGTGCTCCTCAAGGTGAGGAGGGACAAGGTGAAGGTGATCCTGGTAGCCCCAGACTGGCCACACCAGTTCTGATATCTAGATCTCATCAACCTCAGCTGCAGGCCCTGGAGCAGCTTCCAGCACACCCAGACCTGATATCTCTCAATCGGAAGGTATACCATCTGGACCTTCAATCCCTGCACCTCACAGCCTGTTACCTGAGCGGCTAGAGTTCCAGGCTTTGGTCTTTCCGAGAATGTCCTCACTGTGGTGGAGGCATCCAGAAAGGAATTGACCAGGAAATGTTATGCCTGCAAATGGAAAAGGTTTTCCATTTGTTGTCAGGGCAAGAGCCTGGACCCTCTGTCCTGTCCAGTGGCTAACATTCTCGACTACTTTGGTCTCTGTCCAAAGGGGTCTTCGGTCATCGACCCTTAGGGTGCACCTGGCAGCCATCTCTGCTTACCGGATGTGGGCCAGTCAGCTGACTGGCGAGGAGACAGTGGTCGGGCACTTTTTCAAAAGCCTGGATCACATATCCCTCGCGTGGTGAACCTCCACCTCCATGAGATCTACTGCTGGTACTGGCAAAGCTCATGGGCAAGCCATTTGAACCAATGCACAAGTGTGCTTTGTCACACTTGTCATGGAAGACGGCCTTCCTGGTGTCTCACGTCCTGCCAGAAGGACAGGGGAGCTCCAGGTGCTTTCGTGACTCCCTTATCTGGTCTTCCACAGGGACAAGGTTGTCCTATGCCCCTAAATTCCTTCTGAAGGTGGTGTCAGAGTTTCACCTTAACCAGGTGTTGACTCGGCCGTATGCTACCATAATTACACCTCGGAGGCTGAGTACAGGCTCATACTTTGGACCTGAGACGTGCTTCTCCTATTATAAGGAGAGGACAGTGGAAATTGGGAGAGGTTTGCCAGCTGTTTGTCACCTACGCTGAAGCCGCTTCTGGCAGACCTGCAGCAAAACAGATTATTATAATGTGGTTTACATCTTGCATTAGTCTGTGTTATGAGTTGGTGGGCATGGAGCCTCCCAGAGGATAAGAGCTCATTCTGCCCACCATACCGCTTATCGTGGCTGCTTCCAGGACATCCCTATCCAGGAAATCTGTCAGGATGCTACCTGGAAGTCAGCAAACACCTTCATTACCCATTACCACATCGACCTTGAGTCACGCCGGGATGCTGGTTTTGGGGCCTCAGTTCTCCATCTCTGTTTCCTAAGTAAAGGGTGTGTGCCTTCCTCCCTCCCAGAGCACTGCTAGAGTCTGCCAAAGAGTGTGGATGAGCAACATATCCATGATCCTAGAAAAACAGGATACTGACCTGTAACAGTAGTTCTAGGAGTGGTATATGTTGTTTCATCCCACGCAGCACTCCGACCTCCCCTGGCCACGGATGCACAACATCTGGCTTCCAGCGGGCTAATATCTGGCGCCATGGAGCGGAGCCAAGGGATATACTACCAGGGTGGGTGGGAGGAGCCAGCTTGAAGACTTCCGGCGATCCTTAAGGGAAAGGGACATGGAAGAGTTTGGATGAACAACATATACCACTCCTAGAACTACTGTTACAGGTGAGTAACCTGTTTTTTAGGTTGCCCCAGGCTAAATTGTAAAGAGGTGCGTGATCTGAAAGCACTGTATCTCCTGTGGTGGCCCCTCATAACTGAGTGGCCCATCTTCGAGGGCTAAAGAAATAATCCAATCTGGTGTGCACCTTATGAATGGAAGAATAAAAGGTAAAGTCCCTATCCGGACCATGTGAATACCTCTAGATATCAATATATCCTAACTCCGTCAGTAGCTTCCTTACTTTATGAACCACCCTACGATCTGAGCGGGTAACCTTGAGGTTGAATCCAGATAATCATGCAAGACCAAATTTAAATTTAATTTGACAGCAGGCTCAAATGCCAATCGTGCCTGCTTGCAAAAACTTCACCTTGGGACTCCTACCCCTGGTATAGTGGCCCTTCTTTCCCTGCACGTAACTCCACGAGTACCAGAAACTCTGGCAAACAGGCTTTCAGAATCCCATGGTGCCGCACCACCTTTGGACAACGTGCATCTGTGATACAGAGCTCCGCAGAGGGTACAACCCCTGCCTCCTGCCATAACTAGTGCTACATTGTTGGGCTCCTTTAAGAAAAGGACTCCATCAGCAACTAATCTCACTGGCAACCTGTGACTGCTACTGCTAATTTGCCTTTACCTTGCTCCTACCATGTGCAATCTCTGTGATCTCTATTGAATAGTAAAATGTCATGCTTCATGTTCATTTCTTGGGCCCCAGTAAGTTAGCACTTTCATGGACTTTCTACCCCTGCCTAAATTATTTATTTTCCCTCCTACCTCCCTCCACCTCCTCTTCCCTTTTTGCCCCTCCATCGTCTCCATACCTCTTTCCTCCCTACCACCTTAATACATCTTCATCATCACCCCACTGCCTACACCACCTCTTCCTCCCTACTCTCCTCCACCCTTCTTCCTCCTCTTTATTCCACTTTGACTACATAGCTATTCTTCCCTTCCCTCCTATCTGTCCCCATCCTACCCCACCCTGCTTGCCTTCCTCTCTTCTCTGTACTTTTCTCCTCCCTCACTGGCCCTCCTACTGGTACGAGATCTTCTTCTTTCTTTGACTCAGGCACAATCCAATTATCTGCCTATGCTGTTAGTTGTACAGTTCTCCTTTTAAACAAGTGTCCTCATGTTATGTTACCGCTACCTAGAGAAACGTTAACCTTATTTTGACTCTGCGCCTGTACTGCTTAGATTGTGTAACTGTTGTTAGAATTTAATGCCTGGAGGCAGTTTTCAGTTGTTTCTTGCTGTATCTGTGGAACATATCTGTATTCTTGTTTGTGTCATACTTGACATGAAACCTATGGAAGAGCTTTCTGCTCACAGGTGTTAATCCAAGATCTCAATAAATAAATAAATAAATCTGCTCCCATCATCAGAGTCCCTCTGTTCTTCCTGTAATTTTCATATACAGGGCCCTATAAAAAGATAGTCTGATTCCGGGGAACATAAATAGGTGATCATTTGCCCACAGTATAGTCCTTTAAGGAGAGCATAACAGCCCCCGAATCCACCAGGGTTCCTCACATCAAAAGGTACACCTAGGGACCAGAATCACTGACCTCAGTGACGTCCCTTCCATAGGTGGACGCGACAACGTGCAGTAAACCAAATTTCAACAGCCTTTCATGTTCACCTTTAGAGAAAAGAGAGAATTTTGCTACATTTAACGGGTTAGGTGAGAGCATGGACATGTAAGACAAGAAACTAGTACGTCTGTTAGCCATAGTTAGAAAAGTTTGTATTCCCATTAATACTCCAAAATACCCTGGCCCTTGTCAAAACATCGTAGGGTGGCTCTTGTTGGGTCTGGTTGCTAGGGAACCGCACCATAAAACCAAATCATGCACAGCATTCACAAACATATAAGTATGATACAGAACATCAAAGCACTTCAAGGCAGAAGGCCTGATATTGCCCATACACTATGTTGGACCATAAGAAAATGTTGGGGTGGGATAAAGAGGTAATCATGCCCCAAACTCTGGCCCTCTTTCAGTGTCCACAACAAATAGAATGGACTCACCAGAATAAATGGGCACATCACCTGGCCTGTACCCAGAACACCAGGGAAGTGAGGTAAAATAAAAGCCAGCCATAAACTAGACCTCTCCCCCTACCCTGTCTTGATTTATGTTCAAGGAGGAAACCCTCCTTTTCTAAAACAGGAGGCAAAATAGCCAATTGCAATGATTATGGCTTCTGTGAAAAGTATGATCTCTCTGAATTAAATCTACATTGAATGTGTATAGTACAGCCAAGTAACCAATTTCCAAGCACCAAACAACACCGAAGGGCTCCTCAGGCTGCAATAAAAGAGAAGAAGGAAAAAAAAGGCCTGATAAACAACAGCTGTCCCTCCCCAACCCCGAGCCATCACTTCATAAGATAGTTGGCCACGAGTGCATACAAAATTGTATATACAGACTTAAGCCAAATATGGCTTTTATATCATTCAAATGTCTTATGTCTTTCTGAGCTGGGGTGATCACTTGAATATTGCAAACAATCAAGCTGGAAGAAGGTGGAGCCACTTGCATATTCATAAACAGGCCATGCTATATAGATCCACCGACTGTCCGCTTGGCCCACTAATGTTCTTAATATAATCCATCCTTAATGCTAGAACTAGCTAACACGTATGAACTGTTTTAAGAATGACAACCACAACCGGGTACAAACATTATGATACAAAAAGAGATGTGTTGTAGACTAAAATCCTTATAACCCTTTAATAATAAACTTTCCTAGTAGTTTTCAAGAAAAAACGCTCTCCTCCATTACTGAGCACAGATTAGGAAAACCAGCCTGCATAGAAATGGTAGGGTTCCAGTGTTCAAAACTTAGCGGCTCAATAGTACAACATTATGAAATGGTACAGTGATATGTCCACGGGTAAGAGGTATTTCAGATCAGTGACTCACAATAAGTAAAGAAACATACTCAAGTTCTGGTCAACCAAGAAATAGATCATCTACCATGTAAAAATCAGTAGCTCATCAGCCCTCTAGTGACGAAAGCTCTTCTTTAGTAACTCTAGGTAATTTCTTGATGCAGTCCTGTAAATGCTGCATATTTACGAGGCAGACTGCTGACCATCAAACCGAGCTCTTTGTGATGTCACCAGCTGCCAGGAGTCAGTGGGGTCGTTCTCTCTGAGCCGTCTTGAGAACCGTCAGAACATCAAGCTCCCATTTCAGTAAGGCTTCTTGGGCAGCTTGTGGTGTATTGTACAGCTCAGTCCCATCCTGCCAGAATACCCACAGTTTTGTTGGGTAAGGGGTCTGTAACTTTGTTTATTCTCTGGGACCTAGGGCAGCTCTTCAGGGTACCACTCAACTCTGCTTCTACTAACTGCCTGAAACCTCATCTGCTGGCCTCCCACAGGCTGTCTCCACTGGTCCCATGGCTAGACCAGCCCCCCGGATCTCCCGCCCGGCCGTGATGGCCTATCTGTGATTAGAGGACAGCCACAGGAGCCAGTAGAGCTGGAGTCCAGGGAGGCAGGTCCAGCATCATAATGTGGGCAGGTCTCTGGTCCCCTTCACCTCTGCTAGGCCATCAGGGTTTTCCACACTGTTTCCCCAGAGCATGGACGTGCAATGCTGCTACCACTCCAAACATAGCCTCAAGCCCTGCAAGCCCTGCTGCCTGTAGGGTCCCTCCGCTATGGAGTGAGGTGCCCAGGAACCCTCCCTGTCGACCCCTGATGACCCCAACCATTCCCAAATCTGTCGCCAGGTGTGTGGCATCCAGCACCTCAACCTCAGCGCCCACCGGCTGGCCTTATTATGGAGCAACTCCATGAGATCACCATATTCTAGCCGCTGTCTCTGAATATCTGGGGATAGTCCTGATCAAAGAAGAGCCGGCTTTCAAGGTATTTGATTTCTTTCTTCTGCCATGCTCTACGTAGTATGTCCTCTTGGTGCAGTAGCTGTTAAATTTAACGATGATGGAGCATGGTCGTGCTTGAAGATCCATAGGTTTGGGCAGTAATGCTCTGTGTGCCCTTTATATATTCAGCATGTAACCGGGGTAGGGCTAGAACATCCCATAACAGGTCCATTAAAAAATCCACCATCGCCCCTGTTATGGCACACTCTCTCAGGCCATAAATGCGGAGATTATCATGCCAGGATCTACTTTTGAGATCCAGGCATTTGTTTTCCAGGGCTATTGCATGGTGGCAAAGCGCTTGAACAGTATGGCCTAGGTGTAGAATGCTGTCTTCCAGGTGGGACAATCGATCTTCTGTCTCCTGCACTCGTCATTCAACCTGAGAAAGCTTTTGATTGAGTTGACGAAATTCAGCTTTGTTCTTGGCCCGCATTTCCTTTATTTCTTTTAAGATTAATTTGAAAGCTGTCATGATAGATGTTTAGACTCATCATCAGTATCGTATGCTGGACCAGCATCTGCAGCTTGTGGAGGCTGCCAAATTGAGTTGGGGAGTTGTGCCGGGATCCAGGTTCATCCTTATCAGATTTACTATGGTGAGCCTTAGCCCTGGTACCTCACTGTCTCTGAGAAACCCCTCCAGACAGTTTTAAAGGTTTTGCTGCAAAGTTCCAGAATGAAAAGGTTTTTTTTTACTGCAGGGTGGAAACGGAGCTCTTCCCTTAGCTTCTTGGCAGGTCTGTGGTGGAACCGAAGTAAACATTGGCAATTTCAACAGTGAATTACTGAATAAATAATGCCTTACTATCTCCTGTTCTGTAACCTATGGGAAGGTGTCCTGTTTTGTAACTGATTGACTGATGGATGTAATTGATTTTTAATGCTGTTCCTCTGTGGGATGATATTATATGTTGTTTTATCCAAAATTCAGTAAACAAAAATACTAAAACAGTTTTTTTAAACTACTGCCCCGCCCGCCAGTCTCTTGTTTCTCATTAGATTCAGGCCTCCCTTTAATTCCCCCACTTTCTCTTAGCACACCAACCTTTGCCTGTCACAATCGTACAAATGAACCTCCCATGGCAGCTCCGCCCACCCCCGCATTCCTCAGTACTGTCATCCTATGCCTGCGCCTTGCACAACGCTTTAGAAACCATAAACATCCACAGTATGAGGGTAGGAGTAAGGCATTGACAGCAAGGAAAGCTATGACTGGCACTGATTAGTGGTAAACAGTGAAGATCACAAGATATAAATATACAAAAATGAAGAGGAAATTAAGGAACAGCTATATTGTCTCAGTCAGAGTACAAAGCAAGTCTGAGACCTTCACAGTGAAAATTATTACAGTTATTACAGCATTTATTTGGTGAGTGGGTTCTTCAGCTCTTTACTGGTGATTGGGTATCTGGTTGTATTAAGATGGCTTGTTTTTAAAAGTAGTAGCAATACAAACGTCCTTAACTGGTCCCTACAGCAAAAGACAGGCTACTTTCATTTGTTGTGGCATGTGCTGTGGGCAGCAGTGTGCACTGTCAAGTTTCTGTAAGGGATTGGGTCCGGACACAGTAATTCAGTGCACCTTGATTGCACATTGCGGAGGCTGGAGGAAGGCATGGGAAGGAACTGGAAAGGTAGTCAGTTCAGACAGGTAGGCATTTAGATGGGGCATTTAGTCAGACCAGCATTAGATCCATAAATTGGAGAATCTAAGAGTTAAACTCACCTGTTGGCAGAAAAGAATGGCCTTGTATGCCAGCAGATCAGTTTTGGAGGCAGATAAGTAGGCAGATGTGGTATGGGGGACGTACTGGGTCTGCACTAGAACCACGACATAGTAACTAGGAATCTTGAGGTAGGTATATCCAATATCAGCTATGAAATGTTAAAGTGCAAATGGCAAAGCAGTGTGAGCAGTTTGGGAACTGAAACGTCTTGAAGTAGCTATACAGGCAGTCACACACCAAAGTATGTCCACGGCCCTTCTAGGAGTCTAAGATGTGGGACCACTACTTAACTTTAAGTTTCTGCTTAAACTGCTGTGCTATTCATCTTCTGCACTTTATAAATATAATGAGATTTAATCTAGTAAACACATGGATAGGATAACTACCCCACCTACCAAATTTACCTGCTTGACTGAGATTATGTCTTACAGTCTAAGTGCCAAGTGAGTTGGCATTAAGTAAGAACAGTGTCATATGATTGGGTCAGCGAATGCACTTTACTTTTACGGTCAGATGATGTACAGTATGGCATGGCGCTCGGGTTCAGTGAGGGTGGCAGTGAAGTGGTTTGTTTTGTATTTTTATTTTAGGTATTTAAAATCAAGTTAAGTTTCATTCAGTCACAGTCAGCATTTAAATTTGCATTTAGACCAGAAATGTCAGGAAGGCAGGTCTCACACAAATGGCCATACATTTATTTCTGATTTCTTTACCTTTGGTTTATAGGACCATCTGTGTTGCCTCATAATCCTGATTAACTTCGATTACTCACTGAAGCCTGCCAGTGTGTTCACTTCCCTTCACTAACTTTCGCCCCAGACTGTGTCTTACATCTAAGTGCCATTTGATTTATTTGGCATTAAGTAAGATGAGCTGCCTGCTGTCAGGGTCGGGTCAGCAACAACACTTCATCTTGTAGTCAGATAATGTATGTGGCTTTGAGGTCAGATCAGGACAAGTGGGTTGGGGTGCTGGCAAAGATGCAGCTAGACCAAAAAGTCAGAGCAGTCTTCTTTCAAAGGAAAACACAGTTAAAGCTGCTGCAAGCCTCGCTGATTCTAATGCTTACCCCAGCCACACACCCCTGCACAGCAGTTTACATTAGCAGTCATCAGGAACCAACTTAGTTAAATGAAATAGGGCTAAACATTGCTGCAGACCACACTGTTTATAAGGCTAGCCACTCCCCCCCCACACACACACCTATACAACAGTTTACATTATCAGTCATCAGGAACCAACTTAGTTAAATGAAATAGGGCTAAACATTGCTGCAGACCACACTGTTTATAAGGCTAGCCACCCCACCCCCACACACACACCTATACAACAACAGTTTACATTAGCAGTCATCAGGAACCAACTTAATTAAATGAAATAGGGCTAAACATTGCTGCAGACCACACTGTTTATAAGGCTAGCCACACACACCCCACACACACACACCTATACAACAACAGTTTACATTATCAGTCAGAGTCAGCTTAGTTCTTTGAAATGGGGCCAGTAATTGTTTGGTTTTATTTTTATTTCTACTATTCACTCATTGCACTGCTGCAAACTACACCAATAATAAGGCTACTCGCACCCCTGCACAGACATTATCAGTCAGGAGTTAGCTTAGTTCAATAAAAGAGGACCAGTAATTGTTCAGTTTCATTTTATTTCTAAGACTTTTCTACAGTCTACAGGGCTAGGCTAGCAATGATGAGTCGATGAAGGCTGGAGGGTGGTAACTCAGTTGGGTCTAGAGGCACCAAATTGTTAAAAAAAAAAAAAAAAGGTTACTGCAAACAAACAGCTTGCAACTGACTTCTCTACTGTGCATGAAGTGAGGTTGTGTCCCTGATGGTGCAGGAGTCTGGAAGTGGATCTTCTTCATGATGATCCTCCCATTGCTGCTTTGACTTCCAAAATCCCACCTTCTTCTCTTAAAGGTGCAAACAGTGAAGACGCTGACAGCAATGGGGAAAAAGTAAAAGAGACTGGCCGCAACTCAAGCCCAGCTTAACTTCCACTGTCACAAACCCACTCCTGGGGGTCAGGCCCACTAAGCTCACAGTGCCCACCCTTAAGTGCAATCCGTGACGGGAGAAACAGGGATACCCTCCTCGCCCTTAGAACGCTTGCCAGGTCACACTGCACCTCTGCCATGAGGATCCAGAGTGTCCTTTGTAGCTCTGGATCAGGGTACAATACCAGTCTTGAGTCTTGTGGCCAAATATGAACCCTTTCTTTGGCTGTTACACAACAGGAAGACGCAGGCATCACACTGTCTTTGGGGTAGCAGTGTAAGCCTGATTTGGCCTTCTCCCTACAGGACATGCAACAGCCTGGTTCAAAATCCCTACAGATTTGTCCCTGGGACTTTGGTATTCTCCCTATCCTTCCAGATCCCTTATAGACCCTTTTCTCAATTTGATTGCTATTGGTGAGTCCCTTTCTCACAGGTTATTAATAAACCTTCTACGTATCACACACACACAATACAGAAATCTCATGAGGCAGAATTTCTTTAGAAAACAAATGTTTTTCTAAAATACTTGAATAAATGCAGTTACAACTAAAAGAGAACATATACTAATTTAGGTTACAGTACAAGAAACAAAATGGGAAAATATACAGAAAATGCATTAAAACATGTTTGCTAAGTCTACCTTGGGTATGAAGATTTCAAAGTCCAGAGAATCGCTGGTTTGCAAAATATTGCAGTCTTTCTGTAGCTGCCTTGTGGTCAGGAGAATGAGTCCAAACAGAATGGCAGAATGGCTCTGTGTGTCTGTGTTGGAGAGTTTATATAGACACCCCCAGTCAGTGAATAAAGACTGGCCCTTCTGTGAATAAAGGCTGGCCCTTCCACTTTAGGCCACTGGGTGTCACTCTTGTGCTTCCCAAAGTCTTGGCACTTAGAAAAATGTCAGTGTACCGTGGGAACCTTTTCTGTCACCTGACGTTACAGTCTCACACAGGCCTGCTAGAAGGATGTTTCCTGGCACTTATAAAAAATGTCAGTGTACTGTGGGAACCTTTCTGTCACCTCTTGTCTAAGACCATTCCCTTTGATCTTAAGGGTTTATAACAGTGGAAATAGCTTCTCTCATCCTGGGATTTTGAACTGGCTTAATAGTTAGAAGGAAGATCCTGTAAGGTATATGATTATACAAGCTGATTTTATTACTTCTGTTTCCCTTGTTCAGTTAACATTAGAGGAATACTTTGATCATGTATCCACAAGCTTTTTGACAAGAACTTGTCAGATTCTTTATCGGTCAGAGGAAGATCAAAACTTTTAAAAAAAATCCAGTCTTTTCTCTGTGTGTCTTTGCTGACACTGGCATATACATTTACACAGAATTACATAAAAACATATATACAATAGAATTATGTCTACAAATAAGGGCTAGCAGGGTAGCTTCGCCACACCCACCACTTGAGCAATGTCACCTTCTGACTGGACAAACAAACCATACCTTTAACAACTGTTACCGGGTGGAGCTGAGGTGAATTAACAGGAGTCACATTACTACTTGTGCATACAGCTTTAGTCTGTTTCTTTTTCCTGCCATCTAGCTACGCTGTCCTGGGCCCTGGTCAAATGCATATTGATTTGTAAGGTAGACAGGGACACAGCCCCCATACAGGCACTGTTGCTGCATGCTGTGTCTTTTTATGTTTGCCTTGCATGCATGCACAGCAAATATCTTGCCACAAGAGTGGCTTTTGAGGAGTGTGACTCTGTCCAATGCAGAGTGGTCTGCAAGAGGCTCATCAGTGTCACACCAGCCATCAGCCAAGCTGGTCATGACACTGTTCGAGCTTGCTGGGCGATAACTTTGTGTAGTTCAAAGGAGAGAACTGACCCAATCATAGGGCAACTCTTTCCTTTGATCTACATAACGCCACCCATCAAGCACAGCTATTCTGTCATGGTCACCCTGCTGAAAAGTGTCCTACACCTCTAAAAGATAAAATCATCCATTGATATCTGTTGCTGCCACCCTAACTGTCGCCCCAACCCATATTAATATTCCAGCAGGGTGCCCAATCCCATGTGCTAGCCACTCCCCCCACCCTGCCTGTTTTACTTCTCCAGCACTAGGAAGCTCACCCAGTGCTGCCAACATAACACTGACACAGGGGTGCCCAATCCCCAGTGTCATCACCTGAAATAAAGAAAACCGTCCATGTAGTTTTTTTTCTAAATACATCCTGAAAAGAAAAAAACGTTAATCTATGTCTGTTGCTGCTGCTGCCATAACTGCCTCCCCAAAGCCCAATGCATGTTAATATACCGCACAAGTGCCCAATCCCCCATGCCACCTGCAAGCCCCGACCCACCCACTTTGTTTTACTTTTGCAGCATTGGGGAGCCACCGTGCTGCTAAACATAACACTGACACTGGGGTGGCTAATCCTGCAGTGTCACCACCTGAAATAAAGAAAACCATCCCACATGTGTTTTTTTTAAATAAACCCTGTAAAAAAGAAAACATCCATTGATGTCTGTTGACGCCATTACAGAGATAATGTTAGAAAGTATTTTTTCACAGAGAGAGTTGTGGATGCATGGAACAGCCTTCCTGAGGAGGTTGTGGAGTCAGAAACAGTAGGAGAATTCAAGAATGCATGGGACAGGCATAAGGCAATTCTAGTGTGGTCAGGAAGAAGTAAGCTGTTGATTAACATACTCTGCAGCTTATCCATCAGGTAGGGAAATGGGCAGACTGGGTGGGCCAAGCGATCCTTATCTCACGTCAAATTCTATGTTTCTATTACTGTCTTTCCACCCAACCCTCCTGCTCAGCACCTACTATCCCACCCCACCCCACCCCAAGCCCTTACTTACCCACTGGGGATCCAACACTGTAACCTCTCTGACTGCAGACACGCTTCACTCTTCAACGCTGGACCACGAACTGTGGAAATCATGTATGCAGTTCGGTGTATTTCAGTGGGTTTTAAACGTACTGGCACATCTTGAAGTCATTTTTGAATATTTTGCCCCAGATTTCGACATGCCTTTTGGGACCCCACCTCATGAACAGTGGCAGTGAAATCTGTCCTGAAAGGTGATTTTGTGCCCTGCACAAAATCCCTTTTGGGCAGGAGCTGAACATTTTCTCCACCCTTGTTCATGTGGTGGAGTCACAAGAAGGCTATCCTGAAAATTGTGGGTAAAAATATTAAAACAGCAAAGTTATGAGCCTGTGTTGAAATTTATGAATGCAGGCTTGTAACTCTGGTGATTTTCAACATTTTGACCCTAAATTTCAACATAGCCATTTCTTCACAGCTTCTCATGACTGTGACAGCTGTCATTTTTATGTTTGTGTACATGCGTGCAGCGATGTGCAAGAAACATCTTGCAACAGTACCACATTTTAGAGGTGTGTCAGGGTTGTGGCCATGCAGTGGATGCTTTACTGGGTGTCCTCAATCACCAATAAAGAGGGAAGCTGCCAAGACAGCAGCTTCAAAGAGAGCCAAGGAGTTGAACGAGTCTGTCGCTGCAGTCACGTAATAGTTTTGTCACTGCAGTGGCACCTCCTCCTTCCTCGCAACCTTGTCGGCCCTGCCGCCCAAAACTTTGTCCCTTGCCTTTGCTCCGCCAAAAACTTGTTTGTTCTGTTTGCCTTCTTGGTGAAACAAGTAATGAGCCGCTCCTGCCACCCACCACACACCCAAGGAAAGCCGACATCGGGTGCCCAATCCTGTGTTGGCATGTATCCCCCTCCCTCCATTAATGTGGCACACTGGGAGGCCACCCCAGTGTGCCAAAATGTTTCGATACCGGATGCCCACTCCCGCGTGTTAGATGCACCCTCCTCCAAACCTGTCTGTAGTCTGCCAGCATCGGGTACCCAATCCCCATGTTGGCATGCCCCCACCACCACCACTATTGTGGCACATGCTTCCAGTGTGCCAAAATGTGTTGTGTTTTTAAACCTGTAAAAGAAAGAAAACCATCTCCTGGCATCTTTTTTTTTTTTTTTTACTTGTAAAAGAAAACGGTCTACCATTGTCTCCCCAGTCCCCCTCCCACTGAGCACCCACTTCCCCTACACGCACCCCCACCCCCACCCATACTGCCCTCCGGAGGTCAGCAGCTGATCTTCTCTGACTGGGACACGCTTGCACTCTTCAAAGCCGAACTGCAACTGAGGAATCAGATAAGCGCTGTATAATGGGAGTCAGTGGGGTTTCAACTAGGTTGATATCTTAGCCATTTTTAGAATTGTAGTCTCAATTTTGAACATGGGTTTCTGGACCCACCTCATGAACATGTCACTGTCATTTGCAATTCGGTCCCGAAGGTGGTTTTGGCGGTCACTGTGCAGAATCGCTCAGGACCGATTAACGAAACTATAGTGCCACTGTTTATGAGGTGGGGTCCCAGAAAACCCATGTTGCAAATTTGGTGAAAAGATTCCGGAAATGACTGCGACACGAGCGCAGTGTTTCGTAGTTTCCACGCATGCTCATAACTTTGACAGTTTTAATAATTTCACTCCAATTTCAACATTGCCATTATTTACACCTCCTTATGAATGGTACAGCTGTCATTTTTCCCATCCTGCCTGAAACATGTTGTCGCACCTGTGGCGCAGAATGGCGCGAGGTCGCTATGGGAAATCGACTCAGTGCCACTGTTTTCTGAGGAGGTCCCAAATGTCCAAGTTGAAATTTGGTGAAAGTATCCAAAAAATATTTGGCGTCATGGGCGTTATGCTAGCGCAGTTTCTATGCATCGGTCAGAATTTACCAGTTTTTCATATTTTCACCCCAGATTTCAGCATTGCCATTTCTTCATACCTCCTCATGAACAGTACAGCTGTAATTTTCACATCCAGCCTGAAATGTGTTTTCCCACCTGTGGCGCAGAATGGCAAAGTCGCTTGAAAAATCACCATTCAGGATTGAGTAATGAAATGATAGTGCTACTGTTCATGAGGTGGGGTCCCAAAAAGCCCATGTTGAAATTTGAAGCAAATAACAACAAACACCGGAGGTGTTAAGTTTTCAACCGTATGTCCCACCTGTAGAGACTGACAAGCTTCAGGGGTGTGACTTGGGGTCATCGGCTGTAATTTATTTATTTAGTTTTTGTTGACCGGTAAGTGCACTAGACAAATCCTGCCTATTTTCAGGCACGACCCGGGAGGGGGGATTCAGATGAATGCCAACTGACCTTGAACCAGATTAAGCTGTTGGTGGTATTTTAGTGAATGAGGGAAATTTGGCCAGGACACCGGGAAATTCCCTACTCTTCGATAAGTGCCATGGGATCTTTAACATCCACCTGAACTACCACCAATCTAGGCAGATGGGACCTCGGTTTAGCCTCATCCGAAGACGCACATCAGAAGTGCAGCACCCCTCTCATGCTGCACTACAGTGTCAGTACTGGGATATTAACCAAGTGCCAGATGTGAACTGAACCCACAGCCCTCTGATCTCCCAGCCTCAGAGGTGAGTGTGCAACCTACTGAGCCACTGACACTGATGCTCACACTTTCCACCCCCACCCCTACCCTGCAGCCAGTGACAGGCATCAGGTCTTCAGCTCGTAACTTTCACCCCATTCTTCCATACTGCACCCATCTCAGCTTATTTCCTTATGGAATGGGGTGAGCATAAGGGCTGAAGACCCCAAGGCACACCACGACAGCTGTCGATGTCTGCAGGGTGTAGTGAGGTGGAATGGTGTGAGCGTGACGGGCGACACAAAGCGCACACCCCCAATGCCTGTCTGTCGCTGCAGGGGTGGGGGTTGGCATTAGTTCAGTACTCACTGCCATGGCCCAGTGGCACTGAGGTTGAGGCGCTGGACGCCACACCTCACGCCACACCGTGACCCCGCTCGGGAGCGAAGTTCTGTGCCGGGATCAGCAGGGGCGGGTTGAGGATTGAACACCGAGGGCGTTCTCCTCCCCAGGGTAAGGGTGTGGGGATAGCCTGGCGCACCAGCCGACTCCCGGTGGAGATCGGGAGGCTGCAGTGCATGGGCTGCACATCATGCAGCGTGGCTGATGCAGGCAGGGTGCGCCGTGCCATTGCGTTAGGGCGTGCTCATGCAAGGGGGAGGAGGTCACCACCAGAACAAGGAAAACACAGACTCTGTGGGACAGATGACGGCACCTGTCCCCATGCCCTCTGCTAGGTTCACCTCGACTGGTTTTCCAGTTCCTCCTCAGGGCCCTAACCTGAAACCAGTGACTGACGTAGAAGAGTGCCCAAGAGGAGAGGCAACCCACCCAGGATGGGTTAAACTGGAGGTGCTGGCTGCAGGGAGGGGAGAGAAGAGGCATAGTCAGAGGGACCTGAGGTGGTAGGATGCCCAGAGAGGTCTCACGGCCATGACCGAAGGAAATAAAGTCGAAAATAAAATAAAATACTTCACAGCCATGCCTATTATGTATCTCTCTAATGCCTGCACTACTAATGTCAATGCCAGCAAGCAAACATTCAGCATTGACAAATGCTTGTTCAATTTGTACAATGTATTTTCACGCTTGCAGCGTGAAATCACCTTTGGGCAGTGTTTGAACATTTTCTTCATCCTTGTTCATGAGGTTGGCTCATAAGAAGGCTATGTTAAAATTTGGGGTACAAATATGAAAACAACAAAGTTATGAGTCTACAGTATGTTGCAGTTTTTAATGCATGTTTGTAACTCTGGTAATTTTCAATATTTTGACCCCAACTTTTCAACTTAGACGTTTTCACACCGCCTCATGATTGTGATAGCTGTCATTTCAAAAATGATGTTTCAGCAATTGTTTTATAAATGACACCTGTCATACTCGGAAGGGTAAAAAGATTATGTTGACAATTTGGGGTAAAAATGTGGAAAGACAACTAGTTATGAGGAAACAAATTGTTACAACATTTACTCATAACCTTCTTTTTGCAGATTTTGGCCCCTAACGTTCAACATATCCCATGTGTTACCCCACCTCCTGAACATAGCAGGTGTCATTTTTCAAACCTCCAAAACTTGTTTACACAGTCACACAACAAAATCACCTTTCAGATGGGATTTTAAAATTCCACCTGACTTGATCATAACGCCAGGTCATAAAAAGACTGTTGGACATTTGGGGTCAAAATGTAGGAGTTCACTTAAAGTAGATAATTGGGCTGACCCGGTGGCACTAAGGGCTGAGGTGCTGGATGCCTTACCTTGCGCTACGCCGGTGACCCATGTTTGGGAATGAGCACAGGCCGCCAGGGTTGGCAGGGTAGGAGAAGGATCAAGCGCCCAAGGGACTGCTCTCCTTCTCCGGGAGGGGACGCAGTGGCCGGCTCCTGACTTGCCCCTAGCAGAGGCTGGGGGCAGCACGCTGATGCTGCAGAAGGGGTGGAGATGGGGCAGACGCCTGGAGGAGTGCTTGTGGAAGTGTGCAAGCTCCTTCTGCTGGCGTCACTGCATGCCTCATATCTGGGGAGGAAAATATTAAAAATTGGGTCCTGGTTGGCAGCATGAGCTTCCGACCTCTCGTGCCCGACCCTGAATGGCACTTCTTCACCTGGATCCTTCAAGGTGAGTCGAGCTTGGGGTCTCTCACCACCCCACCATGGGGGTAGGCCATGAGGGAATTGAGGAAGTTGACCTGATGTCGAGGTGTGAGCTGGGAGGTCAGCTGGGATGTGCAGCCAACGGGGAGCCATGGGGAGAAAGTGATAGCAAAAAATGTAGATAATTGCCTCTAAGTTGCTCTCTCTCTGGGTAAAAGCAGGACACCACTGAAAATGAGACATTGCATCTCATATGCTCTATCCCAAGTAAATATATAGTAATATATAGGCTGGCAGTACAGCCTAGAGGTTAGAGTAACGAGCTATGAATGAGCTTGAAACATCTAGCAGACCTGGATTTGATTCCCACAACCTCCATTTGCATACTGTGTGACTGAGCAAGTCACATAACCTCACCAGTGCTCCCAGGTCACCCCTAAAATGGGTATTTGTGCCTAGTGGGCCTTACCTTGTTAGCAAAATAATAAAAAAATGTGCACAAGCAAGACCTGGTACAACAGCGATACCAGCGGTGAACATCTGGCATTGATAGATGCTTGTTTTGAATGCCATTTTGCAGAACCCTGCTGACTGACATGTGGTGCATGCTGTGAGAGCAATGTGAGGTGAGAAAGCAAGAGATTGTTTAATTCCCAGTGGTGCCAAAGCTAGTTTGTTACTTTCAATGCCACTGCCCCCAGGCTAGTATGCATTATACATCAAAGAATGCACCATGAGGGGGGCCACCTGGAAATTTCAGGTATCCGGGCTGGCCAGCCTGACTCTGCACACAGAATTTGTAAAACAAAGTGACAGTCCCGATACAGTAGTAAACAACATAGCCTTATACAGAGTTTTAATAATTAATGTAATTTAATTTTATAACTCCTATTTATAAAAATGAACACTGTGGGCTTGATTTTCAAAAGATCGGAATGACACAAGGTGCTTGCATCACAGAGACACAGGACGCATGAGGCACAGGCCAGTCAGTCTTACATCAGTAGTGGGCAAGATTATGGAGGCACTCCTTAAGGAAAGGACAGTGCAACACCTGGAATCTATAGGAGCACAGGATACAAGACAGCATGGGTTTACAAAAGGAAGGTCCTGTCAAACTAATCTCATAGATTTCTTTGACTGGGTAACCAGAGTAGTGGACCAAGGGGAGCAGTTGATGTTGCCTACCTTGACTTCAGCAAAGCTTTCGACACTGTCCCACATAGAAGATTGATAAATAAGCTGGGTAGGCTCAGGGTGGGTCGAAGTTGGTCAACTGGGTGGCAAACTGGTTGACGAAGAAAACAGAGAGTAGTGGTAAATAGCATACAGTCAGAAGAGATGCAAGTCACAAGTGGGGTACTTCAGGGATCAGTCCTGGGGCCAATCCTCTTCAATATCTTCATTAGTGACATTGCAGATGGACTAGAGGGTAAGGCTTGTCTGTTTGCAGATGACACCAAGATCTGCAACAGAGTAGATGATCCAGATGGGGTGGGCAGAATGAGAAGAGATCTGGATAAACTAGTAAAATGGTCAGAAGAGTGGCAACGGGATGTAATGCAAAGAAGTGCAAGATCATGCACATAGGGAAGAGAAACCCTGAAGCCACCTATAGGCTGGGAGGGAGTTGCTGGCAGTCACAAAGGAAGAAAGAGATTCGGCATCGTCATCACTGATGACCTGAAATCATCCAAGCAGACCTCTAAAGCAGTAGGTAAGGCTAGGGGGATGTTAGTGTATTAGTAGGGGTATCACAAGTTGTAAGAGGGAGGTAATAATCCTTTACAAGACACTGGTTAGGCTCCATCTGGAGTACTGCGGAGTACTGGAGGCCACACCTTCACAAGGACATTAACCAAATTGAGGCAGTCCAGAGAAGGGCAACCAAATGGTGCAGGGAATGCATCAGGAGACATATGAGGACAGATTAACGGAGCTCAATATGTATACCCTTGAGCAAAGGAGGGAGAGAGGTGATATGATTGAAACATTGAAACACCTTAAGAGCATTAACAAGGTGAAAGAGTCTAACATGTTTAAATATAAGAAAAATAGCAGGACAAGAGGACACAGCATGAGAATAGAGGAGGCCGATTAAGGGGAATGTGAGGAAATTCTTTTTCACAGAAAGAGTGGTGGATGCATGGAATGGTCTACCTCAGGAAGTTGTGGCTATGAATACAGTGCAGGGCTTCAAACAGGCATGGTATAGGCATAAGGGAGCAATACAGACGAATATGGATAGGTAATTGACAGTGTAAAGTGTGTAGCACATTCATAAGTAGAAAATGGGCAGACTGGATGGGCCTTGTGGTCCTTATCTCCGTCAACCTCTATGTTTCTGTGTTTCATTGCACCACACCCTGCATCATTCCCAGTTCTCAGATGGTGTGTGCAGCACCAGTAGGACCACCTGCCCCAACAGCTGTGCACCAGGCTTGAGGATCCGCAGGCTGCACTGTGGCACTGAGGAGCTAGCGCCACAACTTGGCAGGCATACCCCCAACAGTGGGATTCTCAAAGCCCAGCTGAGGCCACAAGCTTGCCATGATTAGACCAGTCACGCTGGCCTAATGGCCCCCTGTGCCACCAGCAGCAGCAGACAGAGAACACTGGGAGGGCCACAGCTTTGTGCGAGTGGGCACATAGGACACCAGGTAGCTGCAGGGACGTACTGAGACCTTAGGAAAGCCATACTGGCTGCAGCAGAGGAGGTACAACCAGTTGTGAGGTAAAGACTGCTGTGCTAATGGCCACACAGTACTACCGGATACCCTGTGTTGGGGGCCTGAATATGTCACCAAGTGCAGCTTCCTGACCCACGGGATACAGTCACAAGCAGGGTGAAAGAATGACTGGACTATGATGAACGCAGTGAGACAGCACCAGTGGCCCATAGGGAGGTACAGACATAGTGACCCAGGGCACTGCCCAGCACGAGGCTGCTGTGGTAATGGGAGCAACCACAGCTGGGTGTCTCCAAGTGGAACAACGGTATCTATGACACAAGTCATCGGCAACCACGTCTGTACACAGTTAGGTGCACAACTAAATGCACACAGGCCAGTATGGGGATGCGACTGGGACAGTGCAGCAGCTGTCTGTGGTGGAAATGACTGGGAACCACAGTTCTAGTGGATGGTTCCTGGTCTGAGGGGAGGGTGCTGGTACTACTGGGCATTCACAGGTACTGGCGATCTGTAGACATGGAGCAGGCTGTGGTGGACTGGTAGCCTGTGGCCTTAGTACTGGCATGAGGACAGGATACCTGTCACCACAGGTGACTATGAGCACTGTACCGCTTATGTGGCCGTGAAACTAACGGTCCTGCTGTGCCACCAGCCTACAGGGCCTGGCTTCCACTATTAGGCATGTATACTTGTAGTCCCATGGAGGGGCATAGGGATCCAGTCCCATGCCATCCCCATCCATCAGCTCAAGTTGTGTTTCCCACTTCACCCTTCCACATGTTGCATTGTTAGGGTGTTGGTCACATCCCAGAGCTCCTGCCCTCTGCCGACCCTCCACCATCCCATGCATTGCTGTGCATGTCCCTGGTCTCCAAACATTTGTGAGCAGGTAATTGGTATGTGGTATGCTGTGTCCCATGCACTGTTGGTGCCTGGTGCCCCTGTTTTATTTTTTATTTATTATTTATTGAGGATATCGGATAACATACCTTTGAGTCATAGACTCCTTTACAAAGGCTCCATGTCAGAGATACAGAGACATCAAATACAATAATAACAGCTGCACAAAAAGTTACAATAGGGAGCATGTACTGCAACAGTATTGTATCAAATACAGGTGAACAGAGTATATCAGTTGGTGATATACAAGGCACAGTGATTACATAATCAGGTACATAGTACTAGTGGAAACAGCAGACACATACACTGAAAGTTGGAGGCACCAGCCTGGACCAGGAGGTTACTTGGTTACATCAGAGGATTAGGCCAGACTGGGGTGTCCATAGTCAAACATTAGCACTCACAAGATGGCAAGACCATAATATAGTCCGCTGTCAATAGTGAGAGGTGGGCAGTTCTTGAAATTAATGACAGTCACAGACTGACTCTTTGGTGATTAGGTTTTGCAGGTGGGTCTTGAACCGTCCAGTTTAGGTTCAGTGAAGAGGGAATTTGGGAGGGAGTTAAGCCAGACTGGGGCCTGGTACTTAAAGGTTCTTTTTGACCTTAGAGGTCTTGCAGTGGGGTACCCAGAAGTGAGTAAACGCAGATTGACGAGTGTACTGGGTGACAAGGGTGATTGGAGTAGGGGGTAAGAGAGGAGGAAGTAGTCCAGCCGTGATTTTTAGCAAAGAGGCAAATCTGGTATTTGAGCCTCCATCAAAGTTTAGCCAGTTGGTGGTAGAGTAAAGAGTGCAGGTGTGTGTGAATTTGTCACAGTCAGTGGCTACTCTACAGGCCTTATTAAGGGCCATCCTGATTTTGTTAAGGTGTGTGTTGTCAGACGCCCATAGATTATGACACCATAGTCTATAAGTGATAGGATAGATGAGGAGATAGCTAGGTGAAGAGCTTCAGGTGGGAGGCAGTGCTTGTACTGATGAAGTAGACCAATACACACATTGACAGCAGTGCTCAGTTTCCGGATGTGGTCATGGTAGGTGAGTCCAGAGTCTAGGGTGATACCAGGTATTTGAGCAAGGTAACCTGCTCAAGGGGGTCGTTTAGAGAGTTCAGTATGAGTAGAGGTAGCCCACTGTTCTTATTTTGGGCATGGGCTTAACACCATTGATTTTGCCTTTTTTTATAGTTTAGTACTAGCCTGTGCCAAACGAACCAGGATTCAGCTTCAGTAAATGATTTTTGAGTGCACATCTTAGAACGGTAGGTTCAGTATGGGAGCAGTAGAGGATGGCATCGTCTCATGACAGGAGTAATTTCCCAGAGCAAGCCTTGGTCAGGAGTTGAGAAACAGGGAAAACAGTAGCGGACCTAGAATTGAGTCTGTGGGACCCTGAACTGACTTGGAGGGGGAGGACTGAGAGTGGGCAAGCCTAACTTCTGAGTTCTCTTGGACAGATAGCTGGCAAACCAGCCAGTGGACTCGGGAGACAGACCTATGTGTAAGGGAATCCAAGAGAAGTGTGTGATGCACGTATCAAACGCCTTGGATAGTTCGATAAAAATGGCACCAGTAGTGTGGCCCATGTCAGGAGACGTGTGGAGGGCGTTGGTGGAACTCCAGGAGGGCTGTAGTGGTGCTGTGGTTGTTGCGAAGCCATGCTGCTCTGGACACAGGAGACTGTATTTGAGAGGTAGTCCGTAAACTGAGTGGCCACAGTTTTCTTCAAGGCTTTGGAGAGGGAGGCAGTATTGAGATGGGCGGTAGTACCTTGGTTGGGTGCGGTCACCGCTGTTAAGAATGGGCATGATGAGTGCTGATTTCCATTTAGTATGAAATTGGCTCAGCAATAGGGGAGCAGTTCAGAAGCTTGGTGAGAGGGTAGAGAACTTAATTGAAGGTTAACCTATAACTTAGGATCCAGTGTGTCACAGCTGAATCTTGATTTACTGAGAGCCTCATGGAGCAGAGCGGTGGCTTCACGCTGCAATACTGTTTTAAAGTGGAAAGGGGGTGGGGGTGACAGGGGATGCTGGAGGGATGGGGGAGAAAAATTGGGAGGGAGAACATTGCTAAGGTTAGAGAAGGAGGCGTTAAACGTATTTGTGATCAAGGCAGGGTCTGTGGTAATAGACCCATTAGCCCAAAGCTGGGAGGTAGGGGCTGTGAGGCTTTGCCACTGAGCTCTTTAAGAGAGTCCCAGAACTTGTGCCCCAAACCCCAGGTGGCAGTGAGTGAGGCTCAGTAATATTCAGCTTTGGCCTTACGGATGTTCCATGTACATTTATTACATGCCTCTTGGAGCAGCTGTCTATCAGATGGTTTACCAGTTTCCAGGGCAGTGTGCCATAGGTTGTCACAATCTCGCATTTGGTCTAACAGGGCTTATGACATCCAGGGTGTATCGACTCCTTTGTCAACCTGTTTGGTAAGGGTGCATAGCGGTCACAGGCAGAATTGAAAGTGTTGGTGAAATATTCTAGTGCAGAGTCTATGTCCAGAGCAGTTGAGATGGGAGACCAGTCACAAGTTGAGAGGCATTGTTTAAGGGACCATAGTTTGCTGGGTCCGAGACGGCATTGGGAGGATAGTTTTGGGGGGCTTTTTTCAGTGTAAGACCAAGGACAGAGCACTGGGGAATGATCACTCAGAGCATTGGGTACTACCCTAACCTGGGTAGCTTTATAAGGAGAGCTGGTGAGTACAAGATCAAGGAGGGTGGCAGTGCCAGTCCTCAGGGTTGAGTCTAGTGGCAGTGATCACGAGTTGAGACAGGTTATATGAGGCTGCAGCATCCCTAATGGGCACCAATGTGTTAGCCAGCCAATTAATATTAAAATCCACAAGGGCAATGGAGTTCAGTATTGTCTGGGAGTGTCTGGAGGTGGGCAAGGACCGAGTGGAAGGCACTCTTTTGATTCTGGGGTGGAATGTATACTGAGGAGAGGAACAGGGAGCTGTGTTTGGGAGATGGTGATTTCCGGGTGAGGGCCTGGGCACCATGTTTGAGGCTTGGGGTGGGATGGCAAGACCTTGTAGTGAGTCCCGGATGTATAGAGCACAGCCCCACTTTTTGGAGGCCCTGTCAGCACGGGTATAATGTAAACACGGGAAGTGAGACCGTAGTGAGAGGTATGGTCGTTGAGCCATGTTTCCACCACCGAAATGACATCAGGGTGATTCCGGCAACCTAACCCTGAAAGATGTCAGATTTGTTGAGGAGGCTACATATATTGAGGCTATTATGAGATCCTTTGGGGCAGAAAGCTTGGGTGAGGGGATTGGACAAGTCCAGGGTTGGGGTGAACGTCTCTTGAGAGAAGGAGGAGGAGCAGGAGGATACACACTGAGGCTAATTTTAGTCACTTTTAGCAGTTAAAGTTACCAGCAGAGCAGGGGAAAACAGTGCATAGTGGTGGGGATGGGCAGCTGCCTTGGGAGGGAGAGGCAAGGCAGAGTAGCGACCATTGAGGCACCTGGAGCGCCAACAGGAGTAGATGTGGGAGGAGAGAGCATGGTCCGCAGGAGAAAAGTCAGGTGTTACCATGGTCGGTGAGGGGTGGATGCCCAGTGGGGAGAGGGCATGGCACACCATAGTGGTGGGTGATGGTGCATGACCTAGTGGAACAAGGGAGGCTAGGATTAGTGATGCAAGCCATGAGGCAAGAGTGACACCGTAGGAGGGATCATAGCTGAGTACTGGGTATGGGGCGACTGAGAGGTTAAGGTATTAACAAGCAGAGTGAAATTAGCCTGACCCATTGGCTTAGTGGTAGTGGTGCAGAGGGTCCTGGGTTTAAGGCCCACAGGGAACAGTAGAAAAATATGGAAAAATTAGGGCTAGTGGTGGAGTATGGAGTAGGAAGGCAGGAGGAGCAGAGTGCAAGGAGGGTTAGTAGCAGCAGGAGGTAGGAAAACAGGGACTAGGAAGGGCACTGCAGTGACTCTTAGTGGTCACAGAGTATAAGCTGCAAATGGAAAAGTGGGCACCTCGAAAACAGAGGGTTTGGTCATGTGATATGTCACGTGACCAGTGTGTGTTGACGGCTAACACCCCAGCAAACAAGCTGGAGAAAGAGAGGCAGTCTTTACCTCTTGCAGCCCCACTGAGTATCCGATGACCCCAGGAAGTGTGCAGCAGGATGGTCAACGCTTTCGGGGATTTCTGGCCTCTTGCAGCCCCATGGAGTATCTGATGCGCCCTTGCAGCCCCATGGAGTATCTGACGACCCCAGGAAGTGTGCAGCAGGATGGTCAATGTCCCTTCTCCCAGTAGTCCCCAATGGCAGTACCCACCGCTGGTGCTGCCTGCCATATTTGTGTACTCTCCAGGATCTCAGTCGGTCTGTTTCACACTCTTCCCAGTCTTAGTGGCTGTATCTCAGTCCGCATTCTGCAGTGGTGGCTCTTGTACCCTTCATTGGCTCCAGGATCCACAGGGTGCACTCACAGTGCATTGCAACAATGCCTCTGTTGAACCCCTTACATATGCAGTTTGTTGGAGGCACCAAAGCAGGTGCGGCAACTTTGGAGAGTTTGGCACGGGACCCTCCTGTACCAGAATATGGTGCAGGGTCCTGGTGCACTGGGAATCGATGCAAACTGCTGTTTCCAACAGCTTAAGTCAATCTCCCAGTCCCTCTGAAAACTGTGCCCTCTGTATCTTGGCAGTTTTCAGGAACACATCACTGGTTTTATGAATTTCTGAAACGATTTCTAAAAAGAAAACATTTCAGAAATAACAAAGTTAATATCACATAAACCTTTACAATCTATAACATTTTCCAATTTGTTTTCAGAAATAGCGGTACTTCGCTCTCTCATTCAGACCCAACACATGTAATGTCCCCAGCTGGACAATCTGCTCCACATAGCCTCCTTCCTAAGAGTAAGGAGTCTAAATTGCCACCCTGTTTGCCCAGATGTACCCTCTATTCCACAAAACTTTGAAGTGTGATTAGCACCATCCTGTTACGAATTAACATGAGTAGATGGGGCATTGTTCCATCAGATTTAGTAATGGAACGTGGATGTTCACCTCTATGGACCTCGAAAGGGTGTGTAGCAAAGGCCTACATAAAAGGCACCACAGTTGTAAACACTCAGATACATGACACTGCAAGTGTCACAACTGATGAAACTTTTGTTTGAAAAGTATGTCTGGCATTAACTGTGGCTAAACTGGAAGATTTAAGTACACTAGGGCAGAACGATAGCAGCCGCATTTGAAATGTGTCACAGGGCAAGTTAGGTAGCCAATTTGGTGCCAGAGGTACCAGTTCAGTCGGCTGCAAACTGTGTGCAATGGTATCACCTAGGTTTTCCTCCTCTTGTACACAAACCACATTGGTTCTGGCCAGTAGTTCCCTGAATAGGGTCAGATCTCAGAATAGACCAGTGTTAATAGTATTTCTTGATTCCCACACTCCGTCTACAAAAGGTAGTATCAGACATTATTCTACCCTGTGGAAGTAGCCCCTATCCTTACTCCTGGCAGTTTCTCTTGCTCTTGCAATCACATCCCGTCTATACCCCTGCTTTAAACTGCTCATGCAGTTCTCATAGAATCGTAGAACTTGACAACAGAAAAAGACCCCGTGGTCCATCTAGTCTGCCTTTTCCCCACGCTAAACTACTGCAAATTTCAGAATCAAAATCACTGCTACAGTTGCGTCAGATTCTCAGGAATTGGGATTTGGAACGTTATTGATGGTGTATGTAGGGTGACAGCACAAGGAGTGGAGTAATGTATTCCTATCCATTTCTTTATGAAATAAATCAGGTTGTCCCATCTGGTAACTCACTGATAGTGAGATCCAAGAAAGTAATTTTCTGAGGTCTGCCTGAATAACAAACTGTAAACCAGCTCCTCCCTGTCACTTCCATACCAGCAGTAGAAAAAAAAGGGTTCTGTGACCCGATTCCAGCCACAGTTAGCCGGCCTGGGGGATTTTGCAACCATTTGTGGATTTTAGAAGCAAATATAGAGTAGCCCAAACTTAATGTCCAACTGTTAAATATTTCTGAACCTGTTTGGATATATAACCAAACAGTGTAACTTGTTCTTAGGCGGGCCCATCACAAAGTTTGATATTGTTCTGCTTCAAATAGCTTAAAGATTCCAAGTATCACTTTTGGGAGATTGAGTCTGTAATTTTGCAGCTTGGTGATGGAGATCTCGTTCGTGGAAGGTGCTTCCTGTCTGGAAGATGGCTTCTAACACTCCCAAAACAATATTTTAAAAATTTTAGATTGCCCCTTATCGCCAGTCTTGTTAAATAACTTCCCAATGTTAGTTGTTTGTTTATTTATTTAAGTCTTTGTTACCGGTAGGTGCACTGATCCAAGGACCATTTTCAGGCACAACCCAGGCCACAAACAATTTGAGATATTATACAAGTCAAACAGTAGTAGTAGCAGGTTACAGGCACTATAGATAAATCACAAGGAAACAGTACATGACAGAGTAAGCAATGATACAGAGATAATGTACAGTTACAAGTTCCAAAACAGAGTAGCCAAAGAATTTGGTACCAGCAGTAAATACTAAATTGAGACATGGCAAACAGAACCTAGAAGGTAAACAGTTCGAAGTTGAACAATACCTAGGTGGAGGTGAAACGAGGAGAAGCAGGGAGATGAATGCAGGTAGGAACAATGGAGCTAGTTCAGAGTCATCCACCAAGTGCACTAGGTACTGAGGTGAGTGACAGGTTGAGACTCCTAGGGAGGGTCTATAGTAGGGGCGGGAGGGAAAGTAGTGAAATGAATTGCCAGTGGAGTTATAGGCTATTACTAGGTTGCTAAGTTACTAGGTAATAGGGAGAGGGGGAGGAAAGAGTAGGAAGACAAGGCAGGATATCTAGGGAAAAGAGCTGGGGAGACAGGGAGGTGGAGGCAAAGGGGACATAAAGTAGTAGGGATGGGGAGGGGTGACAGAGCAAGTACTTAAGGGAAACACAAAAGGACCAAAAAAGGTGAGGCTGGAGTGAGGGAGGGTGGTAGGAGTAGAGTCTGCATTAGTATTTTGATTACATTTAAAATAATAAAAAAGTACTTCTTTTAGTATGGCTATCCCGTATTTTCATCATTAATCTCAGCTGCTTTTAAACATTTACTGTTCCATAACATCAAGGAACAGTGTCTGCTGCATGCTAGTTCATGTTAGTTCCGAGATAAAATGCTATGGAAAACCATATTAAGGAGTGTTCCTTTATTATTTCAAATGTAAAAAAAATCGCTAATGTAGACTCAAAATAGAAAAAAGGTGTCTTACAAAGCAATAGATAACCAGAAATCATATTAAAATATAATTAAAAAGTATAGGTCAGCATTTTCACCGTTAACGGCACTGTTGCTTTAAGTTGCTGTGTTTATATAATGGCAAACATGCAGGGATACATTTGATCTTACTTCGAGAGGGCTCTCACAGTAGGTATTCACAGATAGGACTAAGTTGCCAGGCGCCAGGACCCCACGGAAAACTTCTAGCTAGCAGTCTCTGGTGGGGACCGACCCCATGTCAGATGACTGGTGTCATACGACGCCATTATAAAGAGGCAGTCCCCATGCCCACCTTCCTGTTCTTTCCCGCTGTCGGCTTGTAAAGTTCCTCATGGTAGAACAAGCTTCGTCAGTACCTTCAGTCGGGTCATAAAGTGTTCAACTTTTTGACCTTTTTCTGATTTTTTTTGTTTTTTCATACCATCTGCTGTGTATGTCGCCCCGATGCCCTCCGAATCGATAAAACAAGTGCGACTCGTGGTTCCCAGCTTCCACACAAGACGGCCACTCCTTGTGCCTCTTCTGTCAGGCTCAGACCACCCCATGGAGAAGTGCCAGCACTGCCAGAAATTCAAGTCAGCTACCCACAAGTTAAGGCAGCAGTCCCTGGAAGCCCATCTCATCAAAAAGAAAATGGCATCCACAGAAAAGGAGTTGAAAAAATGAAGGCAGGCATCAACCTCCCCAAAGGCCACAAAAAGTATGAGAAGGAGAAGCACTGGGAGTGGGATTCGTCTTCCACAGCAGCTGTGACTTCAGCTGGAGTCACGGCCTTACAGGTATTCCCCTCCGGGATCGCTCTTCGACGGCTGTCTTGGTGGCTACCAAGAAGACGCCGCCTCCCATCGGGCTCGCACTCAGGCCCTTCAGGAGCTTGGGGCAAAGGAGGCCTCGCCCATCAAGGCTGCTCCTCCACTGCAGCCTTCCAGTCTGAGCTGGTCTGGTAAGTCAGACATCGGTCCCACTGGCGCCCCACCCGGACAGGGGCTGCCAAGCCGCTCACCTCCTTGGTGACCGCCCAGCCCACCCCTTCCGACAAGGCCGCCACTCCTTCCACGGCCTTCCTCGGACAGGAGTCCGATAAGTCAGGCGCCGGCTCCTCCGATGTCTGCCGGATGCTGCCGACAAGGCAACCGCCAGCTTCTCCAACGACCGTCCGAGTCAACCAGCCTGCATCAGACCCTATTGTCATGCCACAGCGCCCCAGGCTCTCCACAACAGATAACCACATTGCCTACCGGGGTCCCTGTGTCCCTCGGCTCACACAGGGATTTCAGGCCGGCCACGCCAGCGCAGCGGTGAGATTTCGGCTTGGGCGCGGCGACCGGGTTCGAGGCAGTCCGGGTGCGTCGAGAGCCGGCGGGGGAGTAGGATCGGCGTCCGCTGGGCAGCTCTCCTTCTCCGGGGAGGGTGTGGGAGCATTAGGTGCGCTAGGGACCCTGGCGGAGGCGGGAGTTCCCACGCAGCCGACGCTTGACAACCCATTGGGCCGGGGCGGATGGTGACATCATGGCACGACCCGCCTCCCAGAAAAGCGGAAAATGGAGGAGCTGCCTGCCGCTTGTGAATGAAGCTGGCAGCCAATATGCTCCCCAGGCCAAGCCCCGACCTAATCCCAGTGCCTGCGGCATATGCTGGGAGTGCACATGGAGCCACACCATGGGGGCAAGCCACGGGAGTATCGAGGGCTGTGGCTGATTTGGGTGCAGAAGCCGGCCCGTGACCGGGCTGATAATTGGGCGGCAGGTAGCTCGGGAGAAGAGCAAAAATAAAAATAAAAAAAACAGGGATTTCAGTCCTCCTTCCTGGTTGAGACTGATAACCTTGGGATGTTGCCGTCAGGAGTCCCCCTCCTATGCTGGACCCGAGCGCGGCCGACCCAGCGCCGCCCACGGCATCCTTTTGCCTGATGGAAAACCTGTTCCTCCATCAGGACTGTCGGACCCGCTCACGGTTTCCCTCGCTGGCCCAACGCCACGGGACCGACTCATCCTCTGTCTGTTCCACCAGCGGGCCTTTGCGGGACCCTGTGCTCTGTCAGAGTCCCTGGTGCCAGAGTACCTGACAGTGCAATACCCGTGCTGCAGTACCGGCTCCTCAGTATCCGACGCCACAGTACCTGATGCTGCACTATCTGGCGCCACAGTACCCGATGCGCGGGCACGGATACCCTTACGGGTACTCACCCTACCCGTATCCGAGCCCCCTTCCTCCTCCTCCGCCACCCACTCCATAGCCGCCAGCGGATCTGAAGGAGACCTTGGCCTCCTGGTGGGCTGAGGAAAGGCTCAGCTCACCAAGGAGGGTCAGTCGTCTTCTGATGTCTGTCCGTACATCGGACCCCCTACGTCCAGAGACGGGGATCAGACGGAGACCTCCACTCTACTCCGATGCCAGAGGACAGCCTTCTGGGCAGGGTGGGAGGATATGCACACCCCTGGGGCTCCCCAGAGGGTCGTTCCTCCCCTTCTTCTACCCTCAGAGCCATCGGACTCAGATCCTGATTCTGACCACTCTGACTGGAAGACGAGCCCCATACTCCAGAACGCCCAAGGCGAGAGACCCTCCAAGTCTCCTCCAGAGGACCCTTCTTTCTGAGCTCTAAGGAAGATCCAGGAGACACGTTAGTGGCAATCAGTGGAGCCAGACCCACAGTGTAAAGCTTGCTGCCCATCTGGATCTGCCCGAGACCACTCCCACACTGATTCCACCTGGATAGAGCCTCACGCCGATCTTGTTTCCACTATTTGGAAACAACCATCCACCGCTTAGCCCCCTTCCGAGGAAGGCAGATAGGCTGTACTAGGCTCGGAGGTAAGGAGCTTGCTTAGTCTTCACCCAAGGCGGATTCGGCTGTGATCAGTGCTGCCCATGGCCGCTCCGCCAATCCCAAACATCTGAGCTTGTCCCTGCCTGTCAAGGAATCCCGACTTCTGTATCAGTAGCGGGAAGAAGATTTACTCCTCTTTCGACCCAGGCATCAGGGCTCTCAACCGGTGGCCATATGGGGATTTCCAGAAGTCCATCCTTAGCCAGGTGGAATCCAAGCTGGACTCCTGCCTGATTCACAAACTAAGCAGGAACTTGGAGACCTGGTTTGTTCCGCAATGGCCTGTAGGCACATGCCGTGCCACCTACGATGCAGTGCACACAGCTGGCAGGAGCTCGACTTGCGCCGTGAGGTCTCCTGCGCGTCATGCCTGGCTCGTGTGTCAGGATTGGTCCCTGAAGTACAGTCCACGATATAGGATGCTCCTTCAGGGGTTCGGTGTTGTTCGGGTGATGTCAAGGACATCATAACCGAACTGCAGGAGTAGGGCACTGCACTAAAGTCGGTCCAGACTTTGTACAGGCTCCCTCAGGGGCAGCGATGTTCTTTTCGTTGTCAAACCCGACAAAAACAAAAGCCCAACCAAGGAAAGTCGTCAACAAATGTCTGGCCCTGCAGCAACCAAGACTCCCTCAGTAAAAGTCTGTGGGAGCCTCGGCTGCTGCACTGCCCCACACCTCCTGACTCCCTACTCTCCCTCTGCCTCTGGCTATTCTAGAGGAACTGGTAGGGGAGATTCTCTCCCATATGCCGAAGTTGGAAGAAGATAACATCGGACGCTTGGATGCTCCAACTCATATCTGCCAGACACTGATAGAGTTTCTACAGAAACCTCCTCGAAAACCACCCTCTCAGTCATCGTACTTCCCACAACATCTTTCTCTGGTTCTAGAAGAAATCCTATCCCTTGTGTCAAAGGTGGCAATAGAGCCAGTCCCCACTCACCTTTGGGGGACAGGTTACTATTCTCATTTCTTTCTAGTTCCAAAGAAGACCAAAGACTTGAGGCCAGTCCTAGACCTTAGCTCCTGAACCTATTCGTGGAGTACAAATGCTTCAGAATGCTCTCCTAGCAGAGCCTTCTGCCGCTACTCTGGCCGGACAGTGGCTATAGTGCTCTGGATATGCAGGATGCATACCTGCATATCCCTATATGCCCTTCCTATCGCAAATACCTCCCATTTTTGCTTTCAGGGAACCGCTACCAGTTCAGGGCCCTCCCATTTGGTCTCTCCTTGGCTCCCGAGTATTTACCAAATGCCTCGGTGTAGCGGCCCACCTGCTTACCCAGGGCATGCAGGTCTTCCCATACCTGGACGATTGGCTCCTGGCAACCCCATCCAGGGAAGAACTCCTGCACTCTCTTTCCCTTACCCTGCAGGTTTTATCAGCCTGGGTATTACCATCAACCAGGTCAAGTCCCACTTGGTCCCTGCCAACACCTCCAATTTATAGGGGTGATACTGACATGACCGCAGGCAAAGCCTTTGCCTCCAGACCGGGTTGAGACCCTTCAGAAACAGGCTCATCTTCTGTCAGGTCGCAGATGGGTCAGTGCCAGGTCAGTCCTCTGCCTCCTCGGGCTCATGGCTGCCGCCATTCTGACAATTCCATTTGCTCAGCTCCATATGAGGATCTCTCAGTGGACACTTCAGTTGCAATGGGACCAAACCACGGACGATCTAGACCAAGAGGTGCTAGTATCTGATCCCATGATCAGGGACTTGCAGTGATGGATGGTTCAGGAGAACCTGTGCCGAGGAGTTCTGTTCTGCATCGTTCCTCCTTCCCAGACGTTGACAACGGATGCATCAGGGAGCCCACCTAGGGTCTCACAGGACTCGGGGCAGCTGGTCCCCATTCGAGCAGAAACTGCACATAAATGTGCTTGAACTGAAGGCAGTCCTATATGCCCTACAGGCCTCTTCTTCTTCATTCTTCCGGTCATCTTCTCATCCAGTCAGACAACATGTGTGTAGTCTGGTACCTCAACAAACAGGGAGGAACACGTTTCTATCCCTGTGCTGGGAGGCGATGAGAGTCTGGTATTGGGCAACCCAGCACAACCTTCACCTGACCGCAGTTCACGTTCTGGGAGTGGAAAACACTCTGACAGACAAACTCAGTCGATCCTCAGCCAGGGCTCACGAATGGGAGTTAGACCAACAGGTCATAAACTACATCTTTGGCAGTGGGGACACCTCAGGTAGACCTCTTTGACTCCCAGAATGCAAAACTTCCCACCTTTTGCTCGCTTGCTTCAGGGCTAGATGTTTTTCAGGCGGGACGCTCTGTCTCTCTCTGTTGGAGGGACAGATTTGTTTATGCCTTCCCTCCCATTCCGTTGATTCTGAGGGTCCTGAACAAATCTTATCAGAAGGGCTCGAATGATTCTCATCGCCTCTTCTGGCCATGTCAAGTTTGGTTCTCTCTTCTGCAACAGTTTTCAGAGGAACCCCTCTTCCTCTTCCTCTGTCGCAGCACTTCTTGACCCAGGATCAGGGGACCCTTATTCACCCAGGCCTCAAATCCTTTATCTTCATGCGGCTCCTGCAGATGCAGTCAAAGCCCGCTGAGTCTATCCCTTAGTAGCGGACATTTTGGTGGAGGCCAGGAAGTCTTCTACCAGGTCCACCTACGCTATGAAGTGGAACTTTTTCCATCTGGGCACATTCCAAAGACTTAGAGCCTTCTCGTGCCCAGCCAACAAAGTCCTGGATTTCGATGTCACCTCTCGACCTGGGTCTCAGCCATTCCCTTTAAAAATCCATATGGCAGCTATTTCAGCCTACAAATTCCCTTTGGAGACAGGACTTTGCTCAGTTGGAAGTCTCTAAGACTTTTCTTAAAGGGGTTCTTCACCTGAGACCCCATCAGCAATCCTGCCCTTCCATGGGACTTAAATTTTATTCTAGAGAAGCTCACACTGCCTCCTTTCGAGCTGGGAGCAGAAGCAGACTTAAAGTTCCTTTCTTGGAAGACACTCTTCCTAGTGGCCATCTCTTCTGCTTAGCGCATTTCGCAGCTTCAAGCCTTGATTTGTAAAATCCCATATTATATTTTCCACAAAGGAAAGTGTGGCTCACACACCAACCCTAAGTTTCTTCCTAAGGTGGTGGCTGAATCTACATTGTATCAATCCATTGAGTTATCGGCTTTCTTTACGCAGCACTCCAATCAAGGGAGTACCTCTTACATACTCTGGATGTGCACAGAGTCCTGAGATACTACATCAGTTGAACTAAGAATCTCAGGAAACTGATCAGCTTTTTGTGTCTTTGCTCACAAAAGGAAGACGATGCTGTCTCCAAGCAATGCCTTTCCAAATGGCCGCCAATTGTATCACTTTCTGTTATGACAAGTACACAAGACCCTTCCAGGTCAGGTCAGAGGTCACTCCACCAGAGGAGTAGCTGCCTCTGCTGCTTGTTTCAGGAATGTGTCTGCGGCAGACATCTGCGCAGTCATAACGTGGACTTCAGTCCATACCTTCATGAAACACTACAGTTTGGACATTGCTCTCGCCATAGAGCAGGCTTTGGGTTGGCTGTTCTGCAGGGCCTCCTTTCTTGAGACCTGCTCAGCCCTGAGATTATATTATGGATGACAGTCCTTCTCCTGGTTGTTTCTTGTTCCAGACTGCTTGGGATTCTGTCCTATCTGTGAATACCTACTGCAAGAGCCCTCTCGAAGTAGATAGTACAGTTGAACTACTGTAACAGTAGATCTTCTGAGAGGCTCTTGCAGGTACTTTCCCACTGTCCATCCCCTAAATCTCTTTTATTCCTTTCCATGAGGGCACATCCTCTTCTCTCTGCCTTGCTTCTTTGGCCTTTGGCGGAAAGAACTGGAAGCGGTGTGGAGACCGCCTTTATACCGACGTCGATGATGCCGGGTCACATGACATGGGGCGGTCCCCGCCAGAGACTGCTAGATAGAAGTTTTCCGTGGGGTCCTGACACCTGGTGGCTTAGTCCCTATCTGTGAATACCTACTGCAAGAGCCTCTCTCAAAGATCTACTGTTACGGTAAGTTCTTACGTAACTGTACATTTTCTTCCAAGGAACTAGAGCACCTTTGATGGTGCAGTCGAAGCTAACAGAGAAATAAACGGAGTAGGATGTTTCTTTCGTATAAACTGTCCTTTATAACTATCAGGCAAGGGTATAGGCAGGCATACTCACTGTACACATTTATGTACAGTTTGTTGAGTGTCTGTCACAAACCATACCTTTCTGTTAACATTTTCATTCCAATCTGTAGTATTTGGGTTAGTGTAGGCCACTGAGGAGTGTCTCTGTTCAAACTTCTGTTGTTTAGAGACAGATACAGTACATGTATAACCTCTTTAGGGATTAGAGAAATCATCTGACAACAAACTGACTTGTTTGGAAGGGGTACTATTTGGAGTGGATGTGTACATTTTTTTTATGGGGGTGTAACTGTTGGAGATTGTGTACAAAACGGAAATTGCTGGCTACACCCCTGCTATCAGGAAGACCTGCTAGTAGCATTAATGGCAAACTATGTACACAGCGCATCTAAATAAAAGCATTTGTCAATGCCGAATGTTTGCTTGCTGGCATTGGCATTGGTAGTGTAGAAGTCAGAACTGCATAGTAGGAATGGCAGTGAAGTACTGAACTGAAGCCAACCCCACCACCACCCTGCAGAGACTGACAGGCATTAGGGTGTGCCTTTGGGTCATCAGGCATAATGGCCATGCCATTTCATCACACCCTACCATGCAGACACCGACAAGTGTCACGGTGTGCCTTGGGTCTTTGGCTCTTTGCGCGACCCCATTCCATCAGGAAATATTGTGAGATGGGTGCGTATAGGAGAATGGGGTGAACTTTGGGGTCGAAGAGTCTAAGGCACACCTCGATGCCTCTCAGTGGCTGCGGGTGGGGTGGAATGGTATGAGTATTGCAGGTGACAATCCCAAGTCACAGCCCCTGATGCCTGTCATTCTCTACAGGGTGGAGTGTTATGGTGGAAACCTAACGCGCAGACATTCAATTGGTATTTTCCTCCAAATTTTCAACATGTTTTTTTGTGACCCCACCTGATGAACAGTGGCAATATCAGTTTGTTAGCTGAAAGCTGCTTTTGCCTAGCGACTACGGCATTTGTCACCACAGGTGCAAAAACATATTCTGAACAGGATGTGAAAAATGACAGCTGTACTGTTCATGGGAGGTGTAAAAATGACAATGTTGAAAATCTGCAGTGAAAATATTAAAAAACTGGTGAAGTCATGGCGTGCATAGAAACTGTGCAGCGTGCACCCGATGTAATTAGTTTGGGAATTGTTTACAGCAGATTGTCAACACAGGCATTTTGGGACCTCCGTCATGAACAGTGTCACTGTTATTTTATTTATCTGTCCAACAGTGATTTCCCACAGCGACCACATTTCTGTGCTGAAAGTGTGAAAACACATTTCGGCCATGTTGTGAAAAATGACAGCTGTACTGTTCATAAGGAAGTATGGAAAATGCCACTGGTAAAATCTGGACTGAAAATATTACAAATTCATGAACTTACGAGGGTGCGTGGAAACTGCAATGCTCACTGTAACACAGTCATTTTTAGGAATTTTTCACCAGATTTTCAAAATAGCCATTTTAAGACCTCTACTCATGAACAGTGTCACTATGATTTTCTTAATGTGTCCCATATATTGATTTTGCACACCGACTGCGCCATTATGCGCTACATGGTGGAAACATGTTTTGGGCGAGATGTGAAAATGACAGCTGTACTGCTCATAAGGAGGTGTGGTAAAATGGCAATGTTGAAAATCTGAAGTGAAAATATTGAAAATGTGCTAACTTATGAGCGCAGTATAGGATCAGCAACAAACACTGTGAAACAGTAATTTTTGGGAATTTTTTCAATAAATTTTTAACATAGCCATTTTAACACTTCTGCTCATGAACAGTGTGACTGTGATTTTCTTAATGTGTCCCATACATTGAGTTTGCACACCAACTGCACCATTGTGCGCCATGCCAGAAACACATTTTGGGTGAGAAGTGAGAAATGACAGCTGTACTGCTCATAAGGAGGTGTGTTAAAATGGCAATGTTGAAAATCTGGAATGAAAATATTGAAAATTCGCGAACTTCTGAGCGGCTAGGAACAGCGCAACGATGCTCGTAAAATAGTCATTTTGGGAATTTTTTCACCAAATTTTTAACATAGCCATTTTAATACCTCTGCTCATGAACAGTGTCATTGTGATTTTCTTAATGTGTCCCGAACATTGATTTCGCACACCGACTGTGCCATTGTGCACTACATGCTGAGAAACACATTTTGGCTGAGTTGTGAAAATGACAGCTGTACTGCTCATAAGGAAGTGTGGTCAAGCGGTAATGTTGAAAATCCAGAGTGAAAATATTGAAAATTCGCGAACCTCCGAGTGTGCGTGGAACAGCTCAACATGCGCTCATAAAACAGTCATTTTAGGAATTTTTCACCAAATTTTTAACATAGGCTTTTGAGAGGCCACCTTATGAACACTGGCACTGTTTTGTTAATCGGTCCCAAAGGTGATTTCAAGGAGTGATCAAATCACCTTCGGGCCGATTAACGCCATGACAGTGACAGAATTCATGAGGAGGGGTCCCAAAACCCCATGTTGAAAATTTGGTGCCAAAATTCCAAAAATGCCTGAGATATGCAGCAAAGTTGAAAAACCCTATTTATTACATTATACAGCTTACCGGCATTTCCTCAGTTAGCGGTCAGCTTTGAAGAGTGCAGATGTGTTCCTGGTCCACTGAAGATCGTCGCGCGAGCTCCGGAGGTAGGTATGGGGTGAGGTGGGGTGTGGGGAGGCAGGGTGCGCAGAGGGTGGGCTGGTGGGGAGGGGGCAGGGAGACTGCGAAGGACCGTTTTGTGTTTTCAGTTGTTTTGTTTTTAATTACGACGCTGGGCCGCTTCCATGCTGGGGTGGGCTCCCAGCATGGCAATTACATGATGCAGGACGTTTGCCACGCTGGGATGGGCTCCCAGCGTGGCAGCTGAAAGCTTTGGGGGCAGTGGAGCCGACGGGATTGGGCACTCCGTCGGCCATTCCGACTGTTGCCACGCTGGGTGGGCCCCAGTGTGGCACTCTGCAATCTCTTGAGGGGATTGTGGAGCCGCCAGATTGGGCACCCCAGTCGGCCAAACACATTGTTGCCACGCTTGGGTGGCTCCCCAGCGTGGCACCTGGTAGACTGTTTGGGAGGGGAGCACTTCAGTGAGCACTTCCCTTATCTGATCGTGCTCACTGAAGCGGCTCTCTCCTTTCAACTGTAAGCCACTGCATTCTCGAGTGCTGATCATAGACAGCTGCAGCATGCAGGGGGTGCCACACCTCCAGAAACTTGGATGATGGCACTGTGTGCAAGCAAACATAAAAACACACTCGTCTTCATGGACACACACGGCTGGATTTTCCAAACCCGAGGTTGCTGCAAGCCTGGTGTGCCAAAGATATGGCACACTGGGCTTGTGACAGTCTAATTGGATTTTCTATCCAGTGCAGCAGTTGACACCAATTAAACAGGCTCTTTTTTTCTAGCTTGCGCTCAGTCCTGGGGACTGGTATGGCGCTTGTGCCCAAGATTTGGCACAAGCTTCTGTAAAGTGGTAAACTGTTGCAACTGCACTCGAGCTTTGAAAATCAGGCACAGTTGCGGCAAAGGGTATGGCACACTGAATGGGTTTGCCACAGGCATGATGCAAACCTTGCACCCTCTTTTGAAAATCCAGCCCACAATACCACAGACTTCACTCTGAGAGTATCACAGACAGCTGATGAGTGTGGTTTAACAGGCCCTTCATAAATGAAATATGCCAGATAAAGAAGGCAGGGATGCTAGTGCCGGCATGCTGGGAAGCTCAGCCTAGTGGTTATAGCTCAGAGTTGTAGACCTGGAAACGCGGGTTTCAGTCTTATTACCTCCATTTAGTCTCCAAGTAGCAAGTCACTTAACCTCCCTATATCTCTGAATTTCTCTCTGAGCTATCCCTGTGCTGTTAGAATCTCCTGTGTGCCCAATGACAGCAACATAGTCTCCTGTATTTTAAAGCAAATTAGGATGCAGTTTGTATGAACAGTGCTACATTAAAACAGTATTCTTTTACTTTCCTCAGATGTTGCTCATTGCATTTTTTCCATTCCATGTCAAGCACAAAAATTGCCTCTCTGCAAACAACAAGGTACACAAAGGGCAAAGGAAGTGATATAGCACAGTAGCTTAGGGCTGTGAGCTGCAAACCTGGAGACCAGGGTTTGAATACCACAGCCCCAGCTGCATACTGTGTGACTCCATGCTCCCAGGTTGCACCTGGAACTAAACATTGACTTAGTGTGCCTTTCCTGGTTAAACAACTTTCTATTTCCATTCCCTTTCCCAGAACAAATACTTCAACAAGTGCCTTAAAAGGATTAGTCAACAGTTCTGAGTTTTAAAGCATGTTGTGAAATTGTAGTTTTGTGGGCAGCAATTTTGTAGAGAAATGCTGTTCATATTATTTCTAGGATCGTGGATATGTTGTTCATCCACACTTATTGGCATGTCCTTTCCTCTTTAAGAATCGCGGAAGTCTTCAAGCTGGCTCCTCCACCACGGGTGGAATAACCCTAAACTCCACCCCATGAGCGCAGAACTTCCTTTCCACTGGAAGATTCAGGTTGCCTCCATTGTGCTTCCGCATTTTGTAGGCCCTGGCTTCAAAACTTTGCTTATTACAAAATTTCTCTGGTTCGCATTAGTGATCGTGACTACTTATCTTGATTATGGAAGACAAGTCTTCCCCGGATTCGCAGGTGTTGGTGCTACAAATGTTGCACACCGATCCTCACACCACTTCGTCCTATTGCCTGGGTGTCGCACTATGACACCTTGAAGCGATTTCTGTCTGCATTTTACCCTAACATCCTCGACAACCATCTTGCATGCCTGAAGTTGGGGAGTCCGGAAAACGGAACCCTCCAGTGAAATCAAAGGTGGCTCAGTGGGCGGTTTCAGGCCGTGGATCCGGCCAGCAATTGGAACGCATGCAAGCCTTCGAGGAGGAAGCGGCTCATGCTGGGAATCTATCTCAGAGCTTCTTCATTCTGCTCAAACTGGACTCCACTTTCTTGGGCTCCATCTGAGAGTTGTGCCAATCTCTCCTGACTAGGGAGAGGTCCTGCGGGCACACACCTCCTCTCGGTCCCGTAAGTGGGAAAAGGACCCAGGATCATCTTCGTCTCAGCGAAGATGTTCTTGGGATCGGAGAGATCTCAGTCCCAGGAACCGCAGTCTCGACTTTGGTTGAAATTGCCTCTTCGGCTGCTGGCTTCTCGGCTTTGCCATCTGGCTGTCGACTGAAGTGTCAATCGATGAGGTTGAAATAATCATTGACCCATTGTCGCCGACTCTGGTCAGCAAATCTCTCAGTCGGACTCTGGTTCTTTTTCCCGACGAGGAGACCCAGACCACTGGGAATCCCATCGAGGAAGTGGTGGTCCTCAACTCTTGGAAATCACTGGTCCCGCTGGTGTCTCCCGAGTGACCGAATCGGCCGTCCAATATCGATCGAGGTCTAGGACCCCGATTGACAGGCTGAGGAAGAGCCACAAGCACTCAAAAAAGAGGCAATGCCATCGGTCGCCTCGGATGAGGTGAGGCTCCAGCGGAAACTCCGGCGCTCAAGGACTTCATGTGGCAACAGCTGATTTTATCCGGTACAAGCCAACCCCAGTTTCCACACCAGCCATTACTTGGTTTTCGCCTCCTAGGCGGAAACCGACTCTTTCAGAGCGATTAAGTAGGCTTCCCCACCCAGCAGACGTGAAACCTCCAGTTTGGCCTAAACTGTCTCTCTCCACTGATCGTGGTGGAACCACCGCCCACAGCACCTGTGGGAGGGGCTGTTCTAAGGAAGACAGACTAGACATCGGGCTTCCCCAGCGCTCTTTCGTCACTGACACCCCAGACCGCCTCGGCGGGTCGAAGGTGACCTGAGCGGTCGACCATTTTATCCGGATTCCTGATCTGGATGAGACTGGCCTACATTCTCAACCCAGGGATGACGAATCGCCAGTGGGTTAGAGACGGAGGAAGGTCCTTCGTCCTTTCAGGGCATTCTTCTACCTCATCTCTTGAGTCTACAGGAATGCTTCTGGAACCTATCCAGAAAAGGCAGAGTACCCACTCATGGACATCCTCAAGAGAGGGATACCCTGGTGGAGGCCTTCAAGTGTGCGGTGCCCAAGGGGTCCTTTGCGGGTTCACAGATCACCCTTCGCCAAGAGCCTGGTGACGCTTGTGTTCAGACATATGTGCAGTTCCGCCAACACTGACTGACCTCCCAAAAATAATCCAAGCTCTTGGATCATTCGGCCCTAAAGGTCTGTGTGCTGCATCTTTAGGCCTTCATCTGGCAAGTTCGGCATCATCATGGCATACTTCTCCCATCCCTCTTGGGGTCTTTGGATGAAGTCCTCCCACACCTCCCCACGGACATGCAGACCACGGTTAAGCAGGTCTGGGATCAGGGCTGGCTATTGCCAAACAGCAGCTTCAGGCAGCCCTGGACATTGGGGATTCTTGTGCCCGCCGATGGCAGCCGAGGTTGCCTCTCATCGCAGGGCTTGGCTGAGACTCTCCTCTTCTGGGAGATACTCAGCACAAACTAGCTGATGTGCCTTTCCTGGGCACCGACCTTTTGGCCCAGGTGGCTGGTCACCTTCAGCGTATTGAGCAGTCCAGTGCCACCTTGGACGCTACTTCTGCTAAAGGTTCTTCTGGCAAGAACCAGCAGAAGAAGCCTTTTCATCACTCTTCCCCGCGGCACAACAACCCTTCTTTCAAGGAGGGCAGCAGCAGCTCAAGCTTGTTGCCCCGGCCCAATCCCGGCCCTCCCAGCCCTGTAAAGGAGGCTGAGGTTCAGGTCCTGGATCCTCCTCCTCCTCCAAGCCTGCTCAGTGATGGGGCGGGCTGCCACCTCTCTCCTGTGACGCCAGTGCTGGGTCCTCCGTGGGGGCCGGCTCACCACTTTCTTTCCTCTTGGTCTGGTAACACCACAGACAGGTGGGTTTTGGAAGTGGTCGGTCAGGGACTGCCTCTGGAATTGAGCAGCACCTCCAAGCCAAGTCTGCACCCCACAGGAGGAAAGAGTATCAGAGTATCTATCCATACTCAGTTAGCTGTCTGAGACGACATCGCTCAGCTCCTCCTCAAGGAGGCAGTAGCTCCAGTAGCGGATTCTCCAGCAGACCCAGGCTTTGTCGCCAGGTGCTTCCTGGTGCCCAAGTGGATGGGGGCTGGTGCCCTATTCTAGATCTGCACAACCTGAATCAGTATCTGAGGTCACTTACCTTTTGAATGGTCACTCCGTCCCAGATCATACCATCCTTGGAGCGAAACATGTAGTTCTGTTCACTGGATCTGCAGGACGCCGTTTCTTTCACGTCCCAATCCATCCATCTCATTGGCGGTTCCTCCGCTTCAGAGCCAAAGGGACCCTATACAAGTTCCGAGCCATGCTGTTCGGCCTGTCATTGGCCCCATGGGTCTTCACCAAATGCATTGCAGTGGTGGCAGCCCATCTCAGGCATCGGGGTCAGAATTTATCCTACCTCGACGATTGGCTCTTAACAGGTCCCACCCAGCAGGAGGTGGAGAGGTCCAGGACCTGGCCCTCCAGACCTGCTCCCAACTCGACCTCTTGATCAACAAGGCCAAATCAGAACTCATGCCTTCTCAGGTGATTTGCTTCATTGGGGCAGACCTCGACTCGTCAAGCCAGAGCTTGGCTCCCAGCGGACAGGGTGGAGGTTCTCTCCTCCTTTGCCCAATCATTTTGGTTGGGCAATTGTGCCCTAGCCAGAACTTTCTGCGCCTTCTGGGTTACATGGTGGCATGCACCTCCGTGGTCCATTGAGCCTGGTGGCACATACACCCCCTCCGATGGGAGCTGGCCGCCCAGTGGACTCAGCACCACAGTCATTTCAGTCAGCTGATCACTGTAACCCAGAAGATGTGGGGCGCTCTCAAATGGTGGACCGCCCCTGACCGGTTGCAGGAAGGGATCCCATTTGTCCACCCAGAGCCGACGGCCGTCCTCTCTGGACCAGTGCCTCTCTCATGGGCTGGGGAGCCCACATGGGGACAAAGGGCCCATGGGTTCTGGACCCCGAGGGTCCCGATACCACATCAACCTGTTGGAGCTCAGAGCAGTCAGACTGTCACTGTCAGCTTCGTCAAGTGGTTTAAGTCCAGATGGACAATACCATGACCATGTACTACCTCAACAAACAGGGTGGCATGTACTCCCGTCTGCTTTGCAGGGAGGCGCTCCGCATCTGGACCCTTGTCAGCCGTCCTGAGGCAGATCTCTTAGCCATCCATGTGGCAGGAGCCTCAAACCATCTGGCGGATGCTCTCAGTCACTTAGGCGAGACATCCCACAGTGGTCTCTCCATCCAGAGGTAGCTTACAGCCTGTTCTCCCACTAGGGCAAACTGATGATCGACCTGTTTGCCTCCAGGAAAAACCAAGCTGAGGCTGTTTCATGCCCGCCTCAGCAGGGCTCACTGCAGGAGGATGTCTTCTTGAGGCCGTGGACCCCAAGCCTCTTCTATGCCTTCCCTCAATTTCCCTTGATCCACAGGGTGCTCCTCAAGGTGGGGAGGGGCAAGGCGAAGGTGATTCTGGTAGCCCCATACTGGCTGCGCCAGTTCTGTATCCAGATCTCTTCAGCCTCAGCTGTAGGCCCCGGGCGGCTTCCAGCACACCCAGACCTGATCTCTCTCAATCAGGGAAGGTATACCATCCGGACCTTCAATCCCTGCACCTCACAGCCTGGTACCCGAGCTGCAGAGTTCCAGGCTTTGGTCTTTCTGAGGATGTCCTCACATGGTGGAGGCATCCAGAAAGAATCGACCAGGAAATGTTATGCCTTCAAATGGAAATGGTTTTCCATTTGGTGTCAGGGCAAGGGCCTGGACCCTCTGTCCTGTCAGGTGGCTAACATTCTCGACTATCTTTGGTCTCTTTCAAAGAGGGTCTTTGGTCATCGACTCTTAGGGTGCACCTGACAGCTATCTCTGCTTACGGGCGCAGGCGGTCAGTGGCGTTGGCGCGAAGACAGTGGTTGGGGGCTTTTACAAGGCCTGGATCACATATCCCTCCCGTGCAGAACCTCCATCTCCGTGGGATCTACTGCTAGTACTGGCAAAGCTGATGGGCAAGCCATTCAACCAATGCACAAGTGTGCCTTGTCACACTTGTGGAAGACAGCCTTCATGGTGGCTATCACGTCTTCCAGAAGGACAGGGAGCTCCAGGCGCTGGTGGACTCCTTATCTGGTCTTCCACAGGGACAAGGTGTCTCTATGCCCCACCGAAATTTCTTTGAAGGTGGTGTCAAGGTTTCACTGTAACCAGGTGTTAACTCTGCCAGTATACTACCCCAAATTACACCTCAAGGCCGAGTACAGGCTCCATACTTTGGACCTGAGACGTGCTCTCTCCTGTTATAAGGAGAGGATGGCGGAATTCGGGGAGAGGTTCGCCAGCTGTTTGTCGCCCACGCTTGAAGCCGCTTGTGGCAGACCTACAGCAAATGGACTGTTGCAAGGTGGATTACATCTTGCATAAATCTGTGCTATGAGTTGGCGGGCATGGAGCCTCCCAGAGGGTTAAGAGCTCATTCTACCCATCATACTGGTGCATCTGTGGCTGCTTCCAGGGACATCCCTATCCAGGAAATCTATTGGGCTGCTACCTGGAAGTCAGCAAACACCTTCATTACCCATTAACACATTGACCTTGAGTCACGCCAGGATGCTGGTTTTGGGGCCTCAGTTCTCCAATCTCTAGTTCCCAAGTGAGTATCAGTGGAGTGTGCACCTTGCCTCCCTCCCAGAGAACTGCTGCGAGTCTGCCAAGAGGTGTGGATAAACAACATATCCACGATCCTAGAAAACAGGTTACTCACATGTAGCAGTAGTTCTAGGAGTGTATATGTTGTTCATCCTCACGGACCCACCCAACCTCCCGGCTGCGGATGCACAAACCTGGATTCCAGCTGGCTAAGATCTGGCATCATGGGCGGAGCCTAGGGTTATACCACCCGGTGGGTGGGAGGAGTCAGCTTGAAGACTTCCGTGATTCTTAAAGGGAAGGGACATGCCAGTAAGTGTAGATGAACAACATATACCACTCTAGAACTACTGTTATAGGTGAGTAACCTGTTTTTCCCCATTCTACTTTGCTTCATCAACTATGTCTCTTTTAGATGAAACTCAAAGCTGCTGAGAATGCATTAATGGATGTGCTCTACAATGCAGAGAGAAAGAAGGAAATACTTAAAGATACCCAAAGGTAAGAATAAAGTAATCTTAGGTTATGTAATTAGTGCAGTACCAGCCTAGCTCTGGCACTGTAACCCTGAGCTTATCAATCGTGCCCTAGGGTTATTACATTGGAACCTACCCGCCTTGCTCTGCACTGTAACCCCTGAGCTTATCATGACTTGGATGTTTGGGTTTCTCTGGTTGATTAGCAGGGTATTTTCTCTGTCAGATTGTCATGTAGGGCATCTTGCTGACAGGAAGGCACTCATGCAGCGGTAGGTCAGAACTTTTAGCTGATTGTTTCATGAGGGCACAGTTTAGGCCCAAACCTTCCCACCCTCACCCCACCCACCCCTGGAAATAGTTCCTTTATACCTGGGGTTCTGACATTTCCTCAAGAGGGCAAGGTGCATATCACGGTCATATCCTCTCTAGCACACTGCACTGACAATATAAGCATACACATTATATAATATATATATTTATATAACAAACCAATCACACACACACACACACACACACACACAAAACAAACAAACAAAAAAAATAAACAAGGTAGACAGACATGTGGGAAGTAATGCAATGTAATGGCTGTGGGGCAGCAGTCTTCGGGAGTCTTTGGAGGCTGAGATGCTGCCCTGTTTGCAGACAACTCTCTGCCCTGAGGGAGGAAGTTGCCCATCTTCAGGCGCACTGGACAGTAGTAAGAAACCTCCCCATCCATGGAGCACCAAAGCCACCACCACTACCTCAGAGATTGCGAAGAAAGCACAGCAGTTGGACCACAGTGGGCTCAGGGAGGGTAGGGTGGTGGAACAGAGGCATACCAGTCAGTTGTTCCACTCCACAATCCATACACCATTCTGGGTGAGCATAGTTCCCTATGGATGCACCCACAGAGGAGACTAAGGAGATTGCAGACAACTGTCACAAGGAGGCCCTCAGGAAGGAGGCAGAGAGACACCACAGGAAAGGAAGCAGCTCTGGTGGGGACTCAGTTATTAGGGGATAAAACTGGGGAGCAGGAAAACTGAAGTAAGGTGCCTGCCCGGTGCCATGGCTTGGAGGACAGGAAGCACATCCTTAGGATCACGAGAACAGTTGCACGGGAGTCTGAGCTGACGTCATTGTCCACCTAGGGACAAATGACTTGGTCATCATGAGATTAGAGCAGTGCAGAAGGACTTTGCAGAGTTGGGGAGGGGCCTAAGACAAGTAGCACACAGTATCCTTCTCAGAGGTGCTGCCTGTCAGTGGCATGGGTGAGGAGAGGTACTTTGCACCATGCAGTTTAACGAGTGGTTAAAAAATGGTGTGGAGCACAGGGGTTTGGCTTCATTGGGGACTGGGGTTCCACCTGGAGGACATCAGCCTTTACTGGCAGGATGGTCTGCATCTGTCCAGGAAGGAACAAGTCTTTTGGGCAATCGGTTTAAATGCTTCGTTGGCAAGCTTTTAAACTAGTCAAGGGGGCACTGATACAGCAGGAAAATCCCAGCCTCCCCTACAAAACAGGGTACTAAATGAGAAAAGACCAAGGTAGAAAGGTCAGTGGGATGCTGCTACAGAAGGTAAAGCCATCAAAAATGGAGAGCAATGAGTACCAATGCCCATAGTCTGGGTAAAAGCTTCCTGAATTAGTGGCCTTGATGGAGGAGGAACATCTGGGTATCGTGGCAGTCACAGAAACATGGTACACACAGAACCATGACTGGGACGTAAACATACCAGGATACACTATCTACAGGAGGGATAGGGAGGGTAAAAGAGGAGGAGGAGGAGGAGTAGCTCTCGACATAAGGGAAGGAATCAAAGCAACAGAACAGAAGGATAAACAGGGAGGAGAAGAAGCACTGTGGGTCAATTTGGAGACAGGCAATGGCACCACAATCCGCACAGGGTTAGACAGACCTCTAGGGGGAGGAAATGACAAGGAAATAATAGAAAGTATACTTAGAATGGCAGAAAAGGGGAGATATTGCTGATGGGTGATCTGAATATGCCATATGTTAACTGGAGTGCAGTTGCAGCAGCCACTTCAAGAGTGGGGTTATTCTAGATGCCCTACAGGGGCATGCCTCAGACAACTAGTATTGGAACCCACTCGAGAGGGAGCAATCTTAGACCTGGTTCTCTCAAATGGAGATGGAGAGAGATCACAGATGTTGAAGTGGGTAGCCATCTGGGAACTAGCGACCATTGAGCATCATGGTTCACAATAAACACAGCAATAGAGTCAAGCCATACAAAGGCAAAAGTACGGGCTTCAGGAGGGCTGACTTTGCCAAAATGGGTGAGTGCCTAAGGAATGCACTAGCAAATGGGCAGGAAGGAGGGTGGAAGAACAATGGGAATAATAAAACTGCCATCACAGAGGTAACAAGCCTTTGTGTGAAGCAAATAAAACAAAACGATGTAAGAAACCACCGTGGTTCTCAAAGGAGGTGGCAGTGAAGGTTCAAGAGAAAAGAAGCATTCAGAAAGTACAAGGAACCACAGAAGGAGCAGGAACAGAATTGTATCAGTTAAAGCAAAAGGAAGCTGGGAAGGCAGTCAGAACAGCGAAGGCCGAATCAAGGAAAAGATAGCCAACTCAGTTAAGAAGGGATAAAACCTTTTTAGGTACATCAGGAGCGAAGGAAGACCAAGGGAGGGATAGTGAGGCTTAATAAAGGGAGGGGTGGGCAGAGGGTGATGGTGAAAAGGCAGAGATACTAAACAAATATTTTGCTCAGTATTTACAAATGAAGAGGGGAGGTCCCTCAAACAAACAGTAGAAACACTCTGGATACAGAAGTTGATAACCAGCCCATTTACAGAAGAAAGGATTCTGAAGGAACTCTTAAAACTGAAGGTGGACAAAGCAATGGGGCCTGATGGATTCATCCCAGATTCTAAAAGAACTAAGGGTAGAACTAGTGACACCACTGACTACCCTCTTTAACAAATCGTGGGAGGATGGTGTGGTACCTGAGGACTGGAGGAGGGCAGATGTGATTCTCCTTCACAAAAGTGGGAGCAGGGCAGAAGCAGGAAACTACAGACCTGTTAGTTTAACCTCAGTGATAGAGAAAATGATGGAATCACTTCTGAAGGAAAGAATTGTTGAGTACCTAAAGGCCAGAGGGGCACAGGACCCAAGGCAGCATGGATTCACAGCGGGAAAGTCATGCCAGACAAATCTAATAGATTTCTTTGACTGGGTGACCAAAGTAGTAGATCAGGGAGGGCCTGTGGACGTGGCCTACCTAGACTTTAGCAAGGCATTTGACACAGTCCCACACAAAGATTAATATACAAGTTAGCCAGCCTGGGAGTGGGTCCCAAGATGATAGCCTGGGTAAGAATTGGCTGGAGAATAGGACACAGAGGGTAATAGTAAAATGGAGTCCACTCTGAAGAAAGGGGTTACTAGTGGGTACCGTGGTCTCAGATTAGATTGGTCCTCTTCAATGTCTTTATGTTTACATTGCAGAGGGACTGGAAGGAAAAGTATGTCTCTTTGCAGATGACACAAAGATCTGCAACAGAGTTGATGCACAGGGTGGGGTGGAAAGGATGAGAAGGACTTGGCAAGGTTAGAGGAATGGTCAAATGTATGGCAGCTTAGATTCAGTGCTAAGAAGTGCAAGGTAATGCACCTGGGAAACAAAACCCAGGGAAGAGTACACAATGGGGGGTGATACTAACAACAACAAAATGGAACGGGACCTGGGGGTAATCATATCAGATGACTTAAAAGTGGGCAAGCAATGTGAGAGGGCAGTAAGGAGGGCTGGGGGATACTGGGATGCATAGGAGAGGCATCACCAGTAGAATACAGGAAGTTGTTATCCTCTGTACAGACAACTGGTGAGACCCCATCTGGAGTACTGTGTGCAGTTTTGGAGACCCAATCTCCGCAAGGACATAGACAGGATGGAAGCTGTCCAGAGGAGGGCAACTAAAATGGTGCAGGGTCTGCACTGGAAGACATATGAAGAGAGACTAAAGGAGCTTAATATGTATAGCCTTGAGGAAAGGAGGAGAGGAGGGACATGATAGAAACTTCAAGTACCTCAAGGGAATCAACAAAGTCCAAGAGGGTAGCATCTTTCAAAAAGAGGTGTGCAAGAACAAGGGGCACAATTTGAAGATGGGGGGCGGCTCAGAGGTAATGTAAGGAGTATTTTTCACAGAGAGGGTTGTGGATGCATGGAACGGCCTTCCGAGGAGGTTGTGGAGTCAAAACAGTGGTTGAATTCAAGCACGATGGGACAGTCATAAGGCAATTCTAGGGATGGGGTAGAAAGAAGTAGGCTGCTGGTTAACTAGGATCTGCAGCTTATCCATTAGGTAGGGAAATGGGCAGACTGGGTGGCCAAGCGGTCCTTATCTCCTTCAAATTCTATGTTTCTATCAGTCGTGCTCTAGGGTTTTACATTGGAACCTACCAGCCCTGCTCTGGCACTGTAACTCCTGAGCCAGGAACACAAGACGATCCTCCATCCTTTACTTCACCGTTTTGTCCTGCCACAGCACCCAGGACCAAAACACCTCTCTTACATGGGCACTAAACTCTTCAACAGTCTTATCCCTGCTCTCATCCTGTGTCCTCTACCTCATCCTTTAAGTGTAACCTAAGGAAGCGATGTTTCTGGCCTCCACAAGTAGGTGTCCCCAGCTCTAATTATTACACCCCAAGTACTCCTCCATCTCTCCTGCTAATTCAGTAGAATAGTGCCTACACTCATCATGTGTCCCTCTACCTCACCTCAAAGTATAACCTTAGGAAGCACCTGTCCCTGGCCTTCAGATGCAGGTGCCCCAGCCTGACTGTCACACCCTAATACTTCTCCATCTCTCCTGCTAACTCTGACAGGATAGTGCCCACACTCCCCAGTAGGAGGTTTACCTGTTTTGCGACTATTTGGCCTGCCATGGCACTTATTTGCACCATACGGTACCTAACCTAGTACTAGCCTCTGATCATTTGACCAGTGGTACCATCTTTAGTTTTGTCTTTGTGTTTGTTTTTAAATATGGCTTTATGTGTACTGTCCTTCTTTATTATACCCATGTTTTGCACTGTAACCCTTATAATTTGTTGTCCTTAACTGGACGCTTGTGAAAACGGATGATTTTTGCTTACATGCCTTTCCAGTATAAATAATAAAACTGAAGTGAACTGCTTATCAGTCATGCTGTAGGGTTATTACATTGGACTCTTACAGCCCTGTGCTGGCACTATAACCCCTGAGCTTATCAGTCGTGTTCTAGGGTTATAACATTGGAACCTACCAGCCCAGCTCTGGCACTGTAACCCTGAGCTTATCAGTCATGCTCTAGGGTTATAACATTGGAACCTAGCAGCCCTGCACTGGCACTGTAACCCCTGAGCTTATCAGTGGTGCTCTAGGGTTATTACATTGGAACCTACCAGCTCTGCGCTGGCACTATAAGCCCTGAGCCTATCAGTCGTGCTATAGGGTTATTACACTGGAACCTGCCAGCCGCTCTAGCACTATAACCCATGAGCTTATCAGTCGTGCTCCAGGGTTATAACATTGGAACCTACCAGCCCAGCTCTGGGACTGTAACCCTGAGCTTATCAATCATGCTCTAGGGTTATAACATTGGAACCTAGCAGCCCTGCACTGGCACTGTAACCTGAGCTTATCAGTCGTGCTCTAGGGTTATTACATTGGAACCTACCAGCCCCTGCGCTGGCACTATAAGCCCTGAGCCTATCAGTCGTGCTATACTGGGTTACTACACTGGAACCTGCCAGCCTGTTTAGCACTATAACCCATGAGCTTATCAGTCGTGCTCCAGGGTTATAACATTGGAACCTACCAGCCCAGCTCTGGCACTGTTTAGTTTGTTGTTCTAGAATTACTACCTTTGCAGAGGCTCTTTACTAAGGTTCCACGTCAATTAGGTACAGTACAAAAGGTTATATAGATAACACAACAATTTGTGTTGTGTCAAGAGCAAGAAACATATACAAATACATATCAAATCACTTGTGCAAAGGACATGAGATATCAATAGTCAGTAGTTACATTATTATTACAAGAAAGAGGTCATGCCAGATTAGGAGAAACAAATAGGAAAAAGTCCAGAACAGAGAGGGTAAGTGAAAGGTGGGGAGCAGACAATAGCAGGAGAAAAGGTTTCCAAACATGTCTTTGTCAAATAACGGAACATGGTGGTAGTGAGAAAATAGGAGGTTTAATCAGGGCAGTCACAGGAGCTGGAGGTGGCAAGGTGAGAGAAAAGCCTTGATTTGAAAATACCTAGAGAGGTGGAGGCAGTATGAGTGCTGAGGGCATTTAGCCAGCTGGGGCACGATAGGCAAATGATCTTTGTCCCTGAGAAGTCCGGCATCGGGGACTTGGAGAGGCTGGTGTTCTGATCTTCTGGTGAAACGGGCAGCGCTCGGGCATAACAGGTCTTGGATACAGGGTGGAGTGAGGCCCAGAGTGGATTTTTTGCCATCAGGCAGGTAAGGTACTTTATCCGGTTTGAGAGTTGCAACCAACCTGAGTCAGCATAGAGTTCACATGTGTGGGTACGTCGATGTGCACCAGTGAGCAGCCGACAGGCCTTATTTAGGGATGTTGCAACTAAGTGCTGTAGTAGTGGCAGATCCATATATAACTAAGCCATAGTCAACGACTGAGATGATAGAGGATTGATGGCAACCTCAGTGCAGAATGGGTAAGAAGCTGTCAGTTCCGATACAGAATCCCAATTGCTGATTAATAGTTTTTGCTGTACTATCAATCTGAGTTGCAAGGTTAGGCCTTGATCAAAGTTGATTCCAAGATATTTGAAAATTGGCACTTGTTCAAGGGTATTTCCCAGGTATGTATTAATGGTGAGTGGGACTTGCCGCTTTTGTTTTGGGGTTAGAGAAGAGCATGGATTTAGTTTTTTGTGGTTTAGAACCAGCTATGTTCAAGGAACCACATCTCAACTTTGGAAAAAGCATGCTGAAGGTTGAGGCGTAAGAGGTTCGGATCTTTATGAGTGGCAAGAATCATGGCATTGTCGGCATAGAGGATTATTTGTTCAGGGCAGGATTTGGGGAGGAGTTTAGGAAAAGGCTGAAAGGAGGGGACCAGGATGGATCCCTGGGGAACTCCTGAGCGAACCGGTTTTGAGTCTGAGAGAACTCCAGCTACTTTTACAGACTGAGAGCGTTGAGCAAGGTAATTTTACCCAGTCTCCAGGACCCTACGAGAGCCCTAGGGATAGTAGCTGTTTGATAAGTAGGCCATGGTGAACTGTATCAAATGCCTTGGTTGTCAATATAGACTGCTCCAGTTAGGTTTCCTTTGTCCATGGCATTGTGGATTGCTCCTGAGAATTCAAGTAGGGCAGTCGATGTGCTGTGCCCTTTCCTAAATCCATGCTGCTGAGTGCATAGGATGTTGTGCTTTTCCAGGTAGTCTGAAAGTTGGTCCGCCACCAAGCGTTCAAGGGCCTTAGAGAGAGGTGGTAGTATTGATATTAGGCGATAGTTACCAGGCAGTGACTTATCACCATTTTTGTGCACTGGAGTGACAACTGCAGCCTTCCATTTCCTGGGGAATTGGCTGTAGCAGAGGAGAGATTGAAAATTTTTGTGAGGGGAGCAGTACTTCTTCCAGAGTGAGGGACAGAAGTTTAAGGTCAATAGTGTCGCTGCTTGCTCGGACTTAGAAATGGCCTTCTTTACATATTTATAGACCCTCATGTGCCTTTACTAGTTTGAAATGGAAGGGTGGTGTTGGAGAGGCAGTAGCAGAAGTAGAAATTGGAGGGTCAGCATCAGTGAAGAAATCAGATGAGAGTACACCACTAAGGTCCGTGAAGGTATCATTTAGGGTGTTTGCAATGATCTCTGGGTCCAATGTAGTGGTTCCATCCACATTCATTATTGTAGGAGAGGATTTGGACTGCTGACCCATGATATTCTCTATGTTGTCCCAGAAGGATTTCCTTCGCCCAGGAGTTGGAGGGCATTCTTGAAGTAGAGTCTTCATCAAGCGGATCTGTTTAGTACAGTGGTTGCGAGCCTGTTTATACTTTTGAATGTCCGACAGAGTGCCAGTAGCTCTTGCAGTGGCCCAGAGGTGATCCCTACTTTTGAGTTGTGCCAATAGCTTTGCCGTGAGCCAGGGATTTGTGAGTGCTTTGATTTTGCGCTTTTTACTGGTGCATAGGTGTCACAGGCAGTGTTGAAAGTAGTAATAAAGTAATCAAGGGCTAGGTCAACATCTTGAGTTTTGTAAGTCAAGGACCAGTCTATCTGCCTAAGACAGGTCTTGAGATGAGTAAGGTTGCCATAAGGTAGGACTCTGCTATAGATGGTTTTGGAGGCGGCTTACGAAACTTATTTGTCCAGGTACATATTATTGAGAGTGATCACTGAGCGAGTCAGGAGAACACTTACATTGGTTATAATGGTAGGGTGGCTGGTAAGGATCCAGTCAATGAGGGTGCTGGCCCTGATTTGTAGTTTTCCTGGTAGGAGTTTACCACTTGTGTTAAATTTGCTGCTAGGATAGCATCTTTGTTTGACCCTGCATCAGGAGCAAGCCAATTTATATTAAAGTCCCAAGGAGAAGGAGTTCGATGTCAGAAGGTTGTTTACTTACGAACTCGAGGACAGCCTGTAGGCCGGAATCAGGATCTTTGGTGAGATATAGACAGCAGCAATCGTGAGGACTTTGTTTTGGGCACTGTAACCCCTGAGCTTATCAGTTGTGCTATAGGGTTATTACATTGGAACCTACCAGCCCTGCTCCGGTGCAGTTAGGCAAGGAAAGGCAAGACAGGTTTTTTAATAAAGCTTTCTATCCCCATACTCTCACCGGCCCTTTTGGGCTTTGGTCCAGCCAGCCCTGTCACCCCACTATCCCTGGGATCTAGTCCTTTTCGGATGTTCCCCACAATTGGTTCCCATGGCAGGGCCATTGGGCTGATAAGGTCATCCGGACACAGTCCGAACGTGTCGGAAGAGGTGCCCTGTCAGTGGGTGTAGGGCCTGTAGGGCACTGCGCTTTCATCCTGCTTCAGCCGTGGTTTCGACACGATTTTCTCCCTCAGTCCATTGATATGCAGTGTCATCATCGTGTGTGCATGTGGTTGGACACACTTGCTAGACGCCACTTGAAGGCCCACCCTATGATATCAAGACACGTTGCACTGCCACCAAGCCTCCACTTGTTGGCAGTTTTAGAGCGGTACAGCCAGCCCTCCTCCCAGACAGAGAGAGCAGTCCATGGGATGCTTCCTCCTCTCCTCCCGACCGTCCCCCATGTGGCCCAAGTCCAGTCCTGAGCTGTGGTTGCCAGCATGGCAGATAATAGCTCTACTGCTAAGCCACTGGAGCAGCAAGGCATGGCAGTTTTCTCCATTTAGCACTGAATGCCAAAGGCTCAGTGTGCTTCACATAGTGTACTACAGAATAAAAATAAGTTTACAAAACATGAATGAATTACCTAAATTCCATAATACATCATTACAGTCGTCTGCTTCCTAATGAAACTAAAGTGAAATGAAATAAAATAGTAATCAAAAATAGATATAAAAAGAAATACAGGCACCCAGATGACATAATTCCTGCTGTCTCCATAATCTTATTCAAAGAAAAAGATTTCAGCCTTTTGAAACGTCCCCACTGATGGGGAACTACTCGGATGACTAGGTAGGGAGTTGCAGGTGATAGGGCCGCAGCCGTGAAAGTTTTATCACTGGAATGTATATGGCGGATGTAGGTACGGTCCATAAACTGTTCTTGGTAGAGCTGAGAGGGCAGCTTGGAGCATATCAGGTCAAGAGATCTTTCAGTTAGCTTGGACTTAGTCCATGCAGGGCTTTGTAAATTAACAAAACAACCTTGAAAGTGGTGCACTACATAACTGGTAGCCAGTGCAAACTGTGCAATACAGTGAGGTGTGTGCAGAGATCATTATACCAATGATCAGTCTGGCCATAGCCAAGCCCAACTTACAAATAGTCCTGGGTAAGAGTGTTACAGTAATCAAGTGTGGAGGTAACAAAGGTATTACCAGGACCGCGGACGCTTATGTGCTAGACAGGATTTAATACGGGCTTATATTCTTTAACCTACCGCAGACTACTGCGCCGCCACCTGAAGTTCCAGTGACAACTTGTAGTCACTAATGACCCCAGAGTACTGACCTTATCCACTGACATCAACATGTTGCCATTTAAAGATGGTAAATTAAGAATGATAAAATTGGCATATCAGCCAACTTAGCCAGTTTCAGTTTGTGTAAAAGGTATGATAAGACGATAAAGCACTGCTCATTTTCATGGTCGGGCAGGCCAACCCATGAGGACCGGGCTACACCTGTAACAACTCCATCTTTACCAGGTTTAATTTTAACCAGCTGAAGGTCATCCAGTCAGAAATGTCTTGCAAACATTGACTCAGCACAGAAACTGGTTCACACTCATTCGGTGTAAAGGCCAGGCACGATCGAAACATAAAATGTAGCTATGAAAACTCAACTTGTACCACCTAATGGCTACTCCCAGAGTTGACATGTATGCGGCAACTAACATGGGTGCCAGGATCGATCCCTGACAACCCACTGCTCAGCATAGCAGGGTGGAAAAGAAAGATCTTACTTTGAGGGGTCTTGCTATAGGCAACACCATTAGGATTAAGCCGCCAGGACCACAAGGAAAATTTCTGGCTAGCAGTGTACAATAAGGGACCACTCCTGTCTGGTCTGGTATAAGAGGGGCGGTCCCCATGACCACCTCAGTTCTTTTCCTGCCATTGATCTGCACTCATTGGACCTTGCAGATCATTGCTACAGTCGATCGCCATTTTCTATTTTCTAGCAATTATAGTTAACGCTCGGCCCATGTTGTCACCGACTTTCTGTGCAGACTCACACGCTGAAGTGTGCCTGTGGCAAACAGCTCCCTGAAAAGGATGGCTACACCATTTGGCGTCATCTGCTTAGGCCCGACAAGACACTGAAGCCTGCCAGGCATGCCAAATATTCAACCAGGTCACGTGAAAGACGCCAGAAGGTTCTGAAGACTCATCTCCTCCAGCAAAGATTGGCTGCTTTGGAAAAGGAGCTGCAGACCTGGGCCACAGGGGACCTCTGCAGAGACTTCTCATCCATGCAGAAACAAGAAGCATCGAGACTGGAACAGTCTACTCCAGAGCCGCAATCGCCTCCAGGGGCCATGGCAGATCCTGAGACTTCCTCCCGTCGGATCGACTACTTCTTCCACATCAGCCCTCCTTCCTTCTTTTCTGGCTGCCTGTGGACAAGCCTCCCACTGTTATTTCTCTGATGGGCAGTGCTTGCATGGGTTCCGAGGATTCTTCTCTGTCCGCCACCCCCGTTGCTCAGGTCTGTTCTTCAGAACGGTCCGGAGCCAGGTGACCAGGTCGGTTCCTTGGCGACACTTGGCTGACTCCACCCATCCGCCTCGACATCTTCACCAGACCCTGGCTGGAGCCCAGTGACAGTCAGACCGATGCCTGCTGTCACCTGCTCCTTCTGGGACATAGCCTGCATCTGGGGCTCTCCATGGTGCCTTCGGTTCCTCAGTCGCCATCAGTGGTCTCCTTTCAGGATCCTTCCCACCAGATGCCAGAAGGTCCTTCCTCCACTGGTCTCCCATCTGTGGACCCAGTGCTGATTCACCTTCGATGAACCTGGTGGGTCCTCCTTCTTGGGTCAGACATCCCTGGCCTCCTCGTGTCAGGTTAGCACTCCCGGATCAGCAGGAGTCGGTCCCTACCTCAGACCCCTCATGGCATTGCCCAGTCATCAGCAACAGCCAGTTCTGATCTTGGGCCGCACTCGGACCCTCGGTCCTGGTCTTGGGACCTGCAGTCCACACCTTTTGGGCGTTCGGGCTCGTTGGGCCACTGAGGTCTGTCCCTACCTCGAGCCCTTGGGTTTCTGCTCGATCAAAGCAACAGCCAACTTTGATCTCGGTCGCCTGGACCCTTTGGTTCAAGGCCTGATCTACAGTCTGCACCATTTGGGCATTCGGGCTCGCCGAGCTGCGCCAGGCCATGTTCATGGCCTGATGCATTTTCCGGTGCTGGGTTGTTCTTTCCAAGCAGTGCTCCTTTACCAGACGTTGGCCAACCACAATGCTCTTCTTACTGCGTGGTGGGTGTCCGCCCAAAGACCGGCCCCTACTCAGCAGATGCTGGCGCCAGCCTCCCTGGCAAGGGACTCCTTCGTCCAACATGGAGGCTCCCTCCTGAAATGGAAAGCTGTTTGGGTGCAAGAACGGTCATGACCTCTGGCCTGTCACCAGTGCCGCACTCTGCATCGAACTCTGAGGGATCATTGCATGTGGTGTCAGACTCCTTGAATCCCATTTCCACCCTCACTTTCACCCACTGGGAAGTGTGGATCAGGGACACCCTAAGTCCCTCTGGAGCTCTGGAGAACCCATGTTTCCTGGCAATGATGAAGACGATCCAGGCTTCTCAGGGGTGGCGTACATAGGAGCAGGATCCTCAAAGACACCGACTGGTGCAGCATCTGCACCTTCTGGAGGTCAAGTCTGCGGTTATCTCCACCCGTCCCACCCACCCCCAAATAGTGGTACCACACAGCTATTTCTTCTACAGTCTGGCAACAGCTAGCATCAGTTCTGGCCATTCCAAGGAAGGCCGACCATTTATATCACGCTGCTTATGGCAAGTCTCATTCTGACTCCTACCTCAGTTCTTTTCCCACCGTTGACGCAAGCAAATCGGACCTCCATGGATGCCTGCTTCAGTTGACCGCCATTTTCTTTGTGTTTTACCCACAATTTATTTTTTCTTTCAGTGTCTTTAACATCGAACTTCGTGTTTTTCTCCTTCGCCTTCGGATCGCCTATGAAGTGTGCCTGTGGCAAACAGATACCTGCCAAGGACGGCCACCTTCCTGCCTGCTTTGCTTAGGCCCCTAACCACAACACCGAGGCCTGCAAGCACTCTGCCAGAACTTCAACCAGGCCACACAGAGACACTGCCTGAAGACCCTTCAAAGCTACTTGCTTCAGCAAAACTAGCCGTGTTGGAGAAGGAGATTCAGGCTAAAAGTTATTCTGCCTCCTTGGTCTCTGGGGCTTCATCATCTTCTTCTTCCCAGAAGGAGAAGTCTAGCGGGAAGCACAAGCACTGGGACCAGCAATGGGACCATCCTCAGTCAGCCTCTTGCTTGCAGGTGCAGCATAAACCAGCTTCCACTTGAGGTCTTCTTCCCACGGGAGGTCATCCCTTTCAGCCTCGGCAGCCCTCACTCTCACGGGTTGCCTGTTGTTCTGTGACGCTTATGCCCTTAAGTTCCTACAGATGCTCAGCCAGGCAGCTTGACTGGGATTGGTTCCCTGGTGGCAGAACATTGCTCATCACCCCTGACTCAGGGGCTGGCACCAGACCTTCCAGTCATCGCCTGAAGCAAGCGCTTGTTTCTTCCTTGACGAGGCAATGCCTGTCCCTGTCTTGGGGAACTCCCCTCGCAGGCAGCAGCCCCTCCTCTGGGGCATCGTTGGCTCCTTCTCTGGACTGGCGCCAGCCTTAGCCTTCTAGGCCAGTGCCAGCCTGTGCCTCAGCCATCACCTGCTGGACCGACGCCAGGATATGCTATGCCACCTCCCCCACCAACGTACCAGTACCCTCCACCTCACTACCATTATCCACCACAGTTCTCCTCTTCCGGTGGATTACAGTGCCTTGTTCACAGCGTGGTGAGCCTTTATGAAGGACAGGGACACTCTAGGAGGCCTCCTCTCCCAGGACCCTCCAACAGACCCGGCCCAGCAACTCCTGTACTATGGGAACTTCCGGGGTAAACAGGTGCCTCCCTTCCACACACGGAGGAACATCACCCACCAACGCCGGTCCCAGAGAGCAACACTTTGGGAGATGAAACTTCTTTCTCATCAAAGTTGTCGAAGGCTCCGTGGACTCCTCTTATACTTGGTGGGCTAAAGAGACCCCAAGTCTCCCCAGAAGATCCCTCCTTCATGGACGTGATGCGCCATATCCAGTCCGTCATGGCATGGGATACAGAGGAACTTGACCCAGAACGCTATCGCCTGGCAATTTACTTCTTGAGAATGTCAGAGACCCTTCCTTTGGTGGTCTCTCCTTGATCGAGGCATATGATGATGTGACCAAGGTGACGAGGAATCACCCTTCTTCCTCCCCGGCCCTGACTAAGAAGGCAGATCGCCTCTACCAAGTGCCAGTGGGCGAGCCCTTCTATGACAAACAACCCACGGCAGATTCGGTGGTCATGAATGCTGCCCACGACCATACAAGGAAGCCTGAATATTTGAGCATCCACCCTCTGGACAGAAATCCAGCCAGCTGGACCAGCTGGGCAGGCTGGTATACTCTTCCACTACCCTGGCCATTCGGCGCAGAACTATTCAGCCCACATGATGCAGTACCAGAATTTGGGATCAGGCGAAAGATTTGGTGGCAGCCGTCCCTGATGATTCCACCAAAACCCAGTTGGCCCAGCTTCTAAGTCTGGCTCTGATGTGGGCACTCATGTACCAGAGCAGCCTCACGACACAGTTGATGCTGCTGGTCATGGGTGGTGGCAGGAGTCTGCATCCACCATCATTCCTGGCTCTGGGGTCCAGATTTGCGCCTGATGTTCAGACCAAGATAATGGATGCCCTTTCGGGCTTGGTCTTGTTTGGGGAGATGCTCAGGATATCATCTCCACCTCTAGAAATCAGGTAAGGCCCTCAGGTTGGCACATTCCATGTACCATTTCCAGCCATAGTTCTCTCAGCATCAGCCCTTTTGCCAGTCCTCCCGCCAGCCTTCCAAGGGCCAGCAGTTGAAGGGACCCTTTAAACGGAAGGCAACCACCCCACCTCTACAGCAACTGTCCCTAGAGCCCCAGAGCACCCTCAGCCGCTCTGCCCACCCCCGACTCCACTGCCTGACTCCTTGCCTGCCGGCTCTTCTTCTACCTAGACAGATGGTGCATTGTAACCTTAGATCAGTGGGTGCTTCAGATCATCGAGCGGGTCACACCCTTAAGTTTCTAGAACCCCCCAAAGGTCCTCCCTCGTTCTCCCATTACCTGTAGACCCACATCTCCCTCAGCCAGGCTGAGATTCAGGTGCTCCTGCACAAGAGGGCCATAGAACCCATCCCCAGGTTAAAGGGAAAGGGATTCTACTCCCATTTCTTTCTAGTCACCAAGAAAAGGGGATCTGTGTCTGATCCTGGATCTGAGCCACCCGAACCTCTACATAGAGTACAGGCGCTTCAGGATGGTGATTTTTCAGGGACTGTTACCCTCATTCACCAGGGGAACTGGCTATGTTCCCTGGATGTGCAGGATTCTTATCTCCATACCTGGGGTGAGCTGCGAGCCGAGAAGGAATCTGGTGCTGCTCCACGGGGCGCTACCTCTCACTGTAAAATACACCAAGCAAATTAGAGTGCACTCAGAAGAGCAAGTCGGAGACAAGGTAGTTATTCTAATCCATCTGGTTTAATGTGAAGTCTCCCAAAGGTTACAACAGTGGCACAATGTGTGCCCTAGCATCTTGACTCCAGGAGTCTTCAAGGGGTGAAGACTTGAAGACTGTTTTGAGTCAAGGTACTAGGGCATGTATTGCGCCACTGTTGTCACCGCTGGGAGACTTCAAACCAGATGGATCAGAATAACAACCTTTCTCCGATTTGCCTCTTCTGAGTGTGCTCTTTTGCTTGAATATTCTTTATCTCCATATCCTGTTTTTCCCAGCCCACCGCTGCTTCTTCCATTTCTACTTTCAAGGGACCACTTCCAGTTCCAGGTCCTCCCTTTGGCCTTCCTCAGCACCTCGGGTCTTTACCAGGTGCCTAGCAGTGGTGGCGGTGTCTCCTGGAGACAGGGATTTATGTGTTCTCGTACATTGATGATTGGCTACTGATGGCCCCTCCAGGGATCATTTGCTGCAGACCCTGGAAGGCACTTTTGGTTGTTCCTGCTCTTATGGATCACTATCAACCTGCCAAAGTCTTCTTTTTTTCCAGTTATTCAGATCTTTCCACGGCAGGTCACCCTTATTATCGGCCACCCTGCCTGAACTCGGAGTCTTTTGCAGTCTTATGGCACTGTTGCACCCGGTGGATCCTGAGCCAGGCTTGAGGCTTCATCCTGGGTGCCCCTTTTTTCCTCTGTTTTCTCCCATGAGCGACCTGTTCCCGAGACCCCCAGAAGCAGTGACGCATGCACGTGGAGGTGAACATGTGCACTGCAGCTCCAGTGCTGGGTCTTTTCCTCCCTCCCTCAGCCTAGTGCCAGTGTTTCCGGAGTGGCACCATCCTCTCCGGCCTCCGCCAGGGGCGGCCAAGCCTGAGAGAACTGAGAACCCATCCCGAGGCGGAGAGCTGCCAGCCAGCAGCCTGGCTCACATCCTCTCCTCCTCACCACCAACCTCCTCCACAACCCTGGCTCGCTCCTGAACCCGGGTCGCCAGTGTGGTGTGAGGTGTGGTGTCCAGTGCCTCAACCCTCTGCGCCACTGGGCCAGCAACCTGCCAAGGTCTTGTCTCTCCCGAGCCAGTGCCTCCTGTATATGGAGCAGCCTCAGACTCATCCCAGGGCAGGCCTTCCTGATGGAGGACAGGGCATAATGCTTGAGAGTGCAGGCTCGGCTGGTCTCTTCCATTCGCCAGGTTCAGGCCAGAGCATTTCTTCGTCTACTGGGGCACATGGCTGCCATAACCATGGTTCCTCTGGCTCGCCTGCACATGAGCGTTTCCTTTGAGCCCAGCGACCAACGCACCGATAATTTGAAACAGCCGGTGCTGGTTTCCCGACCCGTGAGACGGATCTTAGAGTGGTGGCAGAACCCCACCAACTTCCTGATAGGAGTTCCTTTCTGCTCAGTTTGTCCTCAGCAGATTCTAACCATGGATGGTTTGGGGCTGGGCTGGGAGCTCACCTAGGGAGACCGCAGACCCAGGAGTTTGGTCCAAGTCGGAACAGCATCTCCACATCAATGTGCTGGAGACGCTGGCAGTTCTTTATGCTTTGCAGGCCTTCAAAACCCACATTCTCCCAGTCCCGCCACTGGTGCAGTCAGACAACATGTCTATAGTCTTTTACATCAAAACAGGGGGCACTCACTCTTTCCCTATTTGTCGGGAAGCCATGAGTGTCTGGTACTGGGCCATCAAGCACGACCTGGAACTCTCAGCCATCCTTGTTCCAGGCATCCAAAACACCCTGGCCGACAGTCTAAGCTGGTCCAGATTGAGGGCACATGCATGGAAACTCTACCCTCAGTGGTTGAAGATCTTTTCCAACAGGTGGGATGCCCAGAGCCGAACCTTTCTGTGTCACCACTCAGTGCAAAACTGCCGCTTTTCTGCTCGCTCGATCCAGGGCCTGGAGTTTTCTGACACGATGTGTTGCCCCTCACCTGGAAAAGGAGGTTCCTGTACACCTTTCCTCCCTTCCTGCTCCTGCAGAGGGTGCTTCTAAAGCTCCAGTTGGAGGGATGGAGATGAGTCTCATAGCTCCCTACGGCTGGCCAGATTTAGTTCCTCTACTTTAACAGCTGGCAGTGGAACCTCCTGTTCCCTTACCCTCTGCACTGGCTTGCTTTCCCAGGATCAGGGCACCCTGGTCCATCCAGATCTCAAGTCCCTGCATCTCCATGCCTGGCTCCTGCAGATTTAGCTATCACCCGCTTTGGAGTGTCTTCCAGGATTGCAGATGTCCCGATGGCTGCCAGGAAGCCTTCCCACGAGGCCACATATGCCATAAAGTGAAAGCACTTCTACCTCTGGGCTGTAGCTCACCACTTGGATCCATTCACCTGCCTGGTGAACTTGATTCTGAGTACAACCACTTCCTTTTGGGGTACTTATCATTAAAGGTGCACCTATAGAGGGCAAGGCTGTTGCCCAACTGGACCTTTACGCATATTCTTGTGGGGCATTCTTCATTTGAAACCTCCCATTCGAACCCTGTCCTGTTTAGGGACCTTCTTTTCATTTTGGAAAGCTCCCTTTGCATCCCTTTAAGCCAGCCACGAGTTGGGAGCAACACCTTTTTTTTTTTTTTTTTCACAAAGACAGGGTGTCTTTGCATACCAGCCCTAAGTTCTTGCCTAAGGTGGTGTCTGACTTACGTTAAACCAGTCCATCCATCTTCTAGTTTATTTCCTGAATATTCTAACCAGGGGAGACCTTGTTGCATACTCTTGTTGTTCACAGAGTGCTATGCTGTTACACTAACCACACCCAGAATGTTCGTAAGACTGATCAGTTGTTTGTTTCATTTGCCCTTGAGAGGAAAGGGGTACCTGTTTTGAAACAGTGTTTGTCTAAATGGTTGGCAAATTGCATTGTGTACTGTTACCGTAAGTATGACAAGCCCTTGCCTGTGGTGGCTAAGGGCCATTCTACTAGGGGTATGTTGGCCTCTAATGCCTGCTTCAGAAGTGATTCCACTGCAGACATTTGTGCAGCTGCCACTTGGGTTCGGGTCATACCTTTATCTGCGCACTACAGTCTGGATATAGCCTCAGATGCAGGGCCAGCTTTGGACCAGCTGTCCTTTCATGAAAGGCCTGCTGCCTGTTTTTGCCTCCTCCTCCCTGCTGACTTATGGTCAGTTCTGGTACTGCTTGGGACTCTGTCCTACTGGTGTTGCCTGCTGCAAGAGCCCTTGAAGCAAGAGAGTACAGTAATGTAAGAACTTGCCATAACAATAGATCTTCGAGAGGGAACTCTTGCAGCACGTGCTGCTTTCCCTTCCTCCTTTCCCTGATTACTTCTCCTTTGCAGCTATGCTGCTTTTTCCTTGGCCCTGAGAAACTGCCTCGGTTCTCCATCTGTACTTTTGGCGCTGGGGTCTCCAGCGAAGAACTGAGGTGGGTCTGGGGACCGCCTTTTATAGGATAGGTGGACGCCAGACTGCTGACATTGGTGGGGTGGTCCCCGCTGTAGACTGTTAGCTAGATGTTTTCCATTTGGTCCTGGTTCCTGACCGCCTCAGTCCTCCCAGTGTTGCCTGCTGCAAGAGCTCCTCTTGAAGATCTAATGTTACGGTAAGTTCTTCCATAACTATACTTTCCTGCTGCAAGGACCATGACCTGGTGGTGGCTGTGGGCAGCAGTGCAGCAGGAGTGCACACAAGCAAGAGGCAGGGTTGGAGCGTGACATGCTGACATACACGTCCCGATGCTCTAGTCAAGAGTAGAAAACCAGAGGAAAGAGATGCCAGGCTGATACAGCGCCCCACCCCCACCAGGCTCTCGGATGACTGACATGGCTGGCCATCCAACTAATGGGTACTGTACAAGTGGTAAATACCCAGAAAGTTCGTGAGAAGGTCTGTGAAGGGACTGGTGTGGGGGCTGTCAGGCAGACATGGGTGGGAGGACAAATACTGATTTAAAAAAAGGCCAAAACAGGGAGCTACAGTGCTCCTTGCTATAGTGAATGGAGTGGGAGGCATAACATGAGTTCAGTATAGCACCCCATTCTTTACATCGAGGGATGCTGGAACAAACAATGAGGGCACTTACAGTATATTCTGTAGCTCTGTTCATTATAGCTATGGTGCATCGCTACCCGCTTCCAAACTGAGAAGTAGTAATATTACTTCATGTGTAGTAGTGTAATGCAGAAGTTTTAGGAAATAATGGAAACTTGTTATTATATTGCTTGTTTACCGTAACAGCCACGGTGCCTCTTTTCTGGTGATAGCAACGGCTCACACCCCAGTCTGCCACATTATAACCAGCACTCCATCTGTTTTGGAGACTTCTTCTTCAGCATTGGTACTCACTCACCTCAGCCTGCCACATTATAGCCAGTTCCCTGATCTGTTGTGGAGATTTCTCTGCTCCGACATTGACTCTTACCTCAGTCCGCCACGCTGCAACCAACTCGCTTCCCCGACCTGCTTGTGAAGACCCTTGCCATGCTGATCAGACATCCCAGTTTATGCTGACCTCCATGCCTTTCTGGCTTCCCGCACTGTTTAAAAATAAAATAAAAATACTGGCTGTCTTACACGGAGAAACAACTTAGCTATAGAGAGAGAAAGAGAGAGAGAGGTGTGTGTGTGAGTGCAGTCAGACAGGGATTGAAGTACAATCCTGCACAGCATTGTACTGTTTTACTACATACAGTGGTATATGCCAGCCAGTTTTAAACGAATACTGTACATAAATACAATTACTGGCCAAATCACTAGATATCAGCTAGTGCAGACATAATCTGAATGACATGGAGTTCAGCCAGTGAACGTTAGTGTGTACTCGAAAACAGCAAGGAAACATCAGGAGCCACGGGAATCATTTGGTATACCAGGGTTTTCATTATAGCAGAGTTCGTTATAGCGGGGAGCACTGTAGAGAGGTCAGATAGTCCTGCCTTATCAAGTTTGTTACGTAGGCAGGGACATTCTGATTGTGGCCAGGGAGGTTTGGCTAGGAGGGGATTTTTATAAAGACATATACAGGTGCTGGACGTGGCACCAGCATGGATTTCAGCTTATAACATTGCATGGGAGGATGGTGGATGTGAAAGACCACTGTGGGGAGCGGATTAGCCATGGGACTAGCCCAGGCCACCAGGGAAGGAGAAAGCATTTTGAAGTCTTTTTGTTTTACCTTTTTAGCCTGAATATCGAATAACTGAATATTTTGGGCCTCTGACTATTTAAATTAAGGTATTGCCACTCCCTTGTATGTGAATGCTGCTCCATCCTGGGCCTCTGTGAAAGGAGACTTTTGTTCTCAGTAGAGTAATTTTGGTGTGGACAGTTTTATGTTTGCTTGCACGCATGTGCAAGAAACATAGTGCCATCATCCGAGATTTCTGAGGTGTGTCACCTCCTCCTCCAATTCAGTCAGTGTGTTGGCAGGCGTCCTGTAAGCCAGCGCATGCTGGAGCTGTCTATGACAAGCTCCAAATGCAGTGGCATACAGTGAAAGGGGCTGCGGCAGGTGAGTAACGATAAGATATGCGCCTGCTCGCGGCAGCTCCCCACACACACACACACACACACACACACACACACACGCATCGCACCGCGTGCTGCCCTCCCCCACACACGTATAACACGGGGTGCCCATCCTCTGGCCGGCTTGTGCTGCTCCCAGTTTTTCACATGCCACGCTGGGTGCCCACCCCAGCATGGCAACTGATAGAATAGCCGACGGGGTGCCCAACTCCGCCGCTCCACTGTCCTCACTCTCCCGAGTACTGGGTGCTCCCCAGCGTGGCAACTGATCATGTGGCCGACAGGGTGCCCAACCCCGCGGCTCCACGGGCCCCCACAGCCGTCCTTGTGCCATGCTGGGAGCTCAACCCCAGCGTGGCAAACGCCCCATCGTCAGTTTTTTTTTACCTGCAAAATAAAACGGTCCCACGGCGCTCTCCCAGCCCCTCCCACAACCCGCACCCACCCACGCGCACCCTGCCTCCCCACACCCCTCACCCCATACTTACCTCCAGACTCTGGCGCGACGATCTTCGTGGACCGGGAACACGCCTGCACTCTTCAAAGCCGACCGCGAACTGAGGAAATGCCGTAAGCTGTATAATGGGCTAGATAAGGGTTTTCAACTTTTTGCATATCTCAGGCATTTTTTGGAATTTTGCACAAATTTTCAACATGGGGTTTTTGAGACCCCTTCTCCATGAATGATGTCACTGTCATGGCGTTATTGCGGCCCGAAGGGTGATTTCGCAGTCACGCGCAAAATCACCCTTCAGGCCTGAATAACGCCATGACAGTGACATCATTCATGAGAAGGGGTCCTAAACCCATGTTGAAAATTTAGTACAAAAATTCCAAAATGACTGTTTTACGAGCGCATATGCAGTTCCTACGCAGGCTCGTAAGTTCGCGAATTTTCAATATTTTCACTCCAGATTTTCAACATTGCCATTTTACCACACCTCTTATGAGTAGTACAGCTGTCATTTTTCACATCTCACCCAAAATGTGTTTCCGCTCATGTAGCGCATACAATGGCGCAGTCGGTAAAAGTAAATCAATGTACGGGACAAATTAAGAAAATCACAGTGACACTGTTCATGAGCAGAGGTCTTAAATGGCTATGTTGAAAATTTGGTGAAAAATTCCTAAAAATGACTTTTACAAGCTGCGTTGTACTAGTTCCTACGCACGCTGTAAGTTCACAATTTTCAATATTTTCACTCCAGATTTCCAACATTGCCATTTTACCACACCTTCTTATGAGTAGTACAGCTGTCATTTTTCACATCTCACCCAAACGTGTTTCCTCCTGTAGCATACAATAATAATAATAATAAATAATAATTTTATTTGTATAGCACCTTTCAGTATATCAAGGTGCTGAACAGTTTTAAACAATTCGAACTCTAAATAAAAGCATGAAATATCCATAAGAAGTCAGCATATCATCAAATAGTATATTTATAATAAAACCAGACATTAATAAATAATTAATTATTTAAAAGGCCATATTCCACAAATACATTTTCAAATCTCTTAAATAACTCCACGGAGGTGCACTGTCAGAACGCAAGGTAGAGAATTCAAAGAGGGTGCAGCATGAAAGAATGCTCTGCTGCCAGAAGATTTTAAACTCACTCTTGGGATCTCTAACAACCCATGTCGGCGAGGTGAGGATCGCAATGGCGCAGTCGTAAAAAGAGATCAATGTACGGGACAATTAAGAAAATCACAGTGACACTGTTCATGAGCTGAGGTCTTAAAATGGCTATGTTGAAAATTTGGTGAAAAAATTCCAAAATGACTGTTTTACGAGCGTTAGCGTTGTAGTTCCTACGCACTCGTAAGTTCGTGAATTTTCAATATTTTCACTGCAGATTTTCAACATTGCCATTTTACCACACCTCCTTATGAGCAGTACAGCTGTCATTTTCACATCTTGCCCAAAATGTGTTTCTGTCCATGTAGCGCACAATGGCGCGGTCGTGTGCAAAATCAATGTATGGGACACATTAAGAAAATCACAGTGACACTGTTCATGAGCAGAGGTCTTAAAATAGCTATGTTGAAAATTTGGTGAAAAATTCCTAAAATGACTGTTTTACGGCGTGCGTTGCGCGGTTCCTATGCATGCACCGTAAGTTGCGGTGTGGCATTCGCCAGATTTTCAACATTGTCATTTTATTACACTTCCTTATGAACAGTACAGCTGCCATTTTTCATATGTCGCCAAAATGTGTTTTCGCACATGTAGCGACAATGGTGCTGTTGGTGTGCGAAAGCAATGTTTAGGACAGATTAAGAAAATCACAGTTACACTGTTCATGAGCAGAGGTCTTAAATGGCTATGTTGAAAATTTGGTGACAAAAGTCCATAAAATGACTGTATTACGAGTGAGCATTCGCAGTTTCCACGCACCCTCGTAAGTTCATGACTTTGTAATATTTTCAGTCCAGATTTTCACCAGTGGCATTTTCCACACTTCCTTATGAACAGTACAGCTGTCATTTTTCACAACATGGCTGAAGTGTTTTCACACTTTCAGCGCAGAGATGCGAGTCGCTGTGGGAAATCATTGTTCGGCACAGATAAAGAAAATCACAGTGACACTGTTCATGATCGGAGGCACCAAAATGCCTGAGTTGATAATCTGCTGTAAAAATCCCCAACCTAATTATATTATGGGTGTGCGTTGCACAGTTTCTTATGTCTCGTGACTTCACCATTTTTTTTTATATTTTACTGCAGATTTGCAACATTGCCATTTTTACACCTCCCATGAACAGTACAGCTGTCATCTTTACATCCTGTTCGGAATGTTTTGTACCTGTGGTGCTAAATGCCGTAGTCGCTGTGCATAAGCAGCTTTCGGTTAACAAACTGATATTCCCTGTTCACTGAGGTGGGTCACAAAAAAAACATGTTGAAATTTTGGGTGAAAATACCAGCGAATGCCTGAGGTATTAGGGTTTCCAACCATAACGCCCAACCCTGTAGAGAATGACAGGCATCAGGGTGTGACTTGGGATTCTTGCCTGTAATGCTCATTAGCATTCCACACCCTGCAGCCAGTGAGAGGCATCGAGGTATGCCTTGACACTTCGCCCCAAAGTTCACCCTATTCTCCCATATCGCACCCATCTCACCGTATTTCCTAATGAAATGGGGTGCGCATAAGGCAAAAGACCCCAAGAACACCGTGACACTTGTCAGTGTCTGCGGGTGGGGTGTGGGTGAAATGGCGATGGCCGTTGCCTGTGACTAAGCGCACACCGCAATGCCTGTCGCCTCTGCAGGGTGGTGGTGGGGTTGGCTTCAGTTCAATACTTCACTGCCATTCCTATTACGCAGCTCTGTAACTTACACTACCACTGCCAATGCCAGCAAGCAAACATTCGGCATTGACAAATGCTTGTTAGTAAATACAGAGGTGCCAGCAAGGATGCAACCCCGTAATGCTGCAGCAAAATGCTATACTAAAGGGAAGGGAACAGTGTAATTTAATGGAATTCTTGTCATGCAGTGTTTTGTGACATGTCATTTACTGCAAGTTTCTCCATTTATTTATTTATGTCTTTGATAATCAGGCAAGAAACTGATCCAGAGGACTGTTTTCAGTCATGACCTGTGCTGCCAGGGTTGTAAACACAACAAACATCAATACAATACAAAGATACAATTAGAACAGAACAGGACTGCCAATACACTTGGTATGAGGTCAAATTACATAGTACAGATATTTCAGAGAAATCAGTACATACTGGTGTAGTGACATACATTAGGTGGTTATGCAATATAAAAGGCTTAACATGGTGATTATGGTAAAGTATTACATGCAGTGTACATACAGTCACCAGGGAGCCAAGGAAATAAATACAGTTAAAACGAAGGTTCAGTCTATCACCAGGAGTGGCATAGGCACAAGTCATAGGCAGAAATGCAACTTATGTTGCAGAACCTGCTGACAGTTCAGAATAAAACAGGTAGTCATATCCAGATTGAACAGAGGAGCAGAAACAGTGCAAGGGAGTAGGGGCACTGGAGGTAGGGTGAGGGTACCAATAGGTGCTATGCCAGGATATGGGCCCTGGTACCACCTGGGGAACAGCTGCAGCTACAGCGGCCTTGGCCTGGAGCCACGCCCTTAAGTTTGCCTTGAAAGAGAGATGGGAGGGGATGATTGGATGGACAGAGGAAGTCTATTCCAGAGGGAAGGGGCAGAGAGGCAGAAAAGCTTTACTACCCATGGTAGTAGCAGTGCGAGGGACTTCAAGTGGGAGAACGGAGGAGGCCCGGAATACTGGATAGACAACTCTGTCAGTGAGTAGGGAGGAGTAGGGGACAGCTGATGGTTCCTGAGTGCACTGTCAACAAGGTTGCCCGTAGCCAAGTCAGAATGACCCTGCAGAGCCACCCTAGGGACTGGTGTAAAACCCATCCCAGCTGGTGGCATTGCTGGTCCCTCAGCCATCCTCCCATGGCCTGCAATCAGCTGACAAATCCTTGCTCTATGTTCTGAGATGTCAGATGACTAAAGGCACAGGGGCCTTCCAGTTCTCTGCTCCCAGGCTATGGAATGCTCTTCCTCAACCTCCGCTGTCTCAGTCTCAGTTTGGATTTAAAAGTGAATATCGTCGCTATTCATCCTTAGCTGATGCTTGTACATGCTTTGACCCAACCTGAAGCTCCTGAGACTTACCAGTAATGTCACCCTGCTCTAATCCAGCTCCAAGACTGTCTCCTCTTCCCTCCCAATATTTTTCCTTCTCTTTGTAAATAACTTCTTGACTACTAGCTCTTTTCCTTCTCGAACATTGTTGCTGACCATCCACTGTTGTTTTGCCAGTTACCACCCCTGACCTTCCTTCTGTCAGTCTTTCTTGTTATGTTTGAACATTCCTCACATTCTCTCTATATAACCTTACTAGTGACTGCTCCTAGTCTCTGTAATGTAATACTCTGCAGTCCACTATTGTCCACTCTGAGTCCATGATGGTCTATGAAATATGTATTCAGTGATTCTAATGTCTATCTATGTCCTGTAACACTTTGTACTATGTGTGGCAGTATCTCTGCCTATATACAAGCGTTGTTATAGCTGTTTTTACTGTATCATGCTGTTTCTCCAATGTTGCCATGTATGTATACTGTATGTTTGTGCTCTCCTGGTCGTTCCTGAAAATAAGCATACTACTTGTCTAGTGTACTTACCGGTAAACAAAAGCTAAATAAATAAATAAAATCTTATTAACCGTTTCACGCCACAGGTCGGGTCTATGGTTTCTGCACTTAATATATAGCTTACTGCCATTATCTGTATAATGCTTGCCATTATTTTTGTTGTTTCTACCATTGTATTTTTTGTAGCACTGCTATACTGTTCCTCTATTTGTATTATTGTACCCATGTTGCTGTTGTTCAACTGTTCTCCGCTTGTTGTACTCTCCCAGGTCGTGCCTGAAAATAGTCATTTTATGGCTAGTGCACCTACCGGTTAACAAAACTAAATAAATAAATAGCAAGCAAAGGTGGGTGGTAAAAGTGGCTTAAAGGACAGAGTGGCAGATGGAGTTGTATGTGGTATGTAAATGGGTCCATAGGAAGAGGATGCTGTAGAGTATATGGGGAACAGTAGTAGTCAAAGAGGGGCAGGAGGTTTCCTTGAGCAATGGCTGGGTGAGCTTCAGGGCACAGAAATTGATTTTGGCAGTAGGTAGCACCTAATTTTGGTGGATTTTCTTCACAGTGTTGCTGATGTGTTCATTGAAATTAAGGGAGGCGCCTAGGTGACACCTTAGATATTTAAAGGCAGGGACAGTTTTGAGTGGAGGGCCAGCAGGGTAACATTCAAGAATGGAGTTTTTGACCTGGCTACCTTTGCTAGGAATGGCTTAGAGCCAAAGAGCATGGCCTTTGTCTTTTTCTCATTAATGAGAAGTTTTCTGGAGGAGCCAGCTCTGTGTGGCCCCAAAGTTTGCTGTGAGGGTGGTGGACAAGGATTCTGTGGAATTATCGCTGAGGTATATGACTAGGTCATCCGATAGAGGATGGCCTTGCAAGTGATCCTTGCAAATCTGGAGACCTGGGTTTGAATCCCACAGCCCCACTTGCATACTGTGTGACCCTGAGCAAGTCACTTAACTTCCTCGTGCTCCCAGGTTGCACCTGCAAACAAGCTTTCAGCTTAGTGTCTCACCTGGCAAAATAATTGGTAAAACAAAACAAAAAAGTGATGCTTTCAGCAGGAAGGTCATTAATAAACATAGGAAAAGTAGAGGCCCCAGTATTGAGCCCTGAGGTACACCGTGTAGGTAGGTAGCGGAGCAGAGAATTTTTATCAATCAAGACGGACTGGGACCTGTCTGAGAGGTAACTATGGAACCATGTGATCATGTCTGGTGAGCAGCCAAAGTTTAGCAGGGCGGGATAGAGGAGATGGTGGTCTCACGAGGTCGAAAGCCTTCGACAGATCCATAAACACTGCACCTGTGGCCCTGCCCTGTCCATATTTCTAAGGATATTTATTTAGTTTTGTTGACCAGGTAAGTGCACTAGACAAATCCTGCCTATTTTCAGGCACGACCCAGGGAGAGGGATACAGATGAATGCCAACTGACCTGAATCAGATTAAGCTGTTGGTGGTATTTTTCAGTGAATGAGGGAAATTTGGCCAGGACACGGGAAATTCTCCTACTCTGTGAGGGCAGTATCCCACATGCCACGCTATGAATGACAACGGCAGTATGTTGGTAACAGCAGACGAGAGACGGAGGTCTGCTTTCACGAGACGGCGAAGCAAGCGCCTCTTACTGTATCCTCATTTTCACAATTTCAGCCTGTAATGGAGCCTATTACTGACACAGTTGCTCCTTGTGAAGGGATGGCGTTATGGAACGTGATATTGCTGCGGTTGCAGCCATGGCTAAACATCGAGCAGTTACAAGCACAGTTGCTCCAAACTGAACAAGCCCTTACCTCGGCTCAAGTGGATTTACTCGACAAAAACGGAAATGTCTTCTTGGAGTCTCTCCGACTCTCGCGGAGGAACCACAAGCTGGGTCCTGGTTCTACGGATGACGCAGTTCCTTCTGCGATGGAACAAACTTCACCAGTGCCACACACTAACGCTCTGGATGCTTTGCTTCACCCTGACACTTGGTCCCCGGAATTAGCTCTCTCAGCAGCAGGTTGGACTAAGGAGGTTGATGGATCGTGGATTTCAGACCCTAACAAGCCACAGAACGTTGTGGCACGCTCTACTGATTCTAGTACTACCTGTTCTGCTCCTCCTGCAGTGCATGCTTCTCATTCTACAGACTCGTGGTTTCACAACCTGGAGCACAAAGGTAATGATATTTCAGCCCCACTTCTGGATGATTTAATTTCTTCTGCATATTTCATTGATACGGTTCTCTCCGAGGATCCCCCGGACGTACCTAGTGCAACACCTAAACCTTCTTTTCAACTTTGTTTTCTAAACCATTGGAGCAGGCTAAACGTAGAAATGCCATTCGACTGCGATATTTGGGAGGTTTGGAGGATTTGTCTGACAGGTTTTATGTGGGTAAAGTACTGATAAAACAATCTTTAGGTTTTTGCCTTCAGATATTTATGCTCTCATTCCGCCCTGGTGAGCATTCTTTTGATGTCAGCTTCAGAACTTCTGCTATTTTGGACACCTTTTGGTGGAAATATGCTTCTTTAAAGACTAACCCCTTATGGTCTCATTTTCAGATATGCTTTTAACAAACAACCTTTCAGGGTTGCAACAGTATTGTTTCGTAATGAGGGTGTTAATTTGGCTGACATTCTTTTTGGTTAAATAAACGCTGGATGTTCAGGGTTTACCTGATCCAATTTTGGATGGTGAGGGCTTTTGGAATGGGGATGGAATGTAAAATTGAAACTACATAGTGTTCAGGATGAATTTGTTCACCTCCGAATTGTTTTTATTTTGGGCGAGATAAAGGTTTCCTGTTTTACCCTGGTCAGCCCAGGAGATGTTATAAATGTGGTTCTCCCTGTCATATTAGTACAGCATGTGAGAAGATTCTTTGCTTTCAATGCGGGAATGGGTCACTCAGGTTATCAATGCAAACCTTGTTAAATGTACCTTTGTGAGGAAGAGGGCATGTCTTTTCTGACTGTCCGAGTGCTGCTCATCACACTGAAGAATCTGATTATGCGTTGCAGGATTTATTAATTTTTAAAGCAGCTAGAAATTTATTATCTGGTGTTGCCTCTAGTACTCCCATAGGCCCGATGTCTTATTCAGCTGCTTTGTCTTCTAGGCCTTCTGCAGCTCCTCTGCCCAATCTAAGATGGCTCCCCCATGTCCCTTCCCTGCTAAACTCCAGACCTCTCCTGGTCATGGTGTTCCTGGTGTAAAACGGTGATGTTTCAAAAATAAGGTGACAGATTCTTCTTCAGTACTGATTGAGTCGAATAGTTCTGTCTCATTTTCTCCTGCTGAGCCTCGTCTTTCCTGTACCCCAGTGTTAGACTGGGCTCAGTCCCCGAACCTGTGCCGGTCTCCAATTCCTATGGTGTTCTAGCTTCCTTGAGTACGGATGACCACAATTCAGATGTGGCTTCCCAAGACACTTCCCATATGGACTTTGTCTCAGATTTTGATTCAGTCTCAGATCCTAGGGTAGGAGTGAAGGGTAAATAAAAAAACTACGTCCAGGATTAGTATACGTAAAAGCAATGAAAATTACCTACTAATACTTAATTCACTTCTGGTTTAACAACCCTGGTTATGACATTTCTTTAGCTAGTTTAAATGTTAACAGTATTCGCTCCCTTTATAAGCGGAGAATAACATTTGCCCTTTTTCAGAACTACTTTATGATATTGTTTTTTCAGGACACCAGACTATATCGACTCAGGACTTCCTTGCTGTGACTGATTTGTGGGGTTGGGGTCCTTGCTCTTGGTCTGGAGGCACTGATGTGTGTTCTGGTTTAGGTATTTGTTTTACGTCTCTTAGATTTAAAATCCTTGATGAAATCCATATTGCTCCAGGTAGGGCTTTATTGTTAGACGTTCTTATTGATGGCACTCCTTTTCGTCTTATTAATATTTATGCCCCTCAAAATAAATGGGACGATCCAACTATTACATCTTATTAGGCCATTTTGTATACTAATAAGAATGTTTTATTTGGTGGTGACTTTAATATATCTCGTGGGCCTACTACCTCTGCTAACCCCAAGATTTATTGTGATTCCCATTGTTTGAATGACTTGCTATTACTTTCAGGTTTACGGGATGTTTTTGAAAAACTCCCTCCTTTACTTACACCCAGGGTACCAGGAAATCCAGGATTGATTATTGGTTTATTTCTCTCTCTTCAGTTTTTGCTCCACAAGTCAAATTGGTGGCTTCCTCAGACCATGGACTGTTGAGTTTTTCCTTATCTGCTTATAAAAATACTTCTAAAGGCCCAGGATATTGGAAATTAAACTTAGCTTTGTTAGAGATTCCGAAGTTGTAGAGGGTTTCATTGATGTTTTGAAAGCTCGTCTTTCTGTTTATTTTCTTTATGATCAACCTCAAGATTGGTGGGAAGATTCTAAATTTAGTTTTAAGCAATATTTTTGCATATTGGATGTTTGTTAGGGACTTCCGTTAAAACCAGAGATGTTTACAAAATTTATTGCTACATTTTATTCCAGATTAATCTAGGTGTGGAGATTGCGGCACTACACTTACAGTCGGTTAAGGCTCAGCTGGCGCAGCTTTATAATGCCAAACATCTTCACTTAGAAAGAGAACAAAAATTTAGTACGGCTGGTTCTTCGGTGCACACGAACCCATATGAACATAGGAAGACGCTTCAAGACCATAAGATATGTATCGTCTATCTGATTCACACAGTTGTATGGTTTCTTCCAAACCTGATCTGTTTCGGTTATTGACTCCCATATTTCCTCTCTTTTCAGGTTGATTCTCTTGTTACACAAGATTCTATTTCTAAGTGTCTTCATTCTGTTTCCTTGCCACAAGTACCTGAAAAATGTTTTCTCTCCCTTCTAGTGCCGATTTCATTGGCGGAATTGCGCTCTGTTATTCGGGGTCTTGGTAAAGGAAAACTCCAGGTAAGGATGGTCTTCCAAATGAGCTTTATTGCCTTATTGGTGAACATTTAGGTACTCAACTGATTGATATGTTCAATAACTGTCTTTTCAGTGGTACTTTTCCGTTAGTATGAATGAAGGACTTATGATCTTCTTGTTTAAATCAGGCGACAGGGAATGTCTAAATAATTGGAGACCGATTACTCTCTTAAATTCAGACTGTAAGCTCCTTACTGAAATTCTGAGTCTCCGACTTTCTTGTATTTTACATCATGTTATACATTTTATGCAATTTTGTTCTGTTCCCAGTCGCACTATTACTGATGCTCTCATCCTTATTCGGAGATCCTTGAGAGGGGTAATAGGAGGAATTAGCTGGTATTTGTGTCACTCTAGACCAAGCAAAGGCTTTTGACTCTGTGTCTCATTTGTATCTCTGGGAATGTATGTTGCAGATGGGATTTCCATCCACCTTTATTTCTTGGCTTCGTAGTTATTATCTTCAGGCGGATATTATTCCTTATGTTAATGGTTGGCTAGGTGTTAAACAACCTTGTCGTAGAGGTGTGCTGCAAGGGTGTCCTTTAAGCCCCATTTATATATTCTTTCTCTGAACCCGCTCCTTTCGCTTTTATGCATCTGACCACATTTGTGGTCTTTCCTTGGGTGTTGATGATGCTGAAGTTAAAGTGGTCGCCTATGCAGATGATTTATGTTTTTCTAGCAGATGTTCCTTCTGCAGTGCTACTGGTCTTTTACTTGAGGCTTATTCTAAGGGCACTGGAGCCTCGTTTAACTTGTTGAAGAGTAGGTGTAGTTTTTTTGGTGTTACTGATACTACCCACTCATACCTTTTTGGGAATCCTGTGACTTCTGCAGTCCTCAACATTTTGGGGATCTATTTTTTTTTGTGGTACGGACACGGCACTTTATAATTGGGATTTCCTTATTAAATCTGCCACGGAGGAGTGCCTCTTGGAATAGATGGTCTATGTCAAAGCAAAGAGGGTCTATATGGTCAAAACATATCTTCTTGGTTTGTTTTACATCTGAGCACTGTTATGCGCTGCCTGCTTCTCGAGAAACTGTTATATATGGTCTTTTCGTCCAAGCTATATGGGCAGCCGGTTATATACCTATTAAAAGGAATATTTTATATTTACCTATTAAAGATGGTGGGATATATATGGTTAATCCTGTATTATTTTTTTCAGTGTTTTTATATAAGACTTTTGTTCCTTTTTTCTCGGTCGCTCTACAATATGGTCTATTTGGTTATTGATCTGATTTCCAGATGGGTGACCGATTGGTCCTCCTCTGGAATTATTCATAAGCAAACAAGTATTCATACCTTGCCATACTATTTACATTCTTATTTTGGGAAGTTGAAAACTTGGCACGTTTACTCTACGGTTACTCACTCTTCACGTAAGAGTATGTATTATTTTTATTAGATAAATATTTTTCATTTTGTCCTGTGTTTCCTGAAGTATCGGCTTCTGCTATACCTCAGATTTATTTAATGCTTCGGTCTCTCAGTCTTCCGCCCTATATGTGAGATGTTACTTGGCTCACGGTCCATGATAAACTTAATGTTAAGGGTAATTTAAAACATAAGAGTCTGGAAGAGAGGTATTGTCCTAGACAAAGTTCTTGGCAACTTTGTACTGAAACGATGACCCATTTATTTTTCGAATGTCCCTATATTGTACAATTTTGGTCGTTTTTTATGCTCAGTGGGCACACTTTCGATTCCCTATTATTGATAGGGATTGTTTATTTTGATATTTTATCTTCAGTCTGGGGGTCCTTTAATTCTGACACTATTAGACTTATTTTGGGAGGTCTAAAATGTTTCATATGGCACACGAGATGTATGTGGTCCTTACGATCATTATTTATTTCTCCTGATCAATTATTCAGGAAGGTCCATGGTTGGTTACTAGGGTTTGGACTAAAGACCATCTACGTTATCAACTTCAGCTTTTGAAGAAAGTGGAAAGCGATTCACTGGTTGGACACGGATTAATGCTGTGCTATAATATTCTTTTTGTTCTAACTTTTATTTTCAATTTTTTTTATTTAGGTTTCGGATTTTTTTTCCAGTTGGGGTGGTGGTTTTGTAGGGGTTCAAAGATCTTTGTTTTGACCGTATGTTATAAATACTTATTTCTGTTTTCTCTTTGTCTTGTATTATGATTTTGTGTGCTGTATATTTACCATGCATATTTTTTTGCTTTTCGTTTTCTTATAGCATTTCCTACTCTTTATAGTGGGATTTGGACAGGGGTTATATACGTCTGTAGATTATTTATGTTTGCTGTTCAAGTATGCTGTACTGTTTGTTTCTGGTTTTTTTTGATTCCTTTTTTATGATTTTGTATATTGTAATACAAATTTTGTCGTTTTGTTTCAAGTTTTGAATAAAATATTCCCCTACTCTTTTCGATAAATGCCATGGAATCTTTAACATCCACCTGAACTACCACCAATCCAGGCAGATATGGTTCAGAAAGAGCCAAGGTAGAGGAGATACTATGGTGTTTACGAAAGCCATGCTGGAGAGGACACAGAAGGTGGTATTTTCTAGATGATCAGATAGTTGGTGGTGAATGATTCTCTTAAGTAATTTACTCTGATGAGGAAGTAGGAGATGGGCCTGTCATTTTCAGGGTGAGGGATCCCCAGCCTTAAATATGGAGTACGACATGAGCGTGCTTCCAGGAGTCAGGAACTGTTGCAGGCAAAAGCGAGATTGAAAATGTAGGTTAGGGCTTTACAATAACTGGGAAGAGCAGATCTTACTTTGAGAGAGCTCTTGCAGTAGGTAATACATATAGGACTAATGTCGGCAGGTGGCAGGACCCCATGGAAAATTTCTGGCCTAGCCGTCTCTGGCGGGGACCGCCCCACGTCAGGTGACCGGCATCAGGAGATGGTATAAAGTGGCGGCCTCACGCCCGCCTTCTAGTTCTTTCCGCGTTAGCTTATGTCAGCGCCTCACGGAAAAGTTCCCTGCTCATCAGGCTCCTTCATTGGTATTTTAACCGATTATTTTTGATTTTCTTAGCCTTCGTACAGGTATCCGTCGGTGTATGTTGTCCCCTATACCCTCCGAGCACAAAAACAAGTGCGACTCATGCGGCACCAACTCCCGCACCAGGACGGCCATTCCTGTGCCTTTTTGCCTAGGGCTCCGACCATCCGGTGGAGAAGTGCCAGCACTGCCTCAGCTTTAACGCGCCACCTGGAGAAGGCGGCAACAGTCCCTGGAAGCCCACATTTTGAAAAAGAAAATGAGCTCCATGGAGAAAGAACTGAAAAGCTTGCAGGCGTCGACTTCCCTGAAGGCCATTGCAAGAAAAAGATAAGGAAAGGCACCGGACAAGGGCTCCTCTCCACCGCGCTTTCCTCGGGAGTCGACCGGAAACAGGTAACATCTCTCGGGGACCACTCCACGACGGCCGCCTTAGAGGCTTCTAAGGTGGCATTGGCCCCCTCGTCTGGCTCACGCTCAGGCCCTTCGGGCTTGTGGAGGCCCTCCGCTCCCAGTAAAGCGCTGGTTTGGGCGCCTATTGGTGCGAACGCCATTAAGCCGGATGTCGCTCCTCCGATGCCCGCACGGAGAAGGTCGGTAAGTCGCCCACCCTTCAGGCGGCGACGCGCCCCCATTCCACCCAACCAGGCCACCCTCCATCGCGGCCTGCCTCCGCGAAGAGTCCGTTAAGTCAGACGCCGGCCCCTCCGGCATCCGCCCGATCCCGCTGCTAAGCCAGCACGTCGGGTTTGTCCGACATCCGCCTGGGCTTCCTGCAGCCTTTGCCCTCCGGGACCCTGAGTCTCCTCAGCCCGACCCCACGGATTTCTCCCCATCCCCAGGCGACGCTGAGTTTTCTGTCCACCTCTGTCAGACCGTCCACCTTCTGGTCCGACCGATCTGACATCGGTTCCCGGACGCCGGCTCGAGCGGTATTGCCGCGCGCGACACATCCCACCCCGATGTCGCCCTGACGCCGGGCCCTCTGCCCCCGGCCTTCCGCCTCCAGAACCGCCTGTGGCCTCCATCCAGGCTGTCTGCTCTGGCAGCTCCTCCAGCTCCCGGTACCCAGCCCTGTCGTATCCGCCGCCATACCCAGGATCGCAGTATCCGGCGCTCAGTACCCGGCACCGACATATCCGACGCCCGCAGTACCCGGCTCCTCAATACCCGATGCCGGGCTTCCCACCGTCGGGTTATGGATACTTGCCTTTGGGTATAGTCCATACCTGTATCCCCTCCTCCTCCTCCTCAACCGCCTCGGCCGCCGTGGACTTGCAGGAGACTCCGGCCTCTCTGGTGAGCTGAGGCCAAGGCTCAGCTCATCAGAGAGGTGGAGAGTCGTCTTCTGACGACGGTGCCGTGCCAGTTCCCATACATCCACGACGACAGACTCCCTCCCACCTCCGGACACCAGGGCTAAACCTCTGGGTCTAGAGAGGGCAGGACACGCTTCCCGAGGGATTCCCAAGGGGTCTGTTCCTCCCCTCGTCGGGAGAGGGAGTCTACCTCTTCCTCATCTTCTTTTTCTTCCTCGGACACCTCGGATCCTTCCGATGATTGTTCCGAGCAAGATGACAAGCCACGCCTCCATCCAAGCCCGGCCAAGGACTCCTCCAGAGTCTCCTCTGGAGGATCCTTCACTGAGTTGCTACGGAAGATCCAGGAAGTACATAAGTGGCAATCCTTGGAGCCAGACCCCAGCGTAAAAAACTCACTGAGCATCTGGATCTGCCGTGACAGCTCCCACTTTGTTGCCACCCTGGATCGAGCCTTATGCCGACCTTATTACCACCATATGGAAACAACCGCCGGCCTTAGCCCCACTTCCCAGGAAGTTCGAACAGGCTATACCAGGCTCCGAGGGTGTTGACTTTTAGACTCCCACCCTCATGCTGACTCGGTTGTGATTAGCGCCACTCATGGCCGGTCAGTCAACCCAAACATCTTAGCTCGTCTCCACCTGACAAGGAATCCTGCCTTCTGGACCAGTATGGCAAGAAGATTTTTGCTTCTTCCACTCTGGGTATTAGGGCCCTGAACTACGTTGGCCATGGGGATTACTAGAAGGCGATTCTTAGTGAGGTGGAATCGAAATTGAACTCCCTTCCGGACTCTCAGGTCAAACAGGAAGTGGCTGACCTTGTCCGCTCTGCACGCTCGGCCAGTCGGCACATTCTTCATGCGACCACGCTGCTGTGGACACTACTGGTAGGAGCTCAGCTTTTGCCATAGGTCTGCGCGCCACGCTTGGCTCCGAGTGTCAGGGTTGGTCCCGAAGTGCAGTCCGCTATCCAGAAAGTGCCCTTCCGGGTTCGGTGTTGTTCGAGGTGATGTCAAGGACATCATCACTGATCTGGAGGAGAAGGGACGGCACTAAAGTCTGTGGACTCTATGTATCATCCCCATCAATCGCAGCGACCGTCCCTTTCGCAGACGGAATCGCCCAAAGCGAGACCACAGGGAAAGAGGGCACTAAACGTCGGGCCCCCAGCTGCCAAGTCCCCCGCCCAAAAAGCAGTGGAGCTTCAGCTGCGGCGCTGCCCCACACCACCTGACTCCTTCCTCTCCAACTACCTCTGGGCCTCCCGGAGGAACCGGTAGGAGGAGCTTTTCCTCCACCTTCCGGGCTGGGAGAGGATAACATCAGATTCATGGGTGCTCCAGCTAATCGCAGAAGGACACTCAATAGAGTTTCTGCAGAAACCACCTCGTCACCCTCCCCCAAGGTCGTCGATCTCAGAACATCTTCTTCTGGTCCAGGAAGAAATTTCAGCACTTTTGCTGAAAGAGGCGATAGAACCTGTCCCCTTCTTTGCAAGGAACAGGTTACTATTCCACTTCTTCCTGGTCCCAAAGAAGACAGGAGATGTAAAACCTATTCTAGATCTCAGTTCACTGAACATTTTCGTGGAGTACAAGAGGTTCAGGATGCTCTCACTGCAGAGCCTTCTACCCCTCCTCCGCCGGGCCAGTGGCTGTGCACTCTGGATATGCAGGACGCTTACCTGCACATAGCTATCCGCCTGCCTCACCGCAAATATCTCCGCTTTGCTTTCCAGGGGACCACTACCAGTTCAAGGCACTTCCATTTGGCCTGTCCTCGCCCCCGAGTATTTACCAAATGCTTATGTGGTGGTGGCTCACCTGCATACCCAGGGGTACAGGTTTTCCCATGCCTGGACGATTGGCTCCTGGCGGCCTCGGCCCAGGAGGAACTCCTGCACTGCCTCTCCCTCACCCAGCAGGTCTTTGCCTGTCTGGGTATTACCATCAACCATTCCAGGTCTCGGGTCAGTGCAAGGTCAGTTCTTTGCCTCCTCGGGCTTATGGCGGCTGCTATCCCGACAGTCCTCGCGCCGGCTCCACATGAGGGTCTCTCAGTGGACGCTTTGCTCTCAATGGGATCAGTTGGTAGATGACTTGGACCAGTTGGTCCTAGTCTCCTGTCCCATAATTGAGACTTGCAATGGTGGATGGTTCGAGGGAACCTTCTTCGGGAGTTCCATTCTTCCTTCCTCCTCGCCTCCCAGATTCTGACCACAGACGCCTCGGGCGAAGATTGGGAGCTCATCTCGTCCACATCGGACCCAGGGCTCTTGGTCCAAGCTTGAACAATCACTGCACATCAGTGTGCTCGAGCTCGGGCGGTGCTCTACGCTGTCCAGGCTCTCCACCTGCATCTTCTTCCAGGCCACCTAGCCGTCCAGATGGACAATATGTGTGTGGTATGGTACATCAACAAACAGGCGGGACTCGGTCCTACCCTCTTTGCAGGGAAGCGATGAGAGTCTGGGATTGGGCAGCACAACACGACCTTCACTTCACGGCAGTTCATGTTCGGGGTCAAGAACTCTTTAGCAGACAAACTAAGTCACTCGTCTGCTCAAGCTCACGAGTGAGCTAGATCGGGGTCCTAGACGATATCTTCCTACGTTGGGGAACACCTCAGGTGGACCTGTTCGCTTCACCTCTAAATGCAAAGCTTCCCGACTTCTGCTCACTCGCTTCAAGAGCGAGGCATTTTCTGGAGAGCGGCTCTGTCTCTAGATTGAGGACAGATTTGTCTATGCCTTCCCGATTCCTCTGATCCCGCTGTGTCTTGCAGAAACTCCGTTCAAATGATTCTGATCGCTCCTTTCTGGCCCAGGCAAGTTTGGTTCTCTCTTCTGCAACAATACTCAGAGGAGCCCTCTTCCTCTTCCACTGTTATGAATTTTATTGACCCAGGATCAGGGACCCTGGTTCATCCAGGTCTCAAGTCCCTTCAGCTGCATGCATGGCTCCTGCAGACATAGCTCAAGCCCGCTTTGGGGTTTCTCCCAGGTGGCTGACATCTTGGTGGAGGCTAGGAAACCCTCCACTAGGTCCACTTGTGCCATGAAGTGGAAAGGGTTCTCAATCTGGGCCACTTCAAAGGCTTCGAGCCTTTCTCCTGCTCAGTTGGGCGACTGCTGGAGTACCTGCGCTATCTCTTCGACCTGGGTCTTAGTCACTCATCTCTGAAGGTACACATGGTGGCCATTTCGGCCTACCATATTCCCCTTCGCAGATAGGATGTTTGCTCAACTGGAAGTCTCTAGGACTTTCCTCAGAGGGTTATTTAATTGAGACCCCTATCTGAGTTCCCGCCCTCCTTGGGGTTTGAACTTCGTTCTTGAGAAACTTACTTTGCCTCCTTTTGAACCGGTTCCCCAGCAGGCATGAAGTTCCTTTCATGGAAGACACTCTTCTAGTGGCCATTACCTCTGCTCGGAGGATTTCCAAGCTCCAGGCCCTGATGTGTAAAATCCCATACTTGATTTTTCAAGAAACGCATGGCTCTGCGCAGCAGTCCTAAGTTCCTCCTCAAGGTGGTAGCGAATCTACATTGAACCAGTCCATAGAATTACCTGCTTCTTTACGCAGTACTCCAATCAGGGGTATCTACTTCACACTATGGACGCTCACCGCATTCTGAGATACTACACTAACAGAACAAAGGATCTCAGAAAGACTGATCAACTTTTGTCTCTGTTGCCCCAAAGAGAAGGCAGTGCTGTTTCCAAGCAATGCCTGTCTAAATGGTTGGCTCATTGCATCGCCTTCTGTTATGACAAATACAAGACCCTTCCGGGTCAAATAAGAGGTCACTTCACCAGAGGGTTGCTGCCTCGCAGCATGTTTCAAGAACGTGTCAGTGGCAGACATTTGTGCTGCCGCCACTTGGACTTCTGTCCATACATTTACAAAACATTACAGTTTGGATATTGCCTCTCACCGTAGAGCAGGCTTCGCTCCTGTTCTGCAAGACCTCCTTTCTTAATGCCTTCACAGCTAGAGGATCTGCTTTGAGTAGCTTTCCTCCTCCACGTGCTTCTTCTTGTTCCAGACTGCTTGGGACTCAGTCCTGTATATAATTACCTACTGCAAGAGCCCTCTGATGAATGGTACAGTTACGCCAGAACTTACTGTAACAGTAGAACTTCGAGAGAGCTCTTGCAGCAGGTAATACCTTCCCGCCTCCATCCCCTAAGCTTTTTCAGCCTTTTCCAGTGAGGGAAATCTCCGCCTCTCTTGTCTGGTCTCTTGTGGCCTGTGGTGGAAAGAACTGGAAGGCGGGCGTGAGGAACTGCCCCTTTATACCGGGACGCTCCTGACGCCGTCACCTGACGTGGGGGCGGTCCTTGCCAGAGACTGCTAGCTAGACATTTTCCGTGGGGTCCTGCCACCTGCCACGCCAGTCCTATATGTAATTACCTACTGCAAGAGCCTCTTCGAAGATCTACTGTTACGGTAAGTTCTACGTAACTGTACTTTTCAGGAAGGTGGGGTATAGTCCATCACTACCTGGGCTACCTCGGTAGGAAGTGTCTTTAAGAGTTTGGCAGTGGTTTTACACCAGTGACCCTAATGTAAATGGAGGAGTACGCAGTACTAGGGAGGACTGGGAGCACTGAGGTTTGCCATATAGGTCAGAGGGAGACTGAGTAGGAGCTTGCTAAGATAGGAGAGAGGTCCGTAAACATTCTGTTGAAAGTGTCTGCAATTGAACCAGGTTCAGTGATGGGACCTGAGGGTGAGTTTAGTTGTGTTGTCTGCTTGTTAGACTTAGGATTTAGGAGGAACCCTATTGAGGCCCAGAAACTGTGCGGTTACCGAGCATGTCTTTTTCGTTGGTGTAGTATTTGTGACTTAGCAGCCTGCTTGCAGGAATTGCGCAGTTGTCTGTATGCAGAACTGGGGACAGAGATGACTTATAGGCTTTCCAAGTTTTGTCCCTGATTTTCATCTGGGCCAGTAGTTACTTTGCTAGCCAGTGGTGCTGCCACCTCTGATCCTTCTAGTGGTGATTGGGAAATTTGTGTCCTGAAGTTTCCGTGAGGATGCAATAAAGCTATATGACCGCAACTGAGACATCCCTGCATGAGTAGAGTACGGACCAGTTTGTAGACCTGGAATCAGTAAGGACAGAGTCAAGGTCCTGGCAGTGAAACTTCCTGAAAGACAGGAGTTTCGGGAGGACGATTGATTTGGTGGTTAGGACAATGTAAGTAGGGGTGTGGTTGCTGATGGAGTTGGACATTGTGCCTGCCTGTAGGACCAGGTCCACTCGATTTGTGACAATCCAGTCTAAGGTGGTGGAAGAGATGACTTGTTCTGTGTGGTGTGTTTTTAGGAGATGTGCATACTCAGGTGTCTGTCCAGTTGAGGTTGAAATCCCTAGTAGGATTGTGTCTCTGGAGGAGGTACACGCAAGGCCATCCAGAAAACTGGGTAGGCCCTGGACACCCACGGGGTGGGGGTTGTAGCAGCAGCCTAGGTGAAGTTTTTTTGTGGCCCCCAGAACAATCTCAACAATAAGCCATTCACAAGCTTGGGTGGGAAGATTATGGTGGCTGAGATATGGTCTAGCACATACAGTGCTGCGCCTCCACACCTCTTTCTTCCTGGCCTGTCTAATCATAGTATGGCATAATCAGGGAGTTGATATGAGGTATCAGTGAGGTATGGCTTCAGCCAGGTGTCTGAGAGGCCCAGGATGTGCGGTTATATAGGCCACCATGCCTTGAGCTCAAAGAACTTAGATTGAGGCTACATATATTTAGGTGTGCAATCTTGAGGCCCAAGTGACCAGCCCAGATAACATTTGTATGCTCAATGTGTGTGTGTAGGGGGCCCGGGTTGCTTTCCACATCACCAGCGAGGAGAAGGAGTGAGAAGGGACAGGAAGGGGAGCCAACAGGGGACTGGAAATGTGAGGGAACTGACAAAAGTCCAAGCAACCAACGTTCGAGGTCTGATAGTAGGACCATGCAAAGTTGTGCTAGGAGGGAGTTGGTTGGTTTAAATAATTCAGTAAAGGATTGTATGCCAGTTTGATCCGCCCAGGATGGCGCCAAAGTCAGTCAGTCATTAGTAGCCCAGTCAAGGAGCCGAGGGTAAGGAGGATTATGTGATTATTGATGTTGCAAGTGACTCTTACAGGTGGGGAAAGAGCGAGGTGCAAATAATAAGTTACACTCGAGTGGGGAGAAAAAATAACTTCAAGTGCCAGAATAGGTGCTTGCTGCTTTAAGAGGCATCAGTAGTAATTTGTGCTGGGTGGGGAAATGATGACTGGGGAGGAAGGAGAGCATTTAAAGGGTGTCGGGTGGGGAGGTGGGTGAGCCAAAAAATCAAGTCCAAAACCAGTACAGTTCCCTGGCAGAGGGTCCTGAGTAGCTGTGCATAAAGAAAAGTGCTCTGATTTTCAAAGGAGCCTTGGGGATAACTGGATTGGCTCGGGGTAACTGGCGCCGTCTAATCAGAGTCCTGCAAGTGAAACCACAGGGAAAGCACTTGAGGAAATTACCTTAGCCGGGCGGGGTCTGAGAAGGAGCTGAGAGCAAGCAGCGGTATTATGGTAGGGAAGCAAGCCACGCCCGCCCTCTTAGAGGTTGGTGGCCTGGTAAGGGCCCAGATGATCTGGGGGGAGAGACAGAGAAACGCAGAGAATTAGAGCAGCAAAAGAACAATGGGCAGGGGTGGGGGAGCAGGGGAGACAGAAACCAGTGGAGGGTAGGAGCCAGAGGATACCACCTGCCTAAACGGCTGAAAATCTGGGGCATGGATTTCACAAGGCGTGAGAGAGCAGGGAGAGGATTATCAAGAAGGAGGAAGGAAAGGGAAAGCAGGGCAAATTCACACAGTAAAAATACAATTAATTTTAAGGCAAGCAGTTGAGCATAAAATTACAGTTGCAGCAGTTTAACTTTAAGGTAAGCGGTTAAAATTTCAGTAGAGTTTAAGCTAGGATATTAACAGACACTTTCTCCAGGACCAGCTGCAGTAGAAGCCGAAAATCAAGTACAAAACCAGTACAGTTCCATGGCAGAGGGTCTCGAGTAGCTGTGCTGGAAAGAAAAGCGCCCAATTTTCAAAGGAACATTGGGTATAAGCGATTGTCCGGGTAACTGGCGCCATCCAATCAGAGTCCTGCAAGTGCAGCCGCAGAGAAGGCGCTTTGAGGAAATTACTCTTAGCCGGGCGGGGTCCGAGAAGGAGCTCTGTGAGCGAAAACATGCAGCCACGGTAGGGAAGCAAGCTGCGCCGCTCTTCTTAGAGGTTGGTGGTCTGTAGGCCTAGACAATCTGGGGAGAGACAGAGAAAAGGCAGAGAATTAGAGCAGCGAAGAGCAATAGGCGGGGGAGGCCAGGGAGGCAGAAACCAGTGGGTGGTAGGAGCCAGAAGACAATTACCTGCCTAAATGGCTTCACTATAGTCTATTAGTTTATAGTGTATGGTAGTGCATTGTGCTGTATAACATTCTATCCCTTTCAAAATGTTGTTGTAGCACAGTTCAAAGGTCATGGAATGTGATTGTACCTTCTGTGATACAACAGCATTCTAGAACCTCTAGAGACTGCACACATCAGTTTCATTCTGAAAGCCAAAGAACTGCTGTGTGAACATTTCAAATAATACTGCACACTACAAAATTACAGGATGAGTAATCTTGATAAGACAATTCAGTGTGTTTCCTAACATTTCGGGTTCTGATTCCCACAGAACCTCTCAAGTTTGGCTCTCAAGGTCAGAAGGAATCAGAACCCCTCTGTGGCAGAACACACTGGTTGTAGTGAGTTGCTCATCCAGTATTCTCTATATGCTGCACTCTGGGCTTTGGACTCTTTCAACTCCATTTGGCGGTTGGTTCATTTCACTTACAGCACATCTGTGCTATAGTGTATGGTCGAATGCGATTGTGTATGAAAATCCATGCATACAAAAAGTTGTTCTGTTACACTAGTGATGTACCTACTAATGCAGAACGACTTTTCATTCTGCTAGTAGGCATCGCCACAATGCAGCCACCCCAACAGCACTGTTCATAGGACAGGGATGGTTGACTCTTGCGGTATGAGTTGGCCAGTCAGCAGACATAGGGAAGTGCAGGTTCCGGCAGCAAACATTACAACATAACAAGAAAAATGTAAGCTGTTTTCTTTTGGGCACCATACACTATAAAGAATATGTTATGGGGAGCTCATATTAGAATTATGTATTCTCATATTGAGTGGTTTCCCATGATTTAAGGGACCTCTTGAGCTTCGCCTTGAGGTCCTCATTGTCATGATAACCACTCGATATGAGAATAGCGTGGTTGTATATGGGCTCCTATACACTGTCCTGTGAACAGTTTAAGGCGCATCAAATTACAATGAGATTTTCAGATGTTTTCTGTAAGTGGGGCATTTTCTAACCAAGATGATGCAGGATGAGCTGCACTGTGTTCAGTAATGCTGCAAATACTTCATGGTGAGTTTCTCAGTTCTCAGCTGGTGACCTGCTACTAATGAATACAGAATTACCACTCGAAGCAAGAAAAACCTGGCACTCGCAATAGTTAGTTGTAGCCAAGTCTCGCAGATCCTTGTAGACGGCAACAAAACCTTGGGTCAGTGCTCTGGTTTGCTCTTCGCCTGCTTGTCTCATTGTATTAAATAAACAGTTATGTACTTACCATAACAGTAGATCTTCGAGAGAATCTCTTCCTTTAGGCCACACTTTGAGTTGAACCATAACCGCTTCAGTGCTAGGACCACACAGAAACATTGACTAGCCAGCCGGGGTCGCCTACGACGATGTCACACGTCAGCATCTACGTAAACGTAAGCAGCCCCATCTCTCCTAAGTTCCCCACTGGAGATTGTGCTCAGAGGACTTATTGTTTTGGAACCATGAGATTACACCAGCATCTCTGATATTAGGCAGACGCAAGTGTTGGAGATAGCTGCCATGGAAATTCCAAAGGCAGAATTGAATGCCATATTTCCTACAGCTGATAAATGGTGGGCTGGCATGGCCTAAGGGAAGAGATTCTCTGAATATCTACTTTTACAGTAAGTATGTAACTATTCTATCTTCTTCAAGGGTATCTCATCCCTTAGGTCACACCTTTGGAACAAGTTGCAAGCAGTCCGAAAAGCCAGCTGGGAGGATGGTACAGTCTGTTCAGACAGTAGGCCAGTAAAACAGCAAGGCAAGCCTGCACATCTATGAGAAATAACATCCAGTCTGTAATGTTAAGTAAAGGTGTGGACAGTACTCCAGGTGGCTGCAGCACAAAATGTCAGCCACAGAGTAGTTTCCAAACAAGCAACAGAGCTGGCCATACCCCATGTGGAATGGCCATGAACCACACCTGGAAGTTCCTTACCATACTTCTTATAACAACATGTAATACAGTGTGCTAGCCCTTTGACACGCACTATTTCAATATGGAATGGTCTGTTTAACTGGGGCAAATGAAACAAATAGTTGAGAGGACTTTCTGCAGTCCTTGGTGTGAGCAATGTAAAATATATACATCCTAAGTGTGGAGCAATGTTTCACCTGATTGGCATGTTCTGGATAATAAACTGGAAGGTGGATGGTTTGCTTTAGTGTGAACTCAGCCACCACCTTTGGAGCCGCCCATCGGCACAGCGGTTGGGATTTCCACTCAGACCGCGGTTCGGGAACAGATCTGGGTCGTTGGAGGGCCAATACCGGGGAGAAGAACTGAGCATCCCTGGAATACTCTCCTTCTCCGGGAGGGTGGGTGCCTCGGTGCAAGAGCGACACCCAGCAGAGGCTGGGCACGCCGCACAGCACCAGCGCCTACAGAACTCAAGGGTGGGGCGGACGAGGCCGCCATTGCACATCCCCGCCCCTGCTTACAGGGAAGAAAACTCTGCCACGGCCTTCTCTGTGAAGCCCTGCCCCAGGCTTCAATTAGCTCTCCCAGCCAGCTCTCCTGACCAGGATCAGTACTTGTGGCACTGATAGGAGAGAAGGGTGCTCATGACCCCATCCCCTGGGGAAAGCCAGGTGCCAGGGAGAGCGCCGCATCACGGGAGGTGGAGTGCAGGAGTCCGTAACCAGGGCAGATGTCAATGGCTGAAAGGCAGCAAAACTACAATAAATAGAAGAAAAAGACATCACCTTTGGCAAAAACTTAGGATTAGTAAATAAAGATACCTTCTCTTTATAGAAAATCAGATAAGGAGGTTCACATATTAGAGCCTGTAGCTCTGAAATACTTTGAGCCAAAGTGACGGCAACTAAAATAATGCTTTCCATGGGAGAAAGCGTAAGTCATAACGTACGGCTGGCTCCAGAAAGAGCCAAATTAAGTTCTCAGGTACCTAATTGAGGTCCCAAGGCATTACCAGACTATGAATGGAGATTTATTTTTTGAACTTTTAAATTTTTATTGAAGGTTCATATCACAGATCCTTAAATCATTTCATACAAACATAATATTTCAGCCTCCAAGAATATATAGGTACAAATTCCTCTTACAATAATTGTTACAATTTTTCACAAACTAGGCATGTTATTTCTGAGTGGGGGGAGCGAGTGGGAAAAAGTGAATGGAGATTTCATGTGCAGAATACCACTCAAAAGGTATGGAGACATTTAATTGAGCCACTATATGCTCATCAGCAGGGGCATGGAAAGATGATATAGCCGCAGATGCACCTTTGGTGAGGAATACTGCAGACTGGAGTCTGACAGTGACAACAAGTATTCCAACACTGTATCTGCTGGACAGATGAATGGGTCAATGTTTTTGAAGTGGCCCATGAAGTGAAACTCTTGCTTTAACAAGTGTTTGTGGCTGGTGGAAGTCTTTCTGGCTGCAACCACACATAGGTTACTTCGGTGACACCCCAAACAGTGCAATGGCTGTGTCTTTAGTAGTTTGGCATGTAAGTGAGGGACTTAAGGTCCAGATGGACCAGAGCCCTGTGTCCTGTGACAACAGGCCACAGCACAAAAGGCAGATATACTAGAAGTTCCACTGCTAGTTGTTGGAGCAGTGGATATCCCATTTGCTGATGCCATAGAGGTGCAATGAGGATGAGGGTCGCGCTCTGTCTGCCGTTCAGCAGTACTCTCTGTATTAATGGAATGGGAGGGAATGCGTACATAAAGCTCCCTTTCCAAGAGAGGGACAACGCTTCTTGCCAAAAACTCCAGGCCCTGGAGCAAGTGAACAAAATGTAATAATTTTGCTTTCTGTGATGATGCAAAAGGTCCAACTCTAGATGACCCCACCTTGTGAAGAGGTCATCTGCTATGGAGGTCAGTAGTCCCTATTCATGCATCTTGGACTATAACCTGCTTAGCTTGTCTGCTAAGATGTTTTGGACCCTTGGGAGGCCGACGGCTGATAATTCCAGTTTATGTTCCAACACCCAGTACCACACTTTCATTGCTTCCCAACACAGAAGATAGGAATGAGCACCCCCTGTTGTTTATGTAATGCATAACACTGAGCGTTGTCCATCTGTACTAGCAGATAACCAGAAGTCAGATTCTCCTGGAAAGCCTGGAGATGGTATAAGACAGTTCTCACCTCCAGGACATTTATGTGTAATCTGACTTCCACCATGGGTCCATAAACCTTGGCTTTGATAGAAACATAGACATAGAAACATAGACTTTGACAGCAGATAAGGACCGCTTGACCCATCTAGTCTACCCATTTCCTTACTCTACAGGATAGGCCGTAGATCCTAGTTAACCAACAGCCTATTTCTTCCTACCCCCACAAGAATTGCCTTATGTCTGTCCCATGCATTCTTGAATTCTCCAACAGTTTTAGACCCCACAACCTCCTCAGGAAGGCTGTTCCATGCATCCACTACCCTCTCTGAAATAATACTTCCTCACATTGCCCTAGAACCGCCCCCTTCTATCTTTAAATTGTGTCCCCTTGTTCTTGCACGCTCTTTTTTGAAAGATGCTACCCTCTTGGACTTTGTTGATTCCACTGAGGTACTTAAAAGTTTCTATCATGTCCCCCCCTTCTTTCCTCAAGGGTATACATGTTAAGCTCCTTTAGTCTCTCGTCATACGGCTTCTCTTGCAGACCCTGCACCATTTTAGTTGCCCTCCTCTGGACTGCCTCTGTCCTGTCTATGTCCTTATGGAGATGGGGTCTCCAGAACTGGCGCAGTACTCCAGATGGGGTCTCACCAACTGTCTGTACAGAGGGATAACAACTTCCTGTTTTCTGCTGCTGATGCCTCTCCCTATACATCCCAGTATACCCCCAGCCCTCCCTACTGCCTTCTCACATTGCTTGCTAACCTTAAGGTCATCTGATATGATTACCCCAGGTCCCTTTCCTTTTGTTGTTGTTACTACCTCCCACCCATTGTGTATTCTTCCTGGGTTCTTGTTTCCCAGGTGCATTATTTTGCACTTCTTTGCATTGAATCCTAGCTACCATACTTGTGCATTCCTCCAACCTTGCCAAGTCCCTTTTCATCCTTTCCACGCCTCCTTGTGTATCAACCTGTTGCAGATCTTGTGTCATCTGCAAAAGGCATACTTTTCCTTCTAGTCCCTCTGCAATGTCACTGATGAAGACATTAAAAAGGACTGGACCCAATACTGAACCCTGCGGTACCCCACTAGTAACCCCTCTTTCTTCAGAGTGACTTCATTTTACAATTACCTTCTGTGTCCTGTTGTGCAGCCAATGTTTTACCCAGGCTACCACCCTGGGACCCACTCCCAGGCTGGTTAATTTGACTATTAATCTTGTGTGGGACTGTGTCAAATGCCTTGCTAAAGTCTAGGTAGGCCATGTCCACAGCCCCTCCCTGGTCTACTACTTTGGTCACCCAGTCAAAGAAATCTATTAGATTCTGTCTGACATGACCTTCCTGCTGTGAACCCATGCTGCCTTGGGTCCTGTGCCCCACTGGCCTCTAGGTACTCAACTATTCTTTCCTTCAGAAGTGATTCCATCACTTTCCCTACCACAGAGGTCAGACTGACAGGTCTGTAGTTTCCTACCTCTGTCTTGGTCCCACTTTTGTGAAGGGAATCACATCCTTCCTCCAGTCCTCAGGTACCACACCATCCTCCCATGATTTATTAAAAGAGTAGCCAGTCATTTCACTAGTTCCTCCCTTAATTCTTTTAGAATTCTGGGGTGAATTCCATCAGGACCCATTGCTTTGTCCACCTTCAGTTTTAGGAGTTCCTGCAGACCCTTTCTTCTGTGAAAGGACTGGGATCGACCCCCTATCAAGAGTGCTTCTGTTAATTGGATTAGGCACTTCCCCTCCTCTTTTGAGCCCAGATGTGCTCTCCGCCCAGATCCTGAGGAATCTGAGGTGAGAATGTGAGTTGGGTTGGAATTAAGAATGGAACACCACTCAAAAGGTTGCTTGTAGACCGTCTACCACATCAGTGTTTTGCGTAAATGGAACATGATGAGCACCTTTTGGTCCATGGCATCCGTCAGTTGGTCCCACTCACTCTGTGTCCATTGTGGTATCCACATGTGTAAGTGAGCTAGTGGCACGGTCACAGTGGCCACTGCCATGAGTCCCAGGAGACATAGGAAAAGTTCTGGCTGGGATGTAATGACTGCCACACCAGCTGCAGCTGGAGCCATGAGATGCTGTGCCCTGTTCTGTGTCCAAGACTGCACCTACATATTGCAGCCTTTGGCAAGGGGTCAATACTGACTTTGGCACATTCACTGTATCCCCTCCCCAGGTCTTCAAACAGTTGCCTTATTCTGGACAGGGTGTGTTCATGCTGGTTCTTAGAACTGACTTTAAATAGCCAGTTGTCTAGGTATGGGAAGACATACAGATCTTACCTGCAGAGGGCTGCTGCCAACACTGCCAAGCATTTGGTAAATACCCATAGTGCAGCAGAAGACAAGCCAAAGGGCAAACTATGAACTGGAAGTGCTCCTATTTCAGGACAAATCTTAGATACTTTCTGTGATGCTGCCTGATCTTGATATGAAGGTATACATCCTTCATGTCCAGGAGCAATTCAAGTCCCTGTTTGCAATAGGGGAATTAGATTTTGCAGGAAGACCATGCAAAACTTCTTGTATTCTATGTAGACATTTAGGTTTCTCAGATCTAACACAGGCCTCAGATTTCCTGTCTGTTTGGATACCAGAAAGTATCTTGGAGTTGAGGTACAGGTTCTGTGGCATGTTTGGTTAACAAAGCTTGTACCTCTTCTTTTAGCAGGGACAGATGTCCTGGGGGATAAGTTGAAAGAGACGGAGGATGCTCTGGAGGGGTTTCTAATGACTCCAGAGCTTGTCCCTTTGCAGTAATCTCTAGGACCTAGTCATCTGTGGTAATCTCCTCCATTGTGTCAGATGAAGGGAGAAGTGACCCCTATCACTGCTTCCTGGGCTGAAGTGTGTGTGGTGGGGATCTGATACTAGTCGCATTGAGCCAGTGGGGCAGTGCCACCAGTTTTGGATGCTTTGAAATGGGCTCCTGGGCTGGGGAGGAGCTTGCAAGGCTCTGCCACCTTCACCTTGGCCTTGCTGATGGCAGGCTTGATGGCCACCTATGGCAGCAGGTTGGCAAAAGATCCTTTACGGACTTCTACTAAGCGTGGGATGTAAGGATCTGACTGACCTAAAGTCATTTTGGAGACTTTAAGGCCTCGTAATATTTCTTCTACATGGAACTTAAAATAGTTTGGTGCCTCTAAAAGGAGCATTTGCACTCCAGTTGTGAACCCAGCCATCCTAAGCCTAGAATACCTTCACATGCAAATATTAGTGGCAGCTGCCCTGGCAGATGCATCTGAAACATCAGAAGCTGAGCATAGCAGATATCTGCCTCGTTCAGCTCCAGCAGTCATGTTTGTAAGTAATTCATTCTTGGCTGTTGCCTTATGGGAGCACCTGGGCTGCAGCCCCGCTGCCTTCCAGAGGCTATTTTGATACCTGATCACGTGAGACTGGTAGTAATACACGGGCCTAATGTGGCAGAGGCATATATTCACTTGCCCATTCCATCAGGCCTCCTGGACTCCTTATTGGGGGCAGGGTACTCGTGCTTTGTGCCCTGGATCCATCATGGGTAGCCATTATGACCACAGAATCTGTTTCTGGCTGTGTGGCATAAGGCTTGGCAGCAGGAGCAGGGTACTGCTTGTCAGCCATTATGGGTAAAGCTGGTATAGTATTTGACTTGTACCATGCAGCAAATGTAGAATCGTCCGGTGCAGGGTAAATTGGAGGAACAATGATGGATGGAGTGCAGAGGACCCTCCAGGAAATCCATCTGTAACCCCTAGATGGCGCTATCCCAGGGGCTACTACCCCTGCCTGATTTGCCACTAACAGGTTGAGGGCCTGGATCCAATGGCGGGTGCCTCCACCCAGAGGTCAGGGTTTGCAATAGTTAAACTAACTTGGTCACAGCCCTCTGGGACACTGCAGCCCTTTCTTCCCACTAGTGGCTCACACAATATGTCAGAATTACCTTCACAGTATACACTTACCCCAGGACTGATTCCGCACTGGGACCTCCTGTGAAATAAGATACAGTGCAACAATCACAGTACAGTACTTTAACATAGACAATTACCTCAGGCAGTATAACTTTGCTGAAACAAGCAGCTCTGATTTATTTGGGGGATATAACAAGGACAGGGGAAATCAGGTTAATTAGCTTATCACTCTACTCATCTACCTATGGCTCTGTGCACAGGCCTATCCCTACCAGTTACTGTCCCTGGGTACCCAAGCCCTAGTGGCTAGTCCAAACCGTGGCAGCTGGTAGGGCCCTTTCCCACAGAGAACAGAAAAATTAGTTTAAACAGTCAGCAGTACAGTGATTCCATTTGGATTCAATGTGGCAATTCAACAGGGAGCGACCCTGAATTAGTACTCGCGACCTCCAAACAAGATAAGGGTCCTTCAATGTCAGCAGGGCTACTCTTGAGCTCACGAGACTCTCACACATTTATATGGTGAACAGTAACAGGCAAAGTCCTTTAATGGCAGCAGGATTCACTTGAGGTACACAAGCCTCTTCACACATTTATATGGTAAAACAGAAAGTACTATACCAGGCAGGCTGCTTCTCTATCCCGATCGCAATTACTGCACAATACCGGGAGAACACACAGCAGATTCAGTTCCTGACAGACCGAGTGCAATTCAGTAATTTCTCCAGTCTTCAGGGTGAGCCTGGTTTCTACTCTCAGATATCCTTTGATTCTCTTCACAGGACTGATTCAGTCCTAACAAGCAGTTACACAAGCTGCAGACCGAACTCTGGACCTTACATGTTTTTGACTAAAACTGTGCACTGAAGGAGCACAGGTTCCTTTCCCTTCACTGCCAGAGCTAAACTGAAACTCCAACAGACAAAATCGGGCACTTCCTTTGAGTTACTCCCAGTTCTTGACTGGATTGGCTGTCACCACAATAGACTGCTCCTGTTGGTCCAAAAAGGCTCAAGTCTAAAACTACATCTCCCAGAGTCACTGCCCATACAATCCTCTTGTGGCTGGCTCAGATTATGAGTCCAAGTTCTGATTCGTCCAAGGCACCATTTTAGAGCTAGCTTACCCCACACTGATTGATCCAGTTCAGCAGTTCACAACCAGAATGGGGAACTAGGCAGACACAGTTCTGACTGCAAAGAAAGCAGGTTAGACAAACTGTAATTTCATTATTACTCTAAATGGTTTCTGGCAAACAGTTACATCTTTCAGATAGGTTCCTTTGCACTCCTAGTGACTGCAAAATGGAGTGAATTGGCAGCAGCTCTGAGTGGTACTCAATCAAAGAAACACACAGTCCCCATACAAACTAATTATGTCTGCAAGCAGACAGCTCTTAAAGAGACAGTACCAGAGGTTCTAAAACACTCACTGATAAATGGCTTAAACGCAAACACCATTCAGGCTTGGAGCATTCAAGAAGCTCCTGGAAGTTTTGGGAACCCCATTTGCAGGGGTTAGCACATCAAATTCCTTTTTGGTGAAATCCTCATCTTCCACAGCAAAACCCTTTATGTTTTGCATGTGCTGCATTGCTGTTTGGAAGGTAGGGTCTTCAGAAGGAAATCTGGATCTATACATCACAGAATTCTCTACTTGCATACTGTGTGACTCTGAACAAATCACTTAACCAGCCTAAAGCGCCAGGTTGCCCCTGAAAACAGACAGTTGTGTCTAGTGGACCTTACCTGGTTAACAAAGAATGAAAAAATCCTCACTACTGGGAGATACTGTGGAGTTAGAATGTGGAACATAATGTTCTTCATAACCCTCCTCCTCTTCATAATTCTCCTCCATTATGAGGTCTGGAATATATTCTTCCTCATTTAGGGTGCCCTGTCGATGACAGGAATGGAGGACCTCATTGGCAACACCAGGGCCACTGCCCAAGAGGTATCTGCTGTGTACCAGCTGATGATGTCAACAGGCCCGTGACACAGGACCCCTCCCCATCAACAGCAGTACTGCTCTGCGTGTCGACAATGCCTGGCCAGGGCCATGACCACTGGAGTCTATGATGGGCCTTGACCTGATAATGACGGTGAAGTACTGTCCATAGTAGGCACAGTAGTGCCTAAGCCAAACCCGACCTTGGTGTCTGGTTGACAGTCTGGGGGCTTGGTCACTGCTGCTGGGGCAGATGATAACGATGCAGTCTGATTACCTGTGGGCCACAAGGGTAACCTAGACCTTGCTGGGGAAGCAGATCTGTCCTTATGTTTATGTCCCAATGATCTATCGTTTTCTTTGTCTTCGACTTCAATGACTGCCAATCGGTTGATGGGGCTGGTGATGCCACTTTCTCACCGTGGGCTGTTTCAATGGTCACTAGAGTTTTTTTCCCTAATAAAAACTTCTCTAGAACCTTTCTTCTATGTTGCCTGGTTTCTTGATTGAAGCCCTGGCAAATCTCACAGCTCATGACATGCGAGGCTCAACAGCAGACACACCTTTATGTAGGTCATCCTTGTAAATCTTTTCTCCGCACTTGTAGTACTGGAACAACGTCGTTGGTTTCAACGGCATGCAGAGGCAGCAGTATCACTAAAATATTAGTGATCACGTTAGGATAAAATAATAAACAAGAATGGCTAGTGGGTTGGCGTTTCCACAGTAGGTCCGATGAGTGCACTCGATGGCAGGAAAACAACTGAGGAGACATGGGGCTGCCTACATTTATGTAGACACTGATGTCATCATGTACAGTCCCTAGCTAGCAAGTTTCTTGTGGTCCCGCTGATGCAGGTATATAGTTCCAGCTGCAAAGGTGTGGCCTAAGGGAAGAGATATCCTCAAAAAGATAGTCAGTTACTCTACTGCAGCAAGTGTGTGGACTTGGCTACATTTGTCTTCAGTGAGTGCCAAGATTTTTCTTGTTTCCACTGTGACTGATGCTGTGACCTCAGTCACTAGGGGCCCCAATTCTCAAAGCATCGGAAATGATGCAAGGTGCTTGCATCAAAGAGATTAGACACAAGGGGCTCACTGTGCCACAACTTGTGTCTTCTCAATTCTATATCGCAGCATGTGCCAGTACAGAGGCAGCTGTGCCAGGCTGCGTGTGCTGTCCCTGTGCCGGTGGATGGGGACATGCACTGGCGATGACTGTACCATCCCAGGCACAGAATGCGCACATGATAAACCCAAACCCTTGTCAGGTAAAATACACCTACAACAATATTAGGGCAAATGATCCATGGATATCAGTGTAGGTTTGCCATCGAGGCACAGGTCAGGAAGCATGGGAAAACCAGAAGCAGTTTCAAAATTCGCAAATAGCATTTCATTATTAATAACAGCAAAATAAAAATAAAATTAGTTCAGTTAAAGGAACCTTCAGTATAACTATTTTAGAGTCCTTCTTCTGAGTTTTTTCTTTTCAATTTCAAATCTCAGTCTCTGTCTCTTCCTTGCACAAGCTTTGCTGCTCTTTTATAAGTCTGTGCCTGGGAAACTTGTTAAGAAAACAGCATGCTTCTCACACAGTGTTCTTGTAAGTTTCCTATGTTCCTGAGGTTAGCATGGTATATCTTAATAGGATTTTTCCTATCAGGGGTCTCAGTATCAGTTACATTTCCACAAAATGATTCGATATATTTTAAACCCACAGATATGCAAGTGGGCAGAAAAGACAAATAGCAAAGGAAGGCAGAGAGATAGCGAGAGGCAGAGAATTGCAAAACCGTCAGAGTGATCACTTCCTAGATCTCATAAGAAAATTTGGTTGCGCAACCAGACAGAGAAGAGACAGAAAAGAGAGAGGATAAACAGACCCTTGTGTTTAAACACTTTCATGAGCAAAGGGCAGGGCCTTATTCAACCCTGTCACAAGGTTACATGATGCTGGTGGCTGGTGTTGGACTGGGTGGCTAGGAACAGCACACTCACCTTAACACTGTCATGGGTCCGTAGTCATCCACTACAAAAGTCTGTGTAGAGACCAACAACTCTAGAACAGCCCTTCCAAGCACTAGAACATTGGCCGCCACGCTGCATGACCACCCTGCAGCTTGCGGCAAACCTCTCCTGTGCGCCTTCACTTTGCCACATGGCAGCGTTGCCACAAGCTGCGGAGTTTGGCAGCAGGACCCTTCTGATAGTGAATCAGGTGCAGGGTCCCTGATGATCAGAGATCGATACAAGTTGCTGTTTGCCGCAGCTTGCATCGATCTATGGTAGGGTTATCACCTTTAAGAAGCCCAAAGTGGGACACTTACTGAAACTGGATTTTCACAGGACAATATGTCATCTCAACCAATGCAACAGACATGTTTTTCTAAATAATCAGATTTAAGACTACGGTTATAGTTTTCAGTTGTTTCTTGTGTTTTTATTATTTTAAGGTATTTTAGTCAAGGTATTGTAGTTTTTGCAACATTTAGAGGAAAATCAGAAAATATTTTTCTACTATAATGTCAGGACATTTAGTATTTTTCATGTTTTTCTGCAGGACACAGCTGCCCAAATCAGGACTGTCCCTGTAAAATAGGAACAGGTGGTATCCCTAATCTATGGGGCTTTTATGAATTGGGCTGCAGGCCTCTAGCAGCAGCTCTTGTCTGTTGTCTACTCTGAATTATACCCTGTTTTTTTTTCTGTAGAGGACTTTTTCTTGATGAATGTGCATAATGATTTCAAATCTACTTACAGGGAGTTTCAGAAAACAAGCACACTTCAGATAATTTATGGAGTAAACATTAATCAGAGGAGCCAGGATGGAATGTTTATTTACAACAATAAGCGCTTGCTCAAAATGTATGAGAAGGTTGGTCCTCAGCTGCAGAACGAAAACCTGTAAGTGTTGCATGTTAGCTGTAGACTTAAAAATAATGTCTCAATGAACACAAAAGTCCTGTAGTAGTTACACTGTAAAGATACACCATTCATTACGTTTGATGCACCTGCACACCAAATGTTTTGTGAACAGTGGAACAAGATTTCTAGGGGCTCGGCAGTCAAGACCAATAACAACGCGGTGATTGGTGACATCACTCGCTGCTTGCTGGGCAGAAACTTTGTGTGCTTCAAAGGACTGAAGCACTCCAATCAGAGAGGGCTTCGGTCTTTGATTTGCATGAAGCCGGTCAGCATGCAGCTAATCGCTTTCAACAAGAGGAGCCTGCGATCTTGAGCTCTATCTCTCTCTTCCCCATCAACAAGCAGATGTTTTCTGCCGACTACCCTGAGAATGCTACACCACACAGAAAGAGAGAGAGTGCCAAATAGTAATAAAAAGCCCTTGCATGCTGCTGTAACCTGAACCATTCCAAGTACACCAAGCAGAGAGTTATTCTCTCTCTTCCCCTTTGTCTACAAGTTCTGAAATTACTCAGAAGATAAACTGTTAATGAGAGTAGTGGAGGAGGATCGCTGTCCCTCACTCCCAACTGGGGCTACAAGTAGTAACACAGCCTGGTCAGATGGCTAGTATAATCAGTATTAGTGCTATTCAAATGATTGTGAGTCTGCCGATCACGATTATGAACTGACAATTCACTTGCTTACCTTGCCATAGAAAGCGAAGGTGCTGCAGATGAAACCATCTGCTGAGTGCAATAAGGAAAGAAGTACATGATTGGCTGCTCCAGCTTCACTCGCACCAGTGAGAACAGGAACCAAAGGTTGTTATAATGCAATGTATGTGACCCCTCCCCAATACACACACGCGACTGCAGAGAAAGTCGGGGATGATGGAAAAGAAGCCTGCATCACAGAGGCAAGGCGCAAGTAATAGCGCCAATTTGCTACTTCCTGACATGATGTTTGTCGGGAGCCAGTGTCTCAGACTCGAGTTCAGCTACATTAAAATACCCAGTTCATTATATTAAAAGAACATGTTAATAAAAGTTACACATGCGACTTGTACCTTCTGGCAGCAACATTAGCGAAATAAACAGTTGTCTTTTCTCCCAAAACAAATATTAAAAGTGATTCATCATCATTGAATGTTACTAAACATAAATATAATTATTCTTGCTGCGATGTTCCAGACCGGTGGGGACTGCTGTTCTAAAAGTTAAAAATAACTCAGAAGTAATTTGTTGCCACCCACATTCTTTAATCATGATGTTGGCTATCATTAGAAAGATAGTTTGCGTTTATACATGACACTTAATCGACAAAGTATGCACAACCATAGACAGTCTTAATATGTTTAGTCTGTGGTTTGGAGTCCTAATTTAATATCTTAAAACTTGGTGCTAGACACAACAGTGGAAGGCTCTTATTTGTCTCTGTCTGATATTCAGTGGTGATGCATTATTTACATAGCAAGAACCTTTTACCTTTAATGGGAAAAACAGAAATCTTAACTAAAATGAAGCTTTCCATAGTTAGTGATTAACCAGACATGTCTACCCATCAAAGAAAGTCATTTTTGGCACCAATCCCTGTGAACAGTTCCAGCTAGAATATGGTGGCTGAACACACACACACACACACACACACACACACGAATGTGTGATCTCTGTTAATGTGGTTGTGGTTTGAGTTTAGTCAAAAGCTTCAAGCCCATACCATGATTTGTGTGCTCAGTCCACGTCAGTCGATAGTTCCACAGAAAGTGACTGTACTCGTGCAGGGAACATATAATGGAGTTATTATGTTGGATAGTTTTATGCGTGTGATTAATGACCTGGGCGCATTTAGATAGGCATTAAAGTTGACAATTGTTGCTGGTTTCTGCATGAATGCTGGAGTGGGTGCTCATTGAACAGGCAACTTCATTTTAGATCTGGGGAAATATTAAACACTTACTTGCTTCTTACTTGCTTTACAAAACACAGCCTATGTACGAAAACAAAAGTCAGACATTAAATAACTTCTTGCCTAAGTTTACAAGATCTCAAACTCGAAACAAACAAAAACAACTTTAGACAGACAGATTTTACAGTGCCTTTGTTTCCATATTTATTTATTTTCTACTTTAACATATTTATTTTGTTTATTTATTGAGGATTTGGAAATACCTTTGAGTCAGAGACTCATTTGCAAAGGTTCCACTTCACAAAATTCAATAAAGAGCAAACATTACAAAATGATTCAACCATAACACAGTCCAGCACTGTTACAATGAAGACTAACAATCCGAAACTAGGGTTAATTAGAAAATGTCATAGAAATACAGAATAAACACAGAAATATATCTAAATCTGACGGATTAGGTAGGCTCTGGGAGATACAGGCCAGAGGCCTTAGTCAGCGTGAGAGGGAGGGGCAAGGATTCAGTAACAGTCACAGGTATTTGAGGACTGGAGGTGGTCCCTAAGGATGGTTTTGAAAGGGCTAGTTCTGTTTTCGTTTACGAGTGAGGATGGCAGGTGGTTCATCAAAGAAGGGGCTCTGAAGCTGAGGGACCTTTGGAATTGGGAGGTACGTCAGGCGGAACCGAGAGAAGTGGCTTGCAGAGCTTCAGGTATGCTAAGCTTCAGGGCCGGTGAACTAAGAGGCCAGGCCCGCAGGAGAGTCCAAGGACAGTCTTTTGGCCATGAGGCAGGTGTGGTACCTGATTCTATTATCGATTACTACCAGTTGGTATTACCACTTATTTCTCCTGCAGTTGTTTCTCACATCTGCTGGAGAGAACGACCACATTTTAATATTTATAGACGTTTCACTGCCAGCACAACTGGACGCAGCATTAATACTACCACCACAGGAGGAAAACATATACAGTTGACTGGATTTCTCCTTTATCCTCAAACAATAAAGGAAGTGGAAATTACAAAATACTTTAAAGAATCACAGACATCACAAGGAGAAATTTGAAAAAAATATTTAGGCATAACTCAAGTTATATTAGATATTTTCCGATATTTACATCCCCTTATTCTTTACTATTGATGCTGTTTACATGAAAGCGGATCTGTTACACTTGGTATTCGTCTGCTGCTGTTGCAGTCTACATGTGACACCATAATTACAACACAGTCATCAGCATCCAGTTGTGATGTCACAAGCAGAGGAGGATGAAATCACTAGCAGCCCAGCAGCCAGAGCAGGTTAACACCAAGGAATCTTGTTTTCATTAGAATCTCGTAAGAAATGGCATTTGATAGGAAGGTACAGTATGTGAAACATGATCTAAAGTGTGTATATTAATGTTTCTGCTAGGTTCTCTTGCATGCTAGAGGTTCTTAGTTGTTGATTGGACAAAATGGTATGACTGTAGAAGAAAAGACTCAGACAACTGTACAGGAGTAAATGCAAATGCTCCTCCTCTCTCTCTTTATCTGTTTGTTTGTCTGTCTGTCTCTGTCTCTTTCCTGCCGCTTTACACCATTACTGGGGAAATAATCCAGACTAACAATTCCATTATACAAACATACAAAGAAACCAGCAGAAGGAGGTCATTTGGTCTGTCTAGTCTGCTCATATTTTAGGGTCCACAACTTGAGGTACTGTCCCTGCCCCCATTCCTCCTATCCTCCCCACCCATGATCCTTACCCTCCCCTATAACTATCTCAGCCTCCCTTGAAGCTGCCCACTGTCTTCAATGGTACCACCTCTTTGGCAGCACATTTCAAGTCTCCACCACCCTGTCTGTGAAGAAGTGCTTCCTGACCTCCCTCCTAAACCTCCCCCAGCTTAAGACAGTGCCTCCTCGTGTTATGGTTACTACTCAGCTTAAAGAGATCCTTCTTATCCACCTTATTTATCCCTTTCAAGTACTTGAAGGTCCCAGTCATGTTCCCTCTCTTTCCTCCAGGAAGTACATGTTCAGTGACCTCAACCTCTCCTCATATGCCTTACCCTCGTGACCCGCTATCATCTTTGTAGCCCTCCTCTGGACCTTCTCCAGCAGGTTAATGTCCTTTGTGAGGTGCGGGCACCAGTACTGAACTCCATACTGTAGATGTGGCCTCACCAGTGACCTGTACAAGGGCAGTATAACCTCTCTCTCCTACTGCTGATCCCCTAGCTATGCATCCCAGCATCTTGTTTGCCCATGCTGCTGCTTTATTGCACTCCGTGGAGTACTTCAGGTCACTAGTAATCAGTACATCCAGGTCCTTCTCCTCTTCTGATGCAGATACCTGGACTTCACCCAGGTGGTACTCCGTCCTGGGATTTGTGGCTCCAGTGTGCATAACTTTGCATTTCTTGGCATTAAGCCAAGCTGCCAGATGCCCGCCACCTCCCCAGCTTTTTCAGATCATGCTGTAGGTCCTGTATCCCTTCAGCTGTGTCCACTCTCCCGCAGAGCTTGTTGTCATCCGCGAATAGGCACATTTTGCCCTTAATGCCATCCCCAATGTCACTTGATGAAGACATTAAACAACACCGGTCCCAGCACCGAGTCCCTGCGGGACTCCACTGGTGACCTGTCGTAGGAAACATAGAATTTGACGGCAGATAAGGACCCATTGGCCCACCTAGTCTGCCCATTTTCTACCTAACAGATAAGCTGCAGATCTAGTTAACCAGCAGCTTACTTCCTCCTACTCCCACTAGGACTGCCTTATGTCTGTCCCATGCATTCTTGAATTCCCCACTGTTCGTGACTCCACGACCTCCTCAGGGAGGCTGTTCCATGCATCCACAACCTTCTCTGTGAAAAATACTTCCTCACATTACCTCTGAGCCATCCCCTTTATCTTCAAATTGTGACCCTTGTTCTTGCACATCTCTTTTTCTGAAAGATGCTACCCTCTTGGACTTTGTTGATTCCCTTGAGGTACTTGAAAGTTTCCATCATGTCCCCTCTCTCCTTCTTTCCTCAAGGGTATACATATTAAGCTCCTTTAGTCTTTCTTCATATGTCTTCTGTTGCAGACCCTGCATCATTTTCGTTGCCTCCTCTGGACAGCCTGCACTCTGTCTATGTCTTTGCAGAGATGGGGTCTCCAGAACTGCACACAGTACTCCAGGTGGGGTCTCACCAACTGTCTGTACAGAGGGATAATAACTTCCTGTTTTCTACTATTGATGCCTCTCCCTATGCATCCCAGTATCCCCCAGCCTTCCTTACTGCCTTCTCACATTGCTTGCCCACCTTTGGGTCATCTAATATAATTACCCCAGGTCCCTTTCCATTTTTACTGTTGTCAGTATCTCACCCCATTGTGTACTCTTCCCTGGGTTTTGTTTCCCAGGTGCATTACCTTGCTCTTCCTTGCATTGAATCTAAGCTGCCATACATTTGACCATTCCTCTAGCCTTGCCAAGTCCCTTCTCATCCTTTCCACTCCATCTTGTGCATCAACCCTGTTGCAGATCTTTGTGTCGTCTGCAAAGAGACATACTTTTCCTTCCAGTTCCTCTGCAGTGTCACTTATAAAGACATTAAAAGGACCGGTCCCAGTACTGAACTCTGCTGTACTCCACTAGTAACCCTCCTTTCTTCACTGTGGACTCCATTTACTACTACCCTTTGCATCCTGTTGTTCAGCCAATTTTTATCCAGGCTACCATCTTGGGACCCACTCCAAGGCTGGCTAACTTGTGTATTAATCTTTGTGTGGAACTGTATCAAATGCCTTGCTGGTGCCAGATTACTCCCCCACAACCACCCTCTGGGTTCTGTACTCAGCCAGTTTTCTACCCATCTGGACATCTTATCCCCAACCCCGAGATCCGCCAACTTCTTGATCTGCCTTTGTGGGCACAGAGTCAAAGGCCTTGCTGAAATCCAGATAGAGGATGTCTGCCGCTTGGCCCCTGTCTGCTATCATAGTGACCCAGTCAAAGAAGTCAATCAGATTAGTTTGACACGATCTTCCCCAATGAACCCATGCTGTCTTGCATCCTGAAGACCATGCTCCTCTAGTTATTCTACCAACCTTTCCTTAAGTATGGTCTCCATGAGCTTCCACACAGTTGAGGTCAGACTGACTGATATGCAATTCCCTGGGTCATCCTTGGGACCGCTTTTGTGGAGGGGCACCACATGTACTGTTCTCAGTCTTTTGGCACCATGCCTAACACTAGTGGACTATTAAATAGGCCTGCCCAGTTCCTTAGTACCCTTGGATGTACTCTGCAGGGGCTATGCCAACAACTATAAGGGCCCTCCTGCAAAATATTTTTCTAGAGCGTGGATATGTTGTTCATCCACACTGTCTGGCATTGTCCCTTTCCCTTTAAATCTTGCCGAAGTCTTCAAGCTGGCTCCTCCCACCCACCCGGGTGGTAAACACTCGGCTCCGCCCCATGACACCAGATCTTCCTTTCCGCTGGAAGATTCAGGTTCCTCGTGCTTTCTGCAGTGTTGAGGCCCTGGATTGGTTTCGGCGGTTTTCACCGCATCTTCTCGCTCTAAAACTGCGTTAGAGTTCTACGGCTCTGATTCGGACATGGATGACAAGTCATCCCAGGTTTCACCGGTGTCCTTGCGGACAGAAAATGTCAGCCGATCCCCACCTCCGTGCGTTTACTGCCTCCGATTGGATTCCACGATACCTCGCGGTGCTCCATTGCGCTTCCTTCCAACCCACGTCCTGGAAGATGCGTCAGGTGCGCCTGAAGCTGGGTAGACGGAGCTCCACAACCCACGATAAAATCCAAGGCCAGGTGGGCAGTTTCGCTGACTACGGGATCCATGCCCGAGCAGCTCGAGCGCATGGGCGGCTTCGGGAAGAAGCTGTCAAGCCTCGGCTAACCGAGGTTTCTTGATGCCCGCTCAGCCTGGGCTCTTCCTTTTCAGGATCCTTTCGGGATTTATGCCAGTCTCTCCCTACCAAGGGTGAGGCCCTCGAACTCGCCTCTTCCCGTTCGAAGAAAAAGGATCCTAAATCTTCTTAGTCGAAGAAGGCGCTTCTGGGATCAGGGCGTTCCAAGTTCGACTTTGGTCGAAATTGCCTCCTCGGCCGCTGGGTTTTCAGACCTCCCGTCTGTACGGGCGAAGCGAGTCGGCTGATCGGCCGAGATTATCCTTGACCCGATCGAGCCGTTATCACCGACTCCTGTCGATGATTCCTTGAGAGAACACCGATTCTCTCCTTCCCGACGAGGAGACCCGCCTGCGGGCCTTCCGATCGAGGAAAAGAACGAGCCTCGGTTTTCACCGAGCCCAGTCTCTCCGATTGACAAAGCCGACACCATCGGTCTCGATCAGGGAGTAAGTCCTCTTGATCGATCGACCTAAAAGGACACAAACGCGCACTCCATAAGGCGCGCCACCATTCCTCTTCCTCCTCGGACGAGGAAACCCGACGAAAAATTCGTCGGCGCTGCGAGATCTCATGTGGCAGCAATTCCTGCTAGCAGGTCAGAAGCCGGCCCCTCAGGGGTCCCGGCTACTTCCTGGCCTCAGCCTCTTCGACGCCTCAGACACCAATTGCTCCGGTGCCGGTCTCTTTGGGGGCTCCGGTGCGTCTTCCGCCCATAACCGGTTTCAGGTTCCCCACCTATTTTGGTGGAACCTCCACCTAGTTGCCCCTCGGAGGATTCCCTCCAAGAGGCTCGGCAGTCTTCGGGTCTCCCCACAGACTGTCAATTATGGTTACCCTGATCGCCCTAGGTGTATCGAAGGGACTTAGGTGGGCAGCCTTTATATCGGGACTCCTCCGATTCTGATAACACTGGCCTTCACTCTTTCGATGAGCTTTCGTCAGGCTTGGAAGAAGGGCCTTCCTCCTTCCAGGGCATCCTCCGGCTCATTTCTGAATCGGCGGGATGGCCCTACAGCCTATCCAGAAAAGGCGGAATATCCCCTTCGGATATCCTTAAGAGGGATACCCTACAGGCTTTTCCAGTCCTGAAGCCGTTATCGGTCCGGCCTTGGAACTCTGGCAGCGTCAGCCTCCTGCCCAGTTCCATCTGCCCGCAGCCGCACGCAAGTATCACGGTGCCCACAGGGTCTTTGGCATGGTTTACTGAGCACCCCTCGGCGGAAAGCCTTGTGACTGCCTCAGTATTCAGGCGGATGGGCAGCTCAGCCGATACTGACCGCCTCCAGACAAAGAGTTCAAACTCATGGACCACTCGGCCCGAAGGTCTATGCTGCATCATCTTTGGGCCTTCGTCAGGCAAGCTCAGCGATGATTATGGCCCACTCTCTCACGCCCTCTTGGGGTTGCTGGACGAAGTTCTTCCCAGCTGACATGCAGACCATGGTCAAGCAGGTCAGGGACCAGGCAGAGCTGTTGCTAAACAACAACTCCAGACTGCTCTGGGCGTGGGTGATTCCTGTGCCCGTTCACTAGCTGCAGCGGTATCCACTCGCCGCAGGGCTTGGCTGAGGTTATCCGCCTTTCCGTGGATACTCAGCACAAGCTGGCTGATGTGCCCTTCCTTGGAACCGACCTCTTCGGGCCAGGGTGGCAGGTCACCTGAAGCGTGATCGAGCAATCTAATGCCACCTTAGATGCTACATCTGCTAAGGGTTCTTCAAGTAAAACCAGCAGAAGCGCGGGAAGAAGCCTTTTAGTCAGTCTTCCCCTGCGGTCAGACAACCACCCTTCCAGGGGGTCAACAACAGCAGCAGGCTCAGGCTTAGCGCCCTAGGCCCAAGCAAGGTCCCCAGCAGCCACGCAAAGGAGGCTGAGGCGCTGGTCCAGGTGCCTCCTCCTCCTCTAAGCCTGCCCAGTGACGGGCCGGGGTGTCCTCCCCGTGCCCGTCACTTCAGCTCTGGGTCCTCCGTGGGGGCCGGCTCCGCCACTGCTTCCACCTGGTCCGGTATCACCACGGACAGATGGGTCCTAGAAGTGGTCAGGCAGAAGTCTGCCCTTAGAATTCGAGCAGTACCCGCCCAGCCGAGCCCGTGCCCCACGAGAGGAGGCGGATCTCAGTTGCCCAGTCTGTCCTCCGAGGGCGACATTGCGCTACTCCTCCTCAAAGAGGTGGTGGCCAGTGGCGGATCCTCCTTCAGACCCAGGCTTTGTCTCCAGGTATTTCCTGGTGCCAAAACGGACGGGGGTTGGCCCCATTCTAGATCTGCACGACCTGAATCGGTATCTCAGATCTCGCACCTTTCGGATGGTAACTCTAAATCAGATCATACCATCCTGGAGCGAAACATGTGGTTCTGCACACTGGATCTTCAGGACGCTTTTTCCACATCCCTATCCGTCCGTCTCATCAGCGGTTCCTCCGCTTCAGGGCCGACTGGAGGCAGATCTCCTAGCCATCCACGTGGCAGGAGTCGCGAACCAACTGGCGGATGCTCTCAGCCGCTTAGGCCAGACATCCCACAGTGGTCTCTCCATCCAGAGGTAGCTTACTACCTGTTCTCTCGTTAGACAAACCGTTGGTGGACCTGTTTGCCTCCAGGAGAACACCAAGCTGAGGCTGTTCCATGCCGCCCCCTCAGCAGGGCTCGCGCAGGGGATGCCTTCTCGAGGCCGTGGACCCCAGGCCTCTTTTATGCCTTTCCTCCATTTCCTTGATCCACAAGGTGTTACTCAAGGTGAGGAAGGACAAGGCGAAGGTGATCCTGGTAGCCCCAGATTGGACACGCCAGTTCTGGTATCCAGATCTCCTCAGCCTCAGCTGCAGGAACCCGGAGCGCTCAGTACACGCCCGGACCTGATTTTTCTGAACCAGGGAAGGTCCTTCATCCGACCTTCAATCCCTGCACCTCACAGCCTGGTTCCTGAGCGGCAGAGTTCCAGGCTTTGGGTCTTTCTGAGGATGTCTACACCTGGTGGAGGCATCTCGAAAAGAATCGACCAGGAAATGTTATGCCTTTAAATGGAAGAGATTTTCCATTTGGTGTCAGGATAAGAGTCTGGACCCCTTATCCTGCTCGGTGGCTAACATTCTGGACTACCTTTAGTCTCTCTCCAAAGGGGTCTTCGTCATCAACCCTAGGAGTTGCACCTTGCAGGCATCTCTGCCTACCGGGCGCAGGCGGTCAGCCGGCGATTGGCTCAGGAGGCGGTGATCGGGCGCTTTTTCAAAGGCCTGGATCACATATCCCCTCCGGTCGTGAACCTTCACCTCCGTGGGATCTTTGCTGGTTTTGGCAAAGCTCATGGGCAAGCCATTCGAACCCATGCACAAGTGTGAGCTCTCGACTTGTCGTGGAAGACTGCCTTCCTGGTGGCTATCCGTCAGCCAGAAGGACAGGGAGCTCCAGGTGCTTTTGGTGGACTCCCTTATCTGGTCTTTCACAGGGACAAAGTTGTCCTGCGCCCCACCGAAATTCCTTCCGAAGGTGGTGTCAGAGTTTCACCTTAACCAGGTGTTGACCCTCGGTATATTACCCTAATTACACCTCGGACGCAGTATAGGCTCCATACTCTGGACCTCAGATGTGCTCTCTCTATTATAAGGAGAGGGGCCGGTGAAATTCAGGGAGAGGTTCGCCAGCTGTTTGTCACCCATGCTGGCTGCCTCTGGCAGACCTGCAGCTAAGCCGGACTATTGCGTAGATGGATCACATCATGCATAGGTCTGTGCTACGAGTTGGCGGGTAAGGAACCTCCCAAAGGGCTAAGGGCTCATTCTACCTGTCATACGGCTGCTTCGGTGGCTGCTTCCAGGGACATCCCTATCCAGGAAATCTGTCGGGCCGCTACCTGGAAGTCAGCGAGCACCTTTATTACCCATTATCACATTGACCTAGAGTCACGTCGGGATGCTGGTTTTGGGGCCTCGGTTCTCCAGTCTCTATTCCCTAAGTAGGGGGTGCTTGCCTCCCTCCTCCCGGAGAACTGCTAGGAGTCTGCCAGACAGTGTGGATGAACAACATATCCACGCTCCTAGACAAACAGGTTACTCACCTGTAACAGTAGTTCTAGGAGTGGTATGTTTTCATCCACACACCACCGACCTCCCGGCTTTAGGCGCACAACCTGGCTTCCAGCGGGCTAGATCTGGCGCCATGGGGCTTAAGCCGAGGTATTTACCACCGGGTGGGTGGGAGGAGCCAACTTGAAGACTTCCGGCAAGATTTAAAGGGAAAGGACAATGCCAGACAGTGTGGATGAACAACATATACCACTCCTAGAACTACTGTTACAGGTGAGTAACCTGTTTTTAGGTACTTTAACACCAGTAAATGTAGAATAAACATTAGTGGACTTCGGTGACGTCATCGGCATGGCAGCATAATCTTAGAGCTCTGGGAGCTCGCTACATAATAAGTTTAAAAGTTGATTTTCATCGTCATCTGAGATCCCCAAATAGGTAATATATATAGAAATGTCAGTGAGCAAGATTAAAGGGAAAAATATGCAGTCAGCAAAATTAAGACCCTGATGGCAGGAGACAAGAAACTGCCTACTGGGAGACTCACGACCTACCTCCTCAGTCTCTTTTTTTTTTTTTTTTTAGTTACCCAGCTCACGGCTTCAGAGGAGGCCTCGTACCGCCTCCTACTCAATCCGCCAGAACCAATCCCCCAAGGCATCCATCCTCAGTTTCATTGTGCCGTAGGGCCAGGGTATTACATTTTCCCCTCTTTTCTTCCATCCCCTGGGACACTTGCTCAAAGGATATATGTCCAGGCTGATCGATGTGTTGACGACGCCGACCGCCAAGCTTTTAACAGTCCTCCCGACTCCACAGAGCAGAGCCGCCGGTGCCCGGAAGCCTGTGCTTCCACCAGCTTCAGGGGTGTCGGGTGCTAGAAGCACCCCATGTATCCCACCCCAGAGGGGAGAGGAGCATCCATAGGATGCTCAATCCTCCTTGGCCCCACCGATCCCCAGCAACCCGAGTCCATTCCCAAACACAGGTCGCTGGCGTAGCGCGAGGTGTGGTGTCCAGTGCCTCAACCCTCAGCGCCACCGGGCCAGCTTACCTCCCTAGTCTCAAGCATCATGAAGTCCGAAGAAGGTGTGGAACAGATGGACCAGAGTGCTATAATGGCAATTGGATGGCATCATAAAACACTCCATCGGGTTGAATCATCGGTGGCTAATGTTAAAAGCAGATCTCGAAATATAGATAAACGCTCCACAGCCACTAAACAGGTGGTAGGATCCTTAACAGACTCCAGTGGGCAGCATGGCGTGTAATACTTTACCTCCTTGCAAGAGAAAGGGCTGCAACTAAAAATAGGCGACCAGGAGAATCGCTCACGAAGAAATAACTTTCGGATATTTAGAGTGCCAGAAAGCAGTGGATTCTTTTGCCAGTATGGAGGAGTTTGTCCGCATACCCTAGAATCGGTATCGAGATTACAGCTGCCGCACACTGATCATTGAAGCGAGCACACAGGTCCCTTGTTCAAAAGCTGAAGGAACAGAATGCCAGGCCAAGATCTGTAATTGTCAGCATGCTTAACTATAGAAATTGGCAACTAATCCTGCAAACCGCCTGGAAGCGGAAGGAAATTACACTATTCATCAATAACCTACCAGGCGAAATACCTGCCTGTTCATCGGCTCCTCTCGCCAGATGACTTAGTTATCTATGCCAGCTCACCCAATGTAGAGCACATTAACACCTCGCTAAATAGTGCCTACTCCAGTGTCCAGAACTGGTTAAACTCCACCGCCTCATTCTGAATTCCTCCAAAACTAATGCCATGCTACTAGGCACCACTCAAAAGATCCGTATGTGTTCCACTCCCTGAGCATCGTAGATTTAAAAGGCGATCCTCTGCAGACAGTTACCACCTTTCGTTACCTGGGCATCCTACTAGACCAATCGCTTGATTTAAACCTTCATATCCAAGCCACTTGCAAAAACATTAACTGCAAGTTAGGAGCTGCCTATAGAACAAGTTATATGCTTACCTCCTCCGCTAAACACCCATAGCCAGAGGGATCCTGCTACCAACGTTTACCTACCTGCGCCTATACTTACCTCTGCCCACAAATCTGCACTGCACAAATGGGATGTAACCTATAATAACATATGCCGATCGCCTTACAATCCCCACGGCTTCTTCATCACTGCCAGCTATATAAGGACCTTGGGTGGCTCTCCCCTCGGCCGTCAGGAGCTACTTCCTGGCATGCCTAAATGACTCAATACTGAGACAAAGTCAGCCTGCTGCCCTTGCAAAGCTCCTTCTTCCTCGATTCCTAACACATCGCTCAGATCTGCTGACAAAGACCTGCTGGAAATTCCCTGCTGCCACACCAACAAAGGAACAGGCTTCTTCCAACATGCAGCCCCCAAGTTATGGAACCAGCTCCTCTGGACCTCAGGCATGCACCCTCCCATCCCTTTTTCAAATGGGGATTGAAACTACACCTGGCTGCCATAGATCCCTGCACCTGCTTTGATCCTACCTGATTCCACGTATCTTCCTGCCCTGCTCCCCACCCGCTGCTACTGGTCTCTACACCACCCTCCTTTGTTCTATCTCCTGATTCCTATCCTCTCCTCAAACCTCATTATCGTAATAATTATGTACAAGTTTTCATGAATGTTTGCACTTAGCTGCTACTACCTATATTTACTGTATATTATGTACTGTTTTATCCTCTGCGCTACCTAGACACTGCCCAAACTCACTTCAGGTGGATGCTGGTACTATAGGCCCCACCTCCTCCCTCCCCTTCACTTGTCCTCCTTTACTGCTTGAGATCCCCGGCTGGGGACTGACACCTTGCCTTTATGCCCAACCTCTTAACCACGAGCCCGGCCGCACCTTCCGCTTACTACCGCAAAAGCCGTATTTTACCGCCTTTCCTCCACCCCCTTTTTATTTCTTCATGCCTGTCGGCTGGGACATAAACTTGGCATCCATCTAGCCTGCCGTCGGGATCCTCTTACTTCCCCGGACCCCTGAGGCTGCATGGGCTGGTTGCTGGCGGCCGTCAGTTTGTGACACCTCTCCCCCGTCTCTTACCCTCTGCGCTACCAGGGCTCTGCCCATGCACCCACAGGTGCATGTTGGCTTTACCTCCTCCCTCCCTTCCTCTTATCTACCTCTGCCGATAGGCGTTAGGGGCCCGGGACTGCCTCCGGTCCTTATGCCCAGTCTAGGAACCACCTGCCCCTGGCTGCACCTACCCGCCTCCTACCTCCAAAGCCGCATCTTTAGCCGCCTCTCTCACTCGTCCATCCCCCCTTTTTCTACCCCCGACTGTGGGGCCATGAACCTGGCATCCCTCTAGCCTGCCGCGGGATGTTCTTGGCATCCTTTACTTCCCTTACTCACCCTGGGTACTCTGCTTGGCTGGCTGTTGATGGCCATGGGTCATGTGTTCCATTACCCCTCCCCTGTCTTTCCTGCCCGTTTGGGTACCTCTAACTTCGGCAGTCTCCTATACTTTCCCGGTTAAGCAGCTAGCAGTCCCTTAGGTCCTATACCCCTCCCTTACCTGCCACCTGTACCAGTACTCCCCTGAAGCTGCTCTTGGCCTGCTGGTCATGCTTAGTATAGACTAAACCATGTTAGACTAGCTGGAACCGTTTCTGTATGACCAGGAATGTACTATGTATGGATGTTTACCTAAGTTGTATTGTTTGCTTCCATGTGTTATGCTGTATTGTACTCTCCTGGGTCGTGCCTGAAAATAGTCACCTGTTGGCTAGTGCACTTACCGGTAAACAAAAACTAAATAAATAAACACCGGATGGCCAACGTTTATCCTGTGATCTAGGCTTTTCAGTTCTACTGAATATGAAACGGAAGCAGGTTAAGGACATTATAAAGGCAGCAAAGGAAAAACCTGAAGATCCAGTTACAATATCCAGCCAGATTACATGTCTTCACGGAGAGGGACCGCTGATGTTCGATTCTCTATACGAGGCAGCCCCAACCCTCTCGAAAACTGGGGATCAGAGTACCAGAGCTTCACTCAACAGTGCTGGAACAAGACATCACTAAAGTAGCATGGCACAGAGCAGGCAGACTGTGGCGCACTCTTCCCAGCAGTGTCCTGACCCTCGCATCTTGGAGTGGATCTTAAAGACTTGCTTGCCAGAGAAATTAAGATGGCATCAGAGGAGGCCCGATCTCCAGTATCCCAGACATGAGTGCATAAGGTATCACAACAATAATCTCTGAGAACAGATCCCAGAATTAAGCTGACCTAAAGGAAGCGGCCAGCAAGGACCTTATCCACTATCTTTGTGTATCCCTCCGCTTCCCCGCTGCCTTATCCCACAGCTCCTGACTTTGGACACACTAAAATCCCTGATTGATGTATGCCTCGAGAGAGACACTGTTTTAGGAGGAATAACGAACACTAATTAGGTAGAAAGTACCAGGTCTATATATACTTCATATGGTATCTTACTTAGAATAGACTTTCTTTTTTTTACTTTGCTACGATAGATAAGGGGTGATATAGTACAAGACTATTGAAGTGGGTGGGGGTGGGGAGGACAGCATCTTGAGGTGGCTCCCTGGGCCTTCAGCATGGACCATACAGCAGGGGATGGATCCACGGTTGGGTGTTTTGTTACCCCTTAGGCCTCACGGGGTTGACTGTGAGTGAAGCTTGGTGGCCATATTCTACTACTGACACCGTAGAGTCAGGCCTGTTCAGTTAACAGGCGATATAGCAGCTGCTGTAAACAACTCCGTACATATACGAACACCATCTACATACCTAGGAAGCACCTAGAGGAGAAAGATAAACAATTGGACTTTATTTTGGAATGTTACTATTGTGTATGTTCACTGAAAGTTGTAGTTTTAAAGTTGTTGGTTTATGTTTAATAGCACATGTTGTGCTACTTCAAGTAGTTAATTGGCTGGAAAATGTTAGAGATGTGCATCGCTATAGATATAGCCCTATTTACATTTTGCAGGGTGATGGGCATGGAGAAAGGTGGGGTGGTGGGGACAGAGTTCAGGATGAGACCTTTATCATTATGATGGGGGTAGACAGATTTGCTTTTGAGACAAAAATATGGGTTCTCTGAAAATCACCTCTTTAAATGTTCAGGGTTTTCACTCACCGATAAAAGAACTAAAATCCTGCAGTATCTAGGTAAATTGAAAACAGATATTGTTTTTGCAAGAAACAAGACTGTCAGATGCAGATCACCAGAAGTTGCATTGGTGGGTGGGTGGGCAGGGTAGTGAGCTCACACACCCACAAATAAAAAGGCTGGGGTAGCGATCCTTATAGGGAAAAATGTCCCCTGGAAGTAAAACAAGAAAACATAGGACTGCAAGGTAGATATGTGTCGATCACGGAAATATCTTTTCCCAGAGAATATATTTAATAAATATATGTCCCCAATGTGGACAAACCGGCTTTCTATAAATCGGTCTTCCTCAGGATTTCAGAGTTGGGGAAAGGTATGGTGTTGTTGGCGGAGATTTTAATTGCGTGGTAAACCCAGCAGTGGATACAACATCAAACGCCTCACTAACTAATAGACTGAAGAGCAGGGTGGTGGTGGTGGAGGGTGTGACTGAATTGGCTGTGTGATGCCTGGAGGAGCTGAACCCCACACAGAGGGACTACACCTTTATTCAGCCCCAAACAAATCATACTCCCCACTGATTATTTCCTCTGTAGTAAATTGAATATTCACCAGATCACTGACTGTAGTCTGACGAAGATAGTCTCAGACCACTCAGCAGTTCGCTGATGCTGAAATTGGGAGACTGGGAGAGAAACAGTGTGGAGAATAAATACATCCCTCTTGTGGAGAGATTTTAAAACTCTTATTACCTCGACAGTAGAGGACTACCAATTCCATAACAAGGTACAAGATACAGGAATAAAGTGGTATTGGGATGGGCTTAAGCGGTTCTCAGGGGCCAAATTATAACTTTTTCATCCAGACTTGAGAAACAACGCAGAAGAACTGCAGGACACACTAGAAAAAACTGAAGCAATTAGAAAATGACCATAAAATTAATCAACGGCAGGAAATTTTGAAAGTACTACTAGAGGTTCAGGCGAAGGTTCAGGATTTGTTAGACAGGCAGGTGGAGGGTAAACTCAGATTCAATACCCAAAATTACTATGAGCATGGCAACAAGGCAGCGAGGTTTCTTGCATTTCAGCTAAGAAAGTCACAGGCAGATAGACAAGTTAAAGAATTACAGGTCAAAAGGGAGAACAGATTACATATTATACTCCTAAACAAATAACAGAGCATTTAAAAATGATTACGCTACTCTGTATTCAGGAGGACCAAAACCAAAACACGCAGCAGGATTGTGGAGATTTTCTGGGAAAGGTGTCCTTCCCAAGCTGTCAGAGGCGGACAGATCCTCCTAGAAAGACCGATTCCCTTAACTGAAGTAACCCAAAACATTAAAAACTTAAACACTAATAAGTCCCCAGGCCCAGATGGGTTTAATGCTGAATTCTTTCAAAGCTTCACCACTCAGCTCAGCCCAGTACTGGTATAGAACTTTTTAACTCCTGTAGTAAAGAGGAAGATTTTCCTCACACATGGAGGATGCCATGATTACTGAAATTCCAAAGGAGGGTAAATCTCTTGACTCTTGTTCATCCTATCGGCCTATATCATTATTGAGTGTTGACTCGAAGATCTTCACAAAGATATTGGCAAATAGGATTAACAGGGTTTTGTCAGACTTAATACACCCAGACCAGGCTGGTTTTGTGCCTGGCCGCACGCACTAAGATAATATTAGATGCTGTTTAACCATTTTGCACTTGGGACAACAAATTAGAGAACAACAGTTAGCAATAGCTATTGATGCTTAAAAAGCATTTGATGGCTTACAATGGGGTTTCTTGATGGAAGAACTGAAGAAGTTTGATTTGGACCACAACTTTTACTTGAAACATAGAAACATAGAATTTGATCGGCAGATAAGACCCAGCTAGCCCACCCAGTCTGCCCATTTCCCTACCTACTGGATAAGCTGCAGATCCTAGTTAACCAGCAGCCTACTTCTTCCTACTCCACCCCTAGAATTGCCTTTATGACTGTCCCATGCATGCTTGAATTCCACCACTGATTTTGACTCCACAACCTCCTCTGGAAGGCCGTTCCATGCATCCACAACCCTCTCTGTGAAAAAATACTTCCTTAAATTACCTCTGAGCCACCCCTCTTTCTTCAAATTGTGCCCTCTTGTTCTTGCACACTCTTTTTGAAAGATGCTACCCTCTTGGACTTTGTTGATTCCCTTGAGGTACTTGAACATTTCTATCATGTCCCCCTCTCCTCCTTTCCTCGAGGCTATACATATTAAGCTCCTTTCGTCTCTCTTCATATGTCTTCCGTGCAGACCCTGCACCATTTTAGTTGCCCTCCTCTGGACAGCTTCCATCCTGTCTATGTCTTTGCGGAGATTGGGTCTCCAGAACTGCACACAGTACTCCAGATGGGGTCTGACCAGCTGTCTGTACAGAGGGATAATAACTTCCTGTTTTCTACTGGTGATGCCTCTCCCTATGCATCCAAGTATCCCCAGCCCTCCTTGCTGCCCTCTCACATTGCTTGCCCACCTTTAGGTCATCTGATATGACTACCCCAGGTCCCTTTCCATTTTTGTTGTTGTTAGTATCTCACCCCTATTGTGTACTCTTCCCTGGGTTTTGTTTCCCAGGTGCATTACCTTGCACTTCTTAGCATTGAATCTAAGCTGCCATACATTTGACCATTCCTCTAACCTTGCCAAGTCCCTTCTCATCCTTTCCACCCCACCCTGTGCATCAACTCTGTTGCAGATCTTTGTGTCATCTGCAAGAGACATACTTTTCCTTCAGTCCTTCTGCAATGTATTATAAAGACATTGAAGAGGACCAGTCCTAATACTGAACCCTGCGGTCCCCACTAGTAACCCTCCTTTCTTCTGAGTGGACTCCATTTACTATTACTCTCTGTGTCCCATTCTCCAGCCAATTCTTTACCCAGGCTGTCATCTTGGGACCCACTCCCAGGCTGGCTAACTTGTATATTAATCTTTTGTGGGACTGTGTCAAATGCCTTGCTAAAGTCTAGGTAGGCCATGTCCACAGACCCTCCCTGATCTACTACTTTGGTCACCCAGTCAAAGAAATCTGTCAGATTCGTCTGGCATGACCTTCCGCTGTGAATCCATGCCTGCCTAGGGTCCTGTGCCCCTCTGGCCTCTAGATACTGACAGTTCTTTCCTTCAGAAGTGATTCCATCATTTCCCTATCACTGAGGTTAAACTAACAGGTCTGTAGTTTCCTGCTTCTGCCTTGCTCCCACTTTTGTGAAGAGGAATCACATCTGCCCTCCTCCAGTCCTCGGATACCACCCCATCCTCCCATGATTTGTTAAAAGGGTAGTCAGTGGTGTCACTAGTTCTACCCTTAGTTCTTTTAGATTTCTGAGATGAATCCCATCAGGCCCCATTGCTTTGTCCACCTTTCAGTTTTAAGAGTTCTTTCAGAACCCTTTCTTCTGTAAATGGCTGGTATCAACTTCTGTATCCAGAGTGTTTCTACTGTTTGTTTTATGTACCTCCCTCTTCATTTGTAAATACTGAGCAAAAATATTTGTTTAGTATCTCTGCCTTTTCACAGTCTCCCTCTGCCCACCCTCCCTCCCCTTTATTAAGCCTCACTATCCTCCCTTGGTCTTCCTTCGCTCCCTGATGTACCTATAAAAGGTTTTATCCCCTTCTTAACTGAGTTGGCTATCTTTTCCTCGGTTTGGGCCTTTGCTGTTCTGACTGCCTTCCCAGCCTCCTTTTGCTTTAACTGATACAGTTCTCTGTCCTGCTCCTTCTGCGATTCCGTGTACTTCCTGAATGCTTTCTTTTCTCTTGAACCTTCACTGCTACTTCCTTTGAGAACCATAGTGGTTTCTTACATTGTTTTGTTTTGTTTATTTGCTTACACAAAGGCTTGTTACCTGTGATGGCAGTTTTTATTGTTCCCCATTTTTCTTCCACCCTCCTTCCTGCCCATTTGCTAGTGCATTCCTTAGGCACTCACATATTTTGCAAAGTCAGCCCTCCTAAAGTCCAGTACTTTTGTCTTTGTATGGCTTGACTCTATTGCTGTGTTTATTGTGAACCATACTGTTCGATGGTCACTAGTTCCCAGATGGCTACCCACTTCTACATCTGTGATCCCTCTCCATCTCCATTTGAGAGAATCAAGTCTAATATTGCTCGCTCTCGAGTGGGCTCCAGTACTAGTTGTCTAAGGCATGCCCCTCTGGGGCATCTAGAATAACTCCACTCTTAAGTGGCAGCTGCAACTGCACTCCAGTTAACATCTGGCATATTCAGATCACCCATCAATATCTCCCCTTTTTCTGCCATTCTAAGTATACTTTCTATCATTTCCTTGTCCATTTCCTCCCCTGAGAAGAGGTCTGTCTCTAACCCTGTGCAGATTGTGGTGCCATTGCCTGTCTCCAAATGTACCCACAGTGCTTCTTCTCCTCCCTGTTTACCCTTTTGTTCTGTTGCTTTGATTCCTTCCCTTATGTAAAGAGCTACTCCTCCTCCTCTTTTACCCTCCCTGTCCCTCCTGTAGATAGTGTATACTGGTATGTTTACGTCCCAGTCATGTTTTGTGTGTACCATGTTTTCTGTGACTGCCACGATATCCAGATGTTCCTCCTCCATCAAGGCCACTAATTCAGGAAGCTTGTTACCCAGACTACAGGCATTGGTACTCATTGCTCTCCATTTTTGATGGCTTTACCTTCTGTTGCAGCATCCCCACTGACTGTTCTACCTCGGTCTTTTCTCATTTAGTACCCTGTTTTGTAGGAGAGGCTGGGATTTTCCTGCTGCTTGTCAGTGCCTCCCCTTGACTAGTTTAAAGCTTGCCAATGAAGCATTTAAACCGATTGTTCAAAGACTTGTTCCTTCCTGGACAGATGCAGACCATCCTGCCAGTATAGGCTGGTGTCCTCCAGGTGGAACCCCAGTTCCCAATGAAGCCAAACCCCTGTGCTCCGCACCATTTTTTCAACCATTCATTAAACTGCATGGTGCTATTACCTCGCCTCCCCCATGCCTTTGACAGGCAGCACCTCTGAGAAGGATACTGTGTGCTACTTGTCTTAGGCCCTCCCCAACTCTGCAATGTCCTCCTGCACTGCTCTAATCTCATGATGAGCAAAGTCATTTGTCCCTAGGTGGACAATTACGTCCAGCTCAGACTCCTTGCAGCTGTTCTCGTGATCCTGAGGATGCACTTCCTGTCCCTCCAAGCCATGGCACCAGGCAGGCACCTTACTTCAGTTTTCCCAGCTCCCCAGTTCTATACCCTAATAATTGAGTCCCCACCAGGAGCTGCTTCCTTTCCCTGTGGTGTCCTCTGCCTCCTTCCTGTGGGCCTCCCTTGTGACAGTTGTCATCAGTCTTCTCTCTGGGTGCATCCATGGGGAGCTATGCTCCCCAGAATGGTGTATGGATTGTAGAGTGGAACAGTTGACTGGGTGTGCCTCTGTTCCACCATCCTCACCCTCCCTGAGCCTACTGTGGTCCAACTGCTGTGCTTTCTTCGCAACCTCTGAGGTAGTGGTGGTGGCGCTAGTGCTCCCTGGATGGGGAGGTTCCTTCCTACTGTCCAGTGTGGCCTGGGGAAGGTTTGGGTTAAGGCACTCTACTTCTGGCCTCAGGCCAGAGTCAGGGTTAATGGACGATCTCAAATTCGCTAACAATACATGGGGTACCAGGCAGGGGTGCCCCTATCCCTATTCTGTTTGCCCTAAGTATTGAGCCACTGGCGAACTAATTAGAACGCATCCGAACTGGAGGGAATTAGGGTGGGGGAGGAAAATAGAATCTCCCTATATGCAGATGACACCACGATATACTTGAGAAATCCGACAAAGACTTATCCAGGTTTGGCTCAGATTTTACATGCATATGGTCAAGTCTCAGGTTTTAAAATTAACAATGATAAAACTGAGATTCTTATGGTGAGCAGGCTCAGAACCCCAGTTCTTACAGACTTACTTCCCTTTAAATGGGCTTCCACAGTCATACGGTATCTTGGTATTTACATACTGCTGAGCTTAAAATCCCTATATCAGGTGAGTTATGGGAGGCTGTTACGGAAATTTTACTGATCTGAAACGATGGGAGCTTCTGCCACTGACCCTGATGGGTCAGGATTGAAACAATCGGAATGAATGTACTCCCATGTTTATTATTTTTGTTCAGTTCTCTTCCTATTCAGATTCCAGCTAGGGAGTGGAAGAGGATTAATATGGCCCTTCATCGTTTTCTTTGGGTGGGACGAAGAGCAAGGACAGCTTGGACAACCCTGCATCGCCCTAAATACAGGGGCCTGAGTTTACCAATCTGAAGAGCTACTATTTAATGGCACAGCTAGCCCCATGGGTGGCATACACACAAAAATCCACAGAATGTCTGGGTGGAGATGGAGTTACTGAGTGAGGTGGGAACATACCCACTCATTGAATTTACTGCACAACCAGGAAACTGCTGAAGAGTAAACTTAAAAATCCTTGGCAGGAGCAATTGTACAGGACATGGGGAAAGGTTAAAGCAGATTTAGGTATAGATAACTCACTGAGTAGCAGGACTGAAATTGTGGCCTGCCCCAGTTAGACCATTCCTTTAATAGATGGTGTCGATATGGCCTAATCTACTTTACAGAATTTGTGAGACAGGGTCAGGTTAAAACCTTCCAGGCAATCCAACAGAGCTTAATTTACCAGTCACCCACTTCTTCGTTATTTGCAGGTAGCCTCGTTCCTCAGACAGGGTAACAACCTTGATCGAGCTCAGAACACCCCACCCCAATGGAAGAGGGATTATGCAAGCTGCCCACAACCCAGGGAATCTCATTTGGTCTCAAAATGAATCCAGATTTACATGTCCTCGATCGTAGTCGACCCTTTACTATGTCAAGCAGCCTGGAAACAGGAGGCAGATTTACGACTTGACCACCGGAATTGGCAAACTATCTGGGAGGGTTTTAAAACCTCAGCCTCCAACACTTGGAGAGAATTCTTTTGGAAAATAGTAGGCAGATTCTTCAACACACCAGTGAGGACACAGCATTACAACCCATCCTACTCAGCCAACTGTTGGAGAAACTGCATGGAAAATTGGGATTCATTATCACATATTTTGGGACTGCCCAGTGATAAAGACCCTTTTGGAAAGAAGTGATGGAGAAATATAAACTTATGGTCAGATGTACAGATTCCCTTTCATTTGAACACACGATATTGGGAAATCACCCAAAACAGAAATTATCCACTAGCCAAAAGTCCTTTAGAGGTATATTACTGGCTACAGCAGGCAAAGCCATCATAAGACACTGGCTAATCCTCAACACCCCTCCTTAATGGAATGGATTGAAACAATTAAAGGGATTGCTAGGGTAGAGAAGCTTACTGCAGAGCTACGCCTACAGAAAAAGAAGTTTAATGGAACCTGGCTTCCTTTCATGCAGTTAATAGAAGACCTGGAAGGAACCTCAGTGTTATCTCAGCAGGCCTTTACATCCTGATGGAAGCCAAGACAAATACAGGGGGCAGAAGAATTAAATAACCCACATCTGAGATCATTAGATAAATTCATAGCATTTGGAATATATATATATATATAAGAGAGAGAGAGAGAGAGACAGTATAAACAGATAAATAACCAGCCACACTTGAATTAATTTAAGGTTGTATTTTAAATGTTCGAGTCTTCTTTTTTATTAGGTATAATGTACAGAAGATTGAAAAGTTTTGTGTAATGGTGCCCCTTTTGGGAGAGGGAGTTTGATAGCTTCTGTGCTGTAGGGGTCCTTTATGAAATATCTGGCACCTATGGAAATAAGAAAGAAAAAGAAAGTATAATAATTATATGAGAATATTGGATGTATTACAATGTAATAACTGTGACAATGGACTCTATCTGTACATGTACTGAAGTTCAATAACCATGAGTTAAAAAAAAAAATAACCATTAGCATATGAAATTTTTATAGTATAAGTTTTTTACACCACTCCTGCATACATAGTTTGTCCATGCTGCTCCCCGTCCCTGCCCCTGTCCCCTTGCTGGCACCATGATCAAAGAACTGAACAATGTAATTTGTTCCTGCTCCTCCTGGGGACACCAGCACCAAGATTAGATGTTTGGAGTAATGGTCCCTATTGCTTCTTTGTTCTGTACTCCCCCTCACCCCCAATTATGTGTGAAACTGGAGGTGAAATCTTCTGACACTATTGCTGGCGAACCCAATTTCAAATGTATCGCAATTTCAAAGAAACTTGCAAGTTTGTCTGTGAGAAAAGGTTTTCTTGCCGGCCGGTGGCGCTGAGGGTTGAGGCGCTGGGCGCCACACCTCGCTGCGCGGTGACCGGGTTCGGGGGCGGGCTTCCGGGTGGCTGGGGTCGGCGGGGAGGAGATCGGCGTCCCAACGGATGCTCTCCTCCCTCAGGGGCGGGTTACCATGAACATTGCGCTCTGCATTCCTTCTCGCCGGTGGAAGCACCAGCAGTGAAGGGATGGAGGCGCTTCGCTTGTCGGAGTCGGGGAGGGATGTCGCGGTGCATAAGGGTTAGATGCGTAAGCACTTTACCACTCGGGGCGATACATCCCAAAGCGCCAAGGCGCCCTAGGGAGGGGAAGGCAGAAAACTGGAAAATCCTCCGCAGCCCTAGATGAAGTCCGCTCTAAGTCCACCCGGACCACCTACAGGACAGACCCCACTGTGCGAGGAGAGGAGGATGGGCACTCTGGGGCAGATCCCTAAGGTAGGTACCGGGGACATGAGCGGACGGAAGGAGGGGCACTGGAGGTGAAGGAGGAGGATAAAGATGAAAATAAAAAAAAAAAAGGTTTTCTTAATGTTGACCTCTGAGGCGGGGGCCCCTAACAGTGTGGGCCCTACAGCAGCTGCAGCACTTGCACCCCCTGGTCACTGCCCTGGTACTCTGTCCGGACCTGGTGATTTGTTCACCTTCAGTGCTAGCAGCCCTCCCTCACTCTATCCTCCTCCATCACTACATCTGTGTCCCCCCGCTACTCTTCTCCCTCCTGAAGGCACTGGTCCGTCCTTCTCCCTGGTGTAGACAGAACAGAAGTATTCATTTAGTATCTCTGCTTACCCCCCATTATCCTACATCCTCCTCTCCTTTCTTAAGCCTAACAACCCGTCCATCTTGTCCCTTTTCTCACTTACAGAGCGAAATAGGGCATTCTCCCCTTCCTAATTCCTTCAGCTATCTGCAGCTCCTTCTGTGGCTTATCTCACTGGACTTCCTTACTCGTCTCACTAGCCAACCTTAGGTAGTTTTCCTATCCACCTCTCTTGGGCTTCCAGATATCCTTTTATTACCAGGAGGACTTCAGCAGTGAAAATGAAGTCGTAGCATATACTTGTCAAGTCAATGATTCTGGACACCTTTGTTCCCACTTGGGGACGATTATTTCTGCAGTTCAGCCCTGCTCTGTAAAGTACCTGCTATAGAAAATATTACACAGCAACAGATATAGGGCTGATAGGTCAGCAACATTATATGATGAGGAGAGCAGAGGATGAGGTGGCTCTCAAGAGTAACTGTTATACCAAGATGGTCATTAATTCCTGTGAAAGCAGTGTTGTGAGCCATACCGTTAATGAGACTCGGGGAGGCGCAAAGGGGAAACAAATATGAAACTAATTCCACGTTATTCATACTTCTGACCGTATTTAGTAATAGATGCCCAGCATATTATTACTTGGTTTTCAATCCCGTGATGGTCGTTGTCATTCTATCCTACATAAAAATGACAAGAACATGGTGGGAAAAGTGATAGCCTACTGCCTGGAGTATATACTGTTGATGGATTCATCAGTTCAAGTCAGGAGGCACTTCTATTTGGAATCCTCAGGACCAAAGGTGCTTAATGAGGATAAAACTGACAGCCCATTAAAGTGCATTGTGCGATTTGTATATTCACTGTTACTGTCAGTGAATTCTGCAAAGTGTAGTGCATGGGGTGTGCAAAAAAAGCAAACTGTTTTCTGGTGATCAAAATGAATGAATCTAGCAGTTGCTTCCATTTATAAGAGCAGTGCTTTCTGGAGTTGGACACAATGACACTGGTATGAGAAGCTGTGTAATGTCTTGTCTGTAAGTGATGGCAGTGGAAACAAAGCAAGGTTCATCTATAAAAATACAATGCACATGGTATAATTTTTTTCTGGAATTAATCCATGAAACCCTATTTCGGTTATATTAAAATAATTCTGCATGGCCTGGTGGCGCGGAGGGTTGAGTGCTGGACTCCACCTCGTGCCACGCTGGCAACCAGGTTCGGGAATGGATTCGGTCATTCGGGGCCAGCTGGGGAGGTAAAGATTGAGCATCACTGCTCTCCTTCCTCGGGGGTTGTGCTGTGCGGTCAGCACAGCTAGAGAGTTAGTCCCACACCTGGGGTGCTTGGCTGCCTCGGCGAAGGCAGCTACTGCCCACTGCACAGTACATGACAAGGGGAAAAGCGGGAGGAAAAATGCCGGACCCTGTTGACCCATGATGGCTCCAATGGGCCAGAGGATGCGCCCTCTGGTGGGGGACGTATTCTGGCCGGTCTACAGCGGCGGACAAAAAACAGTGTCTGATAAAAAAAAATAATAATTCTCAGAACCGACATTCTTGTTCACAAATACATCAAGTACGCCTGTTTACTTTATGTGGATAATTTAGACAAGGTAGGCCAAGGGCCATTTAATTGTCTCCCACTCAGAGTGGGGATGTTATTAGTGGGCATTTTGCATGCATCTAACCAATTTTGAAGGCCTCAAGGACATTGCATGAACCAGTGTATTTGGTGAGGAGTGCCACAGTCTAGCTGCTGTGGCTGTTACTGTCCCACCACCCAACCCTCCCACTCAGCACTCTACTTGCTCACCTGTGGTTCAGCGCTGTGATCCTTTCTGGAACACAGACACGTCTTCACTCTTCAACGCTTGGCGGAAATGAGGAAATTAGGTATGCAGTTGAATGTATTTCTGTGTGGTCTTGAACTTAGTAGCATAACTTGGGACAGTTTTGAATATTTTTCCCCAGATTTTTAACATGCCTTTTTGGGACTCCACCTCATGACGTGATTTTGCAGTCACTGAAATCACCTTTGGGCTGGAGTTGAACATTTGTTCCTACTTTGTTCATGAGGTGGGGTCATAAGAAGCTATATTGAAAATTTGGGGTAAAATGTTAAAAACATCAGGGTATGTATCTGTATTGAAATTTGCAAACACAAGCTCATAACTTTGGTAATTTTCAATATTTTGGCCCAAATCCTGGCCAGAATGTGTTTTAGACTGTGGCACAGAATGACATTTGTGTATGAAATTATGTTTTGAGGGATTTAAAAATCTTCACCTACCGGGTTCATTAAGTGGGGTGATAAGAAGGTTGTGCTGAAAATTTGGTGTACAAATACAGTAAAATGCCCAGGTTATGACTGAAAGTTATACTACTTCAGTGCTCACTCATAACTTCACTCATTTCAATATTTTCAATCCAGACTTTCAACATTGCCATTTTCCACACCACCTCATAAACATGCCATGTTTCATTTTGAAATCCTTGACGAGATGTGTTTTCGCACCTCTGCTGCAAAATGATATTCTAGGATCGTGGATATGTTGTTCATCCACACTCTTTGGCATGTCCCTTCCACTTTAAATCTTGCGGAAGTCTTCAAGCTGGCTTCTCCACCCACCCAGGTGGTATAACCCTCGGCTCCGCCCCAATGATGCCAGATCTTCCTTTCCGCTGGAAGATTCAAATTGCCTCCTTGTGCTCATGCAGGGCCATTTCTAGGATGTTCTGGGCCCTGGTGCAAGACTTTAGTGGGCCCCCCGTCCATGAACCCCCAAAGGGCCCCCACCCGGCCTCCCACACCACCAAAAATACTGCTGCTGTTATTCCATTTTGTGACCTTAAAGGTGTACTTCGGGAAAAAATAAAATGCAAGCCTGCATTATGCATATGATGAGACAAGAGAAGAGAATGAGATTTTATTCTCTGGTCTTTTACTTTTCTTCTCTGACCCTGACTCAGTAAGTCCAATCAACTCAACATTTTTATTTCTCCCTTGCAGGCTCTCTGCCTAAAGTTCTTGTTTTTCTACTCAGTACAATTAACTAAGTACCCAGTCCAGACAGACTCACACTCAATTTAAAAAAACAGTCCCTCAAGCAGGCAGCTGAGCTCTGCTCTCGTCTGACCACAACACACCACTGCAGACTGCTGCAGTCCCCCAGACACGAGCCCACAGATAATCTGCTCTCGTCAGACGTTTCTCTGTCACATAGGAGTCAGGCCAGACCCTCATCTGCATCACCAGCCCGACACCGACTGGGATTTCTCCTCCCCACCACCCGGTGGGAGCTCTGAGTCCTCTCCACTCCTTCCTGCAGCCGAGTGGCCTAGCTATATTTTCCTTCTGATTCTTTGTCCCTAACTTGGCCCAGCCATTTCTGTTAACTTTGTCTCGTCCCAACATTTGAATCACCAACAATTCAGCACAATTTTGTGTGTGTGTGAGATGTATATTAATTTTTTAAACTGCAGTTGGACACTAGTCTAGAAGAACTAGAGTTAAGTGCACGCTGCACAAACAATTCGCCGCCGTCTGCTCCATGACTCCTTCAGCCTGCCAAGTTTTCGCGAGATACTCCCACAGAGCTGAGCACCTTAGCTACATCAAATCAGAGCAGCCGTCCACTCGGCATCAGCAAGGGAGGGAGGGAGCAGGGGAGGCGAGTGAGTGAGCAGAGCATTGGGAACAAACAGACCAGTGAGCCAGTGCAGGAGGATGTAGCATTCCAGTATGGAGGAGGAGCTAATTGCAACAACAGACACCGAGGAGGAGGAATGAGGACTCTGGACGGACAGAGGCAGACTCACACAGTCTGTCTGCAGGTACAAGGGGATCAGCGTGCTGCATGCAGGGATTTAAACTTTTAAAATGTCCACACAGTCACTTTCGGGCAGGCAGGGCAGGTCTCTGGGTGCTGGATCACTCAGGGAGGGTGGTGGACAGGCACCTGACCAGGCAGACAGCACAGCAGTGTGTGCATTAGGTTTGCTGATCGTAGCTTCTCTGTGCCAGTTTGAAGTTAAAAAATATTATTTTGACTTACAGGGCCATGGGCCCCATCAGCGCTCTGGGCCCTGGTGTGGTTGCATCCCTTGCACCCCCTGGCCTTGACCCTGTGCTCACGCATTTTGTAGGAACTGGCTTCTAAACCTTTGGTTATTCCGGAAATCTGTCTAGTTCGCATTAGCGATCGCGACTACTTAGCTTGATTATGGAAGACAAGTCTTCCCCGGTTGCCAGTGTCCCTGCGGCCGAAAATGTTGTGCACCGGTCACACCACACATCGTCTACTGTCTCGGTTGTCAACCATGACACCCTAGAAGTGCGATTTTGTCTCGCTTCTCATCCCCGTCCTCGATGACCATCTCGCATGCCTAAAGTTGGGAGGCCGAGAAATGGAACCCTCGGTGAAATCTAAGGAGGCTCGGTGGGCAGTTTCTGCAGCTGCGGGATCCGCCCGAGCAATTGGAATGCATGCAAGCATTCGAGGAGGAAGTGGCTCGGGCTGCAGAAACTATTCTGAGCTTCTTTGTTCTGCTCAACCTGGGCTCCACCTTCTCGGGTTCCTTCAGAGTTGTGCCAGTCTCTCCGACCAAAGCAGAGGGTCCTGCAGGCGCACTTCTCTTGGTCCCATAAGCAGGAGAAGGACCTGGGATCATCTTCGTCCTGGCGGAAGCGCTCTTAGGATCGGAGAGATCTCGGTCCCAGGAACCAGCAGTCTCAACTTTGGTCGAAATTACCTCTTCGACTGAGGCTTCTTGGCTTTGCCGTCTGGCCAGTCGACCCGAGTGTTGATCGACGATGTGGAAATCATTATCGACCCATTGTCGCCGACTCCGGTCACCGATTCTCTCAATCGAACTCCAGTTCTTACTTTCCTGATCAGGAAACCCAGCCTGCTGGGACTTCCATCAGATGTGTCCCGACCCTGGGAAATCACCTGTCCCGCCAGTGTCTCCCGGTGACAAATCGGCCTGTCCGATCTCGATTGAGTTCAGGACCCCCTTGACCGAAAGGCCGAGGAAGAAACACAAGTGCTCTAAAAGGCAATGCCATCGGTTGTCTTTGTCCTCCTCAGATGAGGAGAGGTTCATGAGAAACTCCTCAGCACTAGAGACCTCATGTGGCAACAGTTGATTTTGACGGGGCACAAGCCCGGCCCGGCTTCCACCGCCATTACTTGGCCTTCACCTTCTAGGCTGAAGCCAACTCCTTCAGAACCGATCAAGTCGGTTTCCCCGCCCGCTAGGCCGGCGAAACCTCAGTTCGGCCTAAACCGGTCTCTCCACCGATATGTGGTGCAACCACCGCCCAAGCAGCCTGTGGGAGGGGCTCCTTCTAAAGAAGATAGGCCAAACACTGTGCTTCCCTGGTGTCTTTCGGTCACTGTCACCTGGACCACCTTTAGCGGTCAGAGGTGACCTGGCGATCGACCGTTGTGTCCGGATTCCTCGGTTCGGATGTGACTGGCCTGCATTCTCATCCTGGAGATGGCGAATTGGCGGTGAGTTAGAGACAGAGGAAGGTCCTATGTCCTTTCAGGACATTCTTCGCCTCTTCTCTTGAGTACACAGGGATGCCCTGGAGCCAGTCCAGAAAAGGGGAGTACCCTCTCATAGACATCCTCAAGAGAGGATACCCGCGGAGGCTTTTCCTGTGGCTGAGGCCATAGCTGGCCCAGCCTAGAACTCTGGCAGCGCCCTGCCTCTTGTCCAGCACCGTCTGCCTGCATGGCCCACAAGCATGCAGTGCCCATGGGGTCCCTTGCAGGGTTCACAGAGCATCCTCGGCCGAGCCTGGTGACCGCCTCTGCGTTCAAGCGTACTGGCAGTTCTGCCGACACTGACTGACCTCCTGAGAAGAGTCCAAACTATTGGTCCATTTGGCCAGGAAGGTCTATGCAGCTTCTTCCTTGGGTCTTCATCAGGCAAGTTCAGCCGTCATCATGGCACACTTCTCCCATGCCCTCTTGGAGTCTTTAGATGAAGTCCTCCACACCTCCCCACGGACATGCAGACCACGGTCATGCAGGTCGGGATCAGGCCGAGCTGTTGCCAAACAGCAGCTTCAGACAGCCCTGGACATTGGAGATTCTTGTGCTCGTTCGATGGCAGCCGCGGTTGCCTCTCGTCGCAGGGCTTGGCTGAGACTCTCCTCCTTCCAGTGGATACTCAGCACAAACTGACTGATGTGCCTTTCCTGAGCACCAATCTGTTCGGCCTGGGTGTGGCGGTCATCTCCAGTGTATTGAGCAGTCCAGTGCCACCTTGGGCGCTACTTCTGCCAAGCGTTCTTTGGGCAAGAACCAGCAGAAGAAAAAGAAGAGGCCTTTTGGCACTCTTCCCATGTGCACAGCAGCCCTCCTTTCAAGGAGGACAGCAGCAGCAACCGCAGGCTCAAGCAGTGCCCCAGCCCAAGCCCCGGCTCTCCCAGGCCCATAAAGGAGGCCAAGGTTCGGGTCCTGGATCCTCCTCCTCCAAGCCTGCTCAGTGACGGGGTGGGGGCTGCCCCCTCTCCCATCACGCCAGCTCTGGGTCCTCCCATGGGGTTGGCTCTGCCACTTCCTTTCACGTGGTCCGCTGTCACTTCGGACAGGTGGGTTCTCAAAGTGGTCAGTCAGGGACTGCCTCTGGAATTCGAGCAGTACCCTCCAAGCCGAGCCCATGCCCCTCAGGAGGAAAGAGTATCCACCTAGACTCAGTCGGCTCTCCAAGCGACATCACTCAGCTCCTCCCCAAGGAGCAGTAGCTCCAGTGGCGGATCCTCCAGCAGACCCAGGCTTTGTCTCCAGGTCCTTCCTGGTGCCCAAGCAGACGGGGCTGGCGCCCCATTCTAGATCTGCACAACCTGAATCAATATCTCAGGTCACGCACCTTTTGGATGGTCACTCTGTCCCAGATCATACCATCCTTGGAGCCGAAACATGTGGTACTGTTCATTGGATCTGCAGGCAGCGTTCTTTTATGTCCCAATCTGTCCGTCTCATCAGCGGTTCCTCCGCTTCAGAGTCAAAGGGACCCTGTACGAGTTCCAAGCCATACCGTTCGACCTGTCATCAGCCCCACGGGTCTTCACCAAATACATTGCAGAGGTGGCGGCCCATCTCAGGAGTTGGGGGTCAGGATTTATCCCTACTCGACGATTGGCTCCTAGCAGGTCTCACCCAACAGGAGGTGGAGAGGTCTAGGGACCTGGCCCTCAGACCTGCTCCCAACTCGGCCTTCTGATCAAAGTCAGAACTCATGTCTTCCCAGGTGATGGGCTTCACCGGGGCAGAGCTCGACTCTCTTCAAGCCAGAGCTCGGCCCCAGCGGACAGGGTGGAGGTCTCTCCTCTTTGCCCAATCATTTCTAGTTGGGCAATTCGCCCTGCCGGGACTTTCTGTGCCTTCTGGGTTACATGGCGGCGTGCACTTCAGTGGTCCATTGGGCCCAGTTGCACATGCACCCCTCTAATGGGAGCTGGCGCCCAATGGACTCAGTGCCACAGTCATTTCGACCAGCTGATCACTGTAACCAGAAGATGTGGGACACTCTCCAGTGGTGGACCGCCCCAGTCCGGTTGCAGAAAGGGATACCATTTGTCCGCCCGAGCCGATGGTTGTCCTCATGGCTGATGCCTGTCTCATGGGCTGGTGAGCCCACATGGGGACTAATGGGCTCTGGACCCCAAGGAGTTTCGATGCCACATCAACCTGTTGGAGCTCAGAGCAGTCAGACTGGCACTGTCAGCTTTTGATCCTCAGCTCCGGGGTCAAGTGGTTCAAGTCCAGATGGGCAATACCACGACTATGTACTACCTCAACAAACAGGGCGGCATGCACTCCCGTCTGCTGTGCAGAGAGGCGCTCCACATCTGGACCCTCTTCAGCCGTTTGGAGGCAGATCTCCTAGCCATCCATGTGGCAGGAGCCTCAAACCATCTGGCGGATGCTCTCAGTCGCTTAGGCGAGACATCCCACAGTGGTCTCTCCATCCAGAGGTAGCTTACAGCCTGTTCTCTCACTGGGGCAAATCGATGGTGGACCTGTTTGCCTCCAGGAAAACACCAAGCTGAGGCTGTTTCATGCCCACCCCTCAGCAGGGCTCACTGCAGGGGATGCCTTCTCAAGGCCATGGACCCCAGGCCTCCTCTACGCCATCCTCCATTTCCCTTGATCCATAAAGTGCTTCTCAAGGTGAGGAGGGACAGAAGAAGAGTGATCCTGGTAGCCCCAGACTGGCCGTGCCAGTTCTGGTATCCAGATCTCCTCAGCCTCAGCTGCAGGCTTCGGAGTGGCTTCAGCATGCCGGACCTGATATCTCTCAATCAGGGAAGGTATACCATCCGGACCTTTAATCCCTGCACCTCACAGCCTGATACCTGAGCGCTAGAGTTCCAGGCTTTGGGTCTTTCCGATGATGTCTTCACCATGGTGGAGGCATCCAGAAAAGAATCGACCAGGAAATGTTATATCTTCAAATGGAAAAGGTTTTCCATTTGGTGTCAGAACAAGGGCCTGGACCCTTTGTCCTATCCAGTGGCTAACATTCTTGATTACCTTTGGTCTCTCTTCAAAGGGGTCTGCGGTCATCGACCCTTAGGATGCACCTGGCAGCCATCTCTGCTTACAGGCGTGGGCGGTCAGCCCGGCAGTGCAGGAGACAGTGGTCGGGGGCTTTTCAAAGGCCTGGATCCATATCCCCTCAGTGCGTGAACCTCCACCTCTGTAGGATCTTCTGCTGGTACTGGCAAAACTCACGGGCAAGCCATTGAACAATGCACAAGTGTGCCTTGTCACACTTGTTGTGGAAGATAAGCCTTCCTGGCGGCTATCACGTCTGCCAGAAGGACATGGGTGCTCAGGCACTTTCAGTGGACTCCCCTTATCTGGTCTTCCACAGGGACAAGATTTCCTATGCCCCCACCCGAAATTCCTTCCGAAGGTGGTGTCAGAGTTTCACTTAACCAGTTGTTAACTCTGCTGGTTTACTACCCTAACTACACCTCGGAGGCAGAGTACAGGCTCCATACTTTGGACCTGAGATGTGCTCTCTCCTGTTACAAGGAGGATGGTAGAAATTCAGGAGAGGTCGCCAGCTGTTTGTCACCTACGCTCAAGCCGCTTCTGGCAGACCTGCAGCAAAGCGGACTATTGCAAGATGGATTACATCATGCATAGGTCTATGTTATGAGTTGGCAGGCAAGGAGCCTCCCAGAGGGATAAGAGCTCATTCTACCCGCCCATACTACTGCATCGGTGGCTGCTTCAGGAGGGACATCCCTATCCAGGAAATCTGCCGAGCTGCTACCTGGAAGTCAGCAAACACCTTCATTACCTATTACAACATCGACCTTGAGTCACGTCATAATGCTGCTTTTGGGGCCTCAGTTCTCAAAACTCTGTTTCCCATGTAGGGGTGTGTGCCTCCCTCCTCCTGGAGAACTGCTAGGAGTCTGATAAAGAGTGTGGATGAACAACATACCACGATCCTAGAAGAACAGGTTACTCACCTGTAACAGTAGTTCTAGGAGTGGTATATGTTGTTCATCCACACGAATCACCTAACCTCCCGGCTTCAGGCGCACAACACCTGGCTTTCAGCGGACTAAGATCTGGCGTCATGGGGTGGGCAGAAGGTTATACCACCGGGTGGGTGGCAGGAGCCATCTTTAAGACTTCTGGCAAGATTTAAAGGAAAGGGACATACCAAAGAGTGTGGAAGAACAAAATATGCCACTCCTAGAACTACTGTTACAGGTGCATAACCTGTTCTTTCAGCCAATATACTAGAAATGGTACATATTCTGTCTATCTGTGAATACTAAAACAAGTATCTTCAAAAGTTGGGGTCAAAATAAAATTAAAAATTAAAAATTTTTAACAAGCATCAAACGTTCTGCATTGACAAATGCTTGTTTTTGATTTGCATTTCTAGTGGTAGAAAATGCAGTCTAAGCAAGTGCACAGTTTAAACTGAAACCATGCCGAGTGGGTAATTGGCATAAATTTATGATGTATTTACGTTGTACTATGACTTCTTTGAATCAGATTCCAATCCGTTTTAGAATTTAGAATTGTTGGAATTGAAGAATCCAGTTCTGAAATCAGTCTCAGAATGTGAAATCTGATTTTGCCTGCATGCAAGAAGTACAAACCTGAACTTCTTGTCTGCTGGGATCTTTAAGTTTCATTTCGGAATACAGGTGGGTTTTGGCTCAGTGATCTTGCTCCCTGGATAGATAAATACATAAATTTAGAAAGTTAGATTCAATTAAAGGTGATAGGAAACAGTTTTGCACCTCAGATACCCTCCAGTTATTCTTTTATTGGCTACCCAGTATTCTTATATGCGTTTGACCTTTTTGTTAAATTAATAATCTAATTTTGTTGCCTTTTAACTACCCGAATCCCTCTCTTCTTAGCAGTTGCTGTTCTCTGTTTTCATAATGCCTGACTATTCTATGACATCACAAACTCCTATTCCAGATCATTCAGATGAATAGCATAGAATGGAATTACTGATGTCATAGAATGTCTTAGAAATATGAAAATCAAGTACAGTAGCTGGTGAGGAGAGTGGACATGTATGTTGATCTAGAGAGCACCCTAAAGCTAGGTTATTTTTATCAAAGCATATCAGAATACATAACTTGCATGGGAAGGAAGATGGAAGGACAGTTAACTATGTAAAATAATTTCCTAGCTCCTTTAAAATGGGCGCTCTACTGCAGTAGAACATTTCTCAGACACTAGTGAACTGAGTTTCTTGTTTTTGTTAATACTTTGTATTTTATTCTTTTTATAGAGAAATAGTACAAAATACAGACATACCTTGCAGGGAACATCAAGATGGTCTCATATCAACAGGAAATTATTCCATACATATATAGGATAATAGTGTCCCCTGCTTATACCCCTTATTTGGGGCATCCTTTAATAACTAATTAGCTTTAACAATGTAAAATATATCTGTGGAACTGTAGCCCATAGCACATGGCAATAAACTTTTATTAAAGTCCATAATGTCCAGCAAGAAGTCCGTTGCCCTCAAAAGGGCTAATGGTGCCATGTATAGAACCACATGTTTATAATCTAAACTTATAATCAGTTGCCTTCAAGGAACATCAGCCTAACCATGGGAATAATATAACATCTAGTCAGGTACGGTTACCTGAGAAATCCCAATGTGTCTAAAACAATTGGCTTTATCATTCCCAACATAACTATGGAGGAAAGCGTTAGATTAAACTAATATACTTTTTAAAAAAAAAACTATCAATGTAGTATTCACCTTCCAAAGCAGTTTTAGTTAAATCCACATCAATCCACATATCCCCCAGTTAAAGAACCCCAATCAGGGCTCAACAAACCCCCAAGGAAAAACTCCCTTGAGGAGACAGCGTTATTTTATTTTATCAACTCAAGATAAGAGTCTTTCAGGTTGCACTGTCTGAGTCCTCAGCTGCAGGGTCGATCTTCGAGCAGCAGCCATCTTCGCAGCCCACTTGCCTGCATCGCCAGGGTCTGTAAATATGTATACTTTGGCATCAAATATAACGCGCAGCTTTGCAGGAAACTGAATGGTGTGGGGTATATCTAGATCTCTAAGAACAGAGCGAACCCCATCAAATGTTTTCCGTCTGAGACGAGTCGCATAAAAATATCTGGGAAGATGTGCACCAAGTCTCCTTCACATTAGCGGACCCATATCTCTTAGCCATATTTAGAATAGAATCTGGGACCCCATGCTATCCAGAATGACCATCATTACTCTAGGAAGCTCAACCGTGGCTTACCTCTGTGTGGAATGCGGTAGCTTTAACCACAGTGAAATCAATGTTTGCCATATGCGCCTGAAGTTGTTCAAGAGCCAGTCCTTAATAAATAATTGAGCTGAGTCCCTTCCGAACTCCTCCGGTGAGCCAACAAGCCTCAGATTCCGACTCCTTACTTGATTGTCCAGTATCGCCAGCGGTATCAACATGTTGTCACTCCTTAGCTTCGTTGTGTAAGGGCACTTTTGCAAGTTTCAGAGTGCCGTTTTATTTCCTCCATCTCGCCTTGTAGCAGGTCCACCGTTTGCTCCACTGTGGTAAGACGCCCGTCAGAAGATCCAACTTCTGATTAACCATAGTCGATGATGCTAGCAATTGCTTCATTTTAGCTCCCAGCGACTGAAGGGTCTCTTCAAGCTTTCTGCTTCTGCCACGCCATACTGTGCAGACCGAGTACTTGGGCCCAGGGTCGATGTTTACCAGCGTCTTTCCGACCGTCCCCAAATGGTTGATTTTTATGAGTTTTCCCATTATGTGATTAGAGGTTAACTCACTGAAAAGTCAATTAGGTTGTAGTTTGAGTCAAGCATTAGGGTTTAGTTATTTTAACTGGAAATGTAGACAGAGCCGATGTTCCAGGCGACCGCTCAGCTAGGGCTCCACAGCGCCCCTCCAACAGAGTTTCTTCTTTTATTAAAAGTACCATTAGTATTGAGTTGTTTTGCCCTTTTTATGTTTGCTTGCGCATGTGCAAGAAACATAGTGCCATCATCTGAGTTTTTCAGAGGTGTGTCAGCATCTTCCAATTCAGTCAGTGTGTTTGCAGGCATGGTCACAGTTCTCCAATCACTGCTGGAGCTGTCTATGACAGCAGTTGAAAATGCAGTGGCATACAGTTGAAAGAGGAGCTACGCTTCAGTGAGCAGCTCCCCCAACACACACACAGGTCAACTGTGTTGGTTACCTGATAGATTGCTGTAGTCTTGTCTAGCTTAGAGAGACAAGCCACACATTACTTTAATAAACTGTTCCCTGCCACAGCAGGACCACCAAAATGTGTGGGTGCCTAACAGTCCTTACTCACACAGCTCTCCAAAGCACACCTTCATGGACTCCATGGGTTCTAATCCTCCAGAAAAAATACCTCAGCATTTGATGTGAAAACTCAGACTTCGTTGTATGTGTAATTCCAAGCGTTTTCTCTTACTAGACTCTGTCAATGTGAACTCCCCACTGCTAAAACCTATGCAAACGAACTTGAGCATACTGTACTACCTGCAGCTGAAGCAAAGAACAGCGAGAATGCACAAAGGAGAACATACTGCTATGCATTTCAGCAGCAGCCAGTGGGGAGGTTTTCATGACTGAAGCACTTTAATGCACCTTTTAGTGCTGTCATATACACACACCCCTGTGGTAATTCACTAAACTGCACACTTAGTCTGGTAATGCAGCTTCAAAATATTTTTTTCTCTGAATTGCCATGAGCTGACATTTTACGTGACTGCAGAAACAAGATGCTGTATGTCAGCCATGTGTCTGCATTCCCACACTCAGGGCTGTATTTACATAGATAGTGCCCATAGGCTTGAAACTTCAGGTGCCCCCCACTGACCCATGCACCCAGTGTGCAGCAGGCGTGTCCCCCCCCAACACACACATACACACACCACCTCCCTTCCATGTCCTGCTGAGTTACATCCACACCACAGAGTCCCTGCCTGGTCCCACTCATACCCTTTTGAAAGCTAAACTTGTATAAAACATTTCCAGAATATGAACATTTTACAGTCAAATGTTAAAATTCCTTTTAATAAACTGTTTACACTTATTTAGAGGTGGGAATAAAACAGTCTCTCAGCACACAAGCAAGCACAAACGCTCGCTTATTTATGCATTTGATCTGAACAAGGCCAAACAGTGTGCATTCTTATTCAGTCTCTCCTAGTTAGAAAAAAGTAATGCACTAAACAGAACAAAAGTAACTTTTACCTAAATGGTCCGAGTTCAATCACTGCAAGTCATTCAGGGTAGCATTTTAAGGCTAAACTAAAGTTAGTGTCATAACAGACAAGCTGCAAGAATAAATGCACTGCCCAAAACTCCCGTTTTAACTTCTTTAGGAGTTGGAGGAAAAAAATCTGCAGGTCATGGGGGGTGTAGCATTTTAAAATGGAGGCTAGTGGTTAAACTTTTTTATCCAAGTGGTCCGAAGGTCAGGGCAGCATTTTTGTTACTAAGTGTGGTGATAACATTATTTAAGAATTAAAGCTACTACAGTGCCAGTCAGTGTCACTGTCTGATAATACAGAACCTGTGGGTAAACAGTCTGAACTCTGAAGCTGCTGCTATCAATTTAATTTACAAGAAAAAAAACCTTCAAATTCACTGCAGTTCATGGGGTTGGGAGGTAGCATGCATCCTGAACTTTCTAAAAAAAAAATGTATACACTTCAGATCAACCAGGAGCAGCATTTATTTTTGTTACTATATAACACAGACAATAAAATAAGATAAGCTTCAAACAAACTGTCAGACGACGTTGTGTGCAATAAAGCAAAAATGGTACCTGATATGTCTTGAGTGATTCAGTGGGAAGGTAAATAGTCTGGTAGAAGTTGCAGGCAGCAGTTATTTATCCAGAAGCCGACCGACAGGAACGACGACCAGTCCGTCCGACTAGTTGTGATGAATGATGCATATCGTTGATTTGGAACACACCTAGTCTACAGCTCACCTCACACACACACTGGCTGGCACTGCTCACTCAAAAGATGAAGAACAGTTCTGTTTACTTACTAAAGTAAAGTGGGTCTGGCGCTGACTGTGCAAGTCTCAGTGACCTCTCGACTTGCTTTCAAACTTCTCCCGACCAGACCAGCCATGATTACTGGGCTGGCGGCACTGTCTGCACTCACTGTCTGGCAAGGAAGGTCCTCTCAGTCTTTGCTCTCCAGCCTACCGACTCCTCCACGCTCGCTCAGTCAGGTCAGGAGAGGACGGAGGATTTGAATTTCTTTCACTTCAGTCCACAATACAGTTAGCTGGGCTAAAATTAAGTAGCTGTAGCTGGCTGGTCTAGCTGCTCCAGACTAGTACTACCGCTCTGCATCTGCTGCTTGCTTCCAACTCCCGAATCTCCTATGCAGTCACACTTGTCTTGTCTCTGCAATGGTGACTCTCCCAGACAGAGACCCAGTGGACTTGAAGACACAACGGCTTGTGGCTTGCGGCGCTCTCTCTCTTCCTCCCAATTCCGGCTGGCAGGTGGCGGTTGATACAGTTCTCCTTCTATCTTCCAAGTACTTTGCTGTACTTGTTGTACTGGGCCTATTTAAACTTGCCGCCCTCTTACTTGAAACGGCAGCCAATCGGAGGATACACAGCACAGTATACGCTCACCACAGACCTAATTGAAATCCTAAATCACAAGGTCGCGGGGCACTGCTGACTTGCTGAGGATAATAGTTTCATACGGGGGAGGGTAGAGTGAGCGGGCAGGTGGGGCACCAACAGTGGAGTAAGTACATTGATGTTGGCGTCAGTCAGGTCAGGTCAGCCATTGCCTAGCGGGGGCGCCAGCAGTCATGCACATTGGTGTCACGTCATCCATTGCCTAAGGGGGCTTGTCATCAGCACAACAGCAGGAACAATAAACATTTATGTCTGTCACGACAAAGGGGAGGGTGGGGAGCCAATTGTTTAAATGACGCTGGCAGGGGTCCCTTAGTAGGAGTCTGAACTGGAACGTCTTTAGACTTTTGTGTCTTTTATTTTGTTTTGTTTTAGCAAGACATACTGGCAGACAACACAAGCAGCCAGCCCAGAAAAAAACTTTTTTTTGCCTGCCCTAATTTGCAGGTGCCCCTAGGCTGCAGCCTAGTTAGCCTATGCACAAAAACGGCCCTGCCCACACTCATCCCCTCACAACTCTCAGACAAAGCCAATGGTGCTTACTGAATTGAGAAGAGTTACATGGATTTCAAGTTGTGCCAGATACACTGCACATTGCCTCATCCACTCTCTTTGTTTCAACCCTCCACCTCCACTTCTCTTGGGCAAAGCATGAAAGCTAGTTCACACTAGCACATTCAGATACTTAATAATTCACACTTCCTTTCAAATCAGGAAAGGCATGTTGTTGGTCTATTACACTATGAAAACAAGCATTTGTCAATGCCAAACGTCGATTGCTGCTATTTGCAGTGGTATTTGGCACTTGGACATGGCTTAAAAAATCAGTGACAAAGAAGTACAAGCATTTGTCAGTGCTGAATATTGCTTGCTTCTATGTGCTGTTTAGGTATTGGAAGTCATTGTAGTGCAAATATTGAAAATTCGTGAACTTACGAGCATGCGTAGGAACTGCGCAATGCACACTCGTAAAACAGTCATTTTTAGGAATTTTTTCACCAAATTTTCAACATAGCCATTTTAAGACCTCTGCTCATGAACAGTGTCACTGTGATTTTCTTAATGTGTCCCATACATTGAGTTCGCACACCGACTGCACCGATTATGCGCTACGCTTAAGGCGAGGCTCACGTTTTGGGCAGGATGTGAAAAATGACAGCTATACTGATCATAAGGAGGTATGGTAAAATGGCAATGTTGAAAAATCTGGGTGAAAATATTGAAAATTCGCAGACTTACAAGCGTGCGTAGGAACTGCATAATGCGGCTTCGTAAAGTCATTTTAGGATTTTTACCATTTTCAACATAGCCATTTTAAGACCTCTGCTCATGAACAGCGTCACTGTGATTTTCTTAATGTGTCCCATACACTGATTTTGCACACCGACTGTGCCATTGTCAACATGAGCGGAAACACGTTTTGGGTGAGATGTAAAATGACAGCTCTACTACTCATAAGGAGGTGTAATAAAATGGCAATGTTGAAAAATCTGGAATGAAAATATTGAAAATTAAGTGAACTTACGAGCCTGTGTAGGAACTACACATAGCACGCTAATAAAACGGTCATTTTTAGAATTTTCCACCAAATTTTCAAAATAGGCTTTTGAGAGCCCACCTTATGAACGCTGGCACTGTTGTTTTCATTAATGGGCCCAAAAAGGTGATTTTGCGCAGTGACTCATGAAATCATCCTTCGGGCCCAAAACGCCCATGACAGTGACAGAATTCATGAGAAGGGGTCCCAAAACCCCATGTTGAAAATTTGGTGCAAAATTCCAAAAATGCCTAAGATATGCAACAAAGTTGAAAAACCATCTAGCCCATTATACAGCTTACCGGCATTTCCTCAGTTCGCGGTCGGCTTTGAAGAATGCAGATGTGTTCCCGGTCCAGTGATGATCGTCGCTAAGCTCTGGTGGTAAGTATGGGGTGAGGGGGGTGGAGGAGGCAGGGTGCGCAGTGGGTGGGTGCAGGTTGTGGGAGGAGGGAGGGAGACTGCGTGGGACTGTTTTTAATTTACAGGTTTTCTTTTTCTATAAGCAGCCAGCGGGGCGTTTGCCATGCTGGGGTGGGCTCCCAGCGTGGCAGAAGGATAACTGGGGGGCTGTGGAGCCGATGGGGATTGGGCACCCCGTCGGCCAGACGGCAGCAGGGCGCTTGCCACGCTGGGGTGGGCTCCCAGCGTGGCAGCAGAAAAGCTGTTTGGGGAGGTGGAGCCGACGGGGATTGGGCACCCCGTCCGTCCAGGCGATGGAGGGGCGTTTGCCACGCTGGTGAGGCTCCCAGTGTGGCAGCAAAGACACAGGCGTGGCGACGCTGCAAACACACAGCGGTGGTTTTCTTTGAAGAAGAGACCACAGCTGTCATACACAGCAACGCTAGCGATTGGTGCAGGACGCCACGCCTGCTCAACAGAGCGGGGATTGCACTAGGCAGGCACACCTCCAAAGTGTCCCATTCTCCCAAGACGTTCCTTGCGCATGTGCACAAGCGAACGTAAAACAAAAACAAATGATGGACTTTAGAGGACACAGTAGCAGTGCTATCACATTGATTTTGTATTTTCCTGTAACTCTAGTGCAAATTTCCCCGTACATTTCATTATTTCACATGAAACAGAATTGCTCTGATGCCCTAGAAGCAAATGATTATTTACCTTTAATGGACCAATATAGATGTAACAGCAAGAACAAAGTGCTGAAGCTGGACCAACCAGTCCTTCTTCAGAAGCTCATGGCAGATGTTTAGAAAATGCAATACTTAATAACAGCTAGATAATGCAGAGAAAACAGAAAAAATCCCCATTGGTTTAAAATACTCATTTAAAAAAAAAAAAAAGAAGATGATGTCAGAGAAGTTTAACAGTACAATACTGCCTTCAGTCCGGAAGAACCTTGGGTACAGATGTGCTGGTGGAACACACATACAATGAATCCTACTGCATATAAATTTAATTGACATAAGATAGCACTGCTGAAGCAGATAACTCCTAAATCAAGCTATGAGTGTCACAGGTAGTATAAGGATGTGATTACTGAAAGGCAACCCCACCCAGATTAAGAGACAAACTAAGATTGTTATAGGGCCCATGAAGTTTCAGTGTCTGCATTATAGACAAGAATTTACCAGTAAAGTTGTCTTAAAGACATAAGTGCACACTGTGTGATGTGTAAAACCTAGCTGGACCTGTCACCCAGCTGTACTCTCCAGCTAGATATAAGGCCCAAGAAATTTCAAAAATCTCAGGACTATATAAGTGATAATTTAAATATAAATTGATAATATTAGTGTCAAACAAAAAACTCTAGTCGAGGAACCTCAAGGAATTAAGACCACATAGCCTATATGTACTGATGTCAGTATACACTGAGAATGTAACAACTTGATGTACCACAAGTGTCTAAGGAATCTGAAAAGAGATAAAAATGTAATTTCTCTCCTCCTCTTCATACAAACAATACACCTAACCACCCCACATCACCATAATGTGGGTGGAGACTCTATAGCTTTAAGGAGATGTTGTCTCTCTCTCTCTCCCCCCCTTTTTCCTTCTCTTTCTCTGTCTCTGTCCCACAGACACACACACACACACACACACACACTCACTCTCTCCTAGTGAACCTATATTCAATTCAGTCACTGCAATTGTTCCAAAAGAATTCAACTTGTCATGAAATCCTGAGTAAAAGGGCTTATGTCTGATACCCCTGTAACCAATGCAAGTCAATGGGAACAGTTTCCATAAATGACTCCTCATAGATCTGGGAGCCCTGCTGTATGTAGTCTGCCAGGGTCATAGGTGCGGAACAGGGAGGGCCACTAGGGCCATAGCTCACCACTTTCACAAGTGGCCCTGTCACTTTTGCTATCGTGTTAATATATTTAATAGTGGAAAATTTACGCTTCGTCCTTGGCCCTACCACTTTTCAAACCGTTCTGGCCCCACTGGCGGGGTCTTACAATATAATTCTTATTTTAATGCAGTGCATTCAAAAAATTATACTGAAGCAAATGGTTTGTTGCCTTTACTGAACCAACATACATGGATGTTACAAAAGAACAAAGCCCAGATATTCAAACTGCGCTCAAAATGAGCGCAACAGCGAAACAAGCACAAACCAGTTGCGCAAATGCGCAACAGGTGCGATATTCAAACATGGAGCAGAACAAATTGCGCAAGCAACCAACGTCTGAATATCGCACATACTGCGCCATAGCGCAACCAGGAAGGAGAAGCTGAGCCGAAATGTTGCGCTATGGCGGATCCAGGGCAGCCCAGCTGAGCATTCCAGAGGTGCCATAGCGCCAAGCAAGCCCCCAGAGCAATGGAACTGCACATCCAGGAGGCAGGCTGGGGGCCCGCCAGCCATGCCACACATGGGCACAGGAACACACTGCAGAACCCACCACACCTGCACACCCCAAGCACAGCATCACTGGGGTGGGATGGATGATCTACTGGCCCATGGGGACAAGCCAACAAAGCATAGCAGAGCCATGACACCCCAGCACAACCACTGGCAGGCTGAGGTGCCACACACAGGGGTTGACAACCACAGTGCACATCAGCCCCGTGCGCACAGCACACCCTGCACTGTGACCCCAAGACACCACCTATGTGCAGTGACTGGCACTGCAGGAAACCATGCATTCCCCCAGCACACGCCAACCCCGTGCAGCACAGAAGCCTACAAGCCAGACACACCCTGTGCACCCAGCAGTGGTGGCAGCAGACAGCAAGACCAACAGAAAGTCACTGCCATGCTGGAGATGTCTCCCCATGCACACACACGCACACATACCCAGGACCATACCACCCCAGATGGCATGTACACCCTGCAACTGAGCACCCATAGCCAGCTGCAAATCAGAGACCAACACATTATTCATATCAAAATAGAAATGTATATTCAGATAAACAACACAACCAGAACAATAACAAACTATTTACGGGGAGGGCGGGTAAAGGTAAGGGTGTTCAAGGGTAGGGATGACAAACTTGGAGAGGAAGGCAGGGTGATAGGGATGGGAGAAGTGGGAAGGGTAGCAGTAGCTATGGGGCAGCTGGCGCTCATCCTCCGGCTGGTGGCGCCCATCCTGTGCACGCCTCTTCTGACGCCATGTCGAGTGGATGGATTGTAGGGATGGCCTGGTTGTCTGTCAGCAGCTGTCTCAGTCCCGAACATCCCTCCCAATGCGATGGAGAACCTCGAGGCCTAGGAAAATGGGAACAGATCAATGGCTGTGACTGACCACAACCCTGAACACCACCCAACCTGCAAGCCATATAGCCCAATGTCCTGCACCTGTGATGGCATGCACCCACCCACAGTGAACATGCACATGGCCATCACAAACAGGCGGCACCAGCTATGCGCACCACTGCACACACACACACTGCCCATGTCCATCACAGCACGAACAAGGCTGGCAGTGGCGTGGCAGCGTGGTCGTGATGCCAGTTACACAGCTATGTGCCCAGTGCATGCATGGACCACCAGTGATGCATACACAGGCGTGCTGTGAAACTGGACAGTGATGCATGTCACCTGTGTCGTGCCTACAGACACAGATACATAGCCAGTGTCAGCAGATAAGGGCCTATGGCCCACACAGTCTGTCCATTTCAGCCTGTAAGTTACTTTGTTTACCTAGAAGTCTGTTGCCCTTACCCTGACCTCAAAATTCCGTTATGTCTATCCCGTGCAGTCTGAAAGCCCGTGAGTGTGTCAGCCCCACCACTCCCTCTGGCAGGGTGTCCCACTTGTACACCACCGTTCTGTGAAAAGTCTTGCTCATGTTTCCTGTAGATCGTCCTCCCTCCAACTGCATCCCATGCCCTGTAGTCCTGGAACATCTTTTGCACTTCAAAATAGTGTTTCCCTGCACCCTGTTCCACCCTGTAAGATACTTGTATGTCTCAATCATATCCCTCTCCCTCCTCTCCTCCAGGGAGTAAAGGTTCAGTTCCTTCAACCTGTCTCCCCCTAGGAGTTGTGATGCAAGCCATGCACCATCCTTGTTGCCCTCCTCTGAACCTTCTCTGCCCACTCTACGTCCTTATGTAGGTATGGTCTCCAGAAATGTACACTGTACTGCAGGTGGGGCCTCACTAGTGTCTTGTATAGTGGAATTATGACCTCCCTTTCCTGCATGTTTGTATTGTGCATGGCTACTGCCCCCCAGCATGCAATAGCATCCATGAAGTCATGATACTCACACTGCTCAAGCAGCTCCGACTGGCGCTGTTGCTGGCGCTGCTGCTGCTGCTGGTGGGCTCCAACCCCTGCTGGCACGGGTCCCTGGCACGGCCCTCTTCACCGTTGCCCGCATCCTCACATCCCGGCCTGTGGGAGACATATGTTGAGACAAACATCAGTGTGACTCAAAAGCAGACTGCCCCTGCCCCAGTGACAGTGCCTGCCCACACAGCCATACCCAGTCATCTCACAGCTGCACACACCTGGCCGGCTGAACCATCACCTATGCACAGCCACCAAACACACACACACCCTACAGATAATACAGGTGCATAGATGGCACACCCACCTGGCCTAGGCACCACGCCCGCCTGTGCGTGACCGCAGCCGATCCAGCAGATCAGGATCCCTCGGCGGAGGTCACTGTACAGTGCCGGCACTGCTCAGCTGACCGGCACCGTCCAGTGACCCCACCAGGTCAGTGGCCACTTGCTGCCACACCTGGGTCCGGGCAATGGTGAGGCGCCTCACCATAAAGTCCCCATGGTGGGGCTCCACTAGGAACCACCAAGTTGGCCACTTCAAGCTGGCTCAGGACACCGCCCTCCTCCTAGCCATGGCACCAACTTTACAGCAGGCAATATGGTGCCCAGCTGCGCCGTAACCCCACGTGGAGATGTTGCGCAATAGACCACAGGCTCCAATCACACTGTTCGAACAGCGCCGTCACTTCACATAGCGCTGTCACCAGACAGCGCAATAGGGGCGTACACGCGGCAGGCGAACAGTGCCGGGAAAGCAAAGGTCATGGGCAATGGCGCCAGGCTACGCTGGCGCCATCTGACGTATGAGGCATCCTGCGTGACCGACCAGCTGCGTACCAGTGCAACAGTGGAGTATTGCGCAGTAGTGCCACAGCGCATATAGTGCCCATTGCTGTAGCGCCACTGGCACAATGGTGGCCATGGCCTGGATTGCCGGTCGCTCAGCCGTCAGCAGCGCTATAGGCGCCTCGTAAGCTATCTGGGCATGCGCAATGCAGTGTACCACACAGGCACAGATCTGCGCCATTGGCTCAGCCCGACTCTTCCGTGTTCATAAGCGCAGTTCGCGATATTCAGCCGACACATGCAAATCAGCGATCAGCCATTCAAGGCGCCAGTGGCGCGTTGCATGTCATTATAGTTGCTCCACCCTAATTTGCATGTATTGCGCTATAAATGTGTGACATTGGGCTGCGTTGGCCAGATCGGTTACTGCAGGTGAGAGGTGAGTTGCATGCTGTGTGATGTTCAGGGCGATGGTCATGGAAAATGCTGTAGACTGCACAGTGACAGGTGTCCACTTCCCCCATACAGATCGCCATGACCGAGCAGTCATTGTGTGAGGTGAGGGACGGTGGGCGTAGGAGGGCCCAACTTTACAGCAGCAGAGGCGGAGCTCTCTTCAGCCTACCTGGATGAGGAGCCAGTGCTGAGTGGACGGAGGCACCCCTCAGTCCCGTCTGGCTACATGGGAGGGGTAGCTCGGGCCGTTAACCTGCACGAAGCCACCAGCGCTCCGTGCAGGAATGCAAGAAAAGATGGGGACAGACCGCAGGAGGTTGAAGGAGAAGGTGGCAGCCTTCAGGGCGGCACGATGCTGGCACTGGCGGGGCCCACCAGTGGTGTTGCAGCTGACCCCAACTGAGGAGACACTGGTCGCAGCCATGCAGCCGAGCACCATTGAGGGCGTACCAGGCGGAGGATTCCAGACAGGTGGAAGCCCATCACTGCACAGTATGACATGGTGGTGGTGTTTGGGGTGGGGGCAGTCGTTCACGTGCACTGACATGTACTCTCTTTCTGTTACAGATCCTGTTCATCTTCAGGAGACGGTGGTGGTGGGTCCAGACAGTGATGCTGACCTGCTGGACATGGAGGAGGTCCATCCACCTCCACCACCAGCCAGCAGGCACTGCAGCAGCATGCACGCTGGGCCGCAAACTCTGGTGTCAGTGATGCGGGTGCGGGGGTGCACAGCCTGTGTCTCAGCAGTCTGGCATGCAAGCATGCCAGCACGCTGTGACCATGGCAGTGCGTACCTGCACCATTGATGATAGAAGGCCTGCAATGGGCAGTGATGGTTGTGTGTCCCATGCGGATACGGCAGGCAGCACGCGTGCCCCTGGGCCTGTCTGGTTCCAACTTGTGTACCAGCATGCTGACACGGTCCCAGGCTGTGCCTGTCAGCACCGTGGGGCAGCACCGGTGGCTGTGCAGGTGTCTGGCACTGTTGCCAGCACAGCGGTGGAGACGAGGTGGACCGGGGCACAGCGGTTGGAGGGCAGCAGCAGCAGTCGCCCACCAGGTCTGGGGTACAGTGTCAAGCAGTGGCACATGTCGCGCCCTTTGATCCGCCCATTCCTGGTCCTGGCGAACAGCGCCCACCCTCAAGGGTGTTATGCATCAGGACCGTCCACACCCTGGGGTCAGGATGCCGTTGAGGCACAGTACCATTGGATGACACACCGCCTGCTGCAGGATCAGTACAGCTGCAGAGGCGGGTTGCAACGTCCGCGGAGGCACTGTCGTGTCCGTGGAGCGGCACAGCAGGGAGTGTGCTCGACCGAGCCGAGCTGGTCCGTTATGCGACGGATGTGACCGCCGCCATTGACAGGCTGACCCAGGCAGTGGTCTCTGTTGTGGACGCATTGGGCACACAGTCAGGTGCCCTGTACCGCACACCCTACACAGTGCACTCTCCACTCCCGTTCCTGGCGTCATCGACACCAGGCCTGTCGGCGCCGGGTTCTGCTGTGGGCATCCCGGCACCCCTGGTGCAGTTTGTTCGACATGCTGCAGACCCCTGTCTTGGGCAAGGTGGCGTTCGCGCAGTGGGACCCTGGTGGTGCAACAGTGCCACCCCATGTCGCCCTGCTCAGCCTGCCCGTGCTGTTGGGTCCAGGCGGGGCCGCCCACGCATCCGCGGTGGCCGTGGGACAGTGCTACATGACTGAGCTGTCTCCCAGTGCGGGCCCTGTCTGGTGCTGCCATGTGTGCAATGTGTGTCATGGTGGGCAGTGCACTGCTGGGTGCTCTGCTCACCACACCGACACACGGACCACCTGCACACCTCCCAACTGCTGTCCACAGGTGCGTGTGCATGACGATGCCTGCATTGCACTGTACACCAAGGTGCAAGGGTGCCCAGGTTCTGACACACATACTTGGACAGTACGGTGGTGGGGTGGTCGGTGGTGCTGTGTGTTAGCAATGTCGGTTCTGCAGTGCTGTGCATCTGCCCATGTACGCTCTGTGCCTGGTGTGTGTGTGTGTCCATATGAGTGCTCACCCTCCTGATGGTGTGTTTGTATGCCTGGACCCTTCCACTCCCCTGACCGTCATGCACCCCTGGTGTGTTCCCCTGTGTGCCTGTGGTTTGCACATGGACAGTGTTGGTTGCACATGTCCCTTGACTTACCTGTGTTGTGCGTGGTGCTCCTCTGTGATGGTGTCCCGGTGCAGCTGGGCCTGCGGATCAGTCGGGGTCCCTCCGTCCTAGGGGGCTGCTCATCACCATCATCACCGGCGCCACTGGCGTCCCCATCGCTGTCCCCTGTTAGCCTGACGGCTATCCCATGGTCTTTGGCCATGTTGTGCAGGATGCAACAGGCCAGGAATATCCCACAGGCCTTTTGGGGGCTGTACTGTAGGGCACTGCGGAGGTGTCTAGGCATCGGCGTGCCTTGAGCATCCCAAACACCGCTCTATGATGTTGCGTATGCGGCATGTGCCTTATTATAGCATAGCTGCGCTGGGGTCATGGGCGCTGGTGCAATGTTGAGCAGCCAGGGACAGAGTGGGTATCCGCAGTCACCTGTGTGGAGATAGTGGAGATCAGTGTCATGTTCAGGTCCATATTGGCCATCTCCCTGTGTGCCACTACCATGGCACGTGTGGCATTCCACCCTTGCCCAGAGTTTGCATTCCATACATGTGTACTCACCCACTAGATGTCCTGTGGGATGTCCCACTCTCGAATCGATGGCACAGTGCAGACTGATACCATATAAGGCATCATGTGCTCCGCCAGGTGTGTGGCACAGACATTGATTATGCGCCCAGTGGCATCACACACCACCTGGCAGTTGACACTAGGGAATCCCTTTCTGTTCCGATATGCGTGGCCATCTGGGCCAGGTAGCGTGCGGATGGCCACATGGGTGCAGTCTATGGCCCCTAGCACGCCAGGCATACGTGCTACCCTGTGGAACTCCTGCATGTTTGCTGTACACTCTGCCGCAGTGCTGGGGAAATGGATGTACTCCGCGGCATGTGGCAGCAGTGCGCTGAGGAATTGGGTGAGGATGCGTGATGTGGCCGACTGTGTGATGCCTGTGGTGTCCCCTGTCGGCCTCTGGAAGGTGCCCATGGCGAGCAGGCACATGCAGGCTGTCACCTTGGTCTCCACCGACAGAGCGTGACTCCGTCGTGAGGGTGCCTGCATCACATCACTGCACAGCTCACAGAGCCGTCTCAGTATTGCCCTGTTCAGGCGGTACCGGCCACCGATCTCTACATCTGTGTACAGCTCAAAGCTGATGCGGCACAGTACCGCCTGTCAGGGCGTACCACCGACGGGTCCTTCCAGGCCACATCCCCTGCAGCATGCATTCTCACCCCTCATTACAGCTTCCATGTGGAAACTGGCACTGTCCATCTCCTGGCTTCTGCCCCGGGTGATGTTGCTGTGTTACCCCACTGTCCTGACTGCTACTTCCACTGCAGGCACCCCCGCTGGCCTCTACAGACTATGGGACACACTTTCCTTGCCTGCCCTTTGCTGTCTGTCTCTCTCTCTCTCTCTCTCTCTCTCTCCCCACTTGGCAGCCTAGTAGCGTTCTTGCGCCGCTTCCTTGAGCCTTTTATTTTGGCTCATTTCGCTAGTCGCGCAATTTCCAGCTGTGCAGCTATTGCGCATTGCGCAAGTCTTTGAATATCGCATTGCGGTCTTTATGCATGGATCCGCCCCCTTCGGTTGCATGCCTTCATTTTCATTGCGCTGTTGCTCAGTATGTTTCGGGCTCAACTGCTCCTTCTGAATATCGCAAATAGGCGGCAGTTTTGGACTGTATGCGCAGCCCTGACTGGCATGAGCGCAACCCTTTTGAATATCTGGGCCAAAGTGTCTAAGTGTTTGGCCCAACAAGGTCTTCTTCTGAAGCTTACATGAGTAAACTTACAAGGGATGTTCTAGCCTGTGTGACAATGGTTTCAGCTATGCCACTGAATTTGAAAAAAACAGCAATTAAATAACTTAGGATAATGCAGGATATATAAATGAAATCAGCGACATGTGAAGGCATTGTTGTCATGTCAAAAGACAGCAACAGTACAGCAGCTACCTGAATTCACCTGCTTTTAATTGCTGTTTAAAAGGGGATTTTTTAAATATCCTGTAAATAGTTTCACAATAATTCTCCATACCTTTTTACCAAGTGTCTGCTCTACATAATTCAATGGTTGGCAGCTCCTACACAGCACACAAATGAACAGAGACTATTTTAGTTGTCATTTTCATATCTGCCCAAAATGTGTTTCGGCGCGTATGTAGCGCAATGGCGCAGTTGGTGTGCTGAAATCAATGTTAGGACAGATTAAGAAAATCACTGTGACACTGTTCATGAGCAGAGGTCTTAAAATGGCTATGTTAAAATTTGGTGACAAAAGTTCATAAAATGACTGTATTACGATGAGCATTGCGCGGTTCCACGCACCCTCATAAGTTCATGAATTTGTAATATTTTCAGTCCAGATTTCCACCACTGGCATTTTCCACATTCCCTTATGAACAGTACAGCTGTCATTTTCACACCATGGCCAAAATGTGTTTTCGCACTTCCAGCGAAGAAATGCGTGGTCACTGTGGGAAATCACTGTTTGGGACAGATTAAGAAAATCACCATGACACTGTTCATGGTGGAGGCCCAAAATGCCTGTGTTAACAATCTGCTGTAAAAATCCCCAAACTAATTACATTACGGGTGTGCGTTGTGCAGTTTCTATGCTCACTCATGACTTCACCAGTTTTTCTGATATTTTAACTCCAGATTTTCAATATTGCCATTTTTACACCTCCCCATGAACAGTACAGCTGTCATTTTCACATCCTGTTAGAAATGTGTTTTCACAACTGTGGCGTAAATGGCGTAGTCACTGTGCAAAATCATCTTTCAGCTAACAAACTGATATTGCCACTGTGTTCATAAGGTTGGGGTCACAAAAAACAGCGTTCCCTGTAGAGACTGACAGGCCTCAGGGTGTGACTTGGGATTGTCGCCTGTAATGCTCACCATTCCACCCCACCCACACCCTGCAGCTAGTGAGAGGCATCGAGTTGTGCCTTAGACTCTTCTGCCTCAAAGTTCACCCATTCTCCTATACTGCACCCATCTCACCATATTTCCAATAGAATGGGGTCAACATAAGGCCAAAGACCCCAAGACACCGTGACACCTGTCGGTGTCTGCAGGGTAGGGTGTGGTGAAATGCCATAGCCGTTATGCCTGACGACCCAAGGCACCCCCAATGCCTGTCAGTATCTGCAGGGTGGTGATAGGGTTTTTCAGTTCAATACTTCACTGCCATTCCTATTATGCAGCTCTGTAACTCTTACACTACCAGTGCCAATGCCAGCAAGCAAACATTCGGCATTGACAAATGCTTGTTGTTCCTTCTTGATCCCCGTCCCTCAGTTTGACTGTAAAGCTGTCATACCTGCTCCCTGCCTTCAGCCGGGAGGATTAGTAAGTGACTGTCTTCGCAGCCAGTGTTGTTCCTGGTTTGGCTAGCAGGATGTGTGCAAATGATGGACAGTCCACAGTCACCATTGGGAAATGGTGACCTTCAAATGTTGTACAATCATTCTGATGGTAGGATGTCATGGTGCCTATTGTGGATGTGGTCCTCACAAATGGGGACAGTGTGGAACATGTGGAGGTGGGGGAAGAGCTTGGCACCAGTGACCACAGGGCTGTCAGGTTCAGGGTGAGTGGGGGCAGGAGAGGGTTAGGACGAGAGCCAAGGTAATGGACTTCAGAAAGACTGACTGTCATGGAATGAGGAAGGTAGTTAGGGAAGAAATGTTGAGGATAGGGGATGTGCAGGGGTGGAGGAATTATGGGCAGCCATCAAGAGAAGGGTATTTAAAGCCATGGATACATATATAAGAAGGGTAAGAAAGAATAGAAGACAGAAAAGACCTCTATGGTTCACTAGAGGGTGGCGTTAGGGGTCAAGGAGAAGACTAGAGCATTCAAGAGGCACAGGAGGCACAAAGGATGAGGACAGAGAAACCTACAGGGGAAAAAAGAAAGGAGGCAGGGCAAAAGATAAGGAGGGCTAAGGAGGCCACTGAGGAGAGGATAGAAGCAGTCAAGGGGACAAAACCTTCTTTAGAGTACGTTGGAGATAGGAGGAGGCGCAGCATGGGATTGGAAGGATAAGGGAAGTGGAACAATACTGGAAGGGATTTCGAAAGAAGAGGCATTAAATAACTATTTCGCCTCAATCTTCACAGAGGAAAGATAGGGCAGGAGACCAGGATGGGGTGGGAGGGTGACAGTCACAGGCAGGTGGGTGTGGCAGAATTCACAGCTGAAGGAGTAAGGGAAGAGCTGGGTAGACTTAGGGTAGACAAGGCAATGGGGCCTGATGGAATGCACCCAAGGGTTCTCAAGGAGGTGAAGGATGAACTGGCGCCGTATCTGGAGAGGCTGTTTAACTTGTCCTTGGTCACAGGGGTGGTGCCAGTGGACTGGAAGTGGGCAGAGGTGGTGACTACATGGGGGGCAGAAGGACGAGGTCAAAACTGCCATCCCATTAGTCTTACCTCAGTGGTGGGAAGGTAATGGAAACACTACTTAAGATCAGGTTGATAGAATACTTGGAGATGAATGGCATGCAGGATGACAGGCAGCATGGCTTCACCAAGGGAAGGTCCTGTCAGTCTAACCTGATAAGAGTTTTCAATGGGGTGACACAGATAGTGGACCAGGGAGGAGCAGTGGACGTGGCCTATCTGGATTTCAATAAGGCCTCGACACCGTTCGCATGGTGGAATGGGGCATAAGCTGGACAGACTAGGGTGGACCACAAGATCACCAGGTGGGTGGAAAACTGGTTGAAGGGAAGGAGTCAGACGGTGGTGGTAAATGGGACACATTCCAGGGACGGGTGGTGACCAGTGGGGTGCCACAGGGGTCAGTGCTAGGACCAATACTCTTTAACATCTATGTTAGTGACCTAGCGGAGGGTCTGGAGGGATGGTGTGCCTGTTCACAGACAATACAATGGTCTGCAATAGGGTGGATTCACCTAGTGGGGTGCAAGCCATGAGGCGGGACCTGGAGGGTGGTCTGACACCTGAAATTGAAGCTTAATGCACAAAAGTGCTCGCTGATGCACCTGGGGAGGAGGGATAGGAGGGAAGCTTACTCTCTTGTGGGGTGGTGATTAAGGAGAAGGAAACAGAAAGGGACCTGGGGATTATGGTACCGCGTGACCTCAAGGTGGGCAGCCAGTGTAGCAGGGGCGTGGGAAAGGCAATGGAATGTTGGCCTGCATTGCAAGGGGTTTTAATAGCAGGAAGAGAGAGGTGCTAATGCCATTATACAGAACCATGGTCTTACTGCATCTGGAGTATGGGGTGCAGTTCTGGAGGCCTCACCTATCTAAGAGATGTTGGGTTGATGGAGAGGGTACAGAGAAGGGCAACCAAAATGGTAGGAGGGATGCAGGATGTACCCTATGAGAGAAGATTGAGAGGGCTGAATTTGTACCCTCTGGAGACTAGGGAGGAGAGGGGGACATGATTGAGACCTTTAAGTATCTGAAGGAATAAATAAGGTGGAGGGTGACAGCTTGTTCAAATTGAAGAAGGAGCGAACATGAGGGGACATAGCCTAAAACTGGAAGGTGGGCGATACAGAGGTAATGTCAGGGGACAGTTTTTCATGGAGAGGGTGGTGGAGCCTGGAACAAGCTGCCGGAGGAGGTAGTGGCAGCTGAAGCGGTGGAGAGGTTCAAGAGTGCTTGGGATAGATTGGGGTTGGGAAAGAGGGTGGAAAAGCATAACAGAAGGTGAGGGGTAGGGTGTTGGGCAACTAGATGGGCCGTGGGACCTTTCTCTCCGTCACATTTCTGTGTGTTTTGTAAACATGGAAAATGTTGGCGAAAAAGACCATTGGTCCATCAGTCTGCCCTGTTTTACACTACCCTGTCTTATCCAGGGACCTGTTGTCTACTGATTTAGTTTCTGTTAACCAGCAAAGAAGAGCTAGGAATTCTGCCTGTTTTGGTCCTCCTCCCGGGGGACACATGCAGAATGACATGCTGAGTCACATGAAGCTGTTTAGTCAGGATTATTTCCCTCACCTCCCCCCTTGCAACTTCCCATGTGTAAGTCCTTGCTCCCTGCTGTGTTTGAAACCATTAATGGTTCTTGCACCCAACACCTCTGCTGGTAGGCTGTTCACCACTGAAACACTCTTTGTCTATATAATAAAATGTTCTCCTGTCCCTCCTGAATCTCCCCACCAGTTTCCACTCATGTCCCTGTGCTCTTGATTCACCAGTCCTGCTGAATATTTCCTTGCAATCTGCCATTTTCATTCCTTTCAGGAACTTGAAGGTCGCTATCATATCACCGTTGTCACTTCTGGTCTTTAATAAGTAAATGTTCAGAGTCTTAAGCCAATCCTTGTAGGATCTACTATGCTGGCCCCTGAATCATTTTGGCTACCCTGTGCTGCACAGTCTGTAGCTCATCTCTGTCTTTTCTTAGGTGGGAACTCCAGAACTGGTCACTGTTTAAAGACGTGACCTCACCAGTGATCTGTAGAGGGAATGGCTTTGCTCCTGCTGTCAAACCTCCCTCCCAATACACCCCTGCATTTTGGTTGCCTTGCTATAGGCCTTGTTACATTGGCATAATCTCCTCATGGTTCGTCAACAACTGCCTGATCCTTAATGCAGCCAAAATTAAGTCTCTGGTGTTTGGATCCCAGAACTTGCTAATGCATTCTGCTGATCCACTTGCAATCATAATATCAGATGGCAACACTACAGAGCAACTCGGCATGTTTCAGATATCGAGGAATCTGGCTGAAGTATCACTTGCATATAGTAGTCACGCTTGATCACAACTTCCGTACAAGCATACAGTGAAGCCAGCAGAATAAGGCCATTAGATCTATCAAGTGTGCTTGTACTGCAGGGTCCTCGGTGGACCCTACTTCCCTCTGCAGTCAACCCTTCCTATCATCCGCCCCCTTCTTGATTGTCACTATCTCTTAACCCTATCCAGTCTCTCTTGAAGCTGTCTACCATTTTCACCCAAGCCACCTCAGGAAGCCCATTCAATCTGCCACCACCCTCTTCATGAAGAAGTTCCTCCTTGGCTCCTTCCTAAACTTCTCCTCCAGTTTGAGACTGTATTCTCTCATGTTTCAATTCCCATGGAGCTTGAAGAGACCCTCAATATCAACCCTATTTATCCCATTCAAATACTTGAAGATCTCAATCATGTCACCTTCTCTCTCTCTCTCATCTGCTCCAGGAACTACATGTTCAGGGCCTCCAACCTCTCCTCGTACATCCTGCCCTGCTGACCCTGATCATCTTAGTTACCCTCCTTTGAACCATCTCCAGCAGGTTTGGTTTATTTATTTATTTATTGAAAAGTTTTACCAGGAAAACATACTGAGCTGACCACAGCTCGTTTCCAGGTGAGTCCTGGGGAGAGGAGATGGTTAAAAGTGAAATAACAATCTAAAATACAAGAATTCCATACAGAATCAAAATATTAGGCAAAGCAGTAAATGAGGGCAATTAGAAAAGATAAACACGCTCAATATATACACAAAGAGAACAAAATAGGAACAGCAAGAAATGGGCAAAACTGGAGAATAGAGAAGAGAGGAAGGGTCAAAGGCAGTTGCAGGAAGGGCAACAAAGTCAGAGAAAGAGACTTTAGGGAGGAAGGAGAAGAGGCAGAACGAATAGAAAGGAGGAGAGAGACCAGAGTTTTGGAAAGTGGTAAGAAAAAGCTAATTGGCCAATAATAGATTTTCTAGAAGGGATATTGAGAGAAAGAAGAGAAGAGTACTAAGAGGGTAAGAGGAGTTTGTCCTCTTTAATGTATGGGCACTAGTACTATATGCTGTATTCCAGATGGTGGCCTCACCAATGAGCTGTACAACGGCAGTATTACCTCCTCCTGCTGATCCAACTGGCAGTGCAGCCCAACATTTTATTTGCCTTTTCTACTGCTTTCCTCCATTCCTTGGAGTGCTTCCGGTCACTAGTGATCATCACCCTCAGGTCCTTCTCCTCCTTAGATGCAGATACTTGGACCCCACCCAGGCTGTACGACGTCCTCGGGTTCTTGGCTCCAGTGTGCATAACCTTGCATATCTTTTGAGGCCAAGATGCTAAATTCTGAACCATCTCTAGTTTTCCAGATCCTCCTTTAGGTCTTGTACTCCTCCTGCTGTGTCCACTCTCCCACAGAACTTGGTGTCATCCGCAAATAGGCAAATTTTTCCTTAAATGCCATCCACAACATCGTTAATGAAGAAATTGAAAAGCACCAGTCCAAGCACCAAGCCCTATGGGACCTCACTGGTGATCTCTCTGATGCTGGAGAGCTCACCTCCTACCAGTATGCTCTGGGTCTTGACCCCCACTTTGTTTTCCCCAACCCGGTCAGTTTCTCACCACAGCTACATCTGCCAGCTTCTGATCAGCATCTTGTGGGGTACAGATTCAAAGACCTTGCTTAAGTTGCGGATCGGTGGCGCTGAGTGTTGGCGCTGGGCGCCACACCTTGCACCACGCCAGCAACTCGTGTTTGGGAGCGAGCATGGGTTGGCAGGGGTAGGAAGATAGATCGGCGTCTGATGGTCTGCTCTCCATTTCCGGGGGACCAGCGGCGGTGCATGCCTGACTCTAAGCGGAGGCTATAGCTTGGCGACACAGCTGCAACAGTGTGGGGTGGGAGCTCTGCAGACGCTTGATGTGGGCTCATATGGAAGCATTGTGCAACCTCCGTAAACATCATTGCATGCCACGCACCCACAAGGGGCAAACCAAGGAAAAGAGCAGTGCAGCAGGATGAAGGAGGATGCTTCACAGGCCCTGCTCCCAGCTAGTCAAAGCGCTGTCCTCCTGGATCTGGTCTCCGGCGGGGTTGGGGAACCCTGCCGGGAGGGCAAGCCCTGGTAGTAAGTGCCAGTTCTGGCTGGTGGACGCGGGGGACAGGGCTGGGGCGCCTCAGATGGAGGACCGCACTGTAGGAGGAGCAGAAACATAATAGCCAAAAAAAAAAGACCTTGCTAAAGTTTAGGTAAAGGATGTCTACTGCTTGGCCCTTGTCCACTGTTTTAGTGACCCAGTCAAAGAAGTTGGTCAGATTTGTTTGACACAGTCTCCTTTCCATAAACCCATGTTGCTGCTCATCTTGGAGGCCATTCTCTTCCAAATACTCTGCTGACCTTTCCTTAAAGAGCTGGTGACATGTTCTGAAGAACTTTGAAAGAAACTGAGCAAAACAGTGCCTGCAATCACCAGGGCTGCAGAAATGCCTGATTAACATACCCTGTAAAGTTTACAATCACTCTGACTAACCTTTGCAAGTTATTCTTTGTTTGTATTGTGGTCCTGGATGTGCCATTTCTAAGGTGCATACTTTTGAAGATGATCGACCTTACTACCTCCCGGATCATCCTGTTCTTTGCGGAATGCTCGTTCATGACGAGTGAGGCACATTTAAACCGAGTAAAACTAAACTATGTCCCATGTAGAGGTCTTTGAGCTGTACCTCTACATGCAATTCCCATGAAATCAGAGCAGTGTAAGGTGCTTACATTTGTTTTAAAAATTCCAGCTCCGAGTTGGGCATGCGCGGTCATGAGCGAGCATTCCGACAAGAACAGGATGATCCGGAGGTAGTAAGGTCACCTCTGTCTTTCGGTGCGGTGGCACCTTAGAAATGGCGCATCCAGGACCACAATACAAACAAAAGAATAACTTTGCAAAGGTTAGCAGCATTGATTGTAAACATTACAGTGTATGTTAATCGGGCATTTCTGCAGCCCTGGTGATTGCAGGCACTGTTTTGCTCAGTTTTCCTTTAACAAACATAATATTTAGGCACTGTCCAGCTTGTATTTCCATTAGTTCTGTATTCCTCCTCCCAATTATTTAGTTGTGAGATAATCTACATGAAAACAGGATCTTTGCCCCAGAAGAGTTTATCTTTTCCTGCTGCTTTCTCCCTACCTGACGTGAAGAGCACTGCTTGTGATATCACAGTTACTCCCATGGCAACAGATAGTGATGTCACAACAGAGGATCATGACTTGAAATAGGAAGTAAGCTATAGAGGCAGATGAACTCAAAATGAACTCTAAGGGTTAAAGATCATATATTCATACACATTTCCTTAGTACTAAATTATGAGGAGAAATATATAAAATACAAATGAAATACAAGCAGAATTGTACCTAATTATCACGTTTCTAAAAGTTTTTTTTTTTTGTGTTATTTCTTTATCCTCCTTCTTGCCTCCTGGTCTACCACTCCTTCCAGCTGCTCATGCCTCCTGCGACCCCCTCACCTGACCCCCTCCCACCCCAGATCGCAGCCGACCCAGGGTGGCCCGGCTGTCCCTTGGCGGTGGGTCCCCCTCCTCCAGGGGAAGGCGGAGGGGCAACCAGCGACTAGGCATCAGTCCCTGAGTGCTGCTGAGGTGGGTTTGGAGGTGTCAGGGCATCTCAGGCCACAGGAGCACGGCAGCCATCATCCAGCAGACCAGGAGGCCGGATTTTCCGTTTTCTGCCCAGGCGTGGCGTGCCACTAACGTCTAGGCAGAGCCGGCGTTCTACCGCCCCATATGCGTTGAGGCTCTGCTTGCTGGTCTCCCCGGCCTCCGCCAGAGGTGCCAGACTGCGACGCATCCCCTCCCTCCCCTGGAGTAGGCGAGCAGTCGTGGGGCGCTGAGCCTACTCCCCAGCTCAACTCTCCAGCGACCCGAGTCCGTTCCTGAACCTGGGTCGCGGCCTGGCATGGCAAATCCAACCGCTCCCACGGCGAGCCGGCCTAAAAGTTTTTAAGGTGTCAGTAGCGCTTTAAGTATGTTCTCCATGAGCTTGCACATGATTGATGTCTGATTGAGCGGTCTGTAGTTCCCCGGTCAGCCTTGGGACTGCTCTTGTAGAAGGGCACTACATGTGCCATTCTCCAGTCCTGCAGTACCATACCAAATGTCTGTGAACTATTGAACAGGTCACCCAAGGTATCTGCAAGCTCCTCCACCAGCTCCCACAGCATGCTTGGGTGTATACCATCCTGGCCTGGGAATTTATCTACTCTTAATGTTAGTAACCCTTCCTCACCCAATCCAGCACTATCGAAATATCCGTGCACCCTCTCTTCCCCTAGTGGCACCAGTCTGTCTCTCTTCCTGATAAAGATCGAACATAAGTACCATTCAGTACTTCCACATTGCACCCATTCTCTTCTACCCATGCATCCTCTTTCCTGAGCCTAACAATCCCATCTTTCTTGTCCTTTTCTCACTAATACAGTGAAAAATGCATTTTCTCCTTTTTAATTCCCTCAGCTAGCAGCAATTCCTTCTGATCTACAGTATATCCCACTGGATTACTCTGCCTATTACACTAGCCATCTTCATTAAGCCCTCCGTGTCTTCCTCCCTCTGGGTGCTCCTGAACTTCTTGTAAGCAGACCTCTTATCCCTTAATATCTGGGCAACCTCTGTGTTGAACCAGCTGGGGAGCTTTGGCCCTCGAGAGTTTTCCTTTGGGCCTAATGCACTTCCTTGTGGCTACCTTTATTCCTCCTTGATGATGTACCACCTTTGGTCCACCTCCATATCCCTTTAGGATACTTGCCAGGTGATTCCTTAGCAGCTCACCCATCTTTCTGAAGTCTGCATTTCTAAAATCCAGGATCTTAGTCTTGGTGGGGCCTTTTCCTGCCCATGTCCAACTGGAACTACACTGTGCAGAGGTCACTCCCACCCAGGGCTCTTTGACCTTATATCCTGGATGTGGTCCCCGTTGTCAGCAACAGATCAAGGATTGCCCCCTTCCTGGATGGTTCTGTGATGCCCTGTGTTAGGAGTCATCTTTGCAGTGCATCAAGGATCACCTGACTTCTGGCACAGATCGTGGTTGGCACCCTCCAGTCCACCTTAGGCAGGTTAAAGTCTCCCACTATTACCACCTCTTCCTTCCTGCAGCAGTCTTTATTTGTGAGTTCAGTTCCCTGTCTCTTTCCTCCTCCTGGCTGCATCGTCTGTAAACCACCCCCAAACCTTAGCTTCCACCTTCTGTTCGACAGTAATTGAATCAACATTACTTCTGCCCTCCTCTTCAACTCCTCCCTCATACAAGTCATACCTTTCCTGATGTAAACCGCCACCCCTCCCCTTTTCTGCCTCCCTGTCCCTCCTGTATAAGTTAAACCCACGGATCAAGAGGTCCCAGTCATGGTTAGGTTTGGCCCATGTCTCCATCACTGCTGCAGTGTCCACTTCCTCTCTGACAACACCTGCAGGTCATCCATCTTGTTTCCAAGACTTTGTGTGTTCAGGGCACCACCTTCCATCTCTAGGTTGATCCTCCTTCCCTTCCTGCTCATCTGCTTTTCTCATTATTCTCCTTTGCCTGTACCCTCTGCCTCCCGCTCCTAGCCCCTCACTCCCTCTCCACCTGTAGCCTCAGTCCCCTCAACTGGTAAGGGGAGGGTCTGCTGACCTCTTCCTCCCAGAAACTCGGGGCATGTAGGCTCACTTGCCTCCCTCCCAGCAGTTTAAATTAAATTTGTGGTTCATATACACCCCAGCTTGCCTGGAGGACTCTCAGCCTCCTTCTGAAGATAATGTCTGGTGCAAAAGTGTTTTATCTGACCAGGCCCCCCACCAATTCCCAGTACACTTGTACCCTTCCTCCTTGCACCAGTGCCTCAGCCATTCATTGAACTCCTCTATCCTGTTCTTCCTGACCATGCTGGCTCTTGGTACTGGCAACACCTCTGAGAATTCAGGTGATCTGGCTGCCTCCTGCACATTTTTCCGCCACCCTGAATCTTTTCCTGTACTACCTCACTTCCTCCCCAGCTAGGTCGTTGGTACCTAGATGTTTAACAATGTGTGGTTCCCCAGCTTTCCCCACTAACTCCCCAGTCTTTGGGCCCACCCTCTCCACCATCATTCTTAGTATGTGGATGTATTTGGGTCCCCTTCTTCTTCAGTGAATACCTTAACTGTGGAGTCCCCAGGATTACCACCTTCTACCCCTCCCCACATTCCTGACTCCTCTTTTCCTTCTCTGACTGTCATACTAGTTTCTCCCCCACCTCTGCTCCCCTCCATTATGGGCACCACCCCATGCCTTATTCTCCCAGTCCCTGCTTGACTGACCACCAGCAGCCCTACTGGTCCCTCGTCCAGCCTTCCCACCTCCCTTCTCTTACCTTTCCTTTCTGGGCACACACACACCTCTCTCTTCCCACCCTCTTGTCACCTTACCTCCTCCTCCTCCCCCAACTCCTATACCACTCCCCATGTTCTCTCTTCCCTGCCCACCATGACTGCTTGGTGCCATCCTACAACCTTTCTCCTGTCCTACTTCCACCAATCCTGTTGCCTGTACCAGACCTCTGTCCCCCACCCTATTCCCTTCCTTACTTCTAGACAGTGTGACATCTGGCTTTACAGTACCACCCCTGATGACGTACTGTGTGTAGAAACTAGTCAGGGTTTCAGTGAGGCGGGTTTCATCATGTTGGTTTCTGGTGGCATGTTTTAAATTTAAATAAAGTTTTTGTTTGCAGCTGAGGTAGTGCGTGGTTGCTTGTTAGCATATTTTTTTACTTCACACCCTCCTAGCACAGAGGAGCTGTATTGTGGGAATACAAAAAGCATAATTTCCTGCTAGCCTGGGCAGCTAACTCTAAATGCTCTAACCCTTACTGCTTCCTTGAACCTCAATACATATATAAGCTGACTCTGAATAGAGACCATCTGCTCTCCCTTTCCTTTAGCACTCTTATGGCCTGGTCCCAGATGGGAGCCAGCTGCCTTCCTAGCAGTCCACTATTTTTTATATACTGTACTTAAGCTGACCTTAGATAGAGATCAGCTGCAAACCCTACCAACATTGAACAATATGTCTGCTGCCTTCCTTTTACATTTACCTACCCTCCGCCGACCAGCATGGCCTCTGGCCATTGGTCATCCTATGGAATGTCCTGCAGCGTCTGAGATGCCACAAAGATAGACACCACACTTGCGCTTTCAGGCACTCACGCTTCAGGTTGCTCACGCGAGGGGTTGTTTGAGCTCTGGGTGTAAACTACAGCTGCCCTATTCATTGGCACGTAACGTGGTCAGCAATGGCATCTGAACAGACCCTCCATCACCTGCCCTCTAGTGGCTTCCTCCCTCCTCCACACACAAACTGCTAGTAATTGCCGATTTCAGGCCAGCCTGTCTCTTTAATACAAGCCCCCACAGAATTACCTTCTGGAAAAAAAAGAAAAGCACTCTTCCTTCCCTTGCCAGATCCTTGGCTCTCCACATCAGTGGTGGCTACTGCAGACTGAGGATCAGACTACAGGTTACCGTGCCTTTATGTTTAGAAATACAACCACCCTATTGGCGGTGTGTAGCACGTGGTTGGCAATGGCATCTGAGCAGACACTCCTCACCCACCCTCTTCACTATAGCCTCAGTGTTGTTAATTTGCACCCATGTGAAAATAAGTATTTTTCTGTATATAACTTATCCCAGGTCGCTCCTAAGAAAGGGACACAAGTCTCAGTGAGCCTACCCGATCAACAAACCCCAGTAAATAAATACAGTAAGTGACTTCCTCCTCCCTCCTCCCCACACACACAGACCCCCAGTAATTGCCTGATTTCAGGCCAGCATGTCCCTTTAATTCAAGCACCCCACAGAATCACCCTTTCTCGATCCACAGCTCCAGCATGGCTGCTGCTGACTGAGGCACATAACAAGCATATGGCCCAACAACCATAGCACCCAGGATCAACTTTCTCTACAGATCTAAATGCTGCCTAGTGCCAGTGTGAGGAAGCAGGTGGTCTCCCACTACCTGCTCCCTTCCATTGACTATGAAGACATATATTGCTGTGCAAAAAAACACACTGGTGCAAGTTCATCCTCTCCTGTGGATGGTCTATGCATCCTGTCTGCTGTATGACCAGCTAAACTGGCTACATCTCTCAATCAGGCATGACTCCGATTGGCTCTAGTTGTTGTACAATTGTGCACAAGGAAAGGCCCCAATTACCTCCTTGTCCATCTCCACAGCCAAGTAGCATCTGCTCACTCCATTCAACATAAAGCTACCAACTTTCAAAACCTAAAACTGGGACAGGGTCCATCCTGACGCAACCTCCCACCCCACCCACCCTGTACTCACTCCCTTGGGCCGCCGAAGATAGTGCTGCACACAGTCAGTTACATTTTGCCACTTGCTCTGGCCACACCGCCTCATAGTAACACCAGTAGCAAACATCGGATTAAAAGATTACATCATTCTGCTGCAACAAGCTCTGAATCTTGACATACAGAAAGTTAATCAGAAGCAAACTTGCTTTAAATTGTTTAGACGTTCGAGCTGCATACATTGTTCCTCCTGACAGTCCGTCCCAACCCGCTCACACTCACCTCCTTTGCTGAGCAAACTTCACTTCTGGGAGCGTGGCTATGTTGTTCATCCACACTCATTGGCATGTCCCCTTCCACTTTAAGATTCACGGAAGTCTTCAAGCTCGCTCCTCCCTTCCACCCACCCAGGTGGTATATACCTCGGCTCCGTCCCATGACGCCAGATCTTCCTTTCCGCTGGAAGATTCAGGTTGCCTCCCTCGTGCTCACGCATTTCATAGGTCCTGGCTTTCCAAACCCTCAGTTTTACAAAATTCGCATTGTTCGTGTTAGCAATCGCAAGTTTGTCGCTTTGATAATGGAAGACAAGTCTTCCCTGGATTTCGCCAGTGCCCTTGCAGCCAGAAGATGTCGCACACTGATCCCCACACCGCTGCGCTGTTTGCCTTGGTATCGACCATGACACCTCTTCATGCAGTATGTGTTTGGCTTTTCATCCCAACGTCTTCGATGACCATCTCGCATGCCTGAAGGGGGAGGCTGAAAAAGAGGAACCCTCGGTGAAATCCAAGGAGGCCGGTGGGCGGTTTCCATGGCTGCGAGATCCGCGTGCAGTTGGAACGCATGCAGGCATTCAAAGAGGAAGCGGCTCGTGCTGCAGATTCCTCTCAGAGCTTCTTCGATCCACTCAACCTGGGCTCCTCCTTCTCGGGTTCCTTCCGGGAGTTGTGCCAGTCCTCCAGACCAACGGAGAGGCGCCGCAGGCTCGCACTCCTCCAGTCCCACAAGCGGGAGAAGCACCGGATCATCTTTGTCTCGACGGAGACAGTCTTGGGAGCGGGAGAGGTCTCGGTCCTGAGAGCATGTGGTCTCGACTTTAGTCGAGATCGCTTCTTCGCCGCTGGCTTTTCGGTTTTGCCGCCTGGCCAGTCAACCGAATATCTGTCGACAAGGTTGAGATCGTGATTGATCCCATCGATCTGATATCACCGACCCGGTCGATGAACTTTAATTGAACCCCTAATCTGGTCTTTCCGGTGAGGAGACCCAGCCTGCTGGGACTCCAGTCGGAGATGTGGTCCTGATCCTGGGAAATCACCGACCCGGCCCGCCCGATCTCGATCGAGGTCTCGGACCCCCTCGTCCGACAGGCCAAGGAAGAGTCATAAGCGCTCTAAAAGAGGTGACACCATTAGTTGTCTTCGTCCTCCTCGGATGAGGAGAGGCTCAGCGGAAACTCCGTCAACACTCACGAGGACCTCATGTTGCAGCAGCTGATCTTGACTGGGCACAAGCCCACTCCGGGTTCTACTCCTGCCATTGCTTGGCTTTTGCCTCCTAGGCGAGCCAACTCCTTCTGAGCCAATTATACCGGTTCCTCAGGCTGCGGAGCCAGCGAAACTACCTGTTCGGCCAAAATGGTCTCCACCGATTGTGATGGATCCACCACCCAAACAGTCTGTGTGAGGGGCTCCTTCCAAGGGAGACAGATGAGACACTGGGCTTACCGGCGATAGTGGTCACGGTAACTCAGACTGCCCTCAGCGGGTTGAAAGTGACCTGGGCGGTAGACCCTATACCCGATTCTTCTGATTCGGACGTCACCAGCTTACATTCATCCAGGTAATGATGAATTGACCGTTGGCTTAGAGACGGAGGAAGGTCCTCGTCTTTTCAAGGGATCCTCGCCTCATCTCTGAATCTACAGGGATGCCCCTGGAGTCAATCCAGAAAAAGGCGGGTATCCTCTTACGGACATCCTAAGAGAGGATACCCCGACGGAGGCCTTTCCTGTGGTTGAGGCCATTGTTGGCCCAGCCTTAGAACTTTGGCAGTGTCCTGCCTCTTGACCAACACCGTCTGCCCACTTGGCCCACAAATGCGTGTTGCCCATGGGGTCCCTTCAGGGTTCACAGAGCACCCTTCTGCTGAGAGCCTAGTGACCGCCTCTGTGTTCAGGGCATACTGGCAGTTCTGCCACCACTGACTGACCTCCTGATAAAGAGTCCCAGCTTTTGGACCATTTGGCCAGGAGGGTCTATCTGACTTCCTCCCTGGGCCTTCGTCCAGGCAAGTTCAGGCGTCATCATGGCACACTTCTCTCACGCCCTTCTGGGGTCGCTAGATGAAGTCCTCCCACATCTCACCATGGACGTGCAGACCACGGTCAAGCAAGTCGGGATCATGGCCGAGCTGTGAGTCAAACCAGCAGCTTCAGATGGCCCTGAAAATTTGGGATTCATGTGCCCTCTCGATGGCTGCTGCAGTTGCCTCTCATCGCAGGGCTTGGCTGAGGCTCTCCTCCTTTCCGCGGATACCCAGCATAAACTAGCTGACATGCCCTTCCTCAGGACTGACTTGTTTGGCCCAGGAGTGGCCGGTCACCTTCAAGCGCATTGAGCAGTCCAGTGCTACCTGGGACGCTACTTCTGCCAAGGGTTCTTCAGGCAGAACCAGCAGTAGAAAAAGAAGAAGCCTTTTGGCACTCTTCCCTGTGGCTCAGCAGTCCTCTTTTCAAGGTGGACAGCAGCACCAGCATCAGCAGCAGGCTCAAGCTTGGTGCCCTCGGCCCAAGCCGGACCAGCAGGCCCGTGAGGAGCGGCTCAGGTCCTGGAGCCTCCTCCTCCAAGCCTGCTTAGTGATGGGCGGGGCTGCCAACCCAGCCCCATCATGCCAGCTCTGGGTCCTCCCATGGAGGTAAGCTCCCCACTTCCTTTCCACCTGGTCCGCTGTCACTTCAGACAGGTGGATTCTCAAAGTGGTTGGTCAGGACTGCCTCTGGAATTTGAGCAGTACCCTCCAAGCCGAGCCCATGCCCCTCGGGAGGAAAGAGTATCTGCTCAGGCCCAGTCGGCTCTTGAGGCGACATCGTTCAGCTCCTCCTCAAGGAGGCAGTAGCTCCAGTGGCAGATTCTCCAGCAGATCCAGGCTTTGTCTCCAGGTACTTCCTGGTGCCCAAGACGGACGGGGCTGGCGCCCCATTCTAGATCTGCACAACCTAAATCAATATCTCGGTCACGCACTTTTCGGAAGGTCACTGTGTCCCAGATCATACCATCCTTGGAGCGAAACATGTTCTGTTCACTGGATCTGCAGGACGCGTTCTTTCACATCCCAATCCGCCGTCCCATCAGCGGTTCCTCCGCTGATGGGTTGAAGAACCCTGTACACGAGTTCTGAGTCATGCCATTCGGCTATTATCGGCCCCATGGGTCTTCACCAAATGCATACATAGCGGTGGTGGCCCATTTCCGGCATCGGGGGGTAAGAATTTAACCCTACCTCAGCGATTGGCTTCTAGCAGTTTCCATCCAACAGGAGGGTGGAGAGGGCCAGGGACCTGGCCCTCCAGACCTACTCTCAACTCGCCTCCTGATCAACGAGGCCAAGTTGGAGCTCGTGCCTTCTCAGGTGATGGGCTTCATCAGGGCAGAGCTCAGCTCTTGTCAAGCCAGAGCTCGGCTCCCGGTGGAGGTTCTTTCCTCCTTGCCCAGTCATTTCTGGTTAGGCACTTGCGCCCTGCCCAGGACTTTCTGCACCTTCTGGGTTACATGGCGGCATGCACCTCAGTGGTCCATTGGGCCCGGTTGCACATTCGTCCCCTTCTATGGGAGCTGGCCACCCAGTGGACTCCAGCGCCACAGTCATTTCGACCAGCTGATCACTGTAACCCAGAAGATGTGGGACGCTCTCCAATGGTGGACCGTCCCAGATCGGTTGCAGGAAGGATCCCGTTTGTCCGCCCTGAGCCGATGGTCCTCCTCATGACCGATGCCTCTCTCATGGGCTGGGGAGCCCATGGAGGAAAGAAAAGGCCCAGGCTCTGGACCCCGAGAGTCCCAATGCCACATCAACCTGTTGGAGCTCAGAGCAGTCAGACTGACACTATCAGCTTTCGCTCCTCAGCTCCGAGGTCAAGTGGTTCAAGTCCAGATGGACAATACCACGACCATGTACTACCTCAACAAACAGGGTGGCATGCACTCCCATCTGCTGTGCAAGGAGGCGATCCGCATCTGGACTCGTGTAGCCGACTGGAGGCAGATCTCCTAGCCATTCATGTGGCAGGAGCCTTGAACCATCTGGCGGATGCTCTCAGCCGCTAGGTCAGACATCCCACAGTGGTCTCTCTATCCAGAGGTAGCTTATATTCTGTTCTCTCACTGGGGCAAACCGATGGTGGACCTGTTTGCCTCAGGAAAACACCAAGCTGAGGGCTGTTTCATGCACGCCTCCCTCAGCACGGCTCGCTGCAGGGGATGCCTCTCAAGGCTGTGGACCCCAGGCCTCCTATACACCTTCCCGCCATTTCCCTCGATCCACAAGGTGCTCTTCAAGGTAAGGAGGACAAGGCAAGAGTGATCCTGGTAGCCCAGACTGGCTGCGCCAGTTCTGGTATCCAGATGTCCTCTGCCTCAGCTGCAGGCACCCGTAGAAGCTTCCAGCATACCGGACCTGATATCACTCAGGCTGGGAAGATACTCCATCTGGACCTTCAATCCCTGCACCTCACAGCCTGGTACCTGCGGCTAGAGTTCCAGGCTTTGGGTCTTTCTGAAGATGTCTACACCATGGTGGAGGCATCCAGAAAGAATCGACCAGGAAATGTTATACCTTCAAATGGAAAGGTTTTCCATTTGGTGTCAGAAGCAAGGGCCTGGACCCTTTGTACTGTTCAGTGGCAAGCATTCTTGACTACCTTTGGTCTCTCTCAAAGGGGTCTACGATCGTCGACCATAAGGGTGCACCTGGCAGCCATCTCTGCTTACGGGCGCGGGCAGTCAGCCATGATGATGCAGGAGACAGTGGTCAGGCACTTTTTAAAGGCCTGGATCACATATCCCGCCAGTGCGTGAACCTCCACCTCTGTGGGATCTACTGCTGATACTGGCAAAGCTCATGGACAAGCCAATCGAACCGATGTACAAGTGTGCCTTGTCACACTTGTCGTTGAAGACGACCTTCCTGGTGACTATTACGTCTGCCAGAAGGACAGGGAGCTCCAGGCGCTCAGTGGACTCCCTTATCTGGTCTTCCACAGGGACAAGGTGTCCTGCCCCCACCCGAAATTCCTTCCGAAGGTGGTGTCAGAGTTTCACCTTAACCAGATGTTAACTCTGCGGTATACTAACCTAATTACACCTCGGAGGCCAGTACAAGCTCCATACTTGGACCTGAGACGTGCTCTCTCCTGTTATAAGGAGAGGACGGCAGAAGTTCCGGAGAGGTTTGGCAGCTGTTTGTCACCTACGCTGAAGCCGCTTCTGGCAGACCTGCAGCAAAGTGGACCATTGCAAGGTGGATTGCATTATGCATAGGTCTGTGCTATGAGTTGGCAGGCAAGGAGCCTCCCAGAGGGATAAAGCTCATTCTACCCACCATACTGCTGCATCGGTGGCTGCTTACAGGGACATCCCTATCCAGGAAATTTGCCGGGCTGCTACCTGGAAGTCAGCAAACACATTTATCACCTACTACCACATCAACCTTGAGTCATGCCGGGATGCTGGTTTTGGGGCCTCAGCTCTCAATCTCTGTTCCCTAAGTAGGGTGTCGCCTTGCCTCCCTCATCCTGGAGATCTGCTAGGAGTCTGCCAATGAGTGTGGATGAACAACATATCCATGCTCCTAGAAGAACAGGTTACTCACCTGTGACAGTAGTTCTAGGAGTGGCATATGTTGTTCATCCCACATAGTCTACTGACCTCCCTGGCTGCGGATGCACAGCACCTGGCTTCCAGCGGGCTAAGATCTGGTGTCATGGGGCAGAGCCGAGGTATATACCACCTGGGTGGGTGGGAGGAGCCAGCTGAAGACTTCCAGTGGATCTTAAAGTGGAAGGGGACATGCCAGTGAGTGTGGATGAACAACATATACCTCTCCTAGAACTACTGTTACAGGTGAGTAACCTGTTCTTCAGTGACTCCCACCACGACACCGGATTGTTGTCACACACTCCTCTACAGCTGATCAGGTTCAGGTACCTTTGTTCCTGCTGCGGTCTCTTCTCTGTCTGGAGTCCCTCAGCTGCTGGCAGGCAGACAGCCGCATGCACTTGCTCACACTACTACCCAGTCTAATCTAACAGGAAGGAACATGCCTTCACGGTACCTCGGCTAACCTGCTTGCCATCTCACTACCTGAGCATTTTCACATTCATGGTGCAATGTAGGTGCAGGGGCGAAAGGTTGCAAATTGCTCCCAGCTCGAGCAGCACCACGGTGGTGCTGAAATAAATTCACTCGTGAATCAGAAGTCAGAAAAAGAACAAAAACAGGACAAGTAAGCAAAAAACAGGACAAAAGTGACATTTTGCAAAACTTTGGGACACTAGGACATGCTGCCTGAAATAGGAACTGTCCTGGGAAAATCAGGATGGTTGGTAGCTTTAATTCTCCAGCAGTGCTTGCCTTCTCAGTTCCCAGAATGAAATGTGAATTTGGTAGAAGGGCTTTGCATTTGCAGCACCAGACACCTGGAACAAACTCCCTCTGCAGCAAGGAATGCTTCTGACTTGCAAGTGTTTGGATCCAGTGTTTCGAACACTTCAGAACTCCCTCTATTTGTTTTGGTCCAGAATCCTCCCTCACCTCCTATGATCATGCTGCTCACCGCACAACAGTGTTCGTACTCTTCGTTAACTGGGAGTAATGTAAAATGAATTCCTAAACTCTGCTGCTGGGGCCTGTGAGCAACAGGGGAGTAGCATGCACTGCAGCTTTGGAGTGTACTTTATTTATTTATTTGGAAAATGTTTCACCAGGAAGACAACATGAGCTGTAAACAGCTCGTTTCCAGAAGCGTCCAGTGGGTGGCGGTGGGATTACAAAATTGGGAGAACAAAGAAACACATAGCAACAGAGCAATACAAGTACAATTACTAACAAGCATTTGTCAATGCGAATGTTTGCTTACTGGCATTAGCAGTGGTAGTGTAGAAGTTACAGAGCTGCATAATAGGAATGGCAGTGAAGTATTGAACTGAAATCCAACCCCACCACCACCCTGCAGAGAGTGACAGGCATTGGGTGTGCCTTTGGGTTGTCAGGCATAACGGCCAAACCATTTCAGTACACCCCACCCTGCAGACACTGGCAAGTGTCACGGTGTTCCTTGGGTCTTTGGTCCTTATGCATCCCATTCCATTAGGAAATACAGTGAGATAGGTGTGATATAGGAGAATGAGGTGAATTTTGGGACCGAGAAGGTCCAAGGCATACCTCGATGCTTCTCACTGGCTGCAGGGTGTGGAATGGTAAGAGCATTACAGGCAAGAATCCCAAGTCACACCCTGATGCCTGTCATTCTCTACAGGGTTGGGCATTATGGTTGGAAATCCTAATACCTCACGCATTCGTTGGTATTTTCACTCCAAATGTTTAACATGGTTTTTGTGACCCACCTCATGAACAGGGGAATATCAGTTTCTTAGCGAAGCTGCTTATGCACAGCGACTACAGCATTTAGCACCACAGGTGCAAAATATTCGAACAGGATGTAAAAAATGACAGCTGTACTGTTCATGGGGAGGTGTAAAAATGGCAATGTTGCAAATCTGCAGTAAAATATTTAAAAAAATGGTGAAGTCACGGCGTACATAGAAACTGTGCAACGCACACCTGTAGTATAATTAGGTTGGGATTTTTACAGCAGATTGTCAACTCAGGCATTTTGGTGCCTCCGATCATGAACAGTGTCACTGTGATTTTCTTTATCTGTCCCGAACAATAATTTCCACAGCGACCACGCATCTCTGCGTTGAAAGTGTGAAAACACACTTGGGCCATGTTGTGAAAAATTACAGCTGTACTGTAAATAAGGCAGTGTGGAAAACGCCACTGGTGAAAATCTTGACTTAAAATATCACAAAGTCATTGAACTTACAAGTGCGTGGAAACTGCGCAATGCTCACTAAGTAACACAGTCATTTTATGGACTTTTGTCACCAAATTTTCAACATAGCCATTTTAAGACCTCTGCTCATGAACAGTGTAACTGTGATTTTCTTAATCTGTCCCAAACATTGCTTTCGCACAACACACCAACAGCACCATTATGCGCTACATGTAGCGAAAACACATTTTGGGCAGCATATGAAAAATGGTAGCTATTATGTTCATAAGGAAGTGTAATAAAATGGCAATGTGAAAATCTGAGTGAAAATATTAAATTTGCAAACTTATGAGTATGCATAGGAACTGCATAGCGCCACGTTCGTAAAACAGTCATTTTAGGAATTTTTCACCAAATTTTCAACATAGCCATTTAAGACCTCTGCTCACGAACAGTGTCCCTGTGATTTTCTTAATGTGTCCCATACATTGATTTAGACATCGACTGTGCCATTGTGTGCTACATGGCGAAACACATTTTGGGCAAGATGTGAAAAATGACAGCTGTACTGCTCATAAGGAGGTGTGGTAAAATGGCAATGTTGAAAATCTGGAGTGTAAATATTGAAAATCAGCGAACTTACGAGCGTGCGTAGGAACTGCGACGCACATTAAATAAAACAGTCATTGTTAGGAATTTTTCACCAAATTTTCAACATAGCCATTTTAAGACCTCTGCTCATGAACAGTGTCACTGTGGTTTCTTAATTTATCCCATCATTGGTTTCGCGCACCGACTGTGCCATTTAGCGCTACATGGCGAAAACATGTTTTGGGTGAGATGTGAAAAATGACAGCTGTACTACTCATAAGAAGGTGTGGTAAAATGGCAATGTTGAAAATCTGGAGTGAAAATATTAAAAATTTGAACTTACGAGCATGCGTGGAACTGCATAGCACTGCAGCTCGTTAAACAGTCGTTTTTTGAAAGTTTGCAATTTTGCAAAATAGAAGCCTTGAGAGCCCACCTTGAACACTGGCAGTGTCATTTTAGTTACTCGGTCCCAAAGGTGATTTCGCATAGTGACTGCAAAATCACCCTTTGGGCCGAATAACGCCATGACAGTGACATCATTCATGAGAAGGGCCCCAAAACTCCATGTTGAAAATTTGGTGCAAAAATTCCAAAAATGCCTGAGATAAGCAACAAAGTTGAAAACCCCTATCTAGCCCATTATGCAGCTTACTGGCATTTCCTCAGTTAGCGGTCGGCTTTGAAGAGTGCAGGCGTGTTCCGGTCCACAAATGATCGCGCCGAGGTCGAGGTAAGTATGGGGTGAGGGATGTAGGGGAGGCAAGTGCGCAGTGGGTGGGTGCAGGTTGTGGGAGGGGCCAGAGAGACTACGTGGGACCGTTTTTTCTTTACAGGTGTTCTTTTGTTTCCAATGACGACACGGGACGTTTGCCACGCTGGGGTGGGCTCCCAGCGTGTCACAAGGACGCGTTTGGGGGCCGTTCATCCCGACGGGATTGGGCACCCCATCGGCCAAAAGCATCGATTGCCACGCTAGTGGGCTCCCAGCGTGGCACCCAGTACTCGGGGTGAGGACACTGGAGCTGACGAGGATTGGGCACCCCATCGGCTATATCACGAGTTGCCACGCTGGGGTGGGCACCAGCGTGGCATTTCAGAAAAACTTTGGGGGCGGGGGCGCAGGCATAGCCGACGAGGTTAGGCACCCCGTCATTTATACAATGTACGTGCGTCTGATGGCAGCGCCTGCGTGTATGGGGCGCGCGCGGGCAAGTGATATCTTACCGCTGCTCACTCAAGCATAGCTCCCCTTTGAACTGTATGCAACTGCATTTTGGAGCTTGTCATAGACAGCTCCAGCATGCATTGGCTTACAGGGGCCGTGCCAGCAACACACTGACTGAATTGGAAGAGGGGTGACACACCCGAAATCTCAGATGATGGCACTATGTTTCTTGCACATGCGTGCAAGCAAACATAACAAACATAATAAATGTATTTTAATTTTTGAAGACCGTTTTTTTTTTTGTCGTGCATATGTGACGTATGAATGAGGGATCCACTCACTGTAGATCAAGGGAGGATGTGAAATAGTGCAGGTACATGGTGGGGGGTGAACAAAGTGGTAGACAGTAAGCCCTACCAGAGCTTCAGGCTGATGTAGCACAGCGATACATTGGGGGGTGAACAAAGTGGTAGACAGTAAGCCCTACCAGAGCTTCAGGCTGATGTAGCACAGCTAGACTAAGGCAAGGGAGGATGAAATGATACAGGTACATGGGGATGTGAACAAAGTGGTAGACAGTAAGCACTACCTGAGCTTCAGGCTAATGTTGCACAGCTGGACTAAGGCACAAGGACCCACGGCATGTTCTTATAGTCCCTATTTATATGTCCTTTTATGTTCTTACTATGTTGATTGCCTAACTGAGCCAAGATGTAAACAGATACTAAAATGTCAGGTTTATTTCAGGTGACCAGGATCATAGTGGGGAGAGGGGCAAGTGAAACAATGTCCTGAGAATGTGCTTAAACTTATTAACTGTTCTGTGCCGCGGAGTGATACACCAGTCCAGAATCCCAATATGTTCAAATTCTGTTTGCAGCCTAAAGGTGCTTAGGTGGATTGGCATTTACATTACTCAGCGGCAAATCTTTTCATACTTTTTGTGATCATCGGTTAAGATATAACCACTAACTGATGACAGACACTTGGGGCATGAAACTGTGCTACCAGCAAAGTTGCATTTGCAAAGCCCTGAATATTTATCTGTTGGTAATTAAATGAAAACTGTCAGCTGATAACATTCAGTCACTGTCCATTGCACAGAATAGACATCTCACTGATAGATCTGGAGCAAAGGGACATGCACTTGACAATAACACCACTACAGCTCCAGACACTGAAGAAAGAAGTTCATGCATTTTCATGGCTGTTAACTTTTTCAGCATTTTAAAACAGTTACTTAGCATCTGCACTAAGGTGTTACCGTCGCTGAACTGAATTGTGACACCAGAATCCCTACGATCAACATTTGTCAGCAAAGGGAATTGAAAAATCAATAGATGTATAAAATGGTAAGTGGACTGAGTCAATAACAACATATCTGCACGTAATACTTGGCTTAAAATTTGAGCACCACCATATTCCGCACCACAGCGTCAAACAGGGATGCCATTTATAATTCAGCTAATGTCAAGCAGTTTTCGAGCCATAAAAAGTATTACTGTATCAGTATGGTGGCAACAACAGGATCAGAAATTATGAAATAAAATGTAACAGCACCCCCCATTGGCCATATGTTGTGCGGGTGGAGGGGTACATGAGCACCCAGGGGTGAACTGTTAGGCAGCTTCAGATTCGCCGGAGAAAAAGGTGGATTCGATTGTAAGCTACGGTTGAATTTGTGTTTTCTTTTTCTATACCTAGTTTTCGCTATTTTGTTAGGGCACATGTCCAACCCTAAGATGTTTAGGGTCACATGGTGATGTGACTTCATTGAGCATCTGATCTGAGAAAGAGCTGTGTGATTCTATCTAAATGCCAGCTCACGGCAATTCAGAGAAAAAAAAATATTTTGAAGCTGCATTACCAGACTAAGTGTGCAGTTTAGTGAATTACCACACAGGTGTGTGTATATGACAGCACTAAAGGCGCACTAAAGTACTTCAGTCATGAAAACCTCCCACTGGCTGCTGCTGAAATGCATAGCAGTATGTTCTCCTTTTGCATTCTGGCTGTTCTTTGCTTCAGCTGCAGGTAGTACAATATGCTCAAGTTCGTTGCATAGGTTTTAGCAGCGGGAGCTCACATTGACAGAGTCTAGTAAGAGAAAGCGCTTGGAATTACACATACAGTGAAGTCTGGTTTTCACATCAAATGCTGAGGTATTTTTTTCTGGAGGATTAGAACCCATGGAGTCCATGAAGGTGTGCTTTGGAGAGCTGGAGTGTGTAAGGACTGTTAGGCACCCACACATTTTGGTGGTCCTGCTGTGGCAGGGAACAGTTTATTAAAGTAATGATGTGTGGCTTGTCTCTCTAAGCTAGACAAGACTACACCATCCTATCAGGTAACCAACACAGTTGATCTGTGTGTGTGTGTGGGGGTGGGGCTGCTCACTGAGGTGTAGCTCCCTCTTTCAACTGTATGCCACTGCATTTTCAACTGCTGTCATAGACAGCTCCGCAGTGATTGGAGAACTGTGACCACGCCTGCAAACACACTGACTGAATTGGAAGATGCTGACACACCTCTGAAAACTCAGATGATGGCACTATGTTTCTGCATGCGCAAGCAAACATAAAACAAACGTGTAGTACGATTACAGAGCAGAAATAACCCAGACCAACTGACCAAGGTAAACTAAACCATATTCAGATTTATAAATGGGCAGAACAGTTCCACAACTCTGATTGGCTGAGACCCTCTCAGAGCCATGTCCTTATAACGCCATATCATGCCAACCTGCACTACATAAAGATACCTGCTGCAGCACAGCTGGCATATCATTGTCCCCACACTATCGGTTTCTCACACTGCGAGCACCTCAGCGGCTTTCTGACAACCACACAGACTCTCGTCAGAACCACGGCACTTGAAAAACTCGTACCGCAGTATTGTACTAAAAACAACCCAAAATATGCACATACTTTTTACTGGCCACAGATCAGCGGCTCTCACGTTGATTTTTTCGGCACTGTAGAATCTTTTCTCTGTTCCACGGTGGATTCATCGTCACAGGTGCTGACATTGCGCTGCCCACCACCGCCCATCACCTTTAGTGTATTCCATATTTCCAAGAACAGGATTTAAAAAAAACAGTTGCTAGAAACGCAATGCAAACCCTCTTCCCTTCACTTGCTACATAGTGCATAGATGAGACACGCTGTAAACAATGGACTCTCATCACGGCGGCTGAAGAGGGACATGCTCGCCCCATATAACGGCCATTGTCAGTTTAAATGATACAACACTCTGTGTAGAAAACAATATTGTATGTGTCTGTGGGTGTCAGGCAGAGTGGGGGACGTAACCTGCACCCATTATATGTTGGGGGGTTACTCTGCTAGTGACCAAGCTAAATACACTGTAGTGTACTGTACAGGACAGTATATAAATGCAGGAACTATTTTTCTTCTCCTAAATGGAAAAACTCTTTTATCCCAATTTTTTCCATTTTGCCCTTTTTTTTACTTTTTAATTTATACTTGTGGGGCCCATTTTGTAAGCACAATAAGACACTCGAGGTGTGAGTTATGGCCTGATAAGAGCACTTCCCAGGTGCTAAAGGCACTCAGTGCTGGCGCCTCATGCCTCATAATGCACCTGAGGCGTGCTCTTATCAGGCCATAACCCACACCTCATCGTGTCTTATTGTTGGCATAACATACATTGTAACAATTCAAAAGCAGGTAATCAGATAGGGTAAAGGTTAGAGGATGGATAACACATAACGAGCAAATGGGAAAATCAATACTTAAAATAAATAAATAAATAAATAAATAAAGTTTAAATGTATTTATTTCAGTTTGTGATTAATACCATTGAGTCAAGGACTCATTTTCAAAGGTTCCACGTCAGTGTTGAAGAAACATTACAAAAATACAAGGTTTACAGAGGAAAACAAAGAAAAACATTGAATCATATACACAGGCAGTAATAGTAAAATTTGAACTTATACACATCAAATCAGTACATATTAACAGATAGACTGATTAGATAAGAGGGATGGTGGGGGCATCGTCTGAGGTGGGAGAGAGGTGGAGCTTTCAGCCAAGTGGGGCCATCATCAAGTAATTGGGGTAGGGAGCGGTTAAGAAGAAAGTGATATAAGCAGAAAGATGTAGAGGGGGTAGGTAAATGGAAAACTGGGGGCGAGGCACTATCACATTACGCAGACAGGTACACTTCATTTTAGGGCCAAGGAGAGATTTGAGCCCAGCTTTGAAGGTACTAATCCTGGTAGTATCAGCGAGGTCAGCAGGTAGCTTGTTGTACCATTTCAGTTCTTGATACAGGATGGAGTTCTGGGCAAGTTTTGTCCTTTGAAGGGAATCACCATTTTATCAGCGACCGCCTCTGAGTAGATTCTGTTGGGATGGCCAGCTAAAGTGTCCACCCACTGTGGGGGATGTCAGTCCAAGTAGTACTTTTTTTATAAGTAGGCAGGTTTAGTACTGCCCTTTAAGATGGAGTGGGAGCCACCCAATTTCAGTGTACAGCGAGCAGGTGTGGGTGTCAACAGTAGCCCCAAAGTAAGACGACAGGCCTTATTAAGGAGTGTGTTGATCCTGTTAGAGCAGTTTTTGTGCCCACCCCATATATAGGCAACCCATAATCAATGGTAGACAGTATTGAGCTACTGGTGGCTAGTTTGAGTCGTCTGGTGTCATTGAATGTCGGTGATGATAAAGTACAACAAGTTCTATATTTGCAGTCTTGATAACAGAGTCAATGTAGTTTGAGAAGGTGAGCTTGTCATCAAAGGTAATGCTCGAGATATTTGAAGTTAGATACTTGGTCTAGGAACTCAACATTTTGGTTATGAATATGCAGGGCAGGTATTTCTTTTGCTTTGGGAGGTGTGTTTTTACATTTAATAGTAGCTTGTTTTCCGTAAACCAAGATTCAAATCAAGAAACAAGTTTTACAGAAAGTTTAAATTCATAGAAACAGGTTTAACAGCTTGAATTTATGCAGCCTTTTACAATTAAAATAAACTTAATCTGTCTACAATTCAGATAAACTTGACCTGCTTTGTGACTGTCTTTCTTAACCAGGAGTAGCCTGCAATTAAGGCAGCCTTTACAGATTCAGTACAAGAAACGCAGGGAGCAATGGAGTCTTGAAAAGAAAAGGCACCAGATTTCAGAAAAGAATCAGGGCTTCACTGAGTAGCACTCGTACCTATTCTGTGGGAGGTTGGGCAGCAGTGGCTGTAGAAGGAAGCCACGCTTGGAGCTGGGTGCCTTTTCAGGGCTGGAAAGCCTATTCCATGGGAGGGAGGGCAGCAGCGGCTATGGAAGGAAGACGACTTGTAGCTGGGTGCCTATTCAGGGCTGGAAAGCCTATTCCATGGAAGAAGGGGCAGCAGCGGCTGTAGAAAGAAGCCACGCTTGGAACTGAGCCCTGTTCAGGACTGGAAAACCTATTCCATGGTTGCTTGTTGAAATCTCAGAGCCCCTCTTCTCTTCTGAAGCAGTAACCTCTGGCCTCTTGGTATATTTTTCAGTGTACTGTTCTCTGAAATGACCTGAGCCTAGGGATTGGATGCAATATAAATACATTGCCTTGCCTCCATCCTTGTCCAACATCTTCCATCCCCTCATACGATCCTCTGGGGCATGCTGAGAGAAGATGGAGTGGCAGTGCCCCCTCCCGGCCCCCACTCCAACCTGCACTGCAACTGCTGTGTTGCAGTCTGTGTTATAGACAGCTCAGACTGCCACCAACCCCTCTGGTACTCTGGGGGTCACTAGACTGCAGCCGGGATATGCTGGAGCTCACCTTGCAGTCTGGAAAAGCCTCTGCTGCCGGTCTCCATGCAGCCTGACTCCAAACTGTGATTTCTACTTTGGCCAAGACAAGCCACCTCTCCTGGAAGCCCAGCCTGCACCAGCAGTTGCATCAGGTAACCTGCTTCTACTTTTGGACTCCTGAATCTTCATTTCTGGACCTGCTTCCTGGTTACAGGCCAGCTGTCCCCTCTGATGCTCTGGGGTCACCTGACTATGGCCAGGACAAGCTGATGTTGTTCAGTATATGGCTAGGACAAGCCACTGATTGGCTTGCAACCTGGTGGAGCTGTTGCTGCTATTTAAATCATTACCACCACCTAGACAAGCAACCTCTTCTTGATCCATAGCTTGTGCCAGCCTTGCATTGGGTAACCAACTTCCACATCTGGCCTCCTGAATCTTTTATTTCTGGAACTGCTTCCTGGTTACAGGCCGGCTCCCGCCTCTGGTGCTCTGGGGTCAGCTGACTGCGGCCAGGACAAGCTGCTGATGCTCGCTACGTGGCAAAGACAAGCCGCTGCTCATCTCATGGTCTGGAGGAGCCACTGCTGCTGCTGCTAGCTATGCAGCCAGACTCCAGGCTAGGGATGGTTTGACTTTGGAGTCTGGAATCATATTTAATCGATTCTGAGTCCAGAAATCCTAATTCCGAAAATGGTGTTTCAGAATCAGATTCCTGAGTCGGAATTGGATTCCGATTCCAACATCCAATGTTTTTGTTCAACCGGCCTCCCTACCCAGTAAAACATTTTTGCTTACCCTTACCTCCTGCCAGTTCCTCTTAGGGCTCCTTCTCTAGGCATCATCTTCACAGTCCAGACTTCAGAGGATATCACAGACACAGTAAGTAATATCAGTAATCCATTCCGCATGATCATTCACTTTCACACCCCATCCTGCCACACAAGTAGTAGCGCCCAGGTGCTGCTGTCCTGCCATGACATCTGTGACTCTGAGCCCAGCCCTCTCCAGTAGTTTCACTTCACCCACATCGGCCCGCACTCACATGAGTCATACACAGCAATCAGCACACACCGACTGTCTCACTCAGTGTGTCCATGGAGGCTCAGTAACTTTAGGAGTTGGATGTAGACCCTCCCCTGGTACCCATCCTGGAATTACCCCCGCCTCTAACTCGTCAATTCCCTCATCAGTACCATGTGACTGTGTGGCGTGCTGCTTGGCTAGTGTAGCCCAGTCCTACCAGCCCTTGGCCTGCCCTGTGATCTGTCTCTGGGTCCCAGCTTAACCTGGGACAAACCAGTAGATTGTTGCCACCGGACATCATCTGGCTGATTAAAACCAACCCCTGAACCCACCATACCAGATGCTCAGTGAGAGATAGGTGTCTGGTGGTGTGGTGTTCACTAGGGTTCGGTTCAGTCAGCCACTGGTCAGATCAGACATTTTCTCTTGCCTGTTGACTTGCCCTCACTGGTACGTGCTTTTGTAACATCCAGACTGGATTACCACAATCCCTATACTTTGGGCTCAATGCAGGGTCCTGCATCATCTGCAGCTAGTGCAGAACACTGCAGCTAGGTTACTGATAGGCTTTCTGAGGTCCTGTCATGTGACCCTGTTGCTGCGCGACCTGCACTGGCAGCTCATGAGGTGGTGAATCTCCTTCAAGGTTGGCTTGCTGACCTTTAAGGACCTACACTGGTTGGGTCCTACCTACCTATGTGTCCCCGTGACTCCTCGCCAGACCTCCCACCCTCTCTGCTCCCGACATGGCCTCCGAGCAGTTCCCAGGGCTCAACTGAAGTCATCTTGGCAATAGAGCCTTGTAAGTAGCTGGCCCAACCTGTAGAACTCATTTCTAAGGTCCTTGAGGGAGGCCCCTCATTGGAAGCTTTTAAGAGGGGTCTGAAATCCCACCTTTTCAAAGAGGCATTCAGCCTACTTTGATGTGCTGGCTGTTTATTGACAACATTGTTGTATACAGATCTTACTGTCATTATTAGACTATTTATTATTTACTATTTTATTCTGAGGTTGTTTCATGATGATGTCATATTATTTTTGCTTGTTATTTTAAGCAATGGATGTATTTTATTGTACAGCACCCAGAGCCTCTAGGATTGGGCGCTAAAGAAATAATTGACAGCAGCAGTACGGTACATAAGCAATAAGACACGATGGGGTGTGCATTTACAGTGTGATAACCACACCCTAGGCGTAGGTTAGGCACGAGGCTGAAGGCCTAGTGCCGGTCGCCCCTAGAGTGCGGTTATCACACCGTAATGCACAACCCCTGGTGTGTCTTATTGTGCTTATAAAATGTCCCTTTATTTATAGAAGCAGTTTTTTTCTTTATTTTTAAACACATTTTAAATAAGTGAAAATGTAAGTGAATCTGTGCTTTTAACATAAAATAGTCCTTCCACCTATTGGTGCTAGATTAAAGTAGTGTTATACAGTACAAAATCACACATGCCCCCACAATGCAAAGCATCATGGGCTACATATGCAAATCACCACAGAATGTTATGCTGGTCCAACTTTAAGCAGAATTGCATGGTGCGAAGGCCTCACACAGTTTGTAAAGGGTGCTAACAGAAGACATAACACGTGTTTCATCCTACCAGGACTCATCAGTATGCCTCGTCTGTTTGGCACCCCAGTGGAATGGACCAGCTACCCTTAAGGCAGTGTGCCTTGGATATATTGTGGTGAACCCATTAAAATAAAAACTTTTAAAGACAAAGAACCTCTGTGCACAAACACTGAGGCAAGGGTTACCCAAAGGGCATTTGGCTGGGAAGCCAAGTTTCAAGAAAATACAAAATCACACATGCCCCCACAATGCAAAGCATCATGGGCTGCATATGCAAATCACCACAGAATGTTATGCTGGTCCAACTTTAAGCAGAATTGCATGGTGCCGAAGGCCTCTCACACAGTTTGCAAAGGGTGCTAACAGAAGACATAGACACGTGTTTAGTCTACCAGGACTCATCAGTATGCCTCGTCTGTTTGGCACCCCAGTGGAATGGACCAGTACCCTTAAGGCAGTGTGCCTTGGATATATTGTGGTGAACCCATTAAAATAAAAACTATTTAAAGACAAAGAACCTTTGTGCACAAACACTGAGGCAAGGAGTTACCCCAAAGGGCATTTGGCTGGGAAGCCAAGTTTCAAGAAAATACAAAAGTGTGTGCCTCCTGCCCACTTAAGCTTCATATTCCCCTGCCAGCCACAACAATTCACAAATGCTGTTTTTCTCATTCTAGTATGACACACACCCCTTACTTTGTTTTCATTCTCCTCACTCTGTAGACAAACTAAAAGGAAGCCATAACAGAGGCTTCTCAGTTCCCCAGTGCTGCAAGCATGAGCGTGGTTCAAAACTGCCACACTCACTGACAGCATCATGAACTGCTCACTCTGTCTAAAAATAAACAGCAGGGTGAGTCATTTGCCACCTTTCTCTTTGTTTATATAGTATTATTGCTTACTTTCTTCTTTATGTTTTTTCCTCTGTGTTTCCCCACATTCAAGAAATGGAATGTTTATCATGGAATACTGGATTCAAAATTCTGCTCAGTTCTACTACCAGAATATTCCTCTACTAACATACTGTACACACAGATAACAAAAGCCTGTTTTAGAGCCAGATACTCAATTATCTCACTTGTCAGGGAAAGCAGAAGATATTTCCCTGATGAGCAAGTAAAAAGATAGAAGGAGTTTTCACTGTTAGCAAACAAACAGTTATAACGAAAACTATAAACAATACTTAATGTTTCTAATTTGTATTTGTTTATGTGTGTAAAGAGAGTGTGATGATCTGGTAAACAACATTTAATTAATTTATTTTATTTTATATTTAAAATAATTTTAATTTTAGGGCCCAGTTGAAGGTTTCTATAGTGTAAAGGGCGGCCATGTTTGTGGTGGAATATCAGTTCTGGTTGTAGGGAGACTGATGGGAGATAGTTCTGGTGGTAGGAGGACTGATCTGCTCAATTGTAATGTGGTTTAGGACCAGGATGACTGTGCATATACAGAGAATTAATGTACGGTCAGCTGAACTGTCTTGGCCAATGACATTTCTAGATTTTTCCTTGCCATTTTATAATGAATTATACCCAACCTGACCATAGAGGAGAGGGCAGCATGACTCACAGATGAGAGACTTGAGAGGATGCATTGCTGAACTGCTGCTCATCGTCATCTTCCTTCAACTTTGGGTGATAGACTTGGCCAGTTGGGGGATTCATTATTTTTATTGCTGGCCTTGTCTTGGACCTACACATAATTGCAGCGGAGAAGCTTGGAGAGGGATGGGAAGTCAGGATACTCCTGCATCTTCATTTCTGGGCCTGCTTCCTGGTTACAGGCTGGCTCCTGTGTCCAGCCAATAGAGTTCCTCTGCTGGCTGGAGCCCATCCTGTCAGGACCCTGGGAGTTCCCCCAGCAGGAGGCTCCCTCTGGACTTGGAATGCAAAGTTGGGTACCTTACAGGTGGAGTTTAAAAAGCCACCTCTCCCTCACAGGTCCATTATGAGCAAGGCGGCTGGAATTGAGCAACTGAGTCTGCGGAGTCAGCTAGAACAGATGGGACTAGGGGAAGTCATGGCTGCTGGACTTAACCTGTGGTATGTTGTAAGTACTGTGAATCTCAACGTAAGAATGATTCCTACTTACTAAAGGCCTAGTAGTAGGGTAGGCTGCTTTTTAAAAAATATTTTTATTGGTTTTGTACAAACGAAACACACATTGCGGATATCAAATGAAAGGTATATCAAATGAAAGGGTGCAGACGCACCATAGCATTATTTCAAGGTCATTAGACAATAACATTTTGATATCAATAAGTCCATTCTCTAATAACTCATATTAGAGATCTATAAACATCTTCACAGATAGCTCTGTAATGTAATGTCAGATAGTAATTGTAATTGCAAGAGCAGCCATGGCTCTCCCCAACCCCTCCCAGTGTGGGCAGCGCAGCCCCTACTCCAATACAGTCCAGAACCTAGGGACAAAGGATGCATCAATCTTCACCATATTAAGCACCCATCACTGCCATTTATCATTATATTTAGTAGCTTTGAACTGCAGAACCGCTGTGAATTTTTCCATTTGATATATATTGCATACTATTTCTCCATTCTTCTAGTGGAGGAATTATTTTAGTCCTCCACCGTCTGGTGATGGCCTTTTAGCGCCACTAAATAAATTGGCAACAGTGTGCATTTCCAGGGTGGGCCGTGAGTGACATGACAGACAAAAGCACCATTTCTGTTAATTCTACCCTCCCTAAGCATTCCTGTATGGCCAGCTGTATTGTGCACTAAAATGGTGTTAACAAGGGCATTTCCAAAAACATGGCCCAAGTCAGCTATCCTACACTTACAGCCTCTCCAGCACTGGCCATATCTCTGTGGTAGATATTTAACTAAGACTGCGGAGCCCTAAAGAATCTATACCGGTGTGACAGGGTCTGTCCCTGCCACTGATACTTGGGACTTTTTCTTTATCTCTATAAACTATGGTTGCAACCACTATCTTTCCCTTCTTTATGCTGTCCCTTTTATTCGGTATGGAGGCAGGCCACCTCCTTACAAAACCCTTCTACCCCCTTTCTTATCCCTTCTGTTGGTTACTCTTGTTTTCTAAAGTCCCTCGTCTGCTGGGTGCTCCTAAGCTACATGAGAGAGGTGGTGTGTCAGATAAGTTGTCATAAAATAGCTTAAGCACACCACACCAGCTGTTATCATTCCCTGTTTAATGTTAAATAAATAAGAACCGTTCCTGAGGCTAGTTTAGGTACTGGTAGCAAAACCGTTGGTTTAAAAGAAAAGCCAGCAGAATGTGAAAAACACCTTTAGTAGGCTTTCTGATGGGTAGCGAGCGCGTATAACATCAGCCAATTGTTTGCGATCGCGAAGCCTTATGACGTCGCACCCCTCAGCGCTGGCGCTCGTTTTCCATTTTTTCAAAAGGTATTCTATTTGCCTATACAAGTGCCTCTACCAAGGAGACTTATCCCTGTATCCAGTGCTGGCATTGTAAAAGCTCTCCTATAGCTCAGGAGAGCCCCTTTAAGCCCAGACAAACAATGCAGCTGAAAATAAGTGTCAGCCATCGCTTGTTAATTTCAGCCGACGGCTTGACTGTTACCCCTAGAGCTGATTCATTTAGCTCTCTTTCCTGGATATTGTGCAAAAGCAGTCTGTCCTGGGTTTTCCTTTCTTTTGAGGAAAGTTTTGCTCTGTTCCTCTGAATGCCAGGACAGGACAGGACTGCAGCAGGTTGTATTGTGTCTGAAAGTATGTCAGACAGCTTGTCAGGGAAAAACAAGCCCCTGCTCTTTGCAAGCATTCTTAAAAACACAGCTCCTATTTATAAAAGTGTAAAAAGGTTTTTATGTGCCATGTTTAATAGAGGTGGGGTTTGCTAAGCATTTAAAAGCAGTAAAACTTTTAGAATAATGTAGACTAGATGTTACCTGCAGAAGGTATTGCTCTGTTATCAAACATTTTGTAGTCTGCTTCTAGAAAATAAAAGGGAGGTCTGTTTGCTGGCGCTCTGGCAGGACACTGAGGATCACTATAGGGGATCAGTGTCCCCTAGTGGCTCAGTTTTAAGCAAGGCCAGCTGTCAATCACGTTCAGAATTCCTGTTTGTTATTCAGACTTTGTTAGAAGAGTGTTATTTTGCAATATGAAACCATTTATGTGATTCTTGAAATGTGTAAATGATGTAATGACTGTTTAAAACCAAATTTGAGGACATAAATATTTTTACTGTTGAAAGAATACTTGGTCACCTGACTAAGGAGGCGGGTAATTTAAACCTGCCTTTCCTAGTATCAGAGGAGAGGGGTCAGTTCCTTCAGACCTAGCTGTAGAGAGGTTCCAGAGAGAGAGAGAGAGAAAGAAATTATTGTATTGCCTTGGATTTGTTTATGTATTTTTTTGTTTTCTGAAATTAAGTTCTTTATTGGTGCTGAAGTTGTTTCTGAAGAAAATAAACATCCGCTAAACAAACAGTGGGTTGCACCTGAATTGCTGCCTCTGTGTGTACTTGTGTCTACCTGAAGAACCCACCTGGTAACAACCAGCACTTATTGGGGTACTCTTTCCATGTCTGTGAGAGGGTAACTTTGACTGCTGGAAGAGCACTGGCTTGCTAGTCCTCAGAGGTAACTAAAAGTTGCAGTTCAGCATTCCATTTCTGGTGCACCAAATCATGGGTGTAGCGAGCATACTCAAGTACTCCATGGTGTGCAATTTTATTTAAGGAGGGTAGCAAATAGGCTCTGAACTGCTTCCTTTTCCATGAAAACTAAAGAAAATGCTGAACCTTTCTGTAATTTTATTCATAGGAGTCAAAACTAGAAGGACTGGTCACTAATACTGTCTTTGCATTCAAGGACAATACAACTTTGCAGGCTCTGGGCTGGTATGTGGGTGTCTTAGGAAGCAATGCATGGCATTGTATTTACCCATGCATGCAACAACCATTGTCATGAGATACAAAAGTTGTATTTATTGTGCCAAATAAGGCTACAAACACGGTCTGGTGTACATTTGTATATTGTCTGGCTACACCCCTTGAGAGTAGCACACCTTAACGAGGGGGATGGGTAGCAGTGAGTCCACTTGGTGTGCCAGGTCACAATCCCTAGCTACACCCCTGCACAAATAGTATTGTCTCCCAATGCTTCTCTTAATGTTTTATATATCGACCTATAGCATGCCCCTAAATTGCCACTGAAAGTATCAGTTAAAGCTCATTAAGGGTGGTCTAGGATTGGGGAGTCGAGTTCTGATCAAGGTTTGATTTTGCACATAAGCCCTCAATTGTGGGAAGCAGAGTAGTCTCTTTGTGTGATCTTATAAAGGGTATGCAATTCTTCAAAGACAGAATACCTGTTTCATTTAGTATTTGATATACATAATGAATCCTTAGTTGTCTCCACTTATTGAAGCTGGGTCAAGTGATGACAGAGTACAATACTCATTTTTGATATTAAGCGTAGGCAGTAGAAGTTTTCCCCAAATTTAGGGTGATATTTTACTGAATTCCAAATATGAAAGTTCACCGTTAACTTTGAAAAATTTCACAGGGGAATGGATTTACCCCTGGATGCAAATAGTTTTGGCACTATGTCATGTAAGTCATTGAGTTTGAATTCCATTTCCTTCCAGGGAGCGGAATACATGGGAATAATCCACTGAAAAATAATCTTTAGGAAGCCTGCTTTAGTGTACCACTCTAAATTAGGTAAATTAATGCCACCAATGCCGTGGGCAATTGCAAGACAGAGTATCTAACCCTCGGGTGTTGCCCATCTCATATAAAGTTAGAAATAAGTTTGTCTCATGAATTAAAGTAGAAGCGGGGGGCCTAATTAGCAAGTTTTGGAGTATATAAAGCACGTGGGTAGGACATTCATCCTAACAATTTCTACCTTTTGGAAAAAGTTAAATGCAGTTTCCCCTGGTATTCAAGGTCGTGTTGTGTCTGGAGAGTGAGAGGTTCATAATTCATTAGGTCTAAATTGTCAGTATTTTGCGTTATGGTAATCCCTAAATATTTTGTTTTATTTTTCTGCCATCCCAAGAGTAATTTACTTTTTAAAGATGCTGAAGGGAGAAATTAAATGTTAAGACCCCTGTCTCATTGACATTGAGTTTGAACCCGCATTGTATTGAAGGGTCTAAAATTTCCCACAGACTGGGAACCGACTGCTCCAGAGCTAAAAGGAGAAGGAGCACATCATCTGCAAAAGTGCTGCCTTGCACTGTGACTGTACTATGGGTATACCCTCTAGCCCCTCCTCCCGTCAAATTGCCGTTGCAAATGGCTCATGTATAATACGAATAGGAGTGGGTAGAGAGGGCAGCCCTGTCTAGTTCCTCTATGTAAAGGAATCTGGGAGGTCAGAGATCCATTAACTCTGATATATGCCTTTGGTTGTGCATATACATTTTTCAACCAGGTTCGGAAGACCTCTGGAAAATTGAAGAGGGCCTCAGGGTGTCCCAGAGGAAATCCCAGGACACCCTGTTGAATGCCTTTTCTGCATCCAGATTTAAAAGGACCGCTGGGATCTTTCTGGTGTGAATGTATTCGAGTAATAATAATGTTCATAATATTATCTGTCGACGCCTGGCTTTGATATAACCAGATTGATTTGGGTGTATGATTGTAGTCATAATGTGTTTTAGCTCATGTAGCCCAAATAGCCATACATATTTTGTAGTCGAATTTAATATCGAAATTGGGCGATAGGAATTTGGGAGGGTTTTATCTTTATCTGGTTTCGAGACTGCTGCCAATACCACATAATCCAATGATGGGTGTACCTTTCCCTCACCACCTCACAAAATAGGCGAGTTAGTGTAGGAGTATCTGCCCGGTGAATTTTTATACCATAGTGCCTTAAACCCATCGGGTTCAGGGCATTATAGGGTTGCAGACAGAATTTGGTGGGTGATTTCCTCTGGGGTTATCAGCGCCTCCAACCTCTGACGTTGCATCTCTGATAAGCGGGGAGCTCTAAGTTCTTCAAGAATTTTTGTCTCAGTCGTGATTATTACTTGGGGTCTCTGAATAAAGTTTGATAAAATTGACAAGAATTTTCTGGATGCCCTCTGCTGTGTGGGTAACCTTGTGTGTAATGGGGTCCCGGAGTTTCAAAATAGTTGTAGGTTTTGCCAAGTGCAGATTTTTCGGGCCAAGTTCCTTGCACCCCTAGAATCACCCTCATAGTTAGTTTGTTTGAGGTACATCAGCATCTGTTGGACCTTATGATCCATTACTTTCTGTATTTCTTGTTTTGTATCTCTTGTTTGAATCCTTCCCTGTACTAGGGATATAAATTGAGGATCTTGAAGCAGGGATTTATTAAACCACCAGAGTCTGCTTTTCTTTTCCCCAGGTCTGTCTTTAGAGAAGAGGATGGTGATCTGAGAGAAGGCGTAGGCCAAATGACATGTCCTGAAGCAAATGGAAATCTCCGCAATAAATAAAAACTAATCTAGTCTTGAATAGTTGCAGAATCTTCCGAATAATATGTGTAGGCTTTTGTGAGGGATAAATTTTTCTCCGTGTCCACTATTCTCAGCTGCTCAAAAGACCCTCTGAGAAAGTGCAGAGCATTAGTCACTCTGTGGGATTGTGGGTTTGTTTAATCCGTTTCTGCACTCAAGTCATATTGAAGTCACCCCTATAATCAATTTGCCCTTAAGCAGGTCTAAAAGCTTATTCAAAAATATTCAAACTGCTGGGGTTGAGGACTGTGGCAGGAAATAAACATTAACCAGAGTAACCTCCTGGCTATAAAGTGTACCCTGTAGAATCTCTGCCCTGTTTATCTATATAGTTATGTTTGACCTCAAGTGGGGTTGATCTAGGTATTAGGATTGCCGTCCCTCTTCATCTGCCACTTGCATTTGAAGAGCGTAAACCCGTATCTCTCCCCATTTCAATTTAGAATGTTCCATGTCTGATAAGTGGGTTTCTTGAATAAAATATGTCTACGGATTTTTTGTAAATATTGTATAAATCTTGTTCTCTTAATTGGATTTTTCAAGTCTGCTGACCTGCTTTTGAAGGTTAATTTACCTGGGGTAAGCTAGTTTAGGTCCTATTGCTTCTAGACAGTAAAATTTTACTATTTGCTTGTCTTGGTGTAACCCTGCTTGTCCTGCAGTCTGTTTCCTGCCTCAGTGCCCACTAGCACACCCTGTGCTGTAAAGTCACGTGACTTTCCTGTTCTGACCTTTTGGTTTGGGCAATCATCTCACCCCCAACTCGCAGCTCCTGTTTGACCTACCGCGCTCCTCCTGCATCTCGATTTCCTTCCTTTGAATGCCCTATTGGAGAATATTTTTCTACCACCTTCTCCACCCTCGAGAGGCCAGGCTTGGGGCCTCTAAGCCCATCTTCGTCATGCCGCTGGAGATGCCCTGGGGCAAACGGCAGCTGCCCTCACGTTGGAACTTTGGATCCAGCCTGGAACTCCATTGAACTCTCTATACGACTTATAGGGATGGGAATACTCCCACTATACATTGCAGTTAGTTCAAGTTGAGGCTGTAAGGCCGCATGGCGGTATTTCCATTCAGTATGCTACCTTGTGGTTAGGAGGACACAGGAGAGCCCCATTTCATCTGTACATTATCTTTATTCGTTGATGGGAGAACTTAGAATCTCTATAGTTAAATCATGTTTGGTACCCCCATGGTGTAAGGGAACACGTACTCAGGGCAAAAGCGTGTCACAGAAGTATAAAGGTCCACCCCGAAGGGCCTGAAAAAGCTTCTTATCTTTACATGTATAACTGACTAGGCGGGTATCTATTGGAAGGAATTTAAATCGATGTAAAACCCTAAAAGTGAACCGAAATTACCCGATCCTTAATGATCCTTAAAGAGAGGATATGTTTGGCAACAGAGGGGGCTCCTGTTCCCCTGTGATCGGTCTCTGTGCCTCCACCAACTTCAGTGGGATCATTGCTCTACCGAGTGATGTTCCTGCTATTCTGGGCTTGACCTCTTTGGGGACCTATCTCCCACTCACCTTGGGAGTTTCGTCCCCACACCCTCAGGTTCCACTAATTTAGGACCTGGGCGGTGCACCGGAAGGAGTCACATTTCTCTCCTTCCACTATGGAGTCAGCTATGAGTTGAGTTTACTAGTTAACAGTTTCTACTTTGGTTTCTTATGTTGTAGAGGAGTTTATTGGGGTGAGAAGATACTCTTTCTCTCCCTGGGTTCCTAGCCCCATCAGTCGAACCTTGTGGTAACACAGTTTCCTATTTTAAAGGCATTTGCCAACCAGTTAACCTTGTTAACATGGCTATTATTCGGCTATGTATTATGTCTTATTTTTGGTTCAGAGCAAAGGCAACAAAAAAGGAGACACACACACCAAGGTTTTGAACAATGCTTTATTACAGCGTGACCCCATTTCATTTTATTTATTTGTACTTTTTATATGATAGTGGTTAATCCGGTTAAAATATTCTCAATGAATGTAAACAAGCTCCACAGCCCAGTTAAGAGATCCCACCTCATGCAATATCTAAACAAGCAGGTGGCGGACCTCTTTTTCAAAGGAGACCCACTTACCTGATTCAGAACACCAGAAGTTAAAATGGGGGCACCGCTATGAAGTATATGCATCCTCTCACTCTAGTGCCCAGAGATGAGGACTGCTGTTTTAGTGCCTGCCTCCACCTTTGGAAGCACGTAATGTTATTGCAGATACCAGGGAGATATGTTATTCTAACAGGTATACTGTACTCTCAGGAGGTTACCCTAGTAAATGCTTACCTACCTCCCCAATCATCTCGTAGTGATCCAAGCCTTTCTCCAGAAAGTCTTATCTGCTCATCAGGGCATCTTAATAATGGGGAGATTTTAATGTAGCCCTCTCACCTCAACAAGATACCTTCACATCACGGGCTTACAGATCTTCCACTGCCCCTAAATACCTCAGGAATACACTTTCTCACCTGGGCATAGAGGATATTTGGAGGAGACTTTTTCCTTCAGACCCCAGATTTTCTTATTATTCAGCCCATTTTAGACTTTTCCCATCTAGCCTATTTTTTTATCTCGTATGGAACATTTCTCCTTAATCCAGGATTTAACTTTGGGACCTCAATTTTATCTGACCATCACCCATTAACATTGAAAATAAATCTGGGTAAGCCCCAAAACTAAAACTATGGCGGCTTAATCCTGCTTTATTGAGGACCCGGAATATAGACTATATCACTACTAGAATCCCACAGTTCCTTTGTGATAATAATGGAGGGAGACCTCCAACCTTATAGTGTGGGACACCAAAAGCTGCTATAAGAGGTGAAATGATAGCCTTTTCATCCCACAAAAGGCGGAAGGCAGAGGCCCTATATAAATATTACACTAAACAACTACAGTCCTACCAGTTGCTCTACAGGGAGGAGATAAAGTAATACAACAAAAATTAGGGAAGTTAAAAGAGAAATACAGAACATAATGGACTCCAAGATACTTCAAACCCTGATCTATTTAAAACAGGCCAACTACGAGGGGAGTTAGGGCTGGTCGCCTTTGGCTCTTAAATTAAGAAACAGGAAACATACCACAATTATCCTAAAAATTAAGCATCCAGTAACAAAACAAATTTCCTATTCAGACGAACATGTTAGATCATCCTTTCATGCATTTTATCAATCTCTATACTCACCCCACATAATCCTTCAGACCCTGGAGTCAGGTCAGAGTTTCTAACCAAATTGCCTTTCCCAAAATTATCACACAACAAGCCACTCTGGAATCCCTATAAGACCTGATGAAATCCTTACCCACATTCATGCCGTTAAACTCTCTAAATGCCCAGGCCCTGACGGCTTTATGGTGGAATGGTACAAGAAATTTGCTGGTCGTCTTCTCCCTATGCTCCTGTCTTCTTACAGAGCAGTGGCGGAGGAAGCTCCACCCTCCTCTTGGAATTATGCAGTTATTACCCCTCTCCTAAACCTAACAAAGATGTAACTTATCAACTCGTATAAATCTACCTCCATTCTCAATGTAGATTACAAGATCTACATGACCATTTGGGCTTCTAGGCTCTATACCTTCTCCCTCACTTATTCACCGTGACCAATCTGGATTCATCAAGCACTGCAGCACCACCGACAACATCCGGCGTACTATGTTACTTGTAGAGCACATACACTCCAGACAGATTTCATCAGCTCTTCTCAGTTTCGATGCCAGAAAGGCATTTGACAGGGTTTCATGGAAATTCCTCTGGGATACTATTACATTTTCTCTTTCCTGACCAGTTTCTTCCTTGGCTTAAAATCTATACTCTCAGCCTAAGGCCTATCTCTGTTTAAACAGAACTATGTCTCCCCCATACACCTTCGACAGGGAACTCAACAAGGATTCCACTTTCCTCTTACCTCTTTGCCCTTTACATGGAGCCCTTAGCTATGACCATAAGACAGGATCCTCAGGTAGATGGTATCCCCAGGTCAAAAATCTTCAAGATAGCCTTATTTGTGGACAACGTCCTTTTAACGTTTATCCCATAATCCTCAATACCAGTGGTTTGGGAGACCCTTAGGAATTATGAAAAGGTTGCCAACTTTAAATTAAATATTGTTAGAACACAGGCTATGATGTTATACTACAAACCAACAAAAACCTGAAAAACTCCTACCATTAAAATGGAGATGTACTAAATTGAAATATCTAGGTATTCATATCCTTTAAATTTAGAACATCTCGAACTAGTTAATTATGAACCAGTTTCTCTTCTTATTCAAGAAGACCTATCTAGATAGGCTAACTTAAAACTTACTTTTTTAATGCATAGAAACCATACGGATGAATATACTTCCTAGACTATTATACCTCTTAGTAAATGTCCGACCTTTCTGGCAACTTTTTACTTCAAATCCTGAAATAGGATGCTTTCTTCCTTTATCTGGGATAACCAGAGACCGAGGCTTAATCGCCCTTTGTTGTTCCTCCTTTGGATCAAGAGGAGTAATTCTCCCTGATTTGAAAATGTATGCCACGGCAGCCTTTCTAAAAATTTTCTTTCTCTGGCTTTCTCCAGCCAACGGGTCGGCCTGGAAAGAAATAGAATTCCTAATAAATGACCTCCGTGGTATTGAGAGGCTCCCTCTCCTCTTTAGGATTGGCTCCAACACTTCACAACTTTTCTAGATACATGGCCCAAGTTCTAAAGATATGGAATAATATTAAACATAAACCCTTCAAACAAACAATTTTCTTTTTACATTAATATCAAGAGGCGAAAACTTTCACCCAGCCCTCCTCGATAATTGTTTGAGTCTTGGCGGCTACTATCACCACTTGGTTAATAATTCTGGGCTCCTACCCTTTATGAATTTACAACAAAAATATGCCCTTTCTGATTGGGACCAGTATTGGTATGTCCAGGTGAGAAACTATATTTTAAGACAAAAGATGTTCCTACTTTTCATCCTTCTCCCTTACCAACTCTCTGGATCCTGCTTAGAGACACCCTTGATGGAGGCCCTGGGGAACCTCATAGGCCACCTATACAGAATAATATGAGACTACTTGGGGACTCATCCTACTCGATACTAGAGGCCTGGAACCAGGACTTAGAACTAGAAGTCCCTTTTCCACTTTGGAGAATCAACGTTGAAAGCAATTAAAGTTATGTCTTCAGGGATATGGAGGGAGTTTGCGTGGAAATCCGTTCAGATACTTTTGCTCTCCAGCAATTTTAGCAAAGTATTTGCCAGGCTTGTATGGGTATTGCTAGAAAACTGTAACTGCACACTTGCAGATTTGGGACATATCTTGTGGAATTGCCCAAGTTTGATGCAATTTTGGTGTACTTTACAGGTGGAGTTGGGGAAGTGCCTAGGTGAGACAATTGAATTGATGGCAGAGATGGTATTATTGTCCATCTTTCCACCCCAGACCATGGTGGGCTAACACCTTACTTCCCCTCTTTCTATTAACAGTAAAAGAGGCCATCACCCGTAGATGGATGTCTACCCTGATTCCAGCAGTTACAGATTGGCACCAAATAATTCTTGAAATTTACAGACTTGAACACTTAACAGCTAAATATCATAATAAATAAGATATCTTTTGAGGAAATGGCAGGGATGGATTCTTTACTTCTCCTGGTTGATCTGGAATTTGTGTCCTAGTGCGGGTAGGGATTTGGGGGCCTCCTGAGGTGGGGGTCCCTCTGCCTCCTCTGTCCCTCTAGTTCTCTGGTTGTTGGTGGGGGGTGGTCGTGGGGACCCCTCTCAAACTCTTAAGAAAAATTTTAGATACTACGAGGTCCGGTCACTTGCTTTAGGGAACCCAGGGTCGATATTTGGCTCTGATGGGTTCCCACAGAAGAATGATGTGTGATAAACTTTACTTTACACTGAATATTATAAACCTGCCATTATGCATTATTTCCTTTGATCTGTACATCCATATAAAGACTTTAGGAGCGTGGATATGTTTTCATCCACACTCTGGCACGTCCCTTTCCCTTTAAATCTCACGGAAAGTCTTCAGGCTGGCTTCTCCTACCCACCTGGGTGGTAAATACCTCGCTCCACCCATGACACCAGATCTTCCTTTCCGTTGGAAGATTCAGGTTCCCTCATGCTAACTTAGCATTTGGCAGGCCCTGGATTCTCAACATCAGTTTTCACCGCGCTTTCTTTAAAACTCATTAGAATTTCGACTCCGATCCTAGCGATCGGACATGGAGGACAAATCGTCCCCAGATTTCACCGGTGTCCTTGCGGCCAAAAAATGTCGTGCACTGATCCCCACCTCTTGTGTGTCTATTGTTTAGGTGTGGTACATGACACCTCCGCTTGCACCATCTGTCTGGCCTTCCATCCCAACGTCCTGGGCGACTACAAAGGCGCACTAAAATTGGGGGCCGGGCTTGAGAATCACACTGGTAAATCAGAAGGAGGCAAGGTGAGGCGGTTTCTGCTGACCACAGGATCCACCCGAACAGCTGGATCAGATGGCAGCTTTGGAAGAGGAAGCTGCCCAAGCTTGGCCAGTCGAGCTTTTTCTACCTCTCAAACTTGGCTCTACCTTACCAGTTCCTTTCAGGAGTTGTGCCAGTCTCTCCCACCAGGGATGAGGCGCCCTCGGCTCGCCTCCTCCCGTCCTCGGAAGAGGGACAAGGAATCCAAGTCTTCTTCCTCAGAAGGAGACATTCCTGGGACCAAGAGAAGTCTGAGTCCCAGGAACATGCGGTCTCGACTTCAGTCGAGATCGCTCCTTAACTCCAGCTTTTCAGATGGAAGCGGCTGAACTGGCTGAGATCCTCTTGACCCAATCGAGCCGTTGTTGCCGGCTCCGGTCGTCGACTCCTTAGATAGGACGCCTGTCCTTTCCTTCCCTTCCCGACGAGGAGACCCCGCCTTTTCAGGTGTCCTGATTGATGGAAAGGTGCGGAACCTCGGTTCTCTCTGACTCAAGGCGTCCCGATCGAACTGGCTGACCCAGTCGGTCTCGATCGAGGACCAGGACCCCGCTCGGCCGAAAAAAGCGAAGAAGGTCAAGCACTCTAGAAAGAGGCATCGCCATCGATCCTCATCCTCCCGGACGAGGAGAGACTTCGACGGAAACTCCGTCGGCGTTATGAGATCTCAAGGCAACATCTGATTCTGACCGTCAAAAGCCGGCTCCGCTGGCAGCACCAGCCATTACTTGGCCCCATCTCTCAGGCGGCCTTGACCCCTCGGAACGAAGGCTTTGGTTCCTCTCCTATGAGAGCTGGCACGTATTCGACTCCGCCTATTCGGTCTCCCCACCGATTTTGGTGTAACCACCACCTAAGCAGCCTCAGGAGGGCTCCCTCGAAGAGGACCAGACAGACACTGGACTGCCCCATCGTCTGTCCATTACTGTGTCCCGATCACCTCGGCATCGAGAGTCATAGGCGAGGAGACCATTATATCCGACTCTTGGTTCGGATGCCACTGGGGTTGCACACTTGCATCAGGGGATGACTAGTCCTCAGTGGCAGGTTTGGAGGAAGGTCCTTCCTCTTTTGGGGCATTCTCGCCTGATTTCAGAATCTACTGGAATGCCCTTGGAGCCTATCAAAAGAAGCGGAATACCCCTCACGGATATCCTCAAGCGGGGGATACTCCACGAAGGCCTTTCCAGTGGCGAAGCCATTTTTGCCCGACTCTTGAGCTATGGCAGCATCCTGCCTCTTGTCCAGCTCTGTCCTGCCGCATGGCCCGCCAGTATCACGGTGCCCATGGGGGTCCCTCTTGAGTTCTGAGCATCCCTCAGCCAAAAGCCTTGTGACTGTTTCTGTATTTAGATGCACTGGTAGCTCAGCCAACACTGACCGCCCTCTGAACAAGGAGTCCAAGAACATGGATCATTCTGCCGGAAGGTCTGTGCAGTCTCATCCTTAGGCCTTCATCAGGCCAGCTCGACTGTGATCATGGCCCACTTCTCTCATGCCATCTTAGGGTCATTAGATGAAGTCCTCCATCATCTCCCAGCAGACATGCAGACCACGGTGAAGCAAGTCCGTGATCAGGGCCATGCTGTTGCAAAACAACAGCTCAGACGGGCCGGGACATTGGAGATTCCTGTGTCCGTTCCTTAGCAGCCGCAGTGGCCACTTCGCCGCAGGGGCCTGGCTGAGGTTATCCTCCTTTCGGCGGATACTCAGCACAAATTAGCTGATGTGTCTGTCCTTGGCACAGACCTCTTGATGCGGAGTGGCTGGTCACCTCCAGTGCATAGAGCAGTCAATGCCACCTTGGATGCTACCTCTGCGAAGGGTTCTTCGGGCAAGAACCAGCAGAAATGCAAGAAGAAGCCTTTTCGGCACTCTTCCCTGTGGTTAGGCAGCCATCCTTTCAAGGAGGCCAGCAGCAACAGGCTCAAGCTTGGCGCCCCAGGCCCAAGCAGGGTCCTAACAGCCCGTAAAGGAGGCCGGGTGCTGGTCCAGGAGCCTCCTCCTCCTCCTCCTCTAAGCCTGCTCAGTGACAGGTCGGGGTTGCCACCCTACACCGTCATGCCAGCTCTGGGTCCTCCCGTGGGGGCCAGCTCCGTCACTTTCTTTCCGCCTGGTCGGTATCAATTTGGACAGGTGGGTTCTGGAAAGTGGTCGGGTCAGGGACTACCCTGGAATTCGAGCAGTACCCTCCCAGCCGTGCCCCTCAGGAGGAAAGGATCTCAGCTTGCACTCAGTCTGCCCTTCGGACGTTGCTCAGCTCCTCCGCAGGAGGCGGCAGCTCAGTGCCGGATCCTCCTATAGACCCAGACTCGTGTCCAGGTACTTCCTGGTGCCCAAGTAGACGGGAGTTTGCACCGCATCCTAGATCTCCACGACCTGAATCAATATCTCAGGTCTCGCACCTTCCAGATGGTAACTCTGAACCAGATCTAACCACCCCTGGGCGAAACATGGTTCTGTTCACTGGATCTACAGGGCAGCGTTCTTTCACGTCCCAATCCGTCCATCCCATCAGCAGTTCATCCACTTCAGGGTTGAGGGATCTTGTGCGAGTTCGAGCCATGCCGTTCGGCCTGTCATCGCCCCACAGGTCTTCACCAAGTGCATTGCAGTGGTGGCAGCCCATCTTCGGCATTGAGGAGTCTGGATATACCCTTATCTGATGACTGGCTCTTGGCAGGTTCTTCCCTCCAGGAGGTGGAGAGGTCTAGGGATTTGGCCCTCAAACCTGCTCCCAACTCGGCCTCCTGATCAATGAGGCCAAGTCGGAACTCGTGCCCTCTCAGGTGATGGGCTTCATCAGGGCAGAGCTCGACTCTCGTCAAGCCAGGCTCGGCCCCACGCGGACTAGGGGAGGTTCTCTACTACTTTGCCCGATCATTTCTTTTTTTTTTTTATACTTATTTTATTTTGCATTATCTTACTACATTATAGTACACATTTTCTTTGATTTGCAATCATAAGTATATTGACTTATTTCTTTGTGTATCATTACTTTTCCAAATATTCATAAGTAACAAACACACCTTAATAATTATCATTCAATAATATAAAAGAAAATTAATTGTGGCAAGTATTAGGCAGGCAATAGACAAGGTTTTTCCTATAATATTATAGGCCTGGATTAGCTTTTTTTTTTTTTTCCCTCTCTTATTCCCTCTCCCCTTTCTCCTCCCTATTTTAAAAGAAAATATATTTAATCATGAACGACTAACATTGGAAAAGAACAAAAGAAGAAAGGATTTCACTAGATCCCACTATTCCCACTGCTTCTCAGGATACAACACACTTGATTAGACCAAAGGCTACACCATATTTTCCTGGTAGAAACCCACCTAGTCCTTCTCGACACAAAAGTTTCTGTTCGGTTCTGAAGACCCAATGAGATTTGCTCATTTTGTTGAATCTGTGCTATTATTGTGTTCCATTCTTTAAACTGGGAGAAATTGTTTGACGCCACTTTTTGTTATTGACTTATCGCTGAACATAGCATATTGCCCAGAGATATTTCTGGGCTTTATCCCAGCCCAGATGGCGGGATTCCCAAGATTAAGTGGTAGGGTTCTAACTCTTCCTGAATTCCCAAGACCTCCTTAATAATTACAACGACCGGGACCAGAAGCTACTTATACCTGGGCACTCGAGAAGACATGTGTTTGCGAGGCATTCTCCTCGCCGCAATCTCTCCAACACGGGAGGTACTCTTCTGTCACCCCAAGAAGGTCGTAGAGGAACAAAAAAATCTCATCCGCAACTTTCAGACAGACTCTCCCCATGCCGGAGAAGAGGTGGTTGCCCATGCATCTCTCCAAATCTTTGCCACTCTGTGGAGATTATTGAGCAAGTAGCTCCCTCTCCCATTTAGTCTGCACAGATGTAGTGGCGTTCTCTTAGCTGGCTATTCTGTATCTGTATAAAATTGCTATTGCTTTCTCCCCATATTCCGAGGACCATATTTGTTCAAATGGGGGTCACCCTCGAGTGCCAGGTATTCCTCTCTTGTAACCTCAAATGCTTGGAAATATAATCTTTTATTTGATAAAGAATAATCTGTCCCTTTCTGTCCACTCAAATTTTGTTTTAGCCTCCTCAATGCTCAGTGCCTCATCCTCTCATTACTTGCCAGGGGCCTCAACCCTTTATTTATTTGGGCATTGTACCATCTGTTGTTAAATACAGGTTATAGGATGAACCATCTATATTTCCAATCATATTTCTGGCAGATCTCAGTCTTTATTCCATCTGCCATCCCCTGAGGATAGATTGAATTGCAAGTGGAGCTGTTTAAGGGTTTCTTTGAGGTGCTTTGGAGAAAAGAGACTTGCCTGCAGGGGAATCTCTGTTTCTCTTGCCAAATCTATCTGCTTCCATCTAAATTGTAGGTTCTGTTTCTCCATAGCAGTGCTAGCCTCATCTGTGAAGCTGACCAATACTTCCTTAACGAGGGAGGCTATGCCTCCTTTGTCTTTGGAAATATAAGCTTGGCATAGCTACCCTGGGCCTTTATAGTTCCATAAGTATTTATTTAATAGTTTTGCCATGACAACAGTTCTTTGGATGTAGGGGCAAGGGACACATTGAAATAAGTACAGGAATCTTGGGAGAATGTTAATTTTAAGGTTAGGTTTCTTACATAGAATGTTGTAGGAGAAAGGGACCATCTACCCAGGTCCTGTTTTATTTTGTGTACTAGTGGTTCGTAGTTTTGAATGTGTAGTCTATTAAGATTCACCAGTATTTGGATCCCTAGGTACCTAATATTTTCCTTTCCCCACTTGATTGGGAACTGTTTTTAATCAGTGGTGTCGGTAGGAAATTAAAAATCAAAGCTTCTGATTTACTTACGTTAAGGGAAAAATCCCGAGAGGCTGGAGATACGATCAATAAGGGGTGAAAAAGTGTCTGAAGGATTTTCTGGGTTGGTTATATATAGCAGAATAATGCGCGCAAGAGGGCCAGCTTTTGTTCAACCCCTCTCGTCATCACACCCTGCAAATCCTGGGCCTATCTTGGGGCCTGGGCCAAAGGTTCAATATAGTATGCAAACAGGAGAGGGAAGGGGACAGCCCTGCCTGGTTCCACGTTGCAGGAAAATTTCTCTGAGATATGGCCATTGGCTCGTATATAAGCTATTGAGCTTCTATAGTATCTAAAATAGTCTCCACAAAGGGTGCAGGAACTTTAATTTAAGGAGAACTTCTTTTAAATATTTCCATGTTGCTTTATCGAAGGCTTTTTCTGCATCAAGTCCCAGCAAGATTGCTGGGGTTCGTTTCTCAGTAATCTGCTCTATAATGTAGGCCGTACGTCTCACATTATCTTGAGCTTAGCGTCCAGGGATGAACCCGCTTTGGTCCGGGTTTATTAAATAAGGGCAAACTCAACTAGAGCGTTTGGATAAAATTGTAGTCAGTATTTTGTAATCTGTATTGAAGACTGAAATGGGACGGTCACGAGGGACATAGGGTCGGGTCTTTACCCTCTTTGGGTATGACAGAAATTATAGCCTCATTCCAAGATGGGGAATCTCTCCGTTCTGGGAGGTAACGAAAAAACACCTTAGACAGTAAGGGTAACAATGCCTTAGCAAAGGTCTTATAAAACTCCCAGGAGCCCATCTGTCCCTAGGCACTTACCTGTTTTAAATTTCCTATAACAGTTGATATCTCCTGGGCGTAATTGGAGCTAATAAACTAGTTCCTGTTCTTGGGTTAGAGAGGGTAGTCGGAGGGAGATGAAAACCATTAATCTTTTCCTCGGGTGGGTCTGTTTGCTCTGTGTACAGGCTAGAGTAATAGTCTCACAAGGCTTGGTTATAGCTGTAGTAGTGGTTTGTAGGGTGCCTGTACACGGATGCTTGATCTTTACTATAGTAGCCTTTGCGTTTCTATTTCTTATTGGGGCTGCAGTCATTCTAGTAAACTTTGGGCCCCGTCATAGTACCTATGTCGCAGGTACACTAGCTTTGTCCTACTTCATAGTCTAAAATATTGTTGAGCTGTTTTTAAGTTTATTGAGTTCCCTTGTTCGTGTTTTGCAGTGGTTTATCGTTTGCTCTTCTTCTAGGTTTGTTATTTTGGCTTCAAGTAGAAGTCTCCCTTCTCCTCTGTTTTTCTCATGAGGAGATTGCGATGATATTCCCCTCACCAGTACTTTTAACAGTGTCCCATAGTATTGAGACAGATGTCCCTGTACATCGTTGTCCTGGACTGCCTGAACTATAACCTTGGAGATTTCCTCCTCGCGCTTATCCTAAGTACTGCCAAGTTGAGTCTCAGAATGTCCTTTTCTTTGGGGCTGGGAATGAATTTTACAGAAGATTGGTCTGTGATCTGACAAAGAGAAATCTCCCTGAGATTTCCCCAGTATTTCCATGTGTTCTCTTTGGGCTATTAGGTAGTCTAGACAGGATGCAGAATCATCGCCTAAGAATAGAAATCCGCGGTTATCAAACCCCTTAATTGTTTCCAAACATCCTCAAAACCAAGTTTCTGCAATAGTTTCTGTACTTTTCTTAGGCGAGATATTTTACCCTGGGTAAGACCAGCCCATCCCCTGTTATATCCAGGTTGAGATCTCCTCCACAGATCAAGGTACCCTCCGCCCACTCTGTTAGTTTAATAAAGAAATTCTGATAGACTGAAAACTCTGAGGCTGGGGGAATGTACACAGAAGCAAAGCGTTATCGATTGGCCCTCCACTCGACCCTTAACAAATGTGAACCTACCTTCCTTATCAGTCACTTTATCTGACATTTCAAATGAGGTGCCTTTTCTAATCAGTACCGCAGTACCCCTCGCCTTCCCCTTATATGATGAGGCAACCACCTGGGAGAAACCCATGTAACCCCTAGATGGCGCTATCTCGGGGCTCTACCCCTGCCTGATCTGCCACTAACAGGTTGAGGGCCTGGATCCGATGGGGGTGCCTCCACCCAGAGGTCAGGGTTTGCAATAGTTAAACTAACTTGGTCACAGCCCTCTGGGACACTGCAAACCCCTTTCTTCCCACTAGTGGCCCACACAGTATATCAGAATTACCTTCACAGTATACACTTACCCCAGGACTGGTTCAGGCACTGGGACCCCTGTAAAGTAATAAGATACAGTGCAACAATCACAGTACAATACTTTAACATAGACAAATACCTCAGGCAGTATAACTTTGCTGAAACAAGCAGCTCTGATTTATTTAGGGGATATAACAAGGACGGGGAAATCAGGTTAATTAGCTTATCACTTTACTCATCTACCTGTGGCTTGTGCACAGGCCTATCCCTACCAGTTACTGTCCCTGGGTACCCAAGCCCTAGTAGGCTAGTCCAAACCGTGGCAGCTGGTAGGGGCCCTTTCACACAGAGAAAAGAAAAAATAGTTAAACAGTTAGCAGTACAGTAATTCCATTAGGATTTAATGTGGCAATTCAGGGAGGGCGACCTGAATTAGTACTCACGACCTCCAAACAAGATAGGGTCCTTCAGCGTCAGCAGGGCTACTCTTGAGCTCCACGAGACTCCTCACACACATTTATATGGTAAACAGTAACAGGCAAAGTCCTTTAATGGCAGCAGGATTCACTTGAGCTACACAGCCTCCTCACACATTTATATGGTAAAAGAAAGTACTATACCAGGCAGGCTGCTTCTCTATCCCGATCGCAATTACTGCACAATTCCGGGAGAACACACAGCAGATTCAGTTCCTGACAGACCGGCGCAATTCAGCAATTTCTCCAGTCTTCTACAGGGTGAGCCTGGTTTCTACTCTTCAGATATCCTTTGATTCTCTTCACAGGACGGATTCAGTCTAACAAACAGTTACACAAGCTGCAGACCGAACTCTGGACCTTACACACGTTCCGACTAAAACTGCACACGAAAAAGCACAGATCTCCTTCCCTCTTCACTGCCAGAGCTCAACTGAAACTCCAGCAGACAAAACCGGGCACTTCCTTTGAGATCCTCCCAGTTCTTGGCTGGATTGGCTGTCACTCACAATAGACTGCCCTGTTGGTCAAAAAGGCTGAAGTCCAAACTACATCTCCCAGAGTCACTGCCCATACAATCCTCTTGTGGCTGGCTCAGATTACGAGTCCAAGTTCTGATTCGTCCAAGGCACCATTTTAGAGCTACCTTAACCCACACTGATTGGTCTAGTTCAGCAGTTCAAAACTAGAATGGGAACTAGGCAAACACAGTTCTGGCTGCAAAGAAAGCAGGTTAGACAAACTGTATTTTCATTATTACTCTAAATGATTTCTGGCAAACAGTTACATCTTTCAGATAGGTTCCTTTGCACTCCTAGTGACTGCAAAATGGAGTGAATTGGCAGCAGCTCGAGTGGTACTCAAGCAAAGAAACACACAGTCCCCATACAAACTAATTATGTCTGCAAGCAGACAGCTCTTAAAGACAGTACCAGAGGCTCTAAAACACTCACTGATAAATGGCTTAAACGCCAAACACCATTCAGGCTTGGAGCATTCAAGCAAGCTCCTGAAGTCTTTTGGGAACCCCATTTGCAGGGGTTACACCCAGCTTCTCAAATTTTTATGTTCAGCATTCGAGAGGTGGGTCTCCTGTAGTAGTAGAACGTTCGTCCCCTGACGTCTCACCGATTGAAGTATCTTAGCCCGTTTGATAGGATTGGTGAAACCATACACGTTATATGTGCATACTACCCAGTTTTGTGTCATCTTATAAATTTGAGAACCTTTCTCGGATTAGCCCTCCATCCCTTACAAACGCTCCCCATGGTAGTTGCCCCATTTTTCCGTGGGTACATTTCTCTTAGTACACCGTTAACTCTTGCCTTGTCTAATTGCACTGCCTTGCCAAGCTTAACAAACTTCGAACTTTATTAACATAACAAATGGTGAAACTGATATAACAATGTGCTTCAAGGTTGGGGGCTGTACAAAATTTGTTAGCCCCTATATCCTCCTATAAAGGGAGAGCAGGGGGAATATTTACCCTACCTGCCTCGGGACCCCAGAGCCTCACTAATGTTAGGCTCCTTTTGGGTGTGCCTTGAAATAAGGTCATCACCATCTCTGGAGCAGGCAGGCCCAACTTACGCCTCTAGGGCTTAGCTTACGCTTTGAGAAAAATTTCAAATCCAGTCCTTGCACCCTAACTCCATATTTACTTCCCTTCTAAGTGAGAGACTAAGGAACTTTATGCTCCACCTTCTTTACTTTCCAGGATGTGTTCTGCCTCTTAAACCAAAGGAGGGGAAAAAGGAGGGGGCAGTGCCGTCAATGATCCTCTGGGCCACTTGCTCTGAGGACAGACCCTGTTTTAAGTTGGACCTTTGATAGAGGCAGGAGGGGCGGGGAGAAGATGATCCACCCAGTATCTGCAATCTTGGTGGGTATAGATGAACACCCTGTTTTTAATCAAAAATACCAAAGTCCAAGAAAAAGCGTTCTTTATATGGTGGGTTTCTCAAAATATCAGTGACCTCCAAGACCTCCCATCCACACAGACTATTCTGGTGGAAGGTCTGAGGAGCCGTCGAAAGGCAGTTTCTATCTATAGGTAGGGTGTCAGGGGAAGAAGGAAGGAAATTCAGCAAACAGGTCATAGTTTAAACGATACCATAATGTTAGGCAATGTAAAGTTTTTAGAGTTTTGGGTACAGTACCATGCTGCTCTGGTTCAGAGCTCCCAGTAGAAGGAGTTAAGAAATCGTCTCATGATTTTTTAGCGTGCTACGTATTGGAGGTCACTCCCTTGAGGACTAGAGCATTAATCCCTTAGATAAAACTGATAACTCTGCAGGACAGGCTTCCTCATAGGGAGGTTCTCTGTGCATCGCCTTCTTCACAAGGAGTTTCTGTATTGTATCCATCAGCTCCAAGTGCATCTTTTTCTGATTCTCCCAACTTCCTGGGAAGTGCTTGCTGATTGGAAGGTTCCCGATTTCCTGCTGCCTGGTTTCATCTCTCCTTCACCACGATTCCACGTTTCCCCAGGGTCTCCACAGCTTCTTCGGCTGAGGTATAGGTCTTTGTCCCCTCTTCCCAAAAACCTCAGCCTTGCAGGGTATGGAGTATGGAAATGCACAATTTCTCTCTAAGCGCTCTCAGTATGGGCAAGTATTTTACCCTCTCTGCCTGTATTTCAGTTGGATAGTCATGATTGATGTACAGTCTGTGAGTTAGATATTTAATCTTCTTCTTAGCCAAGGCTGCCTTAAGATCTCTTCCTTGGTAGAAAAGAGTTCAGCTTAAAGATTATAGATCGAGGTCTTGCTGAGGTCAGATGGCTTCGGCTGAAGCACTCAATGAGCTCTCTCTATATGGAACACCATGGGGAGGTCTAATACATCCTTCAGCAAACTCTTGAGAAAGGAAGACATTAGAGCTATCTCGAATCCTCTGGGAGACCATACAGTAGAGATTCTCTCTCTCTGAGAGCGACCCTCTAGGTCTAGACATTTTGCCCTTAGGGTTTCGGTTTGCTGTAGTAGGAAGTGCATAACCTTGGTTACTTGAGTAGCAGTGTCTTCTGTTTCAGAGAGCCTTTCTTCCAGTTGACTAACCTGATTTTCAAAGGCCGATAGCTGTTGTTGCACTGCAAACTCCTGTTTATTTTCTTTTCTCAATTCTGTTACCTCATGGAGCAGCCTCTCGAATCTGGACCGAGATAAATGCTCAAGCTTCTCCATCTGTATAGTAATCCGGGGGCGTCGGCCTGTGGCAAGGTCGCCCTACTAGGAAGGGTCTAACTTTAATCTGGCTGCATCCTTGTTGTTCGCTTTGCAATCTTGCCGTAATTTACCTCTACTCGCTTGCTGAAGTTGTCTCCCTGAGTTTTTAGACATTTTGGCTGAGTTTTAAGGTGTTTTTAAGGTGTTTTTAGGGCTTTTAGTCTGCCCAGCTCAGGGCGTCACGGACTAGGCTCGCATTGATACCGTAAGCGTCACGGAAGTCCCTACCCGATCATTTCTGGTTGGGCACTTGCGCCCTGCCGGGGCGTTCTCGCCTTCTGGGCTACATGAGGCGTGCACCTCGGTGGTCCATTGGGCCTGGTGGCACATCGCCCCCTCCAGTGGGAGCTGGCCGCCCAGTGGACTCAACAATTTGGTCACTTTGACCAGCTGATCACTGTAACCCAGAAGATGTGGGGCGCTCTCCAATGGTGGACCGCCCCAGACCCGGTTGCAGGAAGGAATCCCATTTGTCCGCCCGAGCCGATGGTCATCCTGATGACCGATGCCTCTCTCATGGGCTGGGAGCCCACATGGGGACAGCAGGGCCCACGGGTTCTGGACCCTGGGAGTCCCGATGCCACATCAACCTGCTGGAGCTCAGAGCAGTCAGACTGGCCCTGTCAGCTTTCACTCCTCAGCTCTGGGGTCAAGTGGTTCAAGTCCAGACAGACAATACCACGACCATGTACTACCTCAACAAACAGGGCAGCATGCACTCCTGTCTGCTATGCAAGGAGGCGCCCAAATCTGGACCCTCGTCAACCAGTTGGAGGCGGATCTACTAGCCATCCACGTGGCAGGAGTCTCGAACCAACTGGCGGATGCTCTCAGCCACTTAGGCCAGACATCCCACGAGTGGTCTCTCCATCCAGAGGTAGCTTACAATCTGTTCTCTTGTGGGAGCAGAGGCCTCCAATAGCCGGAGGCTGAAGGGGCCCGAGCACCGAGCCAGGCGGGGCCGATGCTGCCAGAGCCTCCAAAGGCGTCGTGGATCCGGTCTCCGGGGACATTACTCGAAGCACGCATACTCCCAAAGAAGACGCGGTGGATGAGGGAGCCCTTGTCCCGTGGTTCTCCTTGTCTTTTTTCTTTCGATGGCCTCGGGAAGTGGACGCCTGCCGGTGCTTTTTAACTCCTTTCCATGGAGGACATTTTCTTCTTTAAAATATGGGCCTTCAGGGACTGCTGCCGCTGTCTCGGGTGGCGCAGTGAATTTAAGGCAGTGCTGGCACTTCTCCACCTGATGATCTGGGCCTAGGCAGAAGAGGCACTGGGAATGGCCGTCCTTGTGCGGGAGTTGGGCACTGCACAAGTCGCACTTGTTCTTGTGCTTTCGGAGGGTGTGAGGGGCGACATACACCGACGAATACCTGACAAAAATCGAAAATAACTCGGTAAAACTACCGACAACTGGGAGGCTGACGAACGTTGAACTTTACCACGGCGCTGACATGAGCTAACGGAGGAAAGAACTGGAAGGCGGGCGTGGGAACCACCCGTTTATACTGGCGTCACATGGCGTCAGTCACCTGATAGGGCAGTCCCCGCCAGAGACTGCTAGCTAGAAATTTTCCATGGGGCCCTGACACCTGCGGCGTCAGTCCTATATGTAATTAGCTGCTGCAATAGCCTCTCTCGAAGATCTGCTGTTACGGTAAGTTCTTACTTAACTGTACTTTTTAGGAGTGGTATATGTTGTTCATCCACACGCACACACCTGACCTCCCAGCTTTAGGCGCACCACCTTGCTTCAGCGGGCTAAGATCTGGCGTCATGGGGCGGAGCCCAGGTATTTACCAGCCGAGTGGGTGGGAGGCCAGCTTGAAGACTTTCTGGTGAGATTTAAAGGGAAAGGGACATGCCAGAGAGTCTGGATGAACAACATGTACCACTCCTAGAACTACTGTTACAGGTGAGTAACCTGTTCTTAAGGTTTTGTAAAACTATCTAATGTATGTCAAATGTCTCTGCTAATAAAATGAAATAAAAAAAAAAACAAACACTATCAGATCTGACCGTCCTGGTCAGAAGTATGGAGGTGGCCTTCTGTACTACAGAAGTCATTTGAATATCTCTGTGGTTCAGCATGTTCTTTCCCCTTTTCATCCTGTGAATTTATGCACATATTACTTTTCTTGGACAATATAAAGAAAATGTACCTGGCGTGTACATATAATCAAGGTCATCTGTTTTCTGCTGTTCTGTGGCTGAGGAAAAACTCACAGCATTCACGTCCGACCATGGAAGTCACAGCTGACCACGGAAGTTGCAGCAGTGCATTTAAACTCATGCATACACAAATTCTTCATTTTGTAAGCACTGTGTTTTTAATTATGAACAAAGTAAAGTAAATGTAAAGTCTAACCAAGCGTTATAACACTGTGAAAATGTATTCTGAAAACTAAAGCCAGGGGTCTGGGCATGCGGATTAGCATCAGCGCTAATGCACGTTCACGGACACCTGGCTTAATTTCAGAACACATTTCACACTGTTAGAGCTCATTTTAGCTGAAATTTCTCAACATTCACTCATAACTTTGATTATTTTCAACATGTTGACCCCAAATTTTTAGCATAGCCATTTTTGTCACCATTCCATGAATGTGACAGGTGTTGATTTTAAATCCTGCCCCAAACGTGCTTTTGCACCTATGGCATAAAGAGAGGTTTCTTTTTTTTTTAAACTTAGTTTTATTGAAGATAACATGTTCAGACAGACACACAATAATTTGCGCAACTATTTGGCCCATTTGGTCTGCAAGACCTTCTTAAAGCGTACTTTTTCGACCACGTAAGGTCACAGTTTCTATTTCTACAGATTTCAAGCATATACATTTGCTTAACATCTTATTAGACTACAGTAGTTCATTACAGGTTGTCTAATTTAATGCATTCAAGAGCTTCAGACCATTGTTCTCCAGTAAATCAGACTATCTAGCTTATACTTGGAATAGACAAAAATGCTAAAGAAAGCCTACTCTTCTTGTTTTCCCCTTTCTATATGGTCTATGTTGTGTCACATGTATTATTACTTTCTCTCTCGTGAAACTGGCATCCTCATCTTTCACTGCCCTCTTCCAACCCTACTTGCCCATTGCCAGAGTCACCCGTGTTCATGAGAAAAAGGAAGAGGTTACCTGTATTGACCAGATGCCCCTTTAATATGGTAAAACTATACCCAGTCCACAAAGTGATTATGAGGGAGGGTGAGTGGTTTGGCGTCCTTTTCCAGTATCCCAAATTTTCTTGGCATCTTCTGGGGCATGGCTCCACTATCCCTCCTGATTATTGGTCCTGGAAAGCAGTAGAAAGTCTCTGAGCCCTTGCTTGCACTACATGAAGCCTCGCTGTGGGCATCCCATCATGTTTTAGGACTTTATTAGTCCCCAGGCCCCGCTCTTTCCTCCTCCACCCAGCAATCCATCCCTCCCTCGGGGTATACCTCTTGGCTCGAATACAAAACTGAGTTATGTCTACATTGTGCAACTGTCCTTCTGATTAGTTACTATGCCCGATTCTGTTTATTTACAGTTGCATGTGTTCCAGTACTCTTTCCTGTTTTTGAACTCACTTGTCAACACAGTGCTGTTTACCTTCAAACTTTCTATCCAATTTAATGCAGTTTCCATCTAATTTATTTAATTCATCTTTCCTTAGTTGCATTTCTTTAGGTGTTCTGTCTTTCACTTTACTACCTCATTAAGATCTGTTTATTTTTCAAATCGTAAACATTCACAACTATATTTAACATAAAAAAACTATACATGGCAGTTATTCTTAATCGCTTCTTTCTAGTTTACTTTTAATTCTGTCCTACAAGATATACTAGAGAGGTTTCAGCCAGCATTTTAAAAATGACACCTGTCATGGTCAGATGTGTGTGTGTGTGTGTGGGGGGTGTTAATAAAAGACTGTGTTAAAATTTAGGGTCAAAATGTAAAAAAGAAAAGTTATGAAGAAACGTCTGCAGGGCCAGTGGGTCATGTGTTGTGTTCCATGCCAATGACAAGATCAGGAATGAGCTCCAGGAGCCAGTCGAATAGCACAAGGATGGGGTCTATGCTGTCATGGAGGTACTGTGCAGTGTTTGGCTACACGGTGACATCTTGTGATGGTCCAGGAAACCTTTCCTCTACGAGTTGATGCGTAGCAAGGATTGATAAGGCCACATTCTGCATCGGAAAAAGTGGTTTGGCATGAAAATGGGGCTCGAAATAGCTTCACTATTTTGGAGGCTGGCCTGCGAAGCAGTGGTGGCTATACCATTTGTGACACCAATGACCCCGGATTGGGAACAAACTTGGATATCGCTTTATTTATGTGCCACAGAACTTTACTCAGTGCTGCAGAAGTAGTCCTAATGGTGTTGCAGAAGTTCAGATTCCTTGCCAGAGAACTTAGGTCTGCTGTGCTGCAGAGAACAGAGGGCTTTGCATATAGTCCTCCTGTGTCAGGGAGCGCCTGCCACTCTTGAGGACCAACCTTTTCTTAAATCTATAGCAACAGTTCTTCTGTTTCTTAGCCTAATCTATCCTTTACAATTTCTAGTCCATAAGGTTGGCCAAATATGGCACCCCTCCCTTTCTTGACTGTGCTATGGTGTCCTCTATAATTTTCCTTTTCCTCTCAGGTCCCTCATACAGGGAGGTTTTTGTGTGACCTCCCAGCGTATGTAAAACAGTTGTGTTTATCATTGTTGGATTTAGTATGTAATAGCACAATGTCATAATATACCTTATGTTTATGAAACCTGTAAATGTTGAAAATACCATGGCACTAGGTGTTTTGATAATGGTAAAAAGTACTAGGTGACTGTTATAGAAATTAAGTTAGTTGTGCTATTTAAAATGCATGTAAATTGCTGTAAACTGAACAAGTCTGAAATTTCATGGTGATTTGCATGTAGCCCATGATGCTTTGCATTATGGAAGTAGGTATGCATGATGTTATATTTCTATGAAACTTGATTTGTTGCCAGTGCCCTTGCGGTAACTCTTGTTTCAGTGCTTCTGCACTGAGGTTCTTGTTTTTAACTTTTTTTTTCCTCTTTGAGCCACCACTACCCAACCAAACAAGGCCCACATAGGGATGAAGGGTTTTCAGTGAAAAGTGGTTAGGTCAGAGATCAGTGTCTGTAGGTGCTGGCTAAGTGCAGAGAAAGGACATTCATGGTCTGTTGCTGCAAACTGATGTACTGAAGAAGAATATGCCATTGTGTAAGGTTATTTCCTGCATTTTGAATAAACATCACACAGAAGTTCAGTGTCTGGTCCATCTGTCATCCCACAAGCCCTCCACAGACTTGGTGTTAGAAGTAGGATAACTTTTGGAAGCATCTGGACTGGCGAAGAGGGACGTTTTCTGGTGGATATCGCCCAGATATCCCAGGTGGACTGATGCAGCAGGAGTTGCCAGAGTAGAAACCTGGAGAAGAAAGTCTATGGAGTTCTGACTGGAACCATGGCTGAGAGAAGCTGCTGCCTGGACTGGACCTGGGAGCTCGGAGGAAGGCCAAGCCTGAAACAACGAAGAGATGCAAAGGGATGAAGAACTACCGTGGGTTCAAGGCAGACACCCAGGAGTTGCAGACCCTGGTAAGGATGATCCACTGGATGAGTGGCCAATTACTGGAGGCAGATCAACTATGCAAAGAGGCGGAACATTGGTGCTAGGTGCGAGAGAGATTACTGCTGGAGAGTTTGGATAAAGAATGGAGGAGGATTTTTTGTGGGCTCAGTTTGAGGAGGACCCCTGACTGAGCAGGATATTCCTTTGTTTCCTGTGTTTTCAGGATGTTACCTGTTGGAGGTCAGAGATGCAATATGGAACTTGAATGTGAGATCCCAGGTAAGACTGTGCCTAGCGATATTGTGCTGGGGTTGAAGACTCAAAGCAAGCAAGAAGAAGCCTATGAGGCTAAAGGGACTTTTTTCTTGTATTGATGCAGCTAAATCTATCAACAGTATTGACAGGTATACTGCAGGCTAAAGATGCTAATATTGCCAAAAATGTTAGTATGTTAAGACCAAGGAGGTAGTACCTGTGTTTAAATTTTTTTGGGGGATGAAAAACCTACAAAGGAGGAGGTGTAAAATGGATAGGAACCTGTGTTGGCGTAACAATAAAAGAGTGTCTATCCTCAGGTGTCTGTATCTGTAGCAAATGAATGAATCAAGGGACATAGTGGGTTTATGTAGATGGGTTGAACATAGGACTGGGCCCCTGCTCAAAACTGACATGTCTGGTGGGGTTGGAGCAGGTAATTACTCACCCAGGAAATTGTTTCTGTGGTACTGGACTTTACAGCCGTCCAGATTTGTTGGTTAAGAAATATGACATACTTTCCCTAAAGGAGATAGTTCAGGAAAAGTACTGTTAGTCTCTGTTGAGAAATGTGGTAATGCCTCAGGGTAAAAAATTATGATATCCACTATGTTTATGATAGAATGAATATCGTTAATAGGGACCCTGAGACAGAACTTCTGAAGATGGATGGGTGGGCTTCATCCCTTCCTGGGACAGGAAGGTGGTAAACAGTCTGCAATAACTGCTTCCCTCTTAAGGTAGGGGATATGTGATAGAGAGCTCCTGCCACTCTTGAGGACTGACCTTTGTTAAATCTATTGCAGCAGTTCTTCTGTTTTTAGCCTAATCTATCCCTTACAATTTTTAGTCCATAAGGTTGGCCACCCTTCCCTTTCTTAACTATGCTATGGTGTCCTCTTTAATTTTCCTTTTCCTCTCAGGTTCTCATACAGGGAGGTTATTGTTGTGACCTCAAGCATATGTAAAACAGGTTGTGTTTATCGTTGTTGGATTTAGTATGTAATAGCACTATGTCATAATATACCTTATGTTCATGAAACTTCTAAATGTTGAAAATAACATGGCACTAGGCGTTTTTGATAATGGTAAAAGTACTTGGTGACTATTATAGAAATTAAGTTAGTTGTGCTATTTAAAATGCATGTAAATTGCTGTAAACTGAACAAGTCTGAAGTTTCTTTTTGCATATATCCCATGATGCTTTGCATTATGGAAGTATGTATGATGTTGTATTTCTTTGAAACTTGATTTGTTGCCAATGCCCTTTGGGTAACCCATGTATCAGAGTTTCTGCACTGAGATTCTTTGTTCTTAGCTTTTTTTTTTTTTTCTTTTGAGCCCCACTACCCAAGCAAATGGGGCCCACATAGGGATGAAGGGTTTTCAATGAAAAGTGGTTAGATCAGAGATCAGTGTCAGTAAGTGCTGGCTAAGTGCAGAAAAGGACATTCATAGTCTGTTGCTGCAAGCTGATGTACTGAAGAAGGATATGCCATTGTGGAAGTTATTTCCTGTATTTCAAATAAACATCACACAGAGATTGTGTGTTGAACTTGAAGTTTGATGTCTGGTCCATCTGTTATCCCACAACCCTCCACACCTCCCTCTGGGGTATACAAGGTCTAACCTGCCTTTTGCTGTAGCATTCTGTCCTGGATTGAATCCTGTCAAATGGAGAGGATCGGATCCCCATATCTGGGGTCTTCCCAAATGCCATCAGAGACCACACTTGCCATCTGAATGTGGGAAGTGAAACTGCCCAGAGTCCCTCCCAAGGTCGTCTCCATCTGAAACCTATCAAAACTGGATGAACCTTTATCAAAAGGAGAGTACGGGACTCCATAGTGACCTGCCATCCCTTATGAAAGCCAGATGTAATTCCTGGGCTAGATTTATGTCCACCCATGCCTTGGCCAACTTCCTTGAGTACAGGCAACTCAGGAATATCTTCAAAAGCCATACGGTTGGCAAAAATGGGATCTGCAGGTCTGTTCTCTTCAGGTAGGGATCCCGTAGTTTCTGGTGAAACATCGAAAATGTGGCTGGTAGCCGGCCGGTGGTGTAGAGGGCTGAGGCATTGGTGCCTTACCTCCTGCCACACCGGCAGCTCATGTTCAAGTCGCCGGGAGTCGGCCAGCGGGGAGAGGATCGGCGTCAGAGGACAGCTCTCTTCTCCTGGGGAAGAGTGGGGATGGAGTCTGCTGCTTGCCTGGCCCTAGTGGCAGCTGGGGATTGCTTTGAGTGGACCCACAGAGAGAGGGTGGAGGCTGAGCAGGCGCCTGAGTGCAGTGTGTGCAAGCGCATGAGCTCAGCTGTTGGCGCTATTGCACCTCCCCACCACACTTGGGGGAGAAAAGGAGAAAATGTCAAGGAGCAGGACAGAGAACTGTACCAGTTAAAGCAGAAGGAAGCGGGAAGGCAGTCAGAATAGCAAAGGCTCAAACTGAAGAAAAGATAGCCAGGTCGGTTAAGAAGGGGATAGAACCTTTACAGGTACAATAGGGAGCAAAGAAAGACCAAGGGAGGATAGTGAAGCTTAATAAAGGGAGGGAGGGTGGGCAGAGGGTGAAAGTGAAAAAGCAGGATACTGAGCGAATGCTTCTCAGTATTTACAAAGAAGAGGAGGAGGTACCTAATCTAGTCAGTAGAAGCACTCTGGATAGGGGGTCGATACCAGTCCATTCACAGAAGAAAGGGCTCTGAAAGAACTCCTAAAACTGAAGGTGGAGAAAGCAATGGGACCTGATGGGACTCACCAAGAATTCAGGGAGAACTAGTGACACCATTTACTACCTTTTTATTAAATCAGATGGTGTGGTACCTGAGGACTGGAGGAGGCGGATGTGATTCACAAAAGTGGGAGCAAAGCAGAGGCAGGAAATGACAAACTTGTTAGTTTGACCACAATGGTAGTTAAAATGATAGACTCACTTCTGAAAGAAAGAATGTTGAGTACCTAGAGGCCAGCGGGGCACAGGACCCAAGGCAGCATGGATTCACAGCAGGAAGGTCATGTCAGATGAAGCTAATAGATTTCTTTCACTGGGTGACCAAAGTAGTAGACCAGGGAGGGGCTGTGGACGTGTCCTACCTAGATTTTAGCAAGGCATTTGACACAGTCCCACACAAAGATTAATAAACAAGTTAGCCAGCCTGGGAGTGGGTCTCAGGGTGGTAGCCTGGTAAAAAATTGGCTGGACAACAGGCCACAGAGGGTGATAGTAAACAGAGTCCACTCTGAAGAATGGGGGTTCTAGGGATGTGGATAGGATGTTCTATCCACACTGCCTGGCAGTTGCCTTTCCCTTTAAGGATTGTCAGAAACGTCTTCTTGCTGGCTCCTCCCACCCATCCAGCTGGTAACTCCCATGGCTCTTCCCATGATGCAGATCTTCCTTTCTGCAGGAAGGTTCAGGTTCCCTCCTTACTGCTCCCACATTGAGTAGGCCCTGGTGCTCAAATCTTCGGATTTTCTTCCAAAACTTACTTTAAAACTCATTCGAGTTCTGTCTTCGTTTCGATCTTTGATCACGACTGCGATGGAGGATAATACCATAACCAGGTTTGCTGGTGCCCTTGTGGGCAGAAGATGTCCAGTACATACCCTCATGCCTTGTGTGTCTACTATCTGGGCCACGATCGTGATCCGTAGGCCTGTGACTTTAGTAAGTCATTTCATTTAAATGTTCTCGATGACTCGCTGCCTGTCTGAAGTTGGCCTGTCCGGAGAAACGATACCCACCGGTCAGATCAAAGGATGCCCATTGGGTGGTCTCCGTGGCTGCAGGGTCTGCCGAGCAGTTAAAACAGCTCAAGGCCTTTGAGGAGGAGGAGGCTAGGCTGCTGCTCAGTCCTCTTCTTTCTTAGGTCTTTGTTCCGCTCGGTTGGGCTCCAGCTGTTCGGCCTCCTTCAGGAGCTGTGCCAGTCCCTCTCGACTAAAGGAGAGGGCCTCACAAGTTGCACAGATCTTACTGAGGGGAGCTCTTGCAGCAGGCTATAACCATTAGGACTAACAGCACAGACTTTGGACCCACCGGAAAACTGTTAGCTAGCAGTACCCAGCAGGGACCCGACGTCAGTCTCCACCTGACGGTCACGGTACAAAGGGGCGGACCTGAGCTCCACCCCAGTTCTTTCCGCCGTGACCCGCTCACATTGGGGAAGTTCTGGCTACTCTAGCCTAGCAAAAACTTAAAAGTTTAGTTAGTATTTTCTTTGGAGATTTTCATCCTTCATCGGGCATCAGCTGACTGTTTCATCACCTTTGGTTCCTCCGACACCAGTCCAACATATGTCGTTGCCTTCGTTGGTCTCCTCCAAGCCCAAGAGGAACAAGTGCAGCTGTGGCCCATAATTCCTCCAAAGACAGCCACGGTGAATGCGCTTTCTGTCTCAGTCCAGACCACACCAGCGCAACCTGCACCATCTGTCAAGGCTTCACCAGCTGGACCAGAATAAGGCACCTGAAGGCTCTCAAGGCCCACCTTCTGGAGAAAAAATGGACGTCCTGCATCACTCCAGATCTTGGTCCCACTCTCACTCTTTCCCAAGAAGTCCTCGAGCTCAGGGGACTTCTGCAAGCACCAGAAGGCTCCAAGTTGCGAGCCCTCCTTGTAAGAAACCGGCACCAGCCAAGGCAGGAACACTGGGGAGAAACCGGTTAAACCCAAGGTGGCTCCTCTTAGGTTACCCCTGACCTCTTCGGCACAGGCCACAGTGCCTGAAAAGGTTTTGGCCTTGCCGGCCTGGCAAACCACCGCGCAAAGGTTCCCCGGCTCCGATGCCCGTCAAGCCGACGCCGAACCCCATACTGATGCCGGTAGAGGCGATTATGGTGGAAGTACCCAGCGGCAGGGGCAGCTTTGGGTACCAACAAATCCTCCACCTGCAGAGTTCTGTGGGCGGTGCGCCTCCCACGACCTTCCTGATCCGGCTTTACCACCCCGTTTCCAGGTTCAGCAACCACGATCTTCAACAAAGACGAACTGCAGGAGCTTTTCTCATTCTGGTGGAGTCAGGTGAGAAAACGGTCTCCGCTGAAGCGGACCCGACGCCAGACACTAACCAGCCAGACAACAGGGAACCTGAGGACCTTCCCGCTGAAGACCCCTGAGGGCCACTGCCCGCCTGCCCTCCAAGGCTCATTCCTGGTTCCGTTCTCAGATCCGTTGTCGGCACCACTGACGCATCGAGTAGCCGCCGCCGGTCTCAGTCCCAGTCCAGGAGCCGCTCCCGCCTTATAGGCGGGCCTGCCCCGCTTGACCGACGCCAGTCGCTAAGCTTGGCCATCAGTCCCACAGCTGCTGACGCTTCGAGCGGGAGGAGTTCGAGATGCAGCTCTCAGGCCATTCAGGGCCCAGTAGCAGGTCCTCCACCCTTCTTCCTCATCCCTCTCTGGAGTCGGGGTTCCCTGGGAGAAAAGGACCAACCCGCTCGCCTCCTGATGATCCGACGCTTATGGATGTCATGAGGCACATCCAGGCCTCCAATGAATGGGAGATGGAGGATCTGGATCCGGAACGCCGCTGACTGGCTGCTACCTGAGGCAAAAGGAGTCCAAGCCTCTAGTGGTGCCTCCTTTGGTGGATACCTTCCAGGACCTTACTAGTATTACTTGAAGCATCCAGCTTCAGTCCTGGCAGTTCAAAAAATCAGACAGGCTGTATAGAGCCCCAAGGGATGAGTCCTTTCTGGTGGAACACCCTCAGGCAGACTCTTCAGTGATTATGGCTGCCACGATAAGTCAAAGCAGCCTAAACACCTAAGCTCCCAGCCTCCTGACCCAGAATCCCGCTATTTGGATCAGGTGGGCAAGAAGGTTTATTCTGCCTCCACCTGCTCCATTAGGTCGCTCAACTTCCTCACACATATGTTCCAGTACCAGAATGCACTATGGGAGAGAGGACAGGAGCTAGCCAATGCCTTGCCAGACTCCACAGAAGATGGAGCTTCTGGATATATTAAAGTCAGGTTCGGACATAGACACGCATGTCTTCTGTGGCTTTAGATGCGATACTGCAATACGGCGACCAGAGCTGCAGCGGCAGGTGTCTGCCTCTGAGGGCCTCTGGTTTTCACCAGTATCTGCATTCGGAATCCGGGACCTCCTGTTCAGGGTTCCGTCCTTGGGCAGGAGACAGAGTCTCTGATCTCTCTTCTTCAGGAGTCGGGCAAGTCCATCTGGTCCGTCAGGCAAATGTACAGAGGGGACCAGAGACAAGCAAGATGACGGCCTTTCGCAAGCCCTCAGGTGCTCAAACCTGAGGGAACCAACAGGGCCAGAAAGGCAGCTCAAAGGAGAGCCGGCAACCAGCAACCTGAGGCACTCTTCGAGGTCCCAAGTCCTCCCAAGCCTCTCTGCCCACTCCTGGCTCCACCAAATGACTCCTCCTGACCCCCCTCCTCCAGAGGTTTAGGGGTCGCTTCTCCCTTCATCTGAAGGGTTGGAGCTCCATTACAGTGGACCAATGGGTCCTAGACATTATAAGGAGGAGACACACGCTGGAGTTCACCAAAATTCCTCCAGATACTCCCCGAGGTCCTCAGGATATCCTCCTTCTTAGATACCGCTCATAGAAGGAGAAATCCAGGTCCTCTTGCAAAAAGGGCAATATAACCAGTTCCTCTGCAGCAGTGGAGGAAAGGTTTACTCCCATTTTCCTAGTTCCAAAAGGCATAGGATCTTCGGCCCATCCTGGACCTCAGCTCTTTGAACAACTATATAGAGTACTGAAGGTTCAGGATGGTGATCCTTCAAGGTCTTACTCCTCTGCTGCACCAGGGAGACTGGCTCTGCTCCCTAGACATGCAAGATGTGTACATGCACATCAGGGTCTTTCCCCTCACAGGGCGTTTCTGAGGTTCCACTTCCGGGAGCATTATCAGTTCGATTCTTCCGTTGACCTCTCCTCTGCTCTCGAGTCTTCGCCAAATGTTTGGCAGTGATAGCTGCGGCTCTAAGGTGCCAGGGCATTACGCCTTTCCTTACCTCGATGATTGGCTGCTTGCAGCCCGCCCAGGCGCACCTACTTCAAGCTCTCGGAGACACCCACACTCTGTTCTGAGAGGTGGGGATCACCCTGAATCTTCCAAAGTCATCCCCAGAGCCCAGCCAAAGACTCGACTTTATAGAGGCGGTCCTGGACTCGATCCAGGGCATGGCTTTCTGCCTCAGAGAGGCGTTGCCTGTGGGAGATAGCTGGATCAGTTCTAGTAACCCCTAAGGTCCAGACCAGGACATTCCTCAGGCTTCTGGGGCACATGGCGGCCATTCCTGTCACTTCTTTGACCTGTCTCCACATGAGTCTCACAATGGATGCTCGGTGTAGTGGGACCAATGCTTAGATGACTTAGACCAAGTGGTCAGAGTCACAGAGCTAGTCAAGAGGACACTTCTTTGGTGGCTGGACCTCCTCAATTTAGAGAGGGGTCCCTTTCCATTAGGACCTCCAAATCAGACTTTAACGACAGATGCATCAGATTTGGGTTGAGGCGCACCCTGGGACCCACCAAACACAAGAGTCTGGAGCCTGAGGCGCGACCTCCACATCAATGTACTGGAGATCGAGCAATCCTCAATGGCTGATTGCCTTTCAGGAGGACCTTGTCCCAAGCTCTCTCCTTGTTTAGATGGCCAACATGGCGGTCGTCTTTTACATCAACAAGCAAGGAGGAACACTCCTACCCACTATGCAGGGAGGTGATGAGAGTCTGGTACTGGGTGCTGGAGCGTCACATTTACCTGTCCGCAGTGCACGTTCCAGGCGTCAAAATGCTTTGACAGACAGCCAAAGCAGGTCTCGGTTCAAGGCGCACAAGTGGGAGTTGCTACAGTCAGTAGCGGACCAGCTCTTCGACATATGGGGTCGTCCAGAGCTGGACCTCTTTGTCCCCACAAATGCCAAACTGCCAGGTTTCTGCTTGCGACGCTCAATCCTTCTCCTTCCTGCCGAGCCCGCAGGCCATGCCTATTCCCATACACAGGTCGCCGGTGTGGTGCGAGGTGTGACGTCCAAGCGCCTCAACCCTCAGTGCCACCCGGGCCGGCCAGAAATTCCAGTTATGACTACGTTTGAAACGCGGCCCTGGCTGCTGGTTTCATGTAACTAAGTCGGACCAGTTGGCTGAGATGCCAGCCGGCGATGTGGGCAAGATTTTTCTCAATTCTGTGTTGACTGGTTGTCATCCGAAGGGCCGACAACTCTCTTTTCAGGAATCGGTCCTGCCAGTGACCACTGATGAGTCAGCCCAGCTTACTGAGCGGAACCGCTGGTCATCAGCGAAGACCAGGAGGAGCCTGATCTCCCTGCTCCTCCGGGCGCCCCATCGGCGGCACCACTGATGGTGAGGTCATCTTGACTTGAGTCGAGCTGGTCCCAACATCAGCAGTCTCACTTTCAACACCTTGGTAAGTGGCGCCGCTGCTACTTGTCTTCTCGGGTGAGGAGGCTTCAGCACAGATTGCATCGATGCTACAAAGACCTTATATGGCAACAGTTGGTTCTGTCAGGCGAAGCCAATACCGACTGCCACCTCAGGCATTACATGGCTGTCACCGAAAAGGCTGGCGCCGACTTCCCCAGCAGGGCTGGTCAAGCACCATTCCTCCCCAGCAGACCAGTTTCAGACCCCATCAGCTAGGTCAAAGTAGGCTTCTCTGCCAGTCGTGGTGGGCCGCCGCCTAAACAGTTGATGGCTGGGGCTCTGACCAAGGAGTCTTGGCCAGCCAAGGGACTTCCCCATCGGCTGTCGGTCACTCTTGCTTCTGACCATTCCCCTGCAGGTCGAGGGTGAGCCTGGGTTGCCGCCTCCTTTACTGCGGACTCCTAGAGGTCCGAGTTCCTCTTTGCACTCCTGTCCACTAGACACTGAGTCGATCGGGAATCTTTCCACAGATGAAGGCCCTACTTCATTCATGGGCATTCTTTGGCTCATTTCGAATCTACGGGGATGAAGCTGGAGCCCGTTCAAAGTGGGCTCAATATCCCTCATGGAAATCCTTGACAAGGGATTCTACAACAGAGGCCTTACCAGTGGCCGAGGTCATAGTTAGCACTGCCCTTGAGCTTGGCAGCACCCTGCTTCTTGCCCTCAGCCCGGATGGCCCCAAGTATGCAGTGCCCACGGTACCCTTTCAGTGTTCACGGAGCAGCCCTAGGCTGAGGGGTTGGTGGCTGACTCTGTGTTTCGGTGCTCGGGCAATACCAGGGATGTCGATAGACTGCTGGACAGAGTCCAGAAATTGGCTCATTCAACCAAAAGGTCTATGCTGCCTCCTCACACAGCTATCCTGATGGTACACTTCTCTTATGCCCTATTAGGCTCCCTGGATGAAGTCATGCCTCACCTCCTGCAAACATTCAGACCACGGTCAAACAGGTCCGAGAACAGGGTAGGGTAGTGGCGAAACGCAACTCAGACAGCTCTGGATGTTGGTGATTCTTGGCCTCACTCAGTGGCAGCCGCGGTTGCCATGCACTGTAGGGTTGGCTGCAGATCTCAACCTTCATGGCAGATACCCAGCACAAGCTGGTGGATGTCTCCTTTTTGACACCGACCTATTTCGGCCTGGTGTGGTGGGTCCCTCCAGTGCATTGAAAAGTCCAGTGCCACCCTGGACTCTGTGACATCTGCCCAGAAGGGCACAAGGGCTGTAAGCAGCAGAAGCACAAGCCCTTTTGGTCCTTCACCCTGCAACCAAACCAGCCCAGCATCAGTCTGACCAGCAGGCTCATTCCTCGTAACCTCGGGCCAAGTCCTTGGCCTCGGTAGTCGGAGGAAGGGACCCAGTGGCTCCTCGGCCAGATCTACCTCCTCCAAGCATGCTCAGTGATGGGATGGGGTTGCCACCCTCATATCCATCACACCTCCCTGAGTTCTCCTTTGGGGGCCTGCTCCACCACTTCCTTTCCACCTGGTCCACTGTTACCACGGACAGGTAGGTTCTGAAGTGGTCAATCAGGAGTCTACCTCTAGAATTTGAGCAGTACCCTCCAAGCCCGAGCCCGTGCCCCACACTCGGTCGGCTCTTGAGACAACATAGCCCAGCTCCTCTGCAACGAGGTCGTGGTCAGAGTTGGATCCTCCGGAACACTCAGGGTTTGTCTCCAGATACTTTCTGGTGCCAAGGCAGACATTCTAGATCTGCACAACCTGAACGAATTCCTCAGGTTTTGCACTTTCAGGATGGTAACTCTGTTCCAGATCATACCATCTCTGGAGCAGAACATGTTGTTTTGCTCCCTGGATCTTCAGGACGCATTCTTTCCGTCCCGATCTGTCCATCCCATCCAAGGTTCCTCCACTTCCGAGCAGAGGAACCCTTTACGAGTTCAAGCCATGCCTTTCTGCCTCTCCTTGGTCCCAGGGTCTTCACCAAATGCATAGCAGTGGTGGCGGCTTACCTGAGGTGCTGGGGGTCCGGGTGTACCCTACATGGACGACTGGCTGATGGCGGGTCCTCCAGGATGGAGATGGAGTGGTCCAGGAACCTGGCCCTCCAGACTTGCATCGACCTTGGCCTCCTGGTCAATAAGGTCAAGTCGGAACTCGAGCCCTTGCAGGTGATCAGTTTCATCGGGGCAGAACTCTGCTCATGCCGAGCCAGAGCTCAGCTCCCAGTGGACAGGGTGGAGGTTCTCTTCTTTACCCAGTCATTTGTGGTTGGGCACTTGCGCCCTGTCTGGGACTTCCTGCACCTTCTGGGTTACATGGCAGCCTGCACCAGCGTGATCCGATGGGCCCATTGGCATCACGCTTCTTCCAGTGGGAGCTGGCTAGCCAGTGGTCTCAGCGCAAAGGTCACTTCAACCAAGCTGGTCACCATGACTGAAGATGTGGGCTGCCCTCCAGTGAGGCATCTTCCAGCATGCCCAGACCTACTTTCCATCAATCGGGAAGGTACTCACCCAGACCTTCAGTCCCTGCACCTGACAGCTTGATTCCTGAGCATCTAGAGTTCCAGGCTTTGGGTCTCTCCAAAGATGTCCTCACCGTCGTGGAGGCATCTAGCAAGGAATTGATCAGAAAATGCTATGCCTTCAGATGGAAGAGATTCTCCATTTGGTGTCAGGGCAAGGGGTTGGACCCTTGACCTGTCCGTGGCTAGCATTTTAGACTGCCTGTGGTCTCTCTCCCAGGGGACTTGGTTGATGACCCTTAAGGTTCATCTGTCAGCAGTTTCTGCTTACCGAGCATGGGTCAGTCAGCAGTTGGTGGCACAGGAAAGGTGGTCTGGTGCTTCTTTAAGGGCCTTGACCACATTTCCCCTCAGTGCATGAACCACCACCACCACCATGGGACTTGTTGCTGGTTTTGGCAAAGCTCATGGTCAGGCCTTTCAGACTGATGCACAGGTGTGACGTTTCACCTGTCATGAAGACAGCCTTCCTGGTGGCTATCACATCAGCCAGAAGGAGCAGTGAGCTCCAGGCGCTCTCAGTGCAGTCTCCTTACCTGATCGTCCACAGGGACAAGGTTGTCCTGTGCCCCGACCTGAAGTTCCTGCTGAAGGTTGTGTCAAGACTTTCACCTGAACCAGCTGATGACTGTACCAGTGTTCTTCACTAATCACACCTCGGATGCCAAACACAGGCTCCATACTTTGGACCTGAGGTGGCGCTGCTTATTATAAAGAGCACCACGACTGGGTTTGGGGAGAGGTTCACCAGTTGTTTGTCACCTACACTGAAGCCGTACCTGATGGACCTGCAGCTAAGCAGATGATTGGCAGGTGGATCGCATCCTGCATTGATCTTTGCTATAGGTTGGCAGGGAGAGGTCCGGAGGGCTAAGGGCTCATACCACGTGCCATACCTCTGTGTCCGTGGCTGCTTCTTGGGACATCCCTGTCCAGGAAATCTGCAGGTCCCTTACATAGAAGTCGGCACACCTTCATTTCCCATTACCACACTGACCATGAGTCATGCTGGGATGCTGGTTTTGGGACCTCAGTTCTCAGTCTCTGTTCCTAAAGTAGGGTGTGCCTTGCCTCCCTCCTCCCAGAGAACTGCTAGGAGTCTGCCAGACAGTGTGGATGGATAGAACATCATATTCACATCCCTGGAAAAACAGGCTACTCACCTGTAACACTAGTTCTAGGACTGGTATATGATGTTCATCCTCACAGAACCTACCTGACCTCCCCAGCTTCCAGCGCACAAACTCTGCTTCTAGTGGGCAAGATCTGGCATCATGGGGCAGAGCCACTGCAGTTACCACTAGGGTGGGTGGGAGGAGCCAGCGGAAGACATTTCCGGCGATCCTTAAAGGGAAGGCAACTGCCAGACAGTATGGATGAACATCATATACCACTCCTAGAACTACTGTTACAGGTGAGTAACCTGTTTTACTAGAGGAGAACTGCAGGGTTCAGTACTGGGACTATGTTGTTATAAGTGACATTGCAGAGCGACCGGAATGAAAAGTATGCCTCTTTGCAGACAATACAAAGATCTGCAACAGGGTTGATACACAAGTGGTGGTGGAAAGGATGAGAAGGGACTTAGGGTTGGAGGAATGGTCAAAAGTATGGCAACTTAGAGTCAATGCAAAGAAGTGCAAAGTAATGTACACGAAACAAGAAACCAGGAGAAGAGTACACAGTGGGGGGTGAGGTACTAATTACAACAAAAATGGAAAGGGACCTGTGGGTAGTCATATCAGATGACCTAAAGGTAAGCAAGCAATATGAGAAGGCAGTAAGAAGGGCAGGGGGATACTGGGATGTATAGGAGAGGCATCACCAGTAGAAAACAGAAGTTGTTATCCCTCTGTACAGACAGTTGGTAAGACCCCATCTGAGTACTGCGTGGCAGTTCTGGAGACCCCTTCTGCAAGGATATAGGATGGAGGCAGTCAGAGAGGGCAACTAAAATGGTGCAGGGTCTGCAGCAGAAACCATACGAAAAAGACTAAAGGAGCTTAATATATACCCTCAAGGAAGGGGAGACATGATAGAAACTTTCAAGTACCTCAAGGAATCAACAGTGTCAAGGGGTAGCATCTTTCAGAAAAGAGATGTGCAAGAGCAAAGGGGTACAATTTGGAGATAGAGAGGATGGCTTAGGGGCAACTTGGGAAGTATTTTTTCATGGAGAGGGTAGTGGGCACATGGAACAGCCTTCCTGCGGAGGTAGTAGGGTCCAAAACAGTGGAAATTCAGAATGCATGGGACAGACATAGAAGCGATTCTGGTGGGGTTAGGAAGAAGTAGGATGTTGGTTAACTAGGATCTGCAGCTTATCCAGTAGGTAGGAAATTGGCAGACTGGTGAGCCAAATGGTCCTTGTCTGCCGTCAGAGTCTGTGTTTCTGTGTTTCAGTCTATGATAGCAGGAGCTGAGAGAAGATGGAGCTTAGAACTGAGTCCATCAGGGCTTTCTTCCTTGTGAGCATTAAGGGCAAACAGGGCCTTAAAGGAGGAAGAAAGGGAGGTAGGAAGGAAGGAGAAAAAGTGGAGAGGGAAGGCAGAGGGAGAGGGGTGGGCAAGATGAGAAGATGGGAGAGCAAGCACAGGTGATGAAGTATGAGTTAAGGAAGAAGCAAAGAAGAAGGGTCAGAGATGAGGAGTCAACCTTCAGGAAAGCAAAGAGAGACTGGGTTTTGGGGAGGAAAGGGATTAACCTTCCAGAACTTGGAGGGGTGATTAATGTTGTCCTGGAGTGTGGATGCAAAATACTCTAACTTTGCAAGTCTGGTGGCTTTAGTACAGGTGTTGCAAAGCAACTGATAGTTAGCCAAAGCAGCTAGAGAGTCAGTGATTTATAGGATCACCAGGCAAGGTCTGTGGTACAGAGACAAAGTAACAGCTCAGCTGATATCCAGGAAGTGGGAGCCCTGTACTCTGGTTTTCCTCAAAGGTGCAGGGGTGCTTAGAAGTTATTAGGTCTAAAACCAGTCCTGCTCCACATTCCACTGATTTGGGCCTGTTAGCAGTCTCCTGATCTAGGCTAAGTTGTTGTGAACAGGGATTTGGGGTAGCCACACTGATTCTCTGGAATTCTCTGCCCCCAACATTTGTAGTGCCCGCACCGTGGAGGACTTTAGGGTGCTTTGAAAACTCACATATTTAAAGATGTTTACAGTTTTAGTTAGCTATGTTATATTTATTTCGTGGGCTGCTAATTTATTTATTTTAAAGGGACACTGTCTGCCTATTTTTCATCATATTATTTCTAGCTCAAAACCCACATTTTATGAGTGGTTACCTTCTGTGAAATTCATTGATGTTGCTGGTTGTTTAATTTGCCTCCTTGCTTATTAGAACTGAAATGCATGGAGTGTATAGTTATACCCAACCTTATAAAATGGGTACGAGATGCTGCATCCTGATTGGTTAACAGGTACCAGTAGCTGTGTCCTTATCAGCACATATACATAGCAACTGGTACTTGTTATGCCAAGCAGGATGCAGTACAGTCAGAGATCTATGCCTGCCAGCTTTTGAACATAATTGTCTGCCAGGCTCTCCACTCCTCCTCTCAACTGTTCACGCTACTTGCAGCTTCATTTTCAAACCCGCACCTACACACTACACTCTCACTGCCAACGCTGTCTAGACACCAGAGACATACTACTTACAGTACAACAGCACCACAGGAAAACATTTTCATTCATTTTCTCTCTCATTAAACAAAAATCTGACCTTAAAAACTGAGCACAACCCGATCTGATCAGCGTAGCGATTTACACGTCTCACGACTTTCAAATAACGATCGTATCCTAAACCAACTGTTTCAGAAGACGCAATACCTCTTCTTGTCCTGCTCCTCCACTAATTCTTTAACAGTATAAGAGTATTTATTTAAACATTCACGGTTACCATTTCAAATAAAATGCATCACACCAAGTTGCGAAACTGTATTTGTGGAAGCGCTATCAGGAAGTGCTGAATCTGGCGCCAGCAGACATGCTCAATACCACTCCTTACAGAAAAACTCTTTGTTGCATCACATCCTCATAAAACAAAATGAAACACACACACAGCCAAAAGCATATTGTTGACAACTGTGTCTGTGTTGCGGGGGCAGACAGACTGCCAGAACCATAGCAGCTGATGAGATCCCATACTCCCGTTCCTGTAAGTAACTGAATCGGTGTTTCCTCCTAATCATAAAAAGAAACACATACACAAAAAGAAAAACAACATTGTGCATAATTTTCTTTCTCAGTGGAAGATGGTAAGACCTAACAAACGTGCACCAAACCCCCTACTTACTCAAGCATCTTCACAATAATAAAATGAGATAGACTACTTTTCTCTCTTTAAATTCATAACATCATATTTTTAATAATTTTACTTAAAATTCTTGTCTGCATTTGTATTTAATGTTTTTACTAAGGGACCCATTTTATAGCGCTATAACACTCTCGAGGTGTGGGTTATCTCCTGATAAGAAACATGCCCAGGTGCATAAGGCACTCGGCGCAAGTGCCTCATGCCTAACAATGCATCTGGGCGTGCTCTTATCAGAAATAACTCCACCTCATGTGACCAATAGCACTTGTTTTCTTCAGATGGTTTAAGTATGCAATAACCACTCCAGGGTGTGCTGTTATTGAGGATTAGCACACCTGGGTGCAGTGAGGTCACTCGGTCTGTGGCCTCCTGCCTCACAAAACATCCAGGTGTGTGTTAAATATAGGATAAAGTATGGGGTGCAGTGTGTTATGAGAATTTAATACACATCTGAGTTGTTGGATGGCACATAAACCCCAAGGGCGAAGCCCGAGGGGTTTATGGTAGCCATCCAACAATAGTGTGTATTAAATTCAGAGTACTCTGCACCACATATTTTGTTTACATAATTTAAGGGGTTGCATTTTTGCCGACTCCCATCTGCCTCTGCGTGCGCTCTGCGTGCGAAAATAAAAGTTTTTATTTATTTAGTTTGATCCAGGTGGTCAGCACCTGGCCAGTGGTGCTACCGCCTACTCTCTGCCCTAGCTTGGGGTGAAGTTAGAGGAGGAGGAGGCAAGAGATACTGGTTGGCGAGGGGCACTGGAGACAGGCAATAGGAGGGACAACTTGGAGGCCTTGCTGCTCTCGGCGCCTGTCTCATCCAGTCTTTAGTATGTGTCTTCCTTGTGGGTGCCACCAATGAGGGACCAAAGCTATTTTCAAATAAAAAATGGGGAACCTTAGTGCACAGCAGGGATCCGGACCACTCGCTCTTCTCAGGTACCGCTGACAGTCTGACACAAAGCAGTATGTAAAAAATGCCATAATACACATACGCTTTTATGGCATTTAATACACGGCTTTTTCAGTGGGGAAAAATGCAACCCATTAATTATTCCTCAACAACAGCATACCTTGTCATGGGTTATTGCTTCAAACAACATGAAGTCTTGCTGTATTTTGACATTATGCAGTTAGCCCCATCACTTGAACTGCTCCAGAGAGAAAGAGTTAACTCTGTGCCAGAGCATAGACTGTTGAGCTCGATTCAAACCTCTGTCTGCTGCGCTTTGAAGTGTAACTATCAGATTCTTTACTCCGCCTAACTGAACAGTCGCCCGGAGATCTCTCATTCGTGTCGGTTCGGTAGTAAAACGCAGTTTTAAACCGCCATTTCTTATTTTTATTTGGTTCAGGCCCCTGTCTGCGTGTATAGTAAGTACTTAGGTAGTGGACTAGTGTGATTTTGTTGTGGAAATTGTAAAGTAATTTCAATCGGTTCAGCTGAACTGATTGTTTGTTATTCATCTCTTAAGTTTATTTTAGTTTCTGAGTTTAGTGTGAGGTACGGTCCTTATCGGTTCTAAAAAAAAAAAAGTATTTCAATGTTTTTTCAAAACCGGGCCCACTGGGTTTCAACACTGCAGTGAGTGTGGGGAGGCCTTTGCTAAGGCTGATCCCACGACACCTGTGTTTACTGTCTGAGTTTGACCATCTTGATTCAGACTGCCAGATTTGTAAAAAGTTTAGTAAGGCCACCTAGATAAAAGATTGGGCAAGCTTAGGAAAAGGAGGTCGAGAAGTCCACTGACCCGGATGGCCAGCCTGGTTTGGTTCCGACCGAACCTGAGGAGAGCCCACTGACCTGGGCGAGAGGCTCCTTGGGCAAAGGAGGCCAATCCTGAGGGTTGGTTTCGGCTAAAAGAAAGAAAAAGAAATCAGCGGTTTGGATCCAGAACCACATTATCCAACCGCCGAGGAAATTGCCAGGCGATTAGTATAGTTGAATCATTTCGTTCGGTTCTGGCCGATCCGCGCCTCTTGGTAGGCGCTTGGTTCGATCGGTTCCTCCGGTTCGGACTATTCACCAGAAGACTATTATGAACCTGATCTGGAGGGGTGAAGATTATGATGATGAGGATGATGGTGTGGAAGGTCTGGATGAACCCATAGAACAGGACATCTCCCCAGACAGACCTTCTGGTGTTTCCCTCCTAGGCTTTCTAAGTCCCTTCCCACTTTATGTTTTACAAAAGTGGCAGAAACCCTCCAGTTCCCTCTGGATGAAGCTGTTGAGGAACAAGAGCGTGACTGCGTGGAGATGATGGACATCCCAGAGTCTAAGAGACTGTCTATTCCCTCCATAAATCTTTTGGGAAACTGACTCAAAGATTGCTAAAACTCAAATTCTTTACCTCCTGTGGACAGGCGAATGGACAAAAGGTATATGCTGTCAGGCCCAGGCATGGAGAACTTGTACCAGCAACATGCAGCCATGTTGGGAGTCGGTGCAGGCTGCAGCCTGTGATAAGGCTAACATACCCTTGGCTTCACACACCCCAGATAAAAATTCCAGGAAGCTGGATGCCATGGCCAAAAACAGTACATGGCATCTTCCTTGGGACTCTGGCAGGCTAACTACATGGCCTACAAAGCCAGATACCAGAATTCCAGATGGGATACTGTTCTGGAACTGGCTAAACAGGCTTCCCCAGCTTGCCAAGGAGCTGGAGGAGGTGGCTGCTGATGGGATTGAGGTATCTAAATCCAGTCTCATGCTGCTGTGGACTCCAATGATGTGTCATCATGAGTCATGGCTACATCTGTGGCTCTTCGGAGACTGTCTTGGCTCAGATGTGCTAGCCTATCACAGGACACCCAGGCTAAGGCCATGGATTCCCTATCATGGAGAATTCTCTGTTTGGGGAGTAGACAGAGAATTATATGAAGAAAATGGATGAATACAGGACCTCCTACAGGACTGCAGAGGCCAAGGAAGGCAGGCAACTCCTCAGAAGCAGCAATCTAGGGGCAGAGGTAGGCCTTTTACAGGCCTTTCTACCAGGCGCAGGCCTCCTCTCTTTTCCTCCGAGGGGTTCTTCAGAGGGAGAGGCAGAAGGGGATGAGCAGGGCTGCATCCTCCTTCCAGTTCAAGACCCCTGCCAAGCAGACACTCCTTGATGTGTGAGTCTGGGTCGACTCCCAATTCCTGTAGGAGGCAGGCTGGCTACTACTTCCAGGCCTGGAAGTCTGTTACCTCAGACAAGTGGGTCCTGGAGGTAGTAAATGAGGACAACCCTCAGCTTCAAAAATGTCCAAAGCTGAGGTCCAGGTCTCCCCACCTGCAAACATCTCAAAACCACTGCCCTAGAGGCAGAGGTTTCCTCTTTGCTGGCTCTCAGAGCCAGAGAGAGTTCCTACATTTCACAGGGCAAAGGTCTGTACTCCAGATACTTCCTTACCCCCAAAAAGACAGGAGTGGTGGCCCATCCTAGATTTAAGATACTTAAACAAACACCCAGTAAAGCCAAAATTCAAAATGGTGACTCTCGGAATAATTCTTCCCTCTCTGAGGCCAGGAGACTGGCTAGCCTCCCTGGACCTCAAGGATGCCTGTTTCACTTTCCCATTAGGTGCTCCCACAAAAAGTACCTCAGGTTCGAACTACCTTCAGGCCATTATCAGTTCAGAGCAATGCCCTTGGTCTAACATCAGCACCAGGGTGTTCACAAAATGCCTAGCAGTAGTAGTGGCCTTTCTAAGGAGACAAAACATTTACATATTCCCATACCTGGACGACTGGCTCATTGTGGGTCAGTCTCCAGACCAAGTCAAGTCAAACCTGCAAGTGACCCAGCAAGTGCTCACTTCCTAGGATTTCTCCTCAATCTTCCAAAATCAGTTCTCGAACCAGTGCAACTCTTGACCTTCATAGGGGTAGAGTTGGATACTGTCAAAGCAAGAGCCTTTCTCCTTCTGGCAAGGGCAGAGGCCGTTATAGAACTGGCTTTTTCTTTTCACCTTCTGGTGTCTCGACCAACAAGGCATTTTCTTCAGCTCCTGGGCCACACTGACAGCCTCCACCGCAGTGGTACAAGGGGCCAGATTTCAGATGAGGGACATCCAGTTCCATTTGGGGTTTTGGTCTCAGAAAAAGATCCTCTAACCAGACTAATTCCAGTGACTCAGACTCTGATCCAGGCTCTCCAATGGTGGTTGGATCAGGACAACCTCAGGCAGGGGTCCCATTCATCACTCAGTCTCATTCTGTGGTTCTAACCACAGATGCTTCTCTCCTGGGATGGGAGCTCACTTGGGAGTCCTCACTGCTCAGGAGTGTGGTCCCCTCAGGAGTCTCTTCTCCACATCAGTCTTCTGGAGCTCAGGGCAGTGTACCTGGCTTTACAAGCTTTCTTGGACTCAGCACAATACAAGGTTGGTTAAGGTCAGGACAGACAACACCACCACCATGTAGTACATCAACAAGCAGGAGGCGCTCGGTCTACAGCCCTGTGCACGGAAGCTATGAAGTTATGGTCCCTGGCTTATTCCTACAAACGTCTCTGGTAGCAGTCCACCTTCCAGGAAAGGACAATGTGCTAGCAGATGCATTGAGCAGGATTTCTCAGGGACATCACGAGTGCTCCCTGGATCCTCTAGTGTTAAAAGTGATCTTTTTAAGGTGGGTCACTCCAAAGACAGATCTCTTTGCAGCCCCAGACAATCACTAACTTCCTCTCTTCTGTTGCAGACCCCTAGTCTTGGACTCAGTCCCCTGGATGCTCTACTTCTGGATTGGGAGGAAACCTTCTGTATGCCACCCCCACTATTCAAAGTTCTGGTCAAGATAAGGTCACAATCTTGCCAAGTGATCTTGATTGCTCCAGACTTGGCCAGCAGCCTTGGTATCCCCTGTTGCTGTTCCTAGCAGTCCATCTTCCCTATCTCTTCTTAGGAATCACAACCTGTTAACCTCCTCTCAGGGAGGATTTGGTACCCAACCTTCGGTCTCTCAGTCTCAAGGCATGGCTCTTGAAAAGCTAGAATATGCATATTTGCATTTGTCTCAAGGGTTGTGGACATTCTCAAAGCCTCTGAAAACCTGCCACCAGAAAATGTATAACTCCAAATGGAAAAGATTTAGCATTTGGTGTTCCAGTAACACATATCCCCAGATACTGCTGACTTGTCTACAGTTCTGGATTACATTGTTCATCTTAATGGCTTAGGCCTCATACTAGCTACCCTCAAAGTACACTTGTCAGCTGTTTTTGCATTTCTGTCAATGGGAAAGCCCTCCTCACTGGCATCTCACCCTGTTTTTGTAAATTCTTTAAAGGATTGCTCCATGCCAGTCCTCCTTTAGGGATCCTACCCTGCTTGGGATCTTAATGTTTGCATTGCTCAGCTTATGCAACCCTTTTGAGCCTTTGGCCTCAGCAGAACTTAAGTACTTGACTTAGAAAACAAACTGTGTTCCTGGTAGCTATTACCTCTGCCCAGTATCAGTGAATTGCAATCTCTGTCAGTGGAGCCTGATTTTATCTCATTCCATTGAGATAAGGTGGTCCTTAGAATCAACAGGAGGTTCTTACCCAAAGTGGTTTCAGATTTTCATCGGAACCAGTCCATGTCTCTTCCTGTGTTCTTCACTGATCATTCTTCTTCAGGAGAGAAGACTACACAGTTTGGATGTTAAAGCGCTCTTAGCTACTACATTGAGCATACTAAGGCACTTAGGTTTGACTCCTCCAGTTGTTTGTCACTTATGGTGAAGTGGGAAAGGGTAAACCTGCTACTAAGAGAACTACTGCCAGGTGGGTTGTCTCTTGTATACAATTCTGCTATGAAAAGCTAGGCAAAGTACTCCCCTCAGGCCTGAGGGCTCATTCGACTAGAGGTACAGCTGCTTCTCTGGCTGCTGCCAGAGATATACCTTTACTAGAGATATGCAAAGCAGCCACCTGGGAAACAGTCCATACATTCACCAAGCATTACTCTCTGGATATCCAGGCTAAGAGTGATGCTAAGTTTGGTACCACAGTCCTACAGAGCCTATTCCCAAAATGGGGTCCATACTCTTTTCCAGGGAGGTACTGCTTAGTAGTCTGCATAATGTCAGAATACAGCAAGACTTCATGTTGTTTGAAGAAAAATGATTCACCTTAGTAATTGTGTTTCTTCTAATGGAGTCTTGCTGCATTCTGACCTCCTCCTGCCTCCCTTCTCAGAACCTGGTTTTTGGGAAGTGGGCTGGCAGGCGCAGTGTTGCACCTCAGGGTGCACTTGGCACTCCCCTTTACAGAGAGGAGTGGGTTATGTTATATTATTTATAATTATATTGTTCACTACCTAGTTTTTTGTTTTGGATTTCGACTTGAGTCTTTGGGATCCAACATTTTGGTTGCCTTTTGGCTAGTAATTTTACAATTTCCACATAGTGGGTGTAGTTAGTTAGTATTAGCTTGTAAGAATCTGACGGTTACACTTCAAAGTGTAGCAGACAGAGGTTTGAACCAAGCTCGAGCTCAACGCTCTGTGCTGTGGCATAGAGTTATCTCTTTCTCTCAGAGCAGTTCAAGTGCTGGGGCTAACTGCATAATGTCAGAATACAGCAAGACTCGGACTTCCAGTGGAGCAATGGTGGCATGAGCACATCGAGAATGAGCCTCCCCGTGGCATTGCTTTAAAATGAATGGTCTTTCCCCACTAACGGACAAAAACTTCTTGGAAAGAGGCTTTCTTTACTGCTAACAACTAGGGAGAGACACTGTATACAAGAAAACTAGCCCCAGAGGTTATGGCACGCCAAGATAAAAATCGATTCCAAACCCTGCTGAATCTACCTGAGAACAAGGACGGCGGCCTGCACGATAGTGATACCTGCTGCACTCAACCTCTCAGACAGATAGAAAACAGGAAAGAGAGGTGAAAGGAGAAGAGCTTCCAAAGGAAAATTCACCCTCGAAGCCAGTCTTCAGCTCTTTTCGAATTAGATCTGAAATGCGAGATGCTTTATGAGACATCCACGCTGATTTGGGGAACTACAAACGAAGGTGGCAGAGGCCGATGCTCAGATCACAGATAGTATTGCTAAAATCACAGACCTGGAACGTGCGGTCTATTCTCTAGCTGAGAACAGTTAAATTTATCATTGAGGCAAGAGGATCGGAAAACAGGGAAGCCTCAAAAATATAAGGCTCTACGGACTACTGGAGGGAGAGGAGGTAACGACCCAATGCTTTGCTGACTACTTTCTCGTTTGGTCCTGGATCTGGGCCGAATTCCAAATTGATATCGAGGTGCACATTGTGCACTTGGGCCTCGCCTCTAAACCCAATTCTAGGCCGAGATCTTTTGTAATCAGATTTGGCAGTTATTCACAAAGGACCAAATCTTAACAAAAGCATGGCGTAAACAGAAGGTCTTACTGGGTGAACAATGGATCTTATTTAATAATGACTACGCTCCAGCAACTCAGCGGTCCAGAAGGAGTATTCTCTCCTGTTTCCTTTACTAAGAGTTAAAATTTGAAATTTACATCCCTTACCTGGCGAAACTGGTTGTTTTTTGTGAGGTTCAGTTACTACAGTTCGGCATTGGAGGCTAGAGCGGATTTGCTTCAAAGGGAGTGATACTGGTCAGGATCTGAAGGCAATGGCGAAGGTTGGGTGTCCTCTTATAGGACATGAACCTCACGCCTTGATCAGGCAAACACAGGAAACCAAAGAATCCAGCTACTACTCAATAAAATGAAAGCTCTCAGAAACCCAACTTTAAACCCTGCCTGAAAGCTAAGTACACTTTGAGAAATATGGGATTACAGTATTAGGGGATGGACCGGGCGTGAGATGCTGACTGTTTGCCCTCACATACAAGTTTGAGGGTCGAGAACATGCATAGTTCCACTAAGTGTAATATTAATGTGCTAAATAATACCTATACTACCTATAAGGCAACTATATAAGCCCTATGGAATGCGTGGCTTTCCTTTCATCAGTTGTGGGGTGTTTTGTTAGCTCTCCTCCCTTATCCCTATGGAGCTTTGCTCTCGGGTCTAACCCCCTCTTCAGTGGGATTTTTCCCACTTCCCTCACTACGTGTTCAGAGTGTCCTGAGGTCAACTTCAACATTGGGAATCGGTTGGACGGAGAATGGATTAATTTCAGAAAAGGACGTGTGTGTGTGTGTGTGTGTGTGTGTGTGTGTGTGTGTGTGTGTATATATATATATATGTTTTGAGCTTTTGGGGGTTTTGTTTCCCTTTCTCTCTCTCTCTCTCTCTCTCTTCATTTTATTTGACCCTTAAGTGAAAACTCAAATATGAGACTTTGTAAAAACTGCATACACGAAGATCGAACTGGAACTCTGCTCACACTGTAGTTGATTAGGAGCTAAACCTTATCATTTGGAGCTAATTACAGTTCTTTAATTAAAATAAGTTCCATGGGGGCGCTGATGAGCAGCTAAGCAGCAGGGCGCATTCTCACGAAGCTCGAACCCTGGAGACCTAAAATAACATTTTTTACGCTATAAAGATAAAAACCTGGATTCCAGTGCTATTTTTGCCGAAAGAAGTATAAGGATAGAAGAATATCTCACAAATGCAACAGGAAACCCGCTAGAAATGCTGGGAAAAATCTTAAACAGCCAGCTGGGCCTATAGCGGAACCGGCAGGCCCGATTTCCTTCTCGTGGCGGAGCTGGTTGTATTAGAGCGGGAGGATTGACTTAGGCACTGGCTGCCCTAAACCCCCGCTTGAAAAACTGGAGAACCAAATCGAAGCAAAACTGCAAGAAATTGCAGAAAGAACTGCAGCGCATGGCGAAAGGCTAGTGGAGGTTGAGAGCGTACAGCCGAGTTGAAGATTTAATACAACCCTACCAGAGAAAATATCCGCTTTAGAAAAAGAGCTGGAAGAGCTGAGGAAGCTTTTGATTACCAGAACTATGTTAGATGGAATAACCTTCGTTTAAGAGGGCTCCCTGAAGGAAAGAGGGCTCTGAAATACTAAAATTCTGCGCTGAGAAGTTACCAAAATCTGAAATTACAACCTAAAGGGGAAAGCACAGATCGAAGGCACAGAGCAGTACTCCTAAGCCAGGCCCAGGCCAACCTCCAGAAAGCATTGTTATCCGGTATCATAACTTTCAGGACAGGGAGGCAGTGATAAAAGCCTTCAAGATTAATCAACCTGTTGAGATAGATGGAGTGAGAATTCATGTTACACAGGACTACTCAAATAGATTGCTCAAGAAGAGGCGGATGTTTGCTTCTTCAGTGGCTCAGTTAAGGGAGATGCAAGTTGAGCACTACATGATTTACCCTGCAATTCTGAAAATTAAGCATGAAGGAGCAGTATACTCGTTTTGGGAGGTGGAAAAAGCAAACAATTTTATAAAGGAACTCAAGAAGAAAGCGGGATGAGAGGAGCTTGTGGAAAAAAGAGAAGGACTTTGAGACACTAACTGTTGCTTTTGAAAGGGATATAACCCTGGCTATATTTTAGATCGTTTATGCTTAATTTTGCAAACTTTGGAACCGGAAGGTTTGGGTCAAATCGGTTGGTATCTGAGAGAGACTGCCTGGAGGAAAGTATTTGTTGAAACACGGATGGAGAGATCTTTTGGAGTTGGTGCAGGGCTGGAAGAGCACCGTAGAGACAACGAGCCGCAGAGGCGCATGGTGGACTGGGCTTGGCGTGTGAGAGTGTTTGAAATCACCGACCTGCTCCATCAGCCTCAGATCGGGGCTGATGAGAAGAGCTCCATACTTGGAGACTGAAGTTGAAATGTTGGACTTAAATAAATGGGGGCTGTGTGAGAATCACTGCGATTTGACCTGGGCTAAGAGGGCCTAGATAAAAGGGGTCCAGTTTTATAATGTACATATGTTATGACTTGGATCGGCCTGTGTAGGCCATAGAGGAAAAAGGTCTTGGTGAGGGAGTAGCTGTTCAATTAGCAGATTCGGGGAGGTGCTGCCGTAATGGCAAAATGAGCAATGAAAGCGTTTGGAAAAGGAGTGGTGGGAGGAAAAGAAGCAAGTTTGGATGGTTGGGAATAGGAATAATATTGTGGAAAGGGGGTAAAAGGAGGATTGGTAAGGTTCTTAAAGGGAAATTAAAGTGCTATCGAGATTCACATTTAAGGGATAAGGATAAGAGGGCAAGTATGAAATAGAGACACAGATACGAGTGTGGTGATGTGGAGCCTGACCTTGTGCAAAATAGGGAGGGCTGAGAGGAAGAAAGGAATAACGTGGCGGGATAATAGTGGGTGGATAAAGGATAATGGGAAAAGACAATGGTGGGAGATGAGTTGGTAATACAATCCTGGAATGTGCATGGTCTCTCTTCCCGATTAAGAGGAGTGCGGTGTTAACTGCACTAAAAGAACACAGGTGCAGGTGGCTCTCCTGCAAGAAACTCATCTAGCACCAGGGAGCATGCAAGACTTAAAAAGGGGTGGGTGGGTGCATGCTATGCTGCTTCGTTCAGCCCACGCAAACAAGGAGTGGCAGTTTTGGTGCATAAGCATTTGCCCTTTCAGACTACAAGGGTTCTTGCAGACCCCACGGAGGGCAGATTACGTGTTTGTCACAGGATTCTCCATGGCCTGAAAGTCACGCTTAGAGCGTGTATGCACTGCTATTCTGGACCCAGAGTTTTACAATAATATTTTATCCATATTAATGAGGGAGCAGTTTGAAAACCTGGTGATGGGAGGAAACTTTAATTGTCGCCTGATGCTGCCCTTGATCACTCGGAGGAAGGTCTAAGAGATCCTTGTATTAAGAAATGGAGGAGGGCTTGGTGGAACTGAACCTAGTGGATACCTGGAGAACAGCGTACCCACAAGATAGAGAATATACTTTTACTCAAATCACATAAAACTTGGTAGAAATTGATCACGTTTATGTGACATTGGATTGAGTATAGAAGCTCAGGAAAGTGCTACATAGTCCATACATATCTCAGACCATGCAGGAAGTGGTTCGTCCTTCGTTCTCCAGGTGAGAGGGAGAAGTAGCAGACATGGAGATTCCCTACGTATATACTAGGATCACATGAGTTTCAGGAATATGTAAAGGAGCAATTTAAATTCTGTATGGAGGTTAATGCACAAGTGCCACTTCTAAACAAATGCTGTGGGATGCAGGCAAAGCGTACATGAGGGGGGCAATTATAGGGTATATGGCAAACTATAAGAAAAACAGATTGAAAAGACAGCAGACCCTTCAACAGGAGTTGAGAATACTGGAAGGGAGGGTGGCAAGAGGAGAAGGAGGTGAACAAGCGAGACAAGAGCTGACAATAACCAGGCAGGCGCTTAACACCCTGTTGATGGATGAAGCTAGGAAAAAATGTTTTATTTGAAACATAGAGTATATGAATGGGGAATAAGCCAGGCCCTCTGCTGGTGAACCTGGTCAAGGGAAAGAAAAATGACTGCATATTTGGGGATTAAAACAAAAAGGACCAGGTAGTCACTAAATATAGGAGATAAGAGATACATTTAAGAAATACTATGAGGAATTATATAGGGCAAGTGGAGAGGAGTGAAAAAGAATGCTGGATTTTTGACTAGGTATAAATTGCCCCAAATAACAAAGCAACAGCAGGAGATCGAGGGAAGGAGATCACGCGAGAGGAAATTACTAAGGCTATAGATAAGATGAAGATGGGAAGGCATGTGGCCTAGATGGCCTGCCCATAGAGTACTATAAACTATTGAAAGAGGAGGTAAAGAAGTAATGTGGGAGGTATTTAAGGAGGAGAGAGAATGGAGAATTGCCGGACTCAAATGGCTCCGCCTGGTATGTGTGATCCCGAAACGAATAAGGACCCAATGGAATGTTCATCATATAGACCTATATCTTTGTTAAATTGTGATGCTAAGGTGTTCGCTAAAATTTTAGCTAGTAGATTGAGAGTATCCTTCCAGAATTGATTCACCCAGATCAAACGGGTTTCATAAAGGGTAGACATTCATATCATAATATTAGGAAGGTCCTTAATGTAGTGGTTCAAGCTAAAAAATGGGGGATGTACAGCTATACCGTCCAATGGGCGAAAAAGCGTTGACAGGATTGAGTGGCCATATCTATTTTGGCGTTCTGGGACGATTTAGGTTAGGGGAAAATTTCATTAAAATGATAAAGGCATTATATCAGACACCTAAGGCTGCAGTTTTAGTTAATGGGAACATAACAGAACAATTCAGACTTCATAGAGGGACAAGGCAGGTGCACTTCCCTCTACTTTTCATAAGGTTGAACAGCTGGCAATAGCCATTAGGGAAGACACAAGAGTACAGGGTTAAAAGGAAAAGTGGGGTCAGCATAAAATTACCTATATGCTGATGATATGATGTTATATGTGAGAAACCTTACGCGGTCTATGCCTGCTTTGTTGGAAATTATCGTCAATTTGCTACATTCTCAGGCTACAAATTGAATCTGGGAAATCTGAAATTTTGTTACTGGGAGAGGAGAGAGAGGTGAGTGATACATGGGGCCTAAAGAGGGTAGGTACACACCTTACATGTTTAGGATCAAGATAGGTGAGACCTGAGATCACTCTATAGATTGAACTATACCCCATTATTAAAGTTGTTAAAAGGGACACGGATAGATGGAGAAATCTGCCTTTGTCCTGGATGGGCGTATTAATCTGCCTAAGATGAACATTCTTCCAAGAATCTTATATCCGCTACAGATGCTGCCAACAGGACTGACAGGAAAAATATAAAGGCCTTTGAAAAACACTGCTCTGGGTTTATATGGCAGGGGAAGAAACCTAGGGCTAGTTTAAACAGGTTAAAAGCCGACCAATCTAAAGGAGGTTGAACTATCCAGATATGAAGTTATACTTTTAGGCGGCACAAATGAGGATGATTAAAGATTGGGTGTACAAGCCAAAGAGGCTAGCTGGATAGACCTGGAGGAGGAATGGGGGTGAGAGTGTCGTCTCTATTAGCAGAAGCAGGTAGTAGGGATGCAGGACAAGCGGTTTCGAGTATTTTAGTGAAAAAGTAGTGGATAGCTGGGACCAAATTAAGAAGTTGTTGGGCATAAAAGGGAGAATCATTTATCTTGCCACTCACAGGAATCTGTTTTTATCCCGGAGTAGGAGATCCCATGTTCCAGAAATGGGAAGATAGTGGGATAATGTGTCTCAATGATTTAAGGAAAAGGAATGACTAGGAATTTAGGGAGCTTAGAACGGACCTGGGCCTGCCTGCACACCATATGTTCAGGTATTTCCAGGTGAGGAAGTATGTGCAGGATATTGAAAGGAAAAGAGCCCTGATGCCAGAATACAGATTGTGGAAGAATTGCTACAACAGCTTAAACAGAAACCTGAAGGTATGGTTAGAAAAGCTACGTCTCTTCTCCGCCTCCAAGGGCCAGATATGACAAGCAAAACTAGGCATTTATGGGAAAGGGATTTGGGAGTTACACTCTCTGAGGAGCAATGGGCTTTAATGAAAGGGATGCATCAGGGCCTCCTGCTCTGTAATAAGTATAAGGAGGTAGCATATAAATTTGTTCATAGGATGTACACTCCACCTGTGGCTGTGAACAGGTATAATCCAACAGTCTTGGCTATCTGTCAGAGATGTGGGTCAGCCTCAGGTACCTATCTACACTCGTTCTGGTCGTGCCAGATACTCCAAGATTTTTGGGATAAGGTGCGAAGGAGCTGACAGATATGTCGGGACAGCAGGTTAGAGTAGAACCGCTCACATTACTGTTTGGTGTGGATGGCACACATCAGGAAGAGTGGGGAGGTTGAAGAGATGGATGAGAGTACTCCTGGTATTGGCAAACAGTGTATTTTGAACACCTGGGTTTCAGGAGATAAACCTACAATTTGACAATGGAGGAATCTTACATGGGATGTGCTGCAATTAGAAAGCTTGACATGCAAGGTTAGGAGAGAATATGTGGGCACCTACTTAAACTCCATGAAGCCCTTGGAACAGGAAATAATAAAATATGGATAAAGGTGGAAGAGTAAATTAATTGTATGGAACAAGTAAATTCGATTAGCTGTGGGGAGGGCGGGTGGGACTGAGGGAGGGGGAAGGGATTGCTTTTATATCTTTACCTTTACTGTTATCTGGGATTTCTATCTCTATTCTCTGTTTTCTTTCTTAAGCTTATCTCCACTGAAATCAATATCATAGATACAAATATAGAGATTTACTAAGGTGGTGCTTGACGTATAAATTTTATTAGGCGATAACGGAATTATGTGCCAGTAATGGTTGGATGGAATGAAGGGACTTATGATACCTAATATGTAACAGACTAATAAGCACTGGTGGAGATACCTTTCCTCGCTTTACTGTAATATGGAAAAAGAAACTAATAAAAGATTATACAAAAAAAAAAATAAATAAGTTCCATAGGTAATAAATAGAAAATAGGACGAGGTTAGTCCTACGTATTTAGAATTCCTGAACAGTGTCCAACTGACTGGACCATAGATCAATACCTCTCCCTCCTCCCCATTCCCCCTTTTTCTCTCTCTCTCTCTCTCTCTCTCTCTCTCTCTCTCTTCTCTCTCTTCTCTCTCTCTCTCTTTTCTTATCCCTTCCCCAAGAAAACCCAGTAGATATTAATCCTGAGAGTCGGGCCCAGTTTTAGATATAAATATTAGAGGGCAATCTATGCAACTCTTAAAGAGGTAGATAAATTCATTTAAGGTCTATTGTTTGTTTTCTTTTCTTTTAAAGAGGCTAGATTTATTAGTTCCATGCCCGGGAGCTCTCCTCGTCTATGGAGGGTTATCATATGGCTTGACTACACCCAAGAAGTTATAAGCTCACCAATTCAGGAATAGGCTCTTATAGAACCTAATTCCTTGAGGAAGAATCTCCTCTCGAGTGGGCGGAGACCCACATTTTGTAGATCATTTCCCACTCACCTGGGTAGAGGTATTTTCTCCCAGGACATAGGTAGGAAATGGACAAATCTCCCCTACTGTGGAAGATCACTTGTACATAGTTCTTCCCTTGGGGATGTTGTTGACCCTACAGGTTGTTGTTTACATGTTAGTTTGTATACATTTTTAGTTCATTTTTATTGTTGTCTTTAAAATGGTTGATGACAGTCCTTTAAGAAATACTGTTGGTTCCCGATTCTGGATGGACAGGTTGCTCCACACAGGACATATACTTTTAAGGAACCCACTCACTCTGGCACTGCTGGGATAGGTCTTATAGGACCGCTGGAGTGTCAGGAATATATTACAAATAATTATGTTTTTAAGTTTCTCCTGTGTTGGATCTAACAACTTCATCCTTTAATACAACTCATTTTTTAGTAAGGGATTATGGTTAATATTCCAGTAAACATTTTCTCCCAGAATGTGAATGGCTTACACCTCCCATTAAACGTTATAGAATCATGCAACACCTAGGAAACAGAGGGCAGACTTATATTTTTACAAGAGTCTCACCTCTCAGTATTGGAACACTCCAAATTACATTGGGGAGGTAGATATTCAGTGTTTGCATCTTCCTATCCTAGCAAAGGGGTACTGTAATTCTGGTTCCTTCTACTACTCCACTTGAGATACAGGATTATTATGTAGACCCTCAAGGAAGATATGTGATTCTAGTAGGCTCACGTCATTCGCAACTGTGACTCTGGTTAACACCTTCATCTTCCACAGACGCTACTTCCAATGGTCGAATGTTTGTGCAAGGGTGATGAGAGGCTCAAGGAATATTGATTATGGGCAGTGATTTTAATACCCTTTTCACCCACATCTCGATTCCTCTAATCATACCCTAACTAGACTTTCAGGATCTGCTAAATATTTAAAAGGAGACTTTGCCCATTTGGGCATTGAAGATGTCTGGCGGAGATTATTTCCATCTGATCCAGGCTACACCTATTTTTCGCTAGACACGGTGCCTACTCCAGGCTAGATTATTTTTTATAACAGTAGAACATCTCACGCTAATTCAGGACATAATACTGGAGCCCAGGGTGTTTTCAGATCACAATCCTTTAATTCTAAAAATAGATTTGGCTAAACAAAGAAGACCAGACTCTGGCGCTTTGACGCATCTCTTCTCCAAGACCAAGAGTTTTGGGATCTCCTTATGAAACTATCCCTCATAATCCAAGAAAATGCATCTCCAGAAACTTCGTGTTCTATACAATGGGACGCTTTGAAAGCCATTCCTCGAGGGAGTTGGAATATGCCTCCAAACAAAAAAAAATGAATGCAAGATTTAAATTTTGACAGATCTTTTAGAGTCGTATCAACTCTTGTACAGGAAGGGACTTGACTCTACAACGAAGAATAAGAAGACTAAAACAGGAGATTCAACAAATAATAGATTACGAACTCTCCAGAGTCTGAATTATTTAAAACAATACGATTACGAGGAGGATCCCAGGGAGCAAGGGTTTTGGCTAGAAAACTCAGAGCAAACAAACGAGCTTCAACCATTTTAAAATAAAGCCAATGCCTCAAATAAAACTGCTTATAAAGAAAGCGAAATTAGAAACTTTTATGAAACCTTATATAAAGCCCCACCAGTCCCAAATCACCTTGAGGTGATAGCGACCTTTGGATAAACTTTCATTACCTAAGTTATCAGAACAACATATCAAACAACTGGAGTCTCCAGTTAGACCAGAGAAATTTTACTACACATTAAAGAGCTGAGGCCATTAAAATGTCCAGGCCCTGATGGCTTCAGCCGGAATGGTATAAGGCCTTTATACCGCAGTTGCTCTCAGCTTTCTTCCTGCATGCTGAGCGGTGTCTAAGGGCAAATCCCACCACCCTCCTGAACCACGTGGTACTCTTCCCTTTGTTAAAGCCCGATAAAGATCCCACTCTTCCACAGTCATATCATCCCATTTCTGTTTTAAATGTGGACTATAAAATATTCATGGCTATATGGGCAAGGTGCCTAGAACCTATACTGACATACCTTATCCATAAAGATCAATCTGGCTTTATAAAATCTTGGAATACTTTGGATAATTTACGTTGAATTATGTTATTAATGGAATTCATACATACGTAGAAAGATTCTCTGTACAATAATAAGTTTAGATGGATAAAGCGTTTGACAAGGTTAATTGGGAATATTTATGGGCCACTTTATCTAAATTTGCTTTTCCTAATATTTTTATTTCTTGTATGAAAATATTTACCCATCCCAAAGCCTATATACGAGTCAACGTTCCTTGGCTCTCAACCAGTCACGATACAAAGGGCACGAGATAGCTTCCTTTGTCCCTGTTACTTTTGCCCTTTACATTGAACCCTGGCCGAGACAATTGGAATAATGCTCGAATTGAGGGCATCCCAGTGGGACAACAAGAACATGAAGTTCCCTGTTTGCTGATGACACATTAATTTAGGTTTGGCACCGAACTTCCTCCAGCTCTGGGAAACTTTTGATATTTTGGAACAATTTCAGGATTTCAACTAAATATAGCCAAAGAGACCTTCTTTCATTATATTTTACCCCTTCCAGGCACTTAAGAAGAAATATCCCTAAATGTGTCATCCGCAAATTTTGATAGCCACACCCCATCATTAACACTCATAGTAAAATATATAAATTAAAAGGCACGGGCCCAATACTGATCCCTGAGTTGTCCCACTCAGACACATCTACCCACTCTGAACATACTCCCTCACACACACACTCTGCTTCCTATCCTCAGCCAGGCCTCCACCCAAGAAGAAAATTTTCATGGACCCCATTTCCTGAGTGCTCCAATTAGTTCTTCATGTGGCACCTTATCAAATGCCTTTGCAAAGTCAAAGAAAACAACATCCACTGAGTTACCCATATCCAAGGCCTTGTGACCCTACCATAGAACTCTAGAAGGTTGGTCTGGCAAGATCTCCCCTAGTAAACCCGTGTTGTGACTTATCAATAATACCCTTACTGCATAGAGAGTCAAGGATTTGGTCCTTGATTATACTCTCCAAGATCTTACCCAAGACTGAGGTTAGGCTAATGGGTCGATAGTTTTCTACCTCCTGTTGGGAACCTTTTTATGTATTGGTATAACCAGTGTCTGTCTCCAGTCAGCAGGCACCTCAGCCATATCCAAGGACTTCTAGAAGATGTAAGTAACTGGACCTGCCAATTCTTGTGCTAATTCCTTGATAGCTCTTGGATGTAGTCCATCTGGTCCTGTGCTTTTTTGGATTTATATCCGAAGTCTTTGAGCTATATCAAGGGTATTTAATCTAGTGCTTGATCCCTGTGGTATACGTCCCTGCTTGGTTGGTATACATTGCCCCTTATTAAAAACTGAGGCAAAGTACATTACATAAATCAGCCATTTCCTGATTATCTGAGGTTAGTCTGCCATCTGGATCTTTCAAGGAAATAATACTTCTGTTGTTTCCCTTTTAGAGTTAATGTATGAATAAAAGATTTGTAATTATTTTGTACTTTGGTTGCTAATTTATATTCATACTTCCTTTTGCTAAAGTTATTGCCTTTTTGTGTTTCTTAATTGTTCTTTATATAGCTCCCAACAAATCCTATTATTACTCTTTTTGCCTTTAAATAAGCTATATTTTTTTGTTTGATTAATTTTCTAACGGGGAGTCAACCATGGGGAAGAGATTTTTGGAATCCATTATATTTCTTTTCATTGGTACATGCCTATGAACCAATGAGCCTACTGTATACTCAGTTTGCTCCACATTTCGCTAATGTTAGATTTACAAATTCACTTTGCCAATTCCATGCTGTCAACTCATTCCTCACTAGATCAAAATTTGCTTTATCATACATGTGGATGATTGTACTACTGTACCTGAATAATTTCCAATTTACCAATATTCAAAGCTAACCATGGCATGATCGCTGATCCCAGTGGGGCAATGTTATACAATTGTAGATACTACTACTCATATTACTTAATACCAGATCTAATATGTGTTCCCCTAGTACTATCTAATACATGTTGATCTAGTCCAGCCAAACTGAAAATCTCCAAATATTTAGTTTCCATGGGTTTAACAGTTTCTAATGTGTCCCAATTTACTCCAGGGAGATTGCAATTGCCCAATAATATTACATTTTTGCTGCAACCAATTGTTTAACAAAATCTGGTAATATTAGGTCTTCAGGATTGGCAATGGATGGTGGTCTGTATACTACACCCAAATTGATAATGGGGCATTGGGTGGGGTGATCTTAATCCATAATGTTTCAGAATGCCCCAGCTCTTTGTTTCTATATTTTCAGATGATATATTATCAAAATGTACAGCGCTACCCCACCTCCTCTGGAAAAGCTTCTTTCCTTTGTGTAGAGTGTGTATCCAGGAATTTCTCTACCCCAGGTATCCTTGTCATTCCACCAGGTCTCAGTAATAGAGCAAATGTGTATTTGGGAAATATATAATATTAGTTTTAATTCATCCAATTTGTTCGTGAGACTTCTGGCGTTAACTAGTAGAAAAATTCCAATGTGACTGTATGTTTTGTTTGAGTAATGGTCTTGGGTTTTGTGCATCCCCTCCGGAGACAGTTTAAATGAATATCTGTAATGTATCTCAATTTTGGGCTAGCATTAGCTTGCCATGTTTATTTAAATTCAACCCATCCTGTGCGAACAGATGAAAGTCTTGAAAGTCCTGCCATTGATCAATGTATGCATGCCCTTCCCTATAACACTGCCTCTTTAGCCACCCATTGAGTGTCTGAATATCTTTAATTAACGTGTCATTGGCCCTAGGGACAGGTAGTATTCCTAGATTAACAAATTACATCCTCTGTTTCTTAAATAAGTACCCACATATTCAAAATTGCTTTGAATTTCAGGTAGTCCGATTTTTCCAACATCATTTACTCAATATGTAATATTACAGCAGGTGCAGATGTATTCTAATAATCCTGGCATCAGCTGCTTAATGTCCCTAGTACCTGCTCCTGGCAATACGCTAACTGTAGTATATTCATTTCGATTTTTACATAATATATTATCAGTGTTACGTAGCATGGAATCCCTATATACAGTAAATCTTGAGGAATATTTTCTCAGAGTTAATGATATTTTACCCACTTCCTGAGCTCTACTAATATTGGTACGAGTTTTTGTTGTGTCTCAGGGATCATCTGTCGATAAACTGAATCTGTTGTTCACTAGCTGACTGGTGTAAGAGCCTGGTACCTATTAGGGTAAGTATATTAGAAGAGCCCCAATATTCCTTCTACCCTTTTTGCTGGTTTTGATTTATCAACTAAGCACCATTCCTCAGTTTCTTTCAATTCTAGACATTCTAAAGATGCAGCTGTATCATGTGAACATGTTTCTACAGCTCCTTCTGCCAGTGAATCAATAAATTGTTCCAGCATTGTAATTTCTACTTGTGTTTTAATCCTCTGTTTAGGTAATTCAATTTCTAACGAAGTTCTTCTAACAATATACACTTTTCACACATACTCCTCTAGGCCTTCCCTGGTTTAGACATTTGGCACTTAATGCAAACTATTTTGCTATAATATTCTTACTTGTTGCAATGTGTAAGTCTTGATGTCCAGCAGACACAGCCGACATGCGCCAATCGTGTGTTCTGCATCATCTCCGCTGCAAGTGAGACATGCGCCCTGCTCACACTCGCCCAGCTCAGCTGCAGTGGCGAGCTTTATAGTCCCAGTGACCGGATGTGGCTTCCGAGGTCACGTAAACACTCGCTAAAAAACAGCTAATTTTAAGACAAAAGTAGCCTTAGCTTACTGCCCCAGGTTAGAAATAAGGGCCAAAAGGTGCATGAACTGCAGGAACTGAAATAAAATATTGTTTGGCACGTTTGTAGTTTGCCTCTATAGTGTTCAGAATTCACAGTGCCCCCTTCCTACTTCCTGCTTGTAGGGCCTCAAATGACAAGTATTAAAACATACACAAGCACAATATATTGAAAACATTTGCATGATTATATTACCCAAGCTCTTGTATTTATTTCAGAATATCCTACTTTTCCTCAAATTCTGTTTTCAATCATGGGATAAAATCATTTCTAATTTTATTTGGAATGGCCAACGCCCCAGAATTAGGATGTCACTGTTTGCAACTCCCACTCTCTCAGGGTGGAGCTAACCTACCAATCTTGAAATTTTATGCCCTGGCTGCTTTTTAGAATAATAGCCTTTTGGATCTCCTCGGCATATGAAGCTCCCTGGAAAGAGTTGGAATTTGCCATTAATGATCTTACAACATAACTAAGGTAATATTTTCTATAGGCGTCTAAAATAGCTCCATTAAAATACTTTTACAGCAGATCTTAAAATTATGGTTCAAATTAAAAACATAAAGGCTTTAAAACATTTTCTTCTTCTATACGCAAATATCGGTGATGATAGATTCCTCCCATCTACATTAGATCATAATTTTGCTTACTGGAGAAGAATGGGTCTAAATTTTTAAACAATTTATAAGTCATGAAGGTATTATTTCTTTTGAAACTCTAAAACTAGTTATGACCTAACTGAGACTGATATTTATAGATATACCCAGGTTACAAATTATATTTTAAGGCAGAGAGAGGTAGTAGCAAAGTTACCTGACCCCATCCCTTGGTGTGGACATATATAGAAAACATGTAAATGGACACTTATGGGGACATCAAGTAGGACATTTCTATAAAATTCTCAGAGAGGGAATAGGCGATTCTTCACTTACTATTTTAAGTAGTTACGAGATTTGGCGAAGATATACCAGACCAAGATTGATTCACGGGCATCCCTTTAGCATGTAAAGTAACACACTCTACGAAATGGTGAGAGTTTGCCTGGAAATGCCGACGTTTTTAATTCACCTGCTGTCCTAGCGAAATATTTGCCCCTAGTTATGGTAAATGTTGGAGGAATTGTGCTTGTACAAAGGCTGACCAGAGTCATATTTTGGACATGCCCACATTTAACTCCCTGGTGTTTGCTCCAACAGGAGGTTTCAGAATGTCTAGGCGAATCGGTTGAATTCACGGCTGAATTAATTCTTTATCTAAATTTCCCCTACTTGGGGCCTCATGGTACCGTGCTTGCTGCCGATATATATTTTGGCGGCAGAAAAAGCTAGTACCAGAGCGGTGGAGAACTAATATGATTCGTCCGTGGGGACTGGAGGAGGGTGGTATTAGACATTTATTATATGGAATCACTTACTGCCAAACTTCATAATAAATACCAGACATCTGAAACCCATTGGAGACCATGGTGATGCATCTGTCCAATCGAGACCCAGACTTCATCCCTTGAGTCTCTCCACACCACAGTTGTTTATATTATATTAAAGGAAATCAAAACCTATAGTGGTCTTAAGAGTGTCTCCTTCACACCTGTGGGACCCTTAAGTTTTTAAAAATTATGTTTTGGAAGGAACCAAATCCTCGAAGATTCTATATTAGGTGAACCATCTTTCAAACTGATAAATTTCAGTCCTTTACAAAATGAAATATAAAGACAAAGGTTAAAACACATGTAGTTTATTGTCCTTGGCATATTGTATTTAACTGGAAAGCTCTGTGTTGTAATTACATGATAATGACTGTATTTCATGTATATGTCTCATCCCTGCATAAAAAGAAAATATATGAAAAAGAATACAGCAAGTCTCCATTAGAAGAAACACAATTACTAAGGTGAGTGATTGTTTCTTGCATAACATGGGGTGTTATGCCAGTTGAAAACATACCATGAATGCATGATTCAGTGATTGTAGACTAGGAACTTTATTATGTGTCCGTCCACCAACATATACTGCTGTGCTGACACTACTGTGGAAGCTTAGCAGATGTGCTGACAGTGCCATGGAAACTTAGTAGACTATGCTGTTTTGACCACAGAACAAACAAAACCAATAACTCAACATGCAGTTTTGACCACTGAACAGACAGAACAGCCACATGTCTCAGAGGAAAAGTCACTGAGCAGGTCAGTAATCATCCGTGCTCCTCTGCTACTGCTCTTCATAATGTACTATTGCACTCTGCCTTGACGAGGTGATGGTACCGATATGGAAACAGCTAAGCCACTGTGGAATTTGTTGTGACCCCCTTGGTTACTGTCACACCCACTGCCAGCAGTATGTAATGTGTTGAATTTGAAGTACTGTGGTTGATCAGAACTGTTGGTTACTGTACTGTGCTCTCGCCCCCTCTCCTTACTGACGTGTGCTGTTGGCGACATGAAAGAACTGACGACCAGATCTGTGCTGCTCACAGACGAACACATAGAGCGATTGCACCAACTTGTTCATCCCACATATGCTTCTCACTTGAGGGATGCCAGCAATTTACAGGACTGTCTGCTCCGATCAAACAAAGGCTCAGGCACAGCTTCGGCAGAACCCTGTCTCTTCCACACCTGGAGATGCCGCCCTACATGTCTAGCTCTCATCCCCCTTCGATTATTCTTCTTCTCTCCCTTTGACATGCCACTCTGTTAGCATGGGGAGTGGAGAACGCACTGCCAAAGCCTTCTGCTGTGCACCCACCCCCAACCCACATTGCCCACGCGAGGAGACACACCAATCACTTCTGCACGGTTCTGGTGACTGCACAAGAAAGGACACTCTGTAGGGCTCCATTCATTTGGCGAGCGTTTGTCGGGGAGGGGCACATCGACCACAGAAGAAGCAGGACTGAGAGAGACACCGATTTTTCTGTCTGACACACAAGTAATGGGAGGGCAAGGACAAACACTGGGGCTTCACTCTGTTGCCTGGTACCCGGAGCTCCATGGGGCAAAGTGGGTGTGGAGCCATGTCAGTGTCGCCCCCCAAAACAAATGCTCACCAGCCACACGGAGCCCTACAGAGTGTCCTTTCTCTTGTGTAGTCACCTGAACTGTTGCAGAAGTGATCAGTGTTTTGTTGTGGTAACACCAATATGGTGGGCACTCAGTTTTTCACTTTTAAAAGAAAAGTGATCTGAATCAAACTACCAACTGCATCAGCAGTCTGTATAGAATGAGAACAATCATAAAATGTGTTTTTAAACAAGGAACACTTTGAGACCTAAGGGCTTGACATTGTCCCTTTAATTATGTTATTGGATGTTCTGTACTCCTGTATTGCGACATATGCCCTTGGGAAAAGGCACCTTAAAATAAACTTTTCCTTGCCTTGCCTTATTTAAACACTGACTGGCAAGTTTGCTGCACGTAGCGGTAGTGCTACCCCTGCAGCTGATGAACCGAGTTCAGGAGAGCCGGGCTGTTAGAGAGCCAGCTGGGAGTGAGGTTGAATGAGCATCCATGGACTGCTCTTCACCTCTGGGGGGATAGTGGTGCCCAACACTTTGGAAATACCCAGCAGAGGCTAGGTTTATACCTTGCCAGGACCGCACACGCCAAGGTGACAGCAGCAGCAGAGATCTTCTGGGCATGTGTGGGAGCATGCATGCCCGGCTTGCTGATGTCATTGCATGTCTGCACAGAGGGAACCGACGCAAGGAGTGAGCCCTGTGCAGCAACACTTCATGACAGCCCTTGGCCTCGCCCGAATGATGCCCCAAAGTGTAAGTCTCGGGCAGAACACAGGTGGAGCTCAGTCTCCCCTCAGGAGCCCTGCTGTGGGGGCAAGCTACAAGACCTCCGACCTGGGCAGCTGAGTGGGGATGCCAGCGAGAAGGCGAGCGGACAGAGATGGGGTAAGTAGTGTTGTTTAATCAGCTTTATTTAAGCAGAGACAAATGAAATGCAACTAGCTCAGGCAGCCGAACATGACCTTTATGGTATGTGACACTCCCTGATCTTCGAGGATGTCTCTTCCTTAGGCCCCACCTTTGGAACTATACCTGCATCAGTGATAGGACCACACGGAACTTTTGCTAACTGGGGGCCACCCACAACAATGTCATGCGTCAGTGTCTACATAAATGTGGGAGGCACATCTCCTCAGTTCTTTTTCCGCTGACTGTACTCGTCGGCCCTGCTGTGGAAACAAATATGCTTAGCCATTGTTTATTTTCCATAACGTAATCAACAATAAATTAACAATACCATCGAGTACTGTATGCCACCAGAATCAGCAGTGTTGTTCCAGTACTGCGACTGAGGTGAAAAAAGATAAAGACGACACCGACAACGTGTGTCTGCTGTTTGTGAAAGAGGCACAATGTCAGGAGTTGTGAGATTTGCGGGGTTTCAATCAGGCAACAAAGCGATGCAGAAAAAGGCCCTTGAGAAGTAACTGTAGCAGCCATGCAGAAAGCCCAGGATCAGAAGGAAGTGTTGCCTGCCACCTCCACCAAGTCACTGTTATCAAAGTTCAAAGACTGCAAAAGAGCGGTCATCGGGACACATGAGCAAAACATAAGGATAAGGACAAATCAACTTCCTGATGAAGTCCAGGTCACTGCTGCAGCATGTGCCCATCAACCTGCATCGTCATCATCCATCTTGGTGGCAGTGATGGTAGTCTTCCGCCATCGACCAGACACCAAGGTCAGGGCTTGGCTCAGGCACTACCATACCTACTACAGATGGTACATCACCGTTGGTCATGGAGCAGGCCTGTCATTTACACCAGTGGTTTCAGCCACTGGCCTGGAATCGTCAGTGCATGAGCAGTGCTTGCATCGTTTTCAGGTATTATATGGCTCATATTGCCAGGCTTACCTTTGCACCCTGCACTGCTGTTAATGGGGTTCCTGTGCATAGCTCCCATTGACTCCATGGACTGGGACACAGCAAGTGCCTACTGAGGAGAGGCCTATAGCATCATCAGCGATGTCCTCCATTCCCATCGCCCGATCAGGACGTTGACAGCGAGGAGGAATATAATCCTGACCTCATAATGGATGAGGATTACGAAGGTGGAGGGCTGTGAAGAGGTGTTATGCTTCACGTTCTAGCTCCACTGTATCCTCTTGCAGTGAGAATTCTGTGATATACACACCCAACTCTCCTCCTGAAGTCACTGCTTTTTAAATTATGCAGCAAATGGGGACTGCTATGGGGTTTGCAGTAGAAGAGGATTCTTCCAAAAATAATTTGATGGAGATTCTGGAGGTACCCTGCACTCCCTCCATCACTGTACCTCTCATTTATCAAGCCTTAGAGGATGCCACTTTTGCTGCATGGTATAAACCAAGTACCATGCCAGCTGTTCCCAGAAATGTTGACAAGTAGTACCCTGCTCCTGCTGCCAAGACTTACTATGCCAGCCAGCCAGTCAAAAACAGATTCTGTGGTCATAATGACTGCCTAAGACATATCCAGGGTACCAAGGCATATGAGTACCCTGCCACCTGACAAGGAATCCAGGAGGCTTGATGTGATGGGCAAGCAAACATACACTCTGTCTCATTAGGCCTGCATGTTGCAAGCTATCAGTCACACATGATTGAGTATCCAGACAGCTCTGGAAGGCTGCAAAGCTGCAGCTCAGGCACTTCCAGGGGCACAGCAAAATGAATTGCCGAAAAATTTGAATGCAGGTGCTGAAGTAGGCAAACATCTGCCACATTCAGCATATGCTGTCTCTGATGCTTCTGCCAGGGCAGCTGCCACTGGGATTTGCATGAGAAGAAATTCTTGGCTGAGAGTGGTGGGGCTTGCAACTTGTGTGTAACAAACAGTCTTGAATGCTCCCTTTAGAGGCACAGAACTGTTTGTCTACCACATAGAAGAAGTTTGAGAGGCCTACAGAGCTCCAGAGTGACTTTGAGGTCAGTGAAGTTCCCTATACACTACACCTAGTGAGGTAGATCCTTTTGTCAGCATGCTGCCAAAGGTGGCCGCCATGCCTATCATCAACAGGGCGAGGGAAGGGTGGTGGAGCCTTGCCCCCCCCACCTTTCCCCAGGGCCCATTCTAAATCCTCCAAAGCCGACAGCACTGGGCCCTCCGGCTCAGCATGATTTCCTGCAGGACTACCCCAAACCACTTCAAGGAGAAGAGGTGGTGATATGGGGTTGCTTCTTCCTTCATTTAACACAGTGGAGGAGATTACTACAGACAATAGGGTCCTGGAGATAATTGCAGAGGGACACACTCTGGGTTGCTAGAGATCCCTCTGAGCATCGTCCATTTCTTTCAACTTATTCCCTTGACATCTGTCCCTGTTGAAGGAAGAGATACAAGCCTTACTGACCAAATGTGCCATAGAACCTGTGCCATCATGTCACGTAAGGGCAAAGGGTTTACTCCAGATATTTCCTGGTCCCTAAATGGACAGGAGTGTCAGGCTTGTGCAAGACCTATGAGATCTAAACTTCTACATAGAATATAAGATCTTCTTCGAGGATATCTCTTTCATCAGGTCACACCTGTGGAACTTATACCACACCAGCACTAGGTCCCCACAGAAACTTTCACTAGCACTCAGCCAGGGCCGCCCACAGTGACATCATGTGTCAAGGCGTGGGCAACCTCCTCAGTTCTGTTCCACGATGATTATCATTAGACCGCCATGAAAGTGAAATACCATTGGCAAATTCTTTTTCTGTTTTTGTCACAAAATCACTAATTTTTAGTGATTCGCCACTTGCTGCATGCTGCTGAAAGTGATGTCTAAATTATTTTGCTATTGCAATTGTGGCAAAAATATATAAAGACTGACAGGAGTTCCTGCCACTCTTGAGGACTGACCTTCTCTTAAATCTGTTGCAGCAGTTCTATTTCTTAGCCTAATCTGTCCTTTACTATTTCTAGTCCATAAGGTTGGCCACCTATGGGCACCCCTCCTTTCTTGACTATGCTATATTGTCCTCTTTAATTTTCCTTTACCTCTTGGGTCCTCTTACAAGGAGGTTATAGTGGTGACTTCCGAGCTGATATAAAACGACAGGCTGTGTTCCTCCTTGCTGGATTTAGTATGCAATAGCACTATGTCATAAAATACCTTGATGTATATGCCTTATGTGTATGAAACCTGTAAATGTTAAAAACACGACAGCAACAGGTGTTTTTGATAAAGGTAAAAGTTACTAGGACGGTATTATAGAATTAAGTTACCAGGTAGAGATATCAGAAACCCCTATTGTGTTACTTAAAATGCATGTAAATTATAGATTGTTTGAGAGGCCCTTTGGCACCATGCATTCCTGCTTGCAGCTGAACCAGCTCTAAGATTTCATAGCAATTTACATACATATCCCATGATGCTTTGTATTATGGGGTATGTGTGATGTTGTGTTTCTTTGAAACTTGGCTTTATTGCCAATGCCCTTTGGGTAACCCTTGCTTCAGTGCATCTACACTGAGGTTCTTTGTCTTTAGCTTGTTTTGGGGTTTCTTTTTCTTTTTGAGCTCCTCATAACCCAAACACAGAAGACCAACACAGAGAATGAAATCATTTTCACTAAAAGATAGATCAGTTTGTCAGCAGGTGTTAAATGTAGAGGAAGGACATGCATAGTCTGTTGTTGAAAATTGATGCATTGAACAAGGGATATGCCATTGCTTAAGGTTATTCTCTGTGTTTTAAATAAACATCACACAGAGTTTGTGTGTTGAACCTGAAGTTCTGTGTCTAGTCCATCTGTTCTCACAGCCCTCCACAAAGACGATGCACGTGAGATATGCATATGCTGCCTAGGCCTCCCACGACACCACAGCTTGTGCAGTCATCTGGGGTTCTGCTCAGCTACCAGGCAACACAGGTAGGGGCTTTGTAGACTTGTCTCCTTAAGAAGACTGTTGCAGCTATGGAGAAGCAGTTGCAAGAATGGGCTGTGTTGTCTACCGTTGGTTGAACCCGGTCGACAAAAAGTCCTCGGGCAGCCACAGGTACAAGAAGCATTGGAAACACAAGGATCATGACTCCCCATTGAGATCGAGGTTGCCGCCGTGACAGTGAGCCTGTCTCATACCTCATTACTGTCCATTTTGGCAGCAGTGACCCTGGTCCGCCCAACCAACCATCACACACTCAGGTCAAGGCGGGATTTAAGTAAGCTGTGCCTATTACAGCTGGTAACTCACCGCATCGCCAGGTCTACACCCACTGTCAACACACCAGATCGAGACTCCTTGCACAGGAGTCATCAACATTCTGGTTCCTGCCTCCCACCCCAAACAGTTGACCAGATGCCATAGCCAGGCTTAGGCATTGGTACTACTATGCCCATCAAGGCATTATGTCACCACCATCGATGGGGTTTTGTCCACCATCAACGTCCTCTTGTGTCACATCTGCCAGATGTTGTAGGTACCTGTAAGGCTGCCCCAGGCCATCACTCAGATGTCGAGACCAGGCCCAGGCTTAGGCATTATGGTGCCTTCCACAGATGTTAGGGCGCCTCATTGCAGGGTGTTCATCCATCATTGATAGTACCCACTCTAGCTCCTAATATGGAAGGTGTTGATGCCCAGGAGTTTTTCAGGACATTTTCAGACATGATCAGACATATCATGCCAGGTTTGCCCCAGATATTGCTGGCCCGTCGATGCTGTGACCTCCTGCACTGCCTATTGACCCATCTTCCCTGCCACTAGAGACAGTGACAATGATGACGATTTGTCCCACCATCATGACCTTAGAATGGCATTGATAGGGATGAAAAGGAGGAGTATGCAGAGGACAGCCAATTCACGTATGGCAAAAGCTCCACCCTCTCTTCCTGTAGTGAGGTTGGTGGCCCGTACCCAGGATCACCACCAGAGGACCCTCCTTTCTGCCCATGATGCAGGACATGAATACCACTATTGGGTTTAGTTTGGAAGAGCAGGACTCAACTAAGAGGTCACTCATGGATTTTCTAGAATTGCTGGAGATCCCATCGGTGAGTCATCTCTCCTGTATATCCAGTTTTAGAAGACGCCACCTATGCCACTTGGTACAGACCCTACACCATAATAATGGTGCCAAGGAAGGCGGATAAACTGTACCTTGCCCCATCTAATAAACCCCATTATGCCTCCCAACCTGAAGTGTATTCAGCAGTCCATACAGATGCCCATCTCAGGTCTGACACCTAGCCATTTCATCCACCCCCTACCCTCCCACAAAGGAATCCAGGAGACTGGATACATTGGGAAGCGCACTATGCTTCAGCCTGTTCAGGCTTATGTATTTGCAACTACCAAACACGTGATCAAGTATAAAATATGCTCTGGAGGAAGACACAGGACATAGTCAAGCATTACCTGAGGGGAACAGCCAGAACAGACTTACTACAGTCCCTCAAGGCAAGGGCAGCAGTGGGCAAACATCCATTATACCCAGCCTACAGTGCCTCAGATGCTTCTTTTTTTTTTCTTCTCCATATTCTGTTTATTCTCCTTGGGGCCAGGACAGGGAAGGCTCCCTTCTGCCAGTTGCACCACCCCTTCCACCATCCTGTGCCTCCCCAGGTGTAGCGGTAGTGAAGGCACCAATACAGTTTGTCCCACTTGGCATGGGTCAGAGGGAGGTCTGACCCCCGATGCTCATAATTCAGTTCCCCCACTCCGCCTGCCCTGGTGACGCGGTGGAGGAGTGTGTGGCCAGCGGTGTTATACGCCCCTCACTGTGCCTGGCCTTTTTCCTCCAGTTATCTCCCTTAATTCCCCAGGCTGTGACAACTCGGTCACTCATGTGCATGGAGGTGCCTGTGTGCACAGGAACCGGGGCCCTGCTTCACCCACCCTGGCCTGCGCCTAGTCCCCATCTGTAGGAAACTGCCACTGAGCCTCTACTCAGTGAAGCCAAGTGCCGGGAAGACCAAACTACCCTACACAGGAGAGGAGAACTGCCTCACCGACTGCTCCAGTCCTTTTCCCAGCCCTCTTCCCCGGCTGACACCCGGCAACCAAGCTCGTTCCTGAACTTGGGTTGCTGGCATTAGAGAGTGTAAGGCACCAAGTGTCTCAGCCCTGTGTGCCACTGGGCTGCTGCTTCGACACTTCTGCCCAGGCCATGGTTTCTGGAATTTGCCGGAGGCGTTATACGTGGCTCAGAGTCACTGGATTTGCCAGGCATATACAGCAGGTAGTATTGAATACTCTTTTGGGGCCCAAAATTGTTTGGCCATCTTGTGGAAGAGGCCCTAAAAACGCCTCAAGGGTGAAATTAAAATCTGCCAGATCCCTGTCCCTTCGCTCTAGAAGAGGTAGAGAAACAGGACACACTCACCTACCTGCTATTAAGCACTCAAGCACAACCCTCCCCCCAGCAGGAGATTCAGGAGACACCTGTTTTGCTAGTCCCAAGGCTCACAATACCACCCAAAACAGGCGGTGGTACAGGGCTCAGACCCTAAAGGCTCTGCTTAATCCTGGCCTATCATCGGACATGGGGCAGTTGTAGAGAGTTGTCTCGGCCTCTGAACACTTCAGTGGGGAACAATCACTTTGGGTGACTGGATACTGTAACAGTGGCCTTGCTCAGAAGCCTTTAACATTCCTCCAGGCAGGAGTCTACCCTTCTTTCTTTCCCCCAAAGCCCACCTCATGAGTCAACTTGGGGACATGGCCCTAAAGGCTTGGGACCTATACACATCAATCTTTTTTAATTTCTTTTTATTGGGAGAGACATGTTACAGTTGGTTAGAAATACCATCATTCTGTTTCAGAAACTGAATATCTGTTTGTACAATAGTGGTTATATGATAGTTGGGTATTCCACAGCACATATAACACAACAATTAAATACTAGGCGTGTGCAGTAGGTGTAATCCGAATAGTCCCTTATTTTCCTATCTAAGGCAGGGCTGACTTTCTCCGCCATATTGTGGTCCCCGTGGGTCTCCCTCCCTCCGTCCACCCCTCTTCAAGGAACAAAGTCTGGGTCCTTAGCAGACATATGCAGCACCCATCTCATCACTTGATCTCAAAAGAAGGTGGTGCACTGCCAATTTGGCTGTTAAGTGTTCTGATTTATAGATCTCCTGGATTATATGTCGCCAGTCTTCTAATGAGGGAATCTGGGCCATCATCCACTTTTTGGTTATTGCCTTTTTGGCTTCTACTAAGTATACTGGGAGCAGGTGCAATCCCACGAGGTCGATGAGGGAGTAAATTGAAATAACCACTATTTCCACAGTTAATTCAATATTTTCCCTAAACTTTCTCCCACTCAAGCTGTAACATACACAGAATGGAGTTAGCTTAGGACAAAACCAGAAAACATGGCCCAAATCAGCCAAATTCCACCTACACCCCTCAGCAGGCTCCATATGATGCGGAGGTATTTTACCAAAATTGGGGACCCGAAAATAGCTGGGCCAGTTCCGTGCAAATTCCCTCCATATGTTGGAGGACGTTATTGTAATAGCTTTCAAAGTTGCCTCCTTCCAAAGTGAGAAAGGAACCTGTATATCCAGATCTCTGTTCCAAGTTTCCAACACTGATAGGGAAGTGTCACCCAAAGTGGCCCTGAGCATTTTGTATATATAGCAATTAGTTTCCCCAAGAATTGCCCTCCAAGGTGTCTCTGAGTAAGATCGAAAAGGATGTAGAGAGGTAGGAGGAGGAAACACTGCAATCTCCTTTGTCATAAAATGTAGTTTCTCACCTGGGTGTATCGGAATAAATCTCTACTCGGGAGAGAAAAAATATTTGAGTTCTGAAAGGAATGGATTAAGGTACTACTACTATTAAGGTACTAGGTAATAGGTACTATTAAGAAACTGGTAGTAATAGCAGTGGCCCAGTCTCCTCCATAAATTAAAGGTATTATCAAAACTAGCAGGAAGAAAGTGTTCATCAGCCGATATCAATGTGAAAAGAAATCTGTTTTAGCTCTTTATGTTGTAACCCTGTGCCATATCTTCAAGACCTGTGCAGTAAATTTGGTATAGTCCCGGGGGTGCCTCAGAGGCGAATAGTAATTTTCAATATCTGAGGATGTTAATTAAAAATTCAATATCAACGTGGCTAGCAGCCGAGCTGCATCTCACTTCAGCTTTGCATCCAGGAGACTAATTTTACATTAAAATAACACTTTATAAAAGAGAATTTGGTGTTAGCTGGTTTTAGGACAGAAAGAACTCCCTTCAGATTATCTTCTGGGCTATAAATTTTAACTGTGTGCTCCTTGGATAGACAATTATGGGTCACACAAACAGGCGAGATGCGACTGCAGAGAACCAGCCAGAAAGAAATCAGAGCTGGCAGCAGTAAGAATACACCTCTTGAGGCTTCCGATCAAGAGGGCCTAGACCCTCCAGTGGAGTGCTCTTACGAGAGATTCAAGGACTTGACCATAAACTCGAAGAATTTGGGTCTGATCTAAAGCAACTCAAACAAAGGTGGACATGGTTGCAGAAGAAACCAAAGGCGAACCTGAAATCCGACAAAGCTCAAATGGTAGTGGCAGGACTTACCAAGGAAAATGGGCTACTTAGTGAGGCACTCGAAAATTTGGAAAATGCGACCAGATCCACGTACATTCGTCTTCTTGGACTGCGGAGGTTTCATAGGGGAGCAGCCTTTATTTTTCCTACAGTCCTGGCTACAAGACCTAGAGTTCCGTTTGAGGTAATTAAGGCCTACAGGATTAACCCCGTGAAGGCATCATGAAGGCCGTGACTGCAAAGGCCCTACCAAGAACTTTAATGTTGAAGTCTGGTCCACTGCAGAGAGACAGGCTTCTGCAACAAACCAAACATCTAAGCCCACTGTCATGGAAAGAGTACAGAGTTCACTTGTTCCTGACCTGAGTTATGAGACAAGGATGCGCGGGAAGGTTTCAGCGGCATCCGAGGTCATCTAAACCCTTGGGATTCATCACATACTGATTGATGCGTGCCAGTCTGCACATGCATATAGGGGCAAACGATCAATTTTTGGATAGTGCAGAAGCGTCAAAATTCCTGGATAAAACTGAACGGCAATTCGCAGTCCGAGAGGAAGCAATCGATTCTGAGGAGGAGCAGGCAATTTGAACTTTATAGTTGTTAAATGCCCAAACAAGGTGGGGTAGGTGGAGAGAGTAATACTGTTTTTTTTTTTAAATAAACAGCAGTGATTTAAAGTTGGACTTCCTCTCTAAGATGTTAGTTGCTCTTAAATATTTAATAACGGTAAATATTATGTTAGAAATTGTTATCAGGAGTAGCAAAGTAGTGGGAAGCTACAGCTATGTTGGGATTAGGAGAGAAACAGCATGCTATCACCCATGGTATAGGGAGTAGGAGGGTTCCTAGTTCTTGTTTTGCCAGTAATAAAATTATACTGAAGTGTGTTTTGTTAACTGGGCATTAAGGGTTGGGGATGTAATGCCAATTATTTATCGATTATAAGGTGGGATGTTTACCGTTGATAGGGTGTGTGTGATGTGGTTAACCTTTTACTTTATCTTCCCTGCTCCTGGCAGCACAGGCTTTCAGGGACATTGATAATTACAAAAGTTGGACATTACTATGTGCTATTTAAGCTAAAAATTATTTTGTGGACTTTGAAAATTACCAAGTAGTTTATCTCCCCAATTGTGGTAACATTTTCAGGGCATAGCAGTAGAGATTATTGTATAAATGTATTTCATTGATTGTAATTCTGAATCGTACCTCTCAGGAATGGAATGTAATGCAATGTATTACAGAAACTAATAAAATATAAGTATATAAAAAAATTCAGTATCTTTCCATATACAAGAATTAAGTGGAGAGAGCCAGATAATTAATATTTTGAGAAAAGTTGCGGTCGCATAAAAGCTTAAGTTTGGAAGGTTTACCCCTACTGGTCTAGGGATAGACATAATAATGAGTAACATACCTCGGTCTCTGCCCTCCCATATGAAGGAAAAAATTGTTCTTTTTTTTAAACTCAAATGTTATTTCGAAATCAGATGTACAACTCATACATAGAATTTATCACATGAAATACACCAGAGCTTCCACTTGTTGTATCTAAATTCCCATTTCAGTTCCATCATCACAATTATTTTATATCTTGGATGGGAAAATACAATACTTTATCCCTCTGAATGCCCCCATTAATCTGGAGTACAGTATACCCTGATTACTTTCTCCTAGGTTGCAATGAGCTGTATGACACTCTTAGAAATGTGTGTGTCTTCCAAGGAAAAATAATTCTATTCTAAGATTTAAAATAATAATTGGCTGGGAAAAGTGGGACGTTCTGAAAAAGTATATAGTCTAGGAAGGATATTCATGCAAACTGTTTGTATTCGCTGGAAAAATATCAATTTTAGCCGCCCCTGATTTTTGAGATCTTCCTGGATTTGGATAGAAATAGGTTCATAGTTTACTAATTGCAAATGCTGCAGGTTAATCAGGATATGTACTTCAAGATATTTTATCTTGGTAGACCTCCATTTCAAGGGGACGGAGACTCTCAGGGCACTAGATGGTTGGTAATAAAGCATTAGTGTTTCTGTTTTGATATATTCAATTTAAAATTGGCCAATTTTTCATATTGCTGAAGAATATCACACAGCAGGTATAGAAGATTCTGAAGAAAGTAGAGTGAGGAGAAGAACATCATCTGCAAATATGGTCTGCCTCTGAAATTCGAGCAGTTCCTCCTTGCTGAGCCCATGCCCATGGGAGGACTTGGTATCCACAGACATTCCGTCTGCCCTTCGGGATGAAATTGCTCATCTCCTCCACAAGGAGGTTGTGGTTCCTGTCAGCGGATCCTCTGGAACAGCCAGGGTTTGGCTTCAGATACTTCCTGGTGCCAAAACGGACAGGAAGCTGGCACCCAGCTGCATGACCTCAACAAATTTCTCAAGTCGCACACCTTCAGGATGGTCACTCTCCCTCAGATCATACCATTTCTGGAGCAAAACATGTTCTGCTCCCTGGACCTACAGGACATGTTCTTTCACATTCCAATCCGTCCGTCTCACAGAAGGTTCCATCACTTATGAGCAGAGGGTGCCTTTATGAGTTCAAGTCATGCCATTCAGCCTATCCTTGGCCCCAGGGTCTTCACTAAGTGCATTGTAGTGGTGGCAGCTTACCAGAGGCACCAAGGGGTCGGGTTTACCCCCACCTGGATGACTGGCTGATGCAGGTTCCCCCAGGCAGGAGGTGGAGCGGTCCAGGGACCTGGCCCTCCAGACTTCAGTCTCCCTTGGTCTCCTGGTGAACAAGGCCAAGTCAGAACTCACACCTTTGCAGGTGATCAGCTTTATCGGGACAGAGCTCACTCTTGCAGAGTCAGAGCCTGCTCTCGGTGGACAGGGTGGAAGCTGTCTCCCACTGTGCCTGATCATTTTGGGTTAGGCAACTGCGCCTGCCTGAAACTTCCTGCACCTGCTGGGCCACATGGAGGCCTGTACCAGAGTGGTCCATTGAGCCCACTGGAGAATGCGCTCCCTGCAGTGAGAGCTGGTCAGCCAGTGGTCTCAGCGAGGTCACTTTGACCAGCTGGACACTGTGACCCAGTGGATGTGGGACACTCTCAAGTAGTAATTAGTCCCAGAACACCTGCAGGAAGGGATCCCATTTGTCTGCCCAGAGATGATGGTCATCCTGACAACTGATGACTCTCTCATGACCTGGGGTGCCCACCTGGGGAACACAGAGTCCACAGTCTCTGGACCCCAAGGAGTCCCAGTGCCACATCAACCTGCTGGAGCTCCAAGCAGTTTGGTTGGCGCTGACTGCCTTTTCCTCACATTTGGGGTCAGATGGTCCAAGTTCAGATGGACAACACCACGACCATGTACTACCTCAACAAGTAGGGCAGGACATACTCTCTGCCTCTGTGCAAGGAAGCTGTCCATGTTTGGACCCTTATGTGCAGCCTGGGGGCTGATCTCCTGGCCATCCATGTGGCTAAGGCCTCCAGCCAGCTGGCAGATGTTCTCAGCCGTGTGGGCGAGGCATCACACAAGTGGTTTCTCCACACAGAGGTAGTGCAGTCTTTTCTCCTAGTGGGGCACCCATCAGGTTGACCTGTTCTCCAAGGAGAGCATAAAGCTGAGGCTGTTTGTGCATGCCCCCTCAGCAGGGAACACTGCAGGGGATGCTTTCTTGAGGCCCTGGACCCAGGCCTCTTATATGACTTCCTTCCACTTCCCTTGATCCACAAGGTGCTTCTCAAGGCCAGGAGGGACAAGGCACAAGTGATCTTGGTGGCTCTGGACTGGCCACACCAGTTTTGGTACCCCGATCTCCTCAGCCACAGGCTCCCGAGGTGTCTTCCTCTCTGCCCGGACCTGCTCTTCATCAATCAGGGAAGGTACTCTGTCCGAACCTTCAATCCCTATACCTGACAGCCTGGTTCCTGAGCAGCTATAGCTCCAGGCTTTGGGTCTCTCGGAGGATGTCCTCATTGTTGTGAGACATCTCGGAAGGATTCGACCAGGAAATGCTACACCTACAAATGGAAGTGGTTCTCCATTTGGTTTCAGGGCAAAGGGTTGAGCCCTCTGTCCTGTCCAGTGGCTAGCATCCTTGATTACCTGTGCCCCTCTCTCAGTCAGGCCTTCGGTCAACAACCCTCAAGGGCACCTGGCAGCCATCTCTGCTTACCGGGTGTGGGCCAGTCAGCAATCAGTGATGCAGGAGAGGGTGGTCTGGTGCTCCTTTAAAGGCCTCGACCACATTTCCTGTCCAGTGCATGAACCACCACCACCTTGGGACTTGTTATACTGCTGCCTCAGTGGCTGCTTCCAGGAATGTCCCTGTCCAGGAAATCTGCAGGGCTGCTACCTGGAGGTCAGCCACACCTTCATTTTCCATTACCACATCAACCTTGAGTCACACTGGGATGCTGGTTTGGGGACTCAGTTCTCAATCTCTATTCCCTAGTGGGGATGTGCACCTTGCCCCATCCTCCTGGAGAACTGCTAGGAGTCTGCCAGAAAGTGTGGATAGAACATCATATCCACATTCCTAAAAAACAGGTTACTCACCTGTAGCAATAGATCTCACTGAGAGGGCTGTTGCAACAGGTTACACCATAAGGACTGAAGCCAGCAGGCACCAGAACCCCATGGAAAACTTCTAGCCAGCAGTCTGTAGCGGGGATCACCCTCTGATGTCAATCCGCCTCCAGCGTCCCTTGTGGTTTAAAGGTGGTCTCCAGCACCACCCCAGTTAATTTCTTGCCGTCGAGCCTTGCAAGTCAGACCTCCATGGACGTCTTCTGCTCAGGTTGATCACCATTTTCCACGTTACCTGTGCTTTCTTATATTACAGTATTTCTCAGTATTTTTGTGCATGTCTTCTTCTCATTCTTTGCTGATCAGCAGCCAGACAGAAGTGCGCTTTGTGGTAAGCAACTGCCCCTAAGGATGACCATTTAGGCGTGCTTATTTTGCCTAGGCTCCGAGTCATGACATTGAGGCCTGCCAGCACTGCCAAATCTTCAATCAATGCACCTGGCTTCACCACCAGAAGACCTTGGAATCCTTCCTGCTGCAGCAGAAACTTTTTGATGGAGAAGAGCTTCACTAGTGTACGTCCTCTTCCCCGCCTCCGGGCAGCCACTTTTTCGGCAGTGGAGTCAAGAAATGTTCAGGAAAGCACAAACACTGGGAGAAGCACAGAGAAAACCCTGGTCCACTTCCGTTTCAGGTCCCCAGCAAGTTGGGCTCTGACCATGGGTCTTCCTCCCATGGGAGGTGGGCCCCTCCACTCCTTTAGCCCTTTCTCCTCCAGACTGCCAGTGGTCAAACCACTCACCTTCGTTTCTGATGTGGGTGGTGGTTCTGGGGACTCTGGTCTATGACCTCAGTCTCTCGGCTCCTGAAGCTCAGGCCCATTCTAAACACGGCTATTCAGCCAGGTGGCACGACTGGGTCTTCTGCAGTGGGTCCTTGCCCATCACCCTCCCAGTCAAGGCATCTACAGGTCGGTTCCTCAGTTAGGGGCCGGCGGCACCTTCTGCGATGCCAAGGCATGATCACCTCCCCTAGGAGGGTGACACCTCTGCCCTGCTCGGGAGTCAGTTCCCTGTTCGGGCTTCTCCATCCAGGCCAGTGGCGGCTGCTATCCCAGACCGGCATCAGCCGACTCCTGTCCTGGTCGATGCCAGCTTCACCGATGCCGACCCCGACACACAGCCATCATCCTGTGACCCTACACAGCCAACACCTGTGGGACTGACTCCTGACCTTTCTACCCCAGTCACACCGACGCCAGGGGGTCTATTAACCTAGGGACCTAAGTGAGCTGAGGCCAGGTTACTGCAACCTGACAGCGATGCTGAGGCCCCAAGCCTACCCTCAGACGCCGTTACCCCAACCTCACCCCAGTTCCCACACAAAAGTAACACACTTTTTGCTGCCTGGTGGGCATATTTAAGGACAAAGGCCCCTAACTCCTCAGGCTCATCCTAAGAAAGGCTCTGATGCCTACTCCTGGGAGCTGACACCGCAGCCAGATACTAGTCATTCTAGGCCTCATAAGCCTAGGTCTCGGCTCTCACCCTCTCCCTCACCAGATTGGGATGAATCGGCGGGGTATTCTTCCTCCACCTCAGATGATGATTCTGGAGATTCGGTTTTCCTTGCGACGGAGGAGCCCTGGGACAATCTGCAGTCTCCCCAGATGACCCAGCATTCGTGGATGTGATGAGGCACATCCATGCCCTCATAAGCTGGGACTCTGAGGAACTGGACCCAGCGATGTCGGTTGGCCACTTTTCTTTGTAAGAAGGAGTCCTTGTCTCTAGTGGTTCCCTCTCTCATAGATTCCTTCAAGGATGTCAACAGGGCAGTCTGGAAGCATCCGTCCTCCATGCAGCGACATCCAAAAGGTGGATCGCTTGTATAATGCCCCAGGGATGAGCCCTTCTATGAGGAGCACCTGGAGGCTGTCTCAGTCATTATCGACACAGCTTATGGCCATTCAAATGACCCTGGCACTTCAGTACTCAGCCTCCTGACAAGGACTCTAGGCAGGTAGACTGTTTAGGCAAAAAGTCTACTCCTCAGCCACTTGTGCCATCCGTTCCTAAACTTCTTGGCCACATGGTTCAATATCAGAATGCCCTGTGGGAGAAGACCTTAAAGGTGGTTCAAGCTCAGCGGTTCTCCCGGAAAACTGAGCTGCTGCACCTTCTCAAATCGGGCTCCGATGTGGGGACCTACATCCTGCAAGCCTCATATGAGTCCGTGGACTTCGTGAGGTAGGGCCGTAGCTACGGAATTTGCCTGTGCCGCCACTCATGCCTTAGGGTCTCTGGGTTTGGACTGGACATCCAGTCAGTGATCCTGGATGCCCCTTCAAGAGCCCGTCTTGTTTGGTAAGGATTCCCAAAACATAATCAGTCACCTTCAAGAGTCGGGTAAGGCTATCTGATCAGTTCATACCTATATCAGTCTCAGCCTTACTCTTCCCTGCAACAGCCTTTTCATCACAACTCCAAGCAGCAACCTAGAGGTCAGCAGCCCAGGGATGCCTTTAGAGAGAGGCTACTTCCCAAGCCACAAGAGGTTCAGTGTCCAGGCTCCTATAACCTCCGAGGCCGCATTATCTGTCTCCGGCTCCTCTGCCCGACTCTTGTCCAACCCCCCATCAGAATCCCTGGGGAGGCAGTGGGGTCGCTTCCTTTATAGGAAGGTTGGGGCAGAATAACTTCAGACCAGTGGGTCTCACAGTTAGTGGAACAGGGACATGCTCTAGAATTGTTAAACATTCTTCCGGACAGTCCTCCAGCTCCTCCCATTACCTTCAGGCTCATCTTGATTTGATTCAGGACAAGATACAAGCCCTTCTGCAGAAGCAGGCCATCAAACCCGTTCCCATGCCACAACATAGCAAGGAACTGTACTCGCATTTCTTCCGGGTACCCAAGAAAATAGGAGATCTAGCCTGTTCTGGAACTCAGCCATCTGAACAAGTTCATAGAGTACAAAAAGTTCAGGATAGTCACTCTCCCCAGCCTCCTCCCTTACTGCATCAAGGAGCTTGGCTGTGCTCCCTGGATATGCAGGATGCTTACCTCCACATATTGATGTTTCCACCCACAGGAGGTTCTTGCACTTCTTCCAAGGAAACCATTACCAGTTTTGGACCCTGCCCTTGGCCTGTCCTCAGCCCTATGAGTCTTTACAAAATGCCTAGCGGTCGTGGTAGCAGCCTTATGGAGGGAAGGTCATTATGTCTTCCCATACCTAGATGACTGTTTTGATGGCTCCTACCAAAGAGAAGTTGCTCAGAACTATGGAGGCCACATTTCCCTGTTTCTGGATATAGGATAACCTCAGCCTTCCCAAATCATCTCCTTGGCCAAGTCAAATGTGACCCCTTACAAATGTGGGTTCCCAAAAGTCTTCCTTGAGCTTGCCTAAATGCTCACTGCCAGGCTGGTGTCCTACGTTTTAGCAGTTTAAATGTATTGCCAGATAGTGCCTGTATAGCCTCTGTGTACTGCCTCTTTAAGATCTGCCTGGATTGCAGTCATAATTAATCTGAGAGGGAGCTCTGTTAGAAGATGTATTTGCTTGCTGATCATTTGTTAGAGTAGTAATAATATTGCAGTTTGTTCTAACCTGCCTTCTTTGCAGCATGGACAGTCAGTTCTGTTTGTTTCTATCATCCTGGTCCTGGACTGCAGAATGGGCCAATCAGTACATTTGGGATTCTAAAATGGAGCCTGCCTGCAGGGGGTTTGGTGGGGCGAAATTTGTAGGAACTGTAGTTTTGAGCTTTGGCGCCTAAAATAACTTGGAGGGAGCCCTTGTTGTGACTGACAGACAGATCAGCCAACCGAACCTTTTTGTATCTTGGGAAAGTCCCACACTGCTTGCAGTTTCAGCTAGATCTGAGTTGGGAATTGACAAGATAACAGCTTGAATGATTCAAGCAGCAGCCCGGCATAGATTCACGTGGGAGAACTGTGGAAAGGCCTGAGTTTGGGCCTGCATGCCTGCCTGCTGTCCCTGAGAGGGAACTTGTGCCTTTCAGACTGAATCCGAACTTGGAGAGTGAAGTAAGCCACTGAATTGTGACCAGGCTCCTACCTGAAGAAGACCAAAGATTTGCAGAATGCGATCAGCCTGTCTGGACTTCCAGCCACCTCTGAATTCTCAGATTGTGCAGAGACTCTGTAATTGCGACAGGAGAGCCTTTTGTCTGGTACAGTGGAATTTCCTTACGTGTGAATGTGTTTTGTGCTTATAGTGGGTCGTGATTTGGTTCCCCACTCTGGTTTGACTTGTGTTCTGCTTGCTGGAAGCTGCATTAGAATTTCCTTATGTGTAAATGTGCTGTGTGGCTAGTTGGTCACGATTTGGTTCCCCACTGTGGTTTGAACTGTATTCTGCTTGCTGGAAGCTGCATCCAGCTCCACAGACTAAATCCAAAATCATCTCCATTGGGCCTGGGCCTTGCCACACTGGCCCAGCCCGACTACCGCTGCACAGAGAAAGCCATCGATGAGAGACCTGACTGGGGATCAGCCCCTGCTCAACACTTGAACAGGAACAGCACCTTAGTGATTTGTGTGGGCCCCACTTCTCCGGCACTCCAGCTCAACAACCTGCAGTCTCGATTTTGTCGTGCCTGTGTCCAGTATTGGGTATCATGAGTAAACATCAGGGTAGCTCCTGCAACAACAGCTAAATCTAAAGTGTTGTCATCTGATTGTCTGGTTGCTTTTTCTTTCACGAACTGAGCCCTCTGGCTCCGGATTACAAATAGTGTGTGTCGTGCATGTTGCTTTCTTCCATCACAGGGCCCCAACCAGCTGCAACGCTCCTGGCTAGCCCATCGTCTCCTACCTGGGTACCCAGAGGTGTGAATGTGTGGGGACTAAAGCACATGCATTACTGATTAATATAGCTTTAAGCAAATCAACCTGATTACACCCTCCCTTGTTCAAGTCCCCTGAATAAATCAGATTTAACTTTGTTTGCATTTAACCTGACTGTGGTTCCAGTTTGTGCCAAAAGTCTTGTACTGTTGCTGTTTGCTGTGTTTAACTTTGTTTTAAGGGGTCCCCAGAGTCGAGCTAGAGGATCCAGCCCTGGTGGTAAGTGCAAACATTGTGGAAATTACATGGTAAATAAGGGTAATTGTGAAAGTGATTGTGTGTACTGTTCTTGCCACAAGAGGAGAAAAGAGGTGTTACAGTGTCCGGAGGGCTATTGCCCAGGTCAGCTTGACCACTGCCAACCCTGACCTTCGGGTGGAGGCACTTGTTTCACTACCCTGGCCCCTTAACCTGCTACTAGCCAAGCAGGCAGGGTAGTAGCCCTGGGATAAGCGCCACCTAGGGGTTACATCTTGGAGGCTCACCGCTGGGATTTTGTGCCTTCTAGTGGCCAAAATTATGAATTATTGTTAAAGATTAATGGCTACCCAGTAGAAATGGCTGTACACCAGTTGGTGGGGTGGTGTACTGGGCAGGAGATTGACCCCAAATGCTCTGCTTATACGGGATAGACCTCTGGGTACCAGTAAAGACACTGTAGAGGCACTCTCCAAAGTTGAATGTTTAAAAAACCCTGTGGTGGTGGGTCGACAGGCTGATTCGATCGCCCAGGCTTTCATAGCCTTGTAGTGACCTCTTGGACAGCTCTAAAGTGCCACAGACTGTTGCCTCAGAAGGGTCCTGGCCACCTGGAGAATGATAAAAGACAGTAAAGACCCTGGGGAGGATGAGCTCCACCATTATCTGAGACTCTTGAGGAGAAATTTGCTAAGCTGTTCCTGGAGGAAGGGAAAACAGTAGAGGACTTTAAGAAACTATTCCTGCCACTTGGGGTGTTCCTTCCTCAACACTCCCTCCCACTCCAGCACCTGTTACTGCCCCACCTTCTTTGCCCATACCAGTGCTGGCCCCTATATCTGTACCACGCCATTAGCCACAACTCCTACCGAAGGCTGAGAATCTTCTCGGTACCCTCCCACCTCTCCAGGGGAGCATGACTGGGAGACCTGATCGACTATGTTGCCCCTTGCTACCAGAGTGACAGTGCGTGGAGGCTGAGAAGCGGAAAAGAATCATAGAAGTTTTAGGGTCCGCCTTGAAGCCATTACATTTTGAGGCCCACGAACCCTGATGCATCTGCTCAGAAGTACCTGTCTGTACTTGAAGGCAGTTTTGGGAGCATTGAGACAGGGAGACTTTGATATAGAAATTCAAGGTACCAAACAATGGAAGGGAAAGTTTGTCTGTGTGTCTTACTCGCCTAGAAAGAGCTCTGCAGAAAGCTTACGGAAAGATGGGGTAGCGCCAGTGATTTGAACCGTGTGAGATTGGGGCACATACTGCAACATGCCAAGCATTCTAAACTGCAGATCATCCAGTTAAGGCTCCAGGATATGAGAGGTAACCCACCTGACTACTGTGACTTGATAAAAGAACTCTGGGAGGTAGAAGGTGAAGAGGAGATTGTAATTATGGGGTGAGTGCAGCCCAAGTGATCATGGCAACGGAAGGCCCTTCTGAAATGGAGACCACTATGAGCATTCTGCCATGGGCTAAATGGTGAGGAGGAGTTGCTGAAGGAAGTCAGAAAAGTACAACCTGGTACGTTCACGGAGGTATCCCTTGCTGACAGAGACCCTGGCCCCTGTCAGGACATGACTGTTATGGGGGTGGGTGCATCCTCTACTGAGGGTGGCTTCTCGGCTGAGGTCATGGAATTGACTGCCACCCTAAAGGAACTTTTGAGACATGGTACACTACCAGCAAAAGTCAGATCACAATCTCCCGTCGATGCTCCAGCATCCCCTGCTAAGTGTTCCCAAGGATGCCCGAGAGCATGTCATTTGTCACAGTTGCGGCAAGCATGGCCATATGAAGAGGAATGCGGTGTCAGAAGGACTTAGAAAGTGGTGAACCGGCCGAGAAGACTTCAGAAAAAGAGTCAGTGGTCAGGGTGCAGAAATGACTGCAGTGAAGGTTTCGGCCATCCTAACTCAAACCCTCTGTGGCTAAATCGTCTATCCTGGCCCCTGCTGCTGTCCCTCCAGACTGGTCCAAAATAGTGGGCCCTTCAATGAAGACTACTGTGGCTGTGAATGGTGTTCCTACTCGGGCTGTGTTGACAGTGGGTCACAAGTGACCATTGTATTTCAGGACTGGTATGACAAACACTTATCTGATGTGCCATTACAATCTCTGGAAGGCCTACATGTGTGGGGCTGAGCGACAAGTCTTATCCCTACCTTGGATATGTCCACCTCTGGTTGTCTTTTCCTGCAACTGTAACTGGTGTAGAGGAGCAAGTAGAGACACTGGCCCTAGTGTGTCCCCAACTGGACTGTATGATGGGGTTCCCCTGTTAATTGGAACAAACGTCCACATGTTTGGGAGACTAGCACAACTCTGCTCTAGATTCACAGAACTCAGAACTCTAGATTCAATGCTAAGAAGTGCAAGGTAATGCACCTAACATAGAAACATAGAAACATAGAATTTGACAGCAATAAGGACCGCTTGGCCCACCCAGTCTGCCCATTTCCCTACCTACTGGATAAGCTGCAGATCCTAGTTAACCAGCAGCCTACTTCTTCTTACCCCACCCCCAGAATTGCCTTATGACTGTCCCATGCATGCTTAGATTCCACCACTGATTTTGACTCCTCAACCTCCTCCGAAGGCCGTTCCATGCATCCACAACCCTCTCTGTGAAAAATACTTCCTTAAATTACCTCTGAGCCGCCCCCCTCTGTCTTCAAATTGTGCCCTCTTGTTCTTGCACACCTCTTTTTTGAAAGATGCTACCCTCTTGGACTTTGTTGATTCCCTTGAGGTACTTAAAGTTTCTATCATGTCCCCCTCTCCCTCCTTTCCTCGAGGCTACACATATTAAGCTCCTTAAGTCTCTCTTCATATGTCTTCGGTGCAGACCCTGCACCATTTTAGTGCCCTCCTCTGGACAGCTTCCATCCTGTCTATGTCTTGCGGAGATTGGGTCTCCAGAACTGCACACAGTACTCCAGATGGGGTCTCACCAGCTGTCTGTACAGAGGGATAATAACTTCCTGTTTTCTACTGGTGATGCCTCTCCTGTGCATCCCAGTAACCCCCAACCCTCCTTGCTGCCCTCTCACATTGCTTGCCCACCTTCAGGTCATCTGATATGACTACCCCCAGGTCCTTTCCATTCTTGTTGTTGTTAGTATCTCACCCCCAGTCCTAGACTGATTGGAAGACTTGCCTCGAGCTGTCCATTGAGAAGTGCCAGTTTTTCAAACCTCCGTGAAGTATGTGGGACACATAGTATCTCCAGTAAGGTCAAGTCGCTGACTACTTGGCCCAGCCCACATAACTTGAAGGAACTACAGTGTTTCCTGGGGTTCTGTGGCTACTACATGCAGGTTCATAAAGACTATTCCAAGGTGATTCTCCCGCTCCTGAATCTCACCCAGGGTTACCCCTACCAACTGTAAATACAAGAAAGGGGCTGTCAAAGAACCAGAAAGTATATCGAACAGGTGAACCTTTTGGGCCCCACTGGACACCCGAATGTGAAGCAGCCTTCCACAATGTCATATACCAGCTCACCCATGCCCCCATCCTCGCTTATGCTGACCCTACCAAGCCCTATGTGCTGCATACAGATGCTAGTCTGCAGGGCCTAGGAGCTGTGCTGTATCAAGACCATGAGGATGGTTTGAGACCAGTGGCTTTTGCCAGCAGGAGCTTGTCTCTGTCAGAACGAAACTATTCTGTGCACAAGCTGGAGTTCTTGCCTTAAAATGGGCCATGTTGACCAGTTTCATGAGTACCTCTGTGGGGCAAAGATATTTGTGAAGCCCAACAATAACCCGTTAACCTATGTACAGACTTCAGCGAGTTGGATGCCACTGGGCACCGGTGGCTCTCTGCTTTATCAACCTATGATTATGCTGTCGAACACAGGCCAGGACTGAACCATATTGATGCTGATGCCCTGTCACAAAGGTCAGTCTCCAACAGTGATTGGGTCAGGTTGTCTGAACCTGACATTCGAGCATTGTGCCAAAGTTTGATAGAGATGAACAGATGTCTCAGGACACAGTGGACTGTTTAGTAGATTGCTTGGGCCCTCCTGATACCTGCATACCGTATGCCTATTGCCATTTCTCTGCTCTAGATTTTAGTGCACTGCCTCAATTTGACAATGACAGCATCCAGTGGGCTCAATCCCAAGATCCTGTGATTCAACCCGCACTTGATGCCCTGCGTCGCGGAGAAAGATGCGCCTAAGTTGCATTCCCCTGACTTGCGAACTGCTCTGTTGTTTAAAGAAGGCCCCAGGTTGAAGTTACTCAATCAGTTGTTATACAGAGAGACAGTGGGTCGTAGTGGCCAAGTAGACAAGCAACAATTGGTCCTGCCATGGCCTTTAAACACTTGGTACTGAGGTCCCTCCACAATCACATGGGGCACCTCGGTATTGACAGGACTCTCGACCTGGTACGATCTTGATTCTACTGGCCCAAGATGGGGGCCGATGTTGAGCACCATGTAAAGACCTGTAATTGCCTCCAAAGAAAGCCCTGCCTCAGAGGGCTGCCCCTTGTAATATCACTACAGCGCCCCCATGGAACTGGTCTGCATAGATTTGTTTGTGTTTAGAACCTGATCAGCGGACTATTGGCAACGTGTTAGTGGTTACGGATCATTTCACATAGTATGCACAAGCTTTTCCAACTAAAGATCAAAAGCCTCTACCGTGGCCAAGGTGCTAGTCGAAACATTCTTCAGTCCACTATGGTGCCTCCCAGCGGATCTACTCTGACCAAGGCAGAGACGTTGAAAGTAGGCTAATCAAAGAAATGCTCTCTCTATAGGGGGACTGAAGTCAAGAACCACCCCTTATCACCCGAGGGGACCCTCAACCAGAACGTTTTAACACGCACCTTCTAGACATGCTGGGCACCCTTCATCCAAAAGACAAGCATAAGTGGAGCCAGCAGATTAGCACATTGGTACTCACGTACAATTGCACCAAAAATGATGCTACTGGTTCTCCCCTACTGCCTCATGTTTGGGAGTGAGGCCCGCCTGCCAGTTGATGTCTGTTTTGGGGTCCGAGCTGAAAACTACCTGCAGTATGTACAGAAACTGAAAGCTCAATTGAACCATGCGTATCAACTGGCCCAGACAATGGCCGCTAAAAGAAATCTCACCAACAAAGAGAGGCACGACAAGAAAGTAAAGGCTCAAGAGTTACGGTCCAGAGACCGTGTGTTGTATGCAATTTGGGACTACATGGCAAGCACAAAATTGCTGACAGGTGGCACCATCTTCCTCATGTAGTAGTTGGAAAGTTGGATGATCTATCTGTATACAAAGATGCCTGAGAATAACTCCAAAGCTGTCAAAACCATGCACTGTAACCACTTGCTGCCTATCGCCAAGTTATTATTATTGAAGCTGAGCCAGCAGACATTGCCTCCCTGGGCTGGTGACTCGTGCTGCTGCAAAAAGTGACAGAGTCAACCACCCCAGTAGTTACAGAGTTAAGGTTTCCCTCGCAGCAGGCCCAGAATGATAGTGACTGTCAGTCCACCTCTGATGATAGGGAGTGTGACAATGCCTGTTACCCTGCTACAATTGAGTCAGTTGTTTCGTGGAAATCCTATACTGAATCATGGGGATGAAGCTGGGCCTTCTGGACTGGCTAACCCCCAGCTTCATCCTTGGAGCCAATGCTCCCTGAAAGTGAAGTGCAAAGTATCACGTCTGAGGCTCGGACTCCTGTGTTTAGTGGAACTGTGTGACTTGCCCGCAAGAAGGGGCTGATGGTCTGGATCTCTCTGGTGACACACCAGAACCTGAGGAACAGTATGAGAGTGCTGGCAGCCCCATTTCTGTGCCACAAAGCCTAGTTGTGCCTAAAGCTTCTCAAATGAGCTAGCTGGGCCCTTGTCAGAAGATAGTAATGTGCAAAGTGTTGTGGAACCAGAGCCTACAGAGTAAGGAGCGGACAGTGCTCCCAGTTTGGACATTCCCATCCATTCAGATTGTTTTTCCTTCACCATGGTGCCCCTGCCCCATCCGCCCCAAGTTAGTTGATAGGAAGGCCCTCTACATTGTTTAATGTGCAAGAAGTTATTACCTGAAGCAGTATTGTGATGTTACTAATGTGTTAATCATAGTTGAATCAGCATTACCTGTATGAAACATGCATAGGTATTGTCAATATGGATGTAGTAATGTGAAGTATATTGAAAGGTATAGTGATGTAACAAGCTAATGATATATATGTCTCGTTTATATTGCATTTTGATATTGTGATGGTACAGATTTAACGGGACACCAAGTTTTCTCCAGGCAGGAAAGTGTAACCTACAAATGGGGTTTCCCGAAAAGTCTTCCTGAGCTTGCCTAAATGCTCACTGCCAGGCTGGTGTCCTGTGTTTTAGCAGTTTAAATGTATTGCCAGAGAGTGCCTGTATAGCCTCTGTGTACTGTCTCTTTAAGAGCTGCCTGGATTGCAGTCATAATTAATTTGAGGGAGCTCTTTTAGAAGATGTACTTGTTCACTGATCATTTGTTAGAGTAGTAACAATATTGCAGTGTGCTCTAACCTGCCTTCTTTGCAGCATGGACAGTTCTGTTTTCTCCACCAACTTGGCCTGGGACTGTCAGAATGGGCCAATCAGTATTGTTGGGACTCTAAAATGGAGCCTGCCTACAGGGGCTTGGTGGGGTCAAAACTTGTAGGAATTGTAGTTTTGCATTTTGGTGCCTAAAATAACCTGGAGGGGAGCCCTTGTTGTGACTGATTGACAGATCAGCCAACCGAACCTTTTGGATCTTGGGAAATTCACAAGCTGCTTGCAGCTAGTTTCAGTTCTGAGTTGGGAATTGAAGAGATAATGGCTTGAATGATTCAAGCAGCAGCCCCGGATAGATTCACGAGGAGAACTGTGGAAAGGCCTGAGTTTTGGCTTGCATGCCTGCCTGCTGTCCCTGAGAGGGAACTTGTGCCCTTTTGGACTGAATCCGAACTTGAGAGCAAAGTAATCCACTGAATTGTGACCAGACCCCTACCTGAAGAATATCGAAGATTTGCTAAATGCGATCAGCCTGTCTGGGCTTCCAGCCACCTCTGAACTCCTGATTGTGCAGAGACTCTGTAATTAGCGACTCAGAGAGCCTTTTGTCTGGTACAGTGGAATTTCTTTACATGTGAATGTGTTTTGTGCTTATAGTGGGTCATGATTTGGTTCCCCACTGTGGTTTGACTTGTGTTCTGCTTGCTGGAAGCTGCATTAGAATTTCCTTACGTGTAAATGTGCTGTGTGTTGCTAGTGGGTCACAATTTGGTTCCCCACTGTGGTTTGAACTGTATTCTGCTTGCTGGAAGCTGCATCCAACACAGACTGAATCCAAAATCATCTCCATTGGGCCTGGGCCTTGCCACATTGGCCCAGCCCGACTACCCGCTGCACAGAGAAAGCCATCGATGAGAGACCTGCCTGGGATCAGCCCCTGCTCAACACTTGAACAGGAACGATGCCTCTGTGATTCGTGGTGGGCCCAGCATCTCCGGCACTCCAGCTCAACAACCTGCAGTCTCGAGTTTGTCCTGCCTGTCTCCAGTATTGAGTATCGTGAGTAAACATCAGGGTAGCTCCCTCAATGACAGCTAAATCTAAAGTGTTGTCATCTGATTGTCTGGTTGCTTTGTTTTCATGAACTGAGCCCTCGGCTCCAGATTACAAGTAGTGTGTGCAAAGCGTATTGCTTTCTTCCATCACAGGGCCCAAACCAGCTGCAGCGCTCCTGGCTAGCCCATCGTCTCCTTACCTGGGTACCCAGGAGGTATGACTGTGGGGACTTAAAGCGCACGCATAACTGATTAATATAGTTTTAAGCAAATCAACCTGATTACGCCCTCCCTTTTCAAGTCTCCTGAATAAATCAGATTTAACTTTGTTTGCATTTAACCTGACTGTGGTTCCTGTTTGTGCCAAAAGTCTTGTACTGTTGCTGTTTGCTGCATTTAACCTCATTTTACAGGGGTCCCCAGGGTTGAGCTAGAGGAACCAGCTCTGGTGGCAAGTGCAAACATTGTAGGAAATTGCATGATGAGTAAGGGTCATTGTGAAAGTGATTACTCTGTACTGTTCAGGCCACTAGAAGGAGAAAGGGGGTTACAGTGTCCCGAGGGCTGTGCCCAGGTCAGCTTGACCACTACCAACCCTGACCTCCCGGTGGAGGCACCTGTTTCACTACCCAGGCCCCTTAAACCTGCTACTAACCAAGCAGGCAGGGTAGTAGCATTGGGATAGCGCCACCTAGGAGTTGCACAAAGACTCCAGTATATAGGGGCGATCCTAGACACCAAACATGGTAAGGTCTTTCTTACGCTGGATAGAGCAGAATGCCTTCAGACTCTGGCTCAGCTGGTCTCATCATCTAGGTAAGTCCAAGTCAGAATAGTCATCAGACTGCTTGGACATTTTGCAGCAACCACTGCAACAGTTCCCTTGACTCACCTGCACATGAGAGTGACCCAGTGGAACTTCCATGTTCAATGGGACTAGCATTCAGATGATCTGGACCTTCCAGAGTCAGTATCCAACTCAGTCTGTCAAATCACGATGTGGTGGCTCAACCCGCAAACTTTCTGAGGGTGTTCCCTTCCAGTCGGAGTCACCACGGTAGATTCTGACCACAGACATATCAGGCCATGGTTGGGGTGTTCACCTGACTGACTGTCAGACACATGGGACTTGACTGGTCCCCATTTGAGCAGCATCTCCATGTCAGTGTTTTGAGATGCGAGCAATACTGTATGCTCTCCAAGCTTTTCAAATGCATTTGCTCCTGGGTTACCTCTTGATCCAGATGGACAACATGTCGGTGGTCTTTACATAAACAAGTAGGGGAACTCATTCTTACCCCTCTGCAGAAAGCCATGAGAGTGTGGTATTGAGCCATAGAGCATCACCTGGAGCCTGACAACTGTGCATGTTCCAGGTGTTCAAAACACCTTGGCCGACAGTCTAAGCCATTCTTGGTCCAAGGCTTACGAATGGGAACTTCTTCCGCAGTGGCCAAGGATCTTTTCGACAGATGGGGCCACCCAGAGCTGGATCTATTCGCATCCCAATCCAATGCAAAACTGCCCAGTTTCTGTTTGCTAGATCCAGGGCCTGGTGTTTCCTGGCAAGACACGTTGTCCCTCTCTTGGACAGGGAGGTTTCTGTACACAGGGCTTGTGTTAACCCTTCTGAAGTCCCCAAATGGGATTTTGAGGATTTTGAAGCACAAAAATAAAAGCAGTGCTTCAGCACAGAACTGTATATTGGAAGGTTTGCACAGATATATTTAGCAGAAAAGTGTTGCATAACGTACAAAGCCACTCCAGAAATTTTTTGATCCCAAGATTTTCTGGTCTAACCCCTAATGTTTGAGGCAGAGGTCAAACTGACTCCCTCTACTTGTGCTAATACAAGCCCAGGTATACCTTCCCTCCCTTTCCATTGCTGCAGAAAGTTCTGCTCAAATGCAGTCAGAAGGAGCGGAGATGATTCTAATAGCTCCTTCTGGCCTCAGCAGATTTGGTTCCCACTCCCTCCAGCAGCTTGCAGTAGAACCCCTGATTCCCTGCCCTCTGTGCTCCAACCTGCTCTCACAAAGGCAGGGCACCCTGGTCCATCCAGATCTAAAGTCTCTGCACCTTCATGCATGGCTCCTGCAGACTTTAGCAATTGCCCATTTTGGAGTGTCCCTCAGGTGGCAACGTTCTAGTGGCTGCCAGAAACCCTCCACTAGATCTACTTATGCTATGATGTGGAAGCGGTTCTGCATATGGGCCACTGCTCGGCCAGCAGGATCTCCTTACTTATCTGGAGAATCTCATTGTGGAGTATCTCCTTTCCTTGTCTAACTCAGGCCTGAGCTACTCATCCATTAAAGTGCACCTTTCAGCCATCTCTTTGTACCATGTACCTATTGAAGGCAAGATATTTGCCCAACTTGACATATCCTGCTCATTCTTGTGGGGTATTCTGCATCTAAAGCCTCCTATACGGGACCCTGTCCCTCCTTGGGATCTGTTGTTCATCTTATACACACTTTATGTTGCCTCCCTTTGAGCCTGCTATAGTTGAGCTTCACTTTCTGTCATGGAAAGTGTTATTTTTACTGTGCTATTACTTCTGCTTGAAGGATTTTCGAGCTCCAGGCTCTGATGTATAAAGTGCCTATTTTAGTTTTTCACAAGGACAGGGTGTCCCTGAGTACCAGTCCTAAGTTCCTTCCTAAGGTGGTGTCTGAGTTTACTCTGAATCAGCACATCCATCTTCCTGTGTATTACCCAGAGTATTCAGACTCAGGGAGGCCTTACTACTTATTCTGGATGTTCACCGGGTGATTTGTCATTATTTGGATCACTCCTCAGCCATCAGAAGAGCTGACCAGTTGTTTGTTTCTTTCTCCCAAGAAAAGAATGGGCTTCAGTTTCTAAACAGTGTTTGTCCAAATGGTTGGTTAATTGCATTGTTTACTGCTACCATAAATGTGGCAAACCTTACCAGGCTCAGCTAAAGGCCATTCTACCAGGGTGTTAGCTACCGAGCTTACAACTTTCAGAAACATGTCCACTGCTGACATCTCTGCAGCGCCACTTGGAGTTTTGTCCACACCTTCATCCCATTACAGTCTGGACATTGCCTCTAGGTGTAGGGCAGGTTTTGAATGGCTGTCCTTCCGGGCCTGCTCTCCTGAGATCCTTATTCTGACCTCTACCTCCTCCCAGCTCACCAGGGTCATTTTTCTTACTGCTTGAGTTCAGTCCTTATGGTGTAACCTGCTGAAGAGCCCCTCGAAGTGAGATAGTACAGTTACTAAGAAAGTACAGTTACATAAGAACTTCCCATAACAGTAGATCTTTGAGAGAAGCTCTTGCAGCAGGTTACACCATAAGGACTGATGCCGGCAGGTATCAGGACCCTAGGAAAACTTCTAGCTAGCAGTATAAGGCAGTAAACCCCCTTGATGTCGGCCCACCTCCAGCATCAACCAGTTGTATAAAAAGAGTGGTCCCCAGCCCTACCTTAGTTCTGCCACGGAGACCCCAGCAAACACAGAAATGGAGAATCAAAGAGGTTCCTCTTAAAGGAGGAAACAAGGAAACAGACAGTGGAGAAACAAGTACCAGGGGGAAGATGGAGGAAAAGCAGCACCTGCTGCAAGAGCTCCTCTTGAAGATCTACTGTTACAGTAAGTTCTTACATAACTGTACTATCTCACTTCAAGGGGAGCTCTTGCAGCAGGTTATACCATAAGGACTGAGTCCCAAGCAGTGAAAAGACCAACCCCTAAGGTCAAGAGGAGGCAAAGTCATCTGGAAGCTCACGAGAGCAGGCCCTGTAGGACAGCAAGGCCAAAGCCTGCCCTACAGTTAGAGACAATATCCAAACTGTAATACCGAATGACAGTGTGCATGGAACTCCCAAGTAGCAGCGCAGATATCAGCTACAGACACATTCTTAATGAATGCAAAGAAAGCAGCCATACACCTGGTAGAATTGCTTTGACGATCCCGCAAAGGCTTGTCATACTTTCTGTAACAATAAACAATGCAGCTGACTAGCCATTTGGACAAAATCTGCTTAGAAACTGGAGCTCCTTCAGTTCTTGGGGTGAAAGAAACAACTGTTCAGATTTTCGGCAGCACGGGTGTGATCTAGGTAGTGGCGAAGCACCGATGAACATCCAGATTATGAAGAAAAGATCCTCCCTCAATTGGAATATTCTGGATAGTAAACAGGTAGATGGATGTCCTGATTCAGTGTAAACCCAGACACCACTTTAGGCAAAAACTTAGGATTTGTTCGCTAGGACACCCAGTCCTTGTGGAAAACTAAATAAGGCTCTTTGCACATCAGAGCCTGAAGCTCAGAAATTCTTTGAGCAGAAGTAATGGCAACTAAAAATAACACTTTCCACAACAGAAAGCATAGCTCGCAACTTACGGTCAGTTTGAAGGGAGGCACAATCAGTTTTCGAAAAAATAAAAGGTCCCATGGCGGGACAGGGTCCCTGATGGGAGGTTTGAGATGAAGACTCCCCAAAAAGTGCAGGACAGATTCAGCTGGGTAAGTGTCTTGCCCTCTACAGGTGCATGATATGCAGAGTTGGCCAATAAGTACACCATAATGGAGGAGTAGCTCAGCCCTGAGTCTGATAGAGAAAGGAGGTACTCCAAAATGGAGTTCGCCAGACATGTGAACGTATCAAGATGGTGAGCGGAAGACCAATGACAAACTGCTTCCACTCAGAGTAAGTGGCTGTGGTGGATGGCTTCCTTACAGTCTCCAAGACCTCTGTCACTCTGGGGAAACCCCAAACCGAGCCACAGCTAGGTCTGCAGAGCCATGCATGCAGGTGCAACGACTTGAAGTCTGGATGGACCAGGGTACTCTGCTCCTGGGAGAGCAAGGCTGAGCTCGGGCAGGGGATTGAGGGTTCCACTGCCAGCTGCTGAAGCAGTGGGAACCAAATCTGAGGTGGCCAGAAAGGAGCTATCAAGATCAGTCCTGCTCCTTCCGACTGCAGCTTGAGAAGGACTCTCTGCAGTAATGGAAAGGGAGGGAAAGCATGCAGAAACCTCCCTGTCCAAGAGAGGGACAATGTGTCTCACCAGAAAACACCAGGCTCTGGATCTAGTGAGTAAAAACTGGGCAGTTTGCCATTGAGCGGGGGGCACGAAGAGGTCCAACTCGGCTGGCTCCACCTTTCGAATAGCTCTTCTGCCACAGATTGGAGGAGTTCCCATTCGTGTGCTTGGACAGAAGGAGTTTCCATTCATATGCCTTGAATTGAGACCAGCTTAATCTGTCAGCCAAGGTGTTTTGTATGCCTAGGACATGAACGGCAGTGAGTTCCTGATGATGCTCGATGGCCCAATAACAGACTCCTCATGGCCTCCTGCAGAGGGGATAGGCGTGATAACCCCCTGCTTGTTTATGTAGAAAACCACTGACATGTTGTTCACCTGGATAAGGAGAGGTCCTGGGAGCAGACTCATCTGGAATGCCTGAAGGGCATAAAGAATTGCCCACATCTCCAAAATATTGATATGGAGATGTTGCTCATGGGGAGACCAAGTGGTGTGGGTCTGATGATCTGACAAATGAGCACCTCAACCCAGGCCAGACGATCCGTCATCAGGATCTGACAGGAGACTCCTGCTGAAAAGTGGACCCCTGCAGAAAGATTGGAGGGTTCAACCACCAGGCCAGAGTCAGGGCGCACCGAGTGAGACCGCCATCAGCTGCTCCAACTCATCTATGCGTTGATCCCATTGACCCTTTTAAGGTCCACTGGGGAACCCTCATGGGCAGACGTGCAAGATGGACTGTTGCGATGGCTGCTGCTCTGTGTCCTAGTAGCCATAGGAATGCTCTGGCTGGATCTGGCGTGCTGAGGAGAATAGGCAAGCCTATTCAGAAGGTGTTCTGCTCTGTCCGGAAGCAGGAAGGCCTTTGCCTTTGGTGGTGTCCAGAATTTCCCGATGTACTGCAGTCTTTGGCAGGGCCACATGGAGGACTTCAAGAGGTTGAGGGTTATCCCAGGTCCCAAAACAAAGTAAAGGTGTCTGCTAGGTGTTGACCAGTCGATCCCTGGAGGGAACTGCCAGGAGCCAATCGTCCAGGTAGGGAAAGACATAGTGGCCCTTCCATCTGAGGGTCACAACCACTACTGCTAGGCACTTTGTAAAGACTTGGGAGCCAAGGACAGGCCGAATGGCAGGGCGCGAATTGATAATGGTTGCTTTGAAAGTGGAAGCAAAGGGAACTCCTTGTGGGCTGAAAATTCCAAATGTGGAGGTATGCATCCTGCATGTCGAGGAGACAGCCAGTCTGTGACAGGGTCTAATAAGGCCCTGACCCATTTGTTATGCAAAAAGAGTTTAAACACAAGGGTCTGTTCTATCCTCTCCTTTCTGTCTCTTCTCTGGCTGGTTACTAAACCAAATTTTCTGGTGAGACCTAGGAACTGATCACCTAACAGTTTTGCAGTTCTCCACCTCGCTGTCTCTCTGCCTTAACTTGCTGTTCTGTCTTTTCTTCCCCTTGCATATCTATATTTATAAAAAATATATGTGAATCTCGCTAAAAACTGTATGCAGGGTATGTGAAACTGGGATCACTTTGTTTGAAACTGTATATAGGTATACTGTTGAAATGATTGCAAAAAGCTATTTGAAACTCTAGGGTTAACCTGAGATGCAGTTTTAAGCCTTTTGTAGAGCTGTAAACGAGGTAAGTTCTGGGTCACTGTGTTCTTTTTACACCTGCAAGGATCAAAACTGACAAAAACATTCTGTAAACTTACAAGACATTCTGTAGAAGCAGGCTCTCTTAACGAGTTCTCGGACAAAGACTTATAAAAGAGCAACAATGTTTTGCTAGAGACAAGAAGAATGAGAGACTGAGAGAAAGAAACTTGACATTAAGAGATACTTTCAGAAGAAGGACTTAGTTTCTCTGTTTGTACTGCCTTTGTAAATAGTCATACTGAATCATTTTATTTTTTATTTTGCTGTTATTAAGAAAATAAAATGTTATTACGCAATTTTGAAATTGCTCCTGGTTCTCTTATGCTTCCTGACCTGTGCCTCGATGACACAGTCCCTTGATGAAGGAGGAGCAGGTCTGGAAGGAGTGGCCATGCTGACCTGCTTGTACTCTATGGTCCAGATGTTCAAAAGGGATCGCCATATGCAACTAGAGATGCGCTAGTACAAGTGCAAAAATGCACCATTGTGCGATATTCAGCGGGAGACAGCTGTCAAGACACGTTGCAATGCGTAAGAGCACAATAGTACATGAATGAGGAGGCGTGGAAAGGATGAAAAGGGACTTGGCAAGGTTGGAGGAATGGTCAGACGTATGGCAGCTAGGTTCAATGCAAAAAGTGCAAAATAATGCACCTGGGAACAAGAACCCAGGGAAGAATACACAATGGGTGGGGAGGTAGTAACAACAACAAAATGGAAAGGGACCTGGGGGTAATCATATCAGATGACCTTAAGGTTAGCAAGCAATGTGAGAAGGCAGTAGGAGGGCAGGGGTATACTGGGATGTATAGGAGAGGCATCAGCAGCAGAAAACAGGGAAGTTGTTATCCCTCTGTACAGACAGTTAGGTGAGACCCCATCTGGAATACTGTGTCCAGTTCTGGAGACCCCCCATCTCCATAGGGACATAGACAGGATAGAGGCAGTCAGAGGAGAGCAGCTAAAATGTGCAGGGTCTGCAAGAGAAGTCGTATGAGGAGAGACTAAAGGAGCTTAATATGTATACCCTTGAGGAAAGAAGGAGAAGGGGACATGATAGAAACTTTCAAGTACCTCAAGGGAATCAACAAAGTCCAAGAGGGTAGCATCTTTCAGAAAAGAGACTTGCAAGAACAAAGGGACACAATTTAAAGATAGAAGAGGGCGGTTCAGGGGCAATGTGAGGAAGTATTATTTCACAGAGAGGTAGTGGATGCATGGAACAGCCTTCTTGAGAGATTATGAGGGTCTAAAACTGTGGGAGAATTCAAGAATGCATGGGACGAAATAAGAGCAATTCTTGTGTGAGGCAGGAAGATATAGGCTGTTGGTTAACTAGGATCTCTGCAGCCTATCCTGTGAGTGAGGAAATGGGCGGACTAGATGAGCCTAGCGGTCCTTATCTGTAAATCCAAAGTCTATGTTCGTGAATGCATGCGCAACTGTAGGGGAGGAACCATGAATAAATTGTGCAGTGCGATATTCAACAGCATGCGCCATGCTAATAGGAGCTAGCGAAGTTGCCTATTAGCGAAAATGATCCAAAATAAAAAGGAACAAGAGAGAGGCACAAGAACACTACAGGAAGCCAGAGGTGGGAGCGAGGAGACAGCACCAAGGCAGAGGGTAGCAGTGAGCAGGACTAGGCAGGAGCAATGACAGGCACACCTGGAAACAACCAGGAACAGGAGAGAGTGGGGGAGCCTGTGCCACTGTGCAGGAGTGACAGGGAAATGCCACAGTGGACTGAGGGCAGTGGCAGGGCAGGACAGCCAAAGGCCAGAGGTGTACCTGGTGCAGGGGAGCATCACAAATGGACAGCGGAGGGAACAGGATAACAGCTACTGGGGAGGGGCACCAGCCAGGGACATGGCCAGTGCCACCTTCCAGATGGGCCAGTAATGGGTGTGAGAAGGCAGGCAGCGGGGGCGCGGCCATGGAAGAGCCCATGGTGAGCGTGCCCCCAACAGGCGGTAGCCTGCACCACCTTCCAACACGCTGACACATGATTGTGGGCCGGTAACGCCCGGAACCGGGCGATCCTGAGGTGGCTCTGTGAGCTGTGCAGTGATGAGATGCAGGCACCCACACCACGGAGCATGCTCTGTAGGAGACAAGGTGACAGCTGTCATGTGCCTGCTACCACAGGCACCTTCCAGGAGTCAACAGGGGACACAACAGGCATAACCCAGTCGGCCCGTCACGCTACTCACACAATTCCTCAGCGCACTGCTGCCACATGCTGCGTAAATACATCATTCCCCAGCACACAGGTGGGCCCAGCACATACAAGAGTTCCACAGGGTAGTATGTATGCCCGCGCGTGCCCGGCCACTGACTGCACCCATGTGGCCATCCGCATGCCACCTGGCCTGGACGTTGTGTCCTACATCAATCAGAAGGAGTTATGCCAGGTGCTGTGCGATGCCAGGGGCACATAACCAGTGTCTGTGCCACACACCTGGGGGCAGATGATGCTCCTCATCTGGCACCAGTCCACACTGTGCCACAGGTTTGGAGAGTGGGGACATCCCACTGGCCATCTAGTGGGTGAGTATGCACATCACGCAGGCCGACATGAGCAGATGTGGAGGGTGCATAGTCAGAGGTGCCATGGATACTGGCCTGACGGCCCATGGCAGAGGTATGCAGACCACCATACTAATGCCCACCCTCTACACACAGGTGACAGTGGCTACCCACTCCATCCTTGGCTGCTCACCCATCCCGGCACCCACGACCCCATCGCAGCAACGGTACAATGAGGCACACGCCACACACGGAATGTCAATGAGGGTGTTCGGGATGCTTAACGATACTCGTGCCTGGACACATCTGGTGGTGCCATACAGTACAGCCCCTCGAAGGCTCTGCGGCTATTCCTGGCCTGCTGCATCCTGTACAACATGGCCAACGACTGTGGATAGCCGTAGAGGTCGAAGAGGGGACAGTGATGGGGACAATGAGGACGCCGTCCAGACGGTGATGGGCAGCCACCACCTGGGCGAGGACCCCTGCCTGATCCGGATGTCACAGCTGCACCAGGACACCATCACAGAGGAGCACTCGCCAACACAGGTAGGTCACGGGACCATGTGCAACCACCAATGGCAAGGGCACAACCTACAGACAGGCATGGACGAACCCCAGGGCGGTTGGCGGCCAGTGTAAGAGTCTGGAGTGGAACTGCACACACTGTCAGGGATGGGCAGGCCAAACACTACGCTCACACACACACACACACACACACACACACACACACACACACACACACAAGACATGCATAACGGTAGAAGGCAGCCAACCCAGACTGCAACCCCTAGCCACCAGAGTCCACACACGACCACGCCCAGTGGCCGTCACTATGTGTGTGTCTCAGATGCTGGGCACCATTGCACACTGGTGGACAGCGCACGTAGGCATCATCCATGCACGCCACAGTGGCCAGCAGCTGGGAGGGTGTGCACATGGACCATGTGTGTGCAGGGCCGGTACCTCACCCATGTTGTTGCATGCTGCACAACACACACACAGGGCAGCGGCAGACAGTGGCCATGGTGGAAGACAGGTCAGTCACACGGCACAGTGCCACGGCCACCCACGGATGCATGGGCCCGCTGAGACCTGCCAGCTGTGCCAGGCTGACCATTGGCCTCATGGGGTGGCACCGTGTCCCCAGGGGTGACACTGCAGGAACACAACCATGTTTGAGGAGGGGTCTGCAGCTCACCGAACATGCCTGCGCCAGGCATGCTCAGTATGCTGCAGCCGAACCAGTGTCGACATGGAAGGTGTCACACGACACCAGGAACAGGGGTGGATGTGATACTCGCGGTGTCTGCTGCGCATGGGCACTAAACTGGTGCCCAGTGTGGCCATGACAGCTGCTGAATGCCGCGTGGTGCCTGTGAATGGCAGCGATCACATCCTCCGCTGCGGGCCATCTCTGCCAGGAGCAGACCATGGTCTCTGCTGCGCCGCTTCTCTGCCTGGCGCAACCACACTGAGTGCATCCATTGCTGTCACAAGCCACAACTGCTGATCCACGGAAGCCTGGAGTAGGCTGTGCTCACCAAAGAGGTCATCCGCCGGATGGCATGCTGTCCCTCGTGGTGTTCCTGTGCATTGGCAGCACCCCTTGACGATGGGCGCTGCACACCAGAGCCATGCCGGGTATGTCACTGCGGTGCACTGATACGCCCCCGACACTGTCCCCTGTCGCCATTGGCTGACTGCTGACACTGCCCTCGGCCGCCCGATCGCTAGTGCTCAGCGGTGCCGCTGCAGCAGCCGCAACAGCCCCACCAGCCTGATGCACACCAGTGCTGCCCACTGGGGCATACAGGCACAGGCTGGGACTGTGATGTCACTGAGCCTCCACGGTGGCTCCACCCACGCTACGCCCGTGTCATTTCCTGCTGTGGGACCATCCTGTGGCCCCCACGTGTCACTGTCCAGGATGTGTGATCCATCATCATCGGTGCGGATCTGGCACAAGTGCATGTCACAAGCATGCTGGTGTCCGTGGCGCTGTCACGCTGGGACACAGACAGGGCCTCCTCTGCACCGCACCACCATCTTCAGTCCGAACAGACAGGCAGGTATGCTGTGGTCCTGACCTTCGGACACCTGTGGAGGTGGATGGGCGCTTCTCCGTGTCCAGGGTATCGCCCTCGGACACACACCACCGCTGACCCATGTAGATGCTCAGGAGCTATAAGGGAACACAGTAGCATTAATGTCTCCACCCTACCCTGTGGCATTCCACCCACCTCACACAGTGACAGCACAGGACCTACCATGCAGTGATGGGCTGCCACCCATCTGGAAGCCACCACCTGGAATGCCCTCTAGGGTACCACGCTGCATGCTGCTGGCCACCGCACCTCCTGTTCGTCAGGCGTGGCACATCCAGCTGTCCACCACGGTTGCAGCGTGCTGCCCTGATGGCAGCCACCTTGTCCTTAATCCTCCTCTTGTCCTTGCCGACCTCTTTGTGCACTCCTGCACAGACCGCTGGTGGCTGCCATGCTGGTTGATGGCATGCGCTACCTCACCCCATGCCACAGCATGGGCCTGTGTGTTCCCCGCAGTCTGCTGAACAGTGGTTCCCTGTCGAGGTAGGCCTCGAACAGGGCATCTGATTCCACCGGGTGAAGTTGGGCCTTCTTCTTCTCCCACATCTCTGTTCCTCCTCTTCCTCAAGTTCGGTCGTTATAGAGCCTGTGGGAATGACAGGTGTTACCTTTGAGCGTGCAGTTCCATGCATCTCTCACACACCACAGTCCACACTTCCAAGCAGCATACAACCCACCGCAATGGCTGCAATACCAAACAATGTACTCTGCAGCCCCAAGTCACATTTATATAGCACAAGGCATGCAAATGAGGCAAGGCGCAACTTTAAGTGGATGCTAATGCAGTGGCTGCGCCATGGAATTGCTGATGAGCTGATTTGCATATGCTGGCTGAATATCGTGCTGTTGTGCCTTGCGCAATGTGTTGAGCATGCTCAGGCAATGGTGCAGCTCTGTGACATGTCGCAGGTAGGCACTGCAGTGCATGCCGGGTGCTGATGCACGCCTGCCGTGCTGATGACGTGCTGTGTGCAGGAGGCAGTGAGGTACGGCCACCACTGTGCCAGTGGTGCTAGTGCGCTGTTCTCACGTGTGGCGCTCATTCCCTGGGCGCCGTAGGCACCATGGTGCCACAGCGCGTAAGCCACTGCAGGGCGTCACACACAGGCGTCCTACCTTGCTACATGCAGGGAGTCCCAATAGCGCTGTGGCGGTCTGTGCACGACAGACCCTTGACCCCACGGTTGACCTTTTCCCCAGCGAAGGGGAATAGTAGTGTTGTACTCGCAGCATCTGCACATGGGGGATGTGCACTACAGAGCCATTTTGTGATCTGGCCTGCATGAATGATGGCACGCTGGAGAGCACCACAGTGGAGCGTGCTAGAGCTGGACAATCTTGTGGCCATTGTTGAGCCCCATGCTGGGGTCCTGTTTGGGGAAGACCCTTTGGACAGGCCTAGAAGCGCTGTGTGGGAGGAGGTGGCAGAGGCAATGGAGGAGGCTACTGGGATTGCCCGTGGTGCAGAGCAGTGTCGCCACACTATGGGGACTCGGCGGAGGGACCCAGATAAGCTAGGTCGAAATCGGGCATAGCGCAGGCGGGCACGTGCCACGGCCAGGTAGATGCTCCATCTATACACTGGTATCATCCATCTGAGTATCACAGTGTGCATGTCCACCATGCAGGGGGTGGGGACGCCCAGTGTGGGCGGCGGTGGTGGTGGTGTTGCGGCATGGCTGGGCTGTGCAGGATTGCACACCGGGGTGGAGGGGGCTTTGCTGCTGGTTTGTTCTGATGTTCCTCTCTCGTGTTTGCACCCTAGGCCCTGAGGAGCAACGCCGTGATTGTGAGGTGAGAGCACAGCGTGACAGGGATGCTGCCCAGCAACAGGGGACAGGTGGAGGGCCATGGTACAGCAGCACCCAGTTGCGGATGCAGGTGAATGCCTCTCTTCCAAGTACTTCTGTGCATGCTGTGAAGGGTTGGCGGAGGGCATGGCCTCCAGCCCTTGACACCACCGCCGTCCACGCCACCACTCCAGCACTGTCCTGTAGGTGTACATTGCTGGTGGTCCATCACATGCACCAGGTACATGGCTGTGTCATTGCCTTCCACACCGCATAGCCATGTCACTGACACGCATGCGGTGGGTGTGTGCAGCGGTCTGCATGGCTGTGTGTGCCTGGGTGGGCAGGTCTTGTGGATGCGGGTCACTGTGGGTGGTCGACACCATTAGAGGGGCATGGCCCATGGCTGTATGCCCATGCACAGTGGGTGGGATGGACAGTCACATGTATTGACTCTCTCCTTGTCCTAGCTGGACATCACTGGATGGCCATAGAATGAGGATTGCAGGAGCTGCTGCAGCTGGTGCGGCACCCTGGCGATTTCGTAAAAAAGTGGAGGGGACGGGTCTGGAGACAGAGCACCTGGAGGCACCACAGGAGTAGAGAGCAGGGCAGGCAATAGGCCTCCATGCCCCTGACTCACCTAACCCCCCGGACCCACCCTCAAACGCCTTCTTCCTTCTCCTATTTGTTCACCTCGCCCCATGCCTGCCCCCACCTGGTTTGTGGCCCTTTCCCCACCCTTGTAAATAATTGTACAGTACATAAGTTTGTTTGTTACCATTGTTTAATACATTCATTTTGTTATGACAGCTGTGGTGGTCTCTGATTTGCAGCAGGCTACAGGTGCTTGGCTGCAGTGGTGTGCATGGCGTCAGGGGTGGTGTAGGCATGGGCATAGTGTGTGTGTGTGTCCGCAGGGACCCGCCTATGGTGTGGGCAGGGAACTCGGTCACTGTCTGTGGTATGTGTGTTGTTCTCTGTGCATTGGACGCCTGTGTGCAGTGGTCCACAGTGCATGCACTGTGTCCATGGCGCCCTGTCAGACTGTCCATGGCCTGTGCAGCTGACACCCATGCGTGTCTGTGCTATGCACGGTCTGCTGGCATGTCAGTGGTGGCTGTCCATACTGGACACCCCTGTACCAGCGCAATGCCGGATTGCCTCCTGTCACCGGTATGGTGCATGTCTGCCTCAGGTGGCACTGTGGCCTCTACTGTTGTTGTCCCCCTCCATGCTGTCGCTTGTGTCTGTTGCAGGGAATGTGCCCCAATGTCTGTCACTTGTGCTCCGCCGCATGCTGGTGGCGATGGATTCATGGTGCATGCGCGGGTAGCTGGTACACCTGTGCCATGGAGGGTGCAGGCTGTGGGTACACGGCTGCTGTGGCTGCTGCGCCAGCCGGTTTGTTGCCCGCTAATGTGTCCCTGTGTTGGTGTGCCTTGGGTATGGGTGGGTGTTTGTCCGTGCACTGTGTGCTTCCTGTGTGGCGCATGCTTCCATGCACCACTGTGGCATCTGTGCTGGCTGTTGGGGCCAGTGCTGGGACAGGGTGTGTGCTTGTGTGGTGTGTGGGGTGCTGTACCACTGATGGTGGAGTCGGGGCAGGCCCTGTCGCATGCGAGTACCCTGCGTCTGCTGGCCGCAGGGTCAGTCAGTCAGCTGTGCTTTGGGGGCATGCAGGGTGGCACTGTGTCTGCAGTTGTTGCATCGGTGGCTGCTGCCGCATGCTGCAGTGCTCACAGTGGGGGCTGCCTTGCATGGCTCCATGGTACACAGGTTGCATTGTCTGAGTGGGAGTGGTGGATGCATGGGGGTGACGTGACTGTTGGGCGCTGCTCCTGGGCAGGGTGTCTGGGGATCGATGTGCAGGCGGCTCTGCATTGGTGGGATGGTGTAGCACGGGTGGTCGGACTTCCTTGTGTTCTGGGGCACCATGCCCCGCTGTGGGATTGTTGCTGGTGTCCATGGGCTGGTGGTTCTTCCAGCTCTCCTCAGGTGTCTGGGTTCATGGGGTGTTGGGTGGTGAACCCCTGCATCCCTGTCCACGCAACCCTGGTTGTGCTGATGTGCTGCTACCCTGCTCCCTCGCATCCCTGGTTGTGCTGCTGCGCATCAGACCTGCGCCACTGCACATCCCTGGTTGACGCCATGAATGCGGTTGGTGCATATTCAGTTGTGTGGCGTGTTCATCTTGGCCTGCGTAGTGTTTGAATATCGCGCTGTTGCACATGGGCGCATTTGTACTTGTGCCTACTCCTGCTATTGGCGCTACTTTGTGGCACAGTTTGAATATCTGGGCTTATGTATTTATTCAGGTGGCTAAGGTCCAGGATGGGCCACAAGTCCCGTTTTCTTGATACCAGAAAAAGTGGAATAAAATCCTTTCCCATTGAGCTGGCTCTATCGCTTGTTTCAGCAAGGGCGCTTGGATGTCTTCCTGAATAAGGGAGAAGTGAGACACAGGGTAATGGGAGTTTGCGGGAGGTTGTCTGGGGGTACCTCCGTGAACTCCAAGACATGTCCTTTCTCTTATCAGATTAGAACCCACTGATCCATCATGATTCTTTGCTATCCCTCTAGACAGAGAGGAAAGTGACCCTCTACTGCCTCTTCCAGGGATTCTGCCGGGGTCAGGCAGGGAGTTACGCTAAGGAACTGGTGACACGAAGGGGCCTGGGAGGTTTTGGGGGCTCTGGGTCCTGAACCTCCTGGAGGCCTGAGAGGTAGCCTTATGCTTAAAGTCTCCTCTGTTTTGTTGGCCTTGGGGCTGCTGCCCGGACGACCGACGAAATGGCTGGCAACAGTTCTGTTTCTGTGAGGATCTGTACATGGTGTGAACAGAGTCATACAGCCTTGCCAGATTCTTGGAGATGATTAATGACTTTTCAGAGTCCTCACCAAAGGGATTGATCCTTGAAAGGTGTCCATTATTTTCCGTGGTCATCTAGGGTAAAACCGAGATGTGGAACCAAGAATAGCAGAGACAAATGCGGAGGCTGCTGCCTGGCCGTCCGATCTGCCGTCTCATAGGAGGAACATAATACATGAGTGCCTACGTCCAACCCTGACTTTAGAATATGGAGCAGCTCAGCCTTCTGGGGACTGTCTTGCTGAGTCTGGACCAGTTCCATGGCCGTTCCCACAGAGCATTCTAGTATTGAACCACGTCTGCCAAAAAATTAAGAAGCCGAATGGCACACGTGGCGAGGCATAAACCTTTCTGCCAAGTTGGTCAACCTGCTTGGAGTCCTTGTCGGAGGCTGAATGCTAAGATGATGTGGCCTCTTGGACCTGTCTTGGGATGCTGCGACGACATGGAGTCTGCAATTGGTTGCTAGCAAAATAGGGTTCATCCCAGGAGCATTATATAGACGGTCAGCCTTTTGGAAATAGCAGGGGTGGAGGATGGGTGTTTCCATGCTGACTTAGTGATGTCCGTGAAGGTGTCCACCAGAGGAGGAATCACCATAGGCTTTGGATCCTTTTGGTGAAGAAGACAGCTAAACAACATCTCTCCGGGTCCAGATCTGCTGTGTCCCAGCCCATGTTAGACTGGAAGTGCCGCATAATCTCCATAAATGTAGGGTCATCAGGTGATGACGGTGGGGGAGTGTCCTAGGGGTCTGCAGGAGAGGGGACAATCCAGATTTGGATGACCCCAAGAGGAGGAGGGCTCTGGCCCAGCTCCCTGAGAAGGAAGACCTAGAGGTCGAATGCTGGTGCCCTACTGACCCATATGACCGACGTCTGTGCCTGTCCAGGGACCGAGAGAACAAGCGGTGGCGCATTCTCCTGTGATGTTTGGAGTGACCCTGCCTGTATTGTCCGGTTGTGGGATTGACTCCCTTGGCTTAGGAGAAGGCTTCTGAGGAAGAGAGCCGAGGCTGAACCCGCAAAGGAGGATTATCCTTGGGGTGCAGATTTTGGAAGCAGGTCTCCATTTACAGCATTCCACCAGGAAGTAGAGTTATCAGACCTGGCAGAGGATTCTGCGGTTTAGAAGGCTTACCCAGCGTCAATGGGGAGACATCAGATGGTCCCAGTGTCGGTCCTTCGGATCGGCTGACTGAGATGTTAGACCCTGGGGATATGGGTTGACTGGCAGCAGCCCAGTGGGCGTCGGGTTACCCGGCGTCGGCCTGGTAGGTGTCGTTAGGCCTGACGGCAGGCCCTCTTGCATTGGTTGAACCAAAGTGATATGGTCACCTGGCGATGCAGGGCGGTTGGGTGACAAGGAATAGGCATCGCTGTGTTCGACCCCAGGTTGGCTGGCGTCGACGGACATGCGTGGACTGGCGCTAGTCAGGGAATGCCACGTGTTTCATCCTGGAACTCCCGAAAGGGTAGAGGCATCACTGTGCTGGAGGAGGTGGACCATGCCCCTGGCACGGCTGAGTGGCGTCGGCCCCTGAACCGAGGACCAACTTGGCGAACACAGAGGCCGGGCGGATGACGGGCAAAGATCTGCTGGCTGAGGAAGACCCGGCCGAGCTGCCTGGCTGCGAGCCTGTAGGCTGGTGGAAGGGCCGGAGCAACAGGGGCTGAGAGGTCGAGGAAGAAGTCCTGACTCCAACAAACCACTGCCTGACATCTGGATAAGGGTGACAGGATTCGCCACAGGAAGCCCAGGGGAGGGAGGGAGGGCTGCTGTGGATGCTGAATCTGCCCTCCTATGAGAGGACAACTCAGAGCCAGTAAATTTCAAAAGAAGAGACCAGGAATGGTAGAAACTTGTCCTTATGCTTCTCCCTATGTTTGTGTTTTCCATCTGACTTTTTCTGCCGTTGGGAGACAAAGAGTGGGAGCTCTAGAAGTCTGAGAGGAGGAGGAGGTTTGCCTTGGATTTGTTTCTCCATCACTGCAACCTTCTTTTCAGGCAAGAAGCTTTTAGGGTCTTATGGCGGGATCCTGGTCCTTTGTTTGGACTTCAAGCAGTATTCACAGGCCTCAGTGTCATGCTTTGGGCCTAGGCAGAAAAGGCAGAGAGAATGGCTGTCCTTCAACGGGATCTTCTTGACACAAGACACTTGGACCTCTGCAGTTCCACAGATGAAGTCAAGAGATGAAGACATGCAGAGAATACGAAGAAAAAAATGTATGAAAAATAATAAAGTTCGGGTAACAGCAAAAGATGGTCAACTAGAGCAGAAGGTGTCCATGGAGCTGATGTGCTCAAGTCAATGGCGGGAAAAGAACTGAGGTAGGGCTGGGGGACTGCTCATTTTATGCCATTGGCTGGCGTCAGAAAGCAGGCAAGCACGTCAGAGCAGTCCCCACTGTATACTGCTAGCTAGAAGTTTTTGTGGGATCTTGGCACCTGCTGCTTTGGTCCTTATGGTGTAACGTGCTGCAAGAGCTTCCCTCTTGAAGATCTTACCATAACAGTAGATCTTCAAGAGGAGCTCTTCAGCAGATGCTTTCCTCCGTCCATCCCCTGGTGACTGCTTCTCCAACTTTTTCCTCGGTTCCAGAAGAATGCCTCAGTTCTCCTTTTACATTCCTTGCACTTGCTCAAGAAACATTTTGCTACAGAAAATGGCATTTCAGAGGTGTGTCACTGGTATGCGCGCCGATACCAGTCCATTCATAGAAGAAAGGGTTCTGAAAGAACTACTAAAATTGAAGGTGGACAAAGCAATGGGGTCTGATGGGATTCACCCAAGAATTCTAAAAGAACTAAGGGTAGAACTAGTGACACCATTGACTACTCTCTTTAACAAATCATGGGAGGATGGGTGGTACCTGAGGACTGGAAGAGGGCTGATCGATTCCTCTTCACAAAAGTGGGAGCAGGGCAGAAGCAGGAAACTACAGACCGGTTAAGTTTGACCTCAGTGATAGGAAAATAATGGAATCACTTCTGAAGGAAAAGAATTGTTCAGTGCCAGTGGGGCACAGGACCCAAGAGCAGCATGGATTCACAGCAGAAAGGTTGTGTCAGATAAATCTAATAGATTTCTTTGACTGGGTGACCAAAGTAGTAGACCAAGGAGGGGCTGTGGACATGGTCTACAAAGATTTTAGCAAGGCATTTGATACAGTCTCACACAAACAATTAATATACAAGTTAGCCAGCCTTGGAGTGGGTCCCAAAGTGGTAGCCTGGATAAAAGTTGGCTGGACAACAGGACACAAGGATAGTAGTAAACGGAGTCCACAGTGAAGAAAGGGGTTATTAGCGGGGACTGCAGGGTTCAGTACTGGGACCGGTCCTTTTCATGTCTTTATAAGTGACATTGCAAAGGAACTAGAAAGATAAGTGTGTCACTTTGCAGATGGCAAAAGATCTGCAAAGGGTTGATACACAAGATGGAGTGGAGAGGATGGGAAGGACTTGGCAAAGTTGGAGGAATGGTCAAATGTATGGCAGTTTAGATTTAGCATAAAAAGAAGTGTATGAGTAATGCACCTTGGAAGCAAAAACCATGGAGAAGAGTACACACTGGGGTGATATACTGACAACAACAAAATGGAAAGGGACTTGGGGTAATTATATCAGATGACCTAAAGGTGGTCAGCAATGTGAGGAAGGCAGTAAGGAGGGCTGGGAGGATACTGGGGATGCATAGGGAGAGGCATCAACAGTAGAAAACAGGAAGTTGTTATCCGTCTGTACAGACAGTTGGTGAGACTCCATCTGGAGTACTGTGTGCAGTTCTGGAGACACCATCTCCACAAAGACATAGACAGTGTGAAGGCTGTCCAGAGGAGTGCAACCAAAATGGTGCAGGTCTGCACCAGAAGACATCTGAAGAGAGACTAAAGGAGCTTAATACAGTATGTATACCGTTGAGGAAAGAAGGAGAGAGGGACATGATAGAAACTTTCAAGTATCTCAAGGAATCAACAAAGTCCAAGAGGGTAGTATCGTTCAGAAAAAGAGATGTGCAAGAACAAGGAGCAATTTGAAGATGGGGGCGGCTCAGAGGTAATGTGAGGAAGTATTCTTTCATAGAGAGGGTGTGGATGCATGGAACAGCCTTCCTGAGGAGGTCGTCGAGTCAAGAACAGTGGGGAATTCAAGAATGCATGGGACAGACCTAAAACAGTCCTAGTGGGGGTAGGAGGAAGTAGGCTGTTGGTTATCTAGGATCTGCAGCTTATCCATCAGGTAGGAAAATGGGCAGACTAGGTGGATCAAGCGGTCCTTATATGCTGTCAAATTCTATGTTTCTGTGTTACTGGCTATCCCAATGCAGGTTAAGTTAGTTAGGCTCGTCCTTGACAGACCAGTGATCATGCAAGCTAAATATGACAGTGGTTCACAGTTTATGGGCAGAAACTTTGTGTAGTTGAAACAAATGAAGTGCTCCAATGAGAGAGTGCTTATTTGTTTCCTGCTTCTGTTGCGCCTCCCTCCCCCACCATTCCTGCACCCTGTTGTCCCACTCCTGTCCTTTCTTCCTTCCTGTGTCCCATAATCCTGCCATATCTCTCAACTGCCCCTGATTTTTGGGGACCTCCACGATTTGTTTTGAGAGGGGCCTGGCCCTTATTCCTCCCTTCAGAGGTTTGTCCATGCCCTGTGTCACAAACCCACTCCTGGGGTCAGGCCCACTGAGCTCACAGTGCCCACCCCTAGGTGTCATCCGTGACAGGGGTAACAGGGATACCCTCCTCATGCTTTTAGAATGCTCCTCATAGGTCACGACTGCATCTCTTCCACGAGGACCCAGGGCATCCCTCTAACTCTGGATAAGGGCACAATATCAGTCTCGAGTCTTGTGGTCAGATAAGAACACTTTCTTGGTTGTTACACAAAAGGAAGACCCAGGCATCACATTCACTTCAGGGTAACAGTGTAAGCCTGATTTGGCCTTTGCCTATAGGGCATATAACAGCCTGGTTCAAAATCCCTGCAGACTCATTCCTGAGACTTTGGTATTCTCCCTATCCTTCCAGATCCCTTACAGACCCTTTTCTCAATGTGGTTGCATATAGTGGCCCCTCTAAGCAATTAACAGTTGTCACAGATTATTAATAAACCTTCTATAGTCACACACACAAATAAAGAAATCTCACTGCAGAATTTCTTTAGAAGAACAAAAGTTTTCAAATGCCCTGATCTGGGTCTTTTATAGGGATGGCCATCCCAGTCTTTGGATAGCTATTGCTCTTAGTATTTTCAGGCCAGCAGGTGTCACTTTTAGGCCAGAAGATGTCACTCTTGCTCTTCTCCACAATCTTATTTTCCTGATAACCTTTGATGGGTCAGATTCCATAGTTAACCCAGGTTTTAAATCATAACTCCTGTAAGTGGAATTTCACACAGGTATGCTAGAAGGATGTGTTCCTTCCTATTACCTCACAAAATGAAGTATACTATTAATAATTTCCTGGGATCAAAGCATTCTGCTTTTTCTTGAAGTGAAAAGGGCTCTCTCCTGACATTTTATTACTTGCGTTTCCTTGGGTAGTTAACTCAAAGGAAGACTTTTGATTAGTTATCCATAGCTTTTTGACAATAACTAGTCATTTTCCTGGCAAGCAAGGCTGGTCTGCAGGTTAAAAGAAGGCCAAATCCTTTAAAAAAATCCAGTCTTTTGTCTATGTGCCTTTGCTGACACTGGCATGTATAATCCCTCCCCTGCTCCTGCTCAAGCGTAGACCCTACTCCCTGCCCTAAGCCAACCTGACTGGAAGGTGGGGCCTCAGCGTGAACTACACTACTCCTTCTGAATCTGGCCATGATTCCTGGACTTACCACTTGCCCAGGGCACCCCCGTGCACCGCCGAGATTTAACTTGCCTGCCTCATCCTCCTCTAAATGCACTATGCCAACCTTGTCCTTGAGTCTGCCTTGAGCTGCCTGTTAATTTAGTTATGTTTCTTGTCTCCTCAATCGTATATGTATGAATTCTGTGCCAACTTTGCCTAGAGCTAGCCCTGTAACTGCCTGTGTATTTCTTATACACTCTTCTCCATTCCCCAACTGCTCAATGTATCCCTACCTTGCTTTAGAGCCAGCACTGAATTGCCTGTTATCTTTCTCTGTATTCCTTATGCTCCCTCTGTTGTTTATGTACTGAGGTATTTACTTGTAACTACCTTCCTATGTATTTCTAATGCTTCCTCAATTGTTGCTGTATGAAGTTTTACCTGTAACTCTCCTGGGTCGCACCTGAAAATAGGCACATGGCTGTCTAGTGTGCCTACCCGGTTAACAAAAGCAAATAAATAAATAAATATACATAGAATTACACACAAAATATGTTTGTAACAGAATGATATCTACAAATAATGGCTAGCAGTGGCAGCTCACCACACACCATCTTACGTCCCCCATGCCGATGCTTAAACCCCTGGGTTGGGCTGCCAGGGAGCTTCCCTCCCCAATGGTAAGTACAGGCTAGCCCGGCTTACCCCAGGTTGGGGCCACGGGAGAGGAGCCCTCGGTGGACATGTAAGGCAGTTGAGGATGGGGGTAGAGCAGGGCATAATGCCAAGAGCTGGCAATTTCTTGTGTGCTGATGCCCCGGGCGGGGGGCGTGCAATGATGACTAGTGTCAGCCCCACCATCCTACATTCTGGCACTAGCTGTGCTGCACCCCAGCCTCTGCCAGGAGGCAGCGAAGCACCGGACACTCTTTCCCTCCCCGGAGAAGGAGAGCAGTCCCATGGACACTCAATCCTTCTCCTCCCAGCCGCCCTCTGACTCCTGGTCTGTTTCCAAACCTGGTCATCAACATCGGAGCGGAATTCCAACCACTGCATTTGCCTCAGTATTTTTGTCTTGGCCACTCCTATTGGCATATCTCACTGAACACATAGGCGCCCAAGGCTGGGAGGGGGGGGCCACTCTGGCCTGCCCTACCACTTTCAAAGCAGGTAGGGCATGGCCTGGTCACTTTATCAGTTAAATGCCCAAAAGCATACCTTAATCAATCCTGATTTTGGTACCCTGGTTCGATTCACCGCTGCATTTTTCAGGTCCATAGATGACTCTCCGACTGCGACCAGTAGTGTAGCTTCTAATTAGTGTTAATTGCACACAATCTTTACTTTTGCCCCACCATGTTTACAGTGATGGCGTCCATCATCCGATGTCATCACCTCCTTCTGCTCAATGGTGCGCTCACCAAAGATTTGAGGTCCATCTTTGTTTCAGCACCTCTGGCCCCACAGCTGGTGCTATCTGTAACCCCCATGTCGGGTCCACACTTAGTTGTGGCCCTTGTGTGCGTTCAGCATCATCATGTATTATTCCCTACCCATCCGGCGCGTGCTCTTGAGCACCACACACAGTGAGCCAACGAACAAGGTGAGAGCTCTAGAGTGGGAAAATGCTGAGAGGAGTTTGAAGCATAGTAGTTAGCAGTCCTGAAGAGAGACTACGTCGATGACCGACCACTCAGTCATCACTGCAGAGACTGAGAGAGCCTCACTCAGCGATCCGACTCTAGTGTCTACCCCAGCTAGGACCTGAGCAGAGGAGAACACAACTGCAAGTGCCAGCCACAGCCCTAGATAGCTGCCTTATCCTTAAAAACACTGTCTGCCCTGGACATTTTGAAATGGTCACAAAATAGCATAATCACTGTGCCTGAGAGCATTGTCACAGAAGTTGAACTTGACTGATTTTCTACCTGCATCCATCCACCGTGTGATTTGACAGACGGACTGACCGTTAAAGTAAGTGCAAGAGGCTTTTTCTGGCTGGTAGCATATTTTGGTGACAAATTCACAATATTAATAATAATAATTAACAATACAATTTATATATGATTTACTTAAAGTAGAGATCAGATCATCTGACCTTGCCTGGTCTTCTGGCTGGCCTGTATCAGGCTTCACAAGTCCAACTCAAGGTTTTCCCCAAAGCATATTTTGTTTTAATTAAGTAGAGCGTTAGTAATTTTCTACAGTCACAGATATGCTTCTAGAAGTACAGTGGCAGCCACACTGTGCTGACCGTTGTTTGGTGGTATATTAGAGTGTTTTTAGATTGTTCGTTTTACTATATTTGGCAGTCCATTTAAAAATTTTAGGTAGCCGTAGATAGGTGGATTAGAGATAGGGGTGAACTGTATTGTATATAGAAACTAAAGAGAGTAGTATAAGCGTTGTCATGCCTCTGTACTGTTTGCCCTGGGCTGATGTAAGGACAGTGTTTTGAAAAATCTGTTACTGTCAGGGCAGAGCACGTTAAATCAGTTCTTTTGAACCTGGTATATACAAACAAAATGTCAAAGATTTCTATATTACAAACCCTCTAGGTTTGTGTTACTCCCATGAACACTCCATAGAAACCCTACATCTGCCCCGGCACACCTCACAGTATAAAAACTCCCAGGAGTGCAGGTCCAGGTTGATCTGTTTGCTGCTTCTGTTGTACTGTTCCCTCTCCGTTGCTCTCACCCTGTTGTCATGCTTCTTGCCTCTCTCTCCTTCCTATGTCCCATAACTCCTGCTATATTCTTAACTGCCCCTGATTTTTCAGGGACTCCACGATTTCGCCTCAGTATTTTCCTTGCCCACTCCTGATGGCTTATCTGTCACTGAACAGTAAGGATTAGGAACATAAAATATTGCCATATATTAATGAGGCAGTCTAGTTCTCCTTCAGAAAATGCCTTTCTCACTAAATCACACAATAAAGTAGACTGAGCTGAAAGTTCCATTTTGTAAGAAGTATCCCTGATTTTGTCATTGGTCTCTGGATTTGAAACCTCTGTCCCAGATTTGCGAAACAGGAGGTTGAGGAAGTGCAGATGGATCTTGCTGAGTCGCAACACCCTTGTGCATTTCAGTTTCCAGATAATCCGACCACAATCCTAGCTTTACAAACAGACATCACACTGACTACACAAGATTCGGTATTATTCAGTCCTTAGGTCTGAGACACGCAGACACACTGCTGAATGAGTTTTTGAAGTCGCTGGAAATTGTTGGATGAGTTTTTGGAGCCTGCTATGCAAATACTGCAGGTTTCCTCTACACCCACCTGCCTGATTTCAGGAGTGGCATAGCAGCATTACCTGCGTACTGCCAGCACAAGTACCCAAGAAATCAGAAAACAATTCACAAGAACTAACACGAGGTGAGAGGTGGCGGCTCTCTTCTTCAAATAAAGTTTGCTTCACTCCTTTTCAAAATGTTATTGATACAGACTCATAACAGATTAGTTGGTATTCACTTTCAGCAACAAAACCTAAAGATATAACCCTACTGGTTCATGTCATAATAGCGATCGAGAAACAACGATCGCTATTATGGCGAGTGTACATACTGAAAATCAATTTCGGCGATGCACACTCACAGCGCAGAAAAGAAAAGGTACCAGAGACCTGCAGGTCTCACCCCTACTTATGGATTCTCAACTCCAGGTGGGTGCATGTCGGGGGTGAAAAATATAATTAAAATACATACATGGGTGGCAAAAAAAAAGGCACCACTGCTGGACCAGAACCCGGTACTCCCAATAACCACCCTCCCAAGATGCCAGCAGGTCGCGCAACCCCCTCCCACATGCCATCCTCCTGCCTCTCTCCTCTACCCCCCCCACAGGTGCACAGCGCATACCACTACTTCCGTTGCGGTTTCGCCATCCGCAGTATCTGGTCGCCTCCTCCTCCCTGGGTTACCGTGAACACAGTCACCGTAATTGAGCCGCCATTTTCTAGGTGCTGAATTTCGGTCACCTTGTTCACAGATTACCGTCCTACTTACTCACACTTCGGGCAGGGGATGCACACCTGTAATGCACTGGGAAGAGGGAAGTGATGGCGGATGACATCTGGAATCTGGGAAAACTTACTACTCCAAAGCAAAGTGGTTGCCGCCCTTATTAAACATGACAGCCCTTCCCAGCAATAACATAAAGTATTCTTATTTTAATACAATAACACACTTACCTTGGACACAGAGCAGCGACATGATGTTGTTGTATTTGTAGGAGCAGCTTCAGTACAATCCTGTGCTAGCTGCCAGTGGCAGAAGTGACACCAAAGAGGGGCGATACTGTGCAATCCCAAGACAAAAGCCAAGGAAATAACAGCAAATACAAGCAAGCAACGTTCAGCATTGACAAATGCTTGTTTATATGCCAGGGTCTCGGCAGGAGAACCGAGTGGTGCTGAGGGACCTTCCTTTTATACCACAAAGGACGTCGGTGGGCCAACATCAGAGGGCAGTTCCCGCTATAGTCTGCTAGCTAGAAGTTTTCTGTGGGGTCCTAGCACCTGCCATCTTCAGTCCTTATGGTGTAACTTGCTGCAAGAGCTCCTCTCGAAGATCTACTATTATGCTAAGGTCTTACGTAACTGTACTTTCTAGGAGTGGTATATGATGTCCACATGGACCCACCCGACCTCCCTGGCTGTGGTGCATACTACTGCTTCCAGCAGGCAAGATCTGTATCATGGGGTGGAGCCGAGGGAGTTACCACCGGTGGGTAGGAGGAGCCATCTTGAAGATGTTCTGGCCAGTCTTAAAGGGGAAAGGTGACTGCCAGAAAGTGTGGATGAACATCATGTACCACTCCTAGAACTACTGTTACAGGTAAGTAACCTGTTTTTGTTTCTTTCAATGTTATGTCCTTGAATAAAATTAAAAATACTTATTTGTGCATACACATTATCACACTTTCTACATATTTTGCATTTTAGGTAAACATATATTTTGAATCTATCCAACATATATGCAGTATTCTGAGTTACTTGTACCTTTTCATTTTGGTTCCTGTTGTAAGATGCTGAATATATAAAATAAACACAAAATACTGTACATTCATAACATAGTTTTAAATTATACCCATATGGAAAAGAACTATACAGTATATTTGATACTATGTAGACGGTGTCTGAATATGCCTAAATATATCACATATTTCAGATATATGTGCATTTTTCAGTTATGTTTTAGATAATTGCAGAATTGAATGAGATATATCTTATACCTGCCATTGATGTACTGAATGTATGTATTTTGTTATACTATCAAAGAAAATATTTTGTTGTTCTTAATGTTATTATGGATTCTAATGAAAATTATTATAGTATTATACAAGTGTAATTTTACTCTGTAATTTCTACAATAAGTGTATGTTAGCAAACATATATTTTATATTTGGAAAAAGGCAAGAAAAACAAAGGATACCAGAGACTGGCTAAATTTCAGAAAAGCAAGGAATTCATGTACAAAACAAATAAGAACTGCCAAAGCTGCCTTTTATAGAGCTGAATTGGATGCCTCCTACAATAACCAACCAGACTCTGGGGTACCATAAAAGGAATTCTGGGCCAAAACTCTACTCCTGCCTTAACCTCCAAACTGCTACTAAATGATACAGAAATTACGGGCAAACAAGAAATCCTAAATACCTTCAATGACCACTTCACCACAGCTGGCCTAGCATTTGACTCATCACCTGCAAATCTCCTGAGATCTTCCTTGAACCTGCAATCCACTGTGGGGCAAAAGGCTACTTCAACTTTTTCCTTCATCCCAATATCCTTGAAAGAAGTGGAAGATCTCCTCTCTAATTTAGATACTTCTAAGAGTGCAGGTACAGACTCCTGGATCCCTACTTCCTTAAAATTGCATCACACGTCTTATCTGCCCCTCACTCATCTCTTCAATCTTTCCTAACTACTAGATCCATTCCTCCACTTGAAAACAGCTCAAGTAGTTCCACTACTTAAATCTGGTGATCCCATGGACCTCAACAATTACAGGCCCATCTCCATCCTATCAGTACTATCCAAGATGCTCGAAAAATTAGTAAACTCACAATTAAGGGACTATCTGGATAACAATAACCTTCTAAATTCAGCGTAATCGATTTAGATCAAGGCATAGCACCATTTCTGCCTAGCCAAAGTAACCAACGATTGGCAGACTGCCTTGGATAAGAAGGACAGTACATGTGCTGTGTTCCTGGATTTGAGTAAAGCATTTGACACAGTGGATCATGAATCATTAATCATCTCCCTTAGCTCACTAGGACTGGATTCTCTCACTCAACTGGTTTAAGGGCTACCTAACAGACAGGTCTACAACTGGTAAAATGGAAATTACCTATCCACCTTAAACCACTGCTAAGAGGTGTACACAAGGCTCTATTCTTGGCCCTATCCTCTTTGCCATTTATATTAATAATATAGATGCTAATCTCACTCAATCTAACATTCATCTGTTTGCTGATGATACTGTATTATATGTCAGCAATCCTCACCATCAAAGCATGTGAACTGTTACAATCCGAATTCTCCATCCTGCAACATAATCTACTGGATAAAAACTACTTCTAAATGCCAAAAAACAAAAGCTATGTTCCTTGCCACAAAGAGTTGCTTTGCCACTACCCCATCACCCACCACCCTACAATTATCCACCCTACTTGAGAGAAGCTGGAATTTGTTGATAACTTCAATACCTTGGAGCCTGGATTGATAACAGGCTTGACTATACTGTCCATACTGAAGAGCTACTAAAAAGCTGAGACAAAGGATTGGTCTATTTTTTAGAATAAAACACTACCTTAACAGAGACTCCAAAAATGGTTAATCCAGGCATCATTCCTATCCCTCATTGATTATGCTGACTTTATATATGGCCATTGTTCACTCCACCTTTAAATAAGCTGGACACCCTGTATCATAGGGCCATCAGATTTATTACTGACCTTCCTCCAGCACCCATCATTGCTCTCTTTATATGGCAGTCAACTGGACATCCCTACAGCACAGAAGAAATAGGAATGCTGCAATCTGGATATTCAAAGCTTTATCAGGCAAACTACCCGCCTATATCACAGACTGTTTTACCCAAATTACTTCTAGGCCATATACCTTAAGGATTAGTAAACTTATCATTCTAAAAGTCCCCAATGCCTGCACCGGTTTGGGAGGGCGCTATCAGCTACACTTTAGCAGTTACTTGGAACTCAATCCAAAAATCCATGAAGCTAAATAGCCTCTACCTTTAACATCCTTCAAAAGATTATTCTCCATCCTATTTCCAGAACACTGCAATTGCTTTTATAAGGCCTAATCCCATACCCTACCTTACCTACCCTCCCACCCCTTTCCATGTTCCATTATGTTAATTCTACTTCTATTTTCCAATCACCTGTCATACTCTCATAAAACTAACTAGGCCCTACAAATTGTATATTTTGCCTGCTATACCCATTGTCTCCTTTTTCTTACAGGTTAAATGGTTTTACTGGGCCTTGTATATATGTAAATTGTTGTATATTATCTTTTTATGTTATTGTACGACTGCTTATGTTATTCTTGTCTATGTAAAATACTTGTACTCTTATTTATATGACCACTCAGGTCCATCTTGTAAATGAGCTTCGCTCAATGATGTTCACTTGACTAAATAAAGATTTGATTGATTGATTTGTTAAAATGGGTTTAGCCTGATATACCTCTGCTGGAAAGTATCCGTTTATATATATAAATGTATACGTGTACTGTATGCACACACACACACACACACACACTGATAATACATTTTAAATGTTTTATATGGCAAATAAATATGGTTTACTGCACATTTAGAATTTCTCCTATTAATAACCATTTAAATATCTATAGTAGAATTATCATTTAATGAGGCACCATTACCACAGACTTACAAATTATACATGTAGATCTACCTCTTGATCTCACAATTTATAAAGGCTCAGATGTATTTATACCACCCCTGTTTGGTTCCTTTAATGTTGGGGTGAGTCCCTACATGTACTTGTTTTTTTACTCTTTACATTTCCCTCAGGTCTGTAAGCTAATGTTCTCAATTCAGAACTATTTTAAAAATAGAAATTACCATGATTTTGGTTGATAAACTGTACTTTGAAATATGCAGACTAGTTATGCAAATATGTACACAGTACCAAAGCAGGCATTTACAAAATAGATCTGATATATATATATATATATATAAATAAATATATATTCTATACATACTGTATCTTGCAAGCAACAAGATACATACTGTTCTCACAGCAGAAGTTAGGTACACAAGCAGACTAGACCAGGAACTCTAGAAGGCACTAAGTCAAAAGTAGCATTGGTAAACAAGCATTTGTCAATGCTGAATGCTTGTTTGCTGGCGCTGGCATTGGTAATGTAGGGTTACAGAGCTGCATAATAGGAATGGCAGTGAAGTATTGAACTGAAACCAACCCCACCACCACCCTGCAGATACTGACGGGCATTGGGGTGTGCCTTTGGGTCATCAGGCATAATGGCTATGCCATTTCACCACACCTACCCTGCAGACACTGACAGTGTCACGGTGTGACTTGGGCTCTTTGGCCTTTATGTTCACCCCATTCCATCAGGAAATACAGTGAGATGGGTGCTGTATAGGAGAATGGGGTGAACTTTAAATGGTATCCAAGTAAGGCACACCTCTATACCTCTCACTGGCTGCAGGGTGTGGAATGATATAGGCATTACAGGCGACAATCCCAAGTCACCCCTGATTCCTGTCAGTCTCTACAGGGTGGGGGCGGTCGTTAGTATTTTCGCTCCAAATTTTCAGCATGTTTTTTGTGACCCCCACCTCATGAACAGTGGCAATATCAGTTTGTTAGCCGAAGCTGATTTTGCACAGCGACTACGCCATTTGGCACCACAGGTGCAAAACACATTTCGAACAGGATGTGAGAAATGACAGCTGTACTGTTCATGGGGAGGGTGTAAAAAATGGCAATGTTGCAAATCTGCAGTGAAAATATTAAAAACTGGTGAAGTGACGAGCTGCATAGAAACTGTGCAACACACACCCGTAATGTAATTAGTTTGGGAATTTTTACAGCAGATTGTCAACACAGGCATTTTGGGACCTCCGCTCATGAACAGTGTCACTGTGATTTTCTTAATCTGTCCGATCAGTGATTTCCCACAGCGACCACTCATTTCTGCGCTGGAAGTGCGAAAACACATTTCAGCCATGGTATGAAAATGACAGCTGTACTGTTCATAAGGAAGTGTGGAAAATGCCAGTGGTGAAAATCTGGACTGAAAATATTACAAATTCATGAACTTACGAGGTGCGTGGAAACTGCGCAATGTTCGCTCAGTAACACAATCATTTAATGGACTTTTGTCACCAAATTTTAACGTAGCCATTTTAAGACCTCTGCTCATGAACAGTGTCACTTTTTTTTTCTAATCTGTCCTCGAACATTGATTTTCCACATCGACTGCTCCATTGTGCGCTACATGTGCGGAAACACATTTTGGGTGAGATGTGAAAAATGACAGCTGTACTGCTCATAAGGAGGTGTGGTAAAATGACAATGTTGAAAATCTGGAGTGAAAATATTAAAATTTGTGAACTTACGAGCGTAGTAGGAACTGCGCAATGCGTGCTCTAAATCATTAATTTTGGAATTTTCACCTAATTTAACATAGGGTTTTTGGGGCCTACTATGAACTGTGACACTGTCGCTTCGTGAAATCGGGTCCGGAAAGGTGGTTCACTTCAGTGACTGCAAAATCACCTTTCGGGCCGATTAACGCCACAACAGTGCCAGAATTCATGAGGAGGGGTCCCAAAACCCCATGTTGAAAATGGTGCCAAAATTCTAAAAATGCATGCGATATGCATCAAAGTTGAAAAACCCTATTTATTCTGTTATACAGCTTACCAACATTTCTTCAGTTCGCGCGTTGGCTTTGAAGAGTGCAGACGTGTTCCTGGTCCACCAGTGATCGTCTCGACCGGCCTCAGAGGTAGGTATGGGGTGAGGTGGGTGTGGAGAGGTGGATGCGCAGAGGGTGGGCGCGGGTTGGGGCAAGACAATCAACGAGGGACCATTTTTTCTTTTTCAGGTGTTTGTTTTCTTTTAGGAAGACAACGCGGACTTGTGCCACACTGGGGTGGGCTCCCAGTATGGCAGCTGGAAGATTTTTGAGGGGGTCAGTGGAGCCGACAGGGATTGGGCACCCCCAGCCATTGAGCGTGTGCCACGCTGGGGTGGGCTTGCAGCGAGCAACTGGAAGTCAGTTTCTTTTGGGGATTTAATTGAGCCGACAGGGATTGGGCACCCTGTTGCCATTCTCACTTATGCCACTCTGGGGTGGGCTCCCAGCGTGGCACCTAGAGCTTCGGGAGCACCGGAACCGACGAAGTTAGGCACCCGTCCAGCCATACTCAGCGGCAGAAGGGGAGCGCCGTTCAGAGACACTCAGAATGTTGGGGACTATTATTACAATACTGATCAGGTGTGCCAACAGACGACAACTGTGTCTACTTTTTCAGTCTCTTTGGGGTTCTGTTTTCCTGCTTTTGTCAATGCCGCTTCTACCCTGAACTCTGACTTAACATTCCAGGGATGGCAATTAGATCTTTTTGGAAACATTTCAAGGATGTCATTTTAGTCACTTGCCTTCTCCCAGAAAGATAGTCCTAGGAAAAGTTCACTTCAAACTGAATTTATGTTCCAGGAAGAGAAAGCAGAGGCGTATACAAGCAGGATTGCCGGCAATATGCTAATCAACACTATCTTATCGCTGCTCACTGAAGCAGTCTCTCCGTTTCAACTGTATGCCTCTGCATTTTCAACTGCTGTCATAGACAGCTGCAGCATTCATTGGTGAACTGTGGCGCACCTGCAAACACATTGACTGAATTGGAAGACGGTGCCACACCTACAAAACTCGGATGATGGCACTATGTTTCTTGCACATGCGTGCAAGCAAACATCAAACGACCTCCCCACAGGACCGATATTTCTCACTGTTCTTAAAGAAGCGCAAGAACAGCACAAAATGTCAATCCTGTGGGGAGGTCTGTTATGTACTATTGCTACGCTTGGCTTTTGGTTTTACATTTTATTGTTTGTGCATATAAACTTTGTGGTGGAAAATCTAAGAATCGCTCTTCTGGAGTTCCTGATCTGGTGTATGCGTGTATGTGCCTAACGCTTACCACAAGTGCTGTTTACATTTACTTTGTGAGCACCGCCATTTTGAACCTGCCTTCTTTGCTTGTATACATATTTTACTGTAAGAATATATGTAGAAGTAGGACATTCAATAAATTTTCACAGAATGTAGTCTGTGTATTATAACGTATATGTAGTCCAGTCATATTTATAAACTATAACGATATGTTACATCCAAATTAATCTATTGTCTTTTTGTCTGGGTATTTTAAGATATTTTTACAATGCATGGGCAGGATTCTTAAAGGACATGTGCTCAGTGCATCTCGATTGCCTCAAGCGCAAATGAGATCATGGCATTCCAACTGTATGGTATTCACAGAAGATGTGCGAGGATGCTCCCTTCGCATCCCTCTGTGAATACCACAGTTGCGCCCAGCCCTGAATGCACCGGTGCAACCCCTGGTCGAGCTGGGAAACCAGTGGGGCAGCATATCTTACGATGCACTGTGTCCAAAGTTGCCATTGAACCAACAACATGCAAATGGGGCTATAGGCATACAAAAGCGCGGGGCCATTTGCATGTCATTATAGGCCCCATTTGCATCGCCGGAGCAGGGATGTGCCTGGCAGAATGTGCCAAGGCACCCTGCAATGGCTATGGGCCACACATATAGCCCCAGGAGGCAGTATGCACCCCACCCACCCCGGCCCATTCGCCAGCCATGAGGATGCCCACGAATGAGCCCTGATGGTCCAGCGGTCCCCCTCTCTGCTCGAACCCCCATGTTGTATGCTGACACTGTGGGGGTATAGCCATGTATTAGTGAACCTCCCTGCCCAAACCCCCATTCTGTATACCGCACTCCTGCGGCAGTAGAGCCATGACCAAGAAACATCCTCCTGCCCGCAGCTCCACTGCCAAGCTGCACACTGCAGCGGTGAATCCTCCTGAAAGAAACCCCCCCACTGCTGCAAGCCCATTTGGTCAACAGGGTCAACCAATGGGCTTTCCAATAATACAGTAACTGTCATTCATGGACAGCTCTGTCGGCAAGAGCAGCTGTGGTGGCATTATGCGGATGGGTTGTGCCGCTGAACATCGAGGACCTAATGGGATGGGGGGCGGGGTGGGAGAGGGTGCCTGAGTGGGTGGGGGTGCAGGGTCTGCTGGACTTATGGGGGTCATTTGAGCACCATTGGCGGTGCATGCATGTTGGGGTGGGAGGGGGGTTTTTTGTACGAGAATCCATCGCCAGAGCGTGGGGCTTGGCAATGAGGCTGTGGGCAGGGAGGGGTTTCTTAGTACATGGCTCTACTGCCACAGTGTGCGGCTTGGAAACAGGGCTGCAGGTAGGGGAGGGGTTTATTGTACATTGATATACTGCTGCAGGGTGCGGCATACAAAATGGGGCTGCGGGCAGGAGGGGCGCTCTGGACTGGCAAGGTACTGCAGCCTACCTGCAGGTGGCCACTCACTTACGTCTACTTGATGCAGACTTATCTCATGAGGCGCATCTCCAGACCTGCTCGGGATGCACTTTCAAGATGGGTTGTGAATGGGTTGCATGCACTATATGCATGGGCATGCCCCTCACACCCTCCAGATGCACTGCATATCATTATGGGTGGTGTGCAGCACATCTGTGATGCATTGGCTCATCAAGGGATGCACTGGCACATGGACCCTTCCAGAATCGTTGCCGGTCGCAGAGTCGAGGATCACGCTAAAGAAAGCGCATCACTTTTGAGAATCCTGCCCATATATTTAAAAATATTTTAGATATGTCAACTTCATAAAAGGTATATCGATTAAATATTAAAGATATATAAGCAGATATATAAAATATATATCATGCACCTATCATAAATATATTTGTCAGATATTTTCTGCAAATCAGATAGTTCAAAATCGGCCAATTTGAGATACTTGGCATATACTTCAAACATGTGATCAAACGTATTTGAAATATACTTTTATAAATATATCAAAATATATTTCTTTTCCATATGGGTTATTATTTTGCTCATTTATGGAATACGGGGTGCCCTTATACTTACATAGTGCCTGTCCAAAAATCATCCTATCCTCTTAATTTTACCTCTGTAATAGAAGATACAGTAGGGCACTTTCCTGGGGATGTTCATGAATAGGCCATACTGCATGGGGCTGTGTCCCTTGTCTTTCTTTTTTTTTTTTTGCTGCCATACTCTTTGCAGCCGCTGTTTGGTATACAGTGCACCCTATCTTCAGTCTTACATTCTTTCAGTTCCTCCCATAAAAGGATGAAATCTACTATCACTAAGTGACAGAGCATATTCCAGAGTGTCATTCTTCATCTTCCCATCCCATAAATTTTTTTTTTTGTATTGCTTGGTCCTGTTCCAAAGGTGTGACCTGATGAAAGAAATTGCCTCTAAGAAGATATAACAGTTATGTAGGAATTTACCGTAACAGTAGATCTTTGAGAGAATCTGTTTCATCAGGTCATGCCATCCCACCCTCAGTTCCCCGAGGGCACTGCCTAAGGTTGCTCTGCTTTGCTCATTCAGTAGCCATCTTTCATAGCTCCCTGTGCCGCCTGGTAACTGGGGTGAGGGCATGAGCTTCCAGTTCCTGATACTGATCCTCCGAGCATAATCTCTGTTGGGGAAGTGGGGGGACGCTTCATGCCTCATAAGGATGTGGAAACACATAACGCCATTGTGTGCGGTCTCTGGCTGACTGCTGGTGAAGGTTTCTGTGTGATCCTAGCACTGGCACAGTATAAATTCCGAAGGTGTGACCAGATGAAAGAGATTCTCTCAAAGATTTACTGCTATGGTAAGTTCTGTGCAGCTGTTCTTTTTACATGACCTCCCTTCAGAATCTGATTCCCCTGTTACAAACGGGACTGGATATGCTTCCTGGACATGAAAGATGCATACTTTCATATCAAAATCCATCAGCATCACAGAATGTACTTGACATTTGTTCTTGAAGGAGAGCACTTCCAGTTCAGAGTATTGCCATTTGGCTTGTCTTGTGTGCCTTGGGTCTTTACCAGATGCTTAGCTGTGGTGGCAAGGGCCCTTCACAGAGAAAGCCTTTATGTCTTCCATACCTGGACAATTGACTGTTGAAAGCCGGATCCAGAAGCCAGCTTGAACATACTCCACTCGCACAAGGCAATTGTTTGAAGACCTGGGGTTACAATGAATGTGCCAAAGTCAGTACTGACCCTTGCCAGAGGCTGCAGTATATAGGTGCAGTCCTGGACATAGGGGCAGAGCATTTCTCTTCTGAACAGGGCAGAATGTCTCATGGCTCAAGGCACAGCTGGTGTACAGCAGGGTTTCACCATGTTGTGGTGACAGGAAAAACACAACCGTCATTCGGTGCAAGCACAACACCAACAGTGAACATCGGCCTGGCGATTGTGCCTCAACTACTGAATGCCCGGGGCACATTCTGGCTGTTTACAGGGGCTGTGCTCCTCGCACTCCCCACTGCAGGGGCTTTGCCCCACAAAACTATTTTGTTAGTGTCAAACTATTAGTATCAGTGGCTCAGTGGGTAGCACACTCACCTCTGAGGCCGGGAGCTCAGAGGGCTGTGGGTTCAGTTCTCACATCTGGCACTTGGGTTAATATCCCAGTACTGACACTGTAGTGCAGCATGAGAGGGTGCTGCACTTCTAAGGTGCCGTCTTTCGGATGAGATGTTAAACCAAGGTCCCATCTGCCTGGATTGGTGGTAGTTCAAGTGGATGTTAAAGATCCCATGGCACCTATCGAAAAGAGTAGGGAATATCCGGTGTCCTGGCCAAATTTTCCTTATTCACTAAATAATTCCACCAACAGCTTAATCTGGTTCAAGGTCCAGTTGGCATTCATCTGTATCCACCTCCCTGGGTCGTGCCTGAAAATAGGCAGGATTTGTCTAGTGCACTTACCGGTCAACCAAAAACAACTAAATAAATAAATAAAAACCCCGGTACTTAAATATGATCATCTCAGGTTGGAGATGTATGCAACAAAGGCGCAACACCTGGGCGGCTCTGCCCCTACCAAGCACTGCAAAATCCAGTTTGCCTGCATGGCGGGGAAACTGATTGTGAATCGTCCTTGTTGTGGTACCCACATAACGGTATACCATACAGCAGTCAGTATGTCTCAGCCAGGATGTTCCTTTGCCAGTTGGGATTCATGGCCGTGGCCATTGTGACAGTGCCACTGGCTCACTCTACATATGTGGATACCACAGTGTACAGTGAGAGTGCAGTGGGACCAGTTGATGGAGGACATGGATCATCAGTTTCTTGTCATGTCCCTTTCATAAAAACACTGATGTGGTGGATGAACCATGGCGACCTCTTGAGGGTACTCCATTCTTAATCCCAGCTCCTACCCAGATTCTCACTTTGGATGCATCAGGATTCGGTGAGGAGGCGCACCTGGGTCTATCAGACCCAAGAGTCTTGGACTCAGGTGGAAGCCAAATTGGACATAGATGTCCTGGTGATAAGAGCTGTTCTATACAGTCTCCAGGCTTTCCAAGAGCACCTAACTCCCTGCTGGTCCAGACAGACAATGTAAGCGTTATACATTACATAAACAAGAAGGAACACATTCCTATCCCCTGTGTCGGAAACATTGAGAGTGTGTAACTGAATGCTAGAACATGGCCTAGAGTTATCAGCTGTGCATCTCCCAGGAGTCCAAAACGTCTTATCAGATTGGGTAAGCAGGTCACAGTCCAACATACACAGATACTAAGAGTCATACTAAGATGCTTTATGAAGGAAAAGGCAAAAAGCCCATAGTGCTTCAAGCCTACATATAGTGTAGTAATATTTTATTGGATTTCATAAAGATGTCAAGTCTGTTTTTAAAAGTAACTTTACTGTCACTGATAATGACATCCAGGGAAGCATATTCCTGGGCCTTACTGTACTCTGTGAATAGAAGCAAGATCTGTTTTTAGTTTTACATTTGTTCACCAGAGTTGGAGTGGGTGACCTCTGGCGTTGACCCTAATAATCCAAACCAAATTCATAAATGGGTGTTGATCATTTATGATGTCCCATGTGAGCAGGTGATCACCTCTTGTCCTTCTGTCTTCAAGGGACATTAAATCATATTTGCAGAGTCTATCCGAATATGAGAGTGATTTTGAGGACACAAAATATTTTGTTACTCTTCTCTGAACTCTCCCTATTCTAGCTATGTCCTCTTTTTTATATGGATTCCATAATTGTGAGATGAAGTTGAAATGAGGTCTCACATATGCTGTATAGAGAGGCAGAAGAATATCAGGGCTTTTGATGTAATATTATGGTGGATTGACCCGCATATCCTATTAGCTCTACTAATAGTATTGGAGATATGGAGTCAAATGATAAACATGAGTCAGTTGTAACCCCCAGATCCCTTTCACTGTCCTTGCTTGCTAAAATACTATCATAGAGAAAGTATTGGTAGTTGGGATTGTTTTTCCAAAATGCAGAACTGAACACTTAGAGATGTTGAAGTGTAAATTCCATTTGATGGACCATGAATTACTGTAACAACTTCAGATCTTCTTGAATGACCAGATAGTTTCATTTTGCAGATGTCTCTAATTTACAATCATCTGCATATTTAATTATCTTACTATGTATATTTATTGACAAATCAGATATAAAGATCTGGAAGATGAGAGGGCCAAAACTGAACCCTGTGGTACACCACTCTTTACTGCATTCCAACTACTTACATGGCCTTCAGTTATGATTCTCTACTTCCTACTGGACAGCCAATGTATGATCAATCTATATATATTAGTTACGTTTTGAAGTTGTAGTTTCTGAATTAGGGCCCAATGAGGGGCAGAATCGAAAGCTTTTAAATCCAAAAAATAACATCGCAGGAAAACTCTTGTCCAAATTTTCATTGATATAGTTATAGAAACTTATTAAGTTTGTTGTACAAGAGGTCCTTTAGAAAACCGTGTTGAGTTGAGTCTAAACTTGTAACAGCTGGTGTTAGCTCATTTTGATGATCCATTCTACAATTTTACAAAAGATAGGTGTTAAACTTATTGGTCTATAGTTATCTGAATTGTTTTTGATCCTTTTTTAAACAGGGGATAGCATTTGCCTGTTTCCATTCTAATGGAATTTGGCTAGAATTTAGGCTTTTGTCAAAAGTATTTTTAAAGGCACACTGAGATAGTCCTTCATTAAATTAATTAAATCTCCTGAGATGTCATCAGGGCCTGCAGAAGAACCTTTTTATAGACAATATTTTTGTTTTAATGGTTTCAATTGGTATATCTATTTTCTGAAAACATTGATCACTGTTAGCAGCAGAACATGAGACAGTATCTTCTGAAAAACTTTGCAAAAGTGTATATTGAGATGTTCAGCCATATCTTTAGGATGGTATAAAACCTTTTGTCCGTGCTGATTGGACCGACCTTACAAATGGGAACTGCTGACCTCTAGTAGGCAACCTCTTTGCAAGGTGGTGTCATCCAGAGTTGAACCTTTTGTGTCCCTGCACAACTCAAGTTTCTAGGGACATGGATATGTTGTTCATCCACACTCATTGGCAGTATCCTTGCGCTTTAAAATCTTGCGGAAGGTCTTCAAGCTTGCTCCTCCCACCCACCGGGTGGTATAACTCGGCTCTGCCCATGGCGCAGATCTTCCTTACGCTTGAGGCTCAGGTTTCCCTCTAGCGCTCTGCGTTTTAGACTGGTTCCTATTTCTCCGTTTGCATGGATTTAAAAATAATATTTTGCAAAGACTTAGTCTTCGATCCTCGCCGCGATGGATAAATCGACTCCGGATTTCGGAGATGCCCATGCGGCAGAAGATGTCTCGGACGGATCCACACTCCACGTGTGTCTACTGTAGGCCTTGAGCACGACCGCGCAGGCTTCGACCTGTGCTCATCTTTCTCGGCCTACGTCCTCGGATGCCCGTGGTTGCAACTGGGCCGTCCCGAGAAGCGCTTCCTCCGTGAAGTCCAAGGAGGCCCGGTTGGCGGTGTCCGCGGCGGGCTCGGTGGATCAGCTCGAAGGATGGTCGCCTCGAAGAGGAGGCGCGCTGGCCGTGATCTTCCTCGGCCGCCGCATTTATCCCGCTCTCTGGGTTCTTCCTACACGGCTTCCTTTATGAGAGCTTTGTCTGTCCCTCTCCACTAAAGGAGAAGGGCCTGTCTGCTGGACCTTTTCTCGGTCCAAAAAGAGGGACAAGGGTAGTCCCTCCGCCGCGCTCTTGGGAGCGGGAAGGTCCCTCTCCCGGCCGCCGACCGCCGGTTGGTCGTCCACTGGCTGGGCCGCCACTGGCCTCACGGTGTCCCCGTCAGGTCAGTTGACCGAGACTCCCACTGATGAAGTCGAGATTTTCTCGACCCCATTGGACGGGCTGTCGCCTTTGGCAGCCGAGATTCCCTCTCCGTTCCCGGGAGGAGTTGAGGATCCCGTGGGCTCGCCTGTGCCTCCGGTTCCGGAGCCCTCGGATGGACCTTCCGAGCCGAGGAGTGTCGGTTCGGCCGACACCTCCCTGCACCGACCCCAAATTCGGGACTCTCGGTCTCGGTCTCGGACCTCCTTCGGGGTCCAGCCGTTCCCACCGTCATAGGCGGTCTCGGTCTCGGCACCGCTGTGGTAAGCGGCGGCTGTCCTCGCCTCCTCCTCGGATGAGGAGGCTTGCGTAAATTACGTCGACGGACGAGACCTTATGTTGCAACAGCCCTCCTGGCCGGAATAAGCCGACTCCGGCGCCTTCCCGGCCATTAATGGCTGTCACGGACGGCCGACACAACCCCTCGACTTGCCCGAGGCCTATACCCAGGCGGTTGTCGGCCAAACCAGCTGCTCCACTGACAGGGTGGAACCTCCGCCTCCACAGCCACCAATTGGGGCTCCGACCAAGGATTCTCGGTCGGCTAAGGGTTTACCCCATCGGCTGTCAGTTACCCTCACTCCCGACCGACTCGGCAGGTGAAGGGTGGCTCAGGCCAGAGGCAGCTCTTCGAGGACTCTTCCAGTCCAAGATGATTCCTCCTCTTCTCCAAGCGACTGGACTTGGAGTCTTCAGGAGGTCAGTCAATGGACGATAGCCCGTCGTCCTTCCTAGGACTACTTGGCTCATCTCGGAGTCTACCGGGATGGAGCTCGAACCCGTTCCCAAGCGGGCCAGGTATCCCCTCACGAGATTCTGGACCGAGGATTCTCCGACGGAGGCCTTTCCGGTGGCCGAGGCCATAGTGGGTCCAGCACTGGAACTTTGGCAGCGCCTGCTTCCTGCCCTGCGCCTTCGGCCAGGATGGCCAGGAAGTATCGCGGTCCCTACCGGTTCCTTGTCCGGTTTTGAACACCCCTCTGCTGAGGGGTTGGTTACCGACAGCGTTTTCGGCGCCGCAGCGCCAGGGATGTGGACAAACCTCCTGACAAGGAGTCCAAGAATTGGACTATGTCGGGCGAAAAGTCTACGCGCGTCCTCTCTCGGCCTTCGTCAGGCCAGTTCGGCCGTCCCTCATGGCACATTTTTCTCATGCCCTGTTGGGCTCCCTGGATGAGGTCATCCCTCATCTTCCCGCCGATCTGCAGACTACGGTTAAGCAGGTGCGGGACCAGGAGCAGGGCAGTGGCCAAACAGCAGCTCAGACTGCTTTGGATGTAGGGGACTCATGTGCCAGATCGGTGGCGGCCGCAGTGGCTATGCGTCGGCTAGGCTTGGCTGAGGATATCCACCTTTACCTGGATACCCAGCACAAGTTGGCGGATGTTCCTTTTTGGGACTGACCTCTTGACCCTGGGGTGGAAGGTCACCTGCAGAGGATCGAGAAGTCCAATGCCACCTTGGACTCGGTCTCTTCCGCTCAGAAGGACAAAGGCCGCAAACCACAGCCTAAGCCCTTTCGTCCTTCTGTGCCCCGGCGCCTGACCAGCAACGTCAGGGCCAGCAGGCTCGGCCTTGGCATCCCAAACCCAAGCCGCGGCTTCCTCTAACAGGAGGCAGGAGGAAAGGGCCCAGGAGGTCCTCGGCGGTCCCTCCTCCAAGCCTGCCCAGTGGCGGGCTGAGGGTGTCGCCCCCATCCCGTCACCTTCCCTGGGTCCCCGTGGAGGCGGCTCCAGCACTTCCGTTCCGCCTGGTCCGCTGTTACCACGGACAGGTGGGTCTTGAGGTGGTGGGAAGAGGCCTGCCTCTGGAATTCGAGCAGGCACCACCTTCCAGAGCGTGCGCCCCTGGGGCTTGAGATCCCCAGCCTCACTGGCGGCTCGTCGAGCGACATCCTCTCCTCCTCCAGAAGGAGGTGGTAAGAGGTGGTGGACCCTCCTTCAGACCCAGGGTTTGTGTCCAGGTACTTCCTGGTTCGAAGCAGGACGGGGCTGGCGCCCATTCTCGACCTACACGACCTAAACAAGTTCCTAAGGTCTCGAACCTTCAGGATGGTCACTCTGGCTCAGATAATACCATCCTTGGAAGCAGGCGTGTGGTTCTGCTCTCTGGACTTGCAGGGCGCGTTTTCACGTCCCTATCCGTCCGTCTCACCAGAGATTCCTTCGCTTCCGGCGGAAGGATCTCTCTTAGAGTTCAAGCCATGCCCTTGGCTTGTCTCCAGCTCCCAGGGTCTTCACCAAATGCATGGCAGTGGTGACAGCATTCCTGCGGCCGAGGGGTCGGGTGTACCCTTACCTGGACGACTGGCTGATAGCAGCTCCTCCAGGAAGGAGGCGGAGTGGTCCAGAGATCTGGCCCTCAGGTCTGTCTCAACTGGGCCTCCTTGTCAGCGAGGCCAAGTCGGAACTCGAGCGAAGCAGGTGATTTTATTCATCGGGGCGCAGCTCGACTCTCTCGAGCCAGAGGCGGCTCCAGGCGGACAGGGCGAGGTTCTTTCCTCCTTTGCCCGATCATTTCTGGTTGGGCAATTGCGCCCTGCCGGGACTTCCCTGCGCCTCCTGGGTCTCATGGCGGCCTGTACCAGCGTGGTCCGTTGGGCCGCTGGAACATCGTCCCCTTCAGTGGGGACTGGCCAGCCAGTGGTCACAGCTGCGATCCTTGGACCAGCTTTGTGTCGGTGACACAGGGATGTGGAATGCTCTCCAGTGGTGGACCGTTCCAGATCAATTGCAGGAGGGCATCCCGTTCGTCCGCCCGAGCCAGCGGTCTCTCTGTCGACCGATGCCTCTCTGATGGGTTGGGGTGCCCATCTGGGGAACACCGGCTCATGGCCTCTGGTCCCCGCGGAGTCCCGATGCCACATCAACCTGCTGGAGCTCCGGCGGTCCGCCTAGCTCTCACCGCCTTTGCTCCGTTCCTCCGGGGTCAAGTGGTCCGAGTCCAGGCGGACAATACCACGACCATGTACTATCTAAACCGCCAGGGCGGGACGCGCCCATGCTTCTATGCAAGGAAGCTCTCCGCATTTGGTCACTGTGCGCAGCCTGGAGGCGGATCTCCTAGCCATTCACGTGGCAGGGCCTCCAACACCCTGGCCGATGCCCTGAGCCGGATAGGGGCTGCATCCCAGTGGTCTCTCCCGGAGGTAGTACAGCATCTGTTCTCCCTTTGGGGCACACCTCAGGTGGACCTGTTTGCCTCCACGGAGAACGCGAGCTGAGTCTGTTCCATGCCGCCCCCTCAGCAGGGCTCGCTGCAGGGATGCCTTCTGAGGCAATGGACCCCGGCCTCTTTACGCCTTTCCCATTTCCCTTGATCCACAAGGTGCTTCTCAAGGCGAGGAGGGACAAGGCGCGGGTGATTCTGATGGCCCCAGACTGGCCTCGCCAGTTCTGGTACCCAGATCTCCTCAGTCTCAGCTCCAGGACTCCGGCAGCTTCCAGCTCGCCCGGACCTGCTCTCAGTCAATCAGGGAAGGTGTTCCATCCGGACCTTCAATCCCTGCACCTGACGGCCTGGTTCCTGAGCGGCTAGAGTTCCAGGCTTTGGGTCTTTCCGGCGAGGTCCTCAATGGTTGAGGCGTCCCGTGGGGTCGACCAGAAAATGCTATGCCTTCAAATGGAAAAGGTTTTCCATTTGGTGTCAGGGCAAGGGCTTGGACCCTTCCTCCTGTTCCTTGGCAAGCATCTTGGACTATTTATGGTCCCTTTCTAGTCAAGGGCTTAGGGTCGACGACCCTAAGGGTGCACCTGGCAGCCATCTCTGCTTACGGTAGCGGGCGGGAAGCAGTCGAGTGGCAGCAGGAAGGTGGTCTGGCGCTTTTCAAAGGCCTTGATCACATTTCCTCCAGTGCGGAACCCCCACCTCCGTGGGATCTACTGCTGGTACTGGAAGCTCATGGGCAAGCCATTCGAACCTATGCACAGGTGTGCTCTCTCACCTGTCGTGGAAGACCGCCTTCTTGGTGGCTATCACGTCAGCCAGAAGGATGGGAGAGCTCCAGGCGCTTTCCATCGAGTCTCCTTACCTGGTCTTCCACAGGGACAAGGTTGTCCTGCCCCCACCGAAATTCCTTCCGAAGGTGGTGTCGGAGTTTCACCTTAACCAGGTGTTGACTCTGCGGTGTTCTACCCCAATCACACCTCGGAGGCGAATATAGGCTCCATACTCTGGATCCTAGAAGGCTGGCTAACTTATAAGGCGCAGCTGAAATTCGGGGAGAGGTTCGCCAGCTGTTTGTCACCTACGCTGAAGCCGCATCTGGCAGACCTGCAGCCAAGCGGACGATAAGCAGGTGGGTAACCTCCTGCATAGATCTCTCTATAAGTTAGCGGGCATGGAGCCTCCCAGAGGATAAGAGCTCATTCTACCCGCCATACTGCTGCAACGGTGGCTGCTTCCAGGGACGTCCCTATCCAGGAAATCTGCAGGGCTGCTACCTGGAAGTCAGCAAACACCTTCATTACCCACTACCACATCGACCTTGAGTCACGCGGGATGCTGGTTTTGGGGCCTCGGTTCTCAGTCTCTCTTTCCCAAGTAAGTATATGGGGTGTGCGTCTTGCCTCCCTCCTCCCCGGAGAACTGCTGGGAGTCTGCCAATGAGTGTGGATGAACAACATATCCATGTCCTAGAATACAGGTTACTCACCTGTAACAGGAGTTCTAGGAATGGTATATGTTGTTCATCCACACGACCACCGACCTCCCGGCTTCGACGCACAACCTGAGCTTCCAATGAACAGATCTGGCGTCATGGGCGGAGCCGAGAGTTATACCACCCGGTGGGTGGGAGGAGCAAGCTTGAAGACCTTCCGGCAAGATTTAAAGCGGCAAGGATACTGCCAATGAGTGTGGATGAACAACATATACCATTCCTAGAACTCCTGTTACAGGTGAGTAACCTGTATTCTGCTCCATCCTCTAGGGCCTGGAGCTTTGGTGAGATGCATAGTCCCTCCTTTGGAAAGTAAGGATTCTGTATGCTACAGAGGTGTTACTGAAACTAGATAGAGGTGTCACTTTCATCCTCATTTCACCTCTGTGGCTTTGATAAATATGGTATCCACTGCTGCAACAACTAGCAGTGAGTGGAGCTTCCAGTACCCTTGCCTCTATGCAAGGACTGTTGTCACAGGACAAGGGGCTCTGGTCCATGTAGACCTCAAGTCCCTGCATCTGCATGCTTAGCTCCTGAAGACATAGCCATAGCACAATTTGGGGTGTGCCCAAAAGTTGTTGATGTCCTGGTAGCAGCCAGAAAGCTCTCCACCAGACATATGTACTTTTAAGTAGAAGCATTTTACTTTGTGGGCACTTCCAATAATATGGACCCATTTGCCTGTCCAATCAGTGTGTGATTGGAATACTTGCTGTCACTGTGAGACTCCGGTCTGTAGTATTCCTCACTGAAGATGCATCTGGCAGCTATATCAGCTTTCCATGCCCCTATTGGTGGGCGTACGGTAGGCCAACTGGAGCTGTCCTGCACATTTTGAAAGGTATTCTGCATATGAAACCTCCCATTGCAATCCAGTCCCCGTGAGACCTGAATTATGTGCTTAAGAAACTTAAGTTGGCTCCTTTTGAGCCAGCCACGAGTTGCAGCCTACGCTTCCTTTCATGGAAAGTGTTATTTTAGTTGCTATCACTTTAGCTGGAAGAATTTCAGAGCTACAGGCTCTAACATGTGAGCCTCCTTATTTGAGTTTTCATAAAGACGGGTTGTCTTTACATACTAGTCCTAAGTTTTTGCCAAAAGTGGTGTCTGAGTTCACATTACACCAAACCATCCACCTTTCAGTTTATTATCCTGAGCATGCCAATCAAGGTGAAGCATTGCGCCACACTTTGGATGTACATAGAATCCTGAGATAGCTATTTGGCATGCATCAAGGGCTGTAGAAAGTCCTTGCAGCTTTCTGTTTTGTTCGCCCCTGAAAAGTGGACATACCTGTTTGAAACAATGCTTGCCCAAATGGCTAGCACATAGTATTACGTTCTGTTATAGGAAGTATGGTGAGGAGCTTCCTGGTACAGTTCATTGTCATTCCACAAGGGTATGTCCACATCTGTTGCTTAGTTCAGAAAGGTCTCATAGCTGACGCCTGCACTGCAGCCACCTGGAGTACTGTGTACACCTTTACTAAACATTACAGTCTGGGCGTTGATTCTCGTAGATTGCAGGCTTTGGCCTTGCTGTTCTACAGGGCCTACTGTCATGAACAGACTGCACCGACCTCCCAGTTAGCTTCTAGGGCTGCTTGGGACTCATTCCAAAGATGTGGCCTAAGGAAGAGATATCCTTGAAGAAGATAGAACAGTTACATACTTACCGTAGCAGTGGATCTTCAAGAGAATCTCTTTAGGCTATGCTGGCCCTCCCTCCTTCCCCTTTTATAAGCAGTAAGGAATATGGCATCCAGTTCTGCCTTGGGAATTTGCATGGTTGCTTTCTTCAGTACCTGCATCTGCCTAACATCAGAGGTGCCAGTATAATCTCCTGGTTCCCTAAGAAGAGAGTCCTCTGAGCACATTATCTGGAGGGAACTGAAAAGAGATTGGGATGCCCACATTTATGTAGATGCTGATACATGAGGTGTGACACCGTCGTGAACGAGCCTTGGCTAGCAAAAAGTTTCTGTGTAGTTCTAGTGCTGATGTGGGTATAGTTCCAAAGGTGTGGCCTAAGGAAGAAATTCTCTTGAAGACCTACTGTTATGGTTAAGTACTGTATGTAACTGTTTGTGCCAACCAACTCACTTTTGTGTTGTTTGCACGCATGTGCAAGAAACATTACGTCAGCAGTTAGAGAGCATGCCACGATGTATCAAGAAATTCCGGCCACGTCTGCGCAATCAGCTGTTTGGTGCGTACAAGCTGCAAAACAGCTGATTGCTTCTGATTCTCCCATGGCGACGGCTTCTCCGTCGGCCTCTTACATCCCTAGGAAGCCGACTGAAAGCCACCACCTGCCGCTCAGTGTGCCTTCCTGGTGAAACATTTCAATAAAGAAAGAAAAAGCCGACGGGCGCCCAATCCCCATTGGCATAATGCACCCCATGGCTCATGCATCACCCCCACCAGCACACTATATGGCCGACAGGGTGCCCAATCCCACATCGGCTCCACTCACCCCCAAACAAACTTCCATCTGCCACACTGGGAGCCCACCCCAGCGTGGCAAAAGTCTCCTTGCCAACAGGGTGCCCAGTCCCCGTCAGCTCCACTGCTTCCCCAAACAAACTGCCTGGTACCATGCTGGGAGCCCACCCTAGCGTATCAAAGTCCCCATTGTCTTTAAAAAATAAAACCTAGAAGAAAAAACAAAATGCCGCAAGCTGTATAATGGCATACATATTTTTTTTAACTTTGGTGCATATCTCAGCCATTTTGGGAATTTTTCACCAAATTTTCAACATGGGGTTCTTGGGACCCCACCTTATGAACTCAGTCACTGTCATTTTGTTATTTAGTACGAAGGTGACTTAAAGAGTCACTGCGGCGGAACCACCTTTCAGGACCAATTAACAAAATGACAGTGTCACAGTTCATGAGGTAGGACCCCAAAACCCTATGTTGAAAATTTGGTAAAAAATTCTAAAAATGACTGTTTTACTAGCATGCATTGCGCAGTTCCTACACATGCTCGTAACTTCAAGCATTTTTAATATTTTCACTCCAGATTTTCAGCATTGCCATTTTACCACACCTTCTTATGAACAGTATAGCTGTCATTTTTCACATCTTGCCTGAGCGTGTTTTCGCATTATGTAGTGCACAATGGCATGGTCCATTTGCAATATCAATGTTCAGGACATATTAAGAATATCACAGTGACACTGTTCATGAGGTAGGCCCCAAAAACACTTATGTTGAAAATTTGGTGAAGAAATTCCCCAAAATTACTGTTTTATGGCGTGCTCGTAACTAACATTTTAATATTTTCACTCCAGATTTTCAACATTGCCATTTTACCACACCTCCTTATGAACAGTACAACTGTCATTTTCACGTCTCATCCAAAATGTGTTTTTGCACATGTAGCGCACAGTGGCGTGGTCAGTGTGCAAATCAATGTTCGGGACAGATTAAGAAAATCACAGTGACACTGTTCATGAGCAGAGGTCTTAAACTGGCTATGTTGAAAATTTGGTGACAAAAGTCCATAAAATGACTGTGTTACGAGCGTGTATTGTGCAAGTGGTTTAATGCTCTACCTCCTCGTCTCACTCAGACTCACAGCATTTCCCTGTTCAAAGCAGGCCTCAGAGCCCACCTAATTGAGTCAGAAACCTGTGACTGTGGCTAGCTCTACCCGGCTTTTATGCTTCCTAACCTCGTTAATCACAGACACAAGGTCTACTTAGACCCCACGACTATGCCCCTCCTTTCACTACAAATGGTGCCACAAACACTGCCCAACTCTGCCTGTTCATATCAGTGATAGAGCCTGGTATGTAATACCAGTACTGTTTGTCAAAAATGAGTGTGTATGTTTTTCTTATATACTGCTTTTCTACGTATGTATCCTTATAGTATGTTTCCCTCCACCCTGTAACTGACGTGGAGCTTTGCAAATGAGTCTGTGACTCAAAAGGTTGTAATTCGATCTTATACAATAAATAAATAAATTTCCACGTACCCTCATAAGTTCCCGAATCTGTAATCTTTCAGTCCAGATTTTCAACATTGGCATGTTTCCACACCTCCTTATGAACAGTACAGCTGTCATTTTCACACCCTGGCCAAAATGTGTTTCGCACTTCGGACAGAATAGCACGTTCGCTGTGGGAAATCAGTGTTCAGGATAGATTAAGAAAATCACAGTGACACTGTTCGTATGCGGAGGTCTCAAAATGCCTATGTTGAAAATCTGCTGTAAAAAATCCAAAACTAATTACATTACGGGTTTCTATGCTTGCACAGTTTCTACGCACACTGCGGACTTCACCTTTTTATATTTTCTTCCAGAATTTCAACATTGCCATTTTTTTACACCTCCTCGTGGACAGTACAGCTGTCATTTTCACATCCTGTTTGAAATGTGTTTTCGTCCTGTGGCGCCAAATGGCGTAGTCACTGTGAAAATCACCTTTCGGATAACGAACTGATAGTGTCACTGTTCATGTGGTGGGATTACAAAAGCCCACATGTTGAAAACTTGGAGTAAAAATACAAAAAAACATCCAGGTGTTAGGGTTTTCGACCATAGCCCCTGTAGGGACTGACAGGCGTCAGGGGTATGACTTGAGATTGTCGACAGTATTGCTCGCAGCCATTCCACCCCCACCCTGCAACCAGTGGCAGGCATCGAGGTGCGACTTGGACTCTTTTGCCCCAGAGTTCACCCCATTTTCCTGTACTGCACCCATTTCAGTGTATTCCTATGGAATGGGTGGTGTAAAGCCCAAAACTTTAAAGCACACCTCCGACACTTGTAAGTGTCTGCAGGGTAGGGTGAGGTGAAATGTCATGATCGTTATGGGCGATGACCCAAAGGCACACCCAGTACCTGTCCATCTCTGCAGGGTGGGGTGGAGTTGACGTCAGTTCAGTACTTCACTGCCATTCCTATACTGCATCTAACTCCTGCACTTCCACTGCTAATGACAGCAAGCAACACTTGGCATGGACAAATGCTTGTTACATCAATATTATAAGACATCAGAAAGAGGATTGGGTGTCAGGTGAAGATAATAAAAGATAAATAAAACACTTGTGCATCATTATATTGATAGGAACTGATGTAAAATTATAAAGACTATCAGAGTGTCCAAGATAGCATCTATAAGTAAGCGAGAATGAATAATTACCAAGTCCAGGAGTTTTAGAGGGAGTACCTAAGGTATTTAGTCTTGTCCACAGTAAATCCTCTAAACCTTAAACTGGCATATCAGATGTTGACCAAGTTGACACAACTGTCCCAGGCTAACTGTAGTGCTGAAATAGCATGTCTTAAAGGGTATAAATATTATGTGGATTATCATTCCTTTTAAAAGCCTTTTCATTCCTTATATTTTACAGCGATGGTGCTGGAGTTGTGGGTGTTGTAGATATACCACTGCAGTACTCGAACCAACTCACAACAAGCAAAACTTTCTGAGGCCAGAGAATATCAATATTTGCTGAAAGTTATGGGCAGTTTCTGACGCAGTACTGGAAGGACGTTGGAATAAGTAAAAATTTATATATATTTTTATAATAGTAATTCTTTCTGCATTATTTTTAGAGCAATTTCAAGAACTCTTGACATTATGTTGAAAATTTAAAAAACATGATTTTTAGCACATATAGTTTGTATTTCTAGGTGGGTGGATATGGTTTACTCATACACAATCTGGCAGTTCCACTGGAACAGTGTGTGTTATTGACCAGAACGTCTTTTAAGCTAAGCTTCTCCACCACCCAGGCAGTATATCACCCAACTCCACTCTATGACCTCAGATCTTTCTGCTGGCTGAACAGGTCACCTCCTTTGCATTTCCACTTTGAATTTTCTTTGCACTCCCACTTAGGATTTTCTTTGTACTCCCATTTAGGATTTTCTTTGCACTCCCATTTAGGATTTTCTTTGCACTCCCACTTAGGATTTTCTTTGTGGTTGGCCCGGTGACGCTGAGGGTTGAGGCAGTGGATGCTACACCTCATGCCACGCCGATGACCCGGTTCAGGAATGAGCCCTGGTCATCCAGGGTCGGCAGGGGAAGGAGAGGATCGAGCATCCAGAGGACTGCTCTCCTGTCCTGGGGGTGTCTGTCTCCCATGGTTCGTGTGGCTTCTGGTGGAGACTGAGAGTATCGCAGCTTACAGGAGACGTGCAGAAGGGGTTTGGAGGTTGGCGGGCGGACGCCTTGCACGCGGCGTGGGAGCTCACACGCCGTGACGCTGGAAGTTATAGCACATCCACACCTCCGGACTAGACAAAGTGAAAACCCTGGCACCCAGGAAGGCGAAGGTCCTGTGGTTGATCCACCACGCTCAGTGCTGGACTATCTCCCAGCCTCTGGTTCTCCGGTGTATGTCCCAACTGCACTCTAGATTCTAGATAGAGCGCTGGTTGAGAGATGGCCCCACCTCGGGAGGGGGCTCAGAGCTAGGGGATGGTGAATCAGTTATACAGCAGGAGGACACCCAGGCCAGAGGCATGAGGTGAGAGGTCTCAGGCGAGGCAGGATCAGGGTCGGTCCCTGTGCCCTCTCGGAGAGAGAGTCCTGTTGGGCCACGTAGGAGTAAAAGAAAGTTTAGGAAAAGAATTTTGTTTTACTGCCATTTAGGATTTTCTTTGCACTTCCGCTTAGGAATTTCTTTGTATTCCTGCTTAGGATTTTCTTTGCACTCCCACTTAGGATTTTCTTTGGACTCCCATTTAGGATTTTCTTGGACTCCTGCTTAGGATTTTCTTTGGACTCCCTGTGAAATGGTTGGATAACAGACGGACCAGAGACTGAACTTCAAGTTCAACACACAATCTCTATGTGATGTTTATTTAAATGCAGGAGAGAACCTTCAGCAATGGCATATCCTTCTTCAGTACATCAGTTTGTAGCAACAGACTATGCAAGTCTTTCCTCTACACTTAGCCAGCACATACTGACTCACTGATCTTTGATCTAACTTATCTGTTGAGATTTAGCCTCCTCTATGCAGGCCTTGTTTATTTGAGCCCCCACCACCCAAGCAAAAAAAAAAACAAAAAAACTCAGAGACAAAGAACCTCAGTGCAGAAGCACTGAAACAAAGGGTTACACCTAAGGGCATTGACAAGCCAAGTTTCAAAAACACATCATCACACACATATTTCCATAATGCAAAGCATCGTGGGATATACGCAGATCACCATGAAATTTCAGACTTGTTCAACTTACAGCAATTTACATGCAGTTTAAATAGCACAACTAACTTAATTTTTATACTACAGTCCCCTAGTAACTTTTACCTTTATCAAAAACAACCAATGCCATGATATTTTCAACATTTACAGGTTTCATACACAGAAGGTATACAAGGTGGCTGGCAGTATAGCCTAGAGGTTAGAGTAATGAGCTGTGAACAAGCTTAGTACATCAAGCAGACCAGACCTGAGTTTCATTCTCACAACCTCCACTTGCATACTGTGTGACTCTGAGCGTCACTTAACTGCCCAGTGCTTCCAGGTTGCCCCTGAAACAGGCACTTGTGCCTAGTGGGCCTTACCTGGTTACCAAAGACTAAAATAAAAAAAAAATCAATGTATTTTATGATATAGTGCCATTGCATACTAAATCCAACAACGAGGAAAACAGCCTGTTGTTTTATATCAGCTCAGTGATCACTACAGTAACCTCACTTTACTGAGGACCTGAGAGAGAAAAGGAACATTAAAGAGGACACTATAGCATAGTAAAGGAAGGAGGGGCGCCTATAGGTGGCCAACCTTATGGACTAGAAATTGTAAAGAATAGATTAGGCTAAGAAATAGAAGAACTGTTGCAGCAGATTTAAGAAAAGGTCAGTCCTCAAGAGTGTCAGGAGCTCCCTGTCACACTCCCATTTAGGATTTTCTTTGTACTCCCGCTAGGATTTTCTTTTCTGCCCCCCATTGTTTATCCTCCTGGCCAGGACAGGCTGGGCCCTCAGCTCTGTTCCACTGAACCCACCATCCTACAACCTCCCAGAACTCACCTGTAAGCCTGAGTAGCCCAGCAGATTCCAACCCCCCACCCCGGCGGGCCAGGAGGGAGGGCTGTCCCCCACCCCAAAGTACACACATCCAGTCTTCAGTTCTTGCTGTTTCTGTGGTGCGGCGGTGGGTATCGTGGGCAGGCTTTGATGGCATAGTCTGTGATAATGTCCCCACCACATCCTTGTCCAGGCTTGATACTCTCCTAAACTCCTTCTGCCACTTTGCTTCTAACTCCCTCTTCCCTTGCATGCATCATTGCTCTCTATACTCCTTCTTTGCTATTTCACCTCTACCCATCACTGTCTGACCCACTGCTTGGCATTCATAGCCAGGTCAGCAGGGAGGAAGGATCAGTATCCGGAGGACTGCTCTCCTTCCTGGGGAGGGATTTGTGGTTGTGCCGCTCCAGGGCAGCTCCTGGTGGTGGCCGGGGCAGCACGGAACATGCAGTGCAAAGCAGATGCTGGGGGTGGAGGTCGCGGGCGTCAGTGCTCAGCACCATGGACGTCACTGCACGCCTGCACTCTGCAGGGAAGCAACACAGAAGAGAAACCCTCAGTGGCACTGTGGAGATGAAGAGGGCTCCAGGCAGGCCCACATCCCATCACGGCCCAGCGCACCAGGGACTCCATGGCCGACCCTGACGCCAGGTGGTAGGTCCCCTAATTTCAGAAAGGCCACCAGGGAAAGCTGGCCTCTTCGGGGTGATCTGGGGCTGGACCTGCCTGGGTGTCTGGGGAGAAGCTAGTGACAGGGTTTAGGTAGGGAGTAGAGGCCTGTGCCGAGTGAAGTACCCCAGAAGGATGCCTGGGCCGCAGGGTGCATAAAAGAGTTCACAAAAAAAAAAAACTCAGTTTCTTCAACTTAGTTTTGCAGTTCTTTGACTGCATCTCTGCACCAATGATTGAACACAACAAAGCAGGATTTAAACCTGTGTTACATACCGGCAGAAGATGTGGGTCACTGATCTTTATGACACGTGCATGTACTTCCTAGGTAGACAGCACAGTGTGGCCAGATGTAGCTTGTGCTTATCCATGCTTCCTCGAGTCCCTTGAGAACAGGAAGCTCCAGCTCTCACGGATCAGCCTTTGGACAGGGATCCGAGGGACCACCCTAAGGGCCATAAGAAGGCCTCGACTGCATCTGGGTCTGTGGAACAGCTTGTGGTCCTTGAGGAGGGAACGGAGATGCTGCAGCGGGCACCTTCCCAGTCTTGGCACTCTTCCCTGGGGCCAGCTTCGGAGGGTCTTTCACGGACCAGTTCTGCGACATGTGCCTGTCCTTCCAGACTTTGGGGAGCACACTGTCATCTGTGGTTCAAAGTCCAAGCACTGCCAGTGCTGGTCATGGAACAGGGAGCGATTGTAGTCCTCCTGGTCTCTCGACTTGCCCAACCACTTGACAGCTATTGAGTGCCCCAGGCCAAGGAAAGGTCGAGGGCTCTTTAGTTCCGCTGTTGAGGTAGTCGACTGCTCTGGTCCAGCAGGCCATCGAAATCTTTCTTGAGCTTGTTGACCAGTTGCTGGACGAGGCTCAGGAGTTGGTCTCACAGACTTCAGTGTGCCTGGTCCTCACTCAGGGAATGTGGACCAATTGATGCCACCAGTCAATCCTTCCAGGGACCAGCCTCCACCCAGGGCCAGGTCTTCCAACACCTGTGTTGCTCAGTGTTGATAGGTTGTGTCATTTACAACCAACTGCAGGAAGAAACTTCTTGCCTTTGGGGTCAGGTTGAGAAATTAACACTCTCGATTTTGCTTGATCGGGAGGGGTCGCCATCGGCGTTCTTGAACCTCCTTATCATCAGCAGAGGAGAGGCAATGACACAAGATGTGTCAGTGCTACAAGGAATTCGTCTGGCAGGGAATGGGCCATTGCAGGGTAGGGGCAGGGCTCTACCCCAAGGACCTTTGGTTCCCTGGCAGCTGCCAGTGGTTGCCTTGCCAGTCCATGTTCTGCAGGTACTCCCCACACCTGCTTCTTTACCGATTAGGGTGGAGCTGCCACCACGACAGCTGCCAGTCAGCACTCCAAACAAGAAGGCTGGATGTTTGGCCACTGGCTTGCCAGGCCAGTTGTTGGTTAGGATCATCCCAGGTGACAACTCCCAGGAGGTCCATAGTGAACAGCAGCTGAGGACCATATTTGAGGAGTCATCAGATGAGGAGTCTTCCACCAAGCATGGCCAAGTTTGCCTCGGTGGACTGCTCCAACTCATCTCAAGTCCACGTCTGCCCCACTTGAGCTAGACCAGAATAGGGCTAAGTACCTCTCCCAGACATTTTTGACCAGAATAAATCGCCAGGGGTTGCCTTCCCAGTGGCTGAGGCCATTTTGAACTGGCCCTGGAGCTTTGGAAACATCCAGCATCCCATGCAGCACATTCAACCTGTACTGAACATAAGTGCACACTCCCTATGGGCTCTGTTTCAAGATTTTCATACCATCCTTCAGCTGAAGGTCTGGTCACAGATTCAGTCTTCCATAAATCCAGACAGCAGGGGACGTGCACAAGCCTCTGGACAAGAAGTTCCATAAGATTGACCACGCTGCAAAACAAAAAGTGTACGCTAGTGCCACTCTGAGTCTCGGAAAGGATGGCTAACTATAGTTATTCCCTGATAGGAATTTTTTATGCTGTCCTCCGAACCTCCATCCAGAGCAGCAGTTGCTGGTGGAGCTCATCAGAGATCAACATCAATCACTGGCGGAACACCAACTCCAGACAGCCTTGGACATGGGCGATTTTGCATCCGTGCAGTGGCAGCGACTGTCTCCATGCCTTGAATGGCCTGGCTGTGTTTTTATTTATTTATGACTTTGATGACCGGTAGGTGCACTGATCCCAGGGACTGTTTTCTGAGCACGACCTGGGCCTGGCACAGAGTTAAAATAGTACAGTACATAGAAATGGGCAGATAAACTGTGATACAAGGTTACAATATAACACACGATACAAGACTGGATACATAAGTCAGGTATACATATACATACAGAAATATACATAAATACATATGGCTGGTAAAACAGTAGGATTGCACAGCATGCAACCAAATATACATTTGTAGTGAGTAGATGAAATGGGAACTGCGGAAGTGGAGGGAAGGGTGGAGCTGTGGTGTGGAGGAAAAATGGGGGTTGTGAAGGCACGAGACTCAGAAAGGAGCATGGACAGTTAGGTAAGGTGGACTACCAAGGAAGCAGTGACAGGAGGAACTTGTCCACCTTCACGACGGACACCCAACAGAAGCTGGCAGATATCCCTTTCTTGGCATAACCTCGATGGCCATGGGGTGCAAAACATTCCATTCAGATTGAGAAGTCCAGTGCCACCCTTGACTCTGTGACCTTGTTCCAGAAGGACCAGAAGAAAAGCCTAAAAAGCAGGCTGTTTATCACCGGTCCTTTCAGTCACACCTCCCTGGCAGCAGCCTCAGCAGGGGCAGTTTCAGGCCTGGCACCATAAGTCAATGTCCAGGGCCCAAGGTCCAAGGGGGCAGGGGTAGTGATGCCCCTCCAGCAGCAGCTGCCAGTACCCCACAAAAGCTGCCCAGGGACGGTTGGGTGTCATCCCTCCACCTGTCCTGTCCCCTGACTGCTGTCCCAGTCAGAGGCTAGCTACATCACTTACCACGCTTCTCTGCCATCACAATGGATAAGTGGATGTTGGACATAGTGAGTAGAGGAATGTCTCTAGACCTCAAGGCTCTCCCACCCTACTACCCTCCAAGTGTCACGAGAGTCTGCGGCATCTCAGGACATGCTGTCCACCCTCAGGGAGGACATTGTTCAGCTCCTTTGAAAGGGCAACAGCCCATATCCTAGACACCCTGGGCAGTCAGGGTTATGTGTTCAGGTACCTTGGTCCTAAAACAGACAGGGGCTGATGCCCCACACTGGATTTGCATGATTGCAACCAGTTCATGGGAATCACAAGTCCGGATGGTCACTCTAAACCAGATTATTCCATCCCTAGAGGAGAAGAACATGTAATTTTGCTCCCTGCACCTCCAGGATGCATTTTTCCATTCTCTGCCTGTGGTCCCATCCAGTACCTCCGCTTTCTGAGCAGAAGGCCCTGCACCCGTTCCAGGTCATGCCCTTGACCTCTGCTCTGCCCCCAGGGTCTTCATCAAATGCATGGTAGTGGTGGCAGCTGACCAACGGCACCTAGGGTACCCCTACCTGGACGACTGGCTGAGCACCTGTCCATCCAGAGAGGCTATGGAGAGATCCACAGACCTGGCTCTTCAGACCTGCCAAGACTTAGGCGTGTTGGTCAAGTCAGACAAGTCTGAACTGGTACTGATGCATGTAATCAAGTTCATCTGGGCAGAACTAGACTTCTATGGGCCAAAGCCGGCCTCTGAGTGGACTGGGCACAAGATCTTGCCTGCTTTGTCTGATCATTTCAAGTTGGTCTGTTGCACCTTGCCAGGGATTTCCTACCACTGCTGAGGTACATGGCATCCTGCATCAGTGTAGGCTGCTGGGCCAGCTGGCAGATGCGCCATCTTCAGTGGGAGCTGATCACAGTGACCTAACCGATGTGGGGCACCATCCAGTAGTGGCTTGTCCCCAACATGTGGAAGAAGGATTCTGTTGTCCACCCAGAGCCAACCATCATGCTGACTATGGACATGTCTCTGGTAAGGTGGGGAGCACATCTGGGAGACCACACGAGCCCACAGGGTTTGGTCACCTAGGAAGTCCCGTCACTGCAGAAACCTGCTGGAGCTCCATGCAGTGCACTTGGCTGTTATGGAATTTGCTCTGCTAGTCAGGTGTCGGGTCATTCGGGTCCGGATGGGCAACACCACAACCATATTTTACCTGAACAGACAGAGCAGCACACACCCCTTTCCTCTGTGTCGGAGGCACTATGGACCTGGACCTCATGCGCAGCCTGTGCACTGATTTCCTGGCACTTATGACATGGGGAGAACAGTCAGCTGGCAGACACTCTCAGCTGCATAGGAGAGATGTTGTATGCGTGGTCTCTGAATCAGGAGGTGGTGAATCACCTGTTCTCCTGTGGGCTCACCTTCAGTGGACCTGTTTGCCTCCTGGGAGAATGCCAAACTGAGGTTGTTTTGTGCCCACCCCCCACAGTCTGAGGCACTGATGGGAATGCCTTCATGAGGCCCTGGACTCCAGGCTTTGTGTACACCTTTCCTCCCTTCTCTCGATCCAGAATACTGGCCAAGGTCAGAAAGGACAGGGCACAGAAGATCCTGATAGCTCCAGACTGGCCTTGGCAGTTCTGGTACCCAGATCTCCTCAGCCTCAGCAGCAGGTCTCCGTGGTGACTGCCTTTCTGCTCGACTTGCTGACCAGACTTCAGAGGATGGCCCTGCACCCAGACTTTCAGTCTCTGCACTTCATGGCCTGGTTCCTGAGCAGATAGAGTTCTAGGCCTTTGGTCTCCGAGGATGTCCTTCATGTGCGGAGGCCTCCAGGAAAGAGTCAACTCGTGGTGCTGTACCTTTAAATGGAAGAGATTTTCCATTTGGTGTCATGGCAAGGAGCTTGATCCCTTACCTGCCTTGTGGCTAACATCCTGGACTACCTCTCTGATCCCTTTCCCAACTGGGACTGTGAGCAACACCTTAAGGTGCACCTGGCAGCCATCTCTGCTTACTGAGCCTGGTGCTCTATGCAGACAGTGGCCCAGGAGAAGGTGATCGGGTGCTTTTCAAGGCCACAACCACTTGTCCTCTTAGCGTGAACCACCTCCACGCAGGACTTAGTGTAGGTCTGGCTATGCTCATGGGCAAGACTTTCAAGCTGATGCACAGGTGTGAGATGTTACACCTGTCATGAAGACAGCCTTCCTGGTGGCCATTACATCTGCCAGAAGGAAGAGGGAGTTCCAGGCACTCTCCCATCTGGTTTTCCACAAGGACAGAGTTGTCCTTACCCCAACCTAAAGTTGCTTTGGAAGGTGGCACTGGAGTTTCACCTGAACCATGTGATTAACTTAATGGTATATTTTACCAGCCCATCTTTAGAGGCCAATTGCAGGCTCCCCATACCCTGAACCTATAAAGGGCACTCTCATACTATGTAGAGCACATGGCTGGAGTTCGGGACAGGCTCGCCAGCTGTTTGTTACCTATGCTGAAGCTGCCCTGGCAGACTGGCAGCAAAGCAGATGATTGCAAGGTGAGTCACATCTTGTATCGACTCTGCTGTATGTTGGCTGGTGGTGGGAGCCTACTATAGGCCTCAGGGCTTATTCCACCAGATATACCGCTGCCTTGGTGACTGCTCAAGGACGCCCTCATACAGGAGATTTGTATGGCTGCTACTTGACAGCACTCACCTTCATTTCCCACCTACTGCATCAACCTTGAGTCATACCAGGATGTGGGTTTTGAGACCCTCGGTTCTTCAGTCTCTGCTCATCAAGTAGGTGCAGTGCGCCTTGCCCCCTCCACATGGAGAACTGCTGGGAGTCTGCACAAGTGTGGATAAGTGAACCATATCCAAACCCTAAAGAAAATGTTACTCATCTGTAACCATAGTTCTAGGAGTGGAGTATAGTTCACATCACACAACCCACTCCGCCTCCCCTGGCAAGTGGCACGGGTCCTACTTCCAGTGTGCAAGATCCGACATCACGAGGCAGAGTCAGGGATATACTGCCTGGGTGGCGGGAGGTCTTAGCATAAAGACGCTCCGCAAGTAACATCGCTCCAGTGCAACTGCAAGAGCATGGATGTGACCCATATACCACTCCTAGAACTACAGTTACAGGTGAGTGACCTGTTCATCATATCCGTGGCAAAACCTTTGTTCATGCACAAGTTAGGTTTGGAGCACAACATATGAAAAGAGAGAACGGCAACGTTAGTGTAACAAGTCCACTAATCCTGCTGAATCTATGGAGAGTCACTTTCCTTTAGCCCTACTAACGGAGGTGTAGCTGTTAAGAACAGCTCAGTTTTTGTAAAGTTCAGTCTGGTGTTGCTTTTGTGAGTGGATTTTGAAGCTGTAAAATAAAATGTTTTCTGCTACATTAGTCAGGCTCCACTTTGCACTAATTTGCCTGGGACTTAGAACCCAGCCACTTCTCTCTACAGCCTTGGTGTTGCCCTAATGTCAGTACTGTCTGTCCAGGCAGAGAAACAACATCTCACACCAGTGGTTGGAGATATAGGCTGAAGTGAGGAAACACCAATGCTGCATTATATGATTATTAAACTCTTCCCAACACTAACTGTAGTGCCCAGTGACACTGAGGGCTGAGGCATTGACGCCACGCCTTGTGCCACGCCGGCTACCTGAGTTTGAAATGGGCTCTGGTCGGCAGGGGCAGGAGAGGACTGAGCGTCCGGAGGACTGCTGTCCTCTCCTGGGGTGGATGGATTGTTCCTGCGCTACTGGAGCAGCTCCCACTGGAGACTGGGGAGCACATTTCACAGAGCATGCTGAGGGTTGAGGCTGCAGTGGACGTCCTGTGGGCAGGTGCGGAGTGCACCCATCGCGACACTGGATGTCATTGCATGACTGAGCCTTGGGGCAACAGAAAAGGAAAAGCAATCCTAGTACCGGAAGGCGATGATGGGTCCCTAGGCGGCTCCCACCTCTCTGCCAGACCTTCACAGTCAACTCCTTGAATTGCCTCCTCACTCCGCCACCCATTAGATTATATAAGGACCCGCAGGTGTTGGCAGCCCTGTCACGGGGGCGGTGGTTGGAGCAGAGGAGGGGTGGACCCGTTCACGGGTTTGGCCTGGGAGGTCTCAGGCCGAGTGGAAGAAAGGCTGGCCCCTGGACCTCATCAGAGGAGAGTCCTGTGGTGCCAGTGTAGGGGCTACAAAAGAGTTGACAAAAACACTAACTGTAGTGGCATTGCGAGCCTCTATAATATGTTCCACATTTTGCTTATCCTTTATGCTTTTGTCAAAGACAGAGAATATTGAGGGTAACTTATGCACAACCAGTGTGTTCAACTGAGAGAGGTTCTGATTCTCTCTGACCTTGAGAGTGAAGCTCAAGAGGTCCTTGGGAATCAGAACCCTGAGGTAGTGGGACACACTGTCTGTGCATAGAGTTGCTCATCCTGTATTTTTTAGTGTATAGCATTGTAAGAAATGTGCACATGGTGGTTCTTTGCTTTTTAGAACAAAACCGACTTGTGCAGTCTCTAGAGGTTTGGAATACTGTTACCATAGAAGGGTACAGTCACATTCCATTATATTTTGAAAGGGATGGAGTTCTATACAGAACAATCTTCTACTATACATTATATAAACATATTGGTATCACAGAGAGTGGACTTTGTAGGCTTAGTCATCCTCAGCTGTCACATCCCTATAATCATCAGTCTCTACCCTGAGAAGACTAGGTAGCCAATCACAGTGCCCTAAATAGCAAAGTGGAATTTCCTGTGTTCATGTCTGTCTCACAGTGTTTCCTTTTCTTTGTGTACTGCCATACCTCTTTCAAGTGCTATGAATTTTGCATAGCACTATGATTTTACAGTCAAATTTACCGTTGATCTGCAAAGGTTTACTGATGTTCTTAATAGTGTTAGAGCTATTTCTGGACAAGCAAACAATTAAGTTAACATACTAAAATGCCAGCAGATGAAGCCTAATGGTCTTTCTTGTCTGCTCAATAGTCAGCACCCATGCTGGGCACTGACTTTCTTGTCCCTCCCACCTTCTTGGGTTTCTCTGTCCTCAGTTCAGACTGTCCAAGATGACCCTTGTATTGGGTTTGGTCAGCTTCACCCTCCTATCGTGTCCCATCCCCTCTTAAATCCTTCCACAGTCTCTGCCTCCACCAGTCCCTTGGGCAGTGCATTCCATGATTCCACCATCCTCTCAGTGAAGTAACACCTCCTCTCCCCACTGAATCCCCTCCCATCTTCCACCCGTGTCCTCTAGTTGCCCCCTTTCCTTTGGAGCACCCGACTGAGCTTCCTTATTTATCCCTTTATGTACTTGAAGACCTGTATCATGTCCCCCGTCCTCTCTCTCCTCTAGGGTATACATGTTTCACTAAAAAAAAATACCACCAACAGCTTAATCTGGTTCAAGGTCAGTTGGCATTCATCTGTATCCCTCCTCGGTCGTGCCTGAAAATAGGCAGGATTTGTCTAGTGCACTTACCGGTCAACAAAACTAAATAAATAAATAAATGTTGAGCTCCTCAAGCCTCTCTGCATAGGTCCTTTCCCCAGGCCCCAGATCATTTTGTTGCCCTCCTTTAGATCCTCTCAAGGAATGCAATGTCCCTTTTTAAGTGTGGCCTCCAAAACTACACACAGTACTCGAGGTGTGGCCTAACCAAGCAGTCATACAGAGGAAGGATCACTTCTGCCGCTCTGGAGGTAATCCACCTAGTGATGCATCCCAGCATCCTATTGGCTTTTTGCCGCTGCCTCCTACAGGTCTCCAGTTGTTCATTCTGACATCTACCACCACCCCCAGGTCCCTCTCGAATTCAAAACTTGCAGTGTGTCACCTCCAGGGTATACCCTTGGCCCAGATTTCCTGGCCCCAGTGCAGAACCCTGCATTCTCACACTGAACTCAGTCCCACTTTCTTGACCCCTCATCCACAGCCTCCAGGTCCTCCCACAGGGCACTCTCCCTCTTCCTCATCCACCACCACCCCAGCTTTGAGACATCTGCAGAGAGATTCATTTCACTCCCGATACCCTTCCTTATGTCTGAGACATAGGCGTTAAATAGGATTGGCCCTAGTACCAACCCCTGGGGAACCCCACCATGACTCTCCTTGAAGATGAGAGAAGCCCCCCAACTACCACCCTCTGAGAACGCCTCCGAGCCAATTACCTATCCATCTGATCATCTGCATCCCCATCCCCATTTCCTCCAGCTTAGCCAGCAGGCCATCATTAGTTACCGAATCACATGCCTTGTCAAGTCTAGAAAGAGAACGTCCACCGCCTCCTCATCACCCAGTCATAGAACTCCACAAGGTTTGTCTGATGCGATCTTCCTGAGACTAAGCCATGCTGTCTATCATCCAGATACCCCATTTGTTCCAGTACCCCCAGCCTTTCCTTGACAGTACCCTCCAATACCTTGCCTACCATCGACAGCAGGCTAATGGGCTGGGAATAGGCACAATATGGGCCACCCTCCAGTCATGTGCGACCCACCCTTATTCAGAGAGAGTGTTGAAAAGCTCCACCAGGGTGGCCACCAGGACATCTGTTGTTCCCTCAGCACCCTGGGATGTATTCCATCCAGCCATGGTGCTTTTCTCCATCTGAAGGGACCCGAGGGCTTCCTTCACTCTCTCACCAGGATCCCAACCTCCCTGTCCTCCCCTTTGCTCCCTGTGCTGCCAACCCCACCTGACGATGCTGGCCTTCCCTTTCCCCAGTCAGGTCAGGGTTCCCAATCTCTAAGGGTCCCACCTTCCTGTTTTGTCCCCTCTCACCCCAAGAAGACAAAGCACTTCCCCATCCTCTCTCTAATAAAGACTGAGGTGAAGTACTGCTTAGAACCTCGGCCTGCTCCCCAGCATCCTGTACCCATCCCCCACCCTTATCCTACTGATCTATCCCCACACTTTCCTCTTTTCCCAATGTATCTAAAGAACCCTTGTTCCCCTCCTGATTGCCCTGGCCAAGATCTGTTCCTTCCTTGCCTTAGCCGCCTCACCACCCCGTGACCCTCCTGGCCAATTGTTCATACTCCCCCTGGTCCCTTTCGCTCCTAGAGCACTGGAAGCGCCTATAGGCTGCCTTCTTTGCCTCACCGCCTCCCGGGTCCACCAACAGGGTTTTCTTGGCCTTACCAACTTGCGCCTCCCTGCACAGGACCTGGTACCCTACTATACCCCTTCTAATGATCTCCCACCTACTATCAGCATCCATTTCTGGTCTTATCCCATCCAAATGCCTCTTAAGGATCCTTCCCATCTCCTGAACTCCACACCCTGAAGTCAGTCACCACCGTCCTTGAGCGGCTTTCCTCCCCCAGGTCCAGGAAAAGCAGACAATGGCATGATCACTCCCTGCCAATGGGTCCCTCACCTCTAGACCCCTAATCTGTCACTGTCTGACAGGACTACATCCAGTGTCCTGTCCTCCCAAGTCGGCTCTCCCACTTACTGGATCAGGAACGTCCTGGAAGACATCCAGCAACCTCTGCTCTTGGCCACTGGGGACGTCATAGTCCCCAGTCTGTTCCTGGCATATTTAGGTCCCCCATCACCACTACCCTTCCTTCCCAATCTACAGTGACCCACAATTTTTCCACCAAACTCTCTTCCTGAGCCTCTCCTAGCCGGGGGTCTGTATACCACCCCATCTTTACTCTCTTACCCCCCCGCAATTGTAGGGTGACCCAAATCGCCTCCATGCTCCCCCGCCTCCACCCTCGTGATACCTATACCATTTTGACCAGCAGAGCTACCCCGCTACCCCTTCCTCCTCCTTATCCCTTCTGAACATACTGTAGCCCTCTAGGTTGAGGTCCCATTCGTGCCTCTTGGGTGGCCCAGGTTTCATTGACAGCTGCCACATCGACTGCCCCTCTACTAGCATTGTCTGGAGCTTAGGCATCTTGTTACCTAGGCTCCTGGCATTTATCAGGACCACCCTCCACCCCTTCCCGCCTCTCTTCCCCCTTGCTGCCATTCGGCTGCATGCTCGCTTACCTGCACCATACCTGTTGGCATTTTTCCATCTCTCCAGCCCCTTGGTGAGGTGGATACAGAGTCCTCTTTATCGTAACCCCTGCACCAGCCCCTTCTTCGATCCTCCCCCTTCACAAGTTTAAACACCACCTTCGATGATGAACCCAGCTAGTTTCAGCTTAGGATTTCCTCCTCCTCCAAATTAAGGTAGAGCCTGTCCCTAGCATACAGCCCCTTGTCCTCCCAGGTTACCTCCCCCAGTCCCCCACAAGGCCATACCCCTAGCCTCATACCACTCCCTGAGCCACTGATTAACCACCCTAGTTTTAGCTTATTTTCCCCACTAGCCCTCGGCACTGGCAGGATCTCTGAAAAGAGATTGACCATCCTATAGCTTGATATACCCTGGCCAGCTCCCAAACCTTGCCTATATCGCTAATTCACTATTCCCACTTATGTCATTTGTACCAGGTGCACTGGTGTGTCTGAGGACCCCCCGCATTCTCTTGCCAGTGAATATACCTCATGCTTTGCCTTGTGCACTGTTAGGCCAGAGTGGTATTTGTTTTTATCGGTAGGTTTCACCTCTCCCCTGCCCCCACTGGATTTCTCTGATCATGGAGTCCCCCAGCAGTAACACTCTAACCCCCTTACCTCCTTGCACACCCCTGCAGATTTCTCTTGCTTCCATGCCATCCTCTCCTCTTCCTGTCCCCCCAACAACCGCTTCCCACACCTCCCTGCAGTGTGGGTGTCGTGTTGGCTCCCTCCTGTTGTCACTGGCCACCCCTTCACTCCGGTCCTGGGCATCATGCCCCACCTGTGTATCATTTTATATCTCTGTCTCCTCTATCCCCACCCCTGACTAAGCCCTCCGCCCTTTCTGCTGTCCTATCTTGGTTCCTGCTCGCTTTGTCCTGTCCCTGTTCAGTGGACACACACCTGCCATGCCCATACCCTTCTCCTCCAACTACTGCAACCACATCCTTGTTCACCTGATCCCCCCCTTCTGCAGCCTCATCCTTGTTCACCTGAGCCCCACAACTTCTGCAGCCTCCTCCTGTTCACCTGATCCCCTGCTTCCCTCCTCCTCCCACCTCTATTTTCTCCACCTGTTCAGTTCCCCCGTTCCCGCCTTCCGCCCCCAGTCCTCCCTCTCTCCAGTCCCTGCCTCTTACTCCCTTCTCCCGTCAGACCTTGCCCTGGCTACACCTCCCCTCGCACTCCCTCCTCTACCACCAGACGTAGCAGGTTAAAATGGTTTGTGAGCCTTAGACTGGACCCTGGGACTCTCTCACCCGTCGTCTCCATCTTGGTTCTCTTTGGGCACCCCAGATGCCTGCCTGCCTGCCGCTTTGGACTTTTCCTTTTGGGCCCCTCTGCCAGGGTCCCCAGGCTCCTGATTAACCTCTTCCTCTTCCCCTATGCCACCAAGGCAGTAGCTGAGGAGCCAGCAGTGGGAAAAAGGTACAATCAAACCAGTGTGCTGAACTGGGCGTGTTTCCTTTTCCTTACAAGTTTGTGTGGGTTGGGAGAAGGGGAGAGCCATGTGAGAAGAGTAGGTTGAGGAGGGTTACCAGGCAGCCAGCTTCAGTTCCGCTGAAGAGGCTGTGACCATGTGACTGAAGCCAGCCACTAGTGCGGCTGCAGTCGGAGTTTTAAACCAGTGGGTGGTCTTGTTTGTCCCTTAGATGGGAGCTGCTTTTCACTTCTGCCGAGTGGGTAGTAGTTGAAGAGCCAGCTATAGGGAAAAGATATAGTCAAACAAATGTGCTGAACTAGGATATGTTCATGCTTTTTTTTTTTGTTTGTTTGTTTTTTACCCTTACAGGTTTGTGTGGGTAGTGGGAATGGAGAGATTTTGCAAGGCGGTGTGTTCAGGGTGGGTTACAGGCAGCTTGCTGCAGTGCCAATGGAAGAGGCTATAATCACGTGACTGCAGCGATCCATTAGTACAGCTGCAGTTCATTATAAATTACCCAGAGTTCCTAGTGTGACCCCAAAGCATGAGCAACCCCAAGGTGTGAGTGCCAGTAAGTAGGAGGTGGCATCCTACCTTGGGTGAGGCTGTAGGTTGTCTGTAGGACAGGCCACAGCCCTGCAAGAAACAAGGAGCAGGTTAGTGGATAGGACTAGAGGTGGAAATGGATCCATAGTTACTGGTTGGAAAACCGCCCAAACCTGGTAGACCTGCAAAGGCAGGATAAGGTAAGGTAGAGTTTAGAACTACTCCCTAATTAGGGTAGGCCTGCAGAAGCAAGTGGGTGGGGTGTGTAGTTCTGCCCCTATGTGGGATAGGCTCATGGAAGACAGGAAGGGAAGTGACATCTCTAACCAGGCGGAAGCTAAAGGGGGTAAAACATAAGTGCTACCCATTGTCATAGGTAGCCGTGACAGGGGCAGCTGAGAGGAGTATAAGAAAGAGTGGTGAGGTAGGAAGGGAAGGGTAGGTGGTGTGCTGTAGGAGCTGTGGTGCAGCAGTGTTCTTGGGAACAACCTGGGAGACGGGATTGCCCAGTGTGTAAGAATCAAGGTTTTTGATGGCCGAGGTGCAGATGTTAAAGAAGATCACATTTTGGTGCAGCGCCACTGAGTTATGCCATACCCACTCTATGGAACACACTTCAAAATTCCTGAAAATTAACTCACTGGGTTGAGATACTTACTTTAAGGCCCTCCTAAGACACTATGTGAATGATGACTGTCACTGTTATGTATAAATCAACATCACGGTACTTATACAAGAAACCTTTACACTTCTTTCCTTCCTTCCTCTAGCACTTGTCCATTTGACCTCCACCTCTAATGCTTCCTTTTCCTTTTTTCACTTGTTCCCCTAGCCCTTTGCTTTTCCTCCTTCCTACTATCCTCCCTTTAGTCCTGTCTAGCTTCTTGCATCATCAGGCATTACTTGTGTCATCTTCTTATCTAATATCTCTTAAACCATTGTTTAATATTGTATAAAATGTAAATTGTTCCTGTTAGAATGTAATTGTTGTAAAAAGTTTGTCACTACTATATATTATATTGTTATTTATCCTGTATCTGTATTGTTGTTTACCCTTGACCATTCATGTACTAGTCCCTCCAGGACCACCTTGTAAATGAGTTTCTCAATGGTGTCTTTCATAGTAAAATAAAACAGAATTGAAAAATTGAAAGGAAGGAGGTGGGAATATTGACAGGGAGGCAGGAGAGCTGAGCCTGGGGGGCAACAAGGAGTAGTGGGAGGGCAGGGGGTGGCAGTGCCAAAAGCAATGGGAACCCTCACCCCAGAGGGAGAAGAAGCCTTGAGAGGCAGGATGGAGAACCGTGAGGAGAGAGGAAGGGTTCATGGGGGTTATCCATGGTGATACTAGTAAGGAAACATTTCCAGTCACTAAGTACTGTGGGGATGGGGGTCACCTGGAGTGGGACACTGAGACGGTGGGGGAGAGATAGTCTGTGGAGGGGTCCAGGGAGGTTGAAGTGATGCAGAAGGAGGAACGGGCAAGGTACGAGAAACAGGAGTTGGGGGGGTGATCTTGGTGGGTAGGGAGGAGGGGTGAAGTGAGAGACAGAGAAGACAGAGCAACTGGGGCTAGAGAGGTGGGAGGTTAACTGAGAAGTAGGGACAGTTGGGGTGGAACAGGAAAAGGTAGTTCCAACAGGAAATGTGGTGGGAAAGAGACTGGTGGGAAGGTCAAGGTACTGGTGAATTCAATAGTGAAGGGGATTAGATAGGCTAAGAGGTGAGGTGATTAGAAGGTAAGAGAGGTGTACCTGCCGGGAATTACAGCAGAATACATATGCCAAGTGATGAGCCCATTCACACAAAGGATGTGGAGAAGTCATATGTGGTAGTTTACCTAGGTACCACTGACCTAGCTGGATGCGAGGTGGGGACAGTGCAAGAGAGGTTCACGGCATTGGGCAGGCTTGTAGGGGAAGCTAGGTCAGTGGCCTTCTCAGAAGTGCTGCCAGTGCCCTAGGTCCAGCACAGTTAGGAAACCCAGGATAGAGGAATTTAAGAAGTAATATGTTCACTAGTGAAAACAGGTATTTCTAGGGACATGGATATGTTGTTCATCCACACTCATTGGCAGGTATCCTTGCCGCTTTAAATCTTGCCGGAAGGTCTTCAAGCTTGCGCCCCACCCACCCGGTGGTATAACCTCGGCTCCGCCCCATGACGCCAGATCTTCCTTACCGCTTGGAAGCTCAGGTTCCTCCTTAACGCCTGCGTTTGAGACTGGTTCCTAGTTCTCCGCTTATGGATTTAAAAATAAATTTTAGCGAAAAAAGACTTCAGTCTTGATCCCTGCTGACTCACGATGGACAATCGACTCCAGTTTGAGATGCCCATGCGGGCAGAAAGATGTCTCAGACGGATCCCACACTCCACGTGTGTCTACTGCTTAGGCCTTGAGCACGATCTGCAGGCTTGCGACCTGTGCTCATCTTTCTCGGCCACGCCCTCGAAGACCGTGCTGCCCGATTGCAACTGGGCGTCCCAAGCGTTTCCCTCGGTGAAGTCCAAAGGAGGCCGGTTGGCGGTGTCCCGAGCTGGCTTGAATCAGCTTCGGCGGATGATCGCTCGAAGAGGAGGCGGCGCGGGTCAGAGTCTTCTCGGCGTCAGCGCATTTATCCCGCCTCTCTGGGTTCTTCCTACACGGCTTCTTTTAAGGAGCTTTGTCTGTCCCTCTCCACTAAGGGAGAAGGGCCTACGCCTGCTGGACCTTATTCTCGGTCCAAAAGAAGGACAGGGTAAGTCCTCCGCCGACGCCTTGGGAGCGGGAAGGTCCTCTCCCCGAAGTCGCCGACCGCCGGCTTCGGTCGACCGCTCGCTTCGCCACTGGCCTCACGGTGTCCCCGGCCAGGTCAGTTGACCGAGACTCCTGACCGATTTAAGTCGAGATTTTTCTCGACCTGCTGGACGGCTGTCGCCTTTAGCAGCCGAGATTCCCTCCCTGGCTCCCCGGAGGAGTTGAGGATCCCGTGGCTCGCCTGTGCCTCCGGTTCCGGAGCCCTCGATGGACCATCCGAGCCGAAGGAGTGCCGTTCCGGCCGACACCTCCCGCACCGACCTTGGAAATTCCGGGACTCGGTCTGGGTCTCCAGTCTCGGGCCTCTTGGCGGTCCAGCCGATCCCACCGTCATGGCGGTCTCGGTCTCGGCACCGCAGTAGCGGATCGCCGCCTCGGCTCGAGACGGGAGGCTTCGCGTAAATTACGCCGACGGTACGCAGGACCTTATGTTGCAACAGCTCCTCCTGACCGGGAGTAAGCCGACCTCGCCGCCTTCCCCGCCATTAAGTGGCTGTCACCGAGCGGCCACACAACCCCTCGACTTATCCGAGGAGCTCATACCCAGGCCGTTGTTCGCCAAAACCAGCTGCTCCACCGATTCGTGGAACCTCCGCCCACAGCCACCACTGGGGCTCCACCAAGGATTCTCGGTCGGCTAAGGTCTACCCATCGGCTGTCAGTTACCCTCACTCCCGACCGCCTCGGCAGGTGAAGGGTGGCTCAGGCCAGAGGCAGCTTTTCGAGGACTCTTCCGAGTCCGAAGATGATTCTCCTTTTCTCCAAGCAACTGGACTTGGAGTCTTCAGGAGGTCAGTCAATGGACGATAGCCCGTCGTCCTTCCTAGGACTGCTTCGCTCATCTCGAGTCCACCGGGATGGAGCTCGAACCCATTTCCAAACGGGCCAGGTATCCCTCACGGAGATTCTGGACCGAGGGGATTCTCACGAGGCTTTCCGTGGCCGAGGCCATAGTGGGTCCGCACTGGAGCTTTGGCAGCGCCCTGCTTCCTGCCCCGCCTCGGCCAGGATGGCCAGGAAGTATGCGTGTCCCTACCGGCCTTTGTCCGTTTTTGAACACCCCTCTGCTGAGGGGTTGAGCTACCGACAGCGCTTCGCCACCGGCAACGCCAGGATGTGGACAAACCTCCTGACAAGGAGTCCAAGAAATTGGACTATGTCGGGCTTAAAAGTCTACGCCATGCTCCTCTCGGCTTCAGGCCAGTTCGGCCGCCCTCATGGCACATTTTTCTCATGCCCTGTTGGGCTCCCTGGATGAGGTCATCCTCATCTTCCGCCCGATCTGCAGACTACGGTTAAGCAGGTGCGGGACCAGGGCAGGGCAGTGGCCAAACAGCAGCTCCAGACTGCTTTGGATATAGGGACTCATGTGCCAGATCGGTGGCGGCCGCAGTGGCTATCAGTCGGCGGGCTTGGCTGAGGATATCCACCTTTACTCGGATACCCAGCACAAGTTGGCGGATGTTCCTTTTGGGACTGACCTCTTCGCCCTGGGGTGGAAGGTCACCTGCAGAGGATCGAGAAGTCCAATGCTACCTTGGACTCGGTCTCTTCCTCCAGAAGGACAAGGCCGCAAACCGCAGCCTAAGCCCTTTCGTCCTTCTGTGCCCTCGCGCCTGCCCAGCAACGTTAGGGCCAGCAGGCTCGGCCTTGGCATCCCAAACCCAAGCCGCGGCTTCCTCTAACAGGAGGCAGGAGGAAAGGCCCAGGAGGTCCCTCGGCCGGTCCCTCCTCCAAGCCTGCCCAGTGACGGGCTGAGGGTGTCGCCCCATTCCCGCCTACCCCTGGGTCCCCGTGGGAGGCGGCTCCGGCACTTCGTTCCACCTGGTCCGCTGTTACCACGGACAGGTGGGTCTTGAGAGGTGTGGAAGAGGCCTGCCTCTGGAATTCAAGCAGGCACCACCTTCAGAGCCGCCGCCTCGGGGCTCTGGGTCCCCAGCTCACTGGCGGCCTCGCCGAGCCGATACGCTCTCCTCCTCCAGAAGGAGGTGATAAGAGAGGTGGCGGACCCTCCTTCAGACCCAGGGTTTGTGTCCAGGTACTTCCTGGTTCTGAACGGACGGGGCTGGCGCCCATTCTCCACCTCAACGACCTAAACAAGTTCCTAAGGTCTCGAACCTTCAGGATGGTCACTGTGGCTCAGATAATACCATCCTTGGAATGCGGCATGTGGTTCTGCTCTCTGGACTTGCAGGAGCGCTTTCCACGTCCTATCCGTCCGTGCCTCACCAGCGATTCCTTCGCCTGAGCCGGAAGGATCCCTCGAAGTTCCAAGCCATGCCCTTCGGCTTGTCTCCAGCTCCAGGGTCTTCACCAAATGCATGGCAGTGGTGACAGCATTCCTGCGGGCGCCGAGGGGTCCGGTGTACCCTTACCTGGACGACTGGCTGATAGCAGCTCCTCCAGGAAGGAGGCGGAGTGGTCCAGAGATCTGGCCCTCCAGGTCTGCTCTCAACTGGGCCTCCTTATCAAGCGAGGCCAAGTCGAACTCGAGCCAAAGCAGGTGATTCTATTCATCGGGCAGCTCGACTCTCTTCGAGCCAGCGCGGCTCCGTGGACAGGGCCGGGTTCTTTCCTCCTTTGCCCGATCATTTCTGGTTGGGCAATTGCGCCTGCCCGGGACTTCCTGCGCCTCCTGGGTCTCATGGCGCCTGCACCAGCGTGGTCCATTGGGCCCGCTGGAACATGCGTCCCCTTCAATGGGGCTGGCCAGCCAGTGGTCACAACGCTGCGATCCTTTGGACCAGCTTGTGTCAGTGACTTAGGGATGTGGAACGCTCTCCAGTGGTGGACCGTTCCAGATCATTTGCAGGAGGGCATCCGTTCGTCCGCCCGAGCCGACGGTCTCTCTATCGACCGATGCCTCTCTGATGGGTTGGGGTGCCCATCTGGGGAACACGGGCTCATGGCCTCTGGTCCCCGGGAGTCCCGATGCCACATCAACCTGCTGGAGCTCCCGGCGGTCCGCCTAGCTCTCACCGCCTTTGCTCCGTTCCTCCGGGGTCAAGTGGTCGAGTCCAGGCGGACAATACCACGACCATGTTCTGTCTAAACTGCCAGGGGCGGGGACGTGCTCCATGCTTCATGCAAGGAAGCTCCGCGTTTGGTCACTCGTCAGCAGCCTGGAGGCGGATCTCCTAGCCATTCATGTGGCAGGAGCCTCCAACACCCTGGCCGATGCCCTGAGCCGGATAGGGGCTGCATCCCACGAGTGGTCTCTCCTGCCGGAGGTAGTACAGCATCTGTTCTCCCATTGGGGCACACCTCAGGTGGACCTGTTCGCCCAGGGAGAACGCGAAGCTGAGACTGTTCCATGCCCGCCCCCTCAGCAGGGCTCGCTGCAGGGGATGCCTTCGAGGCAGTGGACCCCGGCCTCTTTACGCCTTTCCCCATTTCCCTTGATCCACAAGGTGCTTCTCAAGGCGAGGAGGGACAAGGCGCAGGTGATTCTGATAGCCCCAGACTGGCCTCGCCAGTTCTGGTACCAGATCTCCTCAGTCTCAGCTCCAGGACTCAGCGCAGCTTCCAGCTCGCCGGACCTGCTCTCAGTCAATCAGGGAAGGTGTTCCATCCAGACCTTCAATCCCTGCACCTGACGGCCTGGTTCCTGAGCTGCTAGAGTTCCAGGCCTTGGGTCTTTCCGACGGGTCCTCAATGTAGTTGAGCGCCCTGATGAGTCGACCAGAAAATGCTATGCCTTCAAATGGAAAAGGTTTTCCATTTGGTGTCAGGGCAAGGGCTTGGACCCTTCCTCCTGTTCCTTGGCAAGCATCTTGGACTATTTATGGTCCCTTTCTAATCAAGGGCTTAGGGCACGACCCTAAGGGTGCACCTGGCAGCCATCTCTGCTTACCGAGCGCGGGCGGAAGCAGTCGATGGCGCAGGAGAAGGTGGTCTGGCGCTTTTCAAGGCCTTGATCACATTTCCCTCCAGTGCGGAACCCCCACCTCCGTGGGATCTACTGCTGGTACTGGCAAAGCTCATGGGCAAGCCATTCGAACCTATGCACAGGTGTGCTCTCTCTCACCTGTCGTGGAAGACCGCCTTCTTGGTGGGCTATCACGTCAGCCAGAAGGATGGGAGAGCTCCAGGCGCTCCATCAGTCTCCTTACCTGGTCTTCCACAGGGACAAGGTTGTCCTGCACCCCACCCGAAATTCCTTCGAAGGTGGTGTCGAGTTTAACCTTAACCAGGTGTTGACTCTGCCGTGTTCTACCCCAGTCACACTCGGAGGCGAATATAGGCTCCATACTTTGGACCCTAGAGAGCGCTCGCCTATTACAAAGACGCACGCTGAGAATTGGGAGAGGTTCAAGCTGTTTGTCACCTACGCTGTAAGCCGCATCTGGCAGACCTGCAGCCAAGCGGACGATAAGCAGGTGGGTCACTTCCTGCATAGATCTCTGCTATAAGTTGGCGGGCATGGAGCCTCCCAGAGGATAAGAGCTCATTCTACCCGCCATACTGCTGCAACGGTGGCTGCTTCCAGGGACGTCCCTATCCAGGAAATCTGCAGGGCTGCTACCTGGAAGTCAGCAAACACCTTCATTACCCATTACCACATCGACCTTGAGTCACGCCGGGATGCTGGTTTTGGGGCCTCGGTTCTCCAGTCTCTCTTTCCCAAGTAAGTATTGGGGGTGTGCGCCTTGCCTCTCTCCTCCCGGAGAACTGCTAGGAGTCTGCCAATGAGTGTGGATGAACAACATATCCATGTCCCTAGAAATACAGGTTACTCACCTGTAACAGGAGTTCTAGGAATGGTATATGTTGTTCATCCACACGACTCCACTCGACCTCCCCGGCTTCGACGCACAACCTGAGCTTCCAGCGGCCAGATCTGGCGTCATGGGGCGGAGCCAAGAGTTATACCACCCGGTGGGTGGGAGGAGCAAGCTTGAAGACCTTCCGCAAGATTTAAAGCGGCAAGGATACCTGCCAATGAGTGTGGATGAACAACATATACCATTCCTAGAACTCCTGTTACAGGTGAGTAACGTGTATTTTCTTGCCTACTATGCTTTTTTTTTTCCAACTCTGTCCATTAGCCAGGCGGCAGGGGAACACTTGACTCCCGCTCAGCCCTGGTGCGGAGCCCTCAACTCTCACTCAACCTGGCCTTCACCTCGGCCGTGAAATGGGGAGGACCGTGACTTACTCCTCACAGAGTCGCCCCCCATTGGGGGGAGGACAGGGGAGGAGACTGAGATCACCCTGAGCACCTGCCTCGGCTTATGCCGGCTTTGTTCAGGTCGGGAGAGTGTGAGTCCATTGGGGCATCCTACTGCTCAGAGGGTTTTCCTTGTTGAGTTACCCCTGAAGGAGGAGGACATGCAATGATGCCAGCACATCGAGACACATGCTCCCACGTAAGCTTCCACCTCCTCCTTTGGCCCCGCCCAAAGTGATTCCAGCTGTAGTAGCACCCAGTCACCACTGTAACACAAGAATCCACGGATCCCTTCCTGGGAGAGGAGAGCTTGACAACGACTGCTCAGTCCTGCACCCTTCCTCCACCCCCCTCGCCGGCTGACCCCAGATGACCTGGGCTTGCACCCGAACCCGGTCACCAGTGTGGCATCCAGCGCCACCAGGCCGCTTATTGCCTACTGTGCTTACCAGTATAATCAATAAAACAAACAATGGAGGGCTGAGGGATGGTGCAGGAAAAGGGTTTGGGTACTTAGGGAATTGAGGAACTTAGGGCAATAAACCCTCTATGCACCAAATAGGCTTGTCAAAGCTAGAGGAGATCCAGGATACTCGGGAATGAACTAGTGGGCATATAAGCGGGAACTTGAATGTGAAGCTGAAGGCGCAAGGGTCACTGCACCGACTGTTTCCTAAAGGAGGGCAGCTAGGTTCCCCACCAGGTTGAAAACACAAAGGGGCTAGTGAGGGGAGGGTGGGGGATATAGAAAGAGGCATGGGTGGGATTTCTGAAGGACAGGCAAGCATGTAAAAAGCAAAGAAGGGTCATAAAAGGAACATAAGAGGGTTAGGGAGAAAGGAAAGCAAGGAGAAGACTAAGGGAAGAAAGGGTAAGGGGCAGGCAGCCTGGCAGAGGAGAGTGGAAGCACTTGTTTAGAAGAGAAGGGGGACTCATGAGTGGTGGATGGTGGTGTCACTGTATGCTAGAAGTCTTGGGAGGTGGTGGTTAGTGAGGTTCCAACTGCCAGTGCTAAACTGTCCACAATAAAGTTATCTGGATGGAATTTCTGTGTGGAACATCTTCTTGCAAATAAGGAGATTGCAGAAGGACTTTATTTATTGTGGACTGCATTGCTCAAGGTAATGAGCGGTACACATTGAGTGTGCAACCCCTTTGTTCTTTGATTCTAATTGGTTTGCTGCCCATGGTTCCGCACCCCTTAACCCTGCTGGCTTGCAGAATTCTTGTTGGACTGTGAACAAAATGGAGGACCTGCAGACCATGATGACAGAGACAAAGGTGAATGAGGTGGCGGTCATGGGTAGACGCTGAGCGGACAGCTAGCTAGCCTTAAGAATAGTATAGGCGGAGGTTTGCTCCATCCCTCAAAACCAAGGCAAAAGGAAAAAATTATAAACCAGGTGAAGAAGCTATTACATGAACTAGGCTATCAGGACATTTGGAAACATTTCTATGGCACCTCCCAAGACATACATGACTATTCACAGGCCCATGATGTATATTCCTGTCTAGATTACCTTATAACCCTAAAGGAACAGGTAGGAGATATATCTAAGATCTGGATGGGGACTTTGTATTGTCAGATCATGCCCCGATCTTTTGTCAGATTGGCCTCCAAACCAAGAGGAAAACGACATTTTGGCGGTTGAACCTTTCTCTCTGAGGGACACCCAGGTTCTCCAGAATATAGAAGAAACCATAGCTCAGGCTTTAACAATAAACGATACGCAAGTAACGTCGGTATCGATTCAATGGGACACCATAAAAGCTATCATAAGGGTAAGCTGATAAGCATATCATCGCTAATAAAAACTTAGGAAGCTCGAGAGTAGCTCTTGAAGCCAAGATACGGAGTTGGAGGAACTACAAATCGTAAAATTGACAAATCCAGAAGCAAAGAGCTGGCTAATCTCAAAAGGAGCTTAACAAAATACTAGATTACTCAGTAGAGCAAAAATTAATGTACTTGAGGCATAGTTACTATGATGGTGGCCCTCGGTCTCTCAGGCTCCTAGCGCAGACTAAGAATACAGAGAGTAAAGTCAAATATAATAAAAATCAGACACCCGCTATTGGGTAAAATTCAGAACACAACACAGGGAATAACAGAAGCATTTCTTAACTACTATAGAAGCTCTATGCGTGACCCCTCCCTATTAGGAAATAAGGAACTTTTAGATTCCTCACCCTTCCGACCCTCTAAAACAACAAAGCGCCAGTTAATTAGCCCCATAACCACCAGGGAGATAGAAGAGGTGATAAGTAATCTTAAAATGGGAAATGCCGGATCCGATGGGCTTTACGGGAATTCTACAAATCACTTTCAAAACCCTAATCCCTATACTTGATAGGGCTATGCAGATGTTGTATCAAAGGAGGAAGCTATTCCCTCATGGAACGAGGCGGTGATCTCCTTATTCAAGCCTGGGAAGGACCCTTCATATTGCTCTTCTTACCGCCCATATCTATATTAAACACGGATTATAAAATTTTTACATCTATATTAGCTAGAAGGCTCATCCAATTCTCCCGACCAAGATTCATTTGGACCAATGTGGGTTCATTCCGGGCTCAAGCCCAAGACAATGTGAGACGCACCAGATACTTACTGGAACACTCACAATCCCAAGGTGATCCGACCTCCTTTTTGGGTTTGGACGCTGAGAAAGCGTTGATATGGTGTCATGGAGGCTTTTTGGGAGGGTCTGCCTGTTTTGCTTTTCCAACTCAGTTTATAGAAACCCTATTTAAATTCTGTAGTCACCTCTGGGCTACTTACGGATAAATGGGCACCTTTCTAGTAGATTTTCCCTTTATAGGGGCACCAGACAGGGATGCCCTTTGTCCCCCTCCTGTTTGCATATTATATAGAACCGTTAGCACAATATATTAGGCAATCACCTGACATTAAAGGAATTTCCTTTAGGGAGTTGAACATAAACTGGCATTGTTCGCCAATGATTTACTTTTATATTTAACAAATCCAGAAAGCTCACTACCTCATGTTATGCAGAAAGTTAGTGACTTTTCATCTCTCTGGCTATTCCTTAAATGTTAACAAAACAGAGGCCTTAAGAATACAATATATGCCAACACCTGAACTTAGAAATGGGTTTCGGTTCAAGTGGGATGCCCTTCCCTGAAATACTTGGGAATACGGATTCCAAGCAATCTATCTCAGTTACACAGCCAGAACTACACCCTCTAATAGAAACCTTGAAGAATGACATGAGAAGATGGAACCTCCTCTCATCCTCTTTTTACAACCGTACCATGTCGTTAAAGATGAATCTGGTGCCCCGTCTCCTTTACCTTTTCAGTGTGTCCTCCACGATTATTGAGAAAGAGATATTGTCTTGGCAGAAGTTACTTCTAGCTTTCAGTGGAATCAAAAAAGCCTTGTGTAAACTTTAGGAAACTTACGCCCCTAAGATAATGGGTGGGCTATCATTCCCCTCTAACTGACTACTGGGTCGCCTCTCAGATGCGCTTAGCTCTGCTGTGGGGTGCAAAAGAAATATCAGGCTGCGTGGAAGTACATAGATCTTAATAGAGGAGATTCTTTGCCTCTCCTCACAGCCTTTTTTCCCTCCTGCTTCAGAGAGCAAAGCTAGCTACATCAAAGGCCACTTCTGCTATACTCGAGGGCTGGAGGAGGGAACGAAGAACAAACAAGTAACAGTACACTTATGGAAGTACCAGTGGTTTATAACAAAGGAACAATTTGGCTCCCATGTTGTGGGGTCGTGGTATAGGACCCAGGCGAAGAGGGAATGGTGGCACCCTGGCAAATAATGAAAGGGAATGTTCTAAGACCTTTGAAGAAGCCCTGGCTGAATTTTCTTGGGCAGAAAGGGATAGGCTGTTTTTATCAAATAAGGGACTACATAGTAACACAAAATAGACTTAGGGAGAAGGACCCTTATATTTCAAGATCACCTCACTGCTTCAGCAAATCTGGTCCTCCAGTTCGGGAGAGAAGGTCATCTCAATAATATACAAATACCTAATTTCACTACATAAACATTCCATGGACCCAGTTAAGGAGAGCTGGGAGAAGGAATTCAACTAAGTAATAAGTATCATATACTGGCCTAGAATATGGCAAAATACCTGGTCGCCTGCCTCCTCTCCCCAGTGGAGGAATTCATATGGAAGGTTAGGGCAAGGTTCTTTTAGTGCCCACAGTGTTAGCCCAGAGATCCCAGGAACATCTGAAGATTGCTGGAGGGAGTGTGGGAAAATAGCACACTATAAACACATATTTTGGGAATGTTCCAAAATTAGCACATTCTGGTCTACCGTCCTGGCACGTATAATGGATATTCTGGGAGACCAGTACCAGGTGTCAGGGTTTAACTTGATATTGGGTATCCCACCAGAAGGAATGAAAGATAAACACATTATATATCTCTGGAACATTTTTGGGAGCGCATACAAGCATTACCAAAAAGTGGCGCCAGATAACTGCTGCAGCTGTGGGAGAGTGAGACCATAGCTCAGGACATCCGACATAATGAGCAAATGACCTGTGCCCTTCACAATAAGGTCCAACTCTACACTACAAGATGGGCCAGATGGGAATTAAATCAAAGCTCGATTCAGTAGGTAGATAAGGAAATACCGGTAGTAGCTGGGAACATACACAGAGCAGCGATAATGATATTGCGCCCGTTGGATCCCCCCAATTGGAGCTCTCTATTTCAGGAAATAGAGGATGTAATAAATAAATGTAGTTTGATATAATGTGGTACCCTTGAAATAGGTCATAACTGAGTAGAACAATCTCCTTTTATGCCCAATGTCTGTCTTCACCTGAATTCTACCTGGTAGTTACTTGAATGTTATTATTAACTAACAAATATGTTTATTGCTCTTTAATAACCCTTACTGTTATAAATTTCTGTGAGCAGCTAATGATTATATGTTAAACAGACGGAACCCTGTATATGAAATGTAATATCTGGAAATATTGTATTTGAACTCACTGAAGGAGAATGAAAATGATCATAAAATAAAAGAAGTATAAAAAAGAATAGTATGGGTGCATCAAAAGTGGACTGTGATTAGGAAAGGAATAGCCATTGTCACTAACACCTGCAGCAGGCAGAAGGAAAAACTTCAAAGCCATGAGACCAAGTTGGTTTGATAGGGAGGTAGGCCATGCAGTAAGGGAAAGAGAGCTACATACATGAGGGTTTAGGAAGTCCCACTGGGATAAGGAAAGGGGGCTATATGGAGAAAGCTAGGAGGCTAGTAGGATGGTTGGGCAGGCCAAGGCTAGGAAGGAGCTGCAAATTGCAGAGGGATCAAGAAGGAGAAAGCCCTCTTCAGGTACATCAGTGAAAAGAGGGACATGAAGGTAAAAAGAGGAAGGGTGGGTGGAGGTCAGTAAAAGACAGAGGTGTTCAGCCAATACTTCTGCTCTGTCTTGACTAAGGAAAAGGATGGGCCAGCACCAAGTGGGAGGATGGGGGAAGGGGAGGAGGAGGGTGGAACATGGCTGAGAACAGAGGACAGTGTTAGGAAAGTATTCGTGTCTCTGAAGGTAAACAAATCCCTGGGTTCAGATGGCATACACCCAAGGGTATTGAAGGTGCTGGTGGTGGAACTGGTGGGTTCCCTGGTAGATCAGTTCAATGGCTCACTACAGTAGATATGGGATTGGTACAGCAGGAGTGGAGAACCACACATATGATACTGCTGCACAAGAGTAGTCCCAGAGATTACCCCAGGAGCTACAGGCCAGTTAGTCTGACCTCCACTGTCAATAAACTAATGGAGGCCATTCTGAAGGAAAGGCTAGTCAGGTTCTTTAAGGCAAGTGGGCTCCAGGACGAGAGGCAACACGTGTACATATCGGGAGATCCTGTGAAACCATCCTGATCAGCCTCTTTGACTGGGTAACAAAGGTAGTAGACAAGGGCCAGGCAGTAGATATTCTGTACTTGGATTTCAATAAGGCATCTGACTTTGTACCCCACAAGAGGTTAATCAGAAGTTGGAGGACCTAGGGGTGGGAAGAAAATTGACAGTGTGGGTGGTAGATTGTCTCATTGGTAAGACACAAAGAGTGGTGCTGGTGGGAAGCTTTCAAGTACAAGGGGTCACTAGTGGGGTCCTGCAGGGATCAGTGCTTGGCCCACTGTTGTTTAATGTGTTCATTATTGACACTGGGGACAGCTAAAAAGCAATAGGAAATGAATTTTACATAGTTAACTGCTCTCCCATTTTACTTTCCATCTCAGTTAATGTATTCTAATATGATCTGATCAATTTTGATTATCTAGCTTTGGAGTGCTCTCAGATCTACATGAGGTCTACTCTCCTCAGCAGCTACTGCTCTTCCTTTTCACATTTTTTTTTTAACATATTTTATTCTGCTGCTCTGGGCAAGGTAGGGACCTCTCCACCTTCTGCCACGGTGCTCTGTTCCCATCATATCGAGATCCTGCCACCTGTCTGTTCAGGACCACCAGCCCACCCGCAATACACGCTGTGCTGTCCCTCGGCATACCCCACCCAGGGCAAGGTTCGCCTTCAGCTCCTTTGTCATTTCTTCCCTCAGACATCTGTCCACCAACAGCGGAGGTGAAGACTGACGCTGTCCCCAGAGAAAGGTGGCTCAGATCCAGTGGTGGATGAGGTGGGCAGGCAGAGGATTCATCTACCCAGTCCTGCACCTGTGTTTCCCATGTTCTGTCCCACCCACTACCCCTCTAGAATCAAGCACCATGATTGGCTGCCAGCAAGTCCCGATGCAGCCAATCTGCGAGCTCTGCTACAGGGTCCCCATTGTAAGCTGAAGAGTCCCTGCACCACCACCTGTGGTCACCCAGGTGGCAGTAATGCAGCGAGACACAACACCCTCACTCCCTGGAGGAGGTGTCCTGTAGAATGTGTGATCCACGTTCATCCGTCTGCCCCTCCGACGCTCCAGGCTTGCCCAGAACCAGGGTCACCAACACTGCAGTGGTAGCTCTGCCGTTGCACCGGCAGTCCAGCCCCTTCCTTTTCATATTTCTAACACATTCCATGATGTCGCTTACTGATTCCACACTATTCATCTGAATGGCCTGAAATGGTGTTACCGATGTCATGGAATGTTCAGGCTGAATGAAAAGAGAGAACAACAACTGCTGAGGGAAAGTGATTTTAGAGTATTTGTAAAGGCAAAAATAGATCACTAATTTAACAAAAAGGCCAAAACATACCCTAATATTGATAGACTCTGAAAGGAAAACCAAAGGACACCTAGAGATGTAAACACTGCTTTTATCACCTGTAAAAGCAAAATCTGCCTCTTTGTGGATAGCACCAAGCTCTGTGTGAAGGTGGGTACATATGAAGAGGTGCAGGACAAAGGAAGACCTAGCGAAGCTAGAACGTGAACGAGAACAGAAGGTCGGCCGGGAGGGAGGTAAGATGAGCATCCTATGGACAGCTGTCATCCTGCGGGGTCCCCTATGTGAGCTGACACCCAGTGGTGACTGCGTACAGCAGCTGGGACCACGTGGGCAGTAGGCAGAGGCATTGGCGGACGTTTATGGGTCGTAGAGCACACCCAACCTGTATTGATGTCATTTCATGTCCATGTCTCTGGGGAAACCTAAGGGGAAAACCCCTGAGATGGCAGTAGCTAAGGTGCGGCCTCCCAGTCTGGATGGTTGGGGTGAATGCTGGTGGTCAGTCCAGGCACAGATGAATGGGTACATCTCGCCCGTAGCTCCAGGTGAGAAAAAGAGTTGGAAACAAAAAGATCAGACAACATAGAATGTCACTGATGATATCAGATATTTAAGCTGGGGTGGAGCTCTTGTAGGATATGGGGATGAAGGGTTTTTATCTGTCCAACTGGAATCTCTCTTTTCACTATCCCTCCCACAGAGATACAGGGATGCTAGGTATTGGCAAACCAGATGTAGAATGCATGCATCTCCCACCAGCAGCCATTCGCTATGGTCATCCAGGTAGCATTACTGCAGCAGGGACTGGAGCCCCTGCAACAACATTCTGTGGTCAGAGTATAAACCCAGAATAATGACATGGAAAGTAGCTTCCTTAGCTGCTGCACTATGGAGGCAGCTCCATTACATGGTATTTTAGTCGGTCTCTGGAAGGAATCTGCCACAGAATAACAGAATTACTTAGCTGCCTTTTATGTGGTGACATTTGTGAAGTCATCTGAGCATGTAAGAAGTCCCCAGAAAGCCCATTAGCTAAGGCTAGGTTTTAACATCTGGCGTCCTCACCACTCCACCCCTCAGATCTTTGTTTCTGCTGAAAATGTGAGGTCACCCTTTGTAGCTTGCCCCCAAAGTTTTTTTTTTCAAGATTTCTTCAGTTGATTTTTTTCAAGTTTCCATTCATTTTATTTTGTTGTTACCTCACTCAGTGTCCACTCATGTTGCTACCATGGCAAACATTTCAGTTATGCAGGCTACTCTGCCCTGCCATTATGCCCTTGGACCACAGCTACTGAACTGAGCAAATCCTTCCCGAAAGCACCAGGAGAAGGCCTTTAGCTTGTTCAGACACCAACTGCAGCTCACTGTGGATGAGACAGAGGTGTGCTCATGGTGTATTGCCTTGGGGTAGTTCTTAGAGGGCCATTGGTTGTGTTCCTCTCCATTTATTTTTATGCATTTTGGGGGCCTGTAACCCCTTGCCCAAGAGCTCAGCCCCATCCACGCCATCCCACCATGCCGGACTTACTCCACTGGGGCGGGTCACTAGTGGTACCCTCCAATGGACGAGAAATGGCAAGCCCTGGCTTACCCTAGGTCAGGGCCGTGGGATTGGAACCCTGTGGTGGACAAGAAAAGGCAGTGGCAGTGAAGCGGGGAATCATATCAGGGACTGTTTTTTTTTGTTTTGTTTTTTGAGGAGGCTCGTGCTCTCCTGGAGATGGGACATGCAATGACGTCCATAGGACAACAAACCCAACATCTGTCGCATCCCACGAATATAGGCGCCAGTCTCAAGCGGATCCCCCGGCCTCCGCCCGGGGGTCCATAGTGCACCAGACACAGACCCCCAGAGAAGAGAACCATGCCTTGGATGCTCAATTCTTCTCCCCTAGACTTCCAGTTCTGCCACGGATCAAAGTGGTTGCTAGACTGTGAGCTCCATTCCCGACCCTAAGTAAAACCCCTTTAATCAGACTACTTGATCAATCAAAAAGAAGAAAAATGTCAGGAGGGGCAGGAAAGAGAAAAGAACTCCAGGTCTCCTCCCATCAGAACAAAGGAGAGCGAGATGCGGTTGGATCCACCATGCTCTCACCAACTGGGGAACGGGTCTACCCCGATCACGAATTAGTCATAAGTAACATATGATACTGACGAGGAAACAGATAGACTAACTCGTGGAGATTCAGTGTATTGCTAAAAGAGTTGAAAGAAATGTGGTAGAAAATAAAGTCAATTCTCTCAGCTTAATCAAAAGCTTAACTGCTGAGTGTTGGGTCCAGGAGACCGAAGATCGGATAGCACAGGCTGAGGATGGAATAATGCACCTAGGCCAAATGGTTTATGCCCAGTGTCACCATGCTCTCTGAGCTAGAAAATAAATGTATAGATTTAGAAAGTCGCTCCCGCAGAGATAACCTGAGATATATGGGCTTAAAGAAGGATCCAAAACCTGGCTAATGGCAGAATTTATTACAGATCTGCTCTGAGATGTCCTGGAATTGCCACCAGCCTATGATTTCCAGATTGAACGTGCCCATAGAGCATAATACCAAGGCCTAAGGAAGATACTGCTCACCCCAGATTAGTTATAATTAAATGTAATAGTTATAGAGTTAAAGAGGACATTCTCGTAGAGCCTGGCAAAAGAGGTAATATACCTGGACCTGATTATTTTGACCAGGATTACCCTACTATCATACAGCGGCAGAGAATGGAATATGGCCCTGTTTTAAAAGTGCTGAGGAGAAGCAGATCAAATTCCAGACGCCATATCCAGCTCACCTAAGGGTTCATTAGAAAGAGGGTCCCATGGGTGTATGATTCAGCACAGGAAGCTGAGGAGGCCCTGAAAAGCAAGGAATTGTGCTCTCAATGTCTGTTAGGCAGGTGCAACAGAAATGGAAGGAATCGCCAATGAATGGAGATCGGCACTATCGCAGACGGAAGGAAAGTTATGAGCCTGCACATTACATGCTGCCTCCATGATCAAAGACCTTATCAAAAGTTGCTAGGGTCTCTGAGAACAATGGAGACAAAGGAGATGGTGATTGCTGAGATGTGGCATAACGCCAATGGGACTAACCTAAATTCACTTGAGTAGGCACCATGTAAGTACTCCTGAGTCACGACCACATTTGAACTTAAACCCTGTTGCTGGAAGTTGGCTCCTCCCCTCTCCTTTCCATCCCCGGATTCTGTGGGATTTAAAGAAAGCCCAACACCTGGGCATACCAGGAACAACATGTTTGTGGCCTTCACGAAGATAGAGGAACACCCCTTTCAACCACTAATCAGAGACTGTCCCCTCACCATATTGCTGCAGAACTAATCCCCAGAGAACTAAGATGAAATGAAAGGAAACTATCCTGGAATACAGACTGGAAACCCTGCAGCCTTGGAATACTTTAATATACAAACAGAAAAGGGGAAATCGGATAACCCCAGACTGTGAATGGAACAGTATGATCTTATTCTGGGGAAAATGTCTACTATATAATTCCCTTTGGGAGGAAAATGAACTTAATGAAATGGGGGAGAGAAAGAAGCAGACAAGAGTGAACTAAAATGTGTGTGTACCTGGGGTGAGCAGGATGGGGTAGGAATTTAGGGAGCTGGTTTAATAGACCTACTAGGGATTTAATTATGCAAAATCAAAACCATATGATAGGTTATATCAGGGGAATTATGGGGCTACAGCCCCACACACTTGTTTTTTGCCTCCTTTCATGTGATGTATTACAAATCACATTGAGTTTATGGTGGGACATCCGTAGATCTGGAGTCCATAAAGAGGGTCTGGCATGGGAGGCGGTCACGTGGGAGTTTCTGTCTCCCCATGCGGCCTGCTACTTGCCCATGACTGACACTAGACTAATTAAAAGAAAGGGTTGGGTGGGAGACAGTTCCTCATTTTAAGCCCAAAACCCACTTATCTGTTGGTGACTATATAACAACATTCTGAGCCCTACTAGCTAAGTGGATTCAGGGAGGATCCCTCTATATAAAGGAAAATACCTCTTTTCCCTGACCCTAAGTCCTAGTGTAGGATAAAAGGGAAGGACAAAGGCCTTCCAGGTTTAGGCCTTCCTCCTTGGCTGCTTCACATATAGCTTAATTAAGGTTGAAGGAGGGAGTACTGTAACCTCTTTCACCTATCTAGTTTTCCGGAAAGTTAAATGTTCAATAGTTATAGTTGTATTTTAGTAAGTTGTTTACTGAGAGTAGACATTTTACTATAGAAGTTGCTAGTGTTACTGTTAATTATATGCTTATTCCCCTTTTGTTTTACAAATGCTTAATATTCTGTATTCACTAAGGCTTTACATAGTTGGATGTTTTAAAGCTATTTTATGTCTAATTTTCTTATATATATATATATATATATATATATATATATATATATATATATATATGAGCTGCTGCCTGTCCTACTGCCTGTCTGTCCCATATGCATGTCCACTCCGCAGAGTTCATGGAAGACTGTGTTAGAGAAATAGCATGGTGAAGCCCACAATATATAAACGTGCTAAGGTGAATACCACCATACTGTCTTTTAATGTTAATGAGCTAACTAACCCAATTGCTAGTAAGGTTATTTCCTTTGTTAAAAAGATGGAGACAACTTTGTATGCCCTAAGAGACTCAACCTATCACCCTCAGAACACGAAAAGTTAAATAAATTTGGTTTCTCCATGTAGTGGCCTCATATAAATGAGGCCATCGTCATAGGGCTCAGTGGTTCTGGTGGACGGAAGGGTAGCCTTTGAATCCAAGGATACTCTGTGGATGTGGGAGGATGCCTGTGGCCTTGAAGGGTATATATAATGGCCAATTGATCACAGTTGCCTCTATATATGCCCCCGAGCTCAGACTGTAACTTTTATAGGAGGGCTGTGCATGTGGCTTACGGAGGGCAGAGGGATCATTGATCATAGGGGGGACCTGAATCTTATTAAATGACCAACTGGACAGTTTTTCCATGGCTCTGAGGTCAGACAGGAGAGTGGCCCTAAAGGTCAGTAAGCTAATGTCTGAGATGGGCTATATAGATGCATGGAGAGATTTTCATGGCCAGAAAAGGGATTATACTGTTTTTCTTCAGTACATAAAGTGCATACAAGAGTAGATAATTTTTATTCCTAAGAAATATACTTTCAGATAAAAAAAAAAAGAGATGGGGAAATATACCTATCAGATCATGCAACCCTGGTGCTGCAGATACAAATGGGGCAAAACAGGAAAAGGACCCAATAGTGCCTTAATCTGACCCTTGTTCAGGGAAAGGAAGATCAGAAATCAATGCAAGAAGTGATTAAAGAAGCTCTTGTTAACCAGTGACACCTCGGAGGTTTCTCCTCCATCCTCTGGGATACAGTAAAGGCAGTGATCAGGAGGAAATTGATCATGGGCCTCCTTTCATAAAAGAGAAAGAGATGCCCAGAAGGTTGCCCTGGAGACCTAGATGAGAGAGGTAGAGCCTGTAGAAAATAACTTAACCTTATCTTGGACTATAAAGTAGAACAGAATATGTTACATTAAACAAAAATATTATGAAGGGGGCCCCAGGGCATTGAGATTACTGGCTAGCAGACTAAGAAAGAAGAGCCAACCTACTATAAGTAGGATCAAACATCCACATTCCAGTCAGCACTTGGCAAATACATAGATATAGCTGAAGCTTCACGGATTATTACCAGGAATTATATAGGGCTGGCTCTGCAACGGAGGCAAATAGACTTTCTCAGTTTTGGAGACACTGCATCTTCCCCTGTTGGAGGAGGATGCAGCTCAGCTGATCTCCCAATAACAAACTCAGAAATCCAGCGAAACATCCCAAATTAAAACAGGAAATGCCCTGGTATGGATGGGTATCTGGCTGAATTCTATAAACTCTTTAAGAACCAGGTTTCTCCAATTCTAAACAGAGTATACGACTCCTGTTGACTGAGGGTGGTGTTATTCCTCCCTTGTGGACATATGTTATTGCTGTGTTGCCCAAGCCCACCAGGGACACCTTACTATGTGCCTCATACAGGCCAATCTCCATACTGAACATTGATTATAAGATTATGTTTGGAATCATGATCAGGAGGCTTGAAAACATCATTCCCTGACATGTTCATGTTGATCAAACGGGAGTTTTTCCCTGGCCGACAGGCCAGGATGACATTTGCAGAGCTGTAAATACCTTAGATCACCTGAGAAAGACGGAGAAAGCGGCACTGGTCATGAGTTTAGATGCAGAGAAGGCATTGGATAAGGTGCCTTGGCCATTCCTGCAGTTGTCCTGGTGGGCTTCGGTTTCCCAGAGGTCTTCCACAAACTAATAGCCCAGTTATATACCACCCCTGGTGTGTGTGTGTAGTGAATGGCCATGTAGGAAGGGCATTCAATTTAGAAAGGGGAATGAGGCAGGCTGCCCTCTCACCCCTGTTGTTTGCTATCTTTGTTGAACCATTGGCACAGGCGATCTGCCTGAATCCAGCAATACAGGGTGTGGAGTTGGGGAGGGGTTGAACATAAGTTAGGCCTGTATGCAGATGATATTCTGCTGTTCCTGAGTGAACCAGGGTCTTCCTTCCGAAAGTTTTAACCAAATACAGCAATCACAGAGATCTCTGGCTACTCCTTAAATGCAACTAAGACAGAGGTCCTGTCCTGTTCCTACCAGGTTCCCTAAGATATTCGGCAGAAATACCCATGAGGTGGGGACTTGGCAAATTGAAGTATTTCAGGATATAACACACAATTCACAGTGCGTTCACACGAAGTTCTTTTGAACTTCTTGTGCGGCAACTATTGAACTGTGTGTTGTGTGTTTATGAGGTTAGTTGCCTCTAGCACATGCAGCCAGGTCAGATTTGCAGCATCGCTTGTATGCGGCTGAAGGAGTTTTATTTCGGGTATTCCTGGATTGAACCCAGCAACCCTTCTGAAGGATAACTACCCCCGCCAATACATGAGATAACTCAGGATTATAAGAGATGGACTCTGTTACCCCTTCCCCTGCACCCTGAGTTCAGTCCACTAAAATGAATATACTCCCTTGTCTTCTTTACCTTTTTCAGAGTGTTCCATGTGTGGTCCCATTACAAACCCTACTGAGTTGGCAGAGACAGCTTATGACCTTTGGGGCTGGAAGGCCGAGGGTCACTAGGAACATACTATACCTGCCAAGGGGAGGGAGGCCTTGCAGTCCCTTATTTACCAGGATACTGGAACGCATCCCAGATGAAGATAGTTTCATGTGGTACCATCCCTCAATACACTTCCCACTGGAAGTCAGTGGAACTATATCAATTTAAAGACTTCCCCGCAGGCTATATCGATCACCATTTGCAGGCCAACGGAAAGCAACTTTCAACAGGGATTAGGTGGCGCTGAGGGAGGAGGCAAGGTATCAGTAAAGGAATACAGCATAGCATCTGTGGAAATACAAATGGTGGGCCTGGGATCAGCATTTTGAACCTGCTGCACAAAATCATTGATTTAGAAACCAAGCAAACAAGGGCTTTCATTTTCCATGACAGGTTTTGAGTGGAGGAATCACCTGTCTCATTTGAGGCAGTTATGACCACATTTAACCTAAATCCAACTGATAAATTTAAATATTAATAAATTAGAAATTGATATGCACCAATCTAAACAACACGAGGGTGGTGAGGGTTGGACTCACCTCCCCACCATTTGAAAAAATCTGGGCTTTGCCCTCAGGGAGGGAGTGATCACAGTATTATACTCTAGCCTTTTAGCAGACCAGGGACATAGTACCCTTGTGGTCAAAACAAAGGGAAAAGGAAATAGGGGAAAGGATAGAAAAGGAGGCATGGATAAGGGCTGAGGGTGGTATGGAATACCACTTCCTCCCCAACATGGCATGAATTTTGTGGAAAACTAGATTAGATCATGTCACACGTAATATCATGGTTGATAGAATCACCACAGAATGTTGGACCAGCATACATTCTGTGGTGATTTGCATATGCAGCCCATGATGCTTTGCATTGTGGGTGGGTGATTTTGTATTTTTGAAACTTGGCTTCCCAGCCAAATGCCCTTTGGGAAAACCCTTGCCTCAGTGTTTACAAGACAGAGGTCTTTTTTGTCTTAAAATCCAAGCCAAATTTAGAGCAGGGGTAGCCTGCCTGTCGGAGAGAGGGTGCTGGCGAACCTCAGCAGGGCATTTTCATATCTTGTGGCAGTGCCCAGGAATACTGTCTTGCTGGAAAGACATTATCAGACATCTGAAGGCAATTTTGAAGGGGTGGAGGATCTGGCCACTCAATATTGCTAGGCGCAGAGCCCTCGATCCCTAAGAGGAAAGGGCTAAATATCTTTGGCATGCTGCATGCGCGCACTAAAGACACTCACCAGGTGCTGGTTACAGAAGGGTGGTCCCACCATGGGTAACTGCTAGCATTGTTACCTTAATACAGGAATGGAAAGGATCACCTTCGAGAGTTCAACATAACCAGGCCCATCCATCAACAGGTGGACCAGATGGGAAGTGAATGCCCAAACATGAGGTAGAATGAAGTATATAGGTCATGTGACCGAGGTTAAACAGCACAGTAGATTAGAGACACAAGGACCATGAGGGAAGATGTAAAAGGGAGACGGGGTTAGTAGGAGAGATTAGAATCAGACAGAACTGAATTTTAGTGGAGCTGGTGGCCAAACTAAACACAGAAAAGAAGGCCCAGGCAGTATAAGCTACCAAAATTAAATTGGAAATCAACTAAAGAAAGACCCGATGGGTAAAATGGTATGACCGAGTAGGTTAAGATGAAATTTAAAATTATACTAATTAGGAGGAGGGGAACGACAGAGGATGGCAGCTTTAAGTTCAAATTTTAAGTTCCAATTGTATGTTTTATGTATGTTGAACTTAGGACCCAAAAAGGGTTGTTAAATCTATAATGACAGAACAAAATTAATTACTTTTCAGAGGTTTGGCAATTTTGTGAAGTGATGCTGATTATACCTGTATGATTGTCATATAACTGTCACCCTTTGGAATAATAAAGTATAAAAAATCCTTCACTTCAGTCAGCCCTTTTAATTCCTAAGTCTGTTCCCAAACTGGGAATTTCGGTGTTGCAAACGGACACCTTGCCCCTGTGCTGGCTGGATTGGCCTGTTACTGCCCCTTATGTGGGACATCCAGCACAGGTCGAGGGACTCCTGAAGATGATTTAAGAATCTGAAACAAATGTGGACGGATCTTGTTTGTGACTACCTTTAGCAGAAGCAGGCATCCCCAGCAGCAGTGAGGTGTCACCTCCTCCTCAACCTTTCTGAAACAGAAATCAAGTGCCTAAGCAGAGAAACAATCCTTACAACAAACATTATGGCTGAGAAAAGGGTAGTAATTGAGGGTGCTCCAGTGCTGGAAAAGCACAGACAAAACCGACTTCTCTGCAGAGTGACCAGGATGGATAACATCAACTATTTCCCAGACCTACTTCTTGTCCTCTCAGTTGGGAGCCACCTAACACATTTTCTGCCACAGTGGTTGGAAATCACAACTGACTGAGGGGTCATGGGGGCAATCAACCATGGTCTGTCCCTAGACTTTGGTCATGGCTACCTGCTTGACCAGACGTTTGTATAACATACACCCTCTGGACAACCTGCAGGTATTCAGAGAAAAGGTATATCTCCTCTGCAACAGAATGTGATAAAGTCCTTCATGCCATTCAGAATCGATGGGGTTAATGTCCTTACAGTTTCTTGTCACGGAGGATAGGCAGCTGGCCCCTGTTCTAAACCGGTTGGTCTTAACCACTGTATTGGATGCCGGACGCTCACTATAGCAGTGTTGGGCCATGTGATCCCTCTCTGACAAGGGTACTGGCTCTGCACCACATATCTGAATGATGCTTACTTTCACATCCCAGTCCAGCATTCTCATCATTGGCTTCAGCAATTACGCTTTGAAAGCAACCTATACCAGTTCAGCGTGACACCAGTTTACTCTCTAAAGCATGATAGATCTTTACCAAAATTGTGGCAGTAGTTGCAGCCTACGGGGGGTTAGGGAGCCTGAGCTTGGCAGCAATAATTACTAGCTCCTCTACTAAATACTACAAACTCTAATAATTTACCAATTTGAGCTTTTGTCGTTGAAAGGACTTCCTTCATTGAAACTGGGAAGGTCTGAAGCCTCATAATGGGCAGCCCTCGAAGAATCGCTCTGGTGTAACGGAAAAATCCTCAGGTTCCCACGCGAACTCATGCGGACAGCCCAGAGACGGCCGCCTCAGCCCGACAATCAAGAAATCATGGCATTGATTGGGCTAAAACTACAGAGAATAATATCATCAGTTGCTGACCTGAATACTAAAATTGACGCATCAACACCAGAATAAACCTTGTCAAAAAACTGTGGAAACTATTCAAACAGAGATGTGTGATGAAACGGAATTCAGATTCTACTTCATGCCACTACACTTATATTAAAAGAGAACCTCACCTTAAGGCCAGATTGAGACTCTAGAAAACCAGACCTGATCACAGGCCTATGGATCCTAGGTTTGCCCGAGGGGTTTGAAGGATCACCCCCCATGTTCCTGCAGAATTGGTTAGAAGAGAAGCTGGTGCCAAATGATCAAACAATCCACTTCGATCTACAGAAACATATCGCATCACTCGAAGGGTTATCGGAGGATTCTGACACCCCACATACCTTGCTGGTGATTACTGATGGCATCGGAACACGAGATAAAATTCTTCGCTGGCGAGACAAGCTGCCTCGATTATACAGGATGACAGCTCGGTTTTCTTTTCATGGACATCAGCTACGACTCGGTGAGACACAAAAGATTTGATAGAGTGCGCAAGAAACTCCGGGAGGTCGAATCACCCATGCAGTAGTATTTCCAGCTCGCCTCAGGGTGGTGTTCAAGGTAAAGTCTGAGTGTTTTCTGATCCTTCCGAAGCAGGCAAGTGGGCTTCTCGATTTGTGGATAAAAGAAGGAATCAATCATGAATTAATGGCACAGAAGATAGTGATCTTGACGAGACTGAGGGGACTGACAATCTAAAATAACTGCTGATTTAACTTCTAGTTTTGGTAGTATGAGCGTTGTTATTGCAGGAATCTTTTGTTGAAAATGGCCTGAATTAGGCAAGGGAAATCTCTACCAAATTAAATCAAGTTAATGTTGGGTAATTAACCACGTAATAATTATTATAAGTTCAGTCACCTGATTAATGACTTAAAAGCACTACATTAAAATAAAGTTTAATGGGTTTCTACACAGGGCTAAAAGGGTTATTTTTAAAATTGTTATCGTTATTAGATGGTAATTTAGACCAGACCAGTTTTTGTGATGAGAGATCTTTATCTTTACTCTTTTGGCTAACTTGTTTGCTGCCTTGTAAACTAAGTTTAATGGGATTTATATTTTAAAGGGATATAGAGCGACGCCATTAGTCCCATTGGGACGTGAAATGGACTTTTATGTAGACTTTGTACATCTAATTAGTCGCTCTGCTCATGGACTCATTCAACAGCTTAAAGTCCTGTTTTAAACTTATAGCAATATAATTTAGTATGCCTCCATATGAGGTATCAAAATATTTGAGATACACTTATCCTTGTGTAACCCCTGCAAATGGGGTTCCCAAAAGACTTCCAGGAGCTTGCTTGAATGCTCCAAGCCTGAATGGTGTTTAGCATTTAAGCCATTTATCAGTGAGTGTTTTTAGAACCTCTGGTACTGTCTCTTTAAGAGCTGTCTGCTTGCAGACATAATTAGTTTGTATGGGGGACTGTGTGTTTCTTGATTGAGTACCACTCAAGCTGCTGCCAATTCACTTCATTTTGCAGTCACTAGGAGTGCAAAGGAACCTATCTGAAAGATGTAACTGTTTGCCAGAAATTATTTAGAGTAATAATGAAGTTACAGTTTGTCTAACCTGCTTTCTTTGCAGTCAGAACTGTGTCTGCTAGTTCCCATTCTAGTTTTGAACTGCTGAACTGGACCAATCAGTGTGGGGTAAGCTAGCTCTAAAATGGTGCCTTGGACGAATCAGAACTTGACTCATAATCTGAGCCAGCCACAAGAGGATTGTATGGGCAGTGACTCTGGGAGATGTAGTTTAGACTTCAGTGCCTTTTGGACCAACAGCAGCAGTCTATTGTGAGTGACAGCCAATCCAGTCAAGAACTGGGAGGAACTCAAAGGAAGTGCCCGTTTTGTCGGTTGGAGTTTGAGTTGAGCTTTGGCAGAAGAAGGAAGGAGCCCTGTGCTTTTCAGTGTGCAGTTTTAGTCAAAAACGTGTAGGGCCCAGAGTTCCGGTCTGCAGCTTGTAACAGCTTGTTAGGACTGAATCCGTCCTGTGAAAAGAATCAAAGGATCTCTGAAGAGTAGAAACCAGGCTCACCCTGTAGAAGACTGGAGGAATTGGTTAAAATTGCACTCTGTCTGTCAGGAACTGAATTGCTGTGTGTTCTCCCGGTATTGTGCAGTAATTGCGATCGGATACAGATGCAGCCTGCCTGGTATAGTGCTTTCTTTATATGGATGTGTGAAGAGGTTTGTGTACCCCAAGTGAGCCCTGGCTGGACATTGAAGGACCCTATCTTATTTGGAGGTCGGAGTACTAATTCAGGGTTGCTCCTGTTGAATTGCCACATTAATCCAAATGGAATTACTGTACTGCTGACTGTTTAATTCTCCTTTTCTCTGTGTGAAAGGGCCCTACCAGCTGCCACGGTTTGGACTAAGCACTAGGGCTTGGGTACCTAGGGACAGTAACTGATAGGGATAGGCCTGTGCACAGAGCCATAGGTAGATTATTAGAGTGATAAGCTAATTAACCTGATTTCCCTGTCCTTGTTATATCCCCTAAATAAATCAGAGCTGCTTGTTTCAGCAAAGTTATACTGCCTGAGGTATTTGTCTATGTTAAAGTACTGTACTGTGATTGTTGCACTGTATCTCATTTCACAGGAGGTCCCAGTGCTGGAACCAGACCTGGGGTAAGTGTATACTGTGAAGGTAATTTGATATAATTGTGGGCCACTAGTGGAAGAAAGGGGTTGCAGTGTCCCAGAGGGCTGTGACCAAGTTAGTTTAACTATTGCAAACCCTGACCTCTGGTGGAGGCACCGCCATTGGATCCAGGCCCCTCAAACTGTTAGTGGCAAATCAGGCAGGGTAGTAGCCCTGGGATAGCGCCATCTAGGGTTACATCTTGGAGGCTCACCGCTGGGATTGTGTGTCTCTAGTGGCCATATTTACGAACCACTGTTAAGAAAAATGGGTACCCGACAGAAGTGGCTGTGCACCGGCTGGTGGAGTGGTGTACTGGGAGGAGATCGACCCTCAAAATGCTATGCTTATCCTGGACATCCCCTGCATCAATACGGACACTGTGCAGGGAGTACTTTCCAAGGTGGACGGTTTACAAACCCTGTGGTGGTGGGTCGGCATGCTAATCTGCTCACCCACACTTTCCTGGCCCTAGTAGAGTTTAAGGATCCCATAGATAGCTCCAAAGTGCCACAGACCATTACCCCAGAGGGAGCCCTCACTACTTGGAGAGTGATAACTAAGGACAGTAAAGACCTGGGGAATCAGCCCCACCACTATCTGAAACTTTTGAGGAGAAATTTGCTGAATGGTTGCTGGAGAGGGGAAACTGTGGAGGACTTGAAGAAACTATTCTTGCCACCTGGGGTGTTCCTCCCCAACACCCTCTCCTGCTCCAGTGCCCGTAATGGTGGCTGGAACCAATGCAGACTCCTATTTCTGCACCTGCCATTAGTCACGACTCTTACCGAAGGTTGAGGATCTTCTCTGGCACCCTCCCCACCCCCAAGGGAGGATGACTGGGAGACCTGGATAGACTATGTTGCCCCTCAAGTGCTAGAATGGCAATGCTCGGAAGGTGAAAAGCGAAAGAGGGTTAGTGAGAGCCCGAGGTCCTGCCCTGGCTACCATCCATGCTAAACGGGCCAGTAACCCTGAAGCGACTGCACAGGCCTATCTTGAGGCCTTGGAGAATGTGTAGGAGCCCAGATTCTGATGAGGACCCATGGTGAGAGTAAGAGATGCACAACAGTACCAAGGGAGTTGTTGTCTGTGTATGTATCTCGGTTGAAAAATTGTTGCAAGAATGCCTCAGAAAGGTAGTTTGCCAGCGATTGAACTGGACCGAACCAGGCTGGACAGGATCCTTAAGTCTGCCCCTCTCAGAACTGCTGTTGCTTCAGTTACGCCTGGCAGATCGACTGGAATCCCCACCCTCCTATGATGAGTTAATGAGAGAAATTGAGGAGTTGAGAAAAGACGACCTCGGGAGGGACCTGCACCAATATGCGGCTACGACCCGAGTGACTGAGGGTGACCCATCAAGTGAAGTTCAGGGGCAGAGGTTGGCAGTCAATGAGTGCTCTGACAAGGAAAAAGATATGTCACAATGGGGTAACTGTTCAGAGAGATCCGAATTCAAAAACAGTCCTTTATGAAGGCCACGCCTCAGGTACAGGCCCTGACCTATATCCGACTGTATTCTGCTATGGGGTGGGGGTACCCACCCATGTATCTCCTGCTGATAACAGCTCCGAACTCGATTCCTTGACCATGGAAGTGGAGAAACTGACGAGATGTCTCCAAATGCTTATCACGTCAGTAGACAGAGATGGCACCAAGGTTTCCCAGTTAGTATTACCCCCGCCTGGCTCCCAGTGTATGCCGCCAGCCTAAACTCAGAAAGTATGTTTTGCTATAATTGTGGGAAAGATGGGCACATGAAAAGGGAATGCCAGTCCCCAAAAGACACTGACAAAGTTGCATATAGGCTACAAGGAGAGCTTCGGAGAAGAAATCAGTGGTTAAGAGGTGCACGACATGATCCCAGTGAGGCACCAAAAATGCTAATTCACGTCCTTTGTGGCAAGGTCAGTTGCCCAGGCCCCCACTACCGCTCTCCAGACTGGTCCAGAATAGTGGGTCCCTCCATGGAGACCACTGTAAAGGTGAACGGAGTGTCTACAAGAGCTATATTAGACAGTGGCTCCTGTGACAATTATGTTCCAAGATTGGTATCAGAAGCATTTGTCAGGCGTACCCTTACAACCATTAGAAGGACTGCATGTATGGGGTTAAGTGAGAAGGCCTACCCTATTCGGGTATATCCGAATTTGGCTGTCTTCCCCACCTCCGTGGCTGGAGTGGCCGAACAAGTAGAGACCCTAGCTTTAGTGTGTCCCCCCACTGGACTGTATGATGGTGTCCCTTTGTTGATTGGAACAAATGCTCATATGTTCGGAAGGCTGGCACAGTTGTGTTATGAAAAACAGGGGTCAAAGACTAGTAGAGCTTTTAAGAGTTCCGGCTTTAATTAAGAAGGCCTATGAGGCAGAGAGATGCTGAAAAACAGAACCAGAGGAACCGGTCGGAATTGTATGGAAGAAGGATCCTGAGTCTCAGATCCTGGCGCAAATGCCCAGTGTACCTTACAGGAGAGGTCCGTATCAGAAAGGATGTTAAGAATAAAATATTAATGTTGGATGCACCAGGCGATGGAAAATTGCCAGAGGGACTGCTGGTCAAGCTTAGTATTTTGCCCGCTAGAGCCAATGCTTATGCCAGAAGGGTAATGGTCCAAGTTCATAATGTGTCTGAAAGAGACATTCGAGTAAACAGAGGTTGCATCCTGGCTAATGTGCATTGTGCAGACACTGCAGTGCTACCCAGCAGCAAGAGTTCAAGGAAGAATGACAGAGTAACACCTGACTTGTTTGATTTCGCGACTCCCGCTGCCAGCTGAATGGAAAGTGAAGATCAGTGAGAAGCTTGCCCAGAGAGACCAGGTGTTTCTTTAAAGGAAAGGGATGTAGGATGCGTGCAAGGAGCTGAGCACAATATCCGGCTGCATGACGAAAGACCATTTCGTGAGAGGTCTCGACGCCTGGCACCTGCTGACATAGATGATGTGAGACGGCATCTGCAAGAGATGTTAGCTGCTGGTGTAATACAAGAATCCAGAAGCCCTTATGCTTCCCCATTGTGGTAGTGAGGAAAAAGAATGGAACAGTAAGGATGTGTGTGGATTATCGCACCTTAAACCGGCGGACTATCCCTGATCAGTACACAATGCCCCGCATTCAGGATGCTTTGGACTGCCTAAACGGGAGCAAGTGGTTCTCTGTGCTGGATCTCCGCAGTGGGTACTATCAGATCCCGATGGCCCCAGAGGACCGTGAAAAGACAGCCTTTATCTGTCCGCTTGGTCTATGAATTCATGAGGATGCCTCAAGGATTTCAGGTGCCCCAGCCACTTTTCAACGATTGATGGAGCGTGCAGGGGGACATGAACTTACTAGAGTGCCTGGTATACCTAGATGATGTTATTGTGTTTGGCAGCTCACTGGAGGAACATGAGAGCAGATTATTTAAGGTATTGGACCGACTGGAGGACTTTGGCCTTAAACTGTCCATTGATAAGTGTCAATTTTTCAAACATCAGTAAAGTATGTGGGACACATAGTATCCACCGAGGAATAGAGACTGACCCAAGTAAAGTTGAGGCCTTGACCACCTGGCCACAGCCCAAAAATCTAAAAGAACTGCAAAGATTCCTGGGATTCTGTGGTTATTATCGGCTTCATCAAGGACTATTCAAGAGTGATCCGCCTTTACTTAACCTTACTCAAGGTATCCCCAACCCACAAAAATACCAAAAGTCAGCGTCCCTCAAGACTGAAAGAGTGTATTTTCATCCGAGTGAAGTATTTGGGGCCCGCTGGACTCCTGATTGTGAGACTGCTTTTCATGAGATCATATATCAACTTACCCATGCTCCAGTGCTGGCCTATGCCAATCCAAGAAAACCTTACGTCCTGCACACTGATGCTAGCTTGCAAGGGTTGGGGGCTGTGTTGTACCAAGAGCACGAGAATGGCCTGAGACCAGTGGCCTTTGCCAGTAGAAGCCTGACCCCATCCGAAAAGAACTATCCTGTACATAAGTTAGAGTTCCTAGCTTTGAAGTGGGCTATTGTTGACCAATTCCATGAGTACTTGTATGGGGCTAAAATACTAGTAAAACTGACAATAATCCTTTGACCTATGTGCAGACCTCAGCTAAGTTGGATGCCACTGGCCATAGGTGGCTTTCTGCATTATCTACATATGACTATGCTCTCGAATACCGAGCAGGTCTGAACCACATAGATGCTGATGCTCTCTCCCGGAGGCCTGTTCCTCAGAATGATTGGGTCCGATTGGCAGAACCTGACATTCGGCACTCTGCCGGAAGTTTGACAGGAGGAACAAATGTCCACGGACGAGTGGACTGCATGGTGGATTGCTTGGGAGCCTCTGAGAATTGCATACCTGCTGCTTATTGCCACTTTTCTGCAATAGACATTGGTGCACTGCCTCAGCTGGACAATGACAGTATTCGCGGCTCTAACTCACGATCCCATGATCAAAGCAGCTTTAGAAGCCCTCTATGCAGGAAAAGATGTGTCCAAATTACGCCCACTGATTTGAGAACTGCACTGTTATACAAAGAAGGTCCTAAGTTGAAACTGATCAATAAACTGTTATACAGAGAAACAGTAGACAGAGGGGACAAGTAGACAAACAACAACTAGTGCTGCCACTGCTTTTCGAGACTCAGTACTGAGGTCCTTGCACAACCACATGGGGCACCTTGGTATAGACAGAACACTTGACTTGGTGAGATCCAGATTCTATTGGCCTAAGATGGGGCTGATGTGGAGCAACACATTCGAACTTGTAGTCGCTGCTTACAGAGGAAAGCTCTCCCCAGAGGGCTGCCCCTTGTTAACATCACCACCAGTGCACCCATGGAGCTGGTCTGTATTGATTTTCTAAGTTTGGAGTCAGATCAAAGAAATATCAGTAATGTGCTGGTGGTCACTGACCATTTCACGAGATATGCCCAAGCTTTCCCACCAAAGACCAGAAAGCATCCACTGTGGCCAAAGTACTTGTAGAAAACTTTTTGTTCACTATGGGGCTCCACAAAGAATCCATTCTGATCAAGGGAGAGACTTTGAGAGTCGTCTGATCAAAGAGATGCTTTCTCTGTGGGAGGAAAGTCCAGAACCACTCCTTACCACCCCAGGGGACCCACAGCCTGAATTGCTCAACCGCACTTTGCTAGATATGCTAGGCACCCTGTACCCAAAGGACAAGCTTAGATGGAGCCAACAAATTAGCACCCTGGTACATGCTTATAACTGCACCAAACTGGATTCTCCCCTACCGCCTGATGTTTGGAAGAGAAGCTCGACTACCAGTAGATGTGTGTTTTGGGGTCTCTCCTGATGGGGTTCAAGCTGACAACTATTTACAGTATGTGCAAAAGTTAAAGGCCCAGCTAACCTCATGCGTACTAACTGGCTCAAACCATGGCTGCCAAAAGAAATCTGGCCAACAAAGAAAGGTATGATAAAAGGTGAAAGCACAGGAACTCCAGGAGGAGATCGGGTATTGCTAAGAAATCTGGGATTGCATGGCAAGCACAAGATTGCTGACAGATGGCACCATCTCCTCACATTGTAGTGGGCAAACTAGATGATCTGCCAGTGTACAAAGTAAGGCCTGAGAATAATTCAAAAGATGTAAAACAATGCATAGAAATCATTTACTGCCCATTGGACAAATCTTAATTGAGTCTGAGCCCTAGAAGATGCCCCTCTGGACCAGTGACTAGAGCTGCTGCTAAGAAAAGATCAAGAAAGTCTGCACCTACAGAAGCAAAGTTAAAGTGTTCCCTCCACAAGTCCCAGTTGAGCATGACTGTCAGTCCATATCGGAAGAAAGTGAGAGTGACTTTGAATACTATCCTTCTTACGAACTGAGTCCGTTGTTTCGGGGCAATCCCTAGTCAATACTGGAGACAAAGCTGGGCCTTCTGGACTGTCTAAGCCCCAGCTTCATCCCTGGAGCCAATGCTCCCAGAAAGTGAAGTGCAAAGCATCAGATCAGATGAAATGGAATCATTGTGCATGGTTGAACTGTTTGAGCTTTCAGGGAGGAAAATGATAGATTGGGGCAGACTGGTGATACACCGAACAAGAAGAGTATTTTGAGTGCCCTGACAGTCCACTGCCAGTGTCCGAAAGCTCTCCATGCGAGCCAAATGTTGTGGACTCAGAAACTGTAACTCCTGGAGCTGAAAGTGCCCCAAGTTCTAGCCTCTCTACCCCAGGGAGACTCCCTGATAAGTGAGGACAATGCTGAAAATGAGGCTCAGAGTGCAGAGACTGTAACAGTTCCCCTAGAAAGACTGGTCGAGCTGTAAAGCCTGTGGTGCACCTCAGTTATGATTCCTTGGGAGGCCTGTGGATTTGCCTCTCAATGTTGTCCATAAAGGAGTGTATGTGTCCCGAGCTCATTGCCCAAACTGGCGTCAGTGCTAACTCAAGTTACTTGTGTTGCCCTCTAAGTATGGTGTCCTTGTCCGTCCAGCCCCAAAGGTAACTGATAGGAAGGGCCCTCTCAGGTTTCATGTACAAGAGGTAATAACTTGAGTTATGGCACAATGTATGTAATACTGTGTAAAGAGTGACGACTGCAATGTTTCAGAAATGTGTTCTTGGTAAAATGATATATTGACTGATGATTACATGTGCGAGCCTAATGCAAATGTATGTGGTTGCAGTTGAAACTTATGGGGTACTTGTTTGACGCGGATCGCCAAGCTTTCCCAGGCTGTGAAGGGTGTAACCCCTGCAAATGGGGGTTCCCAAAAGACTTCCAGGAGCTTGCTTGAATGCTCCAAGCCTGAATGGTGTTTGGCATTTAAGCCATTTATCAGTGAGTGTTTTAGAACCTCTGGTACTGTCTCTTAAGAGCTGTCTGCTTGCAGACATAATTAGTTTGTATGGGGACTGTGTGTTTCTTTGATTGAGTACCACTCAAGCTGCTGCTAATTCACTTCATTTTGCAGTCACTAGGAGTGCAAAGGGAACCTATCTGAAAGATGTAACTGTTTGCCAGAAATTATTTAGAGTAATAATGAAGTTACAGTTTGTCTAACCTGCTTTCTTTGCAGTCAGAACTGTGTCTGCTAGTTCCCATTCTAGTTTTGAACTGCTGAACTGGACCAATCAGTGTGGGGTAAGCTAGCTCTAAAATGGTGCCTTGGACGAATCAGAACTTGGACTCATAATCTGAGCCAGCCACAAGAGGATTGTATGGGCAGTGACTCTGGGAGATGTAGTTTAGACTTCAGTGCCTTTTTGGACCAACAGCAGCAGTCTATTGTGAGTGACAGCCAATCCAGTCAAGAACTGGGAGGAACTCAAAGGAAGTGCCGGTTTTGTCGGTTGGAGTTTGAGTTGAGCTTTGGCAGTGAAGAAGGAAGGAGCCCTGTGCTTTTTCAGTGTGCAGTTTTAGTCAAAAAACGTGTGTAGGGCCCAGAGTTCCGGTCTGCAGCTTGTGTAACAGCTTGTTAGGACTGAATCCGTCCTGTGAAAGAATCAAAGGATCTCTGAAGAGTAGAAACCAGGCTCACCCTGTAGAAGACTGGAGGAATTGCTGAAAATTGCACTCTGTCTGTCAGGAACTGAATCTGCTGTGTGTTCTCCCGGTATTGTGCAGTAATTGCGATCGGGATACAGATGCAGCCTGCCTGGTATAGTGCTTTCTTTTATATGGATGTGTGAAGAGGTTTGTGTACCTCAAGTGAGCCCTGCTGACATTGAAGGACCCTATCTTATTTGGAGGTCGTGAGTACTAATTCAGGGTTGCTCCCTGTTGAATTGCCACATTAAATCCAAATGGAATTACTGTACTGCTGACTGTTTAATTCTCCTTTCTCTGTGTGAAAGGGCCCTACCAGCTGCCACGGTTTGGACTAGCCACTAGGGCTTGGGTACACAGGGACAGTAACTGATAGGGATAGGCCTGTGCACAGAGCCATAGGTAGATTATTAGAGTGATAAGCTAATTAACCTGATTTCCCCTGTCCTTGTTATATCCCCTAAATAAATCAGAGCTGCTTGTTTCAGCAAAGTTATACTGCCTGAGGTATTTGTCTATGTTAAAGTACTGTACTGTGATTGTTGCACTGTATCTCATTTCTAGGAGGGTCCCAGTGCCGGAACCAGACCTGGGGTAAGTGTATACTGTGAAGGTAATTCTGATATATTGTGTGGGCCACTAGTGGGAAGAAAGGGGGTTGCAGTGTCCCAGAGGGCTGTGACCAAGTTAGTTTAACTATTGCAAACCCTGACCTCTGGGTGGAGGCACCCGCCATTGGATCCAGGCCCTCAAACTGTTAGTGGCAAATCAGGCAGGGTAGTAGCCCCTGGGATAGCGCCATCTAGGGGTTACACTTGTATTAAGGAGTCATTTGACTCCCAGATGGTTGAAAACATGTTCTTGGTTTGTCTTGAATATGAACTTGTTATGTGCTGTATAACAAATGAAAATAATAAAAATTAAAGTATAAAAAAGTAGTTGCAGCCTACCTTTTGTAAAATGGTGGCTCACATATTTCCTATGTAGATAACTGGCTGATTTGAAAATATCTCTTTCAGAGATTCAGACAGCTCTCCAGGTGGCCCTGGAGAGTTTCTCCAATCCTGGAGTCATTCTGAACCAGGAGAACTCACAGCAGACCCCATCTGAGCATGGACTTTTCATCAGGGCACAGCAAGACTCCAGAGAGACCCGAATCCAGCTGTTATCTCAATGGGCTATGTAACTGATGAAGTGCTCACTTGTCCTTCTTCTGGACAGATGCCCAGCTCAAAATTTCCTCTGTCTTCTTGGATTAATGGTATCCACAGCCATTTTCCAGTGGACCTAATTCAGATGCACCACCTATTGTGGTAGCTTAAAAATGCAGTGATCCCAGAAGTGAGCACCCCTGCCCCAGTGAGTTATGGGGTGATCGTAACGTGACAGAGGCTATCTCTTGGTGGCTGTCTTTAGAGCATCGTCAGAAGGGTACCTTCGTCCATCCAAACCAGAGGCTAGTCCTGACCAGAGATAAAACACAGAAAATGTTGGCAGAAAAGACCATAGTCCAGTCTACACATTGTATTGCCTTAGCCTGCACTGGGACCTAAAGTCTAGCTGGGGGTTTTGACCACAGCCCCCTTCCTCATGTCCTACTGCATTCCCTTTGTTTAACTATTAAGCCTTTTGCTCAGTTCTAGCCGTGATTGAAACCATTAATGGTTCTTTGCACACGTGATCTCTGCTGGTAGGCTCTCTCACATCCCTACTGATTCCCCACCTGCCAGTTTCCACTCATGTACCAGTATTCTTAATTCACTAATCTTGATGAACATTTCCTCGCATTTGATGGTGTGATTCTCAGGCGAACCCGATCTGCCAGACTGTCATCCCATGGTCCGGTTCTGAAACCGCCAGCCCCTCACAGAAGCCCAGTGCGGACTCTCACTGGGGGACTGATTACTTCCAGAAAGGGAGCCCTAGGACCTTGATGTTTCTTTTACATGAGCACAGTTGTTTCTGGGTTTAAGTCCAGCGTCTATTCCTGCTGTGACCCATTGGCTGCAGTTATCCCCAAAGAGTACTCCGCTAGCTCATATAGCTCTGCACTGCTCTGCAATGTGAATGCTTGAATGATATTTTAATGGATTTTGATTTCTGTTATTACTGTCTTGCTAGTATTTTAGAGTTCAAGTTTTGCTGATTTAATCTAAGTACCGTAGAGTGTTCCCTCTTAAGACCCAGCAGCGATCTCAGCTTAGGCCTTAAACTCACACCCCTCTTTTTTCACCTTTTTACTTCCATATTGTGTTTTAATTAGCCTGCTCTTGCTCTCTCAGACCTTGTGGCATCTTGCCTAACATTTTGGTCTATGACCCACCCCTGTTTAAGCCATTTTGCATTTCTTTTAGCTCCACGAACAGCCCACCCTGCCTCTCTTATTTAACGTCCACCTGTCCTTCTCTTTTCAGGTGGTCCGAGTGCCACAGCTGTGGTTCTCTGACAAACCCGACCTGCCACACTACCATCCACGGTCCAGTTCTGAAGCCACTAGCCCTCACAGAAGCCCAGGTATGGACTCTCACTGGGACTAATTACCTCCAGGAAGGGTGCCCTAGGACCTTGATTTTTCAGTCCACCCACCCACCCCGTCCTGTTTAAATACACTTAAACCCACCCGGCTACTAGCTCACTCCTACAGGCTTCTGCCAGCCAGTTCCTCAAGCTTAACGTGACAGCAACACTGTTTCTTGCCAAGCACGTTATGTATCTAGTGTAACTAGATTAGTTCCAGCATAGTTGCATTCCAGCTACATAATATAACTCAGCTCAACAGCTCCCGTGGAGCAGCTTATTATTCCAGCTTCTCTCGTGACCATTGTACAGCACTCATATTGCCACTACTATTTTCCTCGTTACTACAGCAATACTTAAACTTTGCTGTCTGTCTGGCAGCATTATACTCCCCACTGTATCCATGTGCACTCAATGCAGACCTCTCTATTATTACTTTGCATTGTATCTACCACACTCCCTAGAGACACATACTGACTGTTTACAGGTGGAGTACATTATATCGCTTTGGGGAGGAGTTCACTGCGATCCACTACCTGGATTCCTCTTTTGTTGGAACCTTCCTTACAGCCGCCTTGGAATCCTGGAACCTCTGTCTTCCTTTATCGTACTTTAACTACCCAATTGTGACCCATCTGTCCCTCTTCCACTCAGTCTTTTGTGAGGCTAGGGTACTGCTCTATGCAGTGTTAGGACCACTTAGTTACCAAGGTGCTTACTTCATCTAGTCTCTCTGCCCATCACAAAGAGAGCGTACCCATATCTTTAAACTGCTACTAAGTGCCCTGAGTAAAATATTGTTGATATTATTACTCTGTTGCTGATATTATTACTCTGTTCAGGCAGTGTTGAACTGAACCCTGGACCATTCGCTTGATAACAGCTCCTCAGATTTGGCTCACCTCAAGGGTATAAAATTCTTCATATTAATGTTTGTAGTCTTCTGAAGAAGTTTGATTCCATTCAGTCCTGGCCTCTCCATACTATGCCTGACATACTGGTAGTAACGAACCTGGCTTAGCCCTTCTACTCTAGATTCTGCCATTAACATTTCATCCTATAACGTCTTCCGAACTGACTGACCTACCAGAGGGAGTGGAGTAGCTGTATATATATACTAGATAATTTTTGGTGACCGCTACCAATTGAACCTCTTTGCCTAAGGAGTTTGAAAGTTTGGTCCTGACAGTTCAGCTCTCTTCCTCCCAATCTCTTTGTGTTATTGGATGTTACCACCCACCTCGGCAGGCCTAAAGGCACTAAACTACATCACAATAAATTGAACATGTCGACCTTGGAAGTCATCATTTTGGGAGACCATAACCTCAACTGGCTCTCAGCAAGCTCTGAACCCTTAAAGAACTATGTGATGCCCACGGCCTTACACAACTAATTCCTGAAGTCACATGCCCTAATAAGAAAACCCTGCCAACAGTACCTTAATTGACCTTATTCTAGTTAATAAGCCTCACCTTTTCACCCATTCAGGTGTTTTTCACCAACCTTAGTGACCATTGTTTCATTGCTTGTGTGAGTCCGGCTCCCAAACCAGTCTCCTCTTCAAAACATATATACAAAAGAAGCAAACGTAACTTTGCTCCTCTAGCATTTCTTTCTGAATTACAAAACTTTAGTTGGCAAGATTTTTATCTAGCCAAGTCAGTGTAAGAGGCATATGAATCCTTTCAAAGAATTGTGCTTTTGGCTATAGATAGATGCGCTCCGTTGGTTAAAGTTCGCTAAAGAAAAAATCGCCCATGGTTTATGGTCAGCCTGAAGGCCGCTTTACTTAATAGGGATGCTTTGGAAAAAGCACATAAAACCAAGCTCCCTGCTGACTGGGTGGCTTTCAGAATGGCTAGGAACACTTGTATTAATCTTGTCAGATCCAAAAAGCTAAGTATTTTCAGAATGAACTGGACCATCATCTAAGTGTGCTTCTAAGTTTTGGAAGACCATTAAGAATATAGAAGGGCATGAATTAGCAAACTCCTCCCGGCCAAAATTCTCTGGTGGCTCCACATTCACTGACAATTAGACAATCCTAGATCTGCTTAACAACCACTTTGCCACCGCTTGGCCTCGCTTTGACTCCTCACCCGCCTATAATCTCCGCACACAACTTTTGTAGTCAGAATACTATTAGACCCACTACCATTACCTCTATCCCTGACATGGCCTTCTCCTTAGTCTGTGTCACTGAAACAAGTGGAAGATCTACTGCTAGCCCTGGATACCAGGAAAATGCAGGTGCTGACCTTATCGACAGGTCCGTGTCAGCACCGGCAAATGCCCGCACTGACACCATAGCGGGGCCCGCTAGGGACTCATTTTGGCAGCTGCTTATCTATCATGGGTTTTGTTCTGCTCCTCTGACCGCTGTGATGTCAAATTGGCTGAGCCTGAAACTACAGAACCCAGGATTCCTCCTTGAAGCAGACAGGCAGGGCTCGTCGTCGACTCCTCCACCCTGAAAAAAGTTTGCAACTGAAGCCCAGCGACTAGCCCACCTTGCTAGACTAGCAGGACACAGATCCTTTGTGACACTAGGGGACCATTCTATGAGGCTGGCCGTGGGGTCATGGATGTGGCACCGGCAGCACTGTAGACCAGTTGCTGGAGAGAGAGAGAAAGAGAGTGTAGTGGGGGCGGGCCTCAGGCCAGTGCTGACTGTGTTGTTGTTATTGGCTAGTTTGAAGGAGTCACAGGTGGTTACGCTGAGTGCACAGACTGCACTGCCACTTCAGGAGAGCTAGTGGAGCAAGATTGAACCGGAGTTGTGCGGGGGGACCTGGGACAGGAGGGAGCACTAAATGGCACCATCATGATCCAGTTTTGTTGCACCGACACCGACCGACAACCGCCTCTAATCGTGAGATATCTGGACCTACTACCCTCATCTGATCTGGAGAGCAAGTGAGCCAGCAAGGCCGGGAGAGAGGGGAAGAGTGACAGGTTGGAGCCACAGCCAGCCCAAGAAAAGGCTGGGTTGTGCTAGGTGCCAGCGGAGCTGGGGGCTGGAGGAATTGAAGGTAAGGGGGCTAGGTGGGAAGTATATGTTGCTTGCTTCCTAACTGTTCAGTTTGCATTAATGTCTGACTCTTCCTGGTGCTAAGATCATGATGCCTATGGCTGTGCCTTTTGAGTTGTGTGCTATGCTATGTGCTACTTTACATACACTGGGGTCCTGCGGGATGATGAAGACTACTTTGTAAGGGTGGGCTGGGCGGTGGCTAGTGAGTCAGGGATGGCATCAGCACCTGGGTGACCGGGCTGGGGCTGCTTTGCTGTATTTTTATTTTTTTTTGGTTACATGGACAGTTGGGTCTCAGCGGGGCCCACTGGTGAGTCCATTGCCAGGGCCCACAAAAACCTGACTCTGCCCTTGCTTATCGAATTTCTATTTTCTGAAGCTCTCCCATGTATTATCAGCACCTATCACCCACCTCTTTAATCTGTCTCTTGTCCAAGGAGACTTCTCCCATTTGGAAAACTGCCCATGTTATTCCCTACTCAAATCTGGTGACCCAAGTAATCTAAACAATTACAGACTGATAGCTCTACTTCCCATCCTTTCTAAAGTGCTCGAAAGTGGTTAACGTGCAGCTTAGGGAAGTACTTGAACTCTGTCAATCTGCTTAACCCTGCCCAGTCAGGATTCAGAGCTTGTCACAGGTACAGTATCTGCACTCACATTGTAAACCGACTGGCAGAATTCTATAGATGTCAAGAAATATGCATATGCCTTGTTCCTTGATCTTGGCAAGGCATTTGATACAGTAGACCATGGCTGCTGTTGGAACACACTTCTAAAGCATTGACTAGATTCTTCTGCCTTGAAATGGTTCAGTGGTTACCTCTCTGGGAAATTCCAACAGGTTAAAGCCAAGGATCTCTCCCTAAAATTGCTCCAAAGAGGTGTGCTGCAAGGGTCCATTTTAGACCACTTCTCTTTACTCTTTATATTAACAACATTGACTCTGGAATCAAAGCAGCAGACATTCATCTCTTCACCGATGACACAGTCATATACGCTGCTAGGCCTACCCTGGAGCAGGTCTGTATGGACCTACAGGTGGACTTTAATCAGCTATAGTTAAACTTATTGAGCCAAAACTACTTACAAATGCAAAAACAAGAAGGCCATACTTTTCTTACCTTCTACCATAGGTCAAAACCTTCTCTACATAGCTTAACACCGCAGATTCTGTCACTTTAGGAGACCCTATTGAATATGTGACAAAATTTAAATATTTGGGGCTTTGGATAGGCCACAAGCTTAAATTCTCAGACCATACTGAGGAACTATCAAAGAAGCTAAGGCAGAGACTGGGCCTGTTCTTCCGGATCAAGCATCTCCTATACCATGATGCCAAAAGATGGTCCCAAACCACATTTCTATCCTTATTGAACTCATGCTAACTTCCTCTATGGCCAAGGCTCTGCGCTGCATCCTCTAAACTTGACTCGCTCTATCACTGAGCTTTGAGATTTATCTCTGGTCTACTATACCTCACCCACCACTGCTCTCTGTATGCCGTAGTAGGCTGGACATCCCTCAAGTTCAGAAGGCAAAGAATGCCACCTTTGGACTTTTAGAGCTATCACACATAAGCTCCCCAATATATCTCTGACTGCTTGCCCCTGTGCACTGTAGGCAATTACTCCTTGCGCAGCCTCTCATTTATTTCCTTACACATTCCTAAAGTTAATTCATGTTTTGGTAAAGCATCTATAACCTATGTATTCCTTCACCTATGGAACAAATTTCAAAAACTCTGAAGCTTGTTGTCTGACAACCTTCTCTTCCTCCTTCAAAAACTATTCTCGCATTCCTTTGTAGAATCCTGTATATGCCCACCCGGAGGCCAGTGAAATAAGTGTTGGACATCTGTCCCTATGCCTTATGAGTCCCTGTTTATCACTCCTTCTCCCTTCTTCTCCTGTCACCCTATTTCCTCTTTCCTGAACTGTTCATCATGTATTATATAATATGTATTTTGACAATATTTTCTGTCTTAAGTTCTTGCATATTGCCTGTATAGATCTTGCCTAATACTATACTATGTTTATGTCCTCTTTCACATTGCATTCTTTGATTGTACACTCATCTTTTTCCTTTGTATATTGTTTACTTTTATGTGCACATGTCCAGGTCCACCTTGCAAATGAGTTTCGCTCAATGGTGCTTCACTTGGTAAAATAAAGATTGATTGATTGATTGATTGATTTGAGACTCTTCCCTCACTCCTCTCCCACCTGGTCTCCTTTGAGTACAAGTTCAGGGCCTTAAAGGAGACAGAAAACAGTTTTCACACCTCTAGATGCCCTCCAATTGTTCTTTAGTGGCTACCCAGTATTCTGATATGCTTTTAACCTTTTCTGTTAAATTGATATTCTAATTCACTTAGTTTGTAGGAGCAAAAAGGCCAAGGCCCAAAACTAGCTCCATTATGAAAGAATAAAATACTGCATGTTTCCCCTTCAGAGATGTATTTATCCAACCTGTTTTAAATTGTTCTTTGTTTGAACAAAATATTACTTCTAGTGGTTGTCTGTTCCACAAATTTGCAGTGTAAGGTATAAAAGTTTTTTCTTTTGTTTGTTTTAAATCTGTCTGTTTTACTTGAAGAGGGTGGCCTCTTACACCAAGATAATCATTCTTAAATTCGATGTGCAGTTCGGTCATTAACAGTGGATCATTCATGATATCATAATAGAGTAGTATGTCCCCTCTTTGCCTCCTTGTTTCCAAACTGTGTAGTCCTAGCTTGTACAATCTTTGAGAATAAAATCTTGTTTTATAGTTGATATTAATTTAGTGTAGCATCGCTGGACCCTTTCCAGTCTATCTATTTCTGCTTTTTTATAAGGTGACCACACCTGACTACAAAATCCAGTAGGGTCTAACAATATGATAAATATAAGGGAAGGAGGACTTCTGAGGCTCTACTTTTAATATTTCTTTTTGTGGACATAATAGTTTTATTTGCCTTGAAATTATAGATGTATAATGTTCTTTAAACAATATTGATTATCTAGTGTTAATACCCAAGTCCCGTTCTGAATTTCTTTGTGATATTGTTTCTCCATTTAGTTGGTAACTATGTTGTTTGTGCAATAAGGCATAAAGGTGTGTATGTAAACCATATTTTACAGCATCGGCAGGGCGTAGGTAAGGCAAGAGGCCAACGGCCGAGTGACTTCAGCTGCTCATGCTGTAAAATATGTTTACACACTCTGAGTGCCTTATTGCGCTTTATAAATTGGCTTTTTTTTTTTTTGTTACTTTTGACTATTGGGAAAAGCATGTTTATATGTAGAAAATAGATTTACTTTGTGCATTTGTGATAAAATAATCCTTCCCCACTGCAAGTGATGTCATTGATGATGTCATTGTATTATTGCCTACTTTCTTCTTCCTGTTTTTTTCTCTCTGTTTATCTCCATTCAAGATATGGAATGTTTATCATGGAATACACGGATTCAAAATTCTGCTCAGTTCCACTGGTAGAATGTTTCTCTCCCAACACACTGTACACACAGACAACAAAAGCCTTTGTTTCAGTCAGAGACTCAGTTATCTCACTGTCAGGGCAAGAAGAAAGAGTTCCCTGATGAGTAGGTAAAGACAGAAGGGTTTTTTCACTGTCAGCAAAGAAACCGTTCTAGTGAAAACTATAAACAATAGTTATTGTTTCTAATGTGTTTATATATACTGTATAAGGAGTGTGTGATAATCAGGAAACAGCATTTAATTTGTTTTATTTTTTATTTAAAGTAGTTTTATTTTTAGAGCCCAGTTGAAGTTTTTTACAATGTAAAGGTAGCAGCTAAGTTTGTGGTGGAAGATCAGTTCTGGCAGTAGAGGGCTATCTGAAATGCCAGTGTTCCAAATGCCCATTGATCTGTGTTGTAGACTCTCTACTACTGAGTAGTCCTTTTTTTTTTTTTTTTTTTTTTTAATTACAGTATGTGTAAAACCATATTTTACACATGAATAAGAGCCAGTCAGATTACACGATTTTTACTCCTGCCATTTTATATATGTTCTGTTTACCCATATGAATAATATAACATTTGTCTGTGTTTAGTTTTGTTTCCCATTTCATAGTCCAGGCTGCTATGGTGTTTATACCTTTTGCAAAGAGTCTCTAGCATTAAGTGAGTTACAAGGGCACACAATTTAGTGTCATCAGGTATTTAATTATTTTGTCGTTACTGTTTTAATTTAAAGCAGCTATAAATATGTGAAATAAGATGGGTCCAATAACTGATCCCTGTGGCACACACTTGTCACAGGCCTTCAGTAGAGAGATGACCAATGCATTAATACTGTTTATTTTCTGTTTTGTAGCCAGTCTTCCACCCATCTTATAATGTGTATATTTATTTTGTATTTAGAGAGTGTTTCACCAATTTTGTTGCCTTTGAAACTACTATGAATCCCTCTCTCCTCAGCAGTTGCTGCTCTCGTTTCATACTGCTTGAACATTCTTTGACGTTATAAACTCACATTCCAGGCCTTCAGATGAATAGCATGGAATGGGAGTTACTGATGTCATAGAATGCATTAGAAATATGAAAATCAAGTGCAGTAGCTGGTGAGGAGAGGAATTTATGAAGATCTGAGGGTACCCCAAAGCTAAGTTATTTATCAAAAATCATCAAAGCATGTCAGAATACGTAACTGTCATGGAAAGGAAGATGGAAGGGCAGCTAACTATGTAAAAATCATTTCCTATCTCCTTTAAGCCGATCACAAGATCTGCATAGCTGACCCTGAATCATGTTGGTTACCCTACATTGCAGCACTTGTACCCTGCTTTGTCTTTCTTAAGTGAGGGCTCCAGAAGTGGGCACAGTCTTGATATGACCTCACCAGTGATCTATAAAGGCTGTATTACTTCCTTCCTCTTGATGTCAACCCGCTTCCTATACACCCCAATATCCTGATTGCCTTGCTGTAGGTCTTGATGCAATGGTTAGATTGTTTTAGGGAGTCGCTCCCTCAGAGGTAGCATCTAGCTTATCCTCCCACCCAGTGTTCCAACCTGGGGTTCTTGTTCCTTGTGTATCACTTTGCACTTCTTGACATTGAATTTCATTTGCTAAACTTTGGACCACTTCTCAAGTCTTTGCATGTCCCTCCAGAGCTTCCTAACCCCTTCCTCATGCTCTGTCCTACCACAGAAATTAATGTCATCTGCGAAGAGACATATCGCCTTATATTACTTCTCCTGTGTCACTGATGAGCGTATTGAAAGGACTGGCCCCAGGACAGCACCTTGTGGCACACAACTCATGACCTCCCTCTCTCCTGACTTGACTCCGTTTACCATCATCCTCTGCTGTCTCCCTAACCAGCTTCCTGCCCATCTAACAAGATCCTTTGCTGTTCCCATATTCTCTCACTTCTTTATAAACCTGTGCAGCACAGAGCTGAACACCTTGCTGTAACTGAAGCACAGCAAATTCACTGTCTGTGCCTTATCCACTGCCCTGGTTGCCCAGTCAAAGAACCCTATCAGACTGGTCTGACAAGACGTCCCTGCAGTGAACCCATGCTGCTAACTATCCTGGAGCCTATTTCTTTCCAGGTAATCTGCTAGATCCTCTTTGACTACTGTCTCCATCAGCTCACCTGCTATGGAGGTAGACTAATGGGTCTGGTTGCTTTTTCTCTCCTCCCTTGGGAACACTACTACATCCACTATCCTCCAAGCTTTCAAACCACCTCTGACTGTAGGAGGTATTGAATACCCTACCAGGGGTTCGTCAGCTCCTATGTCAGTTCCCGAGTACTTTGGGGGCATTCCATCTGACCCTGGTGCTTTATCTATTTTAGGGCTGCTAACCCTTTTCTGACCCTTTATCCCATAAAACCACCTTCCCCATTTCTGGGATCCCTCTTGCAGCAGCCGTTATACTGCTTTCCAGCAAGGCCTGTAATCCTCCTCTGTGAATACAGAGCAGAAGTAGTCATTAAGAATGGCTGTCTTCTGCTCGTCCTTCTCTGTTACCTTGCCTCCTCATGTCAGCCTAATAATCCCCCTCTTATCTTCCTTTTTTCTTGAACATATCTAAAGACCTATCCCACCCTTGACCCCCTCAGCAGTACACAGTTCCATGTCTGCTCTTGCATCCCTGACTTCCTTCTTGGACTTCTTCATTCTTAACTGCCAATCAAGCAGTGCCGTGGAAGGCATTTTTGGTGCCCTGGGCGAGTCTAAGTTTAAGCCCCCAAAGAAAGAGCCGGTCTGGGGCCACAAGGCCCCAGAAGCTTTGAGGGGTTTGCATGCTCTGTGGTGAGTTTTGGGGCCTTTTTCAAAGAAAAACATACTTTTGTTACAGTTCCCTATCCCTGATTTCAGGGAGGGAATATTTGCTCCCATGGAATATGAGTTATGGGAGACTCTGAGTGGGTGGTATAGGTGTGCCGCGCAATTGTTGTGGGTGAGTGGCTGACCAAGAATGCCATCAACCACCCACCCTATATGTATTCTGAAATATATTGTGAGAGATTGCTACATAAAGCATGGGGTCTGGGGCTCAAGGCCCCCAGCTCTGAGGGGTTAACATACTCTGTGGTGATTTTTGGGCTTTTCTTGAAGAAAAACATACTTTTGTTACAGTTCCCTACCCTGATTTCAGGGAATATTTTGCCCTCACGGAAAATGAGACATGAGAGACTCTGACTGTGTAGTATACAGAATGTGCCACCCCAATTGTTGTGGACATTTGTGTGATCAACAATGCCATCAACCACCCACCCACCCTATATGCATTTCTGAAAATGTACTGTGAAAGATTGCACACACAGCATGGGGCTAGGGGTCCTCTAGGCCCACTTGAAGCTCTTGGAGGGAGACAGTTACATGCTGTAGCCTGATTTGGTAGTTGTGGGTAATCTACTACTGAATCACTCCCCTTCTGAACCAAAATAGACTTGTGTTATGTTTTTCCTAATTGAGTATCCGTAGCAACCCCTGATTTCAGATTTTTTTTCATCATGGAATTAGAATAAACTGTGTTGTAAAGTGGCCAAATGAGAACCAGTGGTATTTAAATGAATATCACAGTTTGCTAACAGAGGATTCTGCATTAGAAAGTAATGCAGATGTCGATGCCAATTCAGTACTCCAACTTAATTGATAAATATATAAAATGTGAGAACTGAACAATCTATACAACACACAGGAACAGTTACACTGCAATACAAGATATGGAGCTGGAGCTGAATGAACCAAAGCCCCACACACAACAGCACAGGCCACTGAGTACTAAACCAAAACCTGAAGGCAATCAGGACAGGAAACCCAGTAACTGACGAGAGCTGATGGATGCTATATATTTCATGCAAATATGTTATTTGAATCCGAATCGCATATCCACAGTAGTCAGATACAGCTTACACATTTCACAGTTGTCTGTCTGGTCTATGTGTGAACCTTTCTTGCCTTCAAAGAGGCAATTCTCAATGACTTTGTCGAGGTTAATGGCACTGGCTATAGCATTTTCAATAGATAGTATAGCGAGATTTGACAGTCTTTCTTGTCCCATAGATGATCTTAAATAGGTCTTGATCAGCTTCAGTTTGCTGAAACTACGCTCGCAAGAAGCAACAGTTACAGGAAGCGTCAAGAAGAGTTGGAGAGCAATTTCAATGTTTGGACAGGAAGTACTCAAAGAACATTTGTGAATGAGCTTCAACAAGCTGAGGGGTGTGGCATTAGAAAAATTGGGCAGCACTGAAGCTGCCTGAAATTTGAAGCTCTCTACCTCATATACTATTTCACAAGCATCTAGGTCCTTAGAATATTTCATTGCTAGATCTGCTGCTGCACATTTCTTTAACTCGCTAACTTCCATTGTTGAGAAAGATAGCCCTGTAAGGAAGTTAAAGTCAGCGGTACTTCAGACAGTGCCTCATACCGCCACTGAATCTGGGAAGTGAGGGTGTCTAGAACATTGTTGAACTGCATTTTGAAATCCTGCTCAGCAGAAATCAAGTGCCCTTCATCTTCAACGTTCTCATCGGCCATCTTTTTTCACCTTTTTCTTTTTTCTGTGAATTCTGCATTCAGTGACATCTGTTCAGCAAGTTCTGCTGCATGTTGTACAACATCATGTATTCCATCATCCTCCATATGTGCTTCAGTGCATCCCTTAATCCACTGATATGTTTTGAGGCACTATCAACAGGTAATCCCTTACATTGCAACAGTTGGTTTACTGCTCAGTCAGGTTCAGTATTTTATCCCACATTGCATGGGTACAAAGAAATTGAAATCTATCTGCTTGATTAGGCTCTGGGCTGTTGATACCGCGTCGGCATTGGTTGCATCTTCACTTATTTGGTACAATGCCTTTAAGACATCAGGTATTTGAAGATGAAGGAGTGAACTACACGAAACTTTGAAGACCATCTTGTTTCAGTGTGACCCTTCAGAGTGACCTTTACTGCTTGGGACAGCACCTCCAGCAGCTTGTTGAAGCTACAAAGAATGTAAACAATCTCTGCACTGTGCCAAAAAATTATACCATGTCCACTGATACACTGCAGCATGGACCCCAACTAAATTAAGAGAATGAGCTGCACATGGGACAAATCTAGCATGTTCATTCACTTGTGCTATATGGGCTTGCACACCACGATACATTCCTGCCATATTAGCCATTGTCATACCTTTGGCCATGACAGTTTGCTATATCTAAGCCATCATCACTTAATTCTTTTTCAATTTCTGCAGCTAGCCCACTTCCTGTCTTTTCATGTGAGATGATGAAATCAATGAAACTTTCCTCAACAGTACAATCATTATCCTGTATCCTCACATACCGAATGATTTGAGACATCTGCTCCTGTGAGCCACATCTGGCGACAGTCAAACATAATAGAGAAATATTTTGCCTCCTTAATTTTTGCGATTATTTCACGCCTCACAGTGGAACCCAGCAAGTTAATAAACTCGTTCTGAATTGTAAGAGAAAATAAGTGGCAGACCCTTCTTATGGTTGGCAATGTGCTCTGCAAGCTCCGGATTATAGTGACTTATCAGTTCTAGCAAATTAAGAAAATTCTAGAATGGGTGTCCAGTTATCTCTGTGGACCCCTGAGAGCCAAGTTGTTCTTTGCGCAGAAAAGAATAGCATTGAGAATAATTTTCAGAATGGTACGCCACTTTTTCTTTTCTGAGGCAATTGACCTTTTGCAGTTGATCATCTATTGTGGCCTCTGTCTTTAAGCACATTTCAAAATTCTTCCAACATAAATAACTGTCACGGTGTTCAGGGAGTTTTCATGATCTGGAATTCTGGGATTTAAATGTCTCCAGTCACAAAACTTTTTTGGATTTGCTAGACTCGATGTAGTGGATGATTTCTTTGCAAACAGCATGCATGGGAAGCAATAGATAGCTTTCTGGTCTCACCATACATTAGCCATGTGCTTCCACAGTCTCTCCATTGGGAAGAATTTTAGAACCAATCCTCATAAAAGCGCCACCATCATCAGACGCTGAGAAACTAAAATCAGCATTTTCTTTGTTCAGGCCATGTTCCACCAAGCAACATCTAACTTTGTCAGTCATGTCAGGCCATGATGTTGGGTCATTAAAATTAGTTGAGTACTGAACTGGTTACAGCATCTACATTACTTCCTAATGCAGGATCCTCTGTATAATTTTCAAAGCTGCACGCAAACGTGTCGGCTGGCAATCATTATCATCATCTTCTTTTCTTCAACTACTTCTTCTCCTGTAATATTGCCCTCAACATCTGTCTTAGTAGGGGTAGGCTCATCGATGTCAATTGGTGTTGCTACTGATGGAGTAGCAGAACTTCCCTCCTGCTCCTTAGACTTAGTAAGCCAATGTTGCCACTGCTGGGAGAGTTTTCGATTTTCTTCTTCTCTCTTGCTTTCCTCAGTTTTCTAAACTCTGCCCGATGGTTTCTTCGTGGCATCTTCAAGAATCAGGCCTTCCTTTACAAAATACTGAAGAGAGAAGTGTACAGTATAATATGTGTACTTGTACTTAACTCAAAGCATCCCAGTCAATGTCCTATCCAACTTCCTGTTTGTGTAATCAATAAGGCACAACAGGGTGTGGTTACTGGGAGTTTACCCATGCCTGTGTGTGGTGTGTCACGAGAGCAGCCGAGTGACTTAACCATAACCACACAAGAAGTGGGACAGGTTATTGACTGGGATGTTCTGAAGTTAAGTACATCTATTTACCCGGTCATGTGAGAGAATGCTGAAGATCTTAGAAAGCAGTTTCATTGTGCAAGATATGTATATGTATGTATATATATATGTATATATATATATATATATATATATATATATATATATATATATACACACACACACACACACATATATATATATATATATATATATATATATATATATATATATATATACACATACATACATACACATATTTTAATTGTTAGAGTTTACAACGGGAAAGAGCCTTCACTCTGCACAAGTGCCTCATTTCGTGGTGATCTGGGAACACTGGGCAGTTAAATGACTTGCTGCTGAGAATAAGAGTCACACAGTATGCAAGTGGAGGTTGTGGTAATCAGACCCAGGCTGCTGGATGACAACAAGGTCAAAATTCACAGCTCATTACTCTAAACTTACGCCATACAGCCAGCCCCAGCCTAAAGTTGTTTGACTGGCTTGGCTGTTAGGATCAGCCTTACATTAATCGTCATGTACAGCCTGTTTGCCATGGCATTTTGATTCTTCCTGAGTTTTAGCATTCCATTCCGTCATTGCTGACTCGATTGAATGTTGCACTTGATTTTGAGCCAACATTCCTAAACTGTTGGTGGAAGAACTTTTTCTCAAATATATCTCTGTTTAAATTATATAAACAGTTGATATTATTGTAAGATCAACTTTAAGAAAAAGTTCTTCTATGAACAGTTTTTGAATGCTGGCTTAAAATCACAATGCAGCATTACCAGTCACTTTCTAACTCGAGGCTACAGAGAACATTCATAACTATAAACCATACTTGTTACAGTTTTCTTTTGAATACATTTTTATAATAGCAATAAGGCTCTCACAGGAGTTAGACTAACATCCAATTAATTACAACCTGGGGCAAATGTCCCTGGGCCAATTCGTCTTGTTGTGCCATTATTATACATCGACATCCCAGACCCTAGATAGTGGTTACTGACTATTAATCTAACCTCTGGGAGTGCCTTATTGCTTAGTAACTTATTGCCATGCTCCCCAACCACCACTGCTACGGTACTGCCCCTACCTCCTTACTCCCGCCCCTACCCCAACCTGGACAGTCAGACAAACTACCAGTCAATGCTATAGAAATGCGATCATGATACACCTGTCACCCAATTTAAAACACATTGACTTACCTTTAATAAGACTGACTGTTGAAGGTGACTCGCACGGCCTCTGGTGACTGCTGCTACTTACGTAGGACAGAACCTCTGATCTGATGGTGATGGTCTGAGTCCACATCAAGTTCGGCCTTACAAATGAAAGTTCACATTTAAATTAAGTACATAATGTATTGCTATTTTCACTCAAGAGCAAAGCACCTCTCACACACATACAGAAAGGAAGTACTAGTCATGGTTTCCATCGCTGGTGTTTCTTTGCTAACCATGAAAAATAACCCTGGCTCCATATTACTTACTTTACCAGCTTTCAATGGTGAAGCTGAGCTGACAGTGGGTTCTGCCAGAATTGATCAAAATGTATATTTCAAAGGGCACCTTATCTTAAACTGCAAATTTAAACTGAGTTATTAAATAGGCTAATGCCTGATGTACAGGTGATAACCACGATGTAATTACCTCAAGTGGCTGCTAGGGCATCAGTAAAACTGGCTTGAGAGCACAGTTCGAGAGGTTTGCCATTGCCCTAGCAAGCACAAGAGGTGATTAAACTGTGGTTATCACCTGTACATCAGGCATTGACATTTACAGGGTATAGGACTCAATATGAGAAGTTACTCTCACCCCAACACAATTAATGTAGCCTTACCTTATTAATGAATCTGCACTATGGCACATAAATGTGTACAAAAGCTATTTATTATGATACAAGATTGAACTACAGCAGGACAAAATAGCACTAGAGTTAAGATCTCTATCAGACATGGTGATTGACAGACTCAGCAACAGCAACATGTGACAATTGGAATTATGTTATTTGAATGGCTAGCCCTTATTGTCCCAATTTCTGCAAGTTTAGTTGCTATGGTATCAATGTGATGTCAAGAGGTTGTTCACCCCTCTTGAGTATGTCACATCGATACCATGACAATAATAGGAGTGTAAAAGATAACACAAAAACATCAAATTCCAAATGTAAAACCCATTACCTTACCTTATAAGACTCAACTGAGTTGTGTCGTTCTTGTCCACTCCCAAGAGTCATCTGCAGACTGTACTCAATTTCACACTGGCTATAAAATGAAAGACAAAGTCCAACATTACATTGAGTAGTAGTGTAGGACAGTAGATAATCAGCTACAGTCATACATAATCTATTATTTTTCGCTGAACAGGATAGCCCCTCCTAGACACATTACAGAGTACATTTCAGATTACCTAAAGCCTAAAGATGGGCATGCATGTTACAAGGAATTCGGAAATAGGGAGGGTGAGTGAGGAGGGATGCTGGAATATGGGTGCCAGTCAGTAGAACAAAGAGGGGCTGTGGATATGGCCTACCTAGACTAGCAGTCCACACTGTCACAAAAAATGATTAATAAACAAGAAAGCCAGCCTGGGAGTGCATCCCAGGATGGTAACCTGGTAAACAATTGCCAGGAATGAGCAACAGGACATAGGAACGGGTAATAGTAATCAACGAATGGAGTCCATGCAGAAGAAAGTGGGGGTTACTAGTCATGTACCGTAGGGTTGGAATCGGTCTTCTTACTGTCTTCATAAGTGGCAGTGCACTGCAGAGGGACTGGAGGAACTATGCCTCTTTGCAGACAACACAAACAAAAGATGACCTAAATGTAGGCAAGCAATTTGAGAAGGCATATGTGAGCCAGGGCTTGTGGATTCTCTCATGCATAGGAAAGGCATCGCTAGTATAAACGGGTTGTCATCCCGGCCTCTGTACAGACAATTTGTGTGGACCCCATCTGGAGTACTGCTAAATGGTGCAAGAGTCTAACATGATGATGTTTCAATATAAAAAAAATAGCCGGACAACAGGACACACCATGAGATTAGAGGAGGCTGATTAATGGGTATTGTTTGTGAGGAACTTTTTTCACAGAAAGGGTGGTCACAGTGGATGCATAGAATAGTATGGTCGGGCCTGCCTCAGGAAGTGGTGGATATGAATAAGTGCAGGGCTTCAAACAGGCATGGGATAGGGTAGGCATAAGTGAGCAATACAGATGAGTATGAATAGATAGGCCACCATTGACAGAGTAAAGGTCTATGGCATATTCATAAGGTAGAAAGAATGGCAGAGTAGATGGGCATTCTTGGTCCTTATCTGCCATCAACTCTGTTTCTATGTCAGTTATATGGCTGCTTATCACCAGCCTAGAGGATAGCAGCATTGACGCTCTCCCAGTTCTGTTTGGGTGGGAGTGAGTCAGTCAGTTCCTCCCTCAGAGACAAACTGAGGGGCCCACCCAACCCAAGTATAGTACCACTAGTACTACCACTGGTGCTGCTACCCTTTAGGCTGATGCCTGATGATAGCAAATCAGATAACTGACATAGAAACAAAGAGTTGATAGGCAGATATGACCGCAAGGGCCCATCTATCTAGTCTGCCCATTGTAATTACTGGAGCCAGGTGACACCACACTGCACTGAACTGACTACTGACTGGCTGGTTCTCTCTGTGACTGGGGCAGATAGCCTGCTGCCTCCAGTGACAGCTGAGCTATACAATACGACTGCATAGTTTATTCTGCTGTACTGTCCACTCAACTCCCAGAGACTAAAGTAGTTGAATTAGAAATCATGTAGACCCACTCAAAGGAAGGGCATTTGTATTACATCAGCAAGGAAAGTACAGCGCACAGTGGGGGGTGTTGTGTGTCCGTTCTGTGCTTGTGCAGTGCTTACATAATACAGACAGTGCTTCTGTGCTTGTGGCAATTATTTTTAGACTACTGCCCTCCTGCCTGGCTAGCCCTAATGCCTTGCATGCCAAAGCCTATTAATTATATTGCTTTATTATTAAGCTTAAGCTTTTCCTGACTTGACTGCCTGAAGCTATAGCGATCATTCCTTCTCCCTAAATGCACTGGCACTGCACTTGCATCACCCACCCTCACAGACGACTCGAACTCTGTACTGTCCAGTCCAGTTTCAGCCTATCAGCCATGACTTGAAGCTGGCCCCCACCTCACATATTCCAAAAAAGAGCTAGAGAGTTGAGAGACAGGACAGGGCATGGGCGGAACAGACTCCCAGTCAGTCACCGCCTCCTGCCTGGTGTGGGCTGCCATGCCACTGCAACCTGAATTGTTGTGCATTATGTGCAAGTCTGAGGGACTCGGGAGGTGGTGGGATGCAAGCCTGGCTTTCCACAGACTACCCTTTTAATAAATCATGGGAAGATAGTGTGGAACCTGAGGACTGGAGGAAGGTGGATGTGATTCCCCTCACAAAAGTGTGAGCAAGACAGAGCAGAGGCAGAAAACTACAGACCTGTCAGTTTGACCTCAGTGGTAGGGAAAATGATGGAATCACTGCTAAAGGAAAGAATTGTTGAGTACCTAGAGGCCAGTGTCTGTGGGGCACAGGACCCGAGGCAGTATGGATTCACAGCAGGAAGGTCATGTCAGACAAATCTAATTGATTTATTACTGGGTGGCCAAAGTAGTAGTCCAGGGAGAAGCTGTTGACACTGCCTACCTAGAATTTAGCAAGGCATTTCACAGTCCCGCACAAAAGACAAACAAATTAGCCAGCCTGGGAGTGGGTGCCAGGGTGGCAGCGCCTTGTAAAATACTGGCTGGACAACAGGACACAGCGGGTAATAGTAAATGGAGTCCGTCCACAGTGAAGAAAGGAGGATTCTAGTGGTAGTGGTGGAAACGTAGGGTTCACTACTGGGGCCAGTCCTTTTAATGTCTTTAAAAGTGACATTACAGAAAGCCTAGAAGGAAAGTATAGTACCTATGCAGATGACACTAAGATCTCATCTGCAACAGGGTTGAAACGCAAGGTGGGGTGGAAAGGAATTGAAAATTGACTTGCAAGGTTGGAGGAATGGTCAAATCAATGTATGGCAGCTTAGATTCAATTCAAAGAAATTCAAGATTTTAACACTGTTTTGAGCTCCTTAGGCAAATATTTGATTAAGTGTTCCACATTTTGCCCATTTGTTCCACATTTTGACAGGCAGTGTTCCATTTCGAGGATAAAAGGTTAAGAGGTATGTCTACAGCAGTGAAGTCATGAAGAAAAGAACAAGTGTACTGTATTCCTTACAGTAGCAAGGTTGTTCCCTATAAAAAAACTCAACTCTGATTCCAAGCCACTTCTTTTGTGAAAGTACTCACCCCTATGAGAATGGCATGGGTTAAGTGTACAGCTACCTACCACAGCATACCTCTGAACCTCCTCCTGCCTCATAAATCAGGGACAAGATTAAAAAAATAAGGACAAAGGACCAAAATCAGGGATACATCTTCAAAATTAAAGATACCCACCAAGAATATGGGCTTAGTGCAAAATGCATTTTCTAAGGAAGAACACATCTGTAACTTCAATGCTTGACATTGTTTGAGTTACAGTCCCCACTGTTTAGCCAAGAAGACACAAATTTTAGGAGGGACAGAGTAAAATTTTGAAGCAAAATCAGGGACACTTGAGAGGTATGTGTATGTGTTTGGGGCTCTACTAGTTCTAGTACATAATTCCATCTCTTTAATTGCCTGCCTAAAAGTTACAATCATAGCCATTCACTACTGATCTGAAATCGTTTGTAATGATGTGTGCGTCATTCATCCTAAATTTAACCCACAGAAAGTTAAAGGACTTTGTTTAAATACATATACCAAATTAAATAAACAAGAAAGCACTTGCAGGCCCAATGATGCTGTTGTCTATTATTGCTGTATGTAACAGGCAGTGGAATGGCTGAAAACGAGGGTTCTTGTTTCTGGTTTTCAGCTGTTCCACTGACTGTTACAGTACTAGTCTGTAATAATGCCAGGCGTGTTGTTTTTAGGTGTCTTGCAGGCACAGGGACATTAGGTGACTTTCTCATAGTCACACAGACAGTAAACAAGCCGTGGATGTCTCATGTTGCACACATGACCAGCAAGAACTGATCAAAGCTGACAGTGTCCCTTTAAAAAATAATTTATGGCTGGGATACATTCCTGGATGCCAGATAGCATAGCTTAGTATTTTACTGAGGAAAAATAAACGTATTTTAAAACAATACACCTCCGATCTCATTTTATGTTGTGCTTCATTCATAATTTAGTTGATATCCCTTCTCCAGCTACCCTGCCAACCCTTTATTACACCCATCCATGATGAGGAAGCATAGGGCTGGTGTTCCCTCCTTCTTTAAGTATCAAAAGAATGGTATCTATCTGCTGCTGTATTTTCTTTGTGCAGCCTAAGCTTGCAGGTGATGTATTTCAATCCATGAATTTGTCTGCACTGCTGTTTCCACATTCTCAGGGTGGGGCCGGGGGATTGATTGGTTAGCCACAATGCCACATAAATGTTTTTGTAACTGCTGCAATTAAAATATGGAAGTTATATTTTGGTTTTAAATTGTTTACACCTGGTAGGGTTTACTCTGTGATTACATGTGCTGTGAGCTAGCTGAGCTGGAATAATGACAGGGCTGTCATGTCATTCATGGAGGTGGTCAGCGGTTGCCCACATTTTCTCCAGAAGCTGAGCCTGTCAGAGTACAGTACTGTCAACATGTTCAAACAAAGTACTAAATTAGTTATTGTGGATCTGTGAACCCATTCCTGTTTTTTCTTTCTTTTACAATTGATTTACTCAGGACAGTCCATCTGAGAGATGGAACTATTCATTTCAATAGGGTCCTGCTTCTATACCCACATTTCTGCAGTTTGTGTACACTGGAATACTGAGAGGTTACTCTCTTGCCCAAGGTCACAATGTAAGCATTTAGCTCTAGCAGTGTTTGGACTTGCAGTCTCCTGGTTTCCAACTTAGCTCTACCTACTGCTGCATACTCAATTTTATCGCCCTGGTACCGGTCTTTTTCTTTTTCATAATTTATTAATCACATTTCCACTGATGGCCTCCATTCTGCTCTGATCCTCTCATTGTAATCGCTTACTTCTCAGGCTGTACCTTCAATATATTTGTATGAAACTGTAACAGATAAGATGAGATAACATTCACACTGCTTATCAGTTTATATGTTTTATTCCACTTGCCGGTGGTTTTTTCCATTCTGGGTGAGCAATAGATACAGTCCAACCCCATTATCCGACCCTCCCTTAACCGAACTCCCTATCTAACGAACCCGATTAGTGTCCCCACTGTTAGATTCTGATCCACGCTGACCCTTAATTGCGGCCGCTTATCACCCGATTAGTGTCCTCCACTGTTAGATTCTGATCCACGCTGAACCTTAATTGCCCGATTAGCTGTTTAAACTGCCTTGCTTGTAACCCTGTGAATGTTAATCACCCAGTTAAACATCAATTCACTACAGGTGTTGCATTCGCCTTAAATGAGTGCAAAGAAATAAACCTGAATCTCTTTACAACACCCGTAGTATGGCTGGCAAACGAAAGCATGTAGTCCTGACAGTTGCCGACAAAATCCAAATTGTTGAGCGGCTTGAGCATGGGGAGAGAGCTGTCATTCTTGCCGGCAGTATGGTGTCGGAAAATCAACCATAAGTGACATTAAGGCATCCAAAGAAAACTCAGGGATTTTGCTCTTACAATGGAAAGTGCTGCCGGTGCTTGGAACGAAAAAATATGCGGACCTGCAATGATGACCAGAGAGATGCAGCGATTTACATGTGGTTCTGTCAAGAGAGGAAAAAGGGTACCCCAATATCAGGCCTGTCCTTAAAGAGAAAGCAATCCAGTTCCACCATCTGGGCAGCAGTGAAAACTTTGTGGCCAGTGAGGGTGGTTAAACCGATTTAAACGCCGCTACGGTATTCGCCAACTTAAGCTTTGTGGCGAGCGCTGAGTGCCACAGATGAGAACATCTCCCTTTATTGAGCAGCCCTTGACATTATTGTTTCAGAAGGATTAGTGCCAGAACAAATTTTTAACTCGATGGAACTGGCCTTATTGGCGCTGTCTCCCAGACCTAACATTAGCCCACAGGACAGAGCAAGACGCACCAGGTTTCAAGAAACAAAAGACCGTGTCACTATACTGGGCACAGTGAATGCTGCTGGTCACAAGATGAAACTTGTGCTTATAGGAAAATCTAGGAGCCACGTTGTTTTAAGCACCTAAACAAGTTATCCTTGCCTATCTAATATGAAGCTCAGAGGAATGCCTGGATGGACGGCAGAATTTTCACTGTATGGTTTCAAGAGCAGTTTGTCCCTCAGGCTAAGCACTATCTGCACTCGAAAAGACTGCCTCTAAGAGCTATCCTATTGTTGGATAACTCCCAGCCCACCCTGAGATCCAAGAAGCTCGAACGAGGATGGGACTATCCGAATGTAATTTTCTACCTGCTAACACAACATCCAAACTCCAGCCTTGTGATCAAGGAGTGCTGGAGATTTTACAAAGGATAGAAAAGTTGTTGCAGACACTGCTCGCTGAGGAAAACAAGCAAGAACCCTTAGTAGCATAATAAAAAAATAAATCTAAAGGATGTGATCTATATGGCCTCCAAAGCATGGGACAATGTAAAGTCAGAAAGCATTCAGAAATCGTGGAAGAAGTTGGGCATCAAAACAAGCAGAACAGACACTGACCTGATGGAACCTAATGCTACTGAGGAGCTGACAGAGGAATTGTCACAAGAATTGACAGCCCTTGCTTCTGCCTTGCCACAAAGCTAACAGAGGAGGAGATCTCTGACTGGGTGCACTGTGATTCAGAGGAGATGGGTCACGAGGTCCTGTCTGACGCTGCAATTGTGGAACTGGTAACGCAGCCTGAGATTCCAGCAGCGGAGTCCGAGGACGAGGATGAAGGAGAGACTGTACTCCGATCACAGTCCCAACTCATGGTGAGGCAGTTGACATGTTAGATAAATGCATACTTTACCTTGAAAGTCAGCCTGATTGTGACACAGTGCAGGTAATGTTGCTGAGAATATGAAGCAACGCCTGCACGCAAACAAGTCAAGTGCTACAAGCAGAGAACAATGACTGTTTTTAAATGATTATTTTTTCATTTAATGTAGCATCAAAATTGATTTTAAGCATATAAAACAGATTTATTTAATATAGTAAAAATTAAACAGTTAACATTCAGACTTGCATTCTTGCATTGCATTGTTTTTCGATTTGTTGGTAAACGTACAGCTATCTTCCTCTTATCCAACCTCCTTATCCGAACCTTTAGTGTCTCCCAAGCAGTTCGGATAAACGGGTAGACTTACCTGTTTAACAGCACTCAGGCCTATAAAGGACTATAGATTGCTTGTGTCTTACCGAACAAGATAAATTATTTTCCATACAGCTGACAGCTATTAATGCAATAACATATTGGATGGATGAATTACCCCTGAGAGCAAAGACATTTCCAAGAATTTACATGCAGGCAGTACAGGTGATACAGCACACCTCTCACTGCTAAAGATGCAGCGCTGAAATTGAAACGGAGACCCAGTCAAGATCCGAGTCCTCCTTCTAGCATGTATGACTAATCAAGTGAACTACTGTCTTGTCCAGTCCTCAGAAAGTGTCATCAGTGAGTGAAACTTCCTATCAGTAGCCTTGGAATTTGGTCAACACAGAGGCTAGAAGTACCCAGTCAGCAGTAGTGCAGTGCTATTAATTTCTTATTAATTACATGAAGTCTGGCCACACCTTTTTTTTTTTACACCCAGGCTGTGTGTGTAAACATTGCTGCAGCTGCATACAGGACAGGATCTTCAGAACTCAGAAGGGTCCATCTGAGATCATCTGCCTCCTGCCCTGATTTTCAACAGCATCTGAATTTAATTTGTTAGTAGAACTTTAGAAGAAAATTATCATAGCAGCAGCAGCTGTGGAAAGTTGGGATGTGTTGTTCAGTCTGACAAGTGCACTCAGCACTGCAGTTGGTTTAATGCTGTGAAATAGGTTCCTAAGTGTTGGGGGCAGGCAGGTATGAATAGCTTCTGTAATAAACCTGTTTCATATTGCAGTGCCCCCCAAAAAAAAAAATACGTGCACCATGTCGTGGAAGATTTCTACTTATAGCAGCCTCCATGCAATTTACAAAATTCCATGGACAGGTGTAGCCAGGATTTTGGAATGATGGTCTTGCACCAAAGAAATCCCATTAATTTATCTAGTCCATGGTTCAAGACGTATTCATTTATTTTTTATATGAAACGTAATAGAAGTAGTATGGGAGGTGGTTTCTGGGAACCCAGGAAACACCCCTTGGCTACGCTTATGGCTGTTTTTAAAACTGTGGTTTACAATTTCATTACTTAACCAAACATATGTTAATGTCTGTAAGAAGTGGCCCATTCCATTCTTGTTAAGTTGGGGTTGGGGTAGACAAATGTGCTTGGCTATTGTTACTCTGGAGTTGGGATTTTGTGTTATGAGAGAGACAGACTCTCCTTTCTTTCTAGCTCCTGGGGATGGAGGGAGGAAGTCCCCTGTGCAAACTTCAGGCTTACATACCTACACTTGTGATGTGGGAAAGGGAGTGTGTCAGCACTGGTGGTGCAAAACAAAACTTTTATTGGTGGGACACGGCAGTCGGCATGCAGAGGCGACCCATGGTCGGCGACAGAGAAGGCAGCGGCAGCGGAAAACCGTCTTCGACAATGAGAAAGAAGTGAATGAACGCTAAAGGAGACAAAATGTAAATCAGCCAGTTTTCCCTTTCAGCCGGACTGTTTTGCCAACTTTTCAGTTTGTCTTGTTTGTTTACGGGCATTGAAAAATACAAGGCAGGCTGCCTGTGTAGTTTCATTTCAACGCCCGTAAGACAAGTTGAACTAGAAGTCGGCAAAACAGTCCGCTGAAAGGGAGAACTTAAGGCTGATTTACATTTGCCTACTTTTATCCAGACCAGGACCGTCGTCGCCCTAGCCGCCCCCTGCCTGAGCCAGTGGCACTGCAGACTTACTGGGGCAGGATTGCAGGGAGGGTACGACAGCGTATTTCTGAAGAGAAATAAAAAAAAGAAATTCTGGAATTAAATGCCTATTCCGCTTAAATGCTCGGAGCCAAAATGCAAGTCTGGGAACAAGAGAAGCGAGGGGGGACTTGTGTTCAAGGCGGGGCTGACACACCATACAAGAATAAACTAAGAGGTGTGCAAAGAAGTGGGAGACTTAACGGAGAAAGTCAGTGCAGGTGCTGAAGACTAACAGTTTGTAAAAAAAAAAAAGGACATCAACAAAAGAAACTGCATACTGATGAGAGGGAGAGAACGCTATGGACTGACAAACATTTGTCTTTATTCTCTTTGTGGAGCCGGTTCAAAACATTGGCCGCCGTGACCTTGTTTCCATGTTATGACTAGCAGAAGAATGGGTTTATACTGTGCCGTTTACAGTCCCTGTATTCCAAAACACTTCAAGCAACGAGAGAAGAGTCGGCAAGCCTCAACATGATCGCGGGCGGGCGAAGCAGAACGGGAGGAGGAGGACTCGGGAGGCTCAACTAGAGCCAGGCAGTCAGAGGGCACAAGCAAGCAAAACAAAAATATGTGGGAAGAATCGTTACTCAGAGAACTTAAGTCAGAATGAAAGCCGCAGGAAGGAACCGGACGCCATCAACAAAGGGCATGCCATTAGCCATCATACGGCCGTCATTTACTTGTGCATCACTACCACATTACAATTTGAATTTACATTAAAATTTAAAATTATTTTTACAATTTTCCTTCTTTGATTTCATTTTTCATGCTGTTGGCACCAGGCAGCCCCCTGCTCCGCTCCTCCCAGCAGCGCCCCAGGCCCAGCCCACTCGGCTCTAGTCTAATCAACAGCACAGCAGCACACAGCATGCTAGTTCTTTTCTGTCTCTCCAGTCCTCAGGCTCCACTATGACCACTAAATTATATGTAATTTAATTAATTGCCACTCACTGGACTGTCTGTCTTGCTTGTGTCTTTCTTGCTCTCTAATATAAAACTGTCTGTACTCTCTCGCTGTCTAGCTCTCTAACTTCGCTCTTCTATCTCACCAACTCTGAGACTCCTGCTCCCTTCCTTTAAATACTGTCTGTTTTAGTACCATGTGACTTTTCTCCAGACAGAGAGTGGACCAGTGAACCACCACCCCCACCCCTCCCCAGCGAGGATAGCCCATGCTGGCAGAAGTTAAATTTTTTTTTTTTTTTTTTTAGTACGGGGTTGCCCCTCGGATGTATCGCCTGGGGCAGGCGCACCACCCGCCCACCCCTTCCTACGGTACTGGACCCAGGCTTTGTGTCCAGGCACTTCCTGGTGCCTAAGCTGACAGGGGTTGGTGCCCCATCCTAGATCTCCACGACCTGAATCAATATGTCAGGTCTCGCATCTCCGGATGGTAACTCTGAACCAGATCATACCATCCCTGGAGCAAAACATGTGGTTCTGTTCACTGGATCTACAGGATGCATTCTTTCACGTCCCAATCCGTCCATCCCACCAGCGGTTCCTCCTCTTCTTCAGGGTCCGAGGGACCCTATCGAGTTCTGAGCCATGCCGTTCGGCCTGTCACCGGCACCGCGGGTCTTCACCAAGTGCATTGCAGTGGTGGCAGCCCATCTTGACATCGAGAGTCCGGATATACCCTTATCTCGACGACTGGCTCTTGGCAGGGTCCTCCCTTCAAGAGGTGGAGAGGTCCAGGGATTTGCCCTCAGAACCTGCTCCCAACTCGGCCCCTTCTGATCAACGAGCCAAGTCAGAACTAAATGCCCTATCAGGTGATGGGCTTCATCAGGGCAGAGCTCGGCTCACGTCAAGCCAGAGCTTGGCTCCGGCAGACAAGCGGAGGTTCTCTCCTCCTTTGCCTGATCATTTCTGATTGGGCACTTGCGCCCTGCCATGGACTTTCTGTGCCTTCTGGGCTACATGGCGGTGTGCACCTCAGTGGTCCAATTGGGCCAGGTGGTACATGCGCCCCTCCAATGGAAGCTGGCAAAACCACACAGAGAATAAACACTCACTTGGAAAATAGATGCCAAAATTATGGAAATGACATTCATCAATTCATGGGAAAATTTTATGGGAAAAGAAAATTTGTATGCAAACAACTTACACCACAAGGGTTGCCGTGTGCCCCTCCCCCATCACCAACTAGTTCAGCACGCATATGCTCCTGTCATATACACAACAAACAACACAAAACACATACGCAACAGAACCAGGGTAAGCCTTCAACTAACCAGAATAAACAGTGTTGAAGGCAATGTGCATCAATGCTCGTAGCCTAACGAATAAAATTACTGATCTCATGGCCATGATGGCAGAAGCACAGTTAGACTTGGTCGGCGTACGGAAACATGGTTCACTGAACCACACATGGGATGTCACCATCCCAGGGTGCATGCTATTCCGAAGGATTGAGAAGGTAAAGGGAGGAGGGTAGCATTGTATGTAAAGAGACATCAATGTAACAGAAATACAAAGGAAGCAAAGCAAGGCAGAGGCACTTGGACTACCCTTGGGGCTGGAGAGAATGCCCCAAACCGAACTGGAGTTATCTACAGACCCCCATCCCAGGAAGCTGATATAGATAAAGAGCTCATGGAGACCATCTTGAAGATGGCAGACGGGAGAGTTGCTGCTGGTGAGGACTTCAATCAGCCAGATGTGGACTGGTCCTCATACACAGTATCCTCGAACAAAGCAAAGATTTTCAATTTGCACTCAGAGGAGCAGATTTACAACAGCTGGTGAATTCCCCACCAGAGACAAAGCAATACTGGACTTGGTGCTCTACAAACAGCACAAAAGTCTCAGATGTGCAAGTAGGGGTCAGTCTGGGGACTGGCGACCACAGGACAGTCAGCTAACTGAACAAGGTAGAAGCTACTAGTCACACTAAAACCAAGGTTCTAGATTTCAGGAGAGCTAACTTTCCTGAAATGAAGTGTATAGTCACATCCATGCTAAATGGCAGAAACTCAGAAGATGTAGAAGACTATTGGGAGGCCTTAAAACTGCTTTAAATACAGCTACAGATACATGCACTGGGCAGATCATCAAATCGTAAAGAAGAAAAATCCACTCTGGTTCACCAAGGAAGTTGCAACCAAAATCAAGGAAAAGGAGGGCTTTTACAAAATATAAACAAACTGAAAGTGAATTAGATAGAAAGAATACATTGGCCATGTTCACCCTTCCTGAAGCCAAGCTAGCTACAGTATGTCTTAAGCTCCTGGTAGGTGACATCACTTTAGCTGATGCATTACTGTGGCAAGCTGCTATTTTCAACAAGAAGTCAACGTTTAAAAATACAGTGCTGTGGACTGAGAAGCAACTTGTGCATGTGAATCACCATGCTAGCCTAGATATTTTCAAGTTGCATTCAGTCAGCCTAACCAGGAGCAGAAGGAGAGGGCTACAGATCTAAAACAGAACCGTTTAACCCATTTGTGATTTAAAGTTACATGGTGCTCTTTTAGTTGGGTGTGAGAAACCAGGGTTGAAGTGTGACCAACAGTATAGCTTCTACTCTCAGAGCTGGTGGACAATTTCTATCATGGAGCTGATACATTCTCTTGTTAATATGAGATGGCATGCTACTGTACATGTTAACTAAATGATGCCCTGTAACTAGATTATGAGCAGAATGCAACACTGGTGTCCCTTGAAACAGAGATACGGTACTTTGGTAGCAGAGGGCTGGGATGCAGCAAAAAGAAAAAACTGGACCATGGTAAAATTCACAATAATCAAACTAATTATAATAATAAAAATAATAGAACAATCATATAACCACATTAAGAATTTAATTTCAAAGGCCGGCCTGGTGGCGTTGAGGGTTGAGCATTGGATGCCACACCTTGCACCATGCCGGCGACTGGTTTGGGAGGCGGACTTGGGTTGTCGGGGTTGGCAGGGGCAGGGGAGGATTGAGTGTCCACAGACTGCTCTCCTCTCCTGGGAGGGGAGGTAATGTCAGCCACTGTAGGAGCAACCTCTGGCAGTGGCTAGAGATCCAAAGCAGCAGAGACAGCGTAAGGGGTATGGGAGATGCAGCAGATGTCCTGTGGGAGGATGCGGGAGCACACCCGTCTCGCTGAGCGTCATTGCATGTCTGATCTCCTGGGGCAACCAAGAAAAGGGAAAAGAGCTGGCACCCAGGTAGGCGAGGCCTGCTTTCCCTCCCAGCCACGTTCAACACCGGACTCACCTGGGCGCATCTCTACCTTCCGTCCTCAGACTGCAACTTGGACCCTATAGATAGGCGCTTGAGGGTTGATGGCTCTTACGGGGTGGGGGGCTCAGATCCGGGGAGGTTTGGAGCCTGAAGGTGAAGAAGGATTCAGAGATAGTGCACGGAGGGCCTCAGGCAGAGCCGCACACTGGGGTGAGTGAGCAGAGCTGGAGAGAAGGGACCAGTGTGGGAGATAAAGAAATAATACAAAAAAAAAAAAATTAATTTCAAAGGCTTCAAGTTCTTTTGGCTCTGCACAATGACATTATGCTTCACACAGGATTCATAATCACTCCCATCCTGAAGGGGGGACCCCACTGACACCAGTAACTACAGACCCATCTCTATACTGCCACCCTCTCCAAAGCCCTAGAAAGAATAGTCTCTGACCAGCTAACCAGAACACCTAACTAAGCATATGCTCCTCAGCCAGGAGCAGCATGGCTTCCGCTCAGGTCATAGTACCATCACCGCTCTCACAGAGCTCACCTCGTTCCTACATGAAGCCCTCGACCATGGCTCAATTGCGGGGGCCATGCTCACGTGGACTAACCAAGGCCTTCGACGGTCAATCACGAGCTTCTGCTTCAGGTCCTCCCTACACTAAATGTGGTCCCCGAGACATTGACCTGGTTCAAGGATTACCTACTGGCCTCGCAACAAGTCAGGATATGCTTCACCCTCTCCACCCCTAAAACAGTTTCCTCTGGGGTCCCTCAGGGGTCTATCCTCGCCCACTGCTGTTCACCCTCTTCCTAAACTCCTCCCTAAGGCTTGCAGCGGTCAGTTGCTCCTCTATGCCGATGATGCGGTTCTGTTCGGAAACACGCCCACCCTACCGCCCCTCCAGCAGACCCTTCAAAGGCAATTCGGAACTAGAGACCTGGTTCTCTGAACACCGCCTAATTATCAACTATAAAAAACTAAGTCCATGATTTTTGCCCACCTAAAGTCCTTATAGTCAGTCTGCTCTCCTCATCAACAACGCAATAGGTGCCCCTCTGGAACAAGTTTCCGATTTCAAATATCTAGGTGTCACTTTAGACACCTCCCTCTCTTACCAGAGGCATACCCAAATTCTCTCCTCCTCTATCAGCTCTAGGGTAGGCCTCCTGTGCAGCTCAAGCACTGCTTACCCCCAAGGCTATGCAGCTGCAGTCACCTCCTCCATCCTCTCCCTGGTGGACTATGGGATCACTATATACGGCTCAGCTGAACCCACCTCCCTGAATAGGATAAACATTGTCCTGAACAAAGCCTGCCGCCTAGTCACTGGTTGTGAGAGGCTAACCCACACCTGTGATCTTTATGCTTTATCTGGCTGGCTAAACTTCCAACATCGATTACAGTTCCACACTGCATCCTACTAAAAAATACACCTTCACTAGCCCCGTCGGTCTTTCCATAATCAGTTCTGCACCTCACGGATGCAATACGAGACTCTCCATAGCTCCCTTTCCTTGTACCTCAATGTAGAACCTCTCTAGGGCAAAGATCCTTCCGATACCGAGCGCCTCTCTGGCTCAATGCGTTACCTCACTCACTTGCACAGACCCACAGCATCTCTCAATTTAAAACAGACCTCAAAGCTCACCTCCTTGAAAGAGCCATATGTGACTACTGACTAACTCTGCTCACCCAGATGAGCATGCCCTCCCCCTACTCTTGACTCAGGGTCTCACAAGGCCCCACGTAACTCACCAATTCCCTGCCTGGGTAACCCAAGATTGCAGCCTAACTTCCTTATCAGTCATTAAGTTTTGCCTGGAATACTCCTGTGATTTTGTTATGTATATTCTATCTGTTTCAAGTATGTTCTCTACTGTATCTGTCTTCCCTCCACCCTTTGTAACTGACGTGGAGCCTTTGCAAAAGTCTGTGACTCAAAGGTTTGTAATTCCGATTGTTTCCAATAAATAAATAAATAAATAAATTACTTGACCAAATAACCTGAAATTTTAGCTGATGCCCTCTGTAGGCTATATCATTCCTTAAATATCAGTTTACAGTTTCTGAATGACCACCATTAAAGTAAATCTATATCTATGTAATTTAAGAAAAAAAATATACAGCCTCCTGAATACCAAATGATATTTTGTTTTAACTAGGAAATGACCAGCACTGGAATTAAGCTTTTGTAATTCACTACAGGGTAGCCAGTATACTGTAGCCACCCAGGCAACAATCCAGTCTCTGCTCTCTGTTCTGTAGCTGTTTGCTATTTATCTCCTGCCTAAGCTCGAACAGAAAAAATATCAAAATGATAGCCAGACATACAAAAAAATCCCAAACAAATAGAATTAATACTGCAGTTCATTTAAACAGTCACACAGTTAGACGTTGTAGATTATAAAGTAGGTGAAATTAATTAAACAACATAAAAACAGCAGAGCAGAAGTAGAAAATTACTGTTGTCTTGCTGACTAAACACCTCTATCCCCAGATCCACATCATTTTACTTACAGCACATGGCAACAGCACAGCATTCAACAACGTGCAAAATTAATCTTTTTGCCCTCTTCACCGTTCATACCACCCATCTGTAGCAATCCCTTCAAGATCTGAAGGATGGATTGCTGGAACCTTCGTTCTTTAAACAAAATGTATTTTGCTCTTAGGTTTACTCTTAACAACTCCCTCCCCTTCCAGTGACTTCTCTTCTCAGGCACCACTTGACACCTCTTTTCAGTGGGAAGCAGAGACAGCAAGGCACCTCTACTTTTGTTTTCTGTGTGGCAGGCAGGGAGGGGTGCTGCCAGTTCAAAGAAGGCAAGACACATTTTCAGGCTTGTTCTGAGACATTTGTAGGAGGAGCTGGAAGTCAAGATGTTATTTCTAACACAGATGCACTTCATTTTACACATCTAGAGTTCCTGTTCCTTCCAGAGGCATTCAGCAATCTCAAAGCAATTAAACACCTTGGCTGTTTTGGTATTTTGTGCCTGGCAGGCAGGGCGGGGTGTGTCCGATTGAAATGGGACATTTCCCAGGCTTACAGAGCACTTGAAAGCGGAGCTTGAAATTGGAATGACTGTGTCCACACTTCAAAATAATAACGCTTTAGAATCCTGTGTCCACACTTCAAGACAGTAGCTCACTCTTAAAAAAACAAATTGTTGTTAGGCTTAAAAGGGTATTTAAATTTGGGGTTAAAAGTGACAGTGGTGCCGCTTCCACCTCCCCCACGGTTCTGAAGCCCTTGTGCTTTGATGTTATTAAATTCTTATGTGTCCTGAAATGCTTCACAACTATTGGCAAAATGTGTAAATCTTTGGAGAGAATGATGTACATTGCAGTGTTTAATCTTAGTGCACTATGAATTTGGAAGCAGTTTAGAGATATGCCCATCAGTTCTGGGTCACTTCACATAGGTTCAGGTCCTCTGAAAAGGACACACAACTTATTTTTAACCCATATACTCTACTGGTTGCTAGCCAGCGACCTGTTAGTTGAGTCTGACAGCACGCAGTGATCCACCAGCAGCAGTTGGTTCTAACACGAGTTGCACCGTGGTAGTGCATGCATACTGACAACAAAATACAAGATTGTCATACCTCCTTCAGTGTAGTACATCTGCATGATCACTGTGCAACTCTGCACATACCTCTGTAGAACCGTTTTTATTTTCAGGACCCCCATTGCATTCCTTTGCCTCCAGAGATGACTTGCACAGCTGCACAGCAAAAGCATTGGACTGTGAATATGCTTGCAGTGTCACTGTTGTGGTACTGTGGACTTTGAACAGGCTTGTAGTCTTCTATTACTGCTCTATTATACAATGGCAAGAAAATGTCCTGGTCTCTGATTGGTCAGTCTGGGGCTGGACCCATGATGTTATCCCAGCATAACATCACGGTGTGATGTTATCCAGCATAACACCACGGGTCTAGTCTCAGCACTGTGAACCAATATGGATGATCTCCAGCATGATGAGGATGATCTTTTTTTTTCCATCTCCTCTTAAGAAACTAAAATATTTTCCCACACTAATAAAAACATTCTTTCAAATTTAATTTTTATTTTATATATAACAACGAGCCATTGTATAATAGCAATAATGCCTCCAGGGTCTGTGTCATTTGGGATAACAGCACGCCTCTAGGCTCCTGTGCCCAGTCACCTGAGTCGTGGATTATCCCAATGACACGCTAATTTGTTGTATTCTTTTATTGGCTTAATTTTACCTGTAGCAAAGTGTTTTTACAGGGTATATCTTCTGTGAAATTATTACAGGTGGTGCTTTACAGGTTTTACAGTTTTATGTATCATTAGGTTGAGCTTTCAGGGCTACTGCATTTGTTGTTGGTTGGTTGTTTCTGCTCTTACCTCTTTATTTCTTTTTGTCCATGGTTCTTCTTTTGGCAAGGGAGGGCCTTGCCACCACCCCATCCCCAACCACCCACGCTACACTCCTTGTATAGGGCAGCCTAGTCGTGACATTTTCTGTAGCAAAGCAGGAAGGGAGGATCAGAGTAGTATCCACACAGTGACCTCTATTTACATGGGCACAAGTAATTTAACTGGTTATAACAACTTATACAAAAACAAACAAAACACAAAATAACATTTTTGCTTTCATTTTCTCCTTCTAATTACTCTGACCAGGTTATAAACCCAGAAACTCATCTAGAATGGATATTATTAACTGCAGGTACTGCAGGACACTTTCATAAGGGCAGTTATACGGGATTTAGGACACTGTCCTACATGCTGGAGCATTGGAGATCTAAGGCTCAGCTCCAGGCAGCATGGGCAGAGACTGCACGCCTCAAATCGCATATTCAAGAGGAACTGTATTATAAGAACACGCCACCATTTCCCCAACTCAGCAGCTGTGTCAAGGGAGAGGGGTGCAGCACTTAATCGTTGAATGGAAGGACACTCCTCCCCCATCAGCTGGTGATCAAACAGGAGTTCAGCATGTTTGTAGTTCATTTGCATCACCAGGTAAGGGAAAAGGTCTGGCTCCCCATATGATGCACAGGAAACGCCGGACCTTGCCCAACAACTAATGCACGAAATCTGGCCAATGGAATGTCATGTACACAAATGCAGTCTGGGAAACGAGATCCAAGACCTGCAGGCAACAATGACAGAGGCTAGACTGGACCTAGTAGCCATTAGCGAGACATGGTTCACCAGTAACCACACTTGGGAGACTTCAATACCGGCTATGTACTATTCAGAAGAGTCCGAGGTTCAAAAGGGGGTGGAGTGGCCTTTTATGTCAATGAAAATATCAAAGCTACACAAATTCAGAATACGTATAAGGAGCCAGAAGAACTATGGGTCACCCTGGAAACAGGAAATGGGACTGCCATGTGAACTGGGGTTGTCTACTGGTCTCCAGACCAGGGGAGGACATTGACACATTACTGTTAGAAGATATAAAAACATGACTGCTAAAGGAGGTTCTGATAATGGGAGACTTTAACATGCCAGATACAGATTGGTCAATACCAACAGGAAAATCTGCCAGAACTAGACACATAGTGGATTCCCTGCAGGGAAGGGCCTCAAACAACTGGTAGAACAACCCACAAGAGACAGGGCTAGCCTAGATCTAGTATTGACTAGCGGAGAAAGGATCACAGATTTCCAGGTAGAAGGTCACCTGGGGCCAGTGACCATCAAATGGTATAGTTCAGTTTGGCCACTAGAACTAAATCATCCCATTCCAAGGCAAAATATGGGACTTCAGAGGAGCTGACTTTGATAAGATGGCCAACAGAGTTAAGCTAGCCCTGGCAAGAAGAAATACAGGTGAGGGGGTACAGGCAAGTGGTGCTACATAAGGATGCAATACTTGAAGCAACATTCCATTATGTTAGAGAGAACAGCAAGAGAAAAGAGAAGGAAACCACTTTAGTTCTCAAAACAGTAACAGAAAGGTCAGAGCCAAAGGGTGGCCTTCAGGAAATATAAGGAAACGCAGCAGGGCCAAGTTAGGAGGCATACCAAACTTCCCTAAGAGAAGCAGGAAGGCAGTCAGGCAGGCAAAGGCCCAAACCAAGGAAACACTAGCATGGACAGTAAATGAAGGTGACAAGACTTTCTGAGAAACTTAGTGAAAGGAAGAAAGTCCAGAGGGGTGTTGCTAAGATCAGCGGGATAAGGGGAGTGAGGAGGAGGACCATGGAAAGCATCTATCCTAAATAGATACTTCTGCTCACTATTTACGGAGGAAAATGTAGGGCAGGGCCCACAGCTCAGCACCATGGATACAGGGGGAGAGGGATGTGCACTAGTCCTTTCACAAAAGAAAGGGTCCTACAAGAGCTCGCAAGCTCAGGGTGGACAAGGCAATGGGACCTAATGGCATACATCCCAGGGTACTAAAGGAGCTAAGGGTGGAACTAGCAGAGCCATTATCAGAACTGTTTAGTGAGTCTCAGAGCACAGGAGAGGTCCCAGAAGACTGGAGAAGAGCTCATCTGATCCCGCTCCACAAGAGTGGTAGCAGGAAACTACAGATCAGTCAGTCTTACCTCAGTAGTGGGCAAGAATATGGAGGCACTCCTTAAGGAAAGGAGAGTGCAACACCTGGAATCCATAGAGCACAGGATCCAAGACAGCATATGTTTACAACAGGAAGGTCCTGTCACACTAATCTCATAGATTTCTTTGACTGGGTAACCAAGAGTGGTAGACGAGAGCAGTTGATGTCACCTACCTTGACTTCAGCAAGGCTTTTGATACAGTTCCACATAGAAGATTGATTAATAAGCTGGGTAGGCTTGGGCTGGGTCAAAAGTTGGTAAACTGGTTGGTAGGCAAAAACAGAGAGTGGTAGTAAACAGATACAGTCAGAAGAGATGCAAGTCACAAGTGGGTACCTCAGGGATCGGTCCTAGGCCAGTCCCTTCAATATCTTCATCGGTGACATTGCAGATGGATTGAGGTAGGTTTGTCTGTTTGCAGATAACACCAAGATCTGCAACAGAGTAGATGATCCAGATGGGGTGGGCAGAATGAGAACAGATCTGGATAAACTGGCAAAATGGTTGGAAGAGTGGCAACTGGGATTTAGCATAAGAAGTGCAAGATCATGCACATAGGGAAGAGAAACCTGAAGTCACCTATAGGTTGAGAGGGAGTTGTGGCAGTCACAAAGGAAGGAAGGAAGAAAGAGACTTGGGCATCATCATCACAGATGACCTGAAATCATAAACAGACCACTAAAGCAGTAGGTAAGGCTAAAGGGATGTTGGGGTGTATCAGTAAGGGTATCACAAGTCATAAGAGGAGGTAATAATCCCTCTTTACAAGACACTGGTTAGGCCCCATTTGAGTACTGCGTGCAGTACAGGAGGCTGCACCTGCACAAGGACATCAACAAAATGGAGGCAGTCCAGAGAAGGGCAACCAAAATGGTGCAGTGACTGCATCAGAAAACATATGAGGACAGATTAACGGAGCTCAATATGTATACCCTAGAGCAAAGAAGGGAGAGAGGGATATGATCGAAACATTCAAACATCTTAAGGGCATTAATAAGGTGAAAGAGTCTAACATGTATCAATATAAGAAAATAGCAGGACAAGAGGACACAGCATGAGATTAGAGGGAGGCCGATTAAGGGTAATGTGAGGAAGTTGTTTTTCACAGAAAGGGTGGTGGATGCATGGAACGCCTACCTCAGGAAGTGGTGGATATGAATACAGTGCAGGGCTTCAAACAGGCATGGGGCAGGTATAAGGGAGCAATAAAGATGAGTATGAATAGATAGGCCATTGACCGAGTACAGGTCTATGGCACATTCATAGTAGAAAAATGGGCAGACTGGATGGGCCTTTGTCCTTATCTGCCATCAACTTTATGTTTCTATGTATGTTACTGTGTTGGTTCTGACTTATCACTACTTCCCCCCACACCGACCCACCCCAACCATTACTTTTGTTTTGGCTGCAGTGGACATAGCCTTGCAGACATTTGCTTTGAGAAACGACTCCTGCATAAATTGCCCACCGTGGAACATGGTAGAGGTGACAGTAGTTGAGTCCTCGATTACAGTGATCCCACCCTGAAATAAATTCTAGCCTATTTGTAGCAAGGCCTTATTTTCTTAGTTCCATGGGAGGGACGAGAACTGGGACTTTATGTGGGGAGATAGGATTCCGGGCAATGTAAGGGTTGTGGGAGGAGGAACCCACCCCCAGACCAGCGCTAAAATCTCTTGCAGCTGCACTGGTACCTGTCCTCAAACAAGCAGTGCCGCCCCAGACCAGCACTGAAATTCCTCTGCTTCCTGCTGGTACCCGCCTCAAACAAGAACTACCCAGCCCCAGATCAGCACTGAAATCTCCTTGCTGCTCCTGCCTGTACCCACCCCCAGGCCCAGACCAGCACCGAAATCCCCAGTAGAGTATCCCTCAGCAGCAAAGAAAACCTCCCACTCCCTTCCATTGCCCACCCGCTCCCTCCATTCCCCATCCTGGCAGCAAATAAAACTTTCCTCTCACTGCTGCTGCACTCCTGCTCCTCTGTTCCCCATCCCAGCAGCAAAGAAACCTCCCTCTCCTCCCAGTGCTGCTGCCCACCCGCTCCCTCCATTTCCTGTCCTGGCAGCAAATTTTATACCCTGTTTAAAAAAAAAGGAAGCCAGCCCGCTGATGCAGCATGCAGCGGTTAGCTTTCGCTTGCGATGCCGATGACTCGGGTTTGAAGCGGACCGGGAGTAGGAGAGACGGCTGGGGAGAAGGATTGGCGTCCTTGGGACTCTCCTTCTCCGTGGGGAGGAGGGAAGAGTGTCTGGGACTTGATGGACCCTGGGGTAACGCAGCACCGCGCCTGCACGTTATGGGGGCAGAGCAGATGCTGGACATCATTACACATCCTTGCCCCTGGGCAACAAAAGTCTGGTCCCTCAGCATGATGGGCCATTCGCGTGTCGACCACTACCTCCCTAAATCCTCCAGGGGATCCCGCACTCATGGCCCCGACCGAGGGTAATCCGAGGCTTGCTCACAGTTTCCATTAGGGAATGGAAGTCCCTCGGTGCCCCTGCCCAGGTAGGTAAGCCTGGGCATGGGGCCGGTGGTGGCAGGACGGAGCCTGAAGAGAGAGGGGCTGGACAAATAAACATAATAACAAAAAAAAAAAAAAACTGTCCCCAAAGTCTTTTGTTAAGCCTATAAAAGGAAAACAGTCCATCATTATCTCCCCATCCCCCTCCCGCATTCCAACCCTCCTCTGCCCACCACCTCCCTGCACACACACCTTACCCCATACTTACCTCCAGAGGTCTACACTGTCATCTTCTCCTGACTGGGATGCATCTGCATTCTTCAAAGCTGACGCAAACTAAAGAATCAAAGGTAAGCCCAATAATGGGAGTCAGTGGGGTGGTCAACTTAGTTGATATCTCATCCATTTTTGGACTTTTGGACCCAAATTTTCAGCATGGGGTTCTTGGGACCCCACCTCATGAACACTGTCACTGTCATTTTGTTACTGGGTCCTGAAAGGTGATTTTGCAGTCACTGTGTGGAATCGCCTTTCAGAACTGATTAATGAAACAACAGTGCTGGTGTTTATGAGGTGGGGCATCAAAGCTCATGTTGCAAATTTGGTGAAAAATCAAAAATGACTGCATTATGAACGTAGATGCGTTGTAGTTTCCTGTATACTTCTGACCGCCAGTTTTTTATATTTTCACTCCAGATTTTCAACATTGCCATTTTTCACACCTCCTTATGAACAGTATAGCTATCATTTTTCACATCCTGCCCAAAGTATGGTTTCGCTCCTGTGGCATATAGAATGGTGCGGTCACTGTATGAAATCAACTTTGCGATGGACTAACAACATCACAGTGCCACTGTTCATGAGGGAGATCCCAAAAGAGCCATGTTGAAAATCTGGTGCTCAAATTCCAAAAATTACTGTGTTATGGGTGTGCTTTGTGCAGGTTCTACTACGCTCCTGACTTCACCAATTTAATATTTTCACTCCAGATTTTCTGCATTGCCATTTTTCACATCTTCTCATGAACAGTACAGATGTCATTGTTCACATCCTCCTAAAATGTTTTTTAGCACCTGTGGCACAGAATGGCACAGTCGCTATAGCTAAATGACATTTCAGCACAAGTGAATGAAATGACAGTGGCACTCTTCATGAGTTGGGGTCCCAAAAAGCCATGTTGAAAATTTGGTGAAACAACTCCAAAAATGGCTGAGTTACACCTAGTTGTTACAAATTTCATGCACATGTGTAACTTGGGTCATTTTCAATATTTTCACTCCAAATTTTCAGTATAGCCATTTTATCACACCACCTCATGAATAGTACAGCTGCCATTTTCACATCCTGCCCATAATATGTTCTCGCACCTGTGGCTTGAAATGCCATTTCCCACATATTTGAAATTTTTCACCTACACGATTCATGAGGTAGAGTGACAAGAAGACTACATTTAACATTTGGGGTCAAAATATGAAAAATTACAAAGCCTCCAACTGACCCCTGCTGTAACATAGCCATTTGTTCAGTCCAGGCTGTGTTTTCTTTTAAAATGGCTGCTTTAACCTATGAATGGGGAGGCAGGAAGCGACACCCACAAATGTGCAGATGGAGGCAAAGCCACACAATCTTTTCTATCAAGGGCAAATTCTTGTACAAAAGCAATATAACATTAGCTGAAAAGCCATCTACCCTGGAGTTTTCCTTCTGGGTACTTTTTAATATCATTACCTCCTCATCTCCCTCTAATGTTCTTCATACATATATTTTCAACCTACTACTCACCTATGTAACTCTATACTCATTAATTACATTCCTTCAATACTTCACTGCCATTCCTATTATGCATCTCTCTAACTCCTGCACTACCAATGCCAATACCAGTAAGCAAACATTCGGCATTGACAAATGTTTGTTTCATTACATGGTGTACTCAGTCATAATGAAGCAGCAGCGATCGGCCCCAGAAACATAACTGTGATACTAGGGTGCCAGATCCCATAGTCTCAGGATCAGGGATCAGTCCGTCTTTTTATGGCACTGGGGGTGTCCAATCCCCAGTGTCAGGTTTGGGAATTAGTCCGTCTTTTCTTATGACTCTTGGGGCTCCCAATCCCCAGTGTCAGGATCAGGATCAGTCTGTCTTTTGACTGGGGTGCTGAATCCCCAGTGTCAGGATCTGGGATCAGTCCATCTTGTTTTATGACACTTGGGGTGCCCAATCCCCAGTGTCATGATCAGGAACGTTGCTGTTGGTCTTTTCATTTGTTTTCTACTGTAAAAAGGAAAATAAACTCCATCAGTGTCATCTCCACTGAATTGTAACACTGGGGTTGGCAAATTCCCCAGTGTCACGATCAGAGATCAGCAGTGTCTTTATTTATTTTATTTTTTTTGCACCGTAAACAGAAACAGCGGTCCACTGATGTATTTTACGACGTTCATTACCCCCACCCGGCCCGCTCACAGAGCTTCCACCACCTATACCCCCCCACCAGCCCTTGTTTACCCATGGGGGATCCGATGCTGTCACCCTATGTGAGCGCAGACACGCAGACTCTTCAAGGCCTGACCAAGAACTGAAGCTACAGGTATGCTGTTCAGTGTATTTCAATGGGGTTATGAACTTCTGTTTTCTTTATACCTGACTTCAGAAACCCTCCTCTGGTTCCACCACGAGCTTTGTTTAACCTCGCTTATCTCAGTGGTGAGTTTCAATCTGGCCCATGAGTCGAGAGAAGTGGCACCAGTTGGTGCAACAGCAGCAGGTGGAAAAATGGGACTCAGAGGTCGGAGGTGACAGCAGTGCCAAGGGTGAACTTCGACCTGAGGCATCTGCACCAGCCACAGGGGCAAATGCTGTGGAGACGATCCTCCTGGAATTACACTGTCTCAGCACGGTCCCTTCTCCACCCCGTCACCACCAACACCAAAACCCACCCCATTCCTCAACACCAGCAACTGCACTCCTGTATGGCTGACAACTGCCCAGAGTAACACTGCTGGACAGTGACTAGTCAGAATTCCAGTAGGAGCTACCTCCAATTACAATCATTGTATATTCCAGTGGTGTCCCATATGTGCAGTTGTTTTACACTGCCCTTAAAACATCTTACAGGTTTACAGGGTCACCAAACTGTACATGCCAATGCTGTGAATGTTATCTCAGATCAGTTCGTGATTCATGTACATAGAAGAACACAGATGTCTTTGTTTACTGACAAGTACATCATTAATAATCCACAACAAAGTGTGGGTTGGGCTGGCAAGTGACCAACAACACCAGGCGTATAAATTCCAGTGCACTCCACACTGTGCAGTGGATTACTGTGAATGTACAATTAGTAGGAAGTAAAGAATTAAAAAAATTATTAAAATACTCAATTTCTAGAGTGGAGCATGGTGCAAAGGAGCTGTCCAGGTATATCCCTGCCTAAATCAGTTTTATCTTAAATTAAGTCAGTAGCCATTTCATAGAACCATGAGACTAAAACTGATTCTGCAATTGATAAATCTGTGCTGGGCAACATGTAGCTAGCTAAACTCTGGCATCAATTTCTGTCTCAAGGTTTTATGAAATGTTTTCTGCCTTTCTTTACTGCTTTGTTATGAGATGTCAGAATTGATATTATTGCTGGACAGCTGACAGCTGGGTAGCCCTTCACATCTACATAGAAAGAATTTATAAGACATTACCTCCTGACTTAAAGGGTTGTTATTCCTTTGGTTTCTTCCAAAACTTTGCTTCTCATCTTAACAAATTTGAATTGAATAGACCACAATCTTGGTCTAATTTAAAGCAATTCAGTGTTTGTGGAATAGCAGTAAGAAGAGAGGAGTATATAGTGTTGTGTAACTTGTAGTACTTTTTGTGGCTTACTCTATTCCCACCCTTGAGTAGTAGGTAGTAATTTGTAGGGAATAGAAGGCCCATGAGCAAGGGTGAGAATAGCACCGAGAAGGAGAAGGAGGGGATGGTGGTGGATGAAAACACTCCTAAGCAAGGAGGTGTGTTAGAAGAGAGCTTATGTAGAGGTTGTGAGAGGGAGCTGTTCTCCACATTGATTCTTGGGCAAGCCCTCCCATTCAGTGTTTGTGGAATAGCAATAAGGAGAGATGGAGTATATAGTGCTTGTGTAACTTGTAGTACTTTTGGACTTTACTGTATTCTCACCCTTGAGTGGTAGGTAGTAATCTGTAGGGAGTAGAAGGCCCAAAAAACCTCCTCCAACTCACAGAGAGTATGACCCTGGTACTCAGGAAGGACCCCCCCAGGTGGAGGAAACCTCTCAGGACCCATGGCCGGATGTCTGCCCATCCTTCTGGGCATACTGCTTGGAGAAGAATCTAGGTTCTAGTAACCATAGCTAATTCGAGGTTGGTGAGTTGCTTGGAGAGCGATAATCCATCTTGATCCATGGATGATGCCGATTGCATGATGATCCTGAGGTTGATGAGGAGATCTGTTCTGAATGAGTGATAGAATCCTAAGTATAAAATACGAGTTAAGGAGGACCAAGGAAGTCCAAGATGATGAATGATGCTTATCCAACGGAATTGTAATGGGCAGAGGGATCTTGACTGGATCGATAGGTACTAAACTGGGAATGGTGGAACTGCAATGGTAGAAGAAGTCATTTTGGTAAATGGTCCAACTTGTGAGAGGCTAGAATGTAGGGTATGGTCTGGAGGCTAGGAATTCTGTATTGAACAAGGAGTCACTAAGGAAACATCCATAGAGTGGAATTTGTGGAAGAGTCTTTAAGAGCCATGGAGATGATGGTACGTTCTCGATCCAAGGATGATACAGCTGAATGATGATCCTGAAGATGAAGGGTACATCTTTCGTAGGGATGGTAAAATCCTATCGTAAAGCAGATCCAGTTAAGGAAGGGGCTAATGTAGACCATATTTCCAAAGTGACAAAGGATAGATGGCCAAGAGATTGTATGGAGATTATGAGGCGAGAGCAAGATGAGACTGATATAAGACCAGACAGTAAACTGTGGTAGTGCTGATTATTAGTAAAATTATGAGTGACTGCTCCAATTCATATAAGGTTTGATATTCGAGGTAGACTGAAGCTAAATAATCGATTAGTGAATGAAAGTCACCAGGTAAGCATCCCAGAGTAAAATAAGTAGAGGAGTTTGAGTGCCTGATGAGAGTAATGCCATAAGTGATAAGTAAAGTGCGGAAGATGATTTGCAAGGCCATCCAGATGGTAACCTAGTGTATATGAGAAATGATTGGAAATGCAGTATAAGGAATAGATGGCTTCTTTGGCCATGATGTTCATGACTTTATGCTTAATCCTTTGCTGGTATGCTGCCTGAAGTACATGTGGGATTTCTGTGGTGTGATCATTTAGGAGATGCACTGTGATGGCATAGGTGGTTAAGTTTATGGGTAATCCTGATGCTGAAATGCATTGGGAAAAGCTTGGGACGGATGGGAGGAGGAGTCTGTAGGCTGGAATGGAATGAGATCGATAATTGCAGGATGCCATATGATTTAGTGCTACAGCAGATAAATACCGATTGGGATGCAAGGCTGAGTTGGTAAATTTGTCTTGGCTGTTTGGATTACCAGATAGAATTCAGGAGTGCCAGCTCGGAAATGGTCTTTACTGTAGAGATTAATGAAAGTACTTTGAGAAGAAGAGGCTGAATGGTCTACTGGAAAATGGTTAACCCAGCGGAAGTACTAGGTAAACAGGTGTGGATAAGGAATAACGATGTCCGAGAGGGAAATGAAGGTGTGGATAGCATGGAGTCAGGAATCAGCTAGGCAATGGAGATCTCACAATGAATATTCTGGACAATATCTGTGCAATTCGAAAACTAGCAATAACTGTTGGGAAGTAGGGTCGATAACTTAGTCATCAGTCATTGTTGAAATAAGAGGTGGCATAAGGTAAAATGAATGAAGTCCATAGATGAATGGGTTATGTTGTGATTCCGCTATCTGTAGAAGCAATGCCGATTACAAAGTCTGAATAGAACAGAAGGATTTAAGTCCCTTTCATGTATGAGGATGGCCAATAAGATGAGGCATCCGAGGAGGCATGGTGATTGGATGGACAGGAATTGAGGGTATATCCAGTAGAGACAGAGAAGATCTTCCTATTGTCCAGGCTAATAAGATTCCATGAATGATTCTGAAGAACTGAATGGGCAAGTGTGAGATTCCTATGATAACATAAGAGTCTATGAAGCATGTGAGCCAAGGAGTGTTTGCTGGCAGTAGTAGTGCTCCAGAGTAATGCATAAATGATCGATGTGTAGTGGAAGGTACTGTTAGGAAAGCAGGAGTAGAAGGAGGAATGGATCGTATGGAGAAGCAGATGACTTGTTAGAGTGCTGGTCGGATATAGGATACAAGGCCCAAAAGAGCCACAGCAAACAGGGACAAGCCCCAAGCCAGGAAGGCAAAGAGGAGAGAGGCAGCCAGTCAAATGGGAAGGAAGTCCAGAGTGGATCCAGAGTAATGGAAGAAATAAGCAGAGGAAGCTATGGGCCAGGCAAAGCCGGATGATATCCAAAGCAGGACGAGGTCAGTTCCATGGCGAGCAGCAGTGATTGCAGAAAAAGCTGAAGCAAGGTATGGGATGAAAATCCACGAAGGCTAAGTAGCCAGGTCAAGCAACAGAGTCCCACATCTGACAAAGGTTGAAAGTGTCCAGAGAAAACTATGGAAAGTGCTGGAACGAAGGATGAGGTCCCAAATCTGTTAGACAACAAGTCTATACAACAGCAACTGGTGACCTGCTGCAAAGTCCATGAAGCAGGTGACCTGAAGGGGATAGGTAGTGAACAAGCTGGCAGGATCCATATAATGAGGGAAAGGAGGCCAAAGGGCTAGAAAATGAAAGTCCATGAAAGAGCGAGATGGTAAGTGGGGTCATGCAAATGCGGAAGAGTCCTGTGATTGAAGGAAAGTGGCAGACTGGCAGGATGGAGGCAAACAAGTTGAAGAGATCAGATCTCAGTCAAGTCACAGGCAGAAGTAGGAGGTCCAGGTCCAAGAAGGGTCGAGGCGCCGGGCAGCAGGTGGGAAAAACACATGCGAAGCAGCGGGATGGAAGGAGATGTGTCCTGAAGGGATGTTCAAGGCAAGAGGATCCGGACTAGAAGCTGCTAGGAAGGTAGAACGATGAGAGAACTTGACTGAAGAAGTTCCATTCCTGAAGAGAAATGGCTATCCACAGTGGTGTAGCCACAGAGTGGAGACAGTCCATGTAGAGTCAGGCTTTCGCCATGGAAGTCGTAGATAGGAAGAATGGTCTAGGTTGCAGGCGAGATAAGATGGAAAAGCAAGTCGGGCAGAGTCCTGTTCCTGAGGGAGCAGCAGCCAGATATCAGGCTGAGGAAATAGAAGAAGCAGTAGACTGAATAGTCTGGCAACCATCAGGTATGTAAGATATGGATGGTGGTGATCGAAGTAGGAGAAGTATGATGAGGACGCATGAGTGTGAGTTTCCGTTCCTGAAGGAAGCAACAACTAACATGAGTACAGAAGGCAAGGTACAAGTCTGTAGATTGAGGACAGAGCTCCCATCCCAGTAGTCATAGTGAGCTAACTTACACTCGATGCTGCCAAGCAGAGTTAGGGACAAAGGGTGTCAGGTTGGTAGAAGGAGGTAGTTCCTTCCCAAAGGAAGCGGCAACAGGTAGAAGTAAATGAGGTATGGTACACTTCAATAGATAGTAGACATGGCCCCAGGGTTCAGTTGGTAAGTAGTATGAGGGTAGAGAATGGAATGAATCCATTCCCGGCAGACAGAGGAAGCTCACCTCTCATTCAGCACCTCAGAAAGTACAAGAAAGGGACGGAGAGCAGAGTACTACTGGTATGGGCTGAATGAAGCACTAAACTGCTGCAAAGATGAGAGATAGGCAAGTAATGAACATAAATGGATGCAGTCTGAAATTAGTACTGTAAGCAGAATATGGAGGATACATGAACTTGACAAGTGACGGAGAGCAGTGAATGCTTAGGTATGGTACACAAGGAAGGCAATCGGTAGTGAGATAACTAGTGGTAAAGCGTAGGTGGTATCACATAGGTAGCGTTAGATGGTAGTATGGTGAGAGGAATTAGGAAGGTTCCTGAAATCTATTCTCCTGTCCTGTATGAGTAGAGAAAGGCATGTGCAGGAACAGCCAGTGTGACGGCAAGGCAAGGACTTCACTTCATTGCGAGTGATATTCACTGTCTAGCACCAGGGTGCCTCCAGGTAAGTGGTGAGAGTGTCCCATGGCACCCAAAAAGCAAAACAAACTGAAAAGTTGTATGAGGTGTTTTGAGCTTGCTGACAAGTAGTATTGGTCTGATTGTTGCTGCAAGTGAGCAGTTTGAGTTGAAATGAGCACAAGTTAGTTCATATAATAAAACGAAGTTGATTAAGGTACCTGGATGTGGGTATGGTGCTAGAATGCTGACCACTGGAAAGAAAAGTCGAACTGAGAGGAGGCGGTGTTGGGCAGGAAACAGAAGCAGGGAGCCACTGGGCGGCGTACTGAGGCCGAGGCAGTTGGGATGCCGGAATCCTCTTATGACAGTATGCGTGGAAGGCCCCAGCTTCACACAGCAGTAGGGTAACAAATGGCCAGAACACTCCTTCAGTAAGGCATATAACATCTGCGCTCCCATAGCAGGGCTTGCCCAGATGCGTAGTGACTTACAGTTATGTTGGCGTCTCAAGCAGGGGATGGTCCCATGTCCGTGAGGTGCGAGTGGAAACAGTTCTACATGGCGCGGTAGGTGCGAATGGCTCCTGGAGAGTCCAGCGCTAATGCCAGCGAGGAATGGAGCAATACAGGAGGGGGATAGTGGGGCCTGCTGATAGGTATCAATGCGGTAACAACGGGAGGAAGAAAGCCCAAAAGAAAACAAAACAGAAGCAGAGCAGGAGGAGAGGCATGCAGAGGTGAGGAGAGGAAGGAACAAAACAAGCGGAAAACACAAACGGAGCACAGGACAAAGGAGACAGGACGAACCAGGCAGCAGACAGGCCAGCCACACAAGCCATGCAGGAGCCTAGGAAAACACTCCCTAAGCAAGGGAGGTGCGTTAGAAGAGGGCTTATGTAGAAGTTGTGGGAGGAGCTATTCCCCACATTGACCCTCAGGCAAGCCCTCCCATTGTATGACACAGGTTTATTACTTAGAAATTCTCAATGCAGAACTAAATATAGAGAGAATACTGGATGGGCAACTATGCACAACCAGTGTCTTCACTACAGAGGGGTTCTGATTCCTCTGACCAGGAGAGTGAAGCTCAAGAGGTCCATGGAATCAGAACTCCGAGGTGACAGAACACATTGGTTATGCATAAAGCTGTTCATCCTATATTTTTATAGTGCATAGTAGTGTTATGTAAAAGCGTCAATTGTGCTTTTTTTCTCTCTTTCATAATGAAACTTGACTTGTGAAGTCTCTAAAGGTTCTACCACCCTTTCTGTGAAGAAATACTTCCTCATGGTACCCTTAGTCTACCCCCTTCCAACCTCATTTTCTGAAAGATGCTACCCTCCAGTATCCTATTTATACATTTTAGATATTTGAAGGTTTCTTTCATATCATCCTGTCTCCTCTTCTGCAGGGTATATATATAGTGAGATCTCCCAGTCTCTCCTCATATGACTTGTAGTGCAGACCCTGCACGATCTTTGTTGCCCTCCTTACTGCCTCCACTCTGTCTACATCCTTATAGAGATGCAGCCTCCAGAACTGGACATTGTATTCCAAATGAAGCCTCACCAGTGATCTGCACAGTGGCATCACCACCTCCTCCCTCCCTCCCTGTGCTGGTGATACTTCTTGCACCCCGGCATCCCACTGGCTCTCCCCACAGCCTTGGTGCATTAGTTTAGCCACCTTTAGGTCATCCAGTATGATCACCCCAAATCTCTTTCCTGTTTGGTGACCATCAGTCCCCCGTAATCCTCCCTTGGGTTCCTGCAACCCAAATGCATGATTTGCAATTTTTGCATTAAATCTCAGCTGCCACACTTCGGACTATTCCTTCAGTTTACTTAGGTCCTCCTCATTTTTACACTCTTCCCGGTGTCCACCCTGTTGCATCTAGTGTCATTTGCAAAGAGGCACACTTTCCCTCCAGCCCCTCTGCAGTTTCATTTATGAAGACGTTAAACAGGACTGGGCCAGGCTGATCCCTGTGGTACCTGCTGGTCCCCTCCTTTCCTTCGATTGAGCACCATTTACAGTACCATGACTCTATCTTCTGTCAGTCAACCAGTTCCTAACCCAGTTTATCACCTTGTGACCCACTGTCAGGCTACCCAGCTTGTTCACAAGTCATATGTGGAACGTGATTGTAGGCCTTACTAAATGCAATTCATGTTTAAGCCATGAAACACCCTTATCTAGTTAATGTATTTGCAGCAGTAGTGGCTCTGCAAAGCTTCGTTTTTGTAGCTTTAACAAGTAGATGGAAGAAGTAGATTTTCTCTGCAGCAGCTCAAGTGGTCTGTCCCTCCTGCCCTAAACCACAGCAAAAGACAGCATTGCGCTGTGGTTTAGGCACTGAGCTGCAAACCTGGAGACCTGTGTTTGAACCCAAAGCCCCCTCTTGCATACTGTGTGACCCTACAAATCACTTAACTTTCTTGTGCTCCCAGGTCACACCTGAAACAAGCTCGCTTAGTGTGCCTTTCCTGGTTAAACAATTTCTCCTTTCCTTCTGTGAGTGCTGGGTCACATGACCTGCCTTCAATGAGCTTCCAAAGTGGCCTCTGATAGGACAGGAAGTCTCAGGCAATCTTGTAATCGGACAGCCAGTTCCTTTGGCTGGATAACAAAGCACAAATAATGAATGATTGGGACCCCTGAATACAAATTTATCTATTTATTTAGTTTTGTTGACCGGTAAGTGCACTAGACAAATCCTGCCTATTTTCAGGCACAACCCGAGGGAGGGGATACAGATGAATGCCAACTGACCTTGAACCAGATTAAGCTGTTTGTGGTATTTGTTTTATTGAATGAGGGAAATTTGGCCAGGACACCAGGGAAATTCCCCTACCGACCGCCTGAGTGTGGATTGCTGTGGAGGAGGACGTGCAGACAGTGGCTCTGCAGAGGGAGCTTACTGAGCCTATGGTGCAGGTCGGCCTGCTCACGAGCTTACCAAGAGTCGTCTTCTGGAGAGATGCAGGCTTCAGCTGCAGTCGGGAGTTGTGAGGAGGAGGATGTTTTGGTTACGGGAGCGGTGCGCAGGATGCCGCTACTTCATTTCAGCTTCTTCGGGAAGGTGCTTGGCGAGGATTGCGTTCCATTGTGTTGCCGGAAGCACTACGGACTGCAGAGCAGTGGAGCCCTCTGCTATCGCGAGGATAGCGTCAGTGGCGGAGGAAGTGGTGGAGTCGGTTGTGGAGGAGAATGCACTGGTGGGGCGAGAATAGAGACAGTTCCCTCTGCAGACTGGTCCGAGGATGTTGCGTTATCACAGGCTGGGTGGATTCCAACAACCGAATGGGAGATGGATTCTGGATCCTACCTGGCTGTCCTTTTCACGAAGGAATCGGTCCTCCTCGAAAGATTGTGAAGGAGGATGAGTTGCCTTTTGGGTACTCAGTCTGAGTTGGGACAGCCTTCAGAAAAACATGGGAGCTCTCACTCTGCCGGTATTCTGGGGGCTGGAGTGATATTCCATTGCGGCTCCCTCTGTGCAGTTGCAAGAAGAGCATGAGACTAGGAAGGGTCCTCGCTTTGCAGACCTTTTCAAACGCAATAAATTGGAACAGGCCCTAGAAGGAATGCGGTCCGTCTCCGTTATAGGGTGGTTTACCTGAACACCCGGATCAGCTTTATGTGGCAAGAAAACTGTTACTGGACTCCATGCAATTTCTGCCTGTAGATATTTATGCTTTGATTAATATTGGGGAGGATACGTTTGATGTTAGCTTCAAACAGGTGGCTGGTTTGGATAAGTTATGGCAGAAATATGAAAGTTGTAAGTCCTTTGCCCTATGGCTACCTTTTCTGGGCTATTCCCATCACTAAACCTTTATTCAAAACTATTAACGGATATTTAGGAATGAGGGGTTAATGTGGGGATATTTTGTATTGGTTGGAACACAAGTGCATGGTTCTGGGCCCTCCTGAGCCAATTCTAGATACTGAAGGGATTTGGACTGGGGCATGGTGTTTTAAAGTTAAATTACATGTGATAAATAATGAAGTCCTACATGTTCCAAATAGCTTTTCTTAGGTAAAGACCGGGAGTGTGTTTTATCCGGGACAACCTAAAGCATGCTATCGGTGTGGTAGCCAACAGCATTTAAGCAGTGCATGTGACAAAGTTAAATGTCACTATGTGGGGAATTTGATCATGATAGCGAGGTTTGTAGAAATGTGTTTCGATGTAATCTCTGTGAGGAGTCTGGCCATGCATATCATCAATGTCCTTGGGCAGGCCAGAATAGACAGGGGGTTTGAATAAAGAAGACTTGATATCCCAGGCTCAGGGTAGAGGTCAATCTCATCTGGCCCTCCTCAGGGTAGGGGTGTACTCCTTCTGTTGGTAGAGGTCAGGTGATGGTCCTGAAGTCCCAGTTGAAAACCACTGTGAAGTGGAAAATACTGGGATCAATCTACAATTTTGGTTCCACAACAGACTTCAGATCTCCTCCCTCCCTTTCACATAGCTCAGAGCCCCCTGTTTTACATCCTCCTGTAGAGGATCCTGTGGTGGTGCCTGCTTCAGATATTCCTTTCCAAACTCCTCGGAGGGTTACACGACTAGCAGTCGTGACGGGTGGGGATGGAGGGGCCTGCCTTATTCAGAATTCTTTCAGCAATATCTGACCTTGAGGGAGAGGTAGGCACTGAGCTGCTAAAATCTGATGAGACTTCTAGCATGGAAATTGAGGATGATGGGGAACAGAGTTGTTGGAGGAAAAGAAAAAGGGTAGAAAGCGAAAACAAGATGTAACCCTAGATGGCGCTATCCCAGGGCTACTCCCTGCCTGATTTGCCACTAACAGGTTGAGGGGCCTGGATCCAATGGCGGGTGCCTCCACCCAGAGGTCAGGGTTTGCAATAGTTAAACTAACTTGGTCACAGCCTCTGGGACACTGCAACCCCTTTCTTCCCACTAGTGGCCCACACAATATATCAGAATTACCTTCACAGTATACACTTACCCCAGGACTGGTTCCGGCACTGGGACCTCCTGTGAAATAAGATACAGTGCAACAATCACAGTACAGTACTTTAACATAGACAAATACCTCAGGCAGTATAACTTTGCTGAAACAAAGCAGCTCTGATTTATTTAGGGGATATAACAAGGACAGGGAAATCAGGTTAATTAGCTTATCACTCTAATCATCTACCTATGGCTCTGTGCACAGGCCTATCCCTATCAGTTACTGTCCCTGGGTACCCAAGCCCTAGTGGCTAGTCCAAACCGTGGCAGCTGGTAGGGGCCCTTTCACACAGAGAAAAGGAAAATTAAACAGTCAGCAGTACAGTAATTCCATTTGGATTTAATGTGGCAATTCAACAGGAGCGACCTGAATTAGTACTCACGACCTCCAAATAAGATAGGGTCCTTCAATATCAGCAGGGCTACTCTTGAGCTCCAAGAGACTCTTCACACATTTATATGGTAAAAAGAAAGTACTATACCAGGCAGGCTGCTTCTCTATCCCGATCGCAATTACTGCACAATACCCGGGAGAACACACAGCAGATTCAGTTCCTGACAGACCGAGTGCAATTCAACAATTTCTCCAGTCTTCTACAGGGTGAGCCTGGTTTCTACTCTTCAGAGATCCTTTGATTCTTTTCACAGGACGGATTCAGTCCCAACAAGCAGTTACACAAGCTGCAGACCGAACTCTGGGCCTCACACACACGTTTTTGACTAAAACTGCACACTGAAAAAGCACAGGGCTCCTTCCTTCTTCACTGCCAAAGCTCAACTGAAACTCCAACCGACAAACCGGGCACTTCCTTTGAGTTCCTCCCAGTTCTTGACTGGATTGGCTGTCACTCACAATAGACTGCTGCTGTTGGTCCAAAAGGCGCTGAAGTCTAAACTACATCTCCCAGAGTCACTGCCCATACAATCCTCTTGTGGCTGGCTCAGATTATGAGTCCAAGTTCTGATTTGTCCAAGGCACCATTTTAGAGCTAGCTTACCCACACTGATTGGTCCAGTTCAGCAGTTCAAAACCAGAATGGGGAACTAGGCAGACACAGTTCTGACTGCAAAAGCAGGTTAGACAAACTGTAATTTCATTATTACTGTAAATGATTTCTAGCAAACAGTTACATCTTTCAGATAGGTTCCCTTTGTACTCCTAGTGACTGCAAAAATGGAGTGAATTGGCAGCAGTTAAGTGGTACTCAAACAGAGAAACACACAGTCCCCCCATACAAACTAATTATGTCTGCAAGCAGACAGCTCTTAAAGAGACAGTACCAGAGGCTCTAAAACACTCACTGATAAATGGCTTAAACGCCAAACACCATTCAGGCTTGGAGTATTCAAGCAAGCTCCTGAAGTCTTTTGGGAACCCCATTTGCAGGGGGTTACAAAGATAAACCCTGAATTAATAACCTTTGTTTTTATGGCCTGTTTGAATATTGTATCTCTTAATTGCTATAGCATAAAAAGGCTACAGGAGACTCTTAATTTGCCTGCAGCAGTGTAGGGATTTCAATGTCGATGTCATCTTTCTACAAGAGACATTTGTTTTCTCTGCTTGAGGTGACTCAGTTAAAAACTCTGGTGGGATGGCCCTTCCTTTTTGGTCGTTTGGGGAAGATGCTGCGGATGGGGTGGGCATTCTGTTTTCACACCCTTCTGTTCAGCCACGCGGTTGGTAGATGTTCAGCCTGGCGAGTGTTACTTTTGGACTGCTTATTGCACGGATTTAGTTTCAGACCGATTAATACCTATGCTCCTCAAACGAAGACATCTCGTATTGCTTTATTTAACCAACTAAAGCCTTATTTATTCACCTCTAAACATGTGGTGTGGGGGGATATGAATTGTAGTTTGGATATCGAATTAAAAAATGATATTCAGCAAAAACGTGACTGTGATGCTCATGCTCTTTTCACAGACGGTAGAGGTGGCTAAGCTTAAAGATGCTTTTAGAGGATTACATACCTCTACTGGCTTTACTTATAGAAGGGCTTCTTTCAAACTAGAATTAACTTTTTCTTTCTCAATAGTTAGTCCTTTGGTTTGTTCAGTTCTGCCTTGCGATTTTTCGGACCATAGGGTATTATATGGTAAACTTAGTTTACATCAAATTCCTGCTTTTTTTCCTGCTTTTGCCAGTAGATGGATGTTGAATTCCTCTTATTGTTTGAGGCAGCTTTTTGGCACAGCTGAAGGATTTTATGATCCTTAGGAAATCGGTGGCTGTGTTCTTTTCTGATTGGATTACGTGGTGGACAGACACCAAGTTTGCACTAAAGGATTTTTTTATTGCTTATGTTAAACGGAATGTTCTTCGGAATACCTTACAATTTTTAGATTTCAGGAATCATTACAAATTACAGTCACATCCCCGGTCTCGGATTTGAGGTTCAGTCTCAGATGAAGTTTGCTAAGCAAAATATGCTTCAGTATCAGTACCAGAGGGCTGCTTAGCTTCATGCTGGACTGAAGTTTGGTACCATCAACAGCCCTTTCAGGACCCGTACATGGCGTGTAAACATAAGATTGAGAAGAGGCTTATGACAGGGCTTGAGTTCCTTTGGGCGTTTGAAAACTTCTTTAGAGAAATGCTGGCGGTTGCTGAAAGTCAGGTTTCCTCACAGTTTGGTGTGGAATTTATTCCGACTGCGTCTTGGGATGATGTTTTGCATTTCCCAGCCCCTGCTATTTCCCAAGCAGATGCTGATCTATTACAGGGCCCATTACCCCACTGGAGGTGCAGGCAGTCATTGGCTCACTCCGTACTGGGGTTTCACCAGGTGTAGATGGACCAACGAATGAATTTTATAACGTTTTTTGGAGGATATGTGTGCATATTGACCGCAGTCTATAATGATATTCTTCATTTTGGTTTTGGTGATTCAAGTTTAATTTGGCCATTTAATGTTTATTTTAAAACTGGTGATGCTTCAGATTTTGTAATTGGAGGCCCATTAGTCTCCTCAATACTGATTACAAGATTCTTTCTACCATATTGTGTATGGCTCAAGTGGTAGCACAAGGGTGCTTCATCCGGCACAGGCGTGTTCTATCCCTCACCATTCGATTCAACAGAATTTAAAACTCCTGAGAGATGTGTGTGAATTTGGATCTCAAAAAAGCTATCAGGTTTTATTTTGGCTCTGGATCAAGCAAAGCTTTTGATTCCATGTCCCATGCTTTTCTTTTTCAAGTATTGTGTAAATATGGGTTCCTGAGGGCCTTTATCCAGTTTCTTAACACTTTATACTCCCAGGCGGCTCTTGTCCACTTATTAATAATTATTTAGGTTCAGAACTTCTGTTGCTGCAGGGGTTCGGCAGGGTTGTCCTGTCAGCCCTTTGTGGTATGCTTTTGTATTGGACCCTTTTACGGGAGATTGAAAATAACAGGTCAATTCAGGGTTTATCCCTTCACTTACTTTACCTGTTCAAAAATTTCTGCATATGCGGATGATATATGTTTATTGGTGGTAGATGCCCTTCTGGGTTAGAGGCTGTACAAGTGGTTACCCGCTTCTCAGCCCTAAATGGCACCAAGCTAAATTATGGGAAATGTAAATGTTTGGCAATTGGAGATGTTCCAGGTCTTCATGATGTTGGGGTATCTTAGTTTCTGATTCCCTCACCATTTTAGTCTCATTTTTGGAAAAGGGGATTTAGCCTTTTTAATTGGGAGAAGTGTCTTGTTGCAGGAGAACGGAAAGTACAACAATGGAAATCCTGGGATTCTCAAAAAGAAGCGGTGTTAATTATTAAGAAATTTTTATTACCCATTTTTACGTTTGCTCAGTTTTCCAGTGCCAATTTCTTTAGAAACAGGATTATATAGTTGTTTTTCAAATGGTGTGGGGCAGTCGATTGAACCCGATTAAACGTGCTTTTACTTATTTGAAGCTGAATCAAGGGGATTAGGGATGATAAACCATATCGTCTTTTATCACTCCTTTTTCATGATTGCTTCTTTTCAAACAGAGGTCAAGCCTCAGGATCATTCCTGGTCGGCATGGACTCAGTTGTTATTCTTCTTTTTTGTCCCATTGGGAAGGTGGGGTGTTCCTAAAAGAATATGGCGTCTGCTGCGCCTTCCTATATGGACTCAGCAGTTGGAAACTGCGGGAATGTAAATTGGGTAGGTACAATTACATGAGGTTCCTAGAAAAGACTTTTATTTGGAAATAATGAGGAGTTATTTCTATGTTCAAGTGGATTTCCTTTTGTACCCCTACTAAACTCTCGAGGCCCTTGAGCTCTTAATGGACCATAGGGTACCTCCTAGTATGTGGGATGTACAATGGCTTTGTTACATAGATACATAGATACATAGACAGTGTCAGCAGATAAGGCCTATGGCCCACCCAGTCTGCCCATTTAAGTTTGTAAGTTCAGTTTATGTTTTCCAGGAAGTCTGTTGCCCTACCCTGACCTCCAGAATTCCTTTATGTCTATCCCATGCATTCTTAAAACCCGTGATTGTTTCAGCCCCACCACTTCCTCTGACAGGGTGTTCCACTTGTCCACCACCCGTTCTGTGAAGAAATTCTTCCTCACGTTTCCTCTGAATCGTCCTCCTCCAACTTCATCCCATGCCCTCTAGTCCTGGAACATCTTTTGCTTAAAAATAGTGCATTCCTGCACCCTGTTCCTCCCTGTAAGATACTTGTATGTCTCTATCATATCCCTCTCCCTCCTCTCCTCCAGGGAGTACACGTTCAGTGCCTTCAACCTGTCCTCATAGGACTTGTGATGCAATCCATGCACCATCTTTGTTGCCTTCCTCTGAACCTTCTCTACCTGTCTATGTCCTACATTGAGTAAGGTCTCAGAACACGTGTATGCTCAGGTGCGGCCTCACTAGTGTCTTGTATAGTGGAGATTGTTGTCGTGGAAGCTGGGTGTCCGGGGTAACCTAAAACATAAACCGATTCTGGGACAGAGTGTGTCTTAGACCGGGTTGTGTTGAACAGATTGAAACATCAGAACATTTCCTTTTACTCTGTCCCTATGTTATTTCCTTTTGGTCGGACTTGGCCATTCAGTGGGGCTGGGTGTGTTAAGACACATTACATATCAGAGCTTGATTTTGGGGGTTTATTCAGGTTTTCTAAGGAGGTATCATCCAAGTACATTGAATGTGATTTTTGCATGTATTAAATATCATTTATGGCAAGCCAGATGTCAGTTCTCCTTGCAACACACCTTCTTCCTAATAGTGTTATTCTTAACCGTATAGAACTAGCGTTGGGAAAACAAAAGAGTTTTGAACATCGTACCTTGGATAACCAAGTTTTCTTAGTTATTGGAAGAACATTATTTGGCTTTTATGAATGCTGTAAAGTACTTTCTTCCTGACTGTATCACAGTTCTTTAAGAATTATGATTTCTGTTCATGAATTATGTTGTTCCACATTTTCCTACTGTTTTTTTCCTGTTGTCTTCTTTATTGATGTATGGTTTATTTTCAAATAAAAATTCCCTACTCTGTTGGCTCTGTGGCCAGTAGGGGTCTTGCTGGCTCTGAGGATGGAAGGCTCAGTCGCTGAGCTGCTTTCGTTGCAGCAGGATGTGCTGCAGGCCATGGGACCACTTACTTCTACATTGATGGATACTGCGATTCTGGCGTTTTTTGAAGCACCGATGGAACCTGTTTTGACTACTGCACTGAATGCTCCTTTGGAAGTTCAGTACAACAGAATATCTATGTGTGGCTTCTCTACCTAATGCATCTGCTGGAGATTTTACCTTCTACTTTTCAGTTTTCAACATCGACTCTTCCTATTCACCTCCTCGACCGTAATGCAGAACCTCTGTTTGGAACTCCAATGACAGCTGAACCTAAGCTGTTTGACAGCAAGTTACTCGCATCCAGTAAATGATACCAGCTCTGCAACTGCTGCTCCTGTAGAACTGCGGAATAAAAGCTCCATCTGGCTCTCTCCCACAGGTACTGTTTACGTTACTATGCCCACTGACCAGGCGCTCGTCAGTCTTTTCTTTTGCTGCAAAATGTCCACGAGTCTGTAAACCAGCAGTTAAACAATCTCAGGCTGACAAACCCAGCTCCTGGGCAGATCAGGTTGAAAACGCCCGACGCCTCTTGGTCGGTTTCTAAAGCCCCGAAGTCTGCAGGTTGGGCGCAGCATCCAGACTCAGGTGAATGGATCTCTGGCTTTTGCCAATCACCATTCCAGGGTTTCACGGAAACAGTCTAACGCTTCTCCTGCACAGTTGCACGAACCTTCTGATTCTCAAATGCCTTCCCTTGCTGACACTGACACTCACCTTAAAGAAGTTTCTGCTTCTCCTTGACTTTACCCCTGAACTTTCTTTCACCCAGTCTCCTGAACTCAGGTTTCTTCCACGACAAAGTGCCCCGCCCCCACTGACCTGATACCAAATCCGGTTACACCCTCCAGTAGCAGGTGTTTTGCCTGACCAGGGGGTCTCACAACACTGAGGGCCCTCCACCGGACTCTTTGCCTGGCCCAGAAGATCCTGCACCTCGCTCCTATGCCTCCTTTTGTTCCTCCTCTTATACTGCCAAAAGACATAATGCAGTTGGTTAATCTATAAAGGAGGATTGGAGGTTTTCCTGATAGGAAATATGTGGCAAAATCATTATTAAAAGATAGTCTGCAGTTTTCCTCAGCTGAATTGTATGCATTAATACATGTATCTGGTGAAAAGACCTTTGATATTAGTTTTAAACTGCATAGTGGTTTAGAGAAATTTTGGTCTAGATTTCATTTAGTGAAACAAACTCCACTTTGGTCCCCTTTGAAGTCTTTCCCCTTACAAACCAACATAAAACTCTCACTGTCCTTTTCGAATGAAAGTGTTAGTGTTACAGACCTTGTTTTTGGTTAAAACAGAGATGTACTTTACTAGGCCAACCTGAGGCAATTTTTGACTCAGAGGATATCTGGACAGGGGATGGAGGATTCGGGTACTATTGCATTCTACTGCAGATGGTTTACAACATCTCCCAAATTGTATTTTTGTAGGACAAGACAGGGGGTACTGTTTTATGCAGGCCAGCCTAAATCCTGCTACAGGTGTGGCAAATCTGGTCATATTAGTAGTGCCTGTGACCACTTGCGTTGTAACCTTTGCAATTCCTTAGGACATGTAAGTGAACATTGTCGTGTCTGACTCTTTGTTCTCTGTGTGCTGTTCGACCCACTTCACGCCACCTGCCCAGAGGCAGCTCACCAACACTCGGACACTCAGGACTCTGAAGAACAACGTTTGTTGATAGCCATTGCAGCAGCTCCAGAACCACCCTTTCTACATCCTGTACTCGCCCTTCTTACTAAGATACCCTCCTCTGCAGACACCCCTCCTGCCTCTGGGACTCTCCTCCCCCCGCCTCCCGCTTTTGTTGGCCCCTGACCCAGATGTGCCACTACCTGACCCTCCACCTCAGACTTCTCTTCCTATGGAAGACCTTTCTATCCCCCCCACCTCCCCAGGCCTTCTCTTTTCCAACTAGGCGACTCAGGGTAAGTCCTACCATGCTCAACCTGCTTCAGAAGTTCGTAAATTGGTAAACACCCCACTACTAACCGATTTCATGCCTCCTATTAGCGCAAGATGTGTCTGATGCTGATTCGAATCCTCACAGTCTGAGTTGTCTCCATAGGAAAATCGGTGGAAGTGACTTCGAGGGTTTTTACTCCGCCCCTCCCTCAAAAAAATAATATTGCAGTCCCAAAAAGGAAAAAGAATAAGCATAAACCACCATGAAGGATTAAATGATTTCTTCCTTGACTTTTGTTCACTTAATGTGAACAGCATTAAAATCAGCTTAGACAGGCTGTTTTTTCCCTCTTACAAACCTTGCATTGTAATATCTTTTTTACAAGATACACGTATCCATCACGATAGCTGAACTTAAAAGGTGCCTCACGGCATTGGTCTGCGGGGTTTCATAGTGGTCACTGGGCCTTGACAGGTGTACAGGGTTTGCAATTCTTTTTCCTCAGAGGTAAAATTTTAAAGCTAATAGACTTAGTTCCGGCCGAGTATTACTTTTAGATGTTTTGCTCCTTGGGACATGTTACCGATTATTAAATGTCTATGACCCCAAACTAAAGCAACCAGGGTGGATTTGTTTAAACTTTACAACCATTTCTGCATACCTCCCATAATGTTAGTTTGGGCGGAGATTTTAATTCGGCCTATCCAATAAAGATAAAGGTAAAGGTGTAAAAACTACAACAATTTTTGTGATATGTCCTGTTTGGCGGGAGTGGTTCACACTGCTAGTTTGATTGATGCTTATGTTATCTTCATGTGGCTCCTGTTCCTACCTTTCGCAGAGGTGCATTGGCCACAAGGATTGATTTTTCTTTGTTAATCAGACTCTACCATTACATTCTGCATGGGTTACCCCAGTGGAATTTTCTGATCACAGTGCTCTATGCATACGGGTTGGGTCTCCAGCTGCCCGTTCCTTGCGTAGAGGTCTTTGAAATTAAATTCTCAATTGCTTCTCTGTCAGGATATTTTGGAACATTTACAAGCTTTCATGATGGCAAGAAAATCACTATATGATATGTATGATGACCCACTGCTTTGGTGGTTGGATACTAAGTCAGATGTTGTTTCCTTGTTGAAATCCTTTGGAAATCTCAACGTTCAGCTGCTTATGTTTCTTATTTACAACTTCGGAATCAATTTCAGAAATTAATGTCCCTGGCCCAGACTACAAAGCATGATTTTCATCCCAAATGAAAATTATTAAGGACAAAATGGCACCCTTTCACAGACACCAGTCCCAAGTTTTAAAATTTCAACAACAATTTGGTACAAAGGTAGTTTTGCCACTATTTGCCATTTTTGAGAAACAAAGCGAGCTTGGTAAAGCGGTTTTACCAGTCTAATGGGGCAAGACGGTCAAGTTAAACATTCACTAGCAGATTTAATGACTGAGGTGTCTTCATATGCGTCGACACTCTTTTGCAAGCCCAGCTGACCTGGATTCAGCTCGAGCTTACCCTTCGTAATGTTGCAGTTCCAGATTGTCCACAATCTCTTTTGGATGGATTACCTCCCATTACACCGAGGAGGTTCTTACAGTTCTTAACACACTCTCATGCAAAAAGCACCAGGTCTAGATGGTCTCACTACTGAATTTTACAAATTGTTAGGACCCGTCTGTTCCCAAGAACTTGTGTAACCCCCTGCAAATGGGGGTTCCCAAAAGACTTCAGGAGCTTGCTTGAATGCTCCAAGCCTGAATGGTGTTTGGCATTTAAGCCATTTATCAGTGAGTATTTTTAGAGCTTCTGGTACTGTCTCTTTAAGAGCTGTCTGCTTGCAGACATAATTAGTTGTATGGGGGACTGTGTGCTTCTCTGAGTACCCTCAAGCTGCTGCCAATTCACTTCATTTTGCAGTCACTAGGAGTGCAAAGGGAACCTATCTGAAAGATGTAACTGTTTGCCAGAAATTATTTAGAGTAATAATGAAATTACAGTTTGTCTAACCTGCTTTCTTTGCAGTCAGAACTGTGTCTGCTAGTTCCCATTCTAGTTTTGAACTGCTGAACTGGACCAATCAGTGTGGGGTAAGCTAGCTCTAAATGGTGCCTTGGACGAATCAGAACTTGGACTCATAATCTGAGCCAGCCACAAGAGGATTGTATGGGCAGTGACTCTGGGAGATGTAGTTTAGACTTCAGTGCCTTTTTGGACCAACAGCAGCAGTCTATTGTGGTGACAGCCAATCCAGTCAAGAACTGGGAGGAACTCAAAGGAAGTGCTCGGTTTTGTCGGTTGGAGTTTCAGTTGAGCTTTGGCAGTGAAGAAGGAAGGAGCCCTGTGCTTTTCAGTGTGCAGTTTTAGTCAAAAAACGTGTGTAAGGCCCAGGTTCGGTCTGCAGCTTGTGTAACAGCTTGTTAGGACTGAATCCGTCCTGTGAAAAGAATCAAAGGATCTCTGAAGAGTAGAAACCAGGCTCACCCTGTAGAAGACTGGAGGAATTGCTGAAATTGCACTCTGTCTGTCAGGAACTGAATCTGCTGTGTGTTCTCCGGGTATTGTGCAGTAATTGCGATCGGGATACAGATGCAGCCTGCCTGGTATAGTGCTTTCTTTTATATGGATGTGTGAAGAGGTTTGTGTACCTCAAGTGAGCCCTGCTGACATTGAAGGACCCTATCTTATTTGGAGGTCGTGAGTACTAATTCAGGGTCGCTCCTGTTGAATTGCCACATTAAATCCAAATGGAATTACTGTACTGCTGACTGTTTAATTCTCCTTTTCTCGTGTGAAAGGGCCCCTACCAGCTGCCACGGTTTGGACTAGCCACTAGGGCTTGGGTACCAGGGACAGTAACTGATAGGGATAGGCCTGTGCACAGAGCCATAGGTAGATTATTAAAGTGATAAGCTAATTAACCTGATTTCCCCTGTCCTTGTTATATCCCCTAAATAAATCAGAGCTGCTTGTTTCAGCAAAGTTATACTGCCTGAGGTATTTGTCTATGTTAAAGTACTGTACTGTGATTGTTGCACTGTATCTCATTTCACAGGAGGTCCCAGTGCGGAACCAGACCTGGGGGTAAGTGTATACTGTGAAGGTAATTCTGATATATTATGTGGGCCACTAGTGGGAAGAAAGGGGGTTGTAGTGTCCCAGAGGGCTGTGAGCGAGTTAGTTTAACTATTGCAAGCCTGACCTCTGGGTGGGGGCACCGCCATTGGATCCAGGCCCCTCAACCTGTCAGTGGCAAATCAGGCAGGGGTAGTAGCCCCTGGGATAGCGCCATCTAGGGGTTACATCTTGGAGGCTCACCGCTGGGATTGTGTGTCCTCTAGTGGCCATATTTACGAACCACTGTTAAGAAAAAATGGGTACCCGACAGAAGTGGCTGTGCACCGGCTGGTGGAGTGGTGTACTGGAGGAGATCGACCCCCAAATGCTATGCTTATCCTGGACATCCCCTGGGTATCAATACGGACACTGTGCAGGAGTACTTTCCAAGGTGGAAGATTTACAAAACCCTGTGGTGGTGGGTCGGCATGCTAATCTGCTCACCCACACTTTCCTGGCCCTAGTAGAGTTTAAGGATCCCATAGATAGCTCAAAGTGCCACAGACCATTACCCCCAGAGGGAGCCCTCACTGCTTGGAGAGTGATAACTAAGGACAGTAAGACCCGGGGAATCAGCCCCACCACTATCTGAAACTTTTAAGGAGAAATTTGCTGAATGGTTGCTGGGAGAGGAAAACTGTGGAGGACTTGAAGAAACTATTCTTCCCACCTGGGGTGTTCCTCCCCAACACCCTCTCCTGCTCCAGTGCCCGTAATGGTGGCTGAACCAATACAGACTCCTATTTCTGCACCTGCCATTAGTCATGACTCTTACAAGGTTGAGGATCTTCTCTGGCACCCTCCCCACCCCCAAGGGGAGGATGACTGGGAGACCTGGATAGACTATGTTGCCCCCAAGTGCTAGAATGGCAATGCTCGGAAGGCTAAAAGCCGAAAGAGGGTTAGTGAGAGCCTCCGAGGTCCTGCCCTGGCTACCATCCGCGCTAAACGGGCCAGTAACCCTGAAGCGACTGCACAGGCCTATCTTGAGGCCTTGGAGAATGTGTATGGGAGCCCAGATTCTGATGAGGACCTATGGTGGAGAGTAAGAAATGCACAACAGTACCAAGGGAGTTGTTGTCTGTGTATGTCTCTCGGCTGGAAAAATTGTTGCAAGAATGCCTCAGAAAGGGTAGTTTGCCAGCGATTGAACTGGACCGAACCAGACTAGACAGAATCCTTAAGTCTGCCCCTTCTCAGAACTGCTGTTGCTTCAGTTCGCCTGGCAAATCGACTGGAATCCCCACTCCTATGATGAGTTAATGAGAGAAATTCGAGGAGTTGAGAAAAAGCACTGGGAGGTACCTGCACCAACAGCTGTGGCTACGACCGAGTGACTGAGGGTGACCCATCAAGTGAAGTTCAGGGGCAGAAGTTGACAGTCAATGAGTGCTCTGACAAGGGAAAAAGATATGCTACAATGGGTGAACTGTTGAGAGAGATCCAGGAATTCAAAAACAGTCCTTTATGAAGGCCAGCCTGCAAGTGCAGGCCCTGACCTATATCCGACTGCATCTGCTATGGGGTGGTGTACCCACCATGTATCTCCTGCTGATACAGCTCCAAACTCAATTCCTTGACCATGGAAGTGGAGAAACTGACAGATGTCTCCAAATGCTTATCACGCACCAGACAGAGATGGCACCCAGGTTTCCAGTTAGATACCCCCGCCCTGGCTCCCAGTGTGGCACCTCGCCAGCTCAAACTCCAGAAAGTATGTTTTGCTATAATTGTGGGAAAGATGGGCACATGAAAAGGAATGCCAGTCCCCAAAAGACACTGACAAAGTTGCATATAGGCTAAAGGAGAGCTTCGGAGAAGAAATCAGTGGTTAAGAGGTGCACGACATGATCCCAGTGAGGGCACCAAAATATAATTCACGTCCTTTGTGGCAAGGTCAGTTGCCCAGGCCCCACTACCGCCTCTCCAGACTGGTCCAGAATAGTGGGTCCTCCATGGAGACCACTATAAAGGTGAATGGAGTGTCTACAAGAGCTGTATTAGACAGTGGCTCCCAAGTGACAATTATGTTCCAGGATTGGTATCAGAAGCATTTGTCAGACGTACCTTACAACCATTAGAAGGACTGCATGTATGGGGTTAAGTGAGAAAGGCCTACCCCTATTCCGGGTATATCCGAATTTGGCTGTCTTTCCCACCTGCGTGGCTGGAGTGGCCGAACAAGTAGAGACCCTAGCCTTAGTGTGTCCCCACTGGACTGTATGATGGTGTCCTTTGTTGATTGGAACAAATGCTCATATGTTCGAAGGCTGCACAGTTGTGTTTGAAAACAGGGGTCAAAGACTAGTAGAGCTTTAAGAGTTCCGGCTTTAATTAAGAAGGCCTATGAGGCACAGAGAGATGCTGAAAAAACAGAACCAAGAGGAACCGGCCGGAATTGTATGGAAGAAGGATCCTGAGTCTCTGATCCTGGCGCCAAATGCCCAGTGTACCTTACAGGAGAGGTCCGTATCAGAAAGGATGTTAAGAATAAAATATTAATGTTGGATGCACCAGGCGATGGAAAATTGCCAGAGGGACTGCTGGTCAAGCTTAGTATTTTGCCCGCTAGAGCCCATGCTTATGCCAGAAGGGTAATGGTCCAAGTTCATAATGTGTCTGAAAGAGACATTCGAGTAAACAGAGGTTGCATCCTGGCTAATGTGCATTGTGCAGACACTGCAGTGCTACCCAGCAAAGAGTTCAAGGAAGAATGACAGAGTAACGCCTGACTTGTTTGATTTGGCGACTCCCGCTGCCAGCTGAATGGAAAGTGAGGATCAGTGAGAAGCTTGCCCAGAGACCAGGTGTTTCTTTAAAGGAATGGGATGTAGGATGCGGCAAGGAGCTGAGCACAATATCCGGCTGCATGACGAAAGACCATTTCGTGAGAGGTCTCGACGCCTGGCACCTGCTGACATAGATGATGTGAGACGGCATCTGCAAGAGATGTTAGCTGCTGGTGTAATACAAGAATCCAGAAGCCCTTATGCTTCCCCATTGTGGTAGTGAGGAAAAGAATGGAACAGTAAGGATGTGTGTGGATTATCGCACCTTAAACCGGGCGGACTATCCCTGATCAGTACACAATGCCCCGCATTCAGGATGCTTTGACTGCCTAAACGGGAGCAAGTGGTTCTCTGTGCTGGATCTCCAGTGGGTACTACAGATCCCGATGGCCCCAAGGACCGTGAAGACGGCCTTTATCTGTCTGGCTTCTATGAATTCATGAGGATGCCTCAAAGGATTTTCAGGTGCCCCAGCCACTTTTCAACGATTGATGGAGCGTGCAGTGGGGGACATGAACTTACTAGAGTGCCTGGTATACCTAGATGATGTTATTGTGTTTGGCAGCTCACTGGAGGAACATGAGAGCAGATTATTTAAGGTATTGGACCCACTGGAGGACTTTGGCTTTAAACTGTCCATTGATAAGTGTCAATTCTTTCAAACATCAGTAAAGCATGTGGACACATAGTATCCACCGAGGAATAGAGACCGACCCAAGTAAAGTTGAGGCCTTGACCACCTGGCCACGGCCAAAAATCTAAAAAGAACTGCAAAGATTCCTGGATTCTGTGGTTATTATCGGCGCTCATCAAGGACTATTCAAGAGTGATCCGCCCTTTACTTAACCTTACTCAAGGGTATCCCCAACCCACAAAAAATACCAAAAGTCAGCGCCCTCAAGACTGAAAGAGTGTATTTTCATCCGAGTGAAGTATTTGGGGCCCGCTGGACTCCTGATTGTGAAACTGCTTTTCATGAGATCATATATCAACTTACCCATGCTCCAGTGCTGGCCTATGCCGATCCAAGAAAATCTTACGTCCTGCACACTGATGCTAGCTTGCAAGGGTTGGGGGCTGTGTTGTACTCAAGAGCACGAGAATGGCCTGAGACCAGTGGCCTTTGCCAGTAGAAGCCTGACCCCATCCGAAAAGAACTATCCTGTACATAAGTTAGAGTTCCTAGCTTTGAAGTGGGCTATTGTTGACCAATTCCATGAGTACTTGTATGGGGCTAAAATACTAGTAAAACTGACAATAATCCTTTGACCTATGTGCAGACCTCAGCTGTTGGATGCCACTGGCCATAGGTGGCTTTCTGCATTATCTACATATGACTATGCTCTCGAATACCGAGCAGGTCTGAACCACATAGATGCTGATGCTCTCTCCCGGAGGCCTGTTCCCCAGAATGATTGGGTCCGATTGGCAGAACCTGACATTCGGGCACTCTGCCGGAAGTTTGACAGGGAGGAACAATGTCCACGGACGCAGTGGACTGCATGGTGGATTGCTTGGGAGCCTCTGAGAATTGCATACCTGCTGCTTATTGCCACTTTTCTGCAATAGACATTGGTGCACTGCCTCAGCTGGACAATGACAGTATTCGTGGCTCAATCCCGCGATCCCATGATCAAAGCAGCTTTAGAAGCCCTCTATGCAGGAAAAGATGTGTCCAAATTATGCTCCACTGATTTGAGAACTGCACTGTTATACAAAGAAGGTCCTAAGTTGAAACTGATCAATAAACTGTTATACAGAGAAACAGTAGACAGAGGGGGACAAGTAGACAAACAACAACTAGTGCTGCCCACTGCCTTCGAGACTCAGTACTGAGGTCCTTGCACAACCACATGGGGCACCTGGTATAGACAGAACACTTGACTTGGTGAGATCCAGATTCTATTGGCCTAAGATGGGGGCTGATGTGAGCAACACATTCGAACTTGTAGTCACTGCTTACAGAGGAAAGCTTTGCCCCAGAGGGCTGCCCCTGTTAACATCACCACCAGTGCACCCATGGAGCTGGTCTGTATTGATTTTCTGAGTTTGGAGTCAGATCAAAGAAATATCAGTAATGTGCTGGTGGTCACTGACCATTTCACGAGATATGCCCAAGCTTTCCCCACCAAAGACCAGAAAGCATCCACTGTAGCCAAAGTACTTGTAGAAAACTTTTGTTCACTATGGGCCTCCACAAAGAATCCATTCTGATCAAGGGAGAGACTTTGAGAGTCGTCTGATCAAAGAGATGCTTTCTCTGTGGGAGTGCGAAAGTCCAGAACCACTCCTTACCACCCCAGGGGACCCACAGCCTGAACGCTTTCAACCGCACTTTGCTAGATATGCTAGGCAACTGCACCCAAAGGACAAGCCTAGATGGAGCCAACAAATTAGCACCCTGGTACATGCTTATAACTGCACCAAAAGTGATGCCACTGGATTCTCCCCTACCGCCTGATGTTTAGAAGAGAAGCTCGACTACCAGTAGATGTGTGTTTTGGGGTCTCTCTGATGGGGTTCAAGCTGACAACTATTTACAGTATGTGCAAAGTTAAAGGCCCAGCTAACTCATGCTGCAACTGAACAGCTCAAACCATGGCTGCCAAAAGAAATCTGGCCAACAAAGAAAGGTATGATAAAAGGTGAAAGCACAGGAACTCCAGGAGGGAGATCGGGTATTGCTAAGAAATCTGGGACTGCATGGCAAGCACAAGATTGCTGACAGATGGCACCATCTCCCTCACATTGTAGTGGGCAAACCTAGATGATCTGCCAGTGTACAAAGTAAGGCCTGAGAATAATTCAAAAGATGTAAAAACAATGCATAGAAATCATTTACTGCCCATTGGACAAATCTTAATTGAGTCTGAGCCCCTAGAAGACCCCTCTGGACCAGTGACTAGAGCTGCTGCTAAGAAAGATCAAGAAAGTCTGCACCTACAGAAGCAAAGTTAAAGTGTTCCCTCCACAAGTCCCAGTTGAGCATGACTGTCAGTCCATATCGGAAGAAAGTGAGAGTGACTTTGAATACTATCCTTCTACAGAACTGAGTCAATTGTTTCAGGGCAATCCCCTAGTCAATACTGGAGATGAAGCTGGGCCTTCTGGACTGTCTAAGCCCCCAGCTTCATCCCTGGAGCCAATGCTCCCAGAAAGTGAAGTGCAAAGCATCAGATCAGATGAAATGGAATCATTGTGCATGGTTGAACTGTTTGAGCTTTCAGGGAGGAAATGATAGATTGGGGCAGACTGGTGATACACCCGAACAAGAAGAGTATTTTGAGTGCCCTGACAGTCCACTGCCAGTGTCCCAAAGCTCTCATGCGAGCCAAATGTTGTGGACTCGAAACTGTAACTCCTGGAGCTGAAAGTGCCCCAAGTTCTAGCCTCTACCCCATGGAGACTCCTGACAAGTGAGGACAATGCTGAAATGAGGCTCAGAGTGCAGAGACTATAACAGTTCCCCTAGAAAGTCTGGTCGAGCTGTAAAGCCTGTGGTGCACCTCAGTTATGATTCACTTGGGAGGCCTGTGGACTTGCCTCTGTCTTGTCCATAAAGGAGTGTATGTGTCCCCGAGCTCATTGCCCAAACTGAGCATCAGTGCTAACTCCAAGTTACTTGTGTTGCCCTTTCAGTATGGTGCCCTTGCCCCATCCAGCCCCAAGGTAACTGATAGGGAAGGGCCCTCTCTTCAGGTTTCATGTACAAGAGGTAATAACTTGAGTTATGGTACAATGTGTATGTAATACTGTGTAAAGAGTGACATAATGCAATGTTTCAGAAATGTGTTCTTGGTAAAATGATGTATTGACTGATGATTACATATGCGAGCCTAATGCAAATGTATATGGTTGCAGTTGAAACTTATGGTACTTGCTTGACGCGACGCAAGCTTTCCCAAGCCAGGAAGGGTGTAACCCCCTGCAAATGGGGGTTCCCAAAAGACTTCCAGGAGCTTGCTTGAATGCTCCAAGCCTGAATGGTGTTTGGCATTTAAGCCATTTATCAGTGAGTGTTTTAGAGCCTCTGGTACTGTCTCTTTAAGAGCTGTCTGCTTGCAGACATAATTAGTTTGTATGGGGGACTGTGTGCTTCTCTGAGTACCACTCAAGCTGCTGCCAATTCACTTCATTTTGCAGTCACTAGGAGTGCAAAGGGAACCTATCTGAAAGATGTAACTGTTTGCCAGAAATTATTTAGAGTAATAATGAAATTACAGTTTGTCTAACCTGCTTTCTTTGCAGTCAGAACTGTGTCTGCTAGTTCCCATTCTAGTTTTGAACTGCTGAGCTGGACCAATCAGTGTGGGGTAAGCTAGCTCTAAAATGGTGCCTTGGACGAATCAGAACTTGGACTCATAATCTGAGCCAGCCACAAGAGGATTGTATGGGCAGTGACTCTGGGAGATGTAGTTTAGACTTCAGTGCCTTTTGGACCAACAGCAGCAGTCTATTGTGAGTGACAGCCAATCCAGTCAAGAACTGGGAGGAACTCAAAGGAAGTGCTCGGTTTTGTCGGTTGGAGTTTCAGTTGAGCTTTGGCAGTGAAGAAGGAAGGAGCCTGTGCTTTTCAGTGTGCAGTTTTAGTCAAAAACGTGTAAGGCCCAGAGTTCCGGTCTGCAGCTTGTGTAACAGCTTGTTAGGACTGAATCCGTCCTGTGAAAAGAATCAAAGGATCTCTGAAGAGTAGAAACCAGGCTCACCCTGTAGAAGACTGGAGGAATTGCTGAAAATTGCACTCGTCTGTCAGGAACTGAATCTGCTGTGTTCTCCCGGTATTGTGCAGTAATTGCGATCGGGATACAGATGCAGCCTGCCTGGTATAGTGCTTTCTTTTATATGGATGTGTGAAGAGGTTTGTGTACCTCAAGTGAGCCCTGCTGACATTGAAGGACCCTATCTTATTTGGAGGTCGTGAGTACTAATTCAGGGTCAGCTTCCTGTTGAATTGCCACATTAAATCCAAATGAATTACTGTACTGCCTGACTGTTTAATTCTCATTTTCTCTGTGTGAAAGGGCCTCCACCAGCTGCCACAGTTTGGACTAGCCACTAAGGGCTTGGGTACCCAGGGACAGTAACTGATAGGGATAGGCCTGTGCACAGAGCCATAGGTAGATTATTAAAGTGATAAGCTAATTAACCTGATTTCCCCTGTCCTTGTTATATCCCCTAAATAAATCAGAGCTGCTTGTTTCAGCAAAGTTATACTGCCTGAGGTATTTGTCTATGTTAAAGTACTGTACTGTGATTGTTGCACTGTATCTCATTTCACAGGAGGTCCCAGTGCGGAACCAGACCTGGGGGTAAGTGTATACTGTGAAGGTAATTCTGATATATTGTGTGGGCCACTAGTGGGAAGAAAGGTTGCAGTGTCCCAGAGGGCTGTGACCAAGTTAGTTTAACTATGCAAACCCTGACCTCTGGGTGAGGCACCCCATTGGATCCAGGCCCCTCAACCTGTCAGTGGCAAATCAGGCAGGTAGTAGCCCCTGGGATAGCGCCATCTAGGGGTTACACTTGCAGATGTTTATAATGATTTATTGATGCATTCTGACTGTCCCTTGGAAATGATGAGGGAGTTTGATTTTTTTATTTAAAAGGTGACAAAAACTCCTTTCCAACTGGAGACCTATCAGCTTATTGAATGTTGATTTGAAACTCTTGATGAAAATTTTAAATACGAGACTGTTGACTGTATCCTCCTATTTAATTTCTCGGCACAGTCTTGTGCACTTCCTAATAGATCTCTTATAGACCAGTTGCTATTTTTGCGAGGGATTTTGATAGTTCTACTTCACTAAGCTTACCTGGCTTCATTTTATCCTTAGATCAACAAAGGCTTTTGATTCCATGAATCATAACTTTCTGTAGCTCACTTTACTTCATTATGGTATTCCATCTACTTTTGTTTATTGGTTACAGAAACTATATAAAACAGCAACAGTATCCATTTGGTTAATGGGCATCTTGGGCCTATCTTCCAGTAAAGCAAGGTGTTCGCAGGGTTGCCACTTAGTCCATTATTATCGTATATAGTATAGATCCTTTGTTGTGCACTTTGAACAATTTAATACCCCTAGTAACTGACTCAGAGTTTCTATCTCCTTTTTCGGCCCTTGCTTATGCGGATGATATCTGCGCTTGCACCTCCACTGCTTCTTCTGTCCCTTTGGTTGTGGATTTGTGCCACTCCTTTGGTTCTCTCTCTGGTATGTCCTTAAATGTGCCTAAATGCTTGGGTTTTGATTTAAGTGGGGCTGTCCTCGACCAATCTCTTATGTGTGATATCCGTTTACTTTGACACCCATCAAGATTTTAGGTATTTTTTGGTTCTTCTACACCGCAGTTTATAACTGGGATATTCAATTGCAGAAAGGTAAATTGATGGTACAGAATTGGAATAAATGGCAGTTTTCCAAACTCAGCGTATCCATTTGATACGTACCTATTTAATTCAATATTTTATTTTGAGTAATATTTTTCCCCACCTAAACAAGAGAAACAACTTTATTTAGTGTCTTTTTTCAAGCAGTTTGGGGTAGCCGTCTCAATCCCATTAAACGCAATATTTTATACTTACCAGTGTCTCGGGGTGGTCTAAACATGATTAATCCCTTGCTCTTTTTTTATTGTTAGTTCTTGTTTACTAACCTTTTGCCATTGTTAAAATTATTTCCCAAATTATGGACTGGTCTTACCTTACAGGCAATGGGATTTGGTATACCGATTGGGTATCTGGTAAGCTGGGACGTCTTACTAATTCCTCTACGGTTCCACCCTGTCAGCGAAATTTTCCTCAAATTGACAGTGGAAAATATCCAGTGATTGGATACTTTCCAAAAGTAAAAATCTTTATATCACTCTGTACTAGAGTCCTGTTTTTCAGAAACCTTGTTATTTCCAAAATGTCCTGCAGAACTGGCGCTTGTCGGTACAGAACTTAATTGCTCATACCAGGATTCTCCCAAACTCTGGATGTTACCTGTTATGTGGTCATCAAAAGCTGAATGTCAAAGGTAATCAGTTTCATAAACAACTGCAAGATCGTTACTGCTCCACCCTGGTTGCTTTAAAGTTCTTGAATCAATGCATCACTTATTTTTCTTATGTCCATATATTTCCACCTTTTGAGTTACGTTGCCATTAGTTGGAATGAACCAGTTTTGATTTTGTTACTTATGATGTTCTCATGTATGGTTCTTATACTGTTCATTGGGACAAATGGGATACTGGCACGCCCATGTTATCTTTGCAGTCTTTAAATGGTTTATCTGGCAAAATAGGTGTCTTTTACTTTACACAAAATATTTTTCATGTAAAGAACTTTTACAAAGATAAAATCTGAATTATTGAATATTTATAAATATGAAAGGGCAGATATCATCAAGCCCAATTAATGTCAAATTGGAGAAATCTACCTTGGGTGACGGATAATGACATTCTTGTTACATGAGTTCTTTTCTGAATCATCTAGGTCTGATGTTTCATGCTTATTTCTTTTGTTTTTTTATTTTATTTTTGCTTTGATTTCATGTACTATTGTGTATTAACAATGTATATGTTTTATTTTCTTGAAGTTTTGTTAATAAAAATTCCCCTACTCTTTTCGATAAGTGCCATGGGATCTTTAACATCCACCTGAACTACCACCAATCCAGGCAGATATGACCTTGGTTTAACGTGTCATCCGAAGCGGCACCTCAGAGTGCAGCACCCCTCTCATGCTGCACTACAGTGTCAATACTGGGATATTAACCTAAGTGCCAGATGGGGAACTGAACCCACAGCCCTCTGATCTCCGGCCTCAGAGGCAGTAAGCAATCTACTGAGCCACTGACACTGTCATGCTCAGCAAATATTTGAAATATGGTATTCACACACCCCTACTGTTTATAATGTTCCTATTTTTAGTAATTGTATTCATACCACCTAAATGATCCATATTTAACTATACCAGAATAAAAAGTGATATGAAAACTGTATTTTGTATTGTTTTGATTTATGGGCAGCATTTTATTACAGTTCTCTTAATGGAACCAGTAATTTGAGTTTTGATCTTGTCACGGTTTGTGTACATAACTCTGAACATGGTTCTGATAGGTAAACAGCTCACGTGGCATTCTGCCACAAACTATGACATGGTAAAACTCCAGTTACTGGTTTCATAAATGGGATTGCACAGAATATTGTCCATAATAATAAAACTGTTGAAAATGCGGTTTTTCCCATCAGTGTTTGTTCAAGTAATGTTAGATATGGATGATATCTAGATATGAATTTTATTTCTGTAAATAGGAACGTTGCTAACTGCTACAGTCAGCACTAATTTTCTGCCCTTTAAGTACACAGAGCAAGGATCTTCAGAAATAAGATGGACGATGGTTACAGTATGTGATGACGGCTGCAGAGCAGCTAGACATAGTTGGACTCAGCAGAAACGTGGGACTAGCCAGAATAATTGCCGGGACATATTGTAAATGTCTCAGAATATGCTTATAGTAATATATAGCAAAATGCATGTATTGCCAACAAACAGCAGCTCCAGTACATCGCTCAAAAACCCCAGTGCTCGAGGGTGCACCTCCTCTTCATCCCGGTGGGGTTTGAGTGCCATGGGTCTCATACTTTATATAATCACAAAATGGAAGAATTAAATGTTAGAGGCACGCCAGCCCAGTGGCGCTGAGGGCTGAGGCACTGGCGCCACCTCACTATGTCGGCAACCTGAGTTCGGGAGCGGACTCAGGGTTGTTGAGGACCAGCAAGGGGCGGAGGATCGAGCATCCCAGCGGATGCCCTCCTCCACCAGGGGTGGGTAACCAGTGGTGTCTTGTGCAGCCGACGCTCCTGGGGCCAGTGGAAGCACCGGGTTCACAGGGGCAATGGCAGCTGTCTCCGAGAGCTGGGTGGGGAGGACGCTCTGGCCACTTGGCAACGGCGCGCATCAGCACGTCATCTGCCTGAACTTCCGCCCCGTGCCAGTGTCCTCGGGGTTCAAGGGAGAAACTGGGAAAATCTTAGGACTCGGCCCCTGAGCACAATGAAGCCAGGGTGGGGCGGCCTTGAATAGCCCAGGTGGATGGAGTAGAGGTACGAGGCACCCTCCGAAGACGTGGAGCTGGGCAAGTGCAAAAAAAAAAGAATTGTTATAGACACGACTTTGACCAGATCTTGTAAAAATCAATGTTTACCATATATATTTAGTTAGTATGATTATCTAGAACATCTGTGTGCTGCACTGTTGCCTGGCTCTGAAACGTGGTAATTTTAAATATAGTAACGTTTGTGATTCCCCCTCAGTTCAGAAAGGATTGATCAGGTTTTGGGATGAATTTGGGTACTTTACAAACTGGAACACCCTCCTTCAGATTCTGTTATGTACAGGAGAAGAAGAGCTTCAGAACTCCAACTACTGTACAGTGTGGTACGTGTTATCCTTAATTTGACATACAGTACATGCATGCATCAGTAGCATGTTACCTCAGAATCTAGAAATTTAGTTATAGTAAGGTGAGTGTGTGGCTGTATGTGTATCTTGTTACTTAAACCATGTTAATTTAGCTGAATTACTGCTTAGGTAAAGCAGACGATGTATAAAATGAAATAAGGCCATGTGTTCTTACATCAAGATAGATATTTTACACATAAACTTCACAGAAAAAGGCAGAGCACACACAAACCAAAACATACCAAGGGCACTGGTCATAAAAAACTATTTATTAAAATACATTACAGAGGTAAGAAACACCTGACGCTTTTTGGATGCTTCTTACATCCTTTCTCAAAGGCTAAAATCTCTCAAAAATGTGACCTTAAGTACACATGAAACAGCTCACATCATTATGACAGCATAAATCAGCATTCGTATAAAACAGCTGAAAAACAATCAGTTGGCAATAAAACAGGCAGCAAACACATGGAGTGCAGATGCATCTAAACCACTAATGGTATTAGTCGCATTCACCATATAAAACATGGAGTTATGCAAGTCTCAATTTTAAGGGAATGGAAGGAATGGGGAGGAAGAGGAAAAAAGGAAGTAATGGAAACCAGTGTTCCCACTACTTCCCTTTTATGTTGCTTGCACGCATGTGCAAGAAACGTAGTGCCATCATCCGAGTTTTCGAGATGTGGCAGCCCTCTTCCAATGTAGTCAGTGTGTTTGCAAGGGCGGCCAGTTTTCCAATCAATGCTGCAGCTGTCTATGACAGCAGTTGAAAATGCAGTGCCGTACAGTTGAAAGGGCGTAGCCACGCTCCAGTGAGCAGCGATAAGATTGTGTGTCATGTGCTCCCCCCACACACACACATACTGCATGCTCGTGCTTCCACGCACAATAATTGTATAGAACACATAATGTAATTAACAATACCTGATGATACTAATAGCATTCTTATGGGTACAACATAGTAGAGCATACTTATTCCCCTAATTATATGTAGAAGTGCTACCGTACCACTGTCATTTTCATATTATCGAAAAATACCTGAGCTGAAGGTACTCTTGCTCCAAGATGTTGAGTTGTCTTTCAGGGTGGTGGTGGTTCTCTCTCGGCTAAGCTCCTGTGTAGTGCCAGCAGATGTATTAGTCAACAGTTTTCATTGCAGTAGTAGCAGAACTTTATTCACAAACATGTGCAGTCAGTAATTACAATCTCTTCTGTATTGTTATGATCGAAATAAACAGCAACAGAAAGTCTCGCTTGTTCAAGTAACCTTTGCAAAACCGCAAACCATGCGCCACTATTAGCAAGGACTGCAGGATTGTTGCATTCCTGCCACATAACAGTGCTGTTCCTCTTGTTCCGCGCCTTGGTCTGCTGTACAGGGCAGCGGCTTGCTTGCTCGCCGACCAGCAGGGTCACGCAGACACTGTGTAGGTTACTACTGCTTCGCTATCTGTGTCTGACCCGCGACGATGCCTGGCTGTAGTTCTGCTGCTGACACACAGGCAGAGAGAGTAATGGGACTGGCAGGTAGCCGCAGCGCAGAGGAAACGGGATTGGAAGGAGCGCGCACTCTTGAGTGAGCAGGAGGGAGGGTGAGCGGGAGAGAGAGCAGGGACAGAGACTAAGTAACGCGGGCAGCAGGGCAAGGGAGCTGGACTTAGTACAACCAGAGTTCGGGGGAGAGAAACTGAAGTTTGGAGAACAAAACCCAGGCAGCCAAACACTTTTGTGAAATGGAGAGATTGGAGGAGGTGCTATGCAACAGGATGTACCATGAAGAGAACTCGACCCGCCTCCAACCGAGATACGGATGTACGTTACCGCTGCACCTTTCACTCTATCACAGAACTGCTGCACCCGAAGTTGTTTAAACAATGCATGGGTCGGCCTCGTCAAGCAGCGGTGGGATTTCGCTTGGACGCCGGCGATCCGGGTTCGGAATGGATCCGAGTCGTCGAGTGGTCGGCTGGGGAGTAGGATTGGAGTCCGATGGGCAGCTCTCCTACTCCAGGGAGGTGCGGCAGCATTCGGTGCATTGGGGACCCCTGGTGGAGACCGGAGTCCCCACGCAGCCGACGCTCGTCATGGGGAGGAGGCGGGCGGACGCTACGCCATTGCACGCCTCGCCTCCCCCGGGAGAAAACCAGGCAAAGGAGGAGCCGCCTGCTGCCATAGATAACGCCGCCCTTGCTTCAATGTGCCTCCAGGCCAGGCCCCCGACCTAATCCCAGTGCCCGCGGCATGTGCCGGATGTCTGCTGGCCCCACCGTAAAAGCCACGGGCATCGTGGGCTGTGACATTTGAGTGGCAGAGAGCTGCCCGTGACCGGCTGAAGGACAAGGCGGCAGGTGGCTCAGGCGTAAAAGGAAAATTAAAAAAAAAAAATGATGCATGGGGAAGGGAGGGAGGGGTAATTCTGTTGGGTACTGCTTGCTGTCTAACCCACCTCCATGAGCCAGCCACACGTAGGTAGCAGAGGTGCTCCATGGCTTGCATCGTGTTTTAAATGGAGGAGTTGCACTTTTGGCAGAGCTTAGGCGAGGGATCAGGTGTGTAGTCATTTCACAGTGTGGAATATTGGTAATCGCATGCGAGTCAAAAGAAGGATTAATTTCACTAAACCTGTTGCTGTCTGAAGTCATGGGACATTGGGACAACTCCTCGAATGCAACAGTACGTGAGGTCTTAATAATGATCAACTGCTGAAACGGAGATACCTGAAGTCTCAAAATGTTACATTCCACGAGACTATCACATGCACAAGCAAGTCTCGGGAAAACTTTTATATTATCCCCAACTTATGTTAAAATACGACAGACTGAAAGTTACAAAAATACATATGCATATCTGTATTGAATAGGTTTTGTGCTTCACGGCACAATAACGGTATCCATCTGATGTGACGGTGGAAGGTGATTTTGTTCATACAAGATGATGCAGCACCTTGTAACACATTTTAGAGTGAAACGCAAATTTCCCTAGTCTAGCCAGAAGTAGGTCAGTGGGCTGAGTGACGAGGACTTTGCCAGATTAAAGTTCCATGTGGCAGCATGATGTGAGTTCAGAGTTCCCTAAGGGGCGTGGTTTCTAGTAGTTTTTATGTTGCTTGCACGCATGTGCAAGAAACATAGTGCCATCATCCGAGTTTGGAGGTGGCAGGCCTCTTCCAATGCAGTCAGTGTGTTTGCAGGCGCGGCGCAGTTCTCAATCAATGCTGCAGCTGTCTGACAGCAGTTGAAAACAGTGCCGTCAGTTGAAAGTGAGCGCTACGCCCAGTGAGCAGCGTTATAAGATCGCATGCTCATGTGTGTCTCCACACGCGACGATACTGCATGCTCTCATTTCCCATGCACACACTGTAAAGCCGACGGGGTGCCCAGTCTCCCATCGGCTGTGCTGCGCCCCCCAACAGAGTTCCAGGTGCCATGCTGGGAGCCCACCCAGTGTGGCAGTAGTCTGTATGGGTCAGGGTGCCCAGTCCCCATTGGCTCTACCGCCTCTCGGAGACTATCGACTGCCACACTGGGAGCTCCCCAGCGTGGGCAACAGGTCCTGTGACTGACTGTTTTACAAGCATGTGTTACGCTGTTCCTACGCACACTCATAAGTTCGTGAATTTTCTATTTTCACCCAGATTTTCAACATTGCCATTTTACCACACCTCCTTATGAGCAGTACAGCTGTCATTTCTCACATCTCGCCTCAAATGTGTTTCACATGATAGCTGACAGTGGTGTAGTCGGTAAAAGAATCAATGCTTGGGACAGATTAAGAAAATCACAGTGACACTGTTCATGAGCAGAGGTCTTAAATGGCTATGTTGAAAATTTGGTGAAAAATTCCTTCAGCTGTTCTACAGTGTTACTAATGAAGACACTGAACAGTACTGGCCCCAGGACCGATCCCTGCAGCACCCCACTGGTCACCCCTCTACCTAGACTGCACCCCATTTACCACCACTCTCTGCCTCCTTGTTATTTTATGTTTATTCTTTTCTTAAAAACAAGCATACATTTGTTATACTTTTCAACTTTACATATAGATCAGAATGAGGGCGCCTACCCTCTTAATACTATCTACTTGACCATTAAAAGAAATTAAGATAAGTCTTTGGAGGGTACCAACCATTATAATAAAAATACAAAATACATAGTAGTTTGTCTGTATAGAGTCCAAGAGCTGCATGGTAAAATTTCTTTTAAACTGTAGTGATAAATGTCCGTATCCTTCCCTGAAATTGGGAATCAAAAAGCCATGCATAACCACAATTAGTACACTAAAGTGTATTAATAAGAAAGGAACTTGTCTGGCCCTAAGGCAGCATTTCTATTATATCTAAATTATTTAAGGCGCTGAAGTATTAATAATCAAACATAAACAATCAGTTGCAACAGAGCTTAGTTATTATCATAATAGCCCTAAAATGAACTGAGCAAGGACATGGCGTGAAGGTAAAAAATCAAACATTAAGGCCTTCTACATCCCAACCCTTATCTTTTTATATACCCCTTCTAGAAATTAGAAGTTGAGAATAACATGCTCAATGGGTGGGAGAAGGCATTATTCACTGAATTACATTACATTCACCTCCCTGATCCTTTACCAGTTCGAGTAAGTGTCCGCATAGATAAATTGATTTTCAGGTAGCTTCTTCGTCTGATGATGGATCATCTTCTTCGATGTGTGTCAGGATGCACGTTGGGCCCATTTAAGAGCCTCTGCTGGATCGAAAAGATGTATACTTTATTCCGTGAACGATCCTCATACGGGTGGAAGATCAGTCCATGAGGTATTCCTGCTTCGCATAGGGAGCCTTCACCCCATCGAATCTTTTCCTCCGTTGTCTCGTGGCATAGGAAAGGTCAGGAAACATCATTATTTGCTGACCATCGTGCAATAAGGTTTTCTTTCTTCTTGCTAACGCTGAAGATAATCTGTCGCTCTCATTCGTTTAGCACCATCACAACGGTGTCGTGCGGCATCTGGATTATCCCATGCACCGCGAAAGCAACACGGTATGCCTTCTGCATATTTTGTACGGCCTGAGTTGCCTCTTCTCCCAACTGGCTTACGATCCATTCCTGGAGAAATAAAACCAGGTGATCCCCTCACAGCCTTCGAGAGTCTGAGGATCCAGATGTTGCTAGCCCTGGCCTGGTTCTCCAACATTTCCAGCCGGGATCTAAGGTGCGTGTTTTCTTTTATCACTGAGGCCACAGCTCCCATTGCAGAGTCGCAGTTTTGATGGCTGTAGACGATGCCAAAATAACTGATTCAAGCGGACTCGACGCCGTCACACGAGTGGTTAGGGAGTCGAATTTTGTAGATAGGCTTTGCCACTGATGCAATAAGTTGATTTAATTTATGTCTCAAAGTTTGCATTGTCTCCTCTCCTGCTCCTACTGAAGTCGGGTTCTCGCCTACTGTAGTCCTCGTGGAGGGTGCTGCCGAGGTTGTCCTGGTTCTAGCTCCATCGCCCTGCTGTTTATCTTTGCGGGATTGCCTATATCTCTTCAGTAAAGTTTCAGCTTCAGAAATATTATAATTTTATCGTGCTGACCAAAGATTATCTAATGTATATTTAAAATTTTTTCCAGATAATAAGAGAGCCTTAAAGTTCAGCAGCCATAATGCTCGGCTCCACAGCACCCCCCCACCACTCTCTGCCTCCTGTCTGTTAGCCAGTTTCTAAACCAGTTTACCACCCTTTCCCCATGCCCAGCCTACCCAGCTAGTTTATCAGCCTCCTATGTGGATGGTGTCAAAGGCTCTGCTGAAATCAAGGTAAGCTGTCCACTGCCCACCCTGATTCACTTCCTTTGTCACCCAGTCAAAGAAATCAACCAGATTTGTATGACATGATGTTTTCTCTGTGAATCCATGTTTCTATGGTCCTGGGCTCCGATGACTTCTAGATGCCCCACTATCCTTTCTTTAAGCAATGCCTCCATGATCTTCTTTCGCTACTGAGGTGAGGCTGAACAGCCTGTTGTTCCCCACCTCCTCCCTGCTGCCAGGACTTGTGTAGAGAGACCACATGTGCCTCCTCCAATTCACTCGTGTTGAATGACTCAGTGAACATGGCTGTCAGAGTACTGCTATCTCCTCGTAGTTCTCTTAATATCCTTGGGTGTATGCCATCTGGTTCCATTGCTTTGTCCACCTTCAATTTAGTGAGCTCTGCAGGACTCTTTTGCCTTTGAATGGACTATTGTCCACCTCTTCACCCACTTGGCAACTGCTGTACTGTTGTGGCCCTTGCCCTCCCACTCTTCTGTGAATACTGAGCGGAAAGACACAGTGGATGTCTTGGGAGGAAGGCATGGAACTATCACTTCCAAATACCTAAACAGCACATATAAGCAAGCAACATTCAGCATTGACAAATGCTTGTTTTCATAACAATGTGAGCTGTTTCATGTGTACTTAAGGTCACATTTTTGAGAGATTTTAGCCTTTGAGAAAGGATGTAAGAAGCATCCAAAATGTGTCAGGTATGTCTTACCTCTGTAATGTATTTTAATAAATTTGTTTTTATGACCAGTGCCCTCGGTATGTTTTGGTTTATGTGTGCTCTGCCTTTTGTGTGAAGTTTACATGTATTTTGGGCATTGAGGCACCACGCCCTAGTGCTTGCTCCTTTGTAATTGTTGTTACGTATTTTACACAGTAGATTGTTCTGTTTTGGTGGTGTAGATTTAGCATAATCCTCATTCCCGAGGTGAATTTCAGAAGGAAATGCTCACTCATTTTCACAATGGACATACAAAATGTTAGAACATAAGAATAGTTGTGCGGAGAAACTTTTCATCCTATTGAAACTGCCCCCACACACACACATGCACACTTCTCAGTGGTAGTAGCTCTCTATTTTGCCTTATATAATATACCGTATCACCAGTCTTTCCCTGAATGTCGCCTCTTGTCTGAGGTACTGTGCTACTTGGGAGTGAATTCCTATGTCCACCACTCACTGTGTGATACAGTATTTCCTCCAGTCCCCACCGACATTTCCCATACTGTTACATAATATGCCCTCATGGTACTTGTATTTTGTTTTGTCAGATGAGATCCCCGAAAAGAGAGGCACAACAACTTTTGTGGGTGCTCAACTGGCAATTTGATTTATTAAACATGTCTTATAATGATTGCATTTACTTTTTCTTACATTTCCAACAGTCCTTCATTTCCAAAGCTATCCATTTTACATTCCGTCTGCAGTCAAAGATTTACATTTTTCAGATCACGTTTCAAAATGTCCCTTTTCCATTGTTGGTCCTCTTCCTCTTGTTGTCCTTGTCTTTTGTTGTACATAATCTTCTTGGGGTCTGGACGTTTGGAAGCTAATACCCTTCTCCTATTCCCTTGCTGCTCTCACTTTCCGGCTGCAGATGGCAACTGTGCCTCATATTAAACTCTTGCTACCTCATCCTTTTTGCTTGCCTCCATGTCCGGCTCTGAGCCCGGCCCATAGTTTCTACTTGCCCCCATTCCCCATTTTAATTTTCTAAAACTTCCTCCCCACCCTCGTTCCCTTAATCTCCCTCCTGTCCGCCCTGCCCTGTTACCACCTCCCTTTTTCCGTGATCCTGTACCCATGCTTAAACCACCTGTTTTCCTCGTGGCTTACTTTGATTGTCCCACCTTCAGGCTCTCTGTCCTTTTTCCTCCTTTTTCCGCCGCCCTCCTCCGGCAGCTTTTCTTCAGCCAGTTGTTCTCTATGTTTTGCCCCTTTTCTTTCCCATCTTTCTGTTGCCCTCCTGGTAACCCGTGCCCATCCATTGCCTCCTTTTAGGCACTTCTGCCCCCGTAAGCCCTGCTTGCCCAAGCATCTAAGCGTGTTGGCCCTTTCGCCAACCCGCTTCAATCGGGCTCTCTTCCTTCCCTTGCCACCCTTCTGGTGACCCAATTGTTGCCTACTTCCTGCCTTGACTTCTCCCTGTTGGCTTCCTTCGCCAACCCATAGACAACATTTTTTTGCGGGCTCACTGCCCATCTCTGTCATCCCATAGTCGGTGACCCATTGTTCTCCTCCCTTCGCCAACTCCTCCTGTCCCCCCTTTCTGCCAATTTTAGGGTGGGTGTTAATCTGAAAACCCAGCAAAAGAGAGAGCCCTTCCTCTGCTGGCTCCTAAATACCCTCAAAACCCCTCCTTTTCATTCCGGCCATCCTCACCTGGCCTACCTGTCTAGACATATTGGTTGCATCAAGTATGATATCACGCCCTCCTTCCCTCCCCTTTCTTTCCTCCTACCTCCCCACCCCTGATCTGACCTATTTTGTCTTGCTCTAGCCTTCCTCCCATCTCATACTCATGCCCCTTTTCTTTGGGATCCCTCGACAATTTAGGTTGTCCTTAGCAACCGCAGACTTCTCAGATGGAGATCCCCAGAAAAGAGAGGCACAACAATTTTTGTGGGTGCTCGACTGGCAATTTGATTTATTAAACATGTCTTACTATGATTGCATTTTACTTTTTCTTACATTTCCAACAGTCCTTCATTTCCAAAGCTATCCATTTTACATTCCATCTTCAGTCAGAGATTTACATTTTCAAATCACATGTTTCAAAATGTCCCTTTTTCATTGTCTTCTCGAGGTCCAGACGCTTTAAAGCCCGATACCCTTGGTCCTCTTCCTCTTGTTGTCCTTGTCTTTTGTTGTCCATAATCTTCTTGGGGTCTGGACGTTGAAGCCAGTACCTCTTCTCCTATTCCCTTGCTGCCCTCCTTTTCCGGCTGCCGGTGGCAACTGTGCTCTATTAAACCCTTCCTACCTCACCATTTTGCTTGCTTCTCCATGTCCGGCACATGCCTGAGCCCAGCCCATGGTTTCTGCTTGGCCCTCTTCCTTCCTCCCATTTTAATTTTTTAATTTTCTGAAAACTTCCTCCACTAGTCCATCTCCAGCTTATGCGATGGAATGATGGGCTTCACCACCTACCTCTCTTCTTCCCACTTCTCTATGCTATCCTCCAATTGCAATACATATGTTGCCATCCCTACTGTCGAAAGAGTGCACCCCATCCTGTCTGTACATTCCTGGGTTGAGGAAATTTTTATGTTCTATGTACACTCCCCCATCCCCTTTAACCAAGCTGCCACCTTCCTGTTAATTCTCTTCCTGGCCCGTTCCACCCCTTTTATATCCCTGACATGCCGCCAAACCATCCTAGGCACCATCTCTGACCAGGCTATCCTTGCCTGTGGCCACCACTGTTGTATTGTCCCCATATCCCTTATCATCTCCTTGCACAGTAAACCCCATGGACGCCCTCAAATCATTACTTCCCAAGTGCAATATTAACAGGTCCAGTTTCGCCATTTCTGTTTCAGATCTTCTCAGGTTGACATAATCTGTGCCCACCTCATTCCCTTAACCCCTTCCAATGGACCATCACTGTGTCAGGATCCTGTCCTAGCTGTCTCCCTACTTGATGATTAGCAACCCACCTCTCTGCCCAGTAAATGTAAGAGTGCCCTAGTATCCAGACCCGCTTGCATCTTTCCCGACCTGTGAAAAGCAGTTTGACCTCCACCTGCCTGCTTTCTTGATTTCTTCTTCAGACCCACCTTTTTCTACTAGTGGGATGGCTCCTATTCTAAATGAATGAGAAGAATAATTTTATGTGTTCTCCCTAGGTGCGCCGTCCCCTCTTCAACACCCTGTTACCTGGAAACATGTCACTGGTTTTCCGTCTATATGTGTAAAGAACTGCCTGCTTTTTCCCTGTCTCTTTGCCTTGTACTTCCATAAGCCGCTACTGGGCATGTTCTGTCACTCTCATGCTTATCTAATACAGTCTCTGTCCCCAGTCCTATCTGGTCTGTCTTTGAACATCTCAGCCAAATTGTGATATTCTCTTGTTCCCAGTGTATTTCTTCCTCCCACAATCCCCCTACATCGTGCTGTTTTGTTGGCCGCTAGTACCTTGACCCTGAATGCGCCTCCCGCCATTACTGTGAAAATGGCCCTGAATAAAACGGCTTGAAGGGTGTGGTACAAATCTCTACCAAGGTCTCCACCAGCCCTTCAAGTTTGTCCCCTGCAATAGGTTTTCTTAAGTCTACCTTCCTCCTTTTAGCCATTGCCACCCCATCAACATGTGCCGCACCACCTTAAACTTATTCGGCTTGGCCTTTTGTGCTCAATGCCATCCTATCCCGCCAGCTGCACCCCCATTGTGCCGCTAGCCATTCCTGCCTTCTACTTATTCACCATGTACTTTGTTACCTGGTCCTGTGAAACTGGCTCACTTACCTTGAACCCTTCCTGTTTCGAACTCCTGGAAGCCCCCACGCCCTTCAGATGCTTTCAGCTGGTTGGTGGACCAGGAGCTCCTGTATAACAGTCGGGCTCCTTCCAACCAATTTCCCACACTTCTTCTGCCACTGGTGTTCTCTTTCAGCCACTTGTGGCACCAAGGACCTGAATCTTTCAGCTGTAAACGGAAAGGCTATCAGCTATATCATTTTTTACCTCCTCTATGTGCTTGGCTTTAAACGACATGTTTAGTTGTAATCCCTCAACACTAAGTGTCTCAGGACCCTGTTCAGCGTCTCTGAGTGCCCTCCCTGCCTGTTGATAACCTCTACTATGGCTCTGTTATCGCACCAAAACATTATTTTCCTATTCCTTAGGAATTCTTCCCATGTCAACATTGCCACCCATATTGGGAAAATCTCTAGTAGAGTTATGTCCTTTAGCAGCCCTTCTCTTTCCAAGAATCCAGCCATGCCTCAGCTTATCCATCTCCTCTGAAATAAGCCCCAACCCAATAGCCCCGGATGCATCCAGTATATAGATCCAGATCGTTATTTCCTAGCCACTCTTTCTGCCAGAATGTAACCCCATTGTATTCCTTTAAGAATTGTTCCACACTTCCAAATCTTGTCCAATCCCTTGTGATATGTCTACCCAATGGTGCGGATGCTTTTGCCTGCTGTTGCCCTGGCTAACCTCCTGGTGAACACCCTCCTGGTGCGACCGCCTGGCATGCAAGTTCCAAGTGCCCCAACAGCTGCTGGACCTGCCTCAGGGAACTCTCCTCCACATTTTACCTCTTGTAGCAAAGCCTTGAGCCTGGCCACTTTCTGTTGTGGTAATCTGAAGACTTGCTCATCTATATCAACCTCAGTCCCCAGGAATTCCAGCTTCCTGGCTGGACCTTCTGTTTTTCTCCCGCCAAAGGCACCCTAACTGCTCGCACATCTCCTGAAAGTCCAAAAGCATTGTTCTTACCTCCTCCTCACACCCCCCATCATGAGGAAATCATCCAAATAGTGCACCAATGCCTTGTGTCCGTATCTGTTCCCAAATGCCCATTGTATCCAGGAGCTGAATGCCTCGAACTTGGCACAGGCTGTGGAACAGCCATCGGCATTGCCTTGTCTTTGAAGCAGAATCCCAACAGGTCCCAATCCTCTTTCCAGACTGGTAGCGGCCAGAAAGCTGACTCTATATCGGTCTTTGCTAGCCAAGCCTCCCCTTAGCTCTGATCAACTCCACTGCTTGATCCAGGGTTGCATACGAGGCTGTGCTACACCTCACCCGGTATAAGGTCTTCCACCGAGGTCCTTCGTAAGAGAGGTGATGAATTAGCCTAAATTCTCTTGCTGCTTCTTGGGCACTAGGCCCAATGGGAAACCCAAGAGGTTGGGTAATGGAGGTGTCTGGAATGGCCCTTCCATCCTCCCTGCTTCTATTTCTTTCCTTATTTTTGAAAGCTATGTCCTCCTTCCCCTTAATGGATGACAAGTTTTGGCCTCGTGCCTTCCTCCCTCTTGATATTCTAAACTAAATCCCTTTTCAGAGCCTTCCACAAACATCTGGCCTGCCCTCCCTCTGGGTATCCTTCATCCATTCTTTTTAGCACCCCATCCTGACCGTGTGTTCTGGCCAGCCTAAAATCTCCCCCAACCTCTCCTTCCTCTCATTGGTTCCCATACCGCCATTCCCAAACCCCTCTTCCTTGAAATCCTCTCCCTCTCCCGCTTGGTATCCCTTCTTCCCCGAAATGGCTGCCCATTTCCCCATTGCCCGTTCTTTCTGTCCCCATTGCTCTGCACTGGGTCACTGACATTTTGAACAAATGTGCCTGAATTTGCAATTACTCCAGGAGCACAATGCCTTGTTGAAACCCCAACACGCTTTTTCTTGCAGCCCGCCTCCTTGTCTATTCCCTGTTCCCGTTCCTGTGAAACCTGCTAGGCTCCTTACCCATAGTTCAGAATAGGTCGAATCCCACCTCAGATCCCCCTGGCTGCCATTCTCTGCCGGAAGGCCCCATCATACTTTAGCCAACCTATCCCCATCCTAGCCTTGTAGGCATCTTTTGTAGTGGTGGCATAGTGAGCAGTGGGATGGCCAGGTCTGTTTTTTCTCCAGTATGATGGCACTGAATATCGAGAACCCTGCCTGCCAGGTCTCTATACTCTTCCCTGTAACTCATCTCCTCTACCTTGTTTCCCGCGATCGCCAAAGCCACCGCCATCTCAGATTTCTACAGTCTCCTTCTCGCGTGCCTCTTTGCGACTCCTTATCCACTAGCACAAATAAATTCACGTGCTTTCTTTTCCATATCTTTTTTATTGTTAAGGGACGAGGAAACCATACAGCGAATTAACTCTCCCCTTATCCTCCTTTGTCGCAATCACAGCATGTTAAGGTACCAAGTCCCAGTATTCTGTGGTGTCACCATCTATCATTACACTGCATTTGTGTCTTGTTTTTACCATGAATCGTGACATTTTGCCACAAATGGACAGATTTTTGAACCTAGCAGCAGGAAGTTTGATGCTATTGGGTGGACCAGAGACAGATGCTGCATGCATTTGCACTGCCTTCTGACCCTTTTGGAGATCTGCCCTCTCGTTGTCCTGCTGGCTCATAGACTAGCAATATTTTACCAATTTGCTTCGTGTAAGAATATTACCCATTATATACAGTATTATTTAGTAGACTGTGGTACTGTACTTCTCTAATCACATGATCAGCTGCTTTTACTAGCGAGCACGCACGTAAGTGCTTTCATTAATTAGAAGGCAGCCAGCTGTTGAGGAGGGCTACTGAGTCAGTCACCTTCTTGGTTATTTTGTCACTGGCTTGCAGAACTGGGTGTGGAGGGTGGAGGAGGGAGGAAGGAGGGTACTGCCTGCCAGGGTGGGAGGGGTGGGTGGGTCATATTTGTTTCGTATAAAATAAGCACCAAAGGATGGTGGCTGGTGGTAGTAAGTGGGTTGTGTCGGTTGCTCATCGCTGGAGGTTTTTCACCACAAAATATTTCTTGGGTGCTGGGGTGGGGTGGGGCTTGGAGTTCAAACTGAAAGTGGGGATGGCTTGTTTTTTAAGGATCTGGGCTTGGGGGCTTTTTCATTGTTGTTGTTTTTTTGTTTGTTTCTCCACAAAGGAAAGGTTGAAATAGTGCCACTATTTGTAATTCGGATCTGAATAATGAACAGCATTACTTGTGCAAAAGGAAATTTACTAGTACTCCTCACCCCTAGATACCACATGATTTATTCTCCTTACGGTTGGAGGATGACAACAGATTCCAAATTTCTTGGTGCAGACACAGTGCTGGTCAAGCTTCTCGATCTTTCTAACTATTCCTTCAGTGTTCTTGTCTATGAAGACATTGATCAATCAGTATTTCAGTGCCCCTCTGACATATCACAGCTGCCCTCAAGACGGCCCTGTAGACCTTCCTGGGGTGTTTTAACAAGCAGGTCTGTTTTTTTGTGTGAAGCCCCAACTTGGTCCCTGCTGCTGGGGGATGGTCTTTCTGTTCAGGCATACAATACCACCCTGGCACAGTAGTACACTTTTAACATATACATTTTGTCTGCCTCTTGGTCTCTGGTCGCTCTTTTCCATCCCTGTCCCCCCCAAGCTTCTCTGGGACTTGCCTTCCAGCTGGTGTCTGTCTGCTGCAGGACTGTGGTGTGGTGCCCAGTCACTGGTGTGGGACCTGCAAAGGACTAGACCTCATCCAGTGGGACGTCGCAGCAGTCTCTGCCTCCATGGAGACGCCTGCCGGCATCCTGTGCATGGTCCTTCCCCTATATTGCATGCTCAGACTGCACTGCCACCCAGACACCTCCAGGTGGCAGACAAGCAACGAGTCACACTCACCACACTCACTCTTCAAATCAACCCCAAACTGAAGAATCAAAGATAAGCCCAATAATGGGAGTCAGTGGCGGTCAACTTGGTTGATATCTCAGCCATTTTTGGATTTTGGACCCAAATTTTCAACATGGGGTTCTTGGGACCCCACCTCATGAACACTGCCACTGTCATTTCATTACTCTGTCTCGAAAGGTGATTTGCAGTCACTGCACAGAATCACCTTTTGGGACTGATTAATGAAACAACAGTGCCAGTGTTTATGGGTGGGGTCCCAAAAGCTCATGTTGCAAATTTGGTTAAAAAATTCACAAAATGACTGCTTTTGAGTGTGCGTTGTACAGTTTCTATGTATGCTCCTAACTTTGCCAGTTTATTATACTTTCACTCGAGATTTTCAACATTGCCATTTTTTCAGACCTGCTTATGAACAGTATAGCTATCATTTTCACATCCTGCCCGAAATATGTTTTCTTCGTGTGGCGAGAATGGCACGGTCACTGTGTGAAATCAACTCTTGCGATGGAGTAACAACATCACAGTGCCATTGTTCATGAGGGATGTCACAGAAAGGTCATGTTGAAAATTTGTTGAACAGATTCAAAATGACTGTAGTTATGGGTGTGCTTTGTTACAGGTTCTACGTACGCCCTGACTTCACCAGTTTCTAATATTTTCACCCAGATTTTCAACTTTGCCATTTTTCACATCTCCTCATGAACAATACAGATGTCATTGTTCACATCCTCCCTAAAATGTTTTTTCGCACCTGTGGCACAGAATGGCACAGTCGCTGTGTAAATCACATTTCGGCACAAGTGAACGAAATGACAGTGGCACTCTTCATGAGTTGGGGCCCCAAAAAGCCTGTGTTGAAAATTTGGTGAAACAACTACAAAATGGCTAAGTTACACCTAGTCATTCCAGATTTCTCAGCACATGTGTAACTTTTGTCATTTTCAATATTTTCCATCCAGATTTTCAATATAGCCATTTTATCACACCACCTCATGAATAGTACAGCTGCCATTTTCATGTGCTGCCTATAATGTGTTCTCGCACCTGTAGTGGAATGCCATTTTCCCACAGATTTGAAATGTTTCACCTACACGGTTTATGCGGTGGAGTGACAAGAAGGCTATATTTAACATTTGGGAGTCAAATATGAAAAATTACAAAGCCTCCAACTGACCTCTGCTGTAACATAGCCATTCGTTCATTCCAGGCTGTGTTTTCTTTTTTCTTTTAAAATGGCTGTTTTGGCCTATGAACGGGGAAGCAGGAAATGATGCCCACAAATGTGCAGATGGAGGCCAAGCCACACAATCTTTTCTATCCAGGGGCAAATTCTGTGCAAAAGCAATATAACATTCGGTTGAAAGGCCATCTACCCTGGGTTTTTCTTCCAGTACTTTTTAATGATGTCATTACTTCCTTCTCACCTCTCTCTGATGTTCTTCAATGATATTTTAACCTACTACTCACCTGTGTAACTATACTCATTAACATACACTCCTTCAATACTTCTCTGGCATTCTTATTATGTATCTCTAACTCCTGCACTACCAATGCCAATACCAGTAAGCAAACATTCGCATTGACAAATGTTTGTTTCATTACATTGGTGTACTCCAGTCATAATGAAGCAGCAGCTGATCGGCCCCAGAAACGTAACTGTGATTCTTGGGGTGCCAGATCCCATAGTGTCAGGATCAGGATAAGTCCGCTTTTTTATGGCACTACGGGTGTCCAGTCCCCAGTGCCATGCCTCCCTCAAGGGAGAGCAGTCCTGTGGATGCTCAATCCTCTCTCTCCTGGCTGGCCTGCGAGCAGTATAGTTCAAAGGATGTGACACTCAACCCCAAGTCCAGGGCTCTGATATTTTTTGTATTGTTGCAATTAATTATTCATCCAATAAAAATATCAGAGTCCTGACCTGGGGTTGAGAATCACATCCTTTGAACCATGTCTATATATCTGGCAGTAAGACACTCCTTCACTTTAACAAGTATTTGAAAGGAATCAATAAAACACACTAAAAGAAAAGGAAATGAAAGGGAACCCAGGGAGACACAGGTTGGACGGCCTCATGAGCAACCTGTATCCATTCCGAACCGGGTTGCTGGTGTGCCTGGAGGAAAGGCACAGCGCTTCCGCCCTGGACCAGTCTCAGCATAGTCATATACTTTAAATTATGAAATGGGTAGAAAGAATGCTGAATTCTGATTGGCCAAAAGCCACTTTCAGCTGTGACGTTGCCCCAGCACAACAGCCCAGCTGAAAGTATTGTGTTTAAAATGCATAAAATTTACTAAAATGACCCGTTTCATAATTGTAGTAAAGCACTCCAGGGGTGTGTTATGGTGGGCTAACGGTCGCTCTGGGGTGGTAGTCCTGGCTATGCCTCGTGCTTCAACTCACCCTGAGGTGGGCTGTTATCTCACCATAACCCCCACCCCATCATGCCTTATTGCTTAATTTGTTTCTATACGGGTAATGGCCATGAATAATAGTCATGGTGTAGTGACTGCCATTCTGCCCTCGGGGCTAATGTACAGTGAAGCCAACCAGGATGACGTGCAGCACTGCAGAATTCTGCAGTAGAGTTACTGCAGCAACAACGGAATTTCAGTGGTAGTTAATCCCTTTTGTCATGCACTAAATTCAGTGACACTGCACTTCATCCTGGTGGCTTCACTAGACCCCTTGGTACCATTTATTGGCATTTATTGTTAATATCTATTGTACATTTTGCATATAATTTGTCTCAGTATTTATTGTTCTAGGGACATGGATATGTTGTTCAATCCACACTTCTTGGCAGTTCCTTGCCGCTTTAAATCTTGCGGAAGGTCTTCAAGCTGGCTTCTCCACCCACCGGGTGATAAAACTTTCGGCTCCGCCCCATGACTCAGATCTTCCTTACGCTTGGGAGCTCAGGTTCCCTCCTTAGCGCTCGCGTTTAGGCCTGGATCCAAACTCATTGGTTAAACCAAACTTATACATAAATTTTCTAGACTTCGGTCTGTTTCTTCCTTCGGCTGCGATGGATAAGTCCAACTCCCGGATTTCGGCAGTGCCCATGCGGAACAGAAGATGTCTCGGACTGATCCGCACTCCATGTGCGTTTACTGCCTTGGGCTCGATCACGATCCGCAGCCTACAAATTGTGCAAGTCCTTCTCGGTCAACGCCCTCGAAGACTGTGCTGCCAGACTTCAGCTTGGGCGCCGAGACGTATTCCTCTGGTGAAGTCGAAGGAGGCCCGTTGGGCGGTGTCTCGCGGCGGGCTCAGCTGAGCAACTTGAGCAGATGATCGCCCTCGAGGAGGAGGAGGTGGCCCAGGCCACATCTTCGTCTTCCTCGGTCGCAGCATTTATCCCGCTCTCCTGGGCTCCTCCTCCTACACGGCTTCTTTCAAGGAGCTTTGTCAGTCCCTCTCTACAAAAGGTGAGGTCCATCGGGACATTCCTCTCGGTCGAAGAAGAAGGGCTTGAAGGGTAAGTCCCACCGTCAGCATTCGTGGGAGCAGGAGAGGTCCCTTCCCGGATAGTCGACCTCGACTCGGTCGAGGTTGTGGCTAAGGCCGCTGGCTTCACGGTGTCCCCATCAGGTCAGCCGCCGAGACACCCATCAATGCAGTCGAGATTTTTCGACCGTCAGACAGGCTGTTGACTGGAGAAGCCGACAACCCTTCTTCACGGTTCCCCGGTGGATACTGAGACTTGCCTGTGCCTCCTGTGCGGAGTCCCGGTTAAGGTTCCCAAACCGAAGGAGGAATGGGTTTCCCCGCTCCCTCCCAGACCCACCCTCGGAACACCAAAGGTCTCGGTCTCAGACCTCTTCTCGGTCCAGCCGATCCTGCCGACATTGGCGGTCGGTCTCGGCACCGAGGAAAGCGGCGCGCTGCTCATCTCGCCTTCATCCTCCTTGGAGGATAGGCTTTACGCAAATTGCGCCAGCGCTGCAAGGACCTGATGTGGCAGCAGCTCCTTCTGACCGGAACAAGCTGACCCTGTCGCCTTCCCCGCCATTAAGTGGCTGTGACTGGAGAGGCCGAAACAACCCCTCATGGTTATCGAGGAGCCAAACCGGCACGGTTCTTCCGCCGAAGCCAGCTGCACCACCCATTGTGGTGGAACCTCCTCCACAACCTAAATCTGGGGCTCCGACCAAGGATTCTCATTTGGGTCAGGGGTTGCCCCATCAGTTGTCGGTCACCCTCACTCCCGATCGGCCTTGACAGGTGGAGGGTGGCTCAGGCCTCGGCAGCAGTTTGCAGACTCCTTGGAGTCTGATGACGACTCTTCCCTGTTCTCCAGGCCCCTCGACCTGGAGTCCACTGGGGACAGTCAGTGGATAAGAGCCCATCCTCTTTCATGGGTGCTTGGCTCATCTCAGAATGTACTGGGATGAAGCTTGAACCCGTGTCAAAGTGGGCCAGGTATCCCTCACGGAGGTACTGGACTGAGGGAATCTCCACGGAGGCCTTTCCAGTGGCTGAAGCCATCGTTGGCCCAGCTCTGGAGTTATGGCAGCGTGCCGGCTTCTTGTCCTGCTCCTTCAGCCAGGATGGCCAGGAAGTATGCGGTCCCCTGGCTCACTCTCTGGATTTTGGAGCACCCCTCTGCGGAGGGCTTGTGACCATCAGCGTTTTCTGGGGTTCCAGAAACGCTCGGGATGTGACAAGCCTCGATAAAGAGTCCAAGAAGCTGGACTCGCGGGCAATAAAGTCTACGCCAGTCCTCCTTAGGCCTTCATCAGGCAGTTCGGCTGTACTGATGGCACACTTTTCCACGCCCTCATGGGCTCCCTGGATGAGGTGATTCCTCATCTCGGCTGACCTCCAGACTATGGTCAAGCAGGTGCGGGATCAGGGGAGGCGGTGACGAAGCAGCAGCTCCAAACTGCTCTTGACATTGGAGACTCTTGTGCCTGGTCAGTAGCGGCCACAGTGGCCATGCGCGCAGAGCTTGGCTGCGGATCTCCACCTTCACGGCGGATACCCAGCACAAGCTGGCAGACCCCCCTTCCTGGGTACTGACTGTTCGGTCCCAGGGTGGAGGGTGATTTGCAGAGGATCGAGAAGTCCAGTGCCACCTTGGACTCGGTTACGCCTGCCCAGAAGGACAAAGGCCACCAACAGCAGCGTGTCCTTTCTGTCTTCTGCCCCTGCAGCACGCCTGGCCCAGCAACACCAGCATCAGGGTCAGCAGGCTCGCACTTGGCACCCCAAAGCAAAGCCTGCAGCTTTCTCCAGCAGGAAGCCGGAGGGAAAGGCCCAGGAAGTCCCTCGGCCAGTCCTTCCTCCAAGCCTGCCTAGTGGTGGGTTGAGGTGTTGCCCCAGCCTCATCACTCCCCTGGGTTCCCCATGGGGGACAGCTCCGCCACTTCCTTTCTGCCTGGTCCGCTATCACCACGGACGCTGGGTGTTGGAAGTGGTAGGAAAGGTCTGCCTCTGGAATTGAGCAGGCCCCGCTCTTCCGAGCTGCTGTTGCCCACAGGGGGGCCACGGGTCCATGACCTCTCTGTCGGCTTGTCGAGGATACTGCCCTGCTCCTCCAGAATTAGGTGATCAGGAGGTGGCGGATCCTCCACCAGACCCAGGGTTTGTGTCCAGGTATTTCCTGGTCCTGGAACGGACGGGGCTGGCGCCCATTCTAGACGTGACACGACCTTAACAGGTTCCTACGGTCTCGGACCTTCAGGATGGCTCAGATCTTTCCATCCTTGGAACGAGGCATGTGGTTCTGTTCTCTGGACCTCCAGGACGCATTCTTTCACCTCCCAATCCGTCTGTCTCACCAGCGATTCCTCCGCTCAGAGTGGAGGGGTCCCTTCCGAGTTCGGGCCATGCGCCCGGCCTCTCTCCAGCTTCCAGGGTCTTCACCAAGTGCATGGCAGTGGTGACAGCATTCCTGCAGCACTGAAGGGTCCAGGTGTACCCTTACCTGGATGACTGGCTGATTGCAGCTCCCTCCAGGTCGGACGTGGATGGTCCAGGATCTGGCCCTCCAGGTCTGCGCCAGATTGGCCTCCTCATCAATGAGCCAAATCAGAACCGTGCCAACGCAGGTGATTCAATTCATCGGGCAGAGCTCGACTCTCTGCCAGAGCACGGCTTCTGGCTGACAGGGCCGAGGTTCTTTCCTACTTTGCCCAATCATTTCTGGTTGGGCATTTGCGCCCTGCCTGGGACTTCCTGCGCCTCCTGGGCCTCATGGCGGCCTGCACCAGTGTGGTGCGTTGGGCTCATTAGCATGCGTCCCCTCAATGGGACTAGCCAGCCAGTGGTCTCAGCAGCCCGGTCCTTCGGACCAGCCAGTGGCAGTGACCCAGGAGATGTGAAACGCCTCAGTGGTGGATCATTCCAGCTCATCTGCAGGAGGGCATCCCGTTTGTCCGCCTTGAGCCGACGGTCACTCTATCGACCGACGCCTCTCTGATGGGTTGGGGTGCCCATCTCGGGAGCACATAGCGCATGGCCTTTGGTCCCCCGAGTCTCGATGCCACATCAACCTGCTGGAGCTTGAGCGGTCCGACTAGCCCTCACTGCCTTCGCTCCGTTTATGCGGGTCAAGTGGTCCAGTTCCAGATGGACAATACCACAACCATGTATTCGTAAACTGCCAGGGCGGGGCGCTCCCTGCCCCTGTGCAAGGAAGCTCTCCGCTTGGTCCCTTGTGAGCAGTCTGGAGGTGGATCTCCTAGCCATCTATGTGGCAGGAGCCTCCAACACTCTGGCTGATGCCCTAAGCCGGATAGGGGCTGCATCTCTCAGTGGTCTCTCCTGCTGGAGGTAGTACACGATCTGTTCTCCCACTGGGGCACACCTCAGGTGGACCTGTTTGCCTCCAGGAGAATGGGAAGCTGAGGCTGTTTCGCGCCCACCCCTCAGCAGGGCTTGCTGCAGGATGCCTCTCGAGGCCGTGGACCCGGGCCTCTTCTCGCCTTTCCCCATTTCCCTTGATCCACAAGGTGCTTCTCAAAGGCGAGGAGGGACAAGGCGCAGGTGATTCTGGTAGCCCCAGACTGGCCCCGCCAGTTCTGGTATCCAGATCTCCTCAGCCTCAGCTCCAGGCTCCAGGCGCCTCCAGCCTGCCCGGACCTGATCTCAGTCAATCAGGGAAGGTACTCCACCCAGACCTTCAATCCCTGCACCTGACCGCCTGGTTCCTGAGCTGGCTAGAGTTCCAGGGCTTGGGTCTTTCCGACGAAGTCCTCAACATTGTTGAGGCATCCCGTAGAGTCGACCAGAAAATGCTATGCCTTCAAATGGAAGAGATTCTCCATTTGGTGTCAGGATAAAGGGTTGGACCCTTCCTCCTGTTCCTTAGCCAGCATTCTGGACTACCTGTCAGTCGTTTCTCAGCTAGGGCTTGATCGGCTGACCCTTAAGGTGCACCTGCAGTCCATCTCTGCTTACGAGGCGTGGGCCAGCAAGCAGTGTGGTGCAGGAGAAGGTGGTCGGACGCTTTTCAAAGGCCTTGATCACATATCCTCCGCTGCAAGAACCTCCACCTCCGGGATCTACTGCTGGTATTGGCTAGCTCATGGGCAAGCTTATTGAACCGATGCACAGGTGTGACATCTCTCACCTGTCATGGAAGACTGCCTTCTTGGTGGCAATCCGCTCAGCCAGAAAGATGGGAGCTTCAGGCGCTTTCCATCAAGTCTCCCATCTGGTCTTCCACAGGAACAAGGTTGTCCTCTTCCCACCGAAATTCCTTCCGAAGGTGGTGTCGGAGTTTCATCTTAACCAGGTGTTGACTCTGCCGGTGTTCTACCCCAAACACACCTCGGAGGCCGAATATAGACTCCATACTCTGGACCCTAGAAGAGCTCATTATTATAAGGAGCAACGGCTGAAGTTCGGGAGAAGTTCGCCAACTGTTTGTCACCCACGCTGAAGCCGCACCTGGCAGACCTGCAACCAAGCGGACGATAGGCAGGTGGCTCACCTCCTGCATAGATAGGTTGGTGGGCATGGAGCCTCCCAAAGGGATAAGAGCTCATTCTACTTGTCATACCGCTGTCGGTGGCTGCTTCCAGGGACGTCCCTATCCAGGAAATCTGCAGGGCTGCTACCTGGAAGTCAGCACACACCTTCATTACCCATTACCACATTGACCTTGAGTCACGCCGGGATGCTGGTTTTGGGACCTCGGTTCTCCAGTCCTTGTTTCCTAAATAGGGGTGTGCCTTGCCTCCCTCCTCCCGGAGAACTGCTAGAGTCTGCCAAGTGTGGATTGAACAACATATCCATGTCCCTAGAAATACAGGTTACTCACCTGTAACAGGAGTTCTAGGAATGGTATATGTTGTTCATCCACAACCCACCTGACCTCCTGGCTTCGACGCACAACCTGGCTTCCAGTGGGCTAGATCTGGCGTCATGGGGGCCGAGTTTTATCACCCGGTGGGTGGGAGGAGCCATCTTGAAGACCTTCTGGCAAGATTTAAAGCGGCAAGGAACTGCAAAGAAGTGTTGATGAACAACATATACCATTCCTAGAACTCCTGTTACACGTAGTAACCTGTATTTATTGCCCACACTGTATTATTCATATTTTAATTTCCTTGGCAGTCCGTTTTACCCTCCCCCAGGTAGCGACTGGAAACAATCCTGTTAGGATTCTGCTTAAATGGGATAATATATTTCAAATAAATATGCAGTTCTTAAAGATGCCTTTTGAGCGATATACAAAGCAGTTTGTGATTTGTATTGTACTAGAATTTTTTTCTGGATTTATCAGACTTGTGTCTAAAATGGAGAGTCCTGCCATTCCATATTGATGTGGATGATGGAGCCTTGCCTGACACTTGGACATGTAGTATGAATCACGATCCCTACATGAACAGGTGAGTATCTTGGAAGCACCTAAATAATTTAAATCAGGAGTTTGTTAAAAAAATATATACAGATCTGTCTGTAATCCTGGCTGGCCTGGTGGCACTGAGGTTGAGACACTGGGCGCCACTCCTCGCACCACGCCAACAGCCCAAGTTGAGGAACAGACTAGAATTGACAGGGAGGAGAGGATCGAGTGTCCGATGGGCTGCTCTCCTCTCTCTGGGTGGGATCGAGGACGCACTGCTCTGTAGTGGCCTCCAGTGGAGATCATTGGCACTACCACAGTGAAGCCGCATTAGGGTGGGACGCAGCAGACGCCAGCACCACAGGTGTGCAGACATCTTTGCATGTCCTTTCCTAATCTCTCCTGCCTAAGTCATGAGGACTTTAACTGACCTTAACCAGGTTGACTGGTCCCTCTCTACCAAACAGAGGACATTAACATAGCCACAGAATATTTCAACTCCGTCCTCCTCTCTCTTCAAAATCTTCACATCGGTCTACCACATTAGGATGGCAGGTAAAATAACCAAGTGGCTATACGCCCCCTGCTTCAACTTCTCAAATCTAGGGACAAACTTTGGTCCAGGTGGAAGATCTCCCACCTCCATGCAGACTTTGAAGACTATCGTGCATTACATAACAACTGCAAAGACAAATTCGTATTGCCAAAGCACCTACTATAGGAACCTACTAATAACATCCTCTACAACCGCGCAGGTACTGGTCCAAAATTAAGGACATTCTCGCAACGACAAGCAACAGAATCCAGATGACATGAAATATTCAAGGTGTTCACTGCACCAACCATGACACCATTGCCAACGCCTTCAATGCCTTTTTTCTTCTCCACCAGTCGCTACTCTAACTAGCCCACAACCTGACTGTCCTCTTCTCCTCCCTCACCCCTCCCACCCTCCCTTCGCTCTGGCTCCAACCACGCACCTTGGAAGTTCACAAGCTTACTTAACCCTTCCGCACGCTGGGGTCAAGGGCCTGAGGGAGTTCATCCGCATACCTAAGCAGTATGCACCTTGGCTGACCAGACCTATCACCTGGCTTTTTAACTCTCGATTCAGACGCCTACTGTCCCATCCACCTGGAAAACTGCCAGAACCATCCCTATACAAAAAAGGGCGATGTGAAACTCATGTCCAACTACCACCCTATATCTCTTCTGCCCACTCTCAGTAAGCTGCTTGAAAAATAGTCCACCGCCAGCTTGCTGCTCACCTTGACATGTTTAATCTTCAAACCCCGTGCCAACATGGTTTCCGGCCCGGTCCAGTACCACCTCTGCATTTACACAACTTACAAATGACATCAGAAATAATATGGACCGTGGCTTACCACTGAGCCGCCTTTATCAACCTGTCTAAAGCCTTCAACATGGTACACCATCCTCTCATGCTAAAGAAACTCCAATCCATTGGAGCATCTGACCAAGCCCTCTCCTGGTTCTATAGCTATCTTGACGATCGGACTCAGGCAGTAGCATTTCACAAGGCCCTTTCTCCCCTAAACATCTCCTGTGGAGTTCCCCAGGGATCCACTCTTGGACCTCTACTCTTCTCCCTCTTCCTACATGATATTCCCACCATGTCCCGCATAGCTGCACTCTTATGTAGCAGATGACCTTGTTCTCTACTCTGGGTCAAAATCGGTTGCTGCCATCAACTCCACTCTCACTAATAACTTCCAATTCCTGCAGACCTGGCTCTCTAGCAACCACCAAGTCCTGAACCTAGAAAAACCTGTGCTATGCTATTCGGATCCCCTAAGAAACTGTCTGCCCTGCGAACAGGCTCTGGTTCAATGCCTTGATGGCTCCCTCATCTTAAACACTGGAGTCCTTCAAGTACCTTGGGGTCACTTTGGATTCCACACTTGTCCTGTCTCAACATGTCAATATGGTGTGCGTGCCGTCAATGCTAAGATGGCCGGAGCTTGTCCCGTCACGCCACTCCCCTCCTTCCGTTAGACTTTCTGTTGGAGGTATTCTCTTACCCCAGCTCCAATATGCTCTGCCCCTCCTCTTTGCTGCAAACTCTGCTACACTCCACAAATGGGACACTGTCTACAACAACATCTGTAGATTCAGCCTTAACTGCCCCACATCTTACCCATCATTGTCTCCTTTACGCTTGGCTTAAATAGGCTGTCACCTAAGGATATTTGAGCCTACTCCTGGGCTGCTTTATCGACTCCCTGTCTAGACCTCCCTGCCCTGTCTATCTTGCCAACCTCCTGACTCCTGCCTCACACACCCCGTGCCCTCAGGTCTTCCTCCGTCCCCATGCTCTCCACCAGACCTTGCATGACAAAATGGGTGAACAGGCATTTGCCCATTTTGCTCCCAAATTCTGGAACTCACTCCCCTTATGGTGAAAACTTCAGCCTCCCATCGAGAATTCAAAAACTCGCTGTTCACCCACCTTCTAGCCTCTGGCCAATGCAAATGCTCTTAATTTGCTTTGTCCCACTGCAGGCTGTCGGGTCTGACCCTGAGTACTACACTAATGTTCTCCCATGCAATATGCTTGTCTAGGTGGCTATGAACCTTGATGTCTTTACTGTCCTCAGCTGTCTTATGGTTACCCTAATTGCTTTATTTTACATCCTTATTATGATCTATGCCTAAAATGTACCTTTATGTAACTATTACTGTGCTACCCAATGTATCTTGTTTTGCTCCTGTACACCTATATTATGTCTGTGCATTTCTGCATATTGTAACCAATGTCCTGTGCTCTCCCGGTGCGTGCCTGAAAATAGGCAGGTCTGTTGCCTAAGCGCACTTACCAGTTACCAAAAGCTAATAAATAAATAAATAATGTCCACGTCCCAGGGAACACACCTACCAGGAAAACTCTCCGAGCATGTAGAATGACGCTCCAATGGGGTCCTGCCTGCCGCCCCAAACAAAGCATGTCTCGAGAGGCAGCGGCTCAAGGGTGATGCAGTCTCTCTCTCCCCCCTCCCGGGAAGAGGCCCCTCTATGGGGGTAGCCACAGTCCTCCCTGCTTTATCTGAGATCGTGGCGGAGGCTGGTGGGGTTGGCAGAGCATGAGACCCTCGTAACAGGGCTGATACGGGAAGGTCCCCGACATGTCTCGTTGAGAGAGAAACAGAATGTACAAAAAAAGATCTGTAATCCAATTAAAAAAAAAAAAATACAGAAGAGTTTAATTGTAAATGAAGTGCGACATTGTATTAAATGCACAGAATGGTGGGAGGAAGCAAGGTCAACCAGATAGAAAGTTTAGACTGGAACATGCATGTATGTAAAAATTGCTCAGTGTGAATTTGCTGATCAGGATCTAATGTTATTCTGGGGAAAATTTCGTAACAGCTACTTTGATTCATAATGTTCTGAAGTCAGAAACTCCTAGGGCCCCAGTTTCAAAAGGTTCGTGCAGCACAAACCAGGTGTGCGCCTGCATTAACCAGCACAAGCACTGGTCGTCAAGTGTGGCCATATTCACGGCCATCTATGCATCGTGCACTTCGAAAGCACCGTGAGACGCAGTATCACACTGTGCATACGGAAATGAGGGTTCCCCATGCATACGTAGCGCAGCATGATACTGAAAGTTTTCAAAGCTAAATGTCCACAAGCACGGCACAGTTTAACATTTCTGAAACCAGCTTAAGAGTCCTGCAGAAAGGGTGGGTGCCCCACACCACCTCCACGCACTGTCAAGGGCTAGGTGACCTGGTGGTCTAGTGATTCCCCATGCCCCCAATCCCCAGCCATATAAAGAAATGAAAACCCTGGTGGTCTAGCTGTCCACCCATGCCCCAATCCACATACGACACAAAACAGAAATCCTAGTGGTCTAGCTGTCCCCCTTGCCCTAATCCCCATCTGTATAAAGAAATAGAAAACCCTGGTGGTACAGCTATCCCTCCCATGCCCCGATCCCTGTCAGTATAACAAAACAGAAATCCCTGGTAGTCTAGCGTCCCTCCCATGCCCAGTTCCTTCTGTATAAAGAAATAGAAAACCCTGGTGGTCTAACTGTCCCTCCCATGCCCCGATCCTATCCGTATAAAAACAGAAAACCCTGGTGGTCTAGCTTTCCTCTCCAGCCTCGATCCCGTTTGTAAAACAAAACAGAAACCCTGGTGGTCTAAGCGGTCCCCCTCCTTAACCCTGACCTGCCTTCTAAAAGAACTAAGGGTAGAACTAGTGACACCACTGACTACTCTGTTTAACAAATCATGGGAGGATGGGGTGGTACCCGAGGACTGGAGGAGGGCAGATGTGATTCCTCTTCACAAAAGTGGAGCAGGACATAGGCAGGAAACTACAGACCAGTTAGTTTGACCTCAGTGGTAGGGAAAATGATGGAATCACTTCTGAAGGAAAGAATTGTTGAGTACCTAGAGGCCAGTGGGGCACGGACCCAAGGCAGCATGGATTCACGATGGAAGGTCGTGTCAGACCAGATCTAATAGATTTCTTTGACTAGGTTACCAAAGTAGTAGACCAGGAGGGGCTGTGGACATGGCCTACCTAGATTTTAGCAAGGCATTTGATACAGTCCCACAAAGATTAATACACAAGATAGCCAGCCTTGGAGTGGGTCCCAAGGTGGTAGCCTGGATAAAAATTGGCTAGACAACAGGACTCAAAGGTAGTAGTAAATGGAGTACACAGTGACGAAAGGAGGGTTACTAGCGGGTACCAGAGGGTTCAGTACTGGGACCAGTCCTTTTAATGTCTTTATAAGTGACATTGCAGAGGAACTGGAAGGAAAAGTATGTCTCTTTGCAGATGACACAAAGATCTGCAACAGGGTTGATACACAAGATGGAGTGGAAAGGATGAGAAGGACTTGGCAAGGTTGGAGGAATGGTCAAATGTATGGCAGCTCAGATTCAATGCAAAGAAGTGCAAGGTAATGCACATGGGAACAAAACCCAGGGAAGCGTACACAATGGGGTGAGATACTGACAACAGTAAAAATAGAAAGGGACCTGGGGGTAATTATATCAGATGACCTAAAGGTGGGCAAGCAATGTGAGAAGGCAGTAAGGAAGGCTGGGGGATACTGGGATGCATAGGAAGAGGCATCAATAGTAGAAAACAGGAAGTTGTTATCCCTCTGTACAGACAGTTGGTGAGACCCCATCTGGAGTACTGTGTGCAGTTCTGGAGACCCCATCTCCAAAGACATAGAGTGGAGGCTGTCCAGAGGAGAGCACCAAAATGGTGCAGGGTCTGACCAGAAGACGATGAAGAAAGACTAAAGGAGCTTAATATGTATACCCTTGAGGAAAGAAGGAGAGAGGGACATGATAGAAACTTTCAAGTACCTCAAGGGAATTAACAAAGTCCAAGAGGGTAGCATCTTCCAGAAAAGAGATGTGCAAGAACAAGGGGCACAATTTGAAGATAGAAGGGGACGGCTCAGAGGTAATGTGAGGAAGTATTTTTTCACTGAGAGGGTTGTGGATGCATGGAACAGCCTCCTGATGAGGTCGTGGGGTCAAGAACAGTGGGGACTTCAAGAATGCATGGGACACGATAAGGCAGTCCTAGTGGGGGGTAGGAGGAAGTAAGCTGTTGGTTAACTAGGATCTGCAGCTTATCTGTTAGGTAGGAAAATGGGCAGACTAGGTGGGCCAAGCGGTCCTTATCTGCCGTCAAATTCTATGTTTCTATGCCTGTATCATGCAAAACCCTGTCCCTAGTAGTCAGGTGGACCCTGCTCCAGCAGAAAGTACCCACTGCCTCGCTCCCCCATCACAACCCGAGCCAGTGACTGGCACAGCCTCTGCTCACCACCATGGCCGGCACAGACTGAGCTCTCCTGGCACGCGCCGTACAGTACGTGCGCCAGGAAGGCCTCGAGTCTGCAGCCGTGAGCGGTGTTATCAGAGGGCTGTGCCAGTGCCAGCTTCAGGGTTGTTACAGGGAGAGGGGTGGAGGCACTACCTGTCAGAGTGGGAGGGTCCACTAGACCACCAGGGACAGGGTTTTGCATGATACTGGCAGGTCGGGATTGGGGAAGGGGGCGCTGGAACACCAGGGTTTCTTGTTTTGTTATGCAGACGGGGATCGAGTCTGGGGAGGGAATGCTAGACCACCAGGATTTTTTGTTTTTATATGGATGGGATCAGGGCATGGAGTGACAGCTGGACCACCAGGAATTCCTATTTCTTTATACAAATGGGGATAGCGGCATTGAAGGGACCGCTAGACCACCAAGATTCTGTTTTGTTATGCAGTTGGGAATTGAGGTATAGGAGGATCGCTGGACCACCAGGGTTCTCTGTTTTTCTGTACAGACGAGGGATTGGCATGGGAGGAAGATCTGCCTTGGTGTACTCAGCCGCTCTGCAGCATACAGATGAGCCCATAATGGGCATGCAGATGGGGCACTAGTGCCGTGCATGCCCAATGGGCTCATCTGCCATGTGGTTGAATATCACCCATAGGGCCGTGGCACTAACGAGTATGTGCTGTGCTTTTCCTCCATGGGCATTCTTTAGCCCGGCGCTCTGGTAGCACGGCACACAGCATGGCGACCACTGGCTGTGCACCATGCTACTAAGGGCCAATATTCAGATGGATAGCGTGGTCAGTTTGGATCACGTTATCTGTCTGAATATGGCACTAGAACCAATCAAACCCTGTTTTTTGCGTGGCACCCCATGTGCACTTGCAGCCAGTCGGCTCTGAATATGGGGCCTCTGGAGTTTTAAGTGATAGGCTAATACAAGTAAATTCAATAAACCATTGCTTAGAGCCAGTCCAGTGCTATGAGGGTTGAGGCACTGGACGCAGCACCTGCACCATGCTGGTGACCTGAGTTCAGCCTCGGGTCGTCGGGGCTGGCGGAGTGGGGAGGGTGAGGAGCTGATTGAGCTGCCAGCTGGCAGCTCTTCTCCATGGGAAGGTTGTGGAGGGTCTTCCCAGCGCTTCTGGTGGAGGCTGGGCAGCGACACCATGTTGAGGAGCCCTGGCGCTAGGCCAGGGGGAGGGAGAAGGGGCTGTTACTGGAGCCGTGGTGTGCATGTGCGCCTCCACGCGCGCTACTGTGTTCAGGTAGCGGGGAGAAAACCCGGAGGAAAATACAGAGTGCAGCAGGATGAAGCCTCTGGGCGGCACTGGGGAGCCGTTGGGACACATACAGCCTATGGGGAAGTTCTAATCTGACCCCACTGTACAAGTGCCGCAAAAGGCTGGCTAACATGAGCAGCGGCCTGCCGTGGAGGATAAAACCTTTTTGGAAAACAAAATAAACCATTACGTATATCTTCAACAAACAGTATCAAGAAAGTTGGATCAGAACCAAGGTGGCGGAACATTCACCAACTTTTATGATCCTAGACTACAAATGATTTAATTAGACAGGGATAGAAGTTCATTCCAAAATACACATTTAAAAGAAATGTATAAGGTCATTTAAATACACTGTCAGTATGTGGTTGCTTTGACAATACTCTGAAGTTTTTAATCCATGTATCTGCTCATCTACTTGTAGTTGTACTTAAATCGTAAATATTGTATATATTTTTGAATATTTTTTATACTGATTTGATGTTACATAAATTGTAATTTTGTACTGTCATACCTATTGTTACCCCTCCTCCCCAGGCATGGCTGAAAATGATTCTTTGATCCAGTTCACCTTCCTGGTAAATCAAATAAATAAATTCTTCTACACAGTTATCTTGTACAGGCACTGAGCATCCAGGAAGTCTTCAAAAGCCTACTGGCTGGCTCCCCTCTTCCCATGCCCTTAACCCTCCTGCATCAGATTTTCTTGCAGCTAGAAATGTGAGGTTGCCCTTGATAATGGTGCCCCAGGGCTAGATTTTCAAAGTTTCTTTTTTACAATAAAATGTTTTACTGTGAACTTTTATACAGAACAATAAAAGGTACAGCATTAAAAAAAAAAAAAAGTAAAGGCAGGCATTTCATGATAGTAAAAACAAGGTTCAGGATGGAGACATAGGTGCAAATTAATAAAATTAGGTCAGCCACCTGTGATATAGTAAATGATAGAATTCAGTTGTCGTTCAGTGTGCATCAGTCTAGTGTTTCTTATGTTTGTGTAACCCATAGCGGTGCTACACTAGTGTTACCCCTGCCTACTACAAGCTAGGCTGAGGGGTTTGGGTTATTAACTTGCATCAAGTCTAAAACAATGCGCAGTGCCTCCACTCAGAGTGTAATTGTATGTGGGCTAGCTTTTACCTGGTATAACCCCTGAGATGTTATATCACCCACAAATACCATTACCACCCCCAAACGTTACCCACTAGGCATTTCCCCACGTTTCAGACATTTTGCTATTATTGACTCTCTCTAATAATATGCTTGCACATCGATTTGCAAAACCAGTAACAACAAGGTTTATTTGGGGATGTGGGAGTTAGGATGGGGAAACAGGAGGAGTAGAGGTTATGCTGATTATTTACAAAATGTACACAGGTTTGTTGGTTTGTGCTGGTGAACCCTCCAGCTGGGTGGCTACTAAATTAACAGAAAAGACAATCACAGTGCAAACAACCAAACATGATACCCGAGCCCTGGCTATCTAAGCTGCTGACTAAATCAGATGTTATACAAAATTATCCCCACACTAGTACCAGTTCCAGATACGTATGAAACCACGCAGTCTCACACTGTACTCTGGGTACCCAGATACCAAAGTCCTGGATGTTTGCAGGCCTGGTGGAGTTGTCCGGCTTTGATTGAAAAGGAAGGGGCTAACTTGGAAAGAAAATGAACAACAACCCAACTACTGCACTTGATCCCAACTTTTGAGCTAGTTATTTTACACCCTATCTCATATATACACAACCCAATACCTTAGCAGGATTTCCTCATTGTAACTGTTGCTCTCAACTCTTAGGGTATATGTATTAATCCACACTCACCTATTCCTGTCAAACATATGTAGCTGTATTATCTAATTATATGTTTTCAAGGTATAAAGCATGACTTCCCCATGTAATTGCTACTATAGTATAAGTAAGGGTAAATTGTCATCTACGTCCAACTATTTCTGTCAAGTGTTTTCAACTGTATTGTAATTGTATGTATATATGTCAGGACCTGAACTGCCCTTGTCCTCTTCCCCTCTGTACCCCTCCCCAGGTTGCACGGAGGCGAGCAGTTCTTGCTCAGTTTGCTTTTCCTGGTGAAACAATTTCAATAAATAAATAACAATGGCTATCGATCTGTATCAGAGGTGCAGGGGTTGCCCTGCTTGATGCAGAAAGGTAGGGATTGCCCTGCAGGTCACAGACTGAACATTCCAGAAAAAGCAACTGGTCCAGGTTACATTGGCTAGATCTTGGATTCTCAAATCCTGAATATTCAGCACATTTATCTTGTCACATCCAGTACACTCACGTACTAACACTCTTCAAGCATGTCTGTGGTCTCAGACAAAATTCGAACAAAGTGGAAAGATGTAATTTCCAGGAGTAAAGCTCAGTCCCAACAAACCCTAGGGTCTCATGGCCTCAAGTGGCAATGCGACTATGGCTGGCAGCTCCAACAGGGCAATCCTGACCAAATAAGGTACAGATAAACATCATCACATTTTATGGTTTTGCCTAAGTGCCCACTGTCTGGGCACTCTTGGAATACCAGCAACAGCGGCACTATGCATAGCACAGTCTCACAGATACACCTGCACTGGGCAGCAGGCAAGGTGCAAGCAGAAACAACTGCTAGAGGTAACAGTCTCTTCTGGCAGCGGCCCAGACTAATTACTTTCACAGTCTCTCACTGCTAAGTAGATAGAGGGCATGTCAGCCCAGGTTACTTATTTCCTCTTTCTTGGCACAGAACAACTACAAGGGCTGGCAGGCCCATAGGTTAGCATGCAAGATATTTTCCCTTGCACGCGGAGTACAAGGGTACTCAGGCAGGTCCTCCATGGTTGGTCTTCGCTATAGAAGGCATCCTGACATCTTCAGTCCTCTTACAACTGAGGTTCTGGTCAGCGTTCTTATAGCTGTTTGGTGATATCTGGTGTTTGGTCCACATCTTTCCTAGATGTGGGAGGGAGACTACCATCTGGAGCACAATCTGGCAACCTCCAGACTAGCTGTTTTAAACTTTAACTAAAACTACTTTAATTTAAATAAAACAACAAACACCCCTCCTGGATGGAGGCTTAGCTGGAATGCCCAGGCCCAGAAGCATGGCAGGGGCCTGAGCCCCACCCCTATGGGGCTCCTCTCGAATCTGCAGGCTGGAATCTGGCTCTCAATCTGGCAAAATGCTGGCAAACACGGTCTCTTATAGGGCATTCCTTAGGCTGCTGATTGGCTGTGGCTTTTGGCTGCAAGGCCTCTGATTAGCTGGAGGACCTGTCAGTCACAGAAATGAATAATGCATGAACCTCACTCGATGCACTGTTGGTCTGGTGTTTTGGCACCTAGAATTAGGTCCCTGTAAGTCCCCATGAGCACTTGGCATTTACCCATGAGCTTTGTGAAAGTCCCACAAGTCCTGGCTTTGTTTTCCTGGTGTTCCAGTTGGCTGTAGCTGCTGGCAATGGCTGCAACCCACTGTTCCTTAAGCAGATTAGGTACAGTCTAAATAAAAGTTCTGGTGCAGCCAGAGAATAGTAAATATTGCCCCAATGCCCCACAGTTCTTTAGCCCAGGTAGTGTACTTGCTGTCGCTGCACAAATGAAGGAATTTGCTCAGTCCATTTTCCTGTCGCTGCTGCCAATGTTTAAGGATGCCTTGCAGCAGCTGACAGGCTGACACTCTTGAGTTAAAAATTGTCTGGAGAAGCCAGGAGCAGAGCATCTATTTTTAAACACTTTTCCTCCTTCTTAAACACTTCCCCAAACACACAGCAGCAGTTACAATATTTAAAATATTTTTTCTTCAGCCACAGCCGAGAACAGCTGCCCTGAGGGCAGACAGGCCCTCATGCATATTCAAGAAATTGGGGCTCAGGCTCATGAATATGCAAATGAACCCCGATCAAACACCTCGTGGAACTCCCTTAGATCCCAGGAACAGCCTCTCAGCGGCCTTTATGTGGTCACTGGATCCCACTTAAGTGATGGGGATCCCAGGACCCACGGAACACTCCCTGAAATGACCACAAAATAGTGCGGTGCTTGAATCAGAGGTGCAGCTTGCACCTACATGATCCCTGCTGCCCCAAGGGCAGCACAACAAGCAAGGTGACTGCAGTGGATGTTCCAAGACCCTCGGGGCTGGACCAAAGCCTGAGGCCACAATGCTGGGGCACCAGGGGCAGGAAATGGACCTGGGGGCCACAAAAAAAAAAAATGCAAGCAGATCCTGGAGGCACTTGAGAGAGCAGGAAGAGACAGAGTGACAGGGTGGAGCTAAGCCCAGCCAGACACTTTAGAGACCCCCAATTGTAGTGGGGGTTACATTTGTATGTAAACTCTTTCAATAAAAAATTAATGTAAAAAAACCCAAAATGATAGAAGTATGCATGTGACAGAGTATGACCCATTTTTTTTACAACTTTCTTTATGTCCCCTCTTCTCTGGCACCATAAGACTCTCTTCAGGGACCGGCATGTTCTCCCACTCAGCCTGAGACCACACCTCCCCATCTCCGTCCTGGGATACTCCTGCTCTCACCTAGCTAAGCGCCTCCCCAGGCTCAGAACCACCCGGTGGGGCCGCCAACTCCTCCGGTGCTCTATATGGGAATCTAGTGGGCCACCAGAGTGAAGAGAGGAGCCAGAAGTCGGTGTGCTGGATCCGGCCGGTGAGCATGGGATGCCATCCACTGGCCTTGCCTTCGCATCCCTGGGTGCCAGTGCTCCATTTTCCTGTTTTATGTCCCCGGACGGGGCGTGCACTGGCATGCGTGCTACCGTAGCCTCCGCCCTGCCACGGTGCCCTTGCAAGTCGCGATACCCCTCAGTCTCCATTGGGAGTTGCTGTGTCTCGGGAGACATAACCCACCCTCCCCAGAGAAGAGCAGTCCTCCTGAAGCTCAATCCTCCTCCTGCCCCTGCTGACCCCCAACAACCCGAGCTCGTCTCTAACCCAGGTCACGGCATGGCGCGAGGTGTGGCATCCAGCGCCTCAACCTCAGTGCCACTGGGCCGACATGACCCTATTGTTGGTAACCAAAATATGATATTTTATGTTGTAACTACATGGTACATATTGAAGTGGTTTGCAGTGAACTGAAAATTGATCATGGGAAAATGCTGTGTCAGTGTTTATATAAAGTCCATTTTCCCGGATTACCTCAAAGACAGGAGTTGATTTAAATAACAATAGGTTTGTTTTCCAAAGAGTACAAGGAATCTATGATTGTGACCCAATGAGTCATAGTGGGTGGGGTTTTATCCAGAGTTTGGTTATGGCTTTCTTTTCTCCCATAAGTAAGATGAAGAGGAGTTTCAGCTGCCTTCTCTTGATGGTATCCATTGTTGATGAGACATACATTAAGGCCAAAGGCGGGGTGGGGGTGACCAGACCTGGACTATCAATCATAGTTTCCAATAACTGAGTAAGGGCCACCCAATAAGGTACCAGGACTGGGCAACCTCTGAAAATGTGTGCCTGGTCTGCCTGGGATGCCCTACAAGCCCTCCAGTATGCCAAATTGCTCCCCATGTGTATCATTTGTATGGCAGGGTTCTGAAGAATCTGGTTCAACTTTTCCATGTGAACTGTTTCGCTATAGGGGGCCATGGAGATTTTGAAAGTAGGGAGGACATATTGAAACCAGTGGCATTTATCACATGGTAATTGCATATCAGCTGTCCATATATGGAGGACTGACAAGGTCTCTCAGGGTGGCATAGAGCCTGCCAATAAGTGACTCCCAGCCCCCACCTTTCCTGGTGGAACTGAAGGTGTGTGAAGAGTTCTAGAAGAAAGTCTGGAAGTTGCCTGTGCCGTGGGAGTTGCTTAGTTATATAACCCTAAGTTGTAAATAATGAAGCGGTCCATGACTGGGAGAGAGTATTTGTTTCTCAAATCCTGGAAGGAGCACCCATTTGATATACAAGAAATTAGTGTGAATCGTAAGCCCTCGTCGAGCCCAGTGCTGAAGGAAGGGGTCTGTCTTAGTTAGTGGTTTGGAATGGTCTTGTACCAAGGCACCTAGCAGTGGACCCAATATCCCTAGTGATGTTCCATTCCAAATCCCATGCCATGCTCGAAGTACAGCGGCTGTATAAGTGAAAAATCAAGAGACAAAGGAGGTAACCAGGGGAGATGCATAGAGAACAGCCCCAATGTTGTAAAGGACATTCAAGACAAATTCTATGGGTTTCAAGTGGGCATGGTAGTTGTCAGATGTCCAAAGGTAGAAAAATCGTAATTAGCAAGCTAAGGCATATAACTGTAAGTTTGAGAAGTTAACACCCTCTTCTGCCTTGGACTGTTGCAGAAGGAAGAAGCAATTCTTGGCCTCTTGCAGTCCCATAAGGCAGGGGAGAGAAGCTTATTCTAGATCTGAAAGTAGCTTTGTTCTGGCGTCAGAGAAGGGTTTGGAGGTAATAAAGTATCCTGGGCAGCATATTTTGTTGTATTTTATGGAGGAAGGTTAAGTTGAGGTGGAAACATTGGTCCAGATCCTGTGTTATGGTGGCCATGAGGGTTTGTAATTTAGAATATTTAGTTGCTCATGGTGTTTCATTATTTGAATCACTAGATACTTCAGGAATTCCTGCTCCACGAATGCCAAGCCAATTTTTTTTTTTAACTACAATACCTTATCCTCTTCTGGTAGAGATCCCCATCAGCCTTCCCTCCTCCGCCAATGAACCCGGGAACCCTGGATGCAGTGCCCCTGAATTGCCCCGGAGGAGTCCCGGAACCTCCCTTGCAGCCCTGTCAGTGCTAGAAAACAGATGCACTGGGGACCCAGATCCACCTACGGGCTGGGGTGGGGGGTCACTGAGCCACCAGAGGCATTTTCTTGTTGTGGTTTTTCTTGTGGGGGCATGTCAGTCAGACACTGTGACATGACTGCGTCATGCATCTGATAAATCCTCCCTAGGAATAACACTCACTGGTGCTCCGTTAATGGTGCATCCCCATTGTCACCCAGGGCACACTGGACCAGTGTCCCTTACCTCCTCAGAGGTGAAGAGCATTCTATGGCCACTCAATCCACCCCCGGCCAGCCCTCGGGGTCCAGAGACCATTCCCAAACCCGGGTTGCCCGTGTCACAGCAGTAATACTGTCTGCTGCACCACCAAGCTGAGTTTTAAGAGCCTGGTTGGGAGTGTAATGAAAAGTTAAAACACAGTTTTATTTGCATTAAGGTGAAAACCTACTAAAATCTCAAACTCTTGGGATGTCCCAAGCAGCTTGAAGGAAGCAGTAGGTCTGACACCATTAGAAAAGAATACATCAGCAAACATGGCAATTTTATTATCTCTACCCTGCAATGGTATGCCACAAATTGAAGTTATTCCCTATCGTGCTGAGCAGTTCTATTAAAAGTTCTATATGAGGTGAAAATAGGATTGGGGAAAGTGGACCATCCTGTAGGTGCCCCTCCCAAGAGTAAAGTGCTGGGAGATGGAGCCATTAACTTGAACATAAGCTTGGGGGTGATGATAAAGGGTCTTTAGAATATTGATACAATCCTGGGAAAACCAAAACTATCCAGAGTGTGCCAGAGGAAGGGCTGGGAAACTCTATTGAAGGCCTTCTCAGTGTCCAAGCTGGCCAAGACCAGGGTGATACATCACTGGAGAACATGGTCCAGGAGGAGTAGTGTCCTCCAAACATTATGATGAGCCTGGTGTTTTCACACAAAACCCATCTGGTCCATGTCCAGCATGGACAGGAGAAGATCCTCAAGTCTGGTAGCCCAAATATACACGAAGAGCTTGTAATCATAATTAAGGATTGAAATATGGTGATAGGACATTCAGGAGATGGGGTCCTTCCCAACATGAGGAGGGCTGATTTGGTGGCAAAGCACCACAATGGTGATGGCGGTATATTTTAAGTAAAAGCATGGTCAGTAGGTCTCTCAAGGGGCTTTATAAAATTTGGAGGAAACTATCTGATCCGGACATTTTCAAGTTTAAGGGGACGTACCCAGGGCAAGTTCTTCAATCAAAATGGGCTAGACAAAGCCTCAATATGGACTTCAAAGTTGTAGAAGGTTTTGCCTGTTGTAAACAGGTTTTCATGTGATCTCTAGAAGGTGTAGGGCTGTCCTGGGTATGCAGGCGAGAACAGATGCCAGTAAAGATCCTGTGGAGATTGGCTTCCTTGTGTGTCAGGGGTCCATGGAAGGGTCTCTCAATTTCTTGCTACAGGCCTGCACCTGGCTGTCTGAAGGTGGAGCACCAAGGTCAAACTTCACAGGATCCTCCCTCATAATATGTAAGCCTTAAGTAAAACAGGAAGTTTTCCACCTTTTTGATCCAGAAATGTCCAAAGCTGTGCTTTTATGGCTAATCGTTGTTGCTGGATGCATGTATCACCCTACATGTAAAGCGTTGCAAAGTTTGTAAGGTATTTTTAGGTCCTTCCTTTATGTTCTCCAGGTTTCATGTAGTGCCAAGGTGTGGGCAATAGTCTCCCCCTCAGGACTGCTTTTAAAGCATCCCATAGGATTGTTGTCCTGAACATATTGCAGAATCCAATCTTCCAGTTCTTTTAGGGTGTCGTCTCTAAGAAATTGTGGATGGAACCTCCAGTGTGTCTGTTTGAGAGCTTCCCTAGGGAAAAAATTGGCAATAATGGGAAAATGGTCAGAAAGGTGAAAAGGCCATGTTTTGACCTCGTGAAGCATCTCCACATGCTTGACTGTGGTCAGGACATAATCCAGCCTAGCATAACTGCCGTGGTGTGATGAGTAATGAGACTACTTCTTCTTAGAGGACTTTAGATGATGCCAGGTATCCAGAATGTCCAAATGCACAAGGTCTTGTGCACATATTTTGTGCTTGGATAATCAATAGGATTTGGCAGAGAAGGCATCATGCTGTAGGTTGAGAGATAGATTTAAATCCTCCCCCTGCCCCAATCAGTTGCCTTGTAGAACCTGCAGCAGTTAGCTGAATAATTATTTGAAGGTTCCCTTATCAGTTGTGGTGCCCTGATGGTAGTGTGTGCTGGGATCCACTAAGATAAAAGTGTAATTAGAGCAACAATGTCGTGATGACCCAAATAAATTGCACACAGTTTACCAACACCAGTGCCGCTCCTGCAGGTGGAATGGCGTGAGGACACTTCAGGTTCCCAAGAGGTGGATGCTGTCACCTAACAAAGAGCGCGAGTCAGAAATAGGTTTCAGATGCTTGAAATAGGTTTCAGATGCTTGACAGACTTTATTTTTCAGACGAGGGAAGGAAGACATGGTCACAGGAAAGAGGACTATTATCTCTAATCTCCTGTATGGGAGAACTGTAAAGCAGAATCTGCTGTAACAGCTACGCCATAGAGCATCTCTAACTCTAAAGTCCCTGAAGAGGGTGACTCTATGGCAAAACTGGCAATTGACTTAACAGCTATGCTATAAGAACGCCCTATGCAAATCCTTCTAATTCACCCTGAGGGGCACCTGTAGCTAAGGCCTATTACCTGGAGTACTCCACACTATGGAACATATAGCATACTGTAACAAGATTCTAGGCATGTTACTAATGTCAGTTCGTGCACAGTCGTACTTTTCTCTGTCATCGGGAATACAACAGAACCAAAGAAACTGGCATAACAAGGAACAAGTTGGCTGGCTGGCATTGCGACTCTTGAGACTCCTTGAGAAACTAGGGGAATACAGAGAGGTTTTAAACAGACCATGAGTTTCTCAGCCACCCACCTCTGTTGGGTTTCCAGAATTTAAGAATGAGAACTCAGATTTCCTCGGCTAAAAACCCACCTAGGGCTGCCAGGTGAGCGCAGAGGATCCGGCAGCGGTCGCTGGTGGACAGCCGGCCCTTATGATTAATAACCCTACTATTGCAGGCTGGGTCCCTTTAACACCTGTGGACCTAGAATTGCTAGCTAGGCCCCTTTAACACCTGTGGGCCTATTGTGGCTGGCCAGTCCCTTTGACACCTGGGACTAATCTGGCTGGCTGGAGCCTTTAACTCTACAGGCCTACTCCGACTGCTAAACCCCTTTACTACTTGTAGTGCCTATATGGGTGCCGAACCCCTGTAAATGCTGTGGGCCTGATTGCCCTTTAATCTATGAGCTTCCTGTAGCTGGGCCCTCTGCACCATCTTGGGTCTAACACTGCCCTTTTAAATATCAGGCCTATGTGGCTGGGCCCCTTTACTTCTGGTCCTGGTTGCCCTTTTCAATATCTGGTGGGCCTGGATGCCCTTTCCTTTCTTGGGCCTGGATGCCCCTTTCCTTTTAGGGCCTGGTTGCCCCTTTTGGAACTCCTTTCTGAGCCTTGTTGCCGCTTTAAATTACTACTAGGCCTGTGCAGGGCCTGTCTCTATCCCCAGCGCTTGCCCTGTCTTTGATCAACCCCTAATTTAAATAATTAGTCTTTTTCCTGTTAAGACCACAAGTCCAGTCCACTCCTGGCGTCATGCCATGATATGTAAATTAGTCCCTCCTGCCTCTGGCCTTCAGCTGCTTCACTTTGCACCTAGGCACTAAAGACTTCTGTTTTCTTTACAGGCGGTCAGCACTCTGCTGTCGTGCAGCCACCAACTCACCGCCCCAGGCTCAGGTGCAGGAAAGCTGGATTGGGAGGTGGAAGGAGCTGCTGGCAGAGGAGGATTTTGGACAGCTGGGCGGTGGGCGGGGACCTGCAGTTCAAGACTGGTGCATACGATGCAGCTTTGCTATTACCGCCTCTGTGGGACTGCAAGCGTTACATTTGCATGAAAAAACAATAAAGCAGGGCACCAAGGCCTTACGGTGGGAGCAGGACATCTTTCTGTCTCTCTTGCGTCTGATGGCACTGCGGACTGTGCAGCTCAACAGGCTGACAGTCTTCAGCAGCTGGAGACAGAAGAGGCATGCAGACAAGCCCTCGGGACAGCTTCAACCCTCCAGGTAAGCTTTTCCGTCCCTTCACGCTTTCTGCATTTTTCTCCTCCGAGCTCCACAATTCTTCCTGTAACAATTTTTTGGAAATTCAGAAGACACTCTGGGCTCTGGTTCTAGCTTTGGAATGCTGGGCATGAGCAGCTCAGCACAACATTCCACCTTAGGCTGGTGTTTTCTATGCCACGTGCTGGCATAGCAATATTTGTGGCATTTGTGGCAATATTTACAGTACATTATTAGGCTGCAGCTGTGCTGCTGGAAGAGAATCTATTATTTTTTAGGCATTGGCTCTAACTGTGACCTGGGCATTTCTGGGGCACCTTTGCTTGCTGGGGCACCTTCTTCTTCTTTTTCTTTCTGTTGTGCCCCAACTTTTTATTTATTTATTTATTTATTGAGTCCTGGATAATACCTGTGAGCGGATGCTGTTGAAAGGTTCCACGTCAGATACATTAGACAACAAGGTACAATACTGTGGCCTAATATACAAATACTGAGAAAAATATACATGGAGGTTACAGAATTCAAGCATAAAGCACTAGGTATGCTGAGGCATTGTACAATGTATACCCGTGTCAAGAAGATAAGCAGACAATGATAGGGAGGATACATTTGGGTGGGAGGTCTAGGTGAGCAGAGCACAGAGGGCAGGGAGGAAGGAGGGTGGGGAGTGGTCAGGGGCAGAGCCAGGGAGGGTAGGGAGGTGGGTGAAGTGCTGCAGTTTGACTATCCTGCCATGACAGAGCAAAGATAAGTGCTAGAAGGAGATTGTTGCTGTGTGCTGAGCCTTAAGGGCACATTCAGCTACTTGGCATCAATAGGTGCTGGCGCAGTGTATGTTTAAAGAGCCAATCGTTGGGGAGCCAGAGATGTCAGGCGCAGTGCATTTACCAGAGGGGTGCATGGTATGAGAATCCATGCTTTCGCTATGGTAGTGCGGCATCTGGGCACTTGGAAAATTTAAGTGGCAGAGCTTCTGGTTTGTCTGGTATTCATAGGCAGTGTCAGCAGGTTCTGGGGCGTGGATATGTTGTTCAATCCACACTTTGTGGCAGGTTCCTTGCCACTTTAAATCTTGCCATAAGGTCTTCAAGTTGGCTCCTCTCACCCACCTGGGTGGTAAAACCCTCGACTCCACCCCATGGCGCCAGATCTTCCTTACTGCTTGGAAGCTCAGGTTCCCTCCTTAGCACTCTGCGTTTTAGGCCTGGATCCTAAAACTTCAGAATTTCGAAAATAATTTTAAAGTTTACTAGACTACAGTCTTCATCTTCCCTTGTAGCTGCGATGGACAAATCCTCCCGGCTTCGTCGGTGCCCTTGCGGGCAGAAGAGATGTCCCGGACCAAGTCGCACTCCATGTGCGTTTACTGCCTGGGTCTTGACCACGATCCGGAGGCCTGCGATCTGTGCAGGTTCTTCTCGGCTTCAGTTTTAGAGGACCGCTGCCCCACTACAACTTGGGCACCCGAGAAATGGTACCCACCAGCGAAGTCGAAGGAGGCCCGTTGGGTGGTGTCTGTGGCTGCGGGCTCTGTGGAGCAGCTGGAGCAGTTGATCGCCCTCTAGGAGGAGGTGGCCGGGCCACTTCCACTTCTTCCTCGGCCATGGCGTTTATCCCGCTCTCCTTGGGCTCCTCCTACACTGCTTCCTTAAGAGCTTTGCCAGTCCCTCTCCACCAAGGGAGAAGGGCCATCGGGACATACCAGTAAGTTTAAGAAAAAAAAAAGCGAAGGTAAGTCCCACTGGCGTTGTTCGTGGGCGGGGAGAGATCCCCTTCATCGGACCGTCGGCTCTGGACTTGATCGAGGTTGCTGCTAAGGCCACTGGCTTCACGGTGTCCCCATCCGGTCAGTGGCCGAGACACCCATCGGCAGCGTTGAATTTTCTTGACTCATTGGACAGTTTGTCGACAGGAGAAGCCGACAGCCCTTCTTCACGGTTCCCCAGTGGTAACGAGGACTTGCCCATGCCTCCTATGCAGTCCTGGTCAAGGACCTGAACAGAGGGTGGCCGAGTTTCCCCAGCTCCCTCTCTGACCCACCCTTCAGCGACCCTGAGGGTCTCGGTCCTCTTCCATGTCAGGTAGATCCCGCCAACATCCGGTGGTCTTGGTCTTGACACCATGGAAGCAGCGTCGCCACTCGTCCTCTTGGAGGATAGACTCCGGCGTAAGTTACGCCGGTGCTCACGAGGACATGATGTGGCAGCAACTTTTGTTGGCTGGTAACAAGCCGACTCCGTTGCCTTCTCCGGCCATTAAGTGGCTGTCACCAAGAGTGACGGAAGCAACCCATCGTAGTAGTCGGAGCCTACCCGGCACGGTTGTGGACGAAACCGAGCTGCTCCACCCATTGTGGTGGAACCACAGCCTCCTCAGGTGAAGACTGGGGCCCCAGCCAAGGATTCTCGGGCGGGTCAGGGCTTGCTCCACAGGTTGTCGGTCACCTCCTCCCGATCAGCCTCGGCAGGTGGAGGGTGGCTCAGGTGCTTGGCAGCTGTTGAGACTCCTCGAGTCTGATGACTCCTCCTGTACTCCAGGCCCATTGACCTGGAATCTGCAGGGGTCAGTGGTGGATGAGCCCATCTCGTTCTTGAGAATTCTTGACTCATCTCAGAGTTCACTGGGCTGCAGCTTGAACCCATTCAGAACAGGCCAGGTATCCCTAATGGAGATACTGGACCGAGAAGATTCCCCTATGGAGGCCTTCCTGTGGTTGAATCCATTGTTGGCCCAGCCTGGAGTTGTGGCAGCAGCCTGCATCTTGTCCGCGCCTTTGGCAGGATGGCTCATAAGTCACGCGGTCCTCACGGTTCACTCTCTGGTTTCTCGGGCACTCCTCTGTGGAGGGCTGGTGACTGACAGTGTTTTTGGCGTTCCGGGAATGCTAGGGACATGGACAAATCACGCTATCAAGAATACAAAACCTGGATTACTTGGGGCGGAAGGTTTATGCTGCTTCCTCCCTAGGCCTTCGACAGGCTAGCTTGGCTGTACTGATGGCACATTTCTCACACACCATTATGGGTTTCCTGGATGAGGTGATTCCCCATCTCGGCTGACCTTCAGATGACGGTCAAGCAGAGCCGGGATCAGGGAAGGGCGGTGGCTAAACAGTAGCTTCAAACTTCTTTGGACATCGGTGACTCTTGTGCCCGGTCAGTAAGCGGCCGTAGTAGCCATGCGCTTGTGGAGTTTGGCTGTGGATCTCCACCTTCACAGCGGACACCCAGCACAAGCTGGCAGATGTTCCCTTCCTGGGCACCGACTTGTTTGGGCCAGGGTGGAGAGCCATCTCAGAGGATCAAAGTCCAGAGCCACCTTGGACTCGGTCCGTCTGCCCAGAGTACAAAGCCGCCCAGCAGCGTGTCCTTCAGCCCTTCACCCCTGTGGCACATCCAGCCCAGCAGCACCAGCAACAGGGCCAGCAGGCTCACACTTGGGCCCCAAGGCCAAGTCTGCCACTTCCTCCAGTAGGAAGCCTGGAGGGAAGGGTCCAGCAGGCCCTCGGCTGGCCTTACTCCAGACCTGCCCAATGAGCGGACGGGGTATGCTCCCCAACCTCGTCACTCCTCCTGGGGGTTCCCCCTTGGGATGGCTCCGCCACTTCCTTTCCGCCTGGTCCGCTATCACCATGGACCGCTGGGTGCTAGAAGTGGTCGGCAGGGGTCTGCCTCTGGAGTTGAGCAGTCCCCTCCCTATCGAGCCGTTACCCACCGGGAGCAATGGGCTCTGCAGCCTCTCTGTCGGCTCATCGAGCCAACATTGCCCTGCTCCTCCAGAAGGAGGTGATCAGCGAGTGGCGGATCCTCCTCTAGACCGGGTTTGTGTCCAGGTATTTCCTGGTCCCAAAGCGGACGAGGGGCTGCGCCCATTCTTGACCTACGACCTGAACAAGTTCCTAAGGCCGTGTACCTTCAGGATGGTCACTGTGGCTCAGATCATTCCATCCTTGGAACTAGGCATGTGGTTCTGCTCTCTAGACCTCCAGAACGCATTCTTTCACGTCCCAGTCCATCCATCTCATCAGCAATTCCTCCACTTCAGAGTAGAGGATCTCTTTACGAGTTCTGGGCCATGCCCTTGGCCTTTCTCCAGCTCCCAAGGTCTTCACCAAATGCATGGCAGTGGTGACAGCATTCCCTGCGGTGCCGAGGGTCTGGGTATACCCTACCTGGACGACTGGCTGATTGCAGCCCCCCAAGCTGGAGGTGGAGCAGTCCAGGGATCTAGCCCTCCAGGTCTGCTCTCAGATTGGCCTCCTCATCATGAGGCCAATCGAACTCGTGCCATCGCAGGTGATTCAGTTCATCAGGGCAGAGCTCGACTCTCTTTGAGCCAGAGCCCGGCACCCAGCGGACAGGGCCAAGGTCCTTTCCTCCTTTGCCCAGTCATTTTGGTTGGGCAATGCGTCTGCCTGGGACTTCCTGCACATTCTGGGCCTCATGGCAGCCTGCCAGTGTGGTCCAGTGGGCCCGCTGGCGTATGTGCCCCCCACGGTGGGAGCTAGCCAGCCAGTGGTCTAGCGCTCCGGTCCTCTGGACTAGCGGTGACAGTGACCCAGGAGATGTGGGACGGCCTGCAGTGGTGGCTCATCCAGCTCATCTGCAGGAGGGTATCCCGTTTGTCCGCCCGAGCCGATGGTCACTCTTAATGACCGACACCTCTCTGATGGGTTGGAGTGCCCATCTGGGGATCTCCGGGCCCATGGCCTCTAGTCCCCTCAGGAGTCTGGATGCCACATCAACCTGCTGGAGCTTGGGGTTCGATTAGCCTCACGCCTTCTCTCCCGTTTGTACGGGGTCAGGTGGTTCAGGTCCAGACGGACAACACCACAACCATGTACTACCTCAACCGTCAGGCGGGGACGCACTCCTTGTCTCTGTGCAAGGAAGCTCTCCGTATCTGGTCTCGTGATGAGCCTGGAGGCGGATCTCTAGCCATCCATGTGGCAGGGCCTCCAACAGTCTGGCCGATGCCCTCAGCCGGATGAGCACTGCATCTCAAGTGGTCTCTCCTGCGGGTAGTGCAGACCTGTTCTCCCATTGGGGCACCCCTCAGGTGGACCTGTTCACCTCCAGGGAGAATGCAAAGTTGAGGCTGTTTCACGCCCGCCCCCTCAGCAGGACTCACTGCATGGGGATGCCTTCTCGAGGCCATGGACCCCAGGCCTCTTCGCCTTCCCTCCATTTCCCTTGATCACAGGTGCTTCTCAAGGTGAAGAGGGACAAGCGCGGGTGATTCTGGTAGCCCCAGACTAGCCTCGCCAGTTCTGGTACCCAGAGCTCCTCAGCCTCAGCTCCAGGCTCCCGAGGTGGCTTCCAGCCGCCCGGACCTGATCTCAGTCAGCAGGGAAGGTTCTCCATCTGGACCTTCGGTCCCTGCACCTGTGACCTGGTACCTGAGCTGCTAGGTTTCAGGCCTTGGGTCTTTCGACGAGGTCCTCAACGTTCTTGAGGCATCCCAGAAGAGTCGACCAGAAAATCTACGCCTTCAAATGGAAGAGATTCTCCATTTGGTGTCAGGACAAGGGGTTAGACCCTCTTCCTGTTCTTTGGCTAGTATTTTGGGACTACCTGGTCCCTTTCTCAGCTAGGGCTTCGATCGGCGACCCTTAAGGTGCACCTGGCAGCCATCTCTGCTTGCAGGCGTGGGCGGCAAGCATTCGAGTGGCACAGGAGAAGGTGGTCAAGCTTTTCAAAGGCCTAGGCCACATGTCCCTCTGGTGCAACAACCTCCACCTCCGTGGGATCTACTGCTGGTATTGGCTAGCTCATGGGCAAGCCATTCAAACCAGTGCACAGGTGTGACATCTCTCAACTGTCGTGAAGACTGCCTTCTTGGTGGCTATTACATCAGCCAGAAGGATGGGAGAGCTTCGGCTTTCCATCGAGTCTCCTACCTGGTCTTCCACAGGAACAAAGGTTGTCCTTAGCCCCACCAGTTCCTTCTGAAAGTGGTGTTGAAGTTTCACCTTAACCAGGTGTTGACTTTGCGGTGTTCTACTCGAGTCACACCTCGAAGGCCGACTATAGGCTTCATACTTTGGACCTAGAAGAGCTCGCTTATTATAAGGAGCGGATGTCTGAAGTTCGGGGAGAGGTTCGGCCAGCTGTTTGTCACCTACGCTGAAGCCGCACCTGGCAGACCTGCAGCCAAGTGGGACGATAAGCAGGTGGGTCACCTCCTGCATAGATCTCTGCTATAGGTTGGCGGGCATGGAGCCACCCAATGGGATAAGAGCTCATTCTACCCGCCATACCGCTGCTTCAGTGGCTGCTTCCAGGGACGTCCCTATCCAGGAAATCTGCAGGGCTGCTACCTGGAAGTCAGCACACACCTTCATTTCCCATTGCCACATTGACCTAGAGTCACGCTGGGATGCTGGTTTTGGGACCTCGGTTCTCCAGTCCTTATTTCCCAAGTAGGGGTGCACGCCATGCCTCCTCCTCCCGGAGAACTGCTAGGGAGTCTGACCTAAAGTGTGGATTTAACAACATATCACGTCCCTAGAAATACAGGTTACTCACCTGTAACAGGAGTTCTAGGAGTGGTATATGTTATTCATCCTACAACCACCCGACCTCCCGTCTTCGCGCAACCTGGCTTCCAGCGGCTAGATCTGGCCATGGGGCGGAGCTGAGGGTTTTACCACCCAGGTGGGTGGAGGAGCCAGCTGAAGACCTTCCAGCAAGATTTAAAGCGGCAAGGAACCTGCCACAAAGTGTGGATGAACAACATATACTACTCCTAGAACTCCTGTTACAGGTGAGTAACCTGTATTTCTGCACCCTGTTGAAGCAGATTTAATGTGACTTTTTGGCAAGAAGGCAGGTTTGATACCTGAATCTGTCATTCAGTTGAAGCTGGCCAGCTGAGCATAAAGTTCACAGGTGTGTGAGTCTTGGTGCATTTGTAAATACACGGCAGGCTTTGTTTAAGGCAACTGAGATCCGTTGGAGCACCATGTTGGTGGCAGAACTGTATATGGCCAGGCCATAGTCTGTGAGGGAGACAACTGAGGTACTGATTGGCAGGTTTAAAGCTTCATGGGTTAGACAATGTCTGTGGTGATAGAGGATCATGATTCTGGTATTGATAGCTCTTGCAGTGGTATTGATATGCTGGGGAGAAGGACAGGGTGGAGTCAATTGTAACCTTAGGTATTTGAAATGTGGGTCAAGCTCCAGTGTGTCACCGCTGTCATTCCTTATTGCCAGGGGTAGCTTTTCAGCTTGTTTTGGGCTGTGGAGTAGAGCATGGTCTTTGTTTTTATAGTTCATGACTAGTCTTTGCTCTTTAAACCACTTTTCCACAGATGCGAAACCATTTTGGAGATCTGTTTCATGGACTTCAGGGCGCAGGTTGCTGGTAAAAATCACCCGTCATCAGCATGTAGGAGGATGCGGCAATAGCAGGAGCCAGGAGATTATTTAAGAAAACACTGATCAGCAATGGTCCCAGACTGGACCCTTGCGTACACACCAGATCTGACAGGTCGGCTGTCTGATAGGACTTCCCCAATCCTGACTTGCTGGGAGCGGCAGCTCAAGTAACTGCTAAATCAGTTCACAGTTTCAGGTGCAAGTCCAATGTCAGATAGCTGCTCGAGAAGGAGCGCATGATGAATAGCATCAAATATCTTTGATAGGTCAATGAATGCTGCCCTACAAGGTGGCCTTGGTCTAAGGCGTTATGGATGAATTCAGTAAATTCGAGCAGGGCTGTGATGGTACTGTGGCTGCCCCAGAACCCATGTTGCTCTGGGCATAGGAGTTGATATTGATTAAAGTATTCCACCATCTGGTCAGCCACAATCCGCTCAAGAGCCTTGGAGAGTGGTGGGAGTATGGAAATCGGTCTGTAGTTATTATGTAAGGATCTGTCCCCTTTTGTGTATGGGGTTACTGTAGCAGACTTCCATCTTTGGAGAAAATGGGAGGGAAGAGGGATAGGTTAAGTATTCTGGTTAGTGGTCCAAGTATTTCATCCAGTGCCAAGTAAACAAATTTGAGATCAAAGGAGTCCCCACTGTGCCTAGATTTTCCGAGAACCTTTTCAAGGTATTTCCTAGCATCTGCTTCAGAGACCATTTTGAAGCGGAATAGTGGCTGGTTAGGTGGTAGTGCAGGCGACCTCATATAGTCACTTAGGTTTGGGGTATTGAAGAAGTCCCTGGGAGCACACTACTGAGGTCAGTGAAAGTATGATTCAGTGAGCTGGCAATAAGCAGAGGGTCCAAAGTTGGAACCCCTCAACAGTAAGCATAGCAGGGAGTTTGGGGTCTTTCCTTGTGATGTCTTTAAGGCTGGCCCAGAAAGACTTGCTGCTGTTCCATGAGTTAGAGGACTTCTTTGTCTTATGCACTTTTGCATGGCGGATAGCTTTCGTACAGTCATTGTGGGCCTTTTATATCGTTGAATGTTTGCTGTAGTCCCCTGCGCTTGTGCTATTTGCCAGATATGATCTCTTAAGACAAGTTGTTCCAGGAAGTCAGAGATAATCCAGGGTTAAAAGGCCTTTGGATTTTCTTGCAGTAACTGGTGCGTGTTTGTCTACAGACAGCATTAAATTTTGACACAGAGAGGTCAAGTGCAGTGTCCACATCATTGGTTTTATGGAGGTCCATCCAGTCAAGAGTTTTAGGTCTGACTTCAGCTGTGGGAGGCGACCTTTTAGTAGAAGCCATTTTTTATGGTTCTGGTTGGGGGTTGGCAGTAGTTGTTCCAGTTGCATTTGACAGGGGTGGTCACTCAGAGAGTCGGGGAGAACAGTGAGATTGGAGACATGAGAGGACGGGTTAGGCACTACAGTCCCTGGAAGAAAATTGCTATTCACCAATGTGAGAGGCTGTAAAGGTTGCTCTATAATAACATAACGCCCTTCCAAATCCACTTCCTGTGTCTGAAGTTTAAAGGGAGGCCCCTATGAATAAGGGTTAGAACACCCTTCTAGAGCCAAATAAGTGGGAAGAGGAAAAATCCTGAGCATAGCCCAGCTTCAGGAATGTTCTGTGTTGCTCTGGAGAGATGGGTCTCCTACAGAAAGATGATTTTTTCCCCGTCTCTGTCCCTCTGCGGGAGATTATGGTCCCTGCTCCTGTTAGCGCTCCCTCCACCCCAGGCTTATCCCCTGGGCAGAGGCCCCCCTCCCAGGAGACATGGGTCTCTAAGCCCTGGCTTGCCCTTCCCCGGCAGACCTTTTGTCTGCAGCGTGATGAAGTTGGGGCCGTCATTAGTGGCCAGTGTGTAGTTTTGCTGTTTATGTCCCTGGGGGTGGGGATGTGCAATGCGCCAGCAACTGCCCTGTCCCCCAGTGTGTGGCGCCAGCCACAGCAGTACCACCAGCCTTTGCCAGAGGTCCGCTAGTGCTGGACATGCAGTGATACACCCCAGCCTTCGCTAGAGGTCCGACAGCGCCCGGACATGCAGCGATACTCCCAGCCTTCGCCAGAGGTCCACATAGCACCGGGACGCTCCCCCGGAGAAGTAGAACAGTCCCTAGGATGCCCAATCCTTCTGTCCCCTGCCTGCCCTCCAACTCACGAGTCTGTCCCCGAACCCGGATGTCGGCGCCGCAAGCGGATGCCTTGCTGCTACACCAGTGGGCTGGCCATGAAAGATGATTTCTGCCTGTTCCCACCTAAACAACTGCCGAAGTGTGAATTTTTATGGGATTATGCATCCCATTAACATTATACAACAGTACTGTGGTGTCCTGTGTCATGGTTATAAATTATTATAGTGTACCTGATTAGTAATCCTCACAGCTCCTTGTCTAATAGTCTAAGGGAATACCAGGTCAGAGGCCCCCACCCCATGACAGTGCCCGCCGCCCGCCAGTGAAGTTAAGACTTATGCCTGCTGTTCATACACTAAACAAATTAAAAATAAACCATAGAAAGAACAACTTGCCAACAGGACAGTGTGATAACAGCATAATAAAACTGGTAATAAGAAATAAGTCTATCCTCTGAAGTCTGCTTCCAAGGTAGGGAGTTGGGTCATGAACCCACCTCTTAGGTAATGCTTATGAATGGTAAAGCATTACATGGGGGTATTCAGGCATAGCCTCAGCCCCCAAGACAGAGAAGGTCCTGGTCCTGTGACAGAACAATGCTCATATGAAATAAGAGTCCCAGAGCTAGGCTCCTAAGACATACTTCTAGTTCAGTGTTGCAGCATGGGGAGCTGTAGTCGATAAGTGCAGGCAGACTGAGGAGAGTCAGCATCCAGATGGTTAATGGAAAAAACAGCAGAGACAGTGTGAGGGACAGATCCCCAGCCCAAAATGTCCTGCCCCCGGCTCAGGCTTCTCGGTCCTGTTCCTGTCAGGACATATTGGCTATGGAAAATTAGAGCTAAATACTGGGGCCTACACAGGACAGAAAAATCTGTGGGTTAGCATCTGGCTAAGATACAACACACTGTGTATAACATATATAGGCCAGGAGACAGGTGTTTGACCCATGTGGCTGGCCGAGGCTAAACCTCCTGTAGGTAGAACAAACCCTGCGTCCCCAGCTAGGGACTGTTGCTGAAAATGTGAGGTATAGGTCCGTGCTTCTGAGTGTTCAAGTCCCAGATCCAGGCCCTGTGACATAAAAGCAACCAAGCAAAACAAACTGTTTTCTGATGGTGGCCTGCCTCTTCCCGCAGTAGCTAGAGCAAGGGCTACAGTCTGTACAATGCTGGGGTGGCATAAACAAAAGCCACCACCCGAGCAGAGTGTAGTAGATGCTTGGGCCTGCGAATATGGACACCAGTGGGCCCCAGGGCTATGCAGAACAACATAATTACTTAAAAGAACTAACAAGCTTACCACTGGAGCAATAAGGCTACGAGGGGCCCCCCTTACCTTAGTGCAGGACCAAATATTAAAGGCATTAGCGTAGGCAGTGAAGTATAGTCTTGCAAGTCATTTATTGGGTTGCTGGCAAAACTGTTCTGGAATGTCTCTGATGGCCTGAAGGTCCTGGTGTTGGGGATCTTTGCTGCTTCCATCCTGGTATGATGTGCCTGAGATGAAGAAGGTCGAGCAGGTTCCTGGAGTTGCTGTCTAGCTTTGGCTGCTTGCTAACATGATGGTGCACTGATGGGCCTCTGAGGGAGGGAACAGGGATACTCCTCCAAGCCAAGTCTGTTTTAGCCTCCTCTGCTGTGTGATACAGAATCGTGTCCTCGGGTAGTGGGCCTGAAGTTTTGCAGGAAATGGTGTTTGGAATTTCATGCCTGCCTGTTGAGCTCCCTTAAGAAGGGAGAATAAACTTGCCTTCTCTGTAACCAGAGGGTAGGACGTCAATTGAGTGTGATTCAATTTGAGCAAAGGGCTAGCCGGTGGCACTGAGGTTGAGGCGTTGAAGCGCCACACCTACGCTGCTTGCCGGCGACCGAGTTAGTGAGCACGAGGGGTCGCAGGAGGGCGAGGATTCAGCGCCAGCTGAGTTGCTGTCCTCTCCCAGGGGAGGGCTGGGGTTTGTCTGGCATTCCAGTGGTCCCTGTGGAGATTGGGGGCACTGCAGACCACCGGACAGCACACACAGCAGAGTGGCTGATGTTGGCAGGAGTTGCTGTGCGCCATGGCGTCAGGTGTGCATCACGCAGGGAGGGAGGCAAGGCTCACCAAAACAAGGAAAAACCTGGCTCTGTGAGGGTGGCGGTGGCACTGGCCCCATGCCGCCACGGATCCCATCTCTCAGGACTTCCAGTTCCTCCACCCGGGTCTACCTGCAGCCAGGGTCTGTCTCTAAGAGCGCCAACGAGAGGAGGGGCGACCCCACCCTGGAGGTGTGTTGGGGTACTGGCTGTGGAGGGGGAGAGAGGACGCTTAGGGGTCGAGGACCCTCAGGGCGGGCAGGAACAGGCAGGATGTGCCTGAGAGAAGCGCCAGCAGGCCATGACCGGAGGGATAAAGAAATGTTAAAAAAAAAAAAATTTGAGCGAAGAATATGAGCAAAAGCAAACTGGCGACAGTCACATTACAGCGACCGGCAGATTACGGTGACTTCACAGTACAGTCATGGCGCAGGAGCCAAGGGGCCATAGCCCCCACCTTTAAAATTAAGAGAGCAACTTTCTGGCACAAGTTTTATAAAAATAAAGTTCATTCTGTGTTCAGTGAGCCTGCAGTCATGCTGTGCTGAGTGCTGTTAGTTAAGTTGTGTGGTGCCACCACGAACCGGCAGGTGGCAGCATACAGCAGATTCAGACAGCTTTGAAGAGAAGGAAGGACCAGCAGTCATCAGGCAAGGTGAACAAACAAAGGCACAGCCAGTGGAAGTTAGTGCTGCTGTGTTAAGGCCGGTCATCGGTGAGGAATTGGGATTGGATGGAGAAAACTGGTGGGCGACTGGAGTGGGCGTGGGAGCATCATTGTGTGTTGCAGCACTGCGGAAGGAGACTTTCTCTAGTCTCTCCTCGTCACTCTCCGGGTCCAGACCAGCTCCTTCTCTGCTCTCTGCCTGGTTTTTTTTTTCAAGTTTGTTTGGTGCCTGTTTTCTGACGTCGCGGCAGGGCAATGAACTGGCTGGCTGCAGCGTGTACAGCATACCTTCAGCAAGCAGTGGCTTTTTTGGCCTGACTGCACCTTGGATGGTCGGTCATCAGACAAATGAGCGAGCGGTCGGAGCCCCTGCCCACCAAGCCAGGAAAAACAAAGCTGAGTAAAGAAGTTGCAAATGGTTTGTTGGAAAATAATGCAGTGGAGACTGAGTCTCTCAGACCTTTTTGTTTGCTGTTTGCTCAAAGATAATGGATTTTAAAATGAGTAGAGGCATCCTGCTTCCTGACTGGCGAGGGTTCCACAGCAGTGTGGTTAAGGAATAGTAAAGGCACTGCTAAACTATTTTTTTTCAAATTACAGTCTGATTCCAATCCTTGTTCTAATTTTCATCTTGCAGCTGGTTCCTGCCCACTGGACATCCTCCATTTGCAGTCAGGGGCCTCTGAGGTTACCACTGATCAGTAGACAGTAATTACAGTACATGGCTGGACATTTATAGGGTGAATATGAGGGAAAAGGTGCCAGCAGGGATGGGCCCAGCCTTATGGGACTTGGACTAGGCAGCTGGAACAAGGATTTGGGGACAGATTCAGTTGCAGGTGGTGTGGAGGTGGGCACACATCATGTGTTTGACACTGCAGCTAGTAACTGCTTTGGGCATGGGGGAGATTATTCCAAGTAAGCAGTGTGTACTGTGAAAGAGTTTTATATAAAGGCTGGGGTATATCACAGTATATTACAGTAATGCCTTCGGGGTGGGTTGTTGATGGCATTGGTCAGGTAGCTGCCCACCCCAGTTATACTGCTAAACTTTAAGGTCAGCCAGAGTCTTCACATCCCTGACTCCAGGGGAAAAACATTTTTCCCTGGAGTCAGAAGTAGAGAAGGTGTGACAAAAATGTCTTCTGTCTTCAGTAAAATCTTCGAAGTCACCACAGAGCACCTAAAACTCCAGAGCTTCTGGGGGCAGACCCTCGGCTTTTTATAAAATTTTCACAGCTACACCCTCACCCCGCACCTTGGCCCCCCACTTTTAGAATGGCTCCGGCACCACTGAGTACAGTGAACCCCGAGCCAGTGTGCATCATGGAGTTAGAAACCTAGAGATGGGGGACCTGGGGCACAGCCGGGGGGGCAGGAGGGCACAGAGTCTTGCAAAACATGGAAAGTGTGCATGTAGATATTCAGTTGAATGTGCCGCTTCAGCCTTAGCACGCCTAAATTGTAGCCACTGTAAAATATTCACTCAAATTGTAATCATCAAACAGATTCACTCAAATGGCATGAATGGGAGGCTTTGCCCATGGTTCAATGTGGGAATAGCTCCTCCCACAACCTCTGCAAGCCCTCCACCAAATGCACCTCCCTTGCTTAGGAGTATGTTTTCATTTCAGCTCCTCGTGGCTCGTGTGCTATGCTGCCTCATGCTGCTGCTTTCATTTGTGTTTCTCCTCGTTCTTCTGCCCTCTCATTTGTTTCCTTTTCCCTTCTCCCCCTCCCTGTGTGGTCCGTTCTTGCCATTTCCTACCTTGCCGCAGCAGGTCCAGCATCTCCTTTTCTTGCTTCTTCCCTCCTGGGCGTCCTGGGGTTCTTTCTTGTCATTGGTTCTTTCTGGGCATTCTGATGCCTCCTGCTGCCCACATCTCAGCCAACAGCATTTACAGACCTCCCTGCTCATCCCTCATATCCAGTCCTTTCCTCCTGTAGTGCGCTCCCACTTCCCGTCCTTCCACTCATTCAGTCCCTTCTGTATTACCTCTCTAAGCTTAATGTGGCCTCCAGCTTTGCCTGGCCCTCGGTTCCATTCCCTTTGGTTTCTCCCCACAATGACAGGACTCTCCGCAGCCTTATGCCCTATGCAGTAAATACATCCTCTTCCATCCCTTATCGTTGAACTTGTTTTCTCTGCTCACTTGCTATGCTGTCCCGGACAAAAGGCTCCTCTGCTGCCTCGCACATCACTAGCATTTGCCTCGTGGGACACCAGCTGCTCAGCTCACTGACCTGCTTATTGTCATTACAATCCATGTTGCCTACATTCTGGGGCTTCCTACCAGCTACTGATGCTTACTGGCATACCTCCAGGACAGGGGCCCCTCAAAACATTGCACTTGGACGGTTTTATTTCTTTTGACTTCTTGGATTACACCATTGGGGACAAGCACATTATATAAGTTTCATGTCAGGGATACAAACAATGGAATGGGCAGTAACTTTCTGTTCTGCAGCTTTCAGTCAATGTCTAATTCTTAGCCATTGTCTCCCTCTGCTCCACATACACCTGGACTCGTTTTACTTCTCTGTACATTCAACATTAACTGTCTTCTTCTCAGCCATGGTGGGGCACTCGCCAGCTTCCTACAGAGTATAAGTGGGGGGCAGATGGGAGCGTAAGGGGTTATCAAGCTCCTTCATCAACAGCTTCTAGCTTACTACACTCTCCCATTCCTCACTCAGTCCTTTTTACATAGCTCCCGCCCATACCAGCGGATCATTGGTGATTTTCTTCTAAATGAATGCAGCAACATCCAGTCCTTCAGCTATCTCACTCACAGTCCTACTTCCCTTGTTCATACGTCTCCATTCTATGACCATTCTCCTTTTGTGCTGCCTTCATTTGGTATTGTTCTTCCCTCTTCCTTCTCGCAAGTCACTTCCCTCATCGTCATCCCTCCCTGATGTTACCATTTACTATCCTTCACATATCTCAGTGTCAGCTACTCTTTGTCATTCCATTCCTGTTACATCCTAGTTCTCCTCTCTCTCTACTGGAGCGTTTGCACTTCAGCCAACTCATACCAGCAATATTCTGCACTCTGTTCCTAACTCATGCCTCCTGAGGTGCTGAGTAAAGGTAGGCTTCCCCTGTCCACTGGGGTTGGGATTCTGTTACATTCTCTGCTTCCTTTTACCAACCTAGGGAACCTCCGTCCCTAACTCTGCTTGGCAGCATTGAGTGAAGGTGAGCTCGCCCGACTACCACAGATGGGAGTCATGTCTACAAACTACTGAGTCTTACCATGCTTCTCTACATTATGCCAGTTGCCGCTTCCCTTGAGAGCGGAACTTCTTCACCATGCCTCCTCATCCCACCTCTTGTCTAGCTGCCTCAGGACAAGATTATACTGCCTCCGATGTTGTAGATGGGTGTCTGAACCTCCATCCCACAGGTGCAGCCTTATGTATGCTCAGCCCGATGCCTGGCTGCTGCTTCCTTCTAGAACATGATTTGTCAGCCTTGCCTTCTACTTCCTTCTTGGTCTTCCACCTCGATTCCTGGTCTCTCGCATCACTGTTCCGCCTAGTCACATGAAGCGTCCATTCTGCTGCTTTGCATGTGTTCATTCTCCACCCTATCTGCTGCCACTCCCCTTTTGAACCTGGACTTCCTCCTGCTAGTAGAGCTTCCGGTTTGAAGAGGACCTCCGTTCTTCGTTTGCCTCCATCTTCCTACCTCTGCAGAGTGATATTGATGGCTCATTCTCTATTACCATGCATGGAAGCTCATTCCTACAATAAACTGTCTCGATTATACCTGCTCTCTACAGGACTGGCGCTTGCTGCTCCCTTGGACTTACACATTCCTAATGTGCCTTCACCCTTACCCATTACCTGGAGTGTCATGCTGTTCACCTCACCTCACCTATGTCAGGTAGGGCCTCCATCTGCACCTGCAGGTCCCACCTTATGCACTGTCCATATCCTACCTCATTATCACTTCTCTCAGTCTCGGGACCCAGTTACTCTGACTAACTTCCAGCCTTCTCACCACTCACCATCCATCTCCTTCATGGAACATCATGCTTCAACTCCTGGCCTGCTTTCCTCATGATTTGGATCTTGCTAGCTGGTCTGTTATCTCTCAGTCCCATTCAACTGCCTCTGGGACTTCCTTGTTGCAGGTCACCCATCCAGTTGATGTCCGGTTTATGTCCTCCTTTGGCTGTGGGAACTTGTACTTCACTTCACCCCTTGGCCTCCATGGATCATCATCTGGTACCTGCTACAGCCTTCTGTGTCCGTTGCTGTTTACTGAGGTGCCGACCCGATCCTGTTCCTTCCAGCTCACTATGCCATCTGGCTTCATTCCCTTGACTCCGTCCTGGATCGGTCCTTCAGTCCATTGGGATTTACTCCAGATGTTCCTTCCTTCTCCGGATGGTTGCTTCCATCTCCGCCTTGCTAGGTTGGGGCTTCGTTCTGTGTTCTGTGGCTCTTTGGGCATCCTACCATATCCCTGGCCAGCATTCCTACTCAGGCAACTTCTATGCTCATTTATTCATTGCATACTCCTACTCTGGCCAGCCTTACAGCTCCCTCCACTACTCTATGGATCACTGTTCATTTCACTTGAAGAATCTACTTCTAGCATGTATTCCTTGGCAACATGCCTCAGAAACCCTTATGTTAATTCAATGTTTTCCATACTATTAAATCAGCTCCCTCGATCATTCCAGACTCTCATTTGTCAGTACACTAGAAACATACATGTTTCTCTCCATTGGATACCCCTACGAATCTGGCCCAGTCAGTTTTGTAGACTTTCCTGTGTACCATGCCTCACAGGCTATCCTCTCGCATGGCAAGGATGTAACTTCTCCTGTTATGCTCCGACTTACTCTCTATCATCGCTCCTCTGGATCCCGGGATTTGTAAGAGACATCATGGCATCTCGGACATTACCTACTTTCAGTCTGAGATTCTACCATCTTCAAATTTGTTGCCTATGTTATTAGACTTGTACTTCCTCAACAGACTTTGCTTGTTCTGTGACTTCCCAGCTGCTTCAGAATATTCATCACTTGATCTCTGCCTCTAGCTGCTTACTACGTCATAACATCCGAACCATCGTTTGGCTCCTGAAATCTCCATTTCTTATACAGTCATCACACTTCTTCATCTAGTACCTTCAGTTGAGTTAATCGCCCTTCCAGCGGATCCTCCAGCCTCTCCTTCACAAACTATTTACATTAATCTCTCCAGTAAAGCCTATCACGAGATCATCTCATCCTGTTTCCATCTGGAAATCTGCAACTGCTAAGGATACAGATTCTTCAACGTATCCGCCTCAAGCTTTTCAAGGACACCTAGCCATCGGATTAACTACCAAATCTAACCAACCAGAAGCCAACACAGTGCATCTCATTAACAGTCCTGCCACAGAAATCCCTGTATTTTCTTCAGCCAACGTGACCAATAAGCACATACAAGTATAATTACGACATCATGCCCAAATAAGTCATACATTCCTTAAATCGAACTTCTAATCAGTCTCTATACATATTCGATTGCCATCAGGACTGCATCTCCAAATCTTCCTCTGTTTGTTTACGAATCACTTAAGCCAGTCCTTCTGTCAGGCACTCACAGACTCTCCTCTATTCAGTTCTACTGTATGGCTGCCTTCTTAGCTACTCATTGCTCACTGCTACATTCTTTGCCTCCAGACTGTACCTTAACAGTCAAACCGTACTCAAGTCAGATCATTCACCTGTGACTGCACAAATCTTTGCAATTCCACCGTTCATTGTCTGGTAGCACATTGATCAAATTAAGCTCTCGGCTCATTCGCCCCTGCAATCCCTTTGGATAAGCATCCTTCATCCTTGGACAGCCAGATTCCATTCCGTCTTCTTCAACTGGATCTGCTCCACATTTAGGATTCCACTGTTCCATCAGAAAATACCTGCTCTCCATCCTCAGGATCATCCGTCAATCTGCATCGCCAGTGGATAGAAGATGGCCCATCATCTCCAAGACACTCAAGACTCTCTTCTATTCAGTTTCCACTTCATGGAAGCTTTCTTAGCGACTCCTTGCTCACTACAATTCCTTGCCCCAGACCTTACCTCGAATCAAACCTTATTCAAGTTGATCATTCACCCATGACTTCTTGTATCATAGCATGTCCGCCCTATGTTGTCCAGTAATATCTCAATCAGTTCATGCTCACTCTGCTCATTACATCCATGCAACCCCATATGGACAAGTATCCTTAGTCACCTAGGAAATCTGGACTTCATTCATCTTTCTCCAACTGGATCTGCTTCACACTTAGGATTCTAACATTCCTGCAGAAAAGATCGACCCATCAGCCTTAGGGTGTCCTTCAATTGGCTTCATCCAAGGATCAAGGATGTACCACCATCTCCAAGAAGATCACCTTTCTTAAATTAGCTATGATTACTAGAACCTAGGTCCTTCTCCTTTAAGCATGCCCAGAGGATGGTCAGACCACCGGCCGTGGGTCCTCAGAGGTTTCCTTCACCTGGGTGTTTTCTCTCCCTGAGTGCCAGGAGGTCATACTCTTCATGAGTTGGAGGAGGTATCTTTTGGGCCTTCTATTCCTTATAACTTCCTACCTACATACCTACCATTCAAGGGTGTGAATAGAGTTAAGCCACAAAAAGTATTATAAGTTACACAAGCACTATATACTCCTTTGCTATTTCACAAACATTGAATGGAAGGGCTTTGCCGAGTGGTTCAATATGGGGAATAAGCTCCTCTCATAACCTCTACTTAAGCCCTCCACCAAATGCACCTCCCTTGCTTAGGGAATGTTTTTCATCCACCACCATCGCCTCCTCCTCCTCCTCCTTCTCCAGTGCTCTTCTCACCCTTGTTCCTGGGCCTTCTATTTCCTACAACTTCCTACCTACATACCTGCTACTCAGGGTGGGAATAGAGTTAAACCACAAAAGTACTACAAGTTATACAAGCACTATATATCCCATAGCTATTCCACAAACATTGAACTTTGCAGAGGAGTGCATAATCATGATCGATATAAAGGCAATGTTGCTCTCACATAAGGACCCCTTTCTTCTAGGCTGTAGCAAGTACTTTTTTTCAGTTCTGAAGCTCAAAATGGCATCACAGTAGAACAAAGACACTTGTTCTTTGGATCAGGTTTAGGCTCCAGAGCTCTATGCATTCTCTTCAGTCTGCAAAGCAAACCCAGCTGGGAGGTCAATTAAGGTATGGAGCAGTATATCCATATAAATTAGAATATCCGACCTCTCTATACCCTCAGGTAACCTGTGTATGCAGATGTTCTGCCTGAGCTGACCCTCAGATCATAGTTCTTTCGTTGAAGGTGCAGGATTTTCCTGTAACGCACGAGGGTGAGCTCCGTGGTGCAGTCTGTTTTTCTGCCACTGAGGTCAGAGCTTGCTGTTGGTCCACCTGTCTGAAGTTTTATGAAGTCAGCTCACTCTGTGGACAACTGGGACTTGATTTTGAGAGCATTAGATGAGTCCAAAGAGTCTGACTGTGTGTCTGATCGAGGCAAGTCCACCATATTGTAGGTTTACTTGCTGAGCTGCCCAGCTAGTCTGGTGAGGAATTGCCAACTTGTGATGCCTGGAGAGCCACTTTCTGTTTTCACTGTACCACCCATCACTAAGAGTAAGCAGACAGTTTTCCATTTACCTACCCCGCTACATCTTTCAGCTATATACCACTTTTTTCTTAACCACTCCCTACTCCCAATTACCTGATGATGGCCTCACTTGGTTGAAAACTCCACCTCTCTCCCACCTCAGGCAATGCCACCTTCGGCTGATCCCCAAACCCCTCTTATCTAATCAGTCTATCTGTTAATATTTACTAATTTGATGTGTATACGTTCACATTTTACTATTACTACCTGTGTATATGCTTCAACGTTTTTTCTTTTTTTTTTTTTTTCCCTCTGTAAACCTTATATTTTTGTAATGTTTGTTCAACACTGATGTGGAACCTTTGAAAATGAGTCCTTGGCTCAAAGGTATTACCCCAGACTGAAATAAATAAATAAAGACTATGCAAATCCTGCAGTTGAGGGTCATTTTATTTACTTTTGGCTGTTTAATGTTGGTCAGTGCATGGAGCTCTGTCTCCATGCTGTTAAGAACTGGTTGGCAGAACTGGAAGTCCTTTTGAAGTTTCTTTGATCTTTGTCACCAATTCATTATTTGTTTTCCTTATGCTACTGTACATCACTCAGTTAGAGCTTCATTCTGGTTTTGCCACAGCGTTACTCCCTGGGGACATTTGCTGGGAATTTAATATGCGGTTTTCTGACACTGATGTCATCTTTAGGACAACAACTGTGCTTCAAGTGATGTAGTCACTGTAACCAGAAGATGTCAGTGTTGGAGCCTTACAACACTTGCCTGTTCTGCCAAAGTCCTTACCATGAAAAGAACTGCCTTTTGTGCCAGACTATGTTGCCTGAGTCTTTGGTACATCATGAGTGCCAGCCCTTGAGCCAGCATGACTGATTGGGTAAGTCGGAGGACAAGGGTCCAGTCTCTGGAACTCATGCTTTAGTGGCTTTCTCAGCACTGTTACAGCTGTCCAGCTTTAAGGCCTTCACAGAACAACCTGAAGTTTCAGGTCGGGTGGTCAGTGCTGTTCAGTGTCAATGCAAGTGCCTAGCCACATGGGACCACAAAAGTACGTGGTGGGTGCACTGGGTGTGCGACAGGGCAACTTTTCTGGGTCTTGCCTTCTACCATCATCCCCTGTGAGCACTGGCTCCTGAGCAAAGATGCAATTCCTGCCCATCAGAAGGCCTCTAGACTCCTTAAATGCAGCATGACAGTAGCTAAGCACCATCTGCTGTGCACTATGGATAAAGCAGACATGAGTTCTAGAAGCATGGGTTTAGGAGTGGTACTTAGGAGGTACAGATGGTTGTGCTTATAGCACAGGGTTCTGTGCCTCCCTTTTGGTAGGTTTTGGTGTCCAGCCCCCATGTGGAGGACAGCCTGAAGATTATACAGGTGTCTAAAAATCCCATGAAGGTGGGTTTGTCCACAACTACCCCAAGCAGCAGTAGGTATCCCCAGCAGAAGGAACAGGACAGGTCTCTTCCTCCTCATTCCTTTTGCAACAGAAATAGAGATGTAGGCAGAGAAACAAGTCCTAAGACACTTGCTATAGCCAAGGCAACAGTTATGACTATTGAGGCTGCGGTGCTGGAAAGGATGCTGTCAAACCCAGTTACTCTGTAGTACCCCAGAGTCAATGGGCAGCAGAAAAAGGGAGACAGGGACCCTTCCCGAGCCGGAAAGTTACTTTTTTTTGTCATGGCTCTGTTGGCCCTCCCCCACTTCCTGCATTCCCCAGATCCTCCCAGTTCCCTTTGTCTTCTTTTCACGCCATTTGGCACTGAGAAGGGGCTGTGGCAGGGACCTCCTCCCAAATGTGAAGCCCAATCAAGGGGCTGCTGAATGGGACCTCCTTACCCTACAAAGGTCAGGGGAGTGGCAAGAGGGCAGTCGGTGGCTTAGTTAGGCGGGTGGAGGACACAAGCATGGACAAAAAAAGAAAAGTAGCTATATTGTGTCCATGGCTCCCCGGCATGCTTTCCTCCAGCTTCAGTCAGGGTGTGGTGACAGCAGCAGGAGGGTTGGTTGGAGTGGAGTGCGGCTCCCGAGCGACCTGCCGTCCCTGGGCAAGTGCGGTGGACGAAGAGGTGCAGCAAGAAATTGGTCTGGGTGGAGAATGCACCCGGATCATTCAGTTCTACCCAGCAGCCACAGCAGTACTTAAAGCAAAGCCAGGCGAGCACATCTCCTGGCCATCGTCCCGACCCTCCCCAGCAGTGCAGCAAGCCCAGTCCATGGTGGTGAGTGGGCTGAGTGCCCGTTGTTGTACAAAATTAGCTCGCACCACAGGTGCCGAGCATGGGAGGAAGGAAAGAAAACTTAAAGGGCAAGCGCCCTAATAAAGGAGGGCACTGTGGGCCCCTGGGTGGGTTGCCAGCCCTGAGGAGGGAATTAAGGAGCAGTGGGCTGAGTGCTCAGTACAGGAAAGAAGAGGCCCCAGGGGACTAGATTCACAAATTCATTTCACTTTTTTTTTTATGGTGAAAAGAGTGCCATGATTTAAACACCCCAGGAAAAGGGGAACAGAGAGGGAAAAGGAGCAAACCAGGGTCACAGTGGGCTTAAGGCCCCTGTTTTGGTGTGGTGCCATTCGGGTGCCTGGGGCTAGTTGCATGTGTAGAGAGGCCCAAAGGGAAAAGGGCAGGGTCAGCAGCAGAGGCACTATTAATAATCATGAGGGAGGCGGGACCTGGGCAGAGTCCCATAAAACCAGGCACAGAGGCTTGTATTAATATTAATGAGCGGGTGGCTCTCAAAACCAGCCTGAAAGGGAGAATTGTCTGATGACCCTAGGTTGCCCAAGGAGTTATGAGGAGTCTGACCCCCTTCCCTCTTTGGACCACACTGTGCTGTAGCCTGCCTGGTGCCCCTAGAAACATAGAAGTTGACAGCAGATGAGGACCATCTGGGCTGTCCAGTCTGCCCATCTACCTGTCTGTTGCCAAACCAAGGATCTTACTTATCCGTGATTTATCCATTCCTTCCTATTGCTAGAGTACCTTTATGTCTATCCATACGTTTTGAATTCCCCAACTGATTTTGCTCCCGACCTCTGCTGGGAGGCAGTTCTAAGCATCCATGACTCTTTCTGTGAAAAAGCACTTCTAGGGATGTGGATATGATGTTCATCAACATGTCTTGGCAGTGTCCTTTTCCTTTAAGATGTGCTGATAAGTCTTCAAGCTGGCTCCTCCCACCCAGGTGGTAACTCCCCTAGCAATGCCCGTGATGTCAGTTCTTCCTTTCCGCTGGAAGAAGCAGGTTCCCTCTTATCGCTTTCGTGTATACTGAGGCCCTTTGTTACTTTTGCTACTTTATGAAAAACTAACTTCTTCATATATTATTTTCGCCGCCAGTATGGGCGACACGAAGTCTGCTCAGGGTTCCAGAAATGCAGTTGTGGGCAACTTGCGATCGGATCTGCACCTCGTCGTTTACTGCCTGGACCATGAGCACAATATCCTGGCCTGCATCCATTGTAGTTCATTTTACCGGCTACCTTGGAAGATCACCTTGCCCGCCTACTCCTTGGCCGTCCAGATGACAGGGATCCTCCCATTCATTCAAAGGACACTCGGTGGTGCTCTCCTTGCCTGCAGGGTCCACCAAGCAACCTCGGCGTTTGAGGAGGCCTTGGCCAAGCCGCGCACAGTCCTCCTCAGCTTGACCTTTTGCTGCTCCCTTTGGGAGCTTCCTTCATCAGGGTGTTCAAGGACCTGTGCTAGTCACTGCCCATCTCTGGACAGGGTCCTAAGGGCACCAAGTCTAAGAAGCAGAAAAGGTCAGGAGAAAGACCAGGATGGTCTCACTTACATTAGTGGGATCGGGAGCGTTCTCAGGTCTCCAACTCCGATGTTTTAGCTGGAGCACTCGGCTTTGGCGGTGCTGGATTTGGCTGCGGCTCCCGCGGTCTTCCCGTCTGGCCAGTTGGCTGAGACTCAGGTCGGCCGTTCTGGCCGAGATTTTTCTCAACCCATTTGACACTTTGTCAGCCAAGGAGGTTGACATGTCCTTGTCCAGGACTCCAGTTCTGATCTTCTCGGGGGTGCAGGGCGCCCATTGTTTCACCTCCACTCCAGAGTCTCAGGACTTGGAGAGGCTTGGTCTTCACTGGCCCCTCTGGGACCCACCACCAGTCCCACGGCAGTCTCAGTCAGGTTCTGCTCCAGAAGCTCGGATTCAGGCAGCCCGAGTTGTTCGTGACACTCGGCGTTCCAGGTACTCAGACAAGCAGCGCTGCTGCTATTCCTCATCCTCCTCAGGTGAGGAGAGACACCAGTGCAAGTTGCGTCAGTGCTATGAGGATCTTATGTGGCAGCAGCTCTGGCTGACCAGGATCAAGCTGATCCTGGCTTTTCTGCCCTTCCTTGGGTGCCACTACTGGAGACACAGCAGACCCTGCCCTGGCAGGAGCCGATTCGTTTGGTCCCAGCGTGGCCTGACCGGCCTCTCCACCCATCCTGGTGGAGCCACTGCCTAAACAGTGGACAGCCAGTGCTCCAACTAAGGATGCCGGCTGTGTAGAGGTTGCCCCATCAGCTGTCGGTCACCGTCCGCAGACCGCCCTCGCTGGGTGAGTGGAGACTCAGGCGGGTGACTTCATTTCCACGATTCTTTGGAATTGGAGGGCCCTCCCTCCACTCCTGTCTACTGGATGTGGAGTCAGTGGACTTGTCAAAGGATCAGGGTCCCACTTCCTTCATGGGCCTGTTCCACTTGATTTCAGAGTCAAGCTGGAGCCTGCTCAAAAACAGGAATGGTACCCAGTTACCAAGATCCTAGATTGGGGTTACACTCCTATGGAGGCCTTCTCGATGAAGGATGCCATTCTCAGTCCTTCCCTGGAGCTGTGGCAGCATCAAGCGTCTTGCCCACTGGCCTGCAAGTATCACGGTCCCTACTGGATCCCTGTTGGGATTCACGGAGCATCCCTCAGCTGAGGGGCTCATAGCTGACTCCATTTTTGGTGCACGGGTAGCGTCAGGAGCGTGGACAAACCTCCGACAAGAGTCCAAGATGTTGGTCCGTATGGCAAAAAAAGTGTATGCTGCCTCTTTGCTCGGCCTTTGGCAAGGAAGTTTGGCCCTTTGATGGCCCATTTCTCACATGCCCTCTTGGGGCCCCTGGACGAGTGCTCCCCACCTCCCTTCAGACCTGCAAACTGCTGTCAAGCAGGTCTAGGACCAGGCCGTGCCATCATGAAGCAACAGTTCCAGACAGCTATGGACCTTGGTGACTCTTGCGCCCTGTCTGTGGCTGTGACAGTTGCCATGAGCCATGGGGCTTGGTTGCACATTTCCACCTTCTGGCGGATATGCAGCACAAGTTGGCAGATGTGCTCTTCTTGGGGACTGACTTGTTCAGGCCCGGTGGGAGGAGCATCTCACCAGGATTAAAAAGTCCAGTGCCACCTTGGACTATGTGACTTCTGCCCAGAAGCACTCTAAGGTTCAAACCCTCTAAGAAGAAGCCCTTCGGCCTGCCTCTGCTCCTGCAGCCATACCTGCCCAGCTCCAGGCTGTTCAGCAGCAGGCCTGGTTCCACAGCCCAAGTCCGTGGCCATGGTCATCAGGAAGCCTGGAGGTCATGGTCCCTCAGCTGGTCCTCCTCTGCTTCCAAGCCTGCCCAGTGACAGGATGGGGGTGCCCTCCCACTCCCATCCTGAAACCCTGGGTCTTCCCATGGGGGCCAGCTCCGTCAGTTCCTTTGTGCTTGCTTGGTCTGCTGTTACCATGGACTGGTGGGTTCCTGAGGTGGTCGGCCAGAGTCTACCTCTGGAATTCGAGGCTTACCCACCCAGCCGAGCCCACGCCCCATGTGAGGACGTGGTGTCTGTTGACATTCGATCGGCCCTTCAGAACAATATCGCCCAGCTTCTTCACAAGGAGGTAGCGGCTCCCATCCCAGACACTCCACCTCAACCAAGGTTTGTCTCCAGGTACTTCCTGGTACCCAAACAAACAGGGGCTGGCACGCATCTTAGATCTGCACAACCTGAACAAATTCATCAGGTGCGCACCTTCAGGATGGTAACTGTGTCTCAGATCATACCATCTCTCAAGCAAAATATGTGGTTTTGCTCCTGGATCTCAGAACACGTTCTTCCATGTTCCGATCCTTCTGTCTCACTGTTGGTTCCTCTGCTTTCAAGTGGAAGGGACACTTCATGAGTTCAGACCATGCCATTCGGCCTGTCCTCGGCCCCCAGGGTCTTCATCAAATGCGTAGCAGTGGTGGCTGCCTACCTGAGGTGCTGGGAGTCCAAGTATACCCCTACCTTGACGACTGACTCATTGCGGGTCCCTTCAGGCAGGAGATGGGAGGTCAGGGACCTGGCCCTCCAGACCTGTGTCTGTGTTGGCCTCCTGGTCAACACGGCCAAATCGGAACTTGCCCTCGCAGGGTGATCCACTTCATCAGGGCAGAGCCAGGGCTCAGCTTCCAGTGGACAGGACAGTGGTTCTAACCTCCTTTGCCTAATCATTTCAGACTGGGCAATTCGCCCTGTATGGGACTTCCTACACCTACTGGGATACATGGTGGCCTGCACCAGTGTGGTTTGTTGGGCCTGCTGGAGAATGTGCTCCCTGTCATGGGAACTGGTCAGCCAGTGGTCACTTTGCTTAGCTGGTCACTGTGACCCAGCAGATGTGGGATGTACTTCAGTGGTGGCTAGTCCTGGGAGCATCTGCAGAAGGTATCCCATTTGTCCGCCTAGCGCCAAAGGTCATCCTGACATCTGATGCCTCTCCGTGGGCTGGGAGCCCACCTGGGGACTGCAGAGTCCATGGGTTCTGGATCCCTGAGGGCCTGATGCCACATCAAACTGCTGGAACTCAGGCGGTTTAGCTGGCACAGACCGCTTTTGCTCCTCATCTCAGGGGTCAGGTGGTTCAGGTTCAGATGGACAACACCACGACCATTTCTACCTCAACAAGCAAGGTGGCATGCACTCCATTCTGCTGTTCAGAGAAGTTGACTTCATCTGGACCCTCGTGCACAGCCTGGAGGCCGATCTCCTGGCCATCCATGTGGCTGGTATCTCCAACCAGCTGGGCGGATGCTCAGCCAGGTGGGCAGGCGTCTCACAGTGGTCTCTCCATCCGAGGTAGTGCACAGTCTGTTCTCCCAATAGGGCACCCTCTGGTGAACCAGTTTGACTCTAGGGAGAATGCAAAGCTGAGACTGTATTGGGCCTGCCCCTCTGCAGGGAACTCTGCAGAGGGATGCCTTGTTGAGCCCTGTACCCTGGGCCTCCTCTAGACCTTCCCTCCATTCCTTTGATCCACAAGTGCTACTCAAGGCATTGAGGGACAAGGCACAGGTGATGCTGGTGGCTCCAGACTGGCCATGCCAACTGTGGTACCCCAATCTCCTCAGCTACAGCAGCAGACTCCCAAGGCATCTTCCTCTTCGCCCAGACCTGATCTTGATCCATCAGGGAAAGGTACTCCATCCAGACTTTCAGTCCCTGCACCCAACAACCTGGTTCCTGGTGGCTAGAGTTCCAGGCTTTGGGTCTCCGAAGATGTCCTCAGCGTAGTAGAGGCTTCTCTGAAGAGTCGACCAAGAAAATGCTATGCCTTCAAATGGAGGCGGTTCTCCATTTGGTGCCAGGGCAAGGGACTGGACCCTTTGTCCTGTCCAGTGGCTAGCATCTTTGACCATCTCTGGTCCCTCTCTCAGTTGGGCCTTAGGTAGATAACCCTTAAAGTGCACCTGGCAGCCATCTCTGCCTACCAGGTGCAGGCCAGTCAGTAGTTGGTGGCAAAGAAGGTGGTCTGGTGCTTTTTAAAGGTCATGACCACATTTCCCCTCTGGTGTGTGAACTACCACTGCCTTAGGCTCTGTTGCTGGTTTTAGCAAAGCTCATGGGCAAGCCATTCAAATCGATGCACAGGTGTGAGATGTCACACCTGTAATGGAAGACCGCCTTCCTGGTGGCTATTACGTCAGCCAGATGGATCAGTGAGCTCCAGGCAGTCTCGGTGGAGTCTCCTTAGCTGGTCTTCCACAGGGACAATGTTATCCTTCACAGAAGGTTGTGTCGATTTCCACCTTAATCAGGTGATTAATCTCCCGGTGTACTTCACCAACCACACCTCAGAGGCCAAGCACAGGCTGCATACTTTGGACCTGTGGCGGCGCTAGCCTATTATAACACACATCGCTGGAGTTCAGGGAAAGATTTCCCAGCTATTTGTCACCTGTGCAGAAGCCGCACCTGGCAGACCGGCAGCTAAGCGGATGATTGGCTGGTGGATTATCGCTGCATCGACCTCTGCTATAGGCTGGCGGGTAGGGAGCCTCCTGTAGGGCTAAGGGGTCATTCCATCCATCATACCATTGCATTGGTGGCTGCTTCCAGGGACGTCCCCATCCAGGAAACCTGTCAGGCTGCTACCTGGAAGTCAACATGCACCTTCATTTCCACTACCACATCGACTTTCAGGTCACAGCAGGATGCTGGTTTTGGGGCCTCAGTTCTCCAATCCTTTTTCCTAAGTAGGGGTGTGCTTGCTCCTTCCTCCTAGAAGAACTGCTAGGAGTCTGCCAAGACATGTGGATCGAACATTATACCACGTCCCTTGAAAACAGGTTATGCACCTGTAACAGTAGTTCTAAAGTGGTATATGATGCTCACCCACATGGACCACCCGACCTCCCTTGGCAGTGGCACACTTCTGCTTCCAGTGGGCAAGACCTGGCATCACGGAATGGTGCTAGGGGAGTTACCACCGGTGGGTGGGAGGAGCCAGCATGAACACTTTCCGGCACATCTTAAAGGAAAGGGCACTGCCAAGATGTGTGACTGAATATCATCTGCCACTCCTAGAACTACTGTTACAGGCGAGTAACCTGTTTTTTCTCACGTTGCCCCTAAGCCTGCCGCCTCCAGTTTCATCTCATGCCCCTTGTACATTTTTTCTTTAGAAAGATGCTACCCTCTTTATCTTGTTTACACCCTTGAAGTACTTGAATGTCTCAGTTATAGCTCCCTCTCTCCTCTCCTCTCCTCTCCTCCAGGAGTACATATTTAGTTCCCTCAGCCTCTCCTCATAGGGCTTTTCATGCAGACCCTGCACCATCATTGTAGCCTTCCTCTGGACTGTCTCCATCCTGTCTGTCTTTCCAGGGATGTGGTCTCCAGAACTAGATACACTACTCCAGCTTAGGTCTTACATGTGACCTGTATGGTGGCATAACCACCTCCTTTTTCTGCTGGTGATACCTCTCCTTGTCACCCCAGCATCCGTTGGCTTTCCCCATAGCCTTTTCACATTGCTTAGTCACTTTTAGGTTGTCCGATATGATTATCCCCAAATCCCATTCTTGCTTTGTGGCTGCCAGTACCCCCCATCCTGTACATCTCCTTGGATTTTTAGCCCCAAGTGCATGATTATACACTTTTTGCACTGAATCCAAGCTGCCACTCTTGACCACTCCTCCAGCGTGCTAATGTCCTTTCTCATTTTATCCACCTCCTCTGGAGTGTCTACCCTGTTGCAGATCTTTGTGTCATCCACAAATAGGCATACCTTCCCTTCCAGCCCATCTGCAGTGTCACTTAGAAGACATTAAAGAGAACTGGCCCCAGCGCTGACCCTTGAGGCACCCCACTGGTCGCCTCCTTTCCCCAGATTGAGCACCATTCATGATCACTCTCTGTGTCTTACCATTCAACCAATTTCTGGTCAGTTTACCACTTTTGTGCCCATCCCCATACTGCCCAGCTTATGTAACAACCTTCTGTGTGGGCGGTGTCAAAGGCCTCACTGAAATCTAGGTGGGCCCTATCCACCGTCCCACCCTGATCAACCTCACTAGTGACCCAGTCAAAGAAATCGATTACATTTGTTTGACAAGACCTTCCTGTTGTGAGCCCATTTGCTCTCCTCCAGTCTGTTGGGACCTCCCTGTCTCCAGTGATCTGTTGAATAGGGTGGTGTGGTTCTGCCAGTACCTCTCTGAGCTACTTTAATATTTTGGGGTGAATGCCATCTGCCCCATTGCTTGTCTATTCTCAGTTTCCCAAGTTCCTCGCCTCTCTCCACCATGAAAAGTGTCCCCTCCCTTCCACTGATGCCTTTATTGCTGAGTTGTGGAATCTCAACTTCCCTTCTTTGATGAATACTGAGCAGAAGTATTTGTTCAATATTTCTGCTATTTCTGCAACTTCCTCTACACACCCTCATCCCTTCTTTTTTATTCTGGCAGTCCCGTTCCTAGTCTTTCTTCTCTCCTAATGTACCTGAAGAAGGTCTTGTCGCCTTTCTTTCTTTATATCCTGGGCTACTTTTTCCTCAGTTTGTGCTTTCATGCACCTGACTGTCCTACCTGCCTCCTTTTGATTCTCAAGGTACTGTTACCTGTTTCTCCCCTTTGCATTTTCTTGTATCTTGTGATGGCCCTTTGTTTAGCTTTAACTTTCTTAGTCACTTCCCTCGAGAACCACAGCGGTCTCTTCTTTCTATTTCTCTTTCTTTGTAGGTGGATGCATGTTTGTTGCTTTTGTTATGGCCCCTTGAGAATAGCCCAGTGCTCCTCTGTGACCCCTCATTTGACATCTTTGCCAGGGCTCCTTAAGACATTCCCTCATTTTGAGAAAGTCAGCCCGTCTGAAATTTAGGACCTTTATTTTGTGTGGATTGCCTTTTCCACAGTTGTCACATTGAACCAGACTGTTTTATGGTCGCTGGATCCTGTGTGGCTACTCACCTTCACATCAGTGACCCTGTAAGCCAGTTGTGAGCACCAGGTCCAGTATAGCCCCCTCTCAGGTGGGCTCAGCCATAACTGTCTGAGGCATGCCCCCTGAAGGGCAGTCAGGATGTTCTTGCTTTTGACTATACTTGCAGTGTGGGTGCTCAGTCTATATCTGGCAGATTGAAATCGCCTAGGAGCAGTGTTTCACTTTGGCTGCCATTTTGTGGATGGCTTCCATCAGTATTTAATCTGCCTCCTCACACTGTACTGAGGCCTGTAGATCACTCCTGTATATGTGGTAGCTCCATGTCCAATCTCCAGGGTGACCCACAGTGCCTCTACACCCTTTTGTAACCCCTGAACCTCTGTTGCTTTGATTTCTTTCCTCACATACAAAGCCACTCCTCTCTTTCTTCTTTGTGTCTCTTTCCTGAAAAGTGTGTAACCTGGTATGACTATGTCCCAGTCATGGTTCCTTGTTTACCATGTTTCTGGGCAGCCACTATGTCCAGGTCTGCCTCTACCATCAATACTACCCACTCTGGGATTTTGTGTCCCAGGCTGCGGGCATTGTACACAATGCTGTTCATGTATGGCACCCTCCCATTTTCCCTGAATTTCTTGTGCTTCCTTCTTGTATCTATCCATCTCTTTCTCCTCTCAGTTTACTACCTATACATGATTTCCTATCTTCTTCTTCTTTTATAGCTACCTGATCGGGGGCGACAATATATTCCTACTTCCCAGCTAGTTTAAAAGCTTGCTGGAAGCGGTTAAACTTTTCACCAAGGATCTCAGTGCCCCCATGGAACCCTTTTGCAAATCTGAACTGTCTGCCTAAAGTCTGAACTGTTTGCTTGCTGTTGAACTGTGTTATCAAATTGCGTCCTTGTGCACTTGCTGTCCAGTTTTGACTTTGTTGCCTGGACGCTTCTTCAGAGTCTAGCGCTGACCCAGGGGTTCCTGGCCCATCCGCCATCTGTAGCAGAACTGTCTCCAGTGATGTCAACCTGTCTCCAGTTCCGCCACAGTGTTACAGCACCAGTCCTATGATGGTCAGTGGTAGAGAGCTGCTAGTTAGGTATCCAGAAACAAGTCAGCTTGGGGCCGCCCTGACTCAAGCATGAGGACCACAGTTAATGTTGTGCATGCCCTTTTCTGTAGTTTGACGTCCATCCATAAGTGTGCACGTACCTGTGTTGCTCCGTGAGGCTGCCTGAGGGTCACATTGTTATCAGTCTTTTGGGAGGTGGCCTGGGTGCGGGGACCTGCCAATGGTCATTGCTACAGATCGTCCAGAGACCGTCTGCTGAACAAGTCTTCAGCTTCTTGCCGAGGCCACAGAGGATCACAAGTGCTTCATTGTCCAGCTAGCAGTGTTCCTCTTTGTGTTCTGTTCATCGGGATGCCCCATTATGGCCAGGTTATAAAAGCTCTTTGTGGGGTCAGTGGCCACCTGCTGATCAGCTGACTCATCGTAAAGCCCAAATTTTTAAATCCGTCTGTCATCTCGTCCAAGTGCCTGCAGGACTTGGACTACAAGTTATCTCCTGTTCTTCATTTGACCAATTGTTGGTCCTGATTGGATTGTTTTGTTGTTTATTCTATTATCCTGTAGTGTTGTAGAAAACAGTTATTTTGTTATTCCTCTTGTCCCTTGTAAATAAACCTTCTGCATCTTGGTCCTAAGTATGCTTCCTCAGTCTCTTTCCAGATTAAGTCTGGCCTGGCCTGGAATTGCTAAGGGAGTTACAAATCCCATTCATCAGAACCTTGGCCCCTTATACCTCTGTGAAGTGACCTTGTGCAGGGTGCCATCAACCATCCCCAGACCTTCCCTGGCCTCCTGGTCGAGAGCTGCATACACACTTTCTATCTCAGTGATGACTGAACAGTGGGTGCTTAAGATCATCGACTGTGGTCTCTCATTCTTCTTATTGTCATGGTCACCCCATTTGGCCTGACTTTCGAGGCGCATCCTCCAGCCTCTTCATGTGTAGGGAACAGGTGTCTTTACTTCTTCAGCAGCATGCGATCGAAAGTATAGCTCCCACCAAAGTCGACAGGGTCATTAAGAGTATGGGCAGATAGAACCCTATATTAGACCAGTGCAGTCTGAACCAGTATATCAGATACCAGAAGTTTAGGATGGCAAACTTAGCGATGATACCCTTGCTGGAAATGGGGACTGTTTCTGCACACTGTACATGAAGGATGCATTGTCTAAATCCTAGTTTAGCATTCCATCTTCAAATTCTTCCATTGCTTTTAGTGTTTTGGTTACCAGGTAAGGCCCACTAAGCACAAGGCCCATTTCGAGAGGTGACCTGGGAGCACTGGGGTGGTTAAGTGACCTGCTCAGAGTCACACGGTATGCAAGTGAAGGCTGTGGGAATCAAACTCTGATCTTCTGGATGTACCAAGCTCATTCACAGCTTGTTATTCTAACCTCCAGGCTGTATTGCCACCCCACATAATTGTGACTGGAGAATGCCCTATAAAAGTTTAGAGTGATGTAATTCAGCCTGTCGTCAGCACCACGGTGTTTGCCAAAGTTCTGGCACTGGTGGCAGACTATCTTCATGAGCAGGGAGGCATGTATTCCACTGTCTGGATGACTGACTGTTTCAAGGCCAGTTACTCTTGGAGACTCAGTCAGATCGCCATGTGGTTATGGAGACCATCTTTAATCTGGGGTTCATTATGAACCTGGAAAAATTACAGTTGGTCACAGTATAGTGAGTGCAGTTTATCAAGGTGCAGCTGAGCTCCACAGAGGCTCGAGCTTGGCTGCAGTCCCAGCAGGCTCTGAAACTGATGGAGTGAGCCTGCTCCTTCCATATTTGGGACAGATGCACAGATATCCTCTTATCTTCTCAGCCTGATGGCGTCTGTGACCTTTGTTGTATAGTAGGCTTAATTTAGATGCATTTTCCTTAGTGGGAGTTAAAAGCACTGAAGTGATTTGGTGGCAGGCTCTGGAGCACCTGTTAGAGGGTACCCTTCATATAGTCAAATCCGATGCATGTCTTGACCATGAATGCCTCCTCCTGGATTGTGCGTGTGTCTGGGGACCTGTGAGCACATAGGCTTTAGACTCCTCAGGAGAAACAGCTGTACATCAGTGTGTTTGGGTTATGCTGGGCGATCCATGGCGCTGTAAGCATTCTCTTCAACAGGTGCCAGTCTTCTGATCCATACGTACACGGACAATACCATAGTCATGTTTTATGTGAACAAGCAGTGGGGAGCTCATTCCTGTAGGCTCTGTCAGGAGCTCTGGAGAAGCCACTAACATCCAGTCTCAAAGACTCACTGTTTGACACTCATCTTGCTTGTGTGGACAGCATGCTGATGGATAACCACAGCCACCGCATCAACCTGTTTGCATCCCAGGTGATCTCCATGCAGCCACTTTTCTATGCCTGTGTGTCCTATGTTGGTCACAGCTCCAGGTGAGACATTTTCCTTAAAACTGACCAACCAATTCCCACCTTTTTCCACAGTGCACAAGGTCTTGCTGATGGCATTCCATAAAAGAGCTTATATGATTCTCATAGTTCCAATGTGGCCTCACCAATTCTGGTATCTGGACCTTGTTTGGCATAGCACCAAGCATCTAATCAAACGCCAGCTCAGGCTGACCTTTTACTCTGCCAGTGGGAGGATTCAGCACACAAATTCTGAGTCCTTACATCTGATGGCCTGGTTCCTGAAAGACTAGAGTGTCTCGCATGGTGTCAGCAGCTTCTTGTAAGTCTTCCACTTAGTGGACAGATGCTTTCAAGTGAAGGAGGTTCTTGGTATGATGATAATAATAATAATAATCTTTATTTATATTGCACCTTTCTAAAATCAAGGCGCATTACAATAAAATAACATCATAATAAAACATCATAAAACATTAAAATACCCGCATCAGTCCATGTCCACATCAGCTCCAAAAGCCTTTTTCCATAAAAAGATTTTAAACCTCGTTTAAAACCCTCCACCGTCATGCACTCTCTAATCCAATGGGGTGAGAGAATTCCAGAGGTCGGCGCGCGAATATAAAAGCTTGGGCGCTGGAGGATTTTAAAACTACCCTCAAATCTCTAGCAACCCCTCGTTGGCTGAGCGGAGCGTTCGCACGGAAGGTAAGGAACCAGAAGATCTTTCAGGTAGTCAGGGCCCAGACCGTGTAGGGCTTTATATGTCAATAATCCGACTTTAAAGGTGATCCGCCACTGAACCAGCAGCCAGTGCAGATCCGCAGCACCAGTGTAATATGGGAGACGAGGGTCCCCATTAACAACCAGGCCTCTGAGTTCTGCACTAGCTGCAAGTGGCAGATATCAACCCCAGGAAGCCCAAAGTAAAGGGAGTTGCAGTAGTCCAAACATGAGGTCACAAAGGCGTGGATCAGCGTGGGCAGGTCACTGGGCGGAACAAGGTACTTGATCCTAGCGATGTTCCTCAGATGGTAAGAGGATACCTTAACAACCGCCGACACCTGCGCACTAATGTCAGCCGATCGTCAAGGATCACCCCAGGGCACGCACCCTTGGAGGTAGGGAGCACAACATCCCCCACGAATAAACCTGAGGTTTGGTTTGCTCCCAACCCTCAATCCGTGGTCAGGATCCACAACCATCACCTCTGTTTTCCCAGAATTCAGCTTCAACCAGCTGGACCTCATCCAACCCTGGATCTCGCTGAGACAGTTGTTAAACACTGAGAGTGCTCTAATCTGGTCAGGTACAAAGACAGATAGAGCTGGGTATCATCGACATAGCAGTGAAACTCCAGCCCATATCGTCTTACAGTGTCTCGAGGGAAGCATGTACACTGCAAACAACATGGGGACAGCACAGAGCCCTGAGGCAGCCCACAGGACAGAGAAGTAGGATCAAGGAGAATACCCCAGATACCACCCTCTGAGTTCTACCTGTGAGGAAGGAAGTAAACCATCTGTTCACCAAACCTGACAGCCCACAGATGCATCTCAGGTGCTGAAGCAGCACCCCATGGTCTACGGTGTCAAATGCTGCTGACAAATCCAGTAGGACCAAAATGGACTGTTTTTCTGGTCTCTCGCCATCAGGAGATCATTGAGCACCTGAACCAGTGCAGTCTCAGTGCTATGCCTCTTTCGAAAACCTGATTGAAGGGGGTCGTAAATGTTATGGATGGCCAGATGGTTGTCTAACTGGGCTGCCACCACTTTCTCAATTACCTTCCCCACAAAGGGAGGTTCGAAATAGGTCTGTAGTTAGCTAGGAGTCTGGGTCCAGAGAAGCCTTTTCAACACTGGTGTCACCACCGCTTCCTTCAGGAGCAGGGATATTCACTCTAAGGAGCACCAGACTATCCTAGCTAGAACTGGGATGATAACCTCCCACAGCCCATAATCAGGGCAGTGGGGCCTGGATCTAAACTACAGCATGTGGTGCGCATACCCTGGACAACCCTCATAGCATCTTCAATTTCTGGCCTGGAAGGAACTCCGGGAAAGCGGGGGCTTGTAACCGTAGGCTGATCCACTGCAACTCCCATAGAGAGTGCGGTGTGGATCTCGGCCCTGATGTCAACCGCCTTATCTGCAAAGAACCGAGCAAGCTCCTCACACTCATTTGTGAAAAGGCTCAACGAACCTGTAGACAAGCTGGGTTGCTGATGTTAGGAGCATGTTCTGTCACCCATAGACTGGCATGTCAGTTTAGAGCCAGTTTGCCTTTGGACTCTGTCCACTTTAGGCTTCCATACAGCTGCTTTGAAGGTGCTGTGTGCCTTTTTCCTACATGTCTGATACCAGGACATACTGTAGGCCTTGTGTCGAGTGCCCTCAGGGGCATATCCCTTCAAACCAAGGGCACAAGCCTGGATTCACTAATGTGTTGAGGATACAGACAGGGTATAGATGGTATGGTGCCTCTTCCAAGGAGAGTTACCGAATGCCTTGGCCTTAGGCCACTCGTAGCTCAGCAGAACAGAAGGTTGCTGCATTGGTTGTACCTAACGACCTCTTAAGAAACAGCACTGGCAACTGAACGGGTTTATAAGTGACTGGCTCAGCTCCTAACAATACTGATTTAAGAGGAATGTTTAGCAGTCAAGCTGTTGGCAGCTTACTTTCTCTGTTGTCTAGATTATACATAAACGTTAGAAGAACACAACAAAGACACACAAGTTTCAATCAACAAAAGGGTTAACTTGCAAGGCAGTATGAATACCCAGACTCATTTACTGTATGCAGTAGGCAAAGCATTCTTAAGTCATGTGCAGTAGTAAAATCAAATTCGTTAGACGCAAGTTAGTCAGCCTGCAGTTGCAGAGTGGAAAGAATATCTATTAATTTATTCATTTATTGAAATTATTTTACCATGTAATTAATACAGAGAATCATACGAGTCTTGTTTACAGATGCAACCTGGAGGGGTGAGTAGAGTAGAAGACACTGGCAATGAGAAATAGGGAGAATAAGGCAGTAGCAAGTTAAAAGCAAAAATTATAGCAGTATGTGAGCAGATAAATATCGCTCAACAGCAAAGAGAATGGCAAAAACAAGTAGATAGGCAATGGGAGTGGTAACATTTCAGTCGAGACAAGCACGGGACGGAGGAAATGATGCTTCCATTTTGATCTGGCAGTGTTTAAACTGGGGCACAGATTATTTCAGTTGATCGGCTGGGGTAACCTAAAACTGACTGCAGCTTGTGCAGATTCATTTTTTACGGGGGATCAACACCTTTGTCCAGCTGGAATCTAGCAAGCAGGAGGGTTAGAGATAGGATTAAAATGATTTCGACATACCGTGGAAGCTTGCTAACCCAGAGTGTTGCACCTAGAAGGAGCAAGTGACTTAACCTCCTGCTTTCCAAACCACACCAGTAAACATTTTATATAGTATTACAGTGGCAGGTTTGGGAGGCACACTTCAAAACAAATCTACGAAGAGCATTTAAATAAACAACTGATTTTGAGAGAGCCACTTTCGAGGCTGTGGAGTAGATGACATGATCCAGAGTTGTTAGTAGCATTTGTTCAATGGTACATTTCCTAGTATTGTTTTTTGGGGAGGCAGTCTTGATCCCAGTCTTTTCTCAGTATGTTCATCCCAACATGGAAGCCGGAATATACAGGGTAAGGTGTGTCTCTTTACAGATGGCAGTAAGCTCTGTTGACAATGTGGGGGATAAGTGTATTTATTTATTTAATTTGGTAACGGGTAGGCCCACGAGACTAGTAAAGGTCCCTTTTCAGGGGCGACCGGGATTAATTACACATACAATAATAAGATATATCATTTACATTAAATCCTTCAACATACAGTTATTTACATTTCATGAAAAGTGGCGGCATTTTATGAACATATGACTAAAGTGATTATTGTTAGTTTACTGATATACATTAGGTAAGATCATCTAACTCTACAGAAATCACAGGATCGTAGTTGAATTTCAACAGTTACAAGTGCATTGGTTTAACTCCAGCAAGTGTGTTTTTAGCCCCTTTTGAAGGAAGTTGAAAGCAACTTTTATTTTATATAGCACCTCATCCCTCAGGCTGGAAGCACTTTACATTAAAATCAGAACTTTTCAGTATTTAAACATACATACATAGAGTTGCAGAGAGACCCCACATGTACGAGAGGTGGTTTAAGGTTTGCCAGTTGAAATTCAATGCCAGACGTAGTAAGGTGATGCACATCGGAACAAGAACCCCAGGATGGAATATTGGCTGAGATCAGTTAAGCTGGGCACTACTACCGAGGCAAGGGACCTGGGAGTCATCATAAACAATTCCTTAAAGAGCGGTATCTAGTTCGCCTCCTCCAAACATGTTGTATAGCTCACCTGGCCCTTATGCGATGGCTATACATATTTCCATTTATTTATCTGTGTTTTAGAAGTTATATCTCTTGTAAAATTGTACCCGCCACCACAGCCAAAATGGACATGCCCCCACGTAGGCACGCCGCAGTTCTGTTCTGTGAGGTCATAAAATGAACGGTGATGTGCATGCCCCATTCAGTTCAATGGGAGCAAGTTTTCTATACATTTTATTAGTTTATATAGTTGAGATTTTAATAAATCAAAGCGACCACTCGACTAACAGGGACCTGAGCTATACAATAAGTTTGGGGAAGCTGGAAGTTGTAAACTGGGAACCTGCTCTTTAAAACAATTTAGCAATGTAACAGGCCCACAGCAGGCAGCCAGGATGTTAGGTGTACAGGAGGGGTTTCAGTAGCAGAAGAAAGGAGGAAATACCACCTGTCTGTGGATCACTGGTGAAGTCCCATCTAGAATACTGTGTGCAGTTCTGGAATTCCCAGCTAAGGAAAGGCGAGGACAGTCTGGAGACAGGGTAGTGTAGGCAACAAAATGATTCAGGGCCAACTGTGCAGATCTTATGAGGATCAGATTAGGGAACTGAACATGTACTCACTGGAGGCCAGAAGGAGGGGCAATTTAATAGAGACTTTCAGTTTTCCAAAAGGAATGAAGAGTGTACACTGTGAGAAACTATATAGTAGGAATATAAAATCAAAAACACGGGGCCTGAGTGGAAGTTTGTTGGGGAGTTCAGGATGGATGTGAGAAAGTATTATTGTGCAGAGTGGCTGAGACTACCCGCAGAGGTGGTGGGTGCCAAAACCATTTCTGGTTTCAAGCAATGCTGGGACAATGTTAAGGGCATGATAATTATTCAGGGTGGTAGCAGTAAGGCTTTGGGCAAGGCGGAAGCAGAAGTAAAACAAACCCTGTCTAGATAACGTCTTAGGATAGGACAGAGTATATAACAGCACAGAACAGGATGGACCCTATGGGGGCTGGTTTACAAAGACCCCCGGTGGCGCAGGGGTGCGCGAACCCTCTTGCATGAACTCTAGTACCAGGGATCCTGCACTGGATTTTAGTAGAAATGGGGTCTGAGCACCCAAGTCCCAGAGTCTGCCGTAAGCCGTCCTGTGTGACAAACAAACGATGCACGGGAGGGATTGCGCAGGCTGTGGGAGGGTCGTGAAGCCGCACCTGTCCTTGGAGCACCACATCTGCCAGCCAGAACACAGAAGTGTCCAGATTAGTCTCCACTGCAGAGTATGCCACTGCTGTGTGGTGTGCAGTGCACTGCCAGGGTAGCTAGACATGCATACCGGGACATTGTCTACCCCAGTACGGTGCTGTGGACTGAGCAGGCAGTCCCAAGCACAGACCTAGGATGGGTCACTGTAACACACTTGGTTTTTCTCCGTTTGTGTATAAGGTGGACTGATCACACCAGCAGTTAGCCTGGGGGCATGGAGCCAATCCCAGGGTGCCACCAACCACAACCCAAAGGGGCCAGCGATGGCTTCATGTGGCATAATACTGCATCCTTGAGCAGTGGCCACTGATGCCAGCAAGGGTTTGCACACAGGGCGTTAGACCAACTCGGGCCAGTTTGAGGCAAGTCCTGCAGACTTTGGGGACCTTTCTAGAATCCCACATTGGGGATATGGCAGGTAACCCCCGCAAATGGGGGTTCCCCAAAGTCTTCAGGAGCTTGCCTGAATGCTCCAAGTCTGGGCGGTGTTCAGCGTTTAAGCTGTTTAAATGTGGTTCCAAGTGAGTGCTATCTGAGCCTCACGTACTGTCTCTTTAAGAGCTGTCTGCCTGCAGACCTAATTAGTTGTATGGGGAACTGTGTATTTAATGCTCGAATCCTGCCCGAGCTGCTGTCAATTCCTCCGTTTCTGCTGTCGCTACATGTGCAGAGGAGCCTTGTTGAAAGATATAACTTATTTGCCAGAAATCATTTGGAGTGACTGAGAAAATGTAGTTTGTCTAACCTGTCTTCATTTCAGCATGAACTGTTTCAGTGAGCTCCTTCATTTTGGCCCTGAACTGCTGAAATGGACCAATCAATGGGGAGGGGTTCCTTAAAATGGAGCCTGTGGACGAATCGGAACTTGGACTCTCAATTTTGAGCCAGCCACAAGGGGATTATATGGGCAGTGACTCTGGGAAATGTAGTTTTGACCTTGGTACCTTTTTTCACCAACAGAGGAGTCTCATTGGGTGACAGCTGAGCCAGCCAACAGAACGGTGTGGAGCTAAAGAAATGCCCTGCTTGGTGACTGGAAAGATCAGATCAGTTGTGACAGTGAAGAGAGAGGCTCTGTGCTTCTGCAGTGCCTTAGTTTCACCGTGGGAAGCACATGTGAGGAGGCCCTAAGGTTCGGCCTGCAGCCGTTGTAAGTGCCAGTTTGGATTTAATCCGATTTGTGAGGAGAAAGGAGGAAGTCTGAAGAGTGGAAACCAGGTTCACCCTGTAGAAGACTGGAGAAATTGCTGAATCGCGCTCGGTCTGTCAGGAACTGAAGCTACTGTGTGTGATCCCTGTTATTTTGCAGTAATTGCGATCGGGATCTAGGAGCAGCCTGCCTGATATAGTACTTTCCTCTTACATATGAATGTGCGAGTGCTTGTGGGGAATCGCTATTTCCAATACCCTGTGCTGTGCGCTGTGTGTTGAAGCTGGAAGCAAACCCAGCTTGTCTCGGACTAAATCCGTTTGCTATCTGCTGCAGTGGGGTCCAGTCACAAGGACCTTGTCTCCATGCCCTGTTGTTCTGGCAACCCAGAAGAACATCCACCATCAGGTTCTCAGCTTGGGTATTGTGAGTACAAGTCAGGGTATTACGCTGCAGCCTGTTTTCAATTACAAGTGTGTCATCTAATTATTGTTGTTTCACTTCTTTATGGACTGAGCCATCCGGCTCTGGATTACAATTGGGTGTTGTGCTGTATTTTCTTGTACAGGGCCCTGTCCATCTGCACCATGCGTCTAACCCCTGGCAACAGACCTGGCTAGCCACCCCCAACCTGGGTACCCAGAGTGTGACTTTTCAGACCCTGTATGTGTGCACAGTACTGTGATTTAATTCTGCCAATTAACCTGATTGCCCCTTCCGTGTTACTGTCCCTAAATAAATCAGATTTGTTGTTGTTATACTATATACTGTCTGTGGTGTTGGTACTTATGGAAACAGTATTGTATTTTGCTATGTATGTTGTTTAACCTTATTTTACAGGGGTCCTCAGAGGCGTGCTGCAGAATCAATCTCAAGAGTAAGTGGTACTTCATGAGTGAACAGTGTGTATCGTGGGGTGTTGGGGCTGTAACTCCTGTGTACTGTGTGAGCCACTAGAGGGAATAAAAAGGGTCTCAGTGTCCCAGAGGGCTGTGACCAAGCTAGTCTAACCACTACAAATCCTGACCTCTTGGTGGAGGCACCCGCCATAGAACCTAAGCCCTCAACCTGTCAGTAGTCAAGCAGGCAGGGGTAGTGGCCCTTGGACAGTGCCACCTGGGGGTTACAGCAGCAAAGATCTGGCGCACGGCCCCATCACCATGGTGCACCCCGTATTTAGCACAGGGCCTGTCTGACTTAAGGGCACCCGATTTCGACACAGCCTGCATCTGTAAACTGGGATTGCTGTAACTTCTGATGCAAAGTGCCCTATCGTCAGTTCTTTTTTATATACTTTATAATTTTATTTTGTGTTAATCAAACAATGAAGTTTGTTTAGCAAGCACAGACATCAATTATTTCTATTTTCCTGACGAGGGTGCCACTCCTCTTATTACACACAAGAATATCATCTAATGCTTAAAGATACATAACTGGGGGTAATCTTGAAATGCAACTGCATATCCCCAAGATAAAACAATCATTAGCTGTATAGAGCCTATAAGCTGCATGGATATAAACAGAATGTCCAAAGAGAGACATGTCCAGAGTCCTTCACCACATTACAATGGTATTGGGTTCCATGCTTTAACTAATAAAGGCACCTAATAAGTGCAATTCGCAATAAAGCTTGATCATATTTATATGTATAAGCTACACCGTAACTTCAAATTCAAAATAAAACTAAGCAGAGCCACAAAGAGGTTGAATAACTTACAACTTATAAAGTTACATCCTTTGTAATTAAATGAAATGAACCATGAACCGAAAGTTCGAGATATGAATATCAAGATCTGGATCACCTGTCCAAGTTTAAACAGCTCGGTTTTGAAAATTTTAAATTTTAAAGTCCCTACATGTCTTTGGGAGCAATTTCACCCTCCTTACCAGAAGGATTTAACAATATTTTAAGGGTCCTCTTTATCCGATGATTGATGGTCCGATGCTGAAGAACGCTTCAGAGAATCGCGTATCTCGACTCCATTTCAGAGCATCCGCTGGGTCGGAAAATAGGTAGACTTTTCCTCTATGAGCTACCCTTAACCTTGCAGGAAAATCAGACCACGAGGTATTGAGGACTCTCTTAGCATTGCTCTTACACCATCGAATCGTTTACGTTTCTGCCTCGTTCCAAAACTGATGTCTGGGTATAAGCTGATTCTGTGCCCTTCATGTAATAAGTACCCTTGCGCCTAGCAAGAGCCAGAATAGAATCTCGACCCAGCTCACAAGTGACAATTAGAATCGCCCTTGAACCTCCAATTCCTCAGACTGTCCTCTCGGAGTGATGCGGTAAACTTGTTGAAATCTCTGTGTCTTCTGTTGCACTTCCTTGCCCAGCTGCTGCCTGAACCATTCTTTCAGAAATAACAGGAGGTGGTCCCCTCACTGCCTTCAGGCATTCCCAGCACTTGAATGTTTGGAGCCCTGATTTGGTTCTCCAGGTTCTCAATCTAGCCTTCAGTGCCCGCTTTCTTTAATTATTGTAGACACTGCGCCCATGGCGGTGTCAGCACATTTAGAGGCATCTATGGCTGTAGTTTGAACTCCTTCCATAGATGTTTCCAAGGTGACGACTCGGTGGCTTAAATCATCTAGTTTGTCTGAAATTGCGGTCACTGATTTGATTAAAGCAGAGAGTTTGGTGCCAGCGGTTTATAAGGTCTCTTCGTTTGCCTCCTCGAGAGTTTCATCAGACCTGCCATGCGGTGTTCTAGTTTTCGGGCGTTTTGGGTTTTGCTCGATCCATGGTGTTGTTCTTTTTGGGGTTCCCCATTTTATAGCAGGGATCTTCCGATACAGTTTAAGCCCAAATCTGCCTTTTTGGCTCGAAGAAAAAAGGATCTTTGAGTCTAAATTAGCAGTTCACAGCGTGCTATTCGATCAGGCAACCCCCATCTTGCTTGGGCTCCACAGCCACCCCTGCATGAGTTCTGTTTCACGCAAAGCACTTGCGACACTTCGGTGCTCTGAAAACTGAACCCATGTAACTTTACCACCTATGCAGTGCACCCTGTTTAATAACACATTTTTAATAACAGTTAATATGGTCAGAGAGTGAGAGCTTTTGGTCAAGAATAAGATCCAGATATTTAAAAGCGACACATTTTCTAACACAGTGTCATCGTACATTTTAATAAGTAATGGAGTTGATAAGCTAAGACAGTGTGTTGTTTTGTTTAGCATGAACTGGTTTGAGATACACCCGTTTAGGATGTTGTAAAGTCTACAAGGATTGTTAATAAAAGATGAGCACCAGCCAGCGGCATAAAGAACTGTATCATCTGCACACATACATATCCTCCTGAGGGCATTCGCAGTCTGGTCCTGCTCGGATGCCAGCAAACGTAACTGCATCTGTGGGGAAGGATGGAGCTAAGGGTCTTAAGACACTAAATGCATTGAGCTCCCACCCCTGTGCTCCTAGCCTAACCTCTAAGGCTCAGGGCTTATATGAACAATGGACACTCACCTGGATACCCCATTGAGGTGGATAACTCTGCAGTACATTTTCATCATTTTTTTAACCTCACTGAACAGCAAACTTTTCAACACCATGTAGCATTTGGCACATTAATCAGCTGCTTCCTCTCATTTTCTCCCTTCAAGTGAGGTGTGGCAACACTTAGGATTCCTCAGTGGACACAGTCAGGTAGGACTCCTTGAGGAGAACCACCAACAGGCCCCATCCATCCAGGTGCAGTCTTCTTTTTGGGTTACAGATCCAGAGACCTGCCCAGAGGTGCAATCCCCTGCCCCCAGACTTGGGACCCAAGTGCCACCTCCTGAGCCTGGTAGTACCCTCTAGTTTGTCATTGGCAAAGCCAACATTGGTGATTCTCAGTCTCTCACCGATATCTCCTCCTCACAACAGCTGTCCATTAGGGCAAGTACTATTGATTAGTTACTGTGCCCTGGGGCTTGGGAACCCAGACAGTTTGGAGCCTCATGCAAGAACACAAGTACAGGATGTACCTTGTAACTTACAACTTCCCAGAACAGGATATCACAGAGCAAGTAAATAACTTAATTGCCCACACAGAGACAAGCTGCACTCATTAACCCTTTTCTTACTGTAACAGAGTACCATAATACTAATAGGTTAATATAGTAAACCCCCAGTCTGCTGGGGTGGGGTTTAGTGCATTTGTGACCATCCTGGTTACATGTAACATAGTTTTTCAGATTTTATGCATGACATGATAGATGGCGTATAACAATACATCAGCTGGTGGCCGTAAGCGTAAACTATGCTGGCTCACCACAGTAGTCATCGGAGATTTGTAGATGCCCACATGATGGATGACTTGCGAGGTGAGAGGAAGGATCAATACCAGATTCATGAGGGAGGGCTAAGGACTACACAGTGGCGAGAACAAGCCGAGCTGGCTGCACCTTATTGACATACACTCTACACGGCATTGTTCCACTGAGAGACAGTGACAGACTTAAGATGTTTAGCAGTGGTTAGATGACTCAGAATGGCTTTGTTGCTGTGCATCCCTTCATTACTGCCACACTGTGCGACAGCTCATCATGGGACAACCACAGGCTGAGGCAGTGGGGCAGAGACTGGAGTGTACCTAGTTGATTAAGCTCAATGGATGACTTGCTGGCTCTGAGAACCCACTGTAGGGCGTATCAGAAGACAGTCAAGAAAACAGAGTTCCTGTTAAAGAGGCTGTTGAGAGAGAAAAGACCATTCCATTCCACATTGTGGGCAGACATTTACATCCTGCCTGTTTGCAGTCCAGATGGGCTGATTCTGCAGAAAAGTATGATTCATGTTGGTCTTTCTTCCTTGACAGAATGTCCGCCATCAGAATGGGAGCTCCCAGGGTAGAATGGTTCCTGTGGGGAACAGTTTGCTCAAGGGTGCTCCAGTACTTTGGATGGCGCTGGATGTTGAGATATCTCAGGTGATGTCTTTACTGTGGCCTACCTACTGGATCCTGGACCCAGGCCTTGCTGACTGGTTCTTGTGGTAGCAGGATCATTCAGGGTTCCTAGGAGATGGGTATTTTCTGCAAGATTAAAGAATGCAACAGTGATCCCTTTCTTAAGATACTGTCCCTGAATGTAGAGGTTCTGGCTAATTGCAGGCCTGTCTCAAACCTTCCTTTCTAGGCAAGATAGACTTCCACGGTACTCCTGAAAGATAGAAGGAGAGGAGGACATGATGGAAATGTTCAAGTGCCTAAAAGTTTTCAACAGTATGAGCTCTGAGGATTCTTCAGTGGTAATGGAAACAGGACCACTAGGAGGTACTGCTTCTAACTGGTGGGGGGTCAGGAAGGAAAGAGAAGGAACTTTTCACTGCAGTGGCTAAGTGGAATGAGTTGCAAGAGAAGTAGTTTCCTGAAGGCAGTGGATAGTTCAAGACAGGTTGAGACAGAGTAAATGTTAAAGTTGCATGTAAGAGAGGGTCTGGTGGGAAGGGGGACATTGGTGGGGAGAGAGGAATGGATAATGGGAGGGACAAATCCTCAGTAGACACTAAGAGGTCTGTCTGTAAACTGGAGCATACATGATAGCTTGTAAAATTTTTCTGCTGAACCCAGAGGGTGGTGGTGCTGGGAGGTTATCTAGTACCAGAGAGGTAACTAGTGGGGTCCCAAAGGATCTCTCTGCTGGGCGGTGTTGTTCAGTGTCTTCATCAGTGACATTGAGATGACATTAAAGGCAAAATGTGCCTATTTGCAGATGACACCAAGTTCTGTGGAGAGTGGACACAGCTGAAGGGATAAGGGACCTACAGGAAGATCTGGAAAAGCTGGGAGATGGTCCAGGATCTGGCAGCTGCTTCAATGCCAAGAAATGCAAAGTTATGCATATTGAGCCAGGAATCCCAGGACAGAGTATAACCTGGGTGGAGTCCGAGTATCTGCATCAGAGGAAGAGAAGGACCTGGGAGTGATGATCATTAGTGACCTGAAGCTCTCCACGCAGTGCAAGAAAGCAGCAACAAAGGCAAACAAGATGCTGGGATGCATAGCTAGGGGATCAGTAGTAGGAGAGAGGAGGATATACGCCCTCGTACAGGTCACTGGTAAGTCCGCATCTAGAGTATGGAGTTCAATACTGGTGCCCACACCTCAAAAAGGACATTAACCTGCTGGAGAAGGTACGAGGAGGGCTACAAAGATGATAGCCGGTCAGTAGGGCAAGGCATACGAGGAGAGGTTGAGGGCACTGAATATGTACTCCTGGAAGACAAGAGAGAGAGAGAGAGAGAGAGAGAGAGAGGGGACATGATTGGGACATTCAAGTACTTGAAAGGGATAAATAAGGTTGATTAGGAGGTCTCTTTAAGCAGAGTGGCAACCATATCACAAGGGGCACAGTCTTATGCTGGAGGGTGGAAGGTTTAGGAGGAGGATAGGAAGCACTTCTTCACAGAGAGGGTGGTGGACACTTGGAATGTGCTGCCGGAAGAGGTCATCTCGTTGAAGATGGTGGGCAGCTTTTAAGAGAGCTGTGATAGGCATAGGGGAAGGTAAGAATCGTGAGTAGGGAGGATGAGAGGAGGGAGAGGAGGGCAGAGACATTAGCTCAAGCTGTGGCCCCTGCAATATGAGCAGACTTGATAGACCAAATAGCCTTCTTCTGCTGGCTTAATTGTATGTTTGTATGTATGTTTGTAATTAAGATCGGTGATAGCATCACAACTGGAGCCCCACTTGTTGCATTATGTTATCTGTAAGCCACTTGTATCAGGTTTTATGTTCAGAGTTATCAGGCTTGACACAGTTCAGAGACTGCCCTGATGAAAGTGTTGAACTGTCTCTTCCAGGGGAGTGGGCGGTAGGTCCATGGTGATCCTCCGCAGTCTGTTTTGTATTGTTTTGAGCCTCTTCTCACCAGCAGTGCTCAGCAGGTGACTAGAGGAATTTTCTTCTGGGTGGCTGCAGTGTCCTGCAGTGTTCCTCAGGACAGTAGCATGTCAATTCAGTGAGTCAATTACAGCGAATCATTTACAGCGACTGCAATAATAGCAAGTGTTTAATATTGGCAAGTCACAACTTTAGTGAAATTGGTGGAAATAACTTGCCTCTGAGGTCCAGGTGCGCCTCGGAGGATGTTATGTTAGAAATAGCAGGGATTCGGGGTGCATGGCCCCCCAGGGGTGCAGGGGGCACAGCTCCCTGCATGGTTCAGGGAAGCATCTCAAAAACAAGTCGACCAGTACAAAGGAGTTGCAGTCTCTGTCTCCCTTCTGGTCCTCGTTCTCTTCTCGGGTGCCCAGTGGTGCGCAGCACGTGGACAGGTAAGTGGCACCCTGGATGCAAAGTGCTGATACTGGAAGCAGCATGTTCCTGCCTTCTACTTCTCCTGGATCGTAAATGGCTTTGGGATACTGGATGTGTGCTCCCAGATTGCCTTGACATGTATTGTAGCTGAAATGTAATTCTGCTTAATAGATGTTAGCTGTAATTGCCAGCTATATAATCTTAGCTGAACTTCCAGTCACTGTAATTAAATCACAGAATTGACATGGAACCCCTCAGGACATGATCTTGTCCTTGATGTTATTTAAAGTGTACATAGTGCCCTAGAGAGGCTGTGAGGCAGTACATGTTGGGGTTTCATTATAATGCTGATGACACCCAGCTGTGCCTCTCCTTTGCTCCAGATCAAGGAAACTGTGTTACTGTGATAAATTGAAGTTCAGTGTCCTATGCAGCCAGTATAGTGTTATGCTTGTGCAGCTGTGTTAGTTTGGTTTGGCCATTCGCACTCTCTGTTCCAGAGGAATTACCACCCTGTAGGGGTAACAAATGCAAGGAACCCTCAGAGAGGTTCCACCCCTAGAAGGTGCCATGGAATGATTCCCATGGCCAAGGTACCTTAGAAGAATCCTAATCAGTCTGCCTGGTGGTGCTGAGGCCTAAACGCTAGACGCCACACCTCACACCACGCTGGCGACCCGGTTCGAGCAGGGATTGAGCATCACAGCTCTCCTTCCCGGGGCAGTCTGTGCTGTGAATGGCACAGCTGGGGGCTTGCCCAAACCCAGGGTGCTTGGTTGCCTGCGTGGAGGTGGAGTCAGCTGCTGCACCCACTGCAGTGCACGGGCACAATAGGGCGAAAAGGAGAAAAATCCCCAGCGACAGGATGATGCCCGACCCCCCACAGGCATTGCTCCCAGGCTGGGCATAAGGTGGCCCGGTAATTCCAGGGACGAGCTGTGGGGGTCGGGCAGAGGGAGGCTGTTGGGGGGGTGAAACAGCAGCTGTGATAAAAAAAAAAAAAAGGATCCTAAGGGAGAAGTGCCGCCGGAGGGGAGGGAGGATGGTGGGGCAAAGAAAAGGTGCTTTACAATAAGGCTGAGAGGAACTGCTTATATAGCTCAGAAGTGGGAGTGGCTGGCTGCTTGGCCATTGAACTCCAGACAAAGCCTTCCCAATTCAATATCCTGCACAGCCAGTATAGTGTTATACTTATGCAGCTATATTAGTTTGGTTTTGGCTGTTCGCACTCTCTGTTCCAGAGGAATTACCACCCTGTAAGGGTATTAAAGGCAAGGAACCCTCGGAGAGGGTTCCACCCCTAGAGGTGCCACGGACGATTCCTGTGGCCAAAGATACTAGGAAAATCCCCAAAGAATGAAATACAAAGCATATGAGCAAGTAGTTACTGTGACATAGTGGTAGATAAGCATAGACAGGTAGATAATGTAATGAGATGCTCAAGTTGATAACCTAATGAAATGCCCAGGTTTGCTTAGTGTGATACTGATGGTTTGTGTTGAGAATGAGGGATCCTCTAAGGAGAGAGGAAACAGCAGGGCATCCTCCACCTCCGTCCAACAGCAGAACCTACTTAAAGAAACTAGGGGACACTGCTGTGCTAACTAACAGTTATGACCTGAGAGCAACGGAGGAGAAAAAAACCCTATGAGGAGGAAATTGCTGGGGATCTATGAACTAGGTGCCTTCCTCCAGGCTTAGGATAGTTTATTTAGTGGCAGCTCTGCAGCTGCATTTTGGAAACCCAATTAAAGGGAGGTGGAAAATATTCCAATTTGGAAGGCTCTCACTCAAACCCTCTAGCGAGAATACTGTGGAAAGTTGCGAAAACTCTGCAACAATATGTGCAGCCAAGGCAGGAGGAGGAGAGCAATGACTGCTGAGGCACTCACCTGGCCTACTTGCCCTAAACTCAAACCAGGTGAACCAGAGGCAGTCGTAAGGAGAATGCAGTGAAGGTGCCATGCTAGGGAAACCACTGAAGCCAATGGATAACCGTTATAGTGGAACACTTGAGCAAAGGAGATTGGGTAACCACCCTTCACTTAGTCTCAAATTCTACACTGGGAGCTGCTGCAGCGTGGCAAACAGCTAAAGCCAAGCCGGGTGAGGGCGTGCCAGCTATGGACCAGGTGAGAAGGATCCGCCCCAAGTCGAGCACGCTCAAGATGCAGACTTAATGCAGAACGAGACCGTCGGCTGCAGGAACCCCACCAAAAGGAAATGGCTGGCATGCCACAAAAACTGATTGAGAGTCAAAAGCTGGTGAGCAGCTGAATGAGCAGTGATATGCTGAGTAGTAATGACCGTTGAGTGCTGAGACCTTGCAAGGTCGAAAGCAGACTGAATGCAGCAGCTCCACAACCTCTCCATGAAAAATACCTTCTAACATTAGCCTGGAGCCGTCCCCGTATCTTCAGAATGTGCCCCCTTGTTCTTGTACATCTCTTTTCTGAAAATGCTACCCTCTTGGACTTTGTTAATTCCTTGAGGTACTTGAAAGTTTCTATCATGTCCCCTCTCCTCCTTTCCTCGAGGGTATACATATTATTAAGCTGCTTTAGTTTCTCTTCATATGTCTTCCGGTGTAGACCCTGCACCATTTTGGTTGCCGTCCTCTGAACAGCCTCCACTCTGTCTGTGTCTCTGTGGAGATGGGGTCTCCAGAACTGCACACAGTACTCCAGATGGGGTCTCACTAACTGTCTGTACAGAGGGATAACAACTTCCTGTTTTCTACTGTTGATGCCTCTCCTCTGCATCCCAGTATCCCCCAGCCATCCTTACTGCCTTCTCATTTGCATGCCCACCTATAGGTTATCTGATATAATTACTCCCAGGTCCTTTCGATTTTCAAAAACAAAAGGGTGAGCACCCAAACGAGGTGGCCCTACCTTTTTGCACATGCAGTAAATTGCACATATGCATATTATCTGGTCCTGGTGTGTTTGTCTTTAGTTTGGAGTGCTCACCCTTTTGTTTTGTTCAATCATTCCAAGGCTAACGACCTTCTGCTGGAGCACCCCCTTATTGTGTTTAGACAGCTTGATCTTTTTCTTTGACTGACCCCTTCGATTTATGTTGTTGTTAGTATCTTACCCCATTGTGTACTCTTCCCTGGGTTTTGTTTCCCAGGTGCATTACCTTGCACTTCTTTGCATTGAATCTGAGCTGCCATACATTGACCATTCCTCTAACTTGCCAAGTCCCTTCTCATCCTTTCCACCCCACCTTGTGCATCAACTCTGTGCAGCAGATCTTTGTGTCATCTGCAAGAGACATACTTTTCCTTCCAGTCCCTCTGCAATGTCGCTTATAAAGACATTGAAGAGGACCGTCCTAATACTGAACCTCATGGTACCCCACTAGTAACCCCTTTCTTCAGAGTGGACTCCATTTACTATTACCCTTTGCGTCCTGTTGTCCTGTCAGTTTTTTTCCAGGCTACCACTTTGGGACCCACTCCAAGGCTGGCTAACTTGTATATTTATCTTTGTGTGAGACTGTGTCAAATGCCTTGCTAAAATCTAGGCAGGCAATATCCACAGCCCCTCCATGGTCTACTACTTTGGTCACCCAGTCAAAGAAATCAATTAGATTCGTCTGACACATCCTTCCCTGTGAATCCATGCTGCCTTGGGTCCTCTGCCCCACTGGCCTCTAGGTACTCAACAACTCTTTCCTTCAGAAATGATTCCATCATTTTCCCTACCACTGAGGTCAAACTAACCAGTCTGTAGTTTCCTGCCTCTGCCTTGCTCCCACTTTTTCATCTGCCCTCTTCCAGTCCTCAGGTACCATCCCATCCTCCACGTTTTGTTAAGAGAGTAGTCAGGTGTTACTAGTTCTAACCTTAGTTCTTTTAGAATTCTGGGGTGAAGCCCATCAGGCCCCCATTGCTTTGTCCACTCTCAGTTTCAAGAGCTCTTATAAAACCCTTTCTTCTGTGAATGGACTGGTATCAACCCCCTATCCAGAGTGTTTCTCTTGTTTGGTTTAGGTACCTCCCCATCATCTTCTGTTGTGAATACTGAGCAGAAATATTTGTTCAGTATCCTGCTTTTCACTATCACCCTCTTCCCATTCGCTCCCCTTTATTAAGTGTCTGTATCCCTCCCTTGGTCTTTCTTCGCTCCCTAATGTACCTATAAAAGGTTTTATCCCCTTTGTAACAGAATTGGCTGTCTTTTCCTCGGTTTGGGCCTTTGCTATTCTGACTGCCTTCTCTGTCCCCTTCTGCTTAACTGATCAAGTTCTCTGTCCCGCTCCTTCTCTGTTTCCTTTTATTTCCTGAATGCTATCTTTCTCTCCTTAACCTTTCCTGCCACCTCTTTTGAGAATCTTAGTGTTTTTCCTTCATTTTGTTTTATTGATATGCTTCACACAAAGTTGTTGACTCTGTGATGGCTGTTTTGATTATTCCCATTGTTCCTCCTCCTCCTTCTTGCCCATTTGCTAGTGCTTTTCTGAGGCACTTTCTCATTTCCCAAAGTCAGCCCTTCTGAAGTTCAGTACTCTTGCTTTTGTATGGCTTGACTCTATGGCTATTTTATTGTGAACCACACTGGTGGTCATTTGTTTCAGATGGCTACCACTTCTGAATCCAAGATCCTTTCTCCGTCCCCATTTGAGTACCAGATCTAAGATTGCTCCCTCGAGTTGATCCAAACAGTAGATGTCTGAGGAATGCCCTTGTGGGCATCAAGAATGACCCTGCTGCTGGATATGCCTGCAGCAGAGATGCTTCAGTTAACATCTGGCATATTCAGGTCGCCCATCAACAATATCTCCCTTTTCTGCCATTTTAAGGATACCTTCTATCATTTCCTTGTCCATCCCCCGAGATGTGCATCTGTACATGACTCCACGCTTTGTCCACTCTCAGTTTCAAGAGCTCTTGTAAAACCCTTTCTTCTGTGAATGGACTGGTATCAACCCCCTATCCAGAGTGTTTCTCTTGTTTGGTTTAGGTACCTCCCCATCATCTTCTGTTGTGAATACCGAGCAGAAATATTTGTTCAGTATCCCTGCTTTTTCACTATCACCCTCTTCCCACATTTGCTCCCCTTTATTAAGTGTCTATATCCCTCCTTGGTCTTTCTTCGCTCCCTAATGTAGCTATAAAGGTTTTATCCCCTTTGTAACAGAATTGGCTATCTTTTCCTCGGTTCGGCCTTTGCTATTTTGTCTGCCTTCTCTGTCCCCTTCTGCTTAACTGATCAAGTTCTCTGTCCCGCTCCTTCTCTGTTTCCTTTTATTTCCTGAATGCTATCTTTTCTCCTTAACCTTTCCTGCCACCTCTTTTGAGAATCTTAGTGTTTTTTTCCTTCGTTTGTTTTATTGATATGCTTCACACAAAGGATTGTTGACTCTGTGATGGCTGTTTGATTATTCCCCATTGTTCCTCCACTCCTCCTTCTTGCCCATTTGCTAGTGCTTTTCTGAGGCACTTTCTCATTTTCCCAAAGTCAGCCCTTCTGAAGTTCAGTACTCTTGCTTTTGTGGCTTGACTCTATGGCTCTTTATTGTGAACCACACTGGTGGTCGTTTGTTTCAGATGGCTACCCACTTCTAAATCAAGATCCTTTCTCCGTCCCCATTTGAGAGTACCAGATCTAAGATTGCTCCCTCCGAGTTGATCCAAACAGTAGATGTCTGAAGAATGCCCTTGTAGGGCTAAGAATGACCCTGCTGCTGGATATGCCTGCAGCAGAGGTGCTTCAGTTAACATCTGGCATATTCAGGTCCCCATCAACAATATCTCCTTTTTCTGCCATTTTAAGGATGCCTTCTGTCATTTCCTTGTCCATCCCCAGATGTGCATCTGTACATGGTTTCCATGCGGATTGTGGTGCCATTTCCTGTCTCGAGGGTGATCCATAGTGACTCATCTACTTCATAATTACTCTTTAGATCTTACTTAGAGAGCTCTTGCAGCAGGTAATTACATATAAGACTGAAGCCGGCCCTATGGAAACATTTCTAGCTAGCCATTAGCTTGTGAAAGTGCCTTGTGGTTAAGTTCCTACTGCTTCGTCAGTCTGTCGTTGGTTATTTTACCAAATTTTTCACGTCTGTCTTCAGTATTTCTTCCAGATTGCCATGTATGTCGTCACTTACTCCTCTGATTCACCTAAAACAACTGCGACTGAAGTGGGTGCCCTGCTCCACATAAGGACGGTCACTTTCAGTGCCTCTTCTGTCTCAGGCCTGGATCACCACGTGGAGAAGTGCCAGCACTGCCAACAATTCAATGCCGCCACTCGCAAATGGAGGCAGTAGTCCTTTAGGCCCACATTTAAAAAAGAAAATGTCCTCCATGGAAAAGGAGCTGAAGAAGCTCAGGCAGGCCTCAACTTCCTGAGGGTCATCGGAAGAAGAAGGAGAAGCACCAGGACCGGGACTCCACTTCCCTTCCACCATGACTCCGGCTGGAGTTGCAGTGCTCAAGTAACGTCCCCGAGACCAACCTTCAGCGGCCGTCTTGGAGGTTTCTAAGGCGGCAGTGTCCCTCCCATCAGGCTCGGCGCTCGGACCCCTTAGGAGCCTCCAGGACAAAGGGGGCTACGCTCCCGGAAGGGCCCGCCATCGTGCAGCCCTCTGGATCAAGCGGGTCTAGTAAGCGGACGCGGTGCCACTGACATCCGCCCCGGACGATGGGTAAGATGCCAGCCTATAGGGGAGCACGTGTCCAAAGACGCCCGCCAAAGCTGCCCTTCCATGCGGCCTTCGTCAGGCGTTAGATCCGACAAGTCAGATGCGGCTCCTGCAGCGTCCGCCCCAAATCCCACTGGTAAGCGAGCGTTGGCTCCTCTGATGCTCACACAGCGTTAGAGCCTATGCAGACCCAGTCTACGGTTCGCCGTCCCTAGCTCCCTGCTTTCCAACGAGGCTCCAGCGTCTCCCTGTAGGACCCCAGGGATTTCAGTCCTCCTTCCCAGGCGGCACAGGGGCGTCAGTACACTCCCATCAGGTCTCCCACCCTTAGGGCCGGATCCTGATGCTGGACCTCGGACGCTGGACTACCCAACGCGGGTGACATCCTGTTACGGATGCTGTCCCAACACTGGACTCGATGCTCACGTGGCCTCTTCCAGGGCCTTCTGCTCCGCACAGCCCCTGGTTCCCAGGTATACAACTCTGTCCTATCTGATGCCATCCTACCTGGGAGCACAGTATCCTGCGCTGCACTACCCGATGTCTCAATACCCGGCGCCAGGCTTCCCACCATCGGGCTATGGATACTCACACTACGGTTACCCTCAGTATCCGTATCCCCTCCTCCTCCTACTCCACGCTGCCCCAGCCACTGGTGGACTTGAAGGAGACTCTGGCTGCCTGGTGGGCTGAGGTCAAGGCTCAGCTCACCAGGAGGAAGAAAGCTGTCTGCTGACGCGGTCCCGGTACCAGATCCCTGTCGCCGGAGCGATGACTCCTCCCCACACCTGACACAGAGGTGAACCCTTGGGGCCAGGGCCGGGGAGGACACGCTTCCCTGAGGGTTGCCCAAGGGGTCCGTTCCTCCGCTGCCCGGAAGGGTCTTCATCCTCTTTGTCGGAGACCTCTGACTCAGATACCGAGGGGTGCGCGACCCTGACGACGAGCCACGCACTCCAGACCGTCCCAGGCCCAGCACTCTCCAAAGTCTCCTCCAGAAGATCCTTCCTTTCTGGAGCTGCTGAGGAAAATCCAGGAAGTCCACCAGTGGCAACCTGTGGAGCCAGAGCCACAGCGGAAGAGAGCTTGCTGCCCATCTGGATCTGCCCAAAACTGCTCCGAGCATTGATTCCACCCTGGATCGAAGCCTCACGCGACCTTGTTTCCACTATTTGGAAACAACCGGCGTAGCCTCCCTTCTGAGGAAGGCGGATAATCTATACCAGGCTCCTGAGGGTGTAGATTCTGAACACACACCAAAGCCACTCGGGTCGCGTGATTTAGCATTACCACAGCCGGTCGGCAATCCTAAAACACTTCAGCTCATCTCCCGCCTGACAAGGAATCCTGTCTTCTGGACCAGTATGGGAAGAAGGTATACACTTTTTCCACTCTGGGGATCAGGGCCCTGAACTATGTTGCACATATGGGGACTACCAGAAGACTATCCTGAGTCAGGTGGAATCCAAATGGACTCCTTCCTGAATCTCAGAACTAACAGGAAGTGGCTGATCTCGTCCATTCTGCTCGTTCGGCCAGTCAGCACATGTTTCATGCCACGTACGATGCAGTGGACACAGCCAGTCAGAGCTCAGCTTTTGACATAGGTATTCGGCGTCATGCCTGGCTCCGGGTGTCAGGATTGGTCCGGAGGTGCAGTCCGCTATCCAGGATATGCCCTTCACGGGTTCTGTGCTGTTCGTGGAGATGTCAACAACATCTTCACTGACCTGCAAGAGAAGGGCACTGCACTTGTCTGTTGACTCTTTGCACGGCCCCCTCAGGGACAGCGTCGCCCTTTCGCAGACATTCTTGGCCTAAGCGAAACCTCAGGGCAAGCGACCAACAAATATCGGGCCCTCTGGCTGCCAAGCCTCCCCCGCCCAAAACAGCAGGAGCTTCAGCCGTGGCGCTGCCTCCACCTCCTGACTCCTTTCCTCTTCGCAGCCTCTGGACCTCCCAGAGGAACCAGTAGGAGGAGGTTCTCCTTCCGTCTACGGGTTGGGAGAGGACTACATCAGATGCTTGGGTGCTCCAACTGACAGCAGCAGGACACTCAATCGAGTTTGTCCAGAAACCACCCAGAACCCCCCACCCCCAGGTCGTCTTACTCCCGGAACATCTTCCTCTGGTCCTAGAAGAAATTTCCTCCCTTCTCTCAATGGCGATAGAGCCATCCCGACCCACCTTTGAGGAACAGGTTACTATTCCCATTTCTTCCTAGTTCCAAAGAAAGGCATGAGACCTGTTTTAGACCTCAGCTCCCTGAGCGTGTTTATGGAGTACAAGCATTTCACAATGCTCTCTCTGCAGGAGCCTTCTGCTGCTCCTTGCAGGGACAGTGGCTGTGTGCGCTGGATATGCTGGATGCCTACCTGCATATCCCCATCTGCCGTTCCCACCGCAAATTCCTTCGTTTTCATCCCAGAGGACCACTGCCAATTTAGGGCCTCCCATTTGGTCTTTCCTTGGGTCCCCAGTGTTCAGCAAATCACAATGCTGTCCCTTTCACAGACAGAATCGCCCAAAGCGAGACCACAGGAAAGAGGCCACTAAAAGTCGGGACCTCTCCCCGCCCAAAAGGCAGTGGGAGCTTCAGCTGCAACACTGCCACACACCACCTGACTCCTTCCCTCTCCCACAGCCTCCGGGCTTCCCGGAGGAACCAGTGGGAGGAGGTTTCCCTCCACCTTCCGGGCTAGGAGAGGATAACATCAGATTCATGGGTGCTCCAGCTAATCGATGAAGGACACTCAATAGAGTTTCTACAGAAACCACCGTCACCCTCCCCAAGGTCGTGTGCCCTTGGGAACATCTTCTGGTCCAGGAAGAGATTTCAGCACTTTTGCTGAAAGAGCCAGCTAGAACCTGTCCCTCTTCCTCTGCAAGGAGCAGGTTACTGTTCCCACTTCTTCCTGGTCCTGAAAAGACAGGAGATCTAAGACCCATTCTGGATCTCAGTTCCTGAACCTATTCGTGAGTACAAGAGGTTCAGGATGCTCTCACTGCAGAGCCTTCTGCCGCTCTCCACTCAGGCCAGTGGCTGTGCGCTCTGGATATGCAGGACACTTACCAGAACATATCTATCCACCCGTCTCACCGCAAATATCTCCGCTTTGCTTTCCAGGGGACCACTACCAGTTCAAGAGCACTTCCATTTGGCCTCTCTCGGCTCCCGGTATTTACCAATGCCTTGTGGTGGTGGTGGTGGCCTGCATACCAGGGGTGCAGGTTTTCCTGTACCAGACGATTGGCTCCTGGCGGCCTCGTCCAGGGAGGAACTGCTGCACTGCCTCTCCTTCACCCAACAGGTTTTTGCCTGTCTGGGTATTACCATCAACCATTTCAAGTCTCACTTGATCCCATCCCAAAGGCTCCAGTTTATCGGAGCGATACTGGACACGACTCTGGGCAGGGCCTTCTTGCCAACGGAAAGGGCAACCACTCTCAGACTCAGGTAAGCCGTTGTCCGGCGCAGGTGGGTCAGTGCAAGGTCGGTTCTTTGCCTCCTCGGGCTTTTGGCGGCTGCTATCCTGACAGTCCCTCGCTCGCTCCACATGAGGGTCTCTCAGTGGACGCTTCACTCCCAATGGGATCAGTTGGTGGATGACTTGGACCAGTTGGTCCTAGTATCCTCTCCCATGGTTCGAGATTTGCAGTGGTGGACGGTTCAAGAGAAACTTCTCTGGGAGTTCCATTCTTCCTTCCCCGGACTCTGATGCCTCGGGCGAAGGTTGGGTAGCCCATCTCAGTCCTCATCGGACCAAGGGCTTTGGTCCAAGTTCAAACAAACACTTCACATCAATGTGCACGAGCTTCGGCGGTGCTTTATGCTCTCAGGTGCTTCATCTGCATCTTCTTCCTGGACACCTAGCCATCCAGTCGGACAATATGTGTGTGGTATGGTACATCAACAAACAGGGCGGGACTCGATCCTACCTCTTTGCAGGGAAGCGATGAGTTTGGGATTGGGCAACACTGACCTTCACCTTACGGCGATTCATGTTCGGGGTCGAGAACACCTCAGCAGATAAACTAAGTCACTGCGTCTGCTCAAGCTCACCAGTGGGAACTGGATCAGGGGCTCCTAGATGATATCTTCTTACGCTGAGGAACACCACAGGTTGACCCATCTGCTCCCTCAAAACGCAAAGCTTCCCGACTTCTGCTCGCTTGTTCAAGAGCGAAGCATTTTCTGGAGAGACGCTCTGTCTCTAGATTGGAAGGACAGATTCATCTATGCCTTTCCCCAATTCCTCTGCAGAAACTCGGCTCAGAAGGAGCACAAATGATTCTGATCACTCCTTTCTGGCCCAGGCAAGTTTGTTCTCTCTTCTGCAACAATAATCAGAGGAATCACCTCTTCCTCTGTCACAAATTTTGCTGACCAGGATCAGAGGACCCTGGTCCATCCAGGACTCAAGTCCCTTCAGCTGTTTGATATAATGAGAACTGATGTTTTGATGAAAAGATCAAGTGCTCTAAATTGTTTTAATAATTTCAAGTTACAAACAGCTAAGCTGACCTCATGACAAAACCCTTTCAACCTCATCAGAGAAGAACTTACGTGTTAAGGACATGTAATCCAAACAGGGTATATCGTTTCAAGTAACCGGACATTGTCCTTGGCTCTCTGTGGAGATATTGAATTGAATCCAGGTCCTGTAATTAAATGGTCTTAGGTAATGCTCAAGTATGATAAATAAAATGGACTATTTTAGATTCTGGGTAGAACATGAAGAGCGGACATAATAATGTTAACGGAAACCTGGTTAAAAGGAATTGAATATAAAGAAATAGAATTAAGGGACTTCTACCACTTTAGGAAGGATTGGGGAACACGGGGGAGTTTTGTACATAAATCATCTGATTGGTAACCCAAAATTTTGTTCTCTGGTCAGTTGAGGGCATTGAATGCCTGTTAATTGAGATACAAGAATTAATATTGGTTATTGGAGTAATTTAGTCTCCACCTAAAATAAACCCTATCCATTTTGACAAATTTTCACATGTTTTAATGTAACACCTGGGTCAACTACAAGTAGTTCTGGCTGGTGATTTCAACGCAGCTTGGGTTTGTCCCAGGGGTCAAAAGTTGGAAAAATCAATGAGCTGTTTAAACCTGACACAAATTATAGATACACCTACAAGGAAAGGTTCCTTATTAAGTAAAGATAATATTTTGGATTTGATGTTTATTTCACCTGAATTGACAATTTTGGAGAAAAGTGTATGTGTCCCCAGTTTAGGAGACCACAGTATAGTTAGTGTGTATTTTCTACAATTAAAAATTCTATTCCCATAAAATCAGTACCATAAATATCTAAAAGATGTTATTTAAAATTTAATAGTTTATCATTTAGAAAGTATCTTCAGGGACTGCCTTGGTATAGGATTTTCTTATCCCAGATTTAAATGAGGCTGTATTAGAATTTACAACAATGTTTATTAATGCTTGTGATAAATTTGCCTATATAAAAAGTAAATGATAGAATAAAACATTTACCATGGCTAACTGTAAAAAAAAAAATGATTAGGATTAGAAATCATTATTGGAAAAAGCAAATAAAACATTAAATAGTGAAATTTGGGAACAATACAGAAGGTTAAGGAATCAAGTAATACAGGAAATCAAAAGCTCGTTATTATAAACAGCCGATTAAAGAATCAACAAATCCAGGTGCTGCTATAAAAAATCTTATGAATCCAAATAGTAAACAAAGTGAAATAAAATTGAGTCAGAATGGAAAAGTGTTTGAAACAAATAAAGCTGCAGAAATTTTGAGTGATTATTTCATAAACCTCCCTGATCTGAAATTAGATCTCATAACTAAAACTAATACCTTGAATGAAGTAAAGGTGAGAGTCCCAAGATGAGAAAGAACCCAAATTCAGGTTTAAGAGAGTGATAAACAAAGAAGTTCTAAAAACATAAATAGATTAAAAATAAATAAAGCAAGTGGCCCAGATAGAATAAATAATAAATTATTAAAAGAGGCTGCTATGGAATTGGCTCCCATACTAAGGGACATTTTAATTGGAGTCTAAGAGGGACAGTTTCCTCTAGCTGGAAAATTAGCCAAAGTGATACCAGTAGATAAGGGAGGGATCCAAAGGATGTTCCAAATTACCGGCCAATAGCCTTGTTGTCCACAGTATCCAAGTTATTTGAAAAAATTGTCCATGATCAGTTAATGGACTGCTTGGAAAAATATAATAAATTGACTCAACAACAGTATGGTTTTAGCAGGGTAGGTCCGGCTACATCCTAGCTGACTATTTGGATCTCATAACAACCCCTCTTGGGAAGCGGAAGTCCGTGGTGCGGTATACGTGGACCTATTTAAAGCATTTGATTTAGTAAACCATAATATTTTGATAAACTCATTAATGAAAATAGGGGTGGAGGAAGAAACCTGCAATTAGTTTATATCATACCTTGATAAAAGATCACAATTTGTTGTCCTAAATGGACACCAGTCAAAAATGGACTATGTAACAAGAGGGTTCCCCAGGGATCTATCCTAGGCCCCTCCTGTTCATAGTCTATTTAAATGACTTACCAAAGAAAATTGGATATCCAAAAATTCGTCTATATGCAGACGATACGGTTTTAGTAGCAGAGGAAAAACTATAAGTGAAGTAGAACTAAACTTACAGAGTGACTTTAGCATCATGCAAGGTCACTTTTCATCTCTGGGTTTATTAGTTAATAGTAAAAGACACAGGTTATGTCATTTGCATTGGACTTACAGGGAATTTCAAAATTAAATATAAAGACACAAGAGGGTAAGTTTTAGAACAAACTGAAACATATAAATATTAAGGTACATATAAATCAATGTCTTACTTTCCGATATCATATAATAAATTTAATAAAGAAACATGTTAAGATTGGAGCTATCGACGAATATCAAATTGTATGACAGAGAAACAAGATTGATTATGATCAATCAATTAATAATGCCGGTTATTGACTATGGAAGTCATATTTACAGACATACAGCAAGAAAACATTTAAATAACTTGTATACACTTTATAATAAGCTTGCAAGATTTGTGTTAAGGTATGATTTTAAAACTCATCATTGCACTATGTATATGGATTTGGGTTGGATTCCATTAGACTTACGAGCTAGGGGAATCTGGCTAAATCAAGTTAGTAATACATTTAAAAATCAATCTTTAGATAACTTAAAAACAAATTACAAAACCAAAACATGGTTTAAATTTAAGAAAAACTGGTGCTAGAGATTTAATAATACCAAAGTTAAAAATCGATTTAATGAAATGACCTTCAATATCAAGTAGCTAAAAGCTGGAATTGTCTTCCTCCTTTTTCACGTTACCTAACAACTTCTGATCATGTTTTTAAAATGGCCTGAATCACGAACTTAGTTTTCGTTTGTTGTTGTAATAGTGAAATTAATGTAAATCTAAAAATGTTAACATGCCTGTTATTGATGAGTTTGTAAAACGTTGATGTATTGTTTTGTACTTTTCTGTAACTTGCATTGTTATAAATGTATAGTTGTAATAATTTTGCATAATGTAAACAGGTAAGCCTTGTGAACAGGGATTTTCAGAACCCTAATGGCTGTATCACTGTATAAATAAAATTTTACCATACCGTTACATGCATGGCTCCTGCAGACATAGCTGAAGCCCGCTTTGGAGTTTCTCCCCAGGTGGCAGAGATTCTGGTGCAGGCTAGAAAATCCTCCACTAGGTCTACCTATGCCATAAAGTGGAAAAGGTTTACAATCTGGGCCACTTCAAAGACTTGAGCCTTTCTCCTGCTCTCTTAGGAGGCTGTTTGAGTACCTGCCATCTCTTTGACCTGGGTCTCAGTCACTCATCTCGAAGGTTCACATGGCGGCCTTTTCGCCCATCATGTTCCTTTGCAGACAGGATGTTTGCTCAACTGGAAGTCTCTAAAATTTCCTCAGAGGGGTTCTTCACCTGAGACCCCTATCCGAGTCCCTGCTCCTCCTTGGGATTTGATCTTTGTTCTTGAGAACTTACTTTGCCTCCTTTTGAACTGGCAGCTTCCATGAGACTTGCGTTCCTTTCATGGAAGACACTCTTCCTAGTGGCCATTACCTCTGCTTGGAGGATTTCTGAGCTCCAGGCCCTGATGTGTAAAATTCCTTACTTTTTTTTTTTGTAAACTTCTTTATTGAAATTTTGATACAAAACATAGACAAACATATATCCCGGTTATGACCCCAGGCCCACATCCCAAAACTGATATGGTAACTGTATACAATCACAGTTACCAAAGCTAGTTCCATACCAAACACACCACTTCCCACTAGGATAGGCTATCAGTTCCATTTTCATGCTCAAGCTTAAACAAACCTAGATTCTGGACCAGATTAATAATTCAAATTATCCACACAAGCTCTAATAAAAAATTACCCAGCCCATCTTCAGGTAACTGTGTCCCCAGGAGAGAGAGAGAACCCCACGTACCAATCTATCAAGTGAGTACTACGATCAGATAAGCCCCTATGAGGGAGTAATAGCTGTACCTATACGTGAGTTGTCCCACAGCCAGAAATCAAATCCAGACCTTGACAAACCCTTTAACCTTGTGCAGTAAGAGTCTATCTCACTGCTCATCCACAGACAGACAGATCTGAACCGAGGACTTTTAACTGAACTTCATAGACTACCTCTAAAGTCCTCCAATTCCGTTCATAAATTTCTTTTCCTTCCATCAGCATGTGTCGTTTAATTCTTTCTAGGACCTGCAATAGATCCCTCACCCAAAGATCATAATCATAAGCTATGTCCTCCTTCCAGTGTCTTAAAATAAACGCTTTAACAACAGCTGACATCAGGGAAATATGATATTTGGCTCGCCCACGGAATCCTTCCCAAATCCCCCATTATGCAAATTTCTGGACTAATGTAATACGAGTAGTCCAATACCAGATCCATGTTTTTAACCATAAGGCTCCAAAGTGGTTGAATTGAAGTACAGTTCCAAAATATATGCAGGAGGTCCCTGGTTGCATCCACAACGAAAACAAAGATCTGTCTGTCTGAGTTTTCTAGAACACAGTTTAGAAGGGGTGTAGTAGATGTTTGAGCAAATAAAATTGCATCATACTATACTTGGTATAGGCAAATATTTCACATATTTCCAAACTTCAGACCAATTTGGTCTCAGGGGAATAAAGCTTTCTCCCAATATACAATACGAGACTCAGAATTTGTGTCCACATAATCCAGCAAGACCTTGTATACTTTGGATAAAGGGTGCTGTAAAAGATCAATTTCCCTTAAGCAGTCCCATATAAGCACCTGTTTTCCTCCCTATCCTTAAAGTCCCGCACAAACTTCTGGAGTAAGTTAGTAAGCTGTATCCTTTTAAAAATCCCTCCCAGCCTGTGTTGGTAAATGAACCTTATCCGAGACTATAAAATCAGCCACTCTGGAGTCTTGCAGTAGTGATACCCATTGACCCTTCAGAACACTGTTCCCAATGGAAGATTAGGATTCCCCACTAGAGGTTGTTCTCCTGCCCCCTCTGGGCCTTCCTTTGGGCGAGTTAGCCACTCCCACCAAGCCTGACTGATTTGTATATTGGGGATTGCTTTCCTATAGCTTAGCAAAGACTCCAGGTCCACGTGCACAATGCCCTGGCTGGAGTCTTGTTTTTCAAGAAGCAGCGTTCACCTGCAGCCATGTTGGAATATATTCCTATCTCCAGACGATGATCCCATCGCCCCATATATCCTAATTGCCCCGGCTACATAATATGTTAGCAAATCGGGAAGGTTCACTCCACCCTAGAGTAGGGAAGACGTAGAATACTTTGCTTCCTCCTAGGGGTTTCGAGTCCCACAAAAAATCTGAGATGATCCTTTGAATGCTGACAAATCTAACCTTCGGATTGAATAGGGAGAGAGACAGATCGTTACAGCAACGAGGCGAAGATCATTTAGTAAGACCCACCTTGGCCGTGAAGTTTAGAGGAAGCCTCTTCCACCTTTCAATATCTTGCTTAATTCTGACTACAATATTATCAAGATTCGCCTCCATCCCATCTTCTGATCTGGCCATAACCCAGATCCCCAGGTACTGATTTTTCTGAGGCCCAATTAAGTTGGAGCTGCTCAAAATCTCCCTATGGTATGAATTGTGAGTGGGAGTACTTGTGTTTTGGCTAAATTTAACTTATAATTAGCAACCGTGGAGAACTCCCCAATAATTTCCAGGGATCGCTGAAAGCTCTCGGATGGATTACTTAAATGTAATAAGATGTCATCAGCATAAGCCGATAACTTAGCTCTAACCCCAGAACATCAATCCCTGAACCCTTGTATCCTTTATAAGAGACCTTAACAAAGGCTTGAGATATATATTAAATAAAATTGGTGATAATGGACATCCTGCCTCGTTCCATTTTAAGAAGAAACTCTTTTGAAGATATCCATTACATAATACTCGGGCCGTAGGGGCTTCATAGAGATTCCTGAGGCCCCTTAGAAACTCCCTGGGAACCCCATCTTTTCCATAGTGAGAAACAAAAATTGGTGAGAGACACGGTCGAATGCCTTCTCGGCATCTAATGCAATTAAAGCCATAGCCGAATTTGAAAGAGCCGCCCTCTCAAGATATGATGAAGCTTTCTTAACGCATCCAGGGCCCCCTCCTGGCATGAACCCAACCTGCTCTTGACTAATCAAACATGGGGCAATTTTCAAAACCCTATTCAGCAAGTATCTTAGTAAGGATCTTAATATCTTGGTTTATTAGAGCTATGGGCCTGTAATTACCTGGCAAATGTTTGGGTTTGTCTGGTTTGGGAATCAGAGTAATATGGGCCTGATACAATGGGGTGGGGATCCTTCCTGCATGATGACTGAAAAAGCTCCTTCAGCAAAGGTATTAAAGTCTCACATGAACTTTATAAAATCTAGCTGGAAGACCATCTGGGCCTGGTGCCTTCCCATTAGGCAAATCCATAATAACCTCAAAATTTCCTGCTCCAGTATTGGGGCAGCCAGAGACTCGGGCCTGCTCGGACTCATTTTGGTAAAGAATTGTCTCTAAAACCCCTTAATTTCTGCCTCTGGGCACCGCACCCTTCCTGGTATATTGCAGCATAGTAGTCGGCAAAAGCATCTGCCAGACCTTGAGGTCGAGACAAATTCCTCACCAAACTTCACTGCCACAACGTTCTCTCCGCCTCTGCTCTTTGATCCTATGGGCCAAAATCCGGCCGGCAAATCCCCCTGCAACAAATATTTGGACGCTCAATCTCCCTAACCAAAAATCTACCCTATAATTAAGGATACCCTTATATTCCTCCTTAAATCTCTAAGCTCCCGATCTGTCTCTTCAGAGGAGCCCTCTAATGGCCAGTGATTTAATGGCCCCAATATAAACTCTTCCTGAGCCCTATTCAGTTTATTCTGTCTGGCAGTATATTCCTGAACCCATCCCCTATACAGCACTTTACAGACAGGCCAGGCTAAGTTCCTATCAGCAAGAGTAGGGATTTGAGTCTGGATAATTTCCTTGAGTTTGCCCTTCAACCTGACTGATATCTTATCGTTCATTAAGACCCTATCGTCCAAGCACCAACGAACTGGCTTGGGGAGGATATTGTCAACCTCCATATCAACAGTATTGGGGAGTGGTCAGAAAGGATCCGCTCATAAGTACACATACCTGTGACCCTCCCTTACGACCTCCTGATTAATAAAAAAAATGATCCTGGTATAAACCTTATGCGCTCCAGAGTAAAAAGTCATCTCAGTCTCTCCTTTCTATAGATCCGATATGGATCCACTAAAGCAGTGACCTCCAGGAATCTATGCAGTGCCACCTGGGAGGAACTGATAGCTTTACTGGAAGGGGACTCCTGTCCACTCTATTATCTAAGCAAGTGTTCCAGTCGCCTGCCAGAATAAAGGAGCCCTGTGGAGAGTGGCCAAATCAGCCTCCAAAGAGGCAAAAGAATGCTGATCTGGTGAGGAGTGGGACCATAAATAGAGGCACACACCAGTGGGTGTCCAAAGCACAAGCCCATTGTATAAACTCCCCTGCCATCTTCCCTCGACCTGAAGCTCTCGATCACATATGGGCATCCCTTCCTAATTAATAATGCCACCCCACCAGAGGCCTTGCATTCCCACTTCCAAATACCTTGCCAACCCATCCTTTCCTAAGCAAAATGTAATTCATCCGCCAGTAAGTGGGTTTCCTGTAATGCAGCGATATGGACCCCATCTGGTTAATATATCTAGAATAACCAATCTTTTCCTCCTTCCCCTAAGACCCTTCACATTCCATGACAAATTCTAAGTGACCCCATCTACCATATCCACGCTAGGACCTCCCTCTCTGACTATTAAATTCCCTTGGGCCACCTGTCATGGTTTCTCTCTCTCTCCTACCCTCCCCATAAACCCCCCACATGCTACCCCGATCCTTCGATCGCCTCCTAAATCGATCTGGAACGTGTAGAGCCCACTTACCAGACATCCCCTTCCAGCCCCAAGTCCCTCTATAACTCTTAGAAACCCTCATTCTCCCATATCGTCTGGTACAAACCAGACAGCAAAACATCGCATCTAAGCATCCAAATTAATAATGGGAGAAATTATATCTCAGTAGCTAAAGCCATTATCTTCATGGCTTACCGCTCCCACAACCTGTGCAGCAGGAAAAGAAGAAGAAAAAAAAAGGAGGGGTTTTACTACTAGCCAAGCTCACTAACCTATTATGAATATTCATTAAGAGAAAAATACAAACAAGTACAATTCAAAACAATTAAATAGTCCCTTATGAGTCCTTTGAGCAGCGTAACTAAACGCTTGACAGATTATTCTGTATTCACTGTCCAACTCCGCCTTTGCTCTTAAGTAATTGGTTTAAATAAATCAGGTAATTCCACTTTAAGGCCTTCCAAGGCTTCTTCTGCCGAGAGGTATTTTCTGTCCCCATTCACCAACTTGACTACTAGAGTGGCAGGATATTGCAGTCTGAACTTCAAACCTGCCATGTACAGCTTCTTTTAATGTCCACGTACTCCTTCTGTTTTCCTCACCAAGGGGACCAAGTCCTGAAACAACCACACCAAGCCCCATTCAGTGGAGATTTCTATTAGCTTTGGCTTTCATCAATACGTGAGATTTTTCCTTGTAATTAAGAAAACACATTATAATTACGAGGCCTGGCCAGTCTCTCAATGCCGTGGGCCCTCTCAAGATTATAAGATTCACCAAACGTGGGTCCAAATAACTTAAAGAGAAGATCTTGCATGAAGGCAACACAATCTGAGCCTTCTTTTTCTTAGGAGCCCAGCCATAATTAAATTATTCCTTCGACTTGCCTCCTGATCTTCCAGACGATTTTCTAATTTCTCACTTGCCTTTTCAGAATAATTATATCTTGGTCCACCGTAGTACTTTTTCTTTCTTGTGATACCATTCTAACCTCCAGGTCACCCACTCTCTGAGTGAGAGCATGTAATGCAGGTTTTAGTATAGTGAAATCGGCGACCAGTCCCTTCAGGAGCTGCTTAATTTCTAAAATGTCCCTGTTGTTGATTGACCCTCGGGCCCTCCCCTTCAGACCTCAGGCTCGTCTGGGACCGGGAGTGGGGCTTTGAGCCACCGCCGGTGCTCTCCTCGCGAGGGGCTGCTTGACTCCATCTCGCCATTTCGTGAGCCAGATTGCTTGGGTTTGCTGCGTCCTTTCATCCACCAGACCGGACCCCAAAACGGTTTCCCAGCTGTCCCAGCTCCTTATAAACAACGCCTCACTCGCGATCTGTCATGAAGCCAAAGAATTAATTATTTTAAATTAAATAGCTGGACTCGAGCCATGGAAGAGACGCCTACCTCAAGCACTAGCTCATCACGTGACCCCGTGTAAAATTCATGACTTGATTTTTCACGAGGAACGTGTGGCTCAGCACCAATCCCAAGTTTTTCCCCAAGGTGGTAGCGGAATCTACATTGAACCAGTCCATAGAGTTACCCACTTTCTTTCACGGTACTTAAATCAAGGGAGTATCTACTTCATACTATGGATGTCCACCAGATTCTGAGATACTACACTAACAGAACAAAGGGTCTCAAAGACCGATCAACTATTTGTCTCTTTGCACCCAAAGAGAAGGCAGTGCTGTTTCCAAGCAATGCCTATCTAAATGGTTGGCTCATTGCATCACTTTCTGTTACGACAAGTACAACAAGACTCTTCTGGGTCAAGTAAGAGGACACTCCATCAGAGGAGTCGCTGCCTCAGTGGCATGTTTCAAGAACGTGTCAGCAGCAGACATCGTGTTGCGCCACTTGGACTTCTGTCCACATTTACAAAACACTACAGTTGGATATTGCCTCTCACCAGAGAGCAGGCTTCGGCATGCTGTTCTGCAAGGCCTCCTTTCTAAGACCTTCACAACTAGTGGATCTACTTGAGTAGCTTTCCTCCTCCGTGTGCTTCTTCTTGTTCCAGACTGCTTGGGACTCAGTCCTGTATGTAATTACCTACAGCAAGAGCCCTCTCGAAGTAAGATAGTACAGTTACATGAAGAACTACCGTAGTCAGTAGATCTTCGAGAGTTCTAGCTGTAGGTATTACCTTTCCCGCCTTCCATCCCCTATGCTTTTTCATCTCCCTTTTCCAGTGAGGGAAATATTCGCTTTCTCTCGTCTGGCCTCTTTTGGCCTGTGGCGGGAAAGAACTGGAAAGTGGGCGTGAGGACCGCCCTTTATACCGACGGCTTCTGGACGCGGTCACCTGACGTGGGGCGTCCCTCGCCAGAGACTGCTAGCTAGATATTTTTCTCAGGGGTCCTGCTGTCTGCCGATTATCAGTCCTATATGTAATTACTACAGCAAGAGCCTCTCTTGAAGATCTACTGTTACGGTAAGTTCTTACATAACTGTACTATCTTCTAGAGAGAGGTTCTTGCAGGAGGTAATGCCTTCCGCCTCCATCCCCTTAGCTTTTTCAGCTCTTTTTCCAGGAAGGGAAATATCCGCCTCTCGTCTTGCCTTTTGGCCCTTGGTGGAAAGAACTGGAAGGCAGGCATGGGGACCGCCTGTTTATACTGACGCACCTGACACCTGTCCCCGCCAGAGACTGCTAGCTAGAAATTTTTCCATGGGGTCCTGAAGCCTGCAGGCTTCAGTCCTATATGTAATTACCTACTGCAAGAGCCTCTCTCGAAGATCTACTGTTACGGTAAGTTCTTATGTAACTGTACTTTACTCCCCTGTAACAATAGTTCTAGGAGTGGTATATGATGTAGATCCACACTGACCCACCCAATCTCCTCTGGCAAGTGGCACGCTCTTACTTCAGATGGGTAAGATTTGATGTCACGGGTGGCAGAGGAGTTATCACTTGGGTCGGTGGGAGGAGCCGACTTGAAGACATTCTGGCATGATTTAAAGGGAAAGGAACACTGCCAGAAGTGTGGATGTACATGACATACCACTCCTAGAACTACTGTTACAGGTGAGTAATCTGTTTTGTGGCTTTAAGCCAAATATATTTATTTTTTATTTTCAGGAAACCTGGGAATTTATTTTGTAAATGTACTTATCTGCAGGTGTGATGTGCCTGAAAACTTCCCAATATTCCTTTGGGCACACAAAGTAAGGAACCGCTGTCAAAGGATGCAGAAGAAAAAGACTATCTGAGTCAATCAGAAGAGCCAGAAGATGATGAAACCTTAAAGGTAACTGTTAAAAATAACTATTTTGCATAAGTAGAGAACATGTTCAGACTATGCAGTCACAGCCTTTGCAGGATCAGATGTGCAAACAGTACCTACGTAAAGGTGGTCTGTTCTGGTGAAGTTTGTCGGGTTTGATTGCAAAAGGATTTGCTTAGCCATAATGCCCTTTTGCAATTTGAAGTCTTAGAGTAAGTATGCAATTTAGAGAGATGCACAAAATACAAAATGTGGATATTTCTTTTCCTCTAACATCCTTTTATAGATCCTGTGTACTTCTGTCCCTGCCCACTGCAAACTGCCTCCCTACCCGGAACATCACCACACGCACGGAGGCATTTGAGGGCTAGCCATATGGCACTAGCATTTGGGGCACACTGTTTATTGGATCCTGGGGTCCCTAACATTCAGGGGGTGAGGGGCATGAATATGTCAGGGGCAGGCAAGCAATTGCAGTGCCTTTGCTACATGCTGCAGAGTGGGCATCCATCGACTGGCATGGACGGATGTCCTTAGACCATCTCCATGATGGCGTAACTTCTGCTGCACCATTGTGGCTCTTGGAATAGTATAAGTGGGTTACGCAGTTGCACTTTTGGAATAGTACCAGTTGCTGCTATAACTCATTCCTTGTGCCATGTTGTTGTGGGTGCAGGGTGGTATAACCCACATTTGGTGCAACCTGCATACAGCATGGTGCAAGACACCTTTGGAATAGCAAATATGTAACGATATAATTTGCACTTATGCCATGGGGTTTGGCGTAATACAGCTTGTGCCATACATAAGCCATCTTTGAATCGGACCCTCAGTGTCTTGGGATTTGACTTGTTACCTAGCTAAGACCGTGGCTACAGTACACTGGGATTCCCAACAGGACAAAATATGTATCGGTAATCTGTGATTCGATATGCTCATTCTGAGTGTTCTAAATTTCCCATACACACAAATGCACGGGCATATACCACTACATACATACTGCAGATGTGCACACTGATACACACACACACACACACACACACACACACACACACAGAGTGTGGGGATGGAGTCCGCTGCTTGACTGGCCCCTAGTGGTGGCTGGGGCAGGCACAGTGAGCCCACACAAGGGGCACAGCCAACAAGACGCCTGGCATGTCGTGATACCGAAGCATGCCTGGCTCGCCATTGGTGTCATTGTACCACCTGGCTCCACGCCGGGCAGGAAGAAAAAATTGAAGAGGAAAGAAGCCAACTGGTGGGATGAAGCCGGTCTCGCTGCCACAGCGGTCAGCTGGCACCTCAGATTGGTGAGAGGAAATGGTCGGCATGTCGCCCAGTGGCGGAAATGGGGGCGGTGAAGGGAAAGGTCATGGAGATAAATACATTTAAAAAAGAAGGGATCTGCTGGCGGTGGATATGGAGCCAGGTACAGTCCTTCTAAAACTTTTTAGACTCCGTTAAAATGTTACTTTTAGCACAAATCAGCTCAGGCTGGCACAGGCTTTGGGCTATGAAGCCCAATACCTTACAGCAGAAACTTTCTTTAACTGATGGATATGCACAATAGCATGGAAATTTGGCCATTGTGTTCTCATGTGATATATAATATATCTGTATTTTCTAGTAATGCATCTTTTCTGACTTACATAAATCAGCACATTATTGTAAAGTACTGTAAATTGTTGCACCTTCCTTGTGAAACGCCCAGAGACTTCAGGATTGGGCGCTCAAGAAATAAACTTTTACTTACTTACAGTCAGGCCAGTGGATCTGTGAATCCTGGGGAGTGCTTCTTACTGGATAGTTGAGTTTCGAGTGGTGGGTAAAATTGTCTTATCCCCCAGTCCCTTAGCCCACACTGGTAGACTTGTATCATATGAGACTCCTATGGGTTTATTTCGATCCGTAAGTATCCGCCTCAGACCTATAATTAACTGCAATATTGTTTTTTTTTGTGTCATCTGTTTATTCCACCGCATCTGACTGGCCTCTCTTTCAGGCCCCTGCCAAGAAATCCCGCTTCTCCCTCTGAACCCACCCTGTCGCCAGCTTCCTGACCTTACATTATAGCCATCCCAGGGTAACCAGATGTATCCCTTCGTCAGACAGGTTCCTTCTTCCGAGGGAAAGTGCCTTCCAGCTTAACTTTTCTTGGCCCTGGGTGCTGCTGAGGTTGATCATTGCTGTCCGGGGCTCCGTGGAGGTGGGGTCCCGTGGCGGTCATCCGTCGATCAGGACACCATTTTTCATGGTTTTTCCTGGCTTCCCAGGCATCACGCTGCTTGTATAGTGCTCCTGGTCTCCACTAGGGGCCGCTACAGGTGGCGATCACCCTAGCCCACCCAGGAGAAGAGATCAGTCTTTCGGATGCTCAATCCTCTCCTCCCCGCCGGTTCCCAGCCGAGTCCATTCCCTAACTAGGGTCGCCGGTGGCTCGGGAGGTAAGGCGCCAGCTGCCAGTCCTCTGCACCACCGGTCAGCCTAATATTGTTTTTAGATCTTTTCATTCACAGAGTCTATATATTTCATCAGGTTAAAACCAGTGTTAAAGCTCAGCAATTTTGCACTTTATATGGTGCAATACTAGCACATTGAATTACTTTAGCAAGTTCCTTAGGCACGCTTCTTGGTTTAACAGGTGCATTTTCACGTAATTTGTTAATCACTACATGAATATTCATATGCACTGGTATTTATGCTCACCTGATCCTACAAGCACTGCCTCCTGACGGCCATTGTGGTGTAAGTGCATGCGTGTTTTATTGCTTTGAGTATTGAATAGTAAATTGAATTGCTCTGCCTCCTGTTGTGAGTGGCCATATTCCTTGATTTTTGCACTGGAAGTAGTAGGTACTGGTGGTGTAGGTGAAGCTCTTTGCTGTTAATGCTGTGAGACAGAAATAGTTCCTGCTTTCTGGCAGAGAAAGAAAAGATGGACCTTCAGTACTTAGTGTGCAGACATCAGCTTGGGAAAAGTCCATTCTTAATGCAGAACTGAGATTTCAAAGAGGCTTCCTGTGAAGAATTTAGTGGAAGGCAGACTGCCAAAATTCATGTCCTCCAGGTTTGAACTGATGGAGTGAGTGACCATGAGGTTTGACATGCTGATAACTAGGAAGGATTACAAGGTGGCTTAGATAAATCTGAGTGAAGCTTGGGTTGAGCCTGTCTCAGGAAGTAACCACTGCAGTGGTTGCCCTGACATCCCAAATGATGCTCTGAGGATGGCATCCCATTCCAGGTATGGGCTAGGTACATGGCTGCATGGCTGTGCTTCTACAGGTCATTGCACTAATTCTGCGTCACTTATCCCAGGAGCGATAGGAACATATGAACAAACGAGAGGCATCTGAATCCAGCACTCACCTGAAGGTGTCCTGGGAGGTCCAGAGGAAGAGCAGCGCCATTGGAACACATGAGCATGATGAACAAAAAAGACAGGCACCACCCAGGAGCAGCAGGGGATACAAAGAAAGGCTGCAAGACAGACATCCAAAAAGCAGCATCTGAGGGCAAAAAGGTGGCTGATTTCCAGTGAAAGGAGATGAATAGCCAACAGAGAAAGCAGGAATGTGGTAACTAAAATGGGAGAGGTGAACTGAAGGAAACATAAGCAATAAGATTCCAGGGCTAGATTCACAAAGTTTTGTGAACTCGCAAAGTGTTTGTGTGCTGATTGTGCAGAATTTAGCTGAACCGCTATTCACAAGGTCAGTTTGCAGAGGCAAAAGCAGTTAACAATCGAAAAACATAATAAAGCGTGAGCGATGCAAATGAATGGGAGTGGCTCTTTACATACAGGCGCAATGCTATTCACATAGCATTTGCACCGGGAGCAAGTGCCTTGTGCTGGCAGCAATTACTCACCTACAAAAGGTCCTCTTATTCCGGCTAAGCCCAGAGGCAGAAGCAGGAACTGCAGGAAGGAGCACAATGGCTGACAGGACAGCATCACTTCTATACATGTTGTGGGAGTTCCTCCAGGAATCACCACCCCATTGAAATGTGTGACCAAATATTTGGCTGTTCAGTTTCTCTGTGCAAGACTGTCCTGCACTGCACTGTTCTGTGGCAAACATTCCTGTTCCATGCTTTCCAGTGCCATGTATGCCACACCCAGGTATGGTATGGGAAAATGTTAGTCATATGAACAGGAAGCTCAGTTGAGCAACGCTCATTCACAATGAGGTCCTTTCTATAATGGAGACAGTTGTCTAGAATTTAAAATCAAGAAAATATATTTCAGGAGGAGAATGTATCATGCGCAGTCTAACATTACCAGTTATAAAACATGCCACGTACAGTAATCGTAAAGCACACATTAACAGAATCCCACGTAATGCAGCATGCCATAGACTGGAAAGGAGTGCATACTGTGTATAAACGACTGTTATGTGGCAAGGTAAGCTGCACAGCCCTTAAGATGCAATGAGCTGGCATGTAGCAATTGCAGTCTGCAAATCTGTACCTATACCTGGCTGTCTAGAATGTTCCGCATGATTGGCTCCAGTCCAGTTGCTGTCTCTGCTGTCTCCATGGCTTGTAATTCCATAGCCACCTTACAAGTGGTACACTTGTGCTCGTAAATGGTGCTGGAGCAAAGTTGTGTGCAAATGCATGCAGATAGCTCTGGAATGAGATGTAAATTGTGAACTTTGCCCCTGACTGCCTGAACAGCTCATTTACATGCTTCCTTTGTGAATAGCCGTTTTTAACGTTGCAAACACGTTGCTTTTGCATGATGATAGTGTGCCACGCAACATGTCACTGAATTGCACAGTATGTTTAGCACGATTTAGGATAAAGTTACTGCACATGTGCAATGCCCCACTGCCACTAGTCTATCGCACATACAGCATGGTGCAATGCCCTTGCTGGAGCTAACCAATGTGCAATGGCACAGCTTTATAGCTTGCAACACTGTAGCAGGCTGTGTACTAGGCCTTAAACTGTTCAACAATGCCCAGGTCCAAGAGGTGAAGGCACCCCTGCAGAAGGACCAGCAGTGGTCTGCAGTGGAGCTGGCCAACCTGGTAGATCTTGTGGTCACCAGGGGGTCATTTATTCAGGTCAGAGGACCTAGATCGACCCAGGGGCTATTTGGGCCTGGTGGGATGGCGGCTGTCAGGCTGCAGAGGGGTGGAATGGAGGGAGAAAATGCTGCCACTGTTATGGGGACCTTGTCCAGTGGGACCTGGACCCGCTCCAGCAATTCTGGGACATGGTGCGGTATAGCACTGTGCCATGCCCAGGTATGTACACTTTGCCATGTGTTCCTTGTATATGGCCTCGTTTAGGTGGGGTACATCTGAATGGCACTCACCTGCATGCCACTTGACAAATGGGTCTGGTTGCCTCAGAGGCCCAAGTGCAGTCCTGTGATGCCCTACTGCATACCTTCCAGTTATGGTTTGCACTGCCATGTCTCACATTGTGGAACAGGTCACTGGTGGGATTGTTTGGTGTGTGGTATTATGTGGCTGGAGGATAACTCCAGGTATCACATGGTGATACTTTTAATTACTGGTCTTCATTTATTATAACATTTGGTTTTAATACTGGCAATGTTTGACAGTGTCACTTGCTGTTTCTCGATACTGTTCTGTTTCCATGTTCTGCTGGAAGTCTTGGTAGTTTGTGGGATTTGTCACATCACATCATGATTCTGTATTTCACACGGTGCTATGCTACTGCTTGAGTACATGCTCTGCCTTGCCCTTGTCGGGAGGCCTGGACTGCCTCAGCTGTGATACACCACTGTGGTGCCCACATATGTGTTCTCCGGCTGCCCATTCCTATTGGCTGTCTCCTGGTGTCACTGCCAGCCATGCCCCATGTTGGCTGCTGTGCTTCAGCATGACACATGTGCAGCCATCTGCAGGCTCCAATCATGGGTACTGCCCACTGTTGTGCTCACTCTGTCCTGCAGCACTGTATCGAGCAGGTGTGCAATGCTATTCAGCAGTGCTTATTCTATGCAGTACTGTTCACAAAACCGTGCATGTCTTTGCAGTACGAGTTGCTGTCCCATTGCACAGCCTGCTTTGCATAGCTGTGCACAGTGTGTTCAGAGCCACGTTAGCCCTTTGTGAATGGGGCTATTTTGCTGTTGAACAATCGCATTCTATTCGCGCAGCTCACACTTTGCACAGCCTTTGTGAATCTAGCCCCAGAAACACACCAGAGAGACAGACAAGTGGCAGCAAGCCACATACTACAAGTGGGTGTGCAGACAAGCACAAAGAATGGGGTGGGTGGGCAGAGGAACTGCAGCATATAGAAGCACCAGCAAGAGAGGGACAAAGAGAGCACACACGCAAGGTAGCAGCCCAGAAATTAAAAGCAAAGCACAGCAAATGTAACCAAGAAAGAAACAAAGGAAACAAAAAGGGGGGATCATAAGCAGAGGGAACAAGCAGGCAACAGAAAGCACAACAGCAGCAGCAAACAGAGCATAAACAGCAGAACAAGGAACAAACAACAGGCAGAGGCAAAATAGACAGGAGCAAGGAGGCAGATAGAGAGAGGAAGCAGAAAAACTGGAGGTAAAACTGAGGTAAGACCACCGTGAAAAAAACTTGGCAGAGAAGGTGTGTGAGTGTGTGGCAAATGCAGGGCGGAGGGTAGAGTCTGGTAGCCCTCCTCACCCCATGGAATCACAAGTGAAACCTTTCAGTAGGGGTTGAGAAGCCTGTTTAATATTAACCCGAAATTTTGCACCTTAATAACATTAAAGCAGTGTGACAGAATTGCATGACATTTTGCATTTGCGATCTGGGTGGCAAGTTCTCAAGGTGTGAGAGTTTCCCGATGGACGGTCATCTGGATTCTGAGATCAAAACTTTAAAAAGCCTTTAAAATTCACTTTTTGGCTGTTTTTTCTCACCTGAAGAACAAAACAGTATCAGTCAATTCTTTAGTTATAAGGTATAGAAACTTGGCTTCTGAGCATGCTTAGTAGGTTTTTAATTAATCCTATGATATGCAAAGAAGAGTTTGATTACTGCAAGCTATTTTACTTTTCCAAGAAAACTGTTTACGTCATTAGCGCCATCGTCTGAGTTTTTATTTTGTGTGATAAAAAAAATTGAAAACGGGATAAAAATTATGCATTTTCAAAATAACCACTGAACCTAGCCAAACGGACACGCTTAGCTAGATTCTGGATTTGTATGTTGAAATATTACCCTGAAATACATTTTCATTTTTTTTATTTAGTGTACTTTCTTGAAGCAAGAAAATGTAACAATGAACAGGTATTCCTGAAGTACATCTTCTAGGAGCATGGATATGTTGTTCATCCACACTCTTTGGCATATCCTTTTCCCCTTTAAGGATCACAGAAGTCTTCAAACTGGCTCCTCCCACCCACCCAGGTGGTATATACCTGAGCTCCGCCCCATGACACCAGATCATCCTTTCCGCTGGAAGATTCAGGTTGCCTCCCTCGTGCTCATGCATTTCAGGCCCTGGTTTTCAAACCTTTGGTTTTGTCTAAATTCATATATTTTCGGAGTTAGCAATCGTCTTTCTCATCCTTGATTAGCAAAAAGCTTCCCCGGTTCGATGGTGCTTCTGCGACCAAGAGATGTCGCGTGCTGATCCCTCTCTGCGTGCATTTGCTGCCTCGGTGTCGGCCATGACACCTCGTCCTGCAGTTTCTCTTTGGCCTTCCATCCCAAAGTCCTGGACAACCGTCTTGCATGCTTACAACTGGGGAGACTGGAGAGAGGAATCCTCCCATGAAATCTAAAGAGGCTAGGTGGGCAGTTTCCACCGCTCACGGGATCCGTCGAGCAATTGGAATGCATGCAAGTGTTAGAGGAAGAGCGCGGCTCAGCTGCGGGCTCTTCCGGAGCTTCTTAGTTCCGCCAACGTAGCCACCTTCCTCGGTTGGCTCCAGGGAATTGTGCCAGTCTCTTCCCACCAAGGGAGAGGGAGCCTGTGGCTCGCACTTTCCTCGATCCCGTAATTGGGATAAGGATCCGACAAGTCTTCATCGACAAAGGCGCTCTTGGGACTGAGAGGGTCTCAGTCCCAGGGCATCTGGTCTTGACTTGGTTGAGATAGCTTCTTGGTCGCTGGCCTCGGACCTCCCATCGGGCCAAGCTGACCAAGGATGTGGTAGAGCGAGGTTGAAATTGTTATTGAGCCAATCGATCCCTGTCGCTGACTCCGCTCGGACTGACTCTTTGGGAGGACTCAGTCCTTATTTTTCTGATGAGGAGACCCAGCCGCCTGGAGTCCCCATCGAGGATCGGTCCCGGACTCCGAGATTCACCAGCCCACTGGAGTCTCCTGACCGACTGGTCGTCCTGCCCGACCTTGGTTGAGGTCTAGGGCCTCCTCATCCAACAGGCCGGGAAGAGCCACAAGTGCTTTAGAGAACTGGCGCCAGCCAATTAGATCCTCCGGATGAGGGAGGCTCCAGCAAAACTCCGGTGGCGCTTCGAGGACCTTATGTGGCAGCAGCTGATTCTGTCGGGCACAAGCCTACCACAGCTTCCTCCTAAACCATTACTCGGCTTTCACCTCCCAGGCTGAAGCTGAATTCTTGGAGCCACCAAATCGGATCCCTAGCTCATGGAGCTGGCAAGACCACCTGTTCGCCCATAACGGGTCTCTCCACCTATTGTAGTGGAACCACCGCCCAAGCAGCCTGTAGGAGGGGCCATGCCATTCCTAGAACTACTGTTACAGGTGAGTAACCTGTTCTTCTGACCACCCAAAATTTTTTGGTCACCAGTTCAGTGAAGGGTCCAATTTTACTGTCCCTGGGAATTCTTGTGACCCAAAGAATTGTATGTTCACACATAAAATAAATTTTACTGCCATATGCCAATTTTATGTTCAAAAAATAATTCTTTGGCACAAACACAATGTGAATGAGGAGTTTTAAAATAAAACATATAAAAAGTTGTTTTTAGTGCTGGATAGCGATTTTTTATGTGCCAACAAAGATTCTTTGGTCACACTAACAAACCAAAGAATACCGACTTACAAAAAATAAATGGTGCTCTCTACCGAAACAACTTTTACTTGTAACTCAGCCTTTTTAAACTTTTTCACCAAATTTTCAACAGTCTAATTTTTTAAGGCCCTTTGACGAGGCACAGTGGTGAGAACTGTTACTTCCACCTCTAAATGTATTTTTATGATATAATCCCATAAAAAACATTTCAAAGCTAAGTTTCAAGTACATCACTCCTGCAGATGTTGCACAGGCTTTAAATGTAAGTTATGAGAATCTGGGTCATAAATATGGAAAAATGGGATGCATGTTGCAGCATGATTGTGCTTGTCTGCACGTAATACTAGAAGAACTATAGGAGATGAGTAGGCCCAAAGGACCCTAGCAAATTCTGAAGATGCATGTAATGCTGTGGGTGGGGATTTGTGTTGGGAAGGGACTGCATGATGCAAACTGTGTACATGCATTACAGCCCATACGTACATTAGGGTAATGTGCATACGGATGTTGTATGATATTCAAATTCTCTCCTGCTGCTCCATTATCTAGGCCCGACACGAGTTTAATGCTCATCCAGGTGGCATTTTAACCTCCCACAGAGTACTGTGATCCCTTTCCCAAAGGATGTAGGCCTTCTCCTTTATTGAGGCCCATATTGTCCCAGAAACTAGAGGAACAACTAGAATATTAAGAGAGTCAAAGCTATAGGAACAACTTAGTAGTAGTTGGTCTGCCAGAATGATCCGAAGGGCTGGATGCAGTGGTATTCATTCAAAATTTGTGCAACAAAATGGTGGGCCTAGCTACATAGTTGTGCACACTCATCGTGCCTTGGACCATACCAAACCCTGGAGACCAACTATAACTAGTCGTTTCTGTCTCTAAACTATTTGAACAAAATGCCATCTTATCCAAGGGAAGGAAAGCCAAGGAGATATGGTGGGAAGGTCAGAGACTGCACGTCTTCAGTGTTTGAAGCCTTCAGATACGAGCTCAGCAGGCTGGATATAAGAATCAGAAAAATAAACTGTTCACAGCCAGGATAAAATTTAGAATGGTCTGTCTGGCTACAGTTCTAGTACATGCCCCAGATGGATAGAAGCTGTTCCTCACCACCGCTGATGCCTGGAGAGACCTTTCAAAGTGTTCCCAAACCTCTTCCCAGCTAGCGTAGCCCACCCCATTGAAAACCTGGTCTCATCTAGAGCTCCTGCTTACTTTCACTCTTTGTCATTTTATTTATTTATTTATTAAATTCTCAGATTAAAATACCTTTGAGCAGAAACTGCTCGTTTACAAAGGTTCCATGTGAAAGGATGAGGGTCAACATACATACAGAGGTAGTAAAAGAATGCACAATAAACAACTAAAACAACTAAAAGAAAAATAAAGATACTCAGTTATAACGTACTTTGAGATAATATTCATATAACGAGCAGCTTGAGTAGGCAGCTGGCTAAGTGTAACAATAAGAGATAGAGGCACCATAGGCAGTTAGTATTGCAGGCGTGTAACCGGGAGAGGAAGTTGGCAGGCTAATGGGCCACTGTCCGATGGTGGTGGAAAATGTCTTGTACCAGTGGAGATGTGAAGCAGGAAAGGAGTCACAGAAGGCCCAGTGCCAGAGGGAAAGAGACTGGAAAGGGCGGGCTGTGAGACATGAGTGAGCTGGGAGGTGTTTAGAGATCTCTGTTCAGAGAAGCAGTCACATTGAGTGGTAGAGGTGAGGTAAAGTTTGAGATTCCTTTTGAAGGGTCCAAGTGTAGTAGAGGAAAGTGCTTCTTTATTGAGGAATTGAACCATTGAGCGGCTGTATAGACAAAGGACCGCTGACCCATGGAGGTACGACATATAGGGAACCTGAAAGGTTAGAGATTGGCACCATGTGTTTGTTGAGTGCCACTGTAGGTAGTAAGGAGTGAGCCAACACCAGGTGGCATGAGACCAGGAGAATCTTTTGGTAAGTAAGCAGGTCTGGTATTGTATTCTGCTCGTAGGGGTAGCCAGCTGGCCTGTGCATAGAGGTCACAGGTGTGAGTTTGTTGGGCTGCACCGTTAGTAGTCTACAAGCTTTGTTGAGAGCAACTGAGATCCTGCAGAGGGCACTAGTTGAGGCAGAGCCATAGATGGCAAGGCCGTAGTCAATGATAGAGGTGACAGAGCTGTAGATAGCTAGTTTAAGGGCATCCGCAGGCATACAGTGCTTGTGTTTGTGTAGTAGTCCAGTCCATATATTGGTGGTCTTGGCAACAGTGTCAATATGCCGAGTGTAGGAGAAGGTACTATCCAGAGTAATACCAAGGTACTTGAACTCATTGACATGTTCGAGTGGGTTCCCAGTGTGGTTCTTGATGGTGAGGATAGAGAGTTGTGCCTGCTCTGTCGGTTACAGGACATGGCTTTAGTCTTGCTGTGGTTCAGGACAAGTTTATGAGAATTGAACCAGTCTTTGATGCGCTTGAAGTCGAGCTGCAGCTGGGATTCAAGGACTGTAAGGTCATGGTGGCTGGAAAACAGGACTGCATCATCTGCATATAGTAATATTTTTGGTGGCAGGCACTGGGAGATTGTTGATGAAGAGGGAGAAGAGTAGAGGGCCCAGAATAGACCCCTGGGGACTCCGGAGTGGACCGGTTTCTCATCCGAAGAGATCCCTGCAATCCTTACATGTTGGATCTGATTATCAAGGTAGCTGGTGAACCATGGAAGGGCATCACTGGAGATTCCAATGGAGGACAGATCTTACTCGAGAGGGCTCTTGCAGTAGGTAATTACATATAGGACTGACGTCGGCAGGTGGCAGGACCCACGGAAAAATTTTAGCTAACTGAGTCTCTGGCGGGGAACTGCCCCATCAGATGACTGGCGTCATGTGACGTCAGTATAAACGGGTGGTCCCCACGCCCGCCTTCCAGTTCTTTCCCCGCAGCCGTGCAGCACCTCGCAGTAAAGTTCATAGCTCAGCCCTGTTACTACGTTGGTTTTTACCGAAAGTTATGGATATTTTGAGATCTTTTCGCCAGGTGAACATCGGTTTATGTCGTCCCCTTCAAAAATAAGTGCGACTCGTAGCGGCGCCTAACTGTCCCATAGGCGATCCGTCACCCTCTGCCTTTTTGCTTAGGCCTCACCACGCTGGTCGACAAGTGCCTGCATTGCCTGCATTTTAACGCTGCCACCCACAGACGACGCCAGCAGTCCTTGGAAGCCCATCTCTTTAAAAAGAAGATGTCTGCAATGGAGAAGGAGTTGAATAAACTCAGGCAGGCATCGACCTCCCAGAAGGACACAAGAAGCGGGAAAAGAAAGGCACCGGGAGAAGGCTTCCTCCTCCGTGACTCGTCCGGAGCGCAGCTCAGGTAACGTCCCCTCAGGGAGTCCGACAGGTAGCCTCCAAGGCTTTGGAGGAGGCATCGGCCGCCCCATCGAGCTCGGTTCGTCCTTCGGGCGCCCAGGCAAAAGGAGGCTTCTGCCCCAGTACTGCCACAGGCTTGCGGCCTACTGGCGGGCGCTCCCTAAGCTGGACATCAACTCCTCCGACACCCGCTGGGAAGGCCGCTAAGACGCCCAACCTTTCGGCAGCGCACGGCAGTGTCCCCTCGACCGGGCCTTTTCCCATCTCGGCCCACCTCTGACTGAGGGACCCTTAAGTCGGATGCCGCTCCTCTGGCGTCCGCCCGGAATCTGGCTCCTCTGATGTGTGCCAGGCATCGGAGCCTATGACAGACCCATCGCCTGTCGCCCCAGGTTCCCCGCAGCCTTTGCTGCCATCCAGGGAGCTCGTGTCGCCCTGCCTGACCCTGGGGATTTTTCACCACCATCCCCAGACGAGACACGGATGCCTCTCTGGCCAGATCCCTCCCCACGGAACTGGATCTGACGGCCCCACGGACGCCAGCCGCGACGCTGGCTCCGACAACGGCCCGCCGGCACACGGTTCAGCCGCTGGCCCCATCGACGCTGGGATACTCCTTCAATGGGCCCCCCACGGGCCATCACTGATCCGCCCGGGGTATCTACTGGGCCGCCTGCCCGCAGCCTTCCAGTGCCGGTATCCGCCATCGCATCCGACGCCGGCCTTACCGGGTCCGCAGTATCCTGCGCCACAGTACCTGGTGCCGGTCCCACCGGCGCGCAGTACCTGACACTGCAATACCCGGCCCGGTATTCCGCAGCCAGGTTATGGATACTCGCCTTATGGATATAATCCGTACAACGATCCCTCCTCCTCCTCCTCCACCGCCCCTAGGCCACGGTGGATCTTCAGGAGACTCTGGCCGCCTTGTGGGCTGGGGCCAAGGCTCAGCTCACCAAGGAAGTTGAGCCGCCTCGACGACGGTGCCACCTCTGGCCCCGTCGCCCCAGGCGGCACCTCCCTCTCCGCCTCCGGATTCCCAAGCCCTCCCTCGGATCCAGAGAGGGCAGGACACGCGTCAGGATTCCCCTAAGAACTCATTCCTCCCCTAGGCGAGTCAGGAGTCTTACTTTGCTTCCAATTCTTCTTCTTCTTCTCTCGGATGCCTCGGATTCTTTCGATGATTGCCCGAGAAAGATGACGACCTCGCTCTCTGTCCAAGCCCCGGCCTAGGACTCCTCAAGTCTCCTCTGGAGGATCCTTCCTTCACAGAATTGCTCAGAAGATCCAGGAAGTACATCAGTGATGCTCCTTAGAGCCAGATCCCCGGGTTAAACTCGCCAAACATCTGGACTCTGCCTCAGCGGCCTCTACTCTTAGCCACCCTGGATCGAGCTCATGCCCACCTTTGTTTCCATCATTTGAAACAACCGTCGGTTCCCCACTTCCTCAGAAGTCCAACAGGCTATACCAGGCTCCGGAGGGTGTAGATTTTTAGATTCTCACCCCCGTGCAGACTCGGGTTGTGATTAGCGCCGCCACGGCCGGTAAGCACACCCTAAACACTTGAGCTCGCCTCATTCTGGATAAGAGTCTCGCTTCTGGATCAGTATGGAAGGAAGATCTATGCTTCTTCTACACTGGGGATTAGGGCCCAAATTATGTAGCACATATGGGGGATTACCAGAAGGCTGTCCTTACCCAGGCGGAATCTAAGATTGACTTCTTGCCTGACTCCCAAGTTAAGCAGGAGTTAGCTGACCTTGTCCGTTCTGCTCGTTCGGCCAGTCGTCACATTCTGAGGATGACCTACGATGCAGTGGACACCGCAGAAGGCCGGAGCTCCTTCGCCGTAAGTCTTCAGCGTCACGCCTAGCTCCAAGTGTCAGGTTTGGTCCTGGAGGTGCGTGCAGCAATTCAGGAAGCACCTTTCAGAGCGGTGCTTTCGGTGGTGATGTCAAGGACATCATCACCGACTTCCTAGGAAAAGGGGACGGCCCTGAAATGTGGATTCCATGTACCGGCCCCATCCCCACAGCACCGCCCTTTCGCAGAGCAGAGCCGCCTCAAGCGAAACCCCAAGGAAGGCGGGCCACAAATGTCGGGCCCCCCACAGCTGCCAGGCCCTCGACGCCACAAAAGCAGCGGGTGCCCCAGCTGCGGCGCTGCCCCATACCACCTGACTCCTTCCTCTCCCACCGCCCACAGACTCCCCGGAGAACTGGTAGGAGGGAGATTCTCCTCCACCTTCTGGGTTGGGAGAGGATAACATCGGATTCATGGGTGCTTCAGATTATCGCAGAGGGCTCTCCATAGAGTTTCTACAGAAACCTCCAGCCACCCGCCTCTGAAGTCCTCTTACTCAAGGGACCATCTTCCTTTGGTCAGGAAGAAATATCTGCTCTCCTCACGAGCAGGCCATAGAACCCATCCTCTCACCTCCACGGACGGGTTACAGGTTACTATTCCTGTTTCTTTCTTGTACCAAAGAAGACGGAGATCTCAGACCCATTCTCGATCTCAGCTCCTGAACCTCTATGTAGAATACAAGAAGTTCAGGATGCTCTCCTCAAACCCTTCTGCCCTTTCTTGGCCGGGCCAATGGCTTTGTGCACTGGATATGCAGGATGCATACCTGCACATCCCCATTAGTCCTCGCACCGAAAGTACCTCTGGTTTACTTTCAGGGGAACCTATTCGGGCACTCCCTTTTGGTCTTTCCTCAGCTCCCCCAGTTTTACCAAATGCCTGGCGGTGGTAGCGCCCACCTGCATGCATCTTGGGAGTTCAGGTGTTTCCTACCTGGACGATTGGCTCCTGGCGGCCTGGTCCAGGGAGGAACTCCTGCATTTCTCTCCCTCACCCAGTAGGTTTTCACTTGTCTGGGTATCACCATCAGCCATTCCAAATCTCAAGTGGATCCTTCCCAGAGACTTTAGTTCATCGGGCAATCCTTGACACAACAGTGTGCAAGGCCTTCCTGCCTTCGGACAGGGGCCTCCTCAATCAACGGAGTTTCCTGTTTTTGAGCATGGGAAGGTTCTGGCGGGGTGGTGCTCTGTCTTTTGGGGCTGATGGTGGCCGCCATCCCTACGGTTCCGTTGGCGACTCCACATGAGGATCTCTCAATGGACTCTCCGCTGTCAGTGGGATCAACATGTAGACGACCTGAGATCATCTGGTACTGATCTCCTCGCCGATGACAAGGACTTGCAGTGGTGGATGGTTCGAGAGAACCTGTTCCGGGGTCTCTTCTTTCATCCTCCCCTCCCAGACTCCTGACCACAGGCGCATCTGGCGAAGGTTGGGGAGCCCATCTGGGTCCTCACTGAACCCAGGGTTTATGGTCCAGACTGGAATTAGCCCTCCACATCAATGTGCTTGAGCTACGAGCAATTCTGCATGCCCTCCAAGCCCTTCACCAATACATCCTTCCCGGTCACCTGACTGTCCAAGCGGACAACATGTGCGTGGTGGTACATCAGCAAGCAGGGAGGACTCGGTCTACCGTTGTGCAGGGAAGCAATGAGGGTTTGGGAATGGGCAGCTCTTCACAACCTTCATCTCACGGATCCATGTTCCAGGAGTCGACAATGTCCTGGCAGACAAGCTAAGTCATTCTTGGCTCTGCCACATGAGTGGGAACTGTACCAAAGGTTCTAAATGGCATCTTCCAGCTTTGGGGACTCCACAGGTAGACCTGTTCGCCTCTTCCCAAAATGCAAAACTTCCACCATTTGCTCGCTTGCTCCAGAGCGGGAGCTTTCTGGAGCAATGCTCTGTCTCTAAGCTGGAAGGACAGATTCGTCTATGCTTTCCCCAATTCCTCTGGTCCCTCGTGTGCTGCAGAAACTTGCATTGGAAGGAGCGATAATGATTCCAATCGCTCCTTTCTGGCCCAGGCAAATCTGGTTCTCTTTCTACAGCAATACTCAGAGGTTCCTCTCTTCCTCTTCCTTTATCTCGAGGATTGCTGAACCAGGATCAGGGGACCCTGGTCCATCCAGGACTCAAGTCTCTACACAACTTCATGCATGGCTCCTGCAGACCTAGCCCAATATCATTTGGCATCTCTCCTAAGGTGGCCGAGATTCTAGTGGAGCTGGAAAACCCTCCACTAGGTCCACCTACACTATGAGATGGAAGCAATTTTCCATTTAGGCTGCCTCCAGGAACGTGGAGCCTTTCTCCTGTCCTGTGGCTGTTCTGTCGATTATTTGCGTCATCTTTCAGACCTGGGTCTCAGTCACTCCTCTTTAAAGGTTCATATGGCTGCTATTTCAGCCTACCGTGTTCCTTTGCTGATAAAGCCTTTGCCCAATTGAGGTTTCCAAGACCTTTCTCAGAGGGTCCTTCATCTCAGATCCCCTGTTCAGACTCCTGCTCCCCCTTGGGATTTGAACTTTGTTCTCGAGAAACTTACCCTTCCTCCTTTTGAGCCTGTGGCTTCCATGAGACTTAAAGTTTTATCGTGGAAGATGCTCTTCTTGGTGGCCATTACTTCTGCTCGAAGAATTTCGAGCTCAGGCCCTTATGTGTAAAGTCCCTATCTGATTTTCACAAAGAATGAATAGCTCTTCTACGAACCCTAAGTTTCTTCAAAAGTGGTAGCGGAGTCTACCTTAAATCAGTCTATTGAGTTACCTGCCTTTTCATCAGTACTCCAACCAGGAGAATACTTACTTCTATACCATGGATGTCCACAGGATTCTGAGATACTACACCGATGGGCGAAGGATCTGAGAAAGACTGATCAGTTGTTTGTCTCTTTTGCTCACAAAGGGAAGGCAATGCTGTCTCAAGCAATGCCTGTCAAAGTGGTTAGCTCATTGCATCACTTTCTGTTATGACAAGTACAACAAGACCCTACCGGGTCAAGTCAGAAGTCACTCCACTCGCGGAGTAGCAGCCTCTGTGGCTTGTTTCAAGAATATGTCTGCGGCAGACAACTGTGCTGCTGCCACCTGGACTTCCGTCCATACCTTTCTGAGAAACATTACAGTTTGGACATTGCCTCTCCGTAGAGCAGGCTTTGGGTTAGCTGTCTTGCAAGGCCTCCTATCTTGAGGTTTGCAAGGTTGTTTCTACTTCTTGAGTAGTTCCTCCTCCCAGTGCCTTTTATTTGTTCCAGACTGCTTGGATTCTGTCCTATATGCAATTACCTACTGCAAGAGCCCTCTCGAGTAGATTGTGCAGTTCGTGAACTTACCATAACAGTAGATCTTCAAGAGGCTCTGCAGTAAATATCCTCCACCCTCCATCCCCTAGGCTTTTTCAGCTCCTTTTCCATTGAGGAAATATCTGCTTCTCTCTCGTCCGGACCTTCCGGGCCTGTGGCAGGAAAGAACTGGAAGGCGGGTGTCCGGGACCGCCCTTTATACCGGCGTCATCTGTGCCGGTCACCTGATGTAAGTGGGTCCCTCGCCAGGGACTGCTAGCTAGAAATGTTTCCGTGGGATCCTGCCACCTGCCGGCGTCAGTCCTATATGTAATACCTACTGCAAGAGCCTCTCGAAGATCTACTGTTATGGTAAGTTCTTATGTAACTGTACTTTGCTTGAGCAGTAGGGGTGGTTAACTGTGTCGAATGCCTTGGTAAGGTCTATAAATACTGCCCCTCCACAATTCCCTTTGTCAAGCGTGGCATGGATGAAGGTTGTAAATTCCAGTAGTGCATTGGTGGTGCTGTGCCTTTTCTGAAACCATGCTGCTCTGGGCACTGTACATTGTACTTATCCAGGAATTCAACTAGTTGGTCCGACACTATTCACTCCAGCCAGTAGTGGCTCTAGCCACAATAGGTTACCAGGGCACAGCTGGGGCACAATAGATGGCAGCCAGGGCACTGATATATTGTTACTATGGGGGAAGCTCTGCACCATATGGGGCACCAACGGGGCACAGCTTTTTACGAGTACGTGCCTGGCGGCCCTTGTAGAGCCGCCACTGACTCCAGTGCTTTAGATAGTGGGGGAGGAGAGAGATGGGTCTATAATTGGTGTGCAGTGTCCTATCTCAGCTTTTTGTGAACCGTGTGTGACAGTGGCTTTCTCCAGAGAGAGCGGAAATGGCCCAATATAAGCGAGAGATTGAAGATCTTTGTAAGTGGTTCTAAAATTTCATCGAGGACTTGTGCCAGCAGTTTCAGGTCAAGGAGTCACCACTGTACCCTTGTTTGCCGATGGCCTTTTGAATGTATTTTCTAGCTACTTGTGGTGGGACCTCCTTAAAAAAACTTTGGGATTATGCGTTCTAGTTGGGGGTAACTTGGGAGGAGCTGGAGGAGAGGTCGTCGAAAAAATTTGGTGGAATTACACTGTCCAGGTTTGTAAATGCATTATTAAAAGTGCTGGTGATGGTACCTAGGTCGAGTGTGGGAGTGCTATGAAGGTTGAGCATAGTGGGTGGTACTTTAGGATCCTTGCTTGTGAGTTCTTTCATGTTGTTCCAAATTTGTTTCCCTAGCCCCAAGAGTTGGTCAGAACCTCTTTGTAATAGCTGCGTTTAGCATTCCTATTTTAAGTGCAATCATTTTCTGGCTGCTTTGTATAATTGTATGTTTACTTGTCGGAGTTGCACAGGCACAATCTCAGGGTGGTTCTCTGTGCTTGAGCAGAGTTAAAGGTCAGTAGTAACCCAGGGGTTGGTCTGTCCTTTGACCTTCATCTTTGCACTGGTGCATAGATGCCACAGGCTTCATTGAAACGTTTGATAAATAGGTCAGAGTTTTGTTGGTGTCATTGAGGTCAAGCACTGCCCAGTTCAGCCTGGTTAGATGGGATTTTAACAGCTGGAGGTGCCCTTGTTTGATAACCCTGGCATAGATAAGCTTGGGAGGGCTTGTGGTATTTGTTTGACCAGGAGCAGATGACAGGCAGTGGTCACTTATTGTATCTGAAGTGCAAATATTGGAGATGCATTCAGGCGGTTAGATAGACTCCAGTCTAGAAGCGTGAAGGAGCCTGTCCTATAGTTACACCTAGTGGGGCATTGAGAAGTTGAGTGAGGTGATGCGCCTCAGCTGCATTCTTATAGGTAGAGCGTCTCAGCGGAGAGCCAGTTAATGTTAAAATCACCCATGATTATGGTTTCAGAATTATGTTGCTGGACCCTTAGATATTCCATGATGCTATGGAAGCCAGCAGCCTGGTCTCTTTGGGGTAGGTAAACTGAAATGACAGTGAGTTCTTTGTTATGTGCACCAAGGAGGATTTTGATTGTGAGGACCTGGAGAAGTTGCTCAGGCTGGGGATGGGATGATGTGACCCATAAGGGTATCCTTAAGATAGATGGCGCCAGCCTGCCGTTGTAATCCTGTCTTGCCTGAAAATGCAGCAGCCAGGGATAGAGACTGAGGTATCAGGGATTTTAGGGTTTAGCCATGTTTCCACAACTGAGCGGACATCAGGGTTGTGCTGTAGGATCCATGTTTGGAGGAATCAAGTTTGTTGAGGATGCTGCAGGCGTTGATGGATGCCAAGGTGAGTGTCCGTCCTTCTGCTTGGTGCCACTGCTGGCTGCCCAGGTGGTCCTGGATTGGGGTGAACATTTCCTGAGCAGGAGCAGCATAAGAGATTTGTAGGAGAAAGGATTTCAGCATCTTGTAGATACCTGGTGGTTAAGTCATAAACCAAAAGAAATGATCAACAGCTGAGGTCCAGAGTCACAGAATGTGTTAGAATCCTGAAGGTGATGAACTGTGCCTGCGCACTTGCAGGATGTGAAATCCTTTTGTCTGCATGCTTCTTTGTGATTCAAAGAGGTTGTTGAAAAGCCCACATACAGATCATGGAGCAGGTCAGACGAAAATGTGGATCCAAGCAGACCTAGAGTCATTGAGTTTGTCAGAGTTAATTGCTTGACTTATGTTTTGCTTAGGATAGCTTCCAAAATTGATTTTAAATGAAAATGCAGATACCTGGTGATGATGTTTTGCAGAAATCCAGTTCAGGAGACTTTCACGGATGTAGTGAGCAAGAATGGTGTAGTTACTCCAAGCAGAAAACCATGTAATCCACAAAACTAAGCTACAGACACAGAAAAGCAACCACTACAAACAAAGAAGGAACATATACTGATGATACTGTTCACACTTCTATATTCAGTGTATGAAACATAAACAGATGATAATTAGTAGAATCCCTCACTCTTAACAAAAAAATCTCTCAGATTACAGGATTGACTAAACTGCTTAGAGATCAAGTTTGGATTATTTAGGCAAAAATAAACAGAAGTCCCTACATTGTTTTATAATGAAGATTCTAGATGCAGAACTGAGCAGTACAGGTAGATCTGACTCCCAGTGCTCTCTTTTGACAGCACAGTCTATACGAAAATCAGTCCTTAATGTTTGAATGAGACACTGAAATGCACCGATCACCAAAAGAATGTCCCTACAAGTGACTTTGCCTTGTTATCCTTCTACAAAAGCTACCCTGTTGTCCCACTGTCCGACTGCAACACCAGTCTGAAGCACTGCTTGAACTGCCAGGTCCCCTTCACTTCTACAACCAGAAAACACCAGCCCTGTTGCCATGCACGTTGCTGTGTTTGTTTAGCCTCTGGGTAAAACAGCTGTTAGATCAGTGCATGGACGACCAGGTGAGCTCTGCAACTCATTTAATACTGAATTGAAATGCTTTCTTAAGGACCTGTGAGCTCATTAACACATGCGGATGCACATGGCAAGCAATGCTTAAGACATTATACATAGATACATAGACAGTGTCGGCAGATAGCCCACCAGTCTGCCCATTTGAGCTTGTAAGTTCAGTTTATGTTTTCCTAAGTCTGTTGCCCCTTACCCCTGACCTCCAGAGAATTCCTTTATGTCTATCCCATGCATTCTTAAATCCGTGATTGTTTCAGCCCCCCACCACTTCCTCTGGCAGTGTGTTCCACTTGTCCACCACCCGTTCTGTGAAGAAATTCTTCCTCATGTTTCCTCTGAATTGTCCTCCTCCAACTTCATCCCATGCCCTCTAGTTCTGGAACTTCTTTGCTTAAAAATAGTGTATTCCTTCACCCTGTTCCTCCCTGTGAGATACTTATATGTCTCTATCATATCCCTCTCTCCCTTCTCTCCTCCAGGAGTACATGTTCAGTTCCTTCAACCTATCTTCATAGGACTTGTGATGCAATCCATGCACCATCTTTGTTGCCCTCCTCTGAACCTTCTCTACCCTGTCTATGTCCTTACGTAGGTATGGTCTCCAGAACTGTACACTGTACTCCAGGTGGGGCCTCGCTAGTGTCTTGTATAGCGGAATTATGACCTCCTTTTCCTGCTGGTGATGCCCCTGCCTATACATCCCAGCATCCTATTTGCTTTACCTGCTGCCTTGTCACACTGTTTCCCTACCTTGAGGTCATCAGAGATGATAACTCCAAGATCCTTTCCTGCTTGGTGCATGCTATATCCTCACCCCAACTGATATATTGTGCCAGGGTTTATGTGCCCCATATGCATTATCTTGCACTTCTTTGCATTGAATTTCAACTGCCAAACCCCTGACCATTCTTCAAGTTTCTGCAGGTCCCTTCTCATTCTGTCTACACCCTCTGGTGTGTCTACTGTGTTACAGAGCTTTGTGTCATCAGCGAACAGAAATTCTGCCTTCTAGGTCCTGTGCAATGTCACTGATGAAGATGTTGAATAGGTCCGGTCCCAGCTCTGATCCCTGTGGTACCCCACTGGTCACTCTTCCCTCTGTGGAGGTACAGCCATTTACCACCACCTGTGTCCTGCCACCCAGCCAGTTACCTACCCACCACACTACTGTCCTGCCCACACCCATATTCCCCAGTTTGTGTAATAGTCTTCTATGTGGCACAGTGTCAAAGGCCTTGCTGAGTTCAGATAGGCCATGTCCACTGCCCTCCTGATCCACCTCCCTAGTTGCCCAGTCAAAAATTCAACGAGGTTGGTCTGACATGACCTCCCCTGGTGAAACCATGCTGCCTTGGGTCCTGTAGTCCATTGACAACCAGATGTTCCACCAATCTCTCCTTCAGTAGTGCTTCCATGATCTTCCCCACTACCGAGGTGAGGCTGACTGGTCTGTAGTTCCCTGCTTCCTCTTTGTTCCCACTTTTGTATAAGGGGACTACATCTGCTGTCCTCAGTCTTTGGGTACCTCCCTGTTTCCAGTGATCGGCTAAACAGGATAGCCAGAGGTTTAGCCACCACCTCTCTTAGTTCTTTAAGGACCCTGGGGTTTCCCCATCTGGCCCATTGCTTTATCAACTCTTAGTACTTCCAGTTCCTTCAGGACCCTTTCTGTGTAAGGGACTTGTGTCCATTTCTGCACCATTCTCACCCTTGTACTCCTTCAGACCCATTACCCTCATCTTCCTCAGTAAAGACTGAGCAGAAATACCTGTTCAATATGTCAGCTTACTGTTGTCATCTCTACATGCCCCCATCCTCCCTTTCAGTCTCACTATCCCTCCCTTTGTCTTTCTTTTTTCACTTATGTACCTGTAAAGGTTTTGTCCCTCTACCCACTGATTTTGCAGTGTGTTCTTCTGTCTGAGCTTTGGTTTCCTTACTGCCTCCTGCCTCCTTTGCTTCTCCTAGTACTTCTCCCTATCCCCTTCCGCCTGTGTCTTTTGTATTGCCTGAATGCAATCTTTTTGGCTTTCACTTTCTTTGCTACCTCTTTGGAAAACCATAATGGTCTCCTCTTCCTTTTCCTTTTGCCAACATTGCAGGAGATCACAGAAGCAGTTCCTTCTGGAATGCAGGCTGCAGGAAAGCCTTGCATCGTCAGGCCTCTGGGAATACCTGCAAAATCAGCAGCTTTGCAGTTCCTTCTGTGTTCATTGGCAGGGACCATTAAGGCAAAAACTAAAGCTCTGGTATGGGAATGGCAGCTCAGACATGGGGAGTCCTTCCTTCACCTGCCTCCCCAACTAATGATGACAGATCTTTAAGTACAACATACTGGCACTGATGTTTAATGTTTCTTTCTGTAGTATGTTGAAATAGTTGTTTTAAGTGAATATCCGACTTACCCTATGGCAGCTAGCACTCGCATGGTGTGGTAGCTGCCCTCCATAGCAGTCATTCTAGCCAGGTTACAAATACTGGTTGCAGCCAATAATCCAGATATTTACCTCATGAAATAGTTTTAGTATCAGCTGCGAATGCATTTTCAGAGCCCAGTCCAGGAGCCATACCCCGCGCTCATGCACTTGAGGATGTGTGGCCAGGAGAGTGCAGGGTGCGCCCCAGTGAAATGAATGGGGCTGGGGGCTCTGCTGAGTTCCAACATGGCAGCAGCTTCTTAATAACGCTCACTTAATTCTCTCCCAGATTACAGTAACACGCATGTTGTTCAAACTGAAAAGGCCTAAATTTTGCAAAACCTACGATCGGAACAACCTTGCAGAAGAATGAGCCGAAAAAAGGACACAAAGTGTTCATCTCAGAGCTAAACGTCTATCTTTTGGCGCACAGCTCAACCTTCAAGTTCGGGGTCTACTGCCTCTACTCTGGCGACCCTGGAGCTGCCTACAACACAGATCTTAGCTATGCTAACAAAAATCCAGGCAACAGGGGAGTATACGAATGGGTGCTTGCAGCGTTGAAGCATAACTTCAGGAAAACAACGCTGTATACAAGATAATGCACAGGCCATTAAAGAAATTAAAGAAGGATCGGAGAGACAGATGGATTGTAATGCCACTTTTGTAAGAGACTTGAGTTTTGTAAAAGCAAAAGTAGAAACACTGGAAAACTTGCAGAGACAAGCAAATACTGTATCAAATTGTTGGCTTCCCCCTAAGTTTTCAGACTCTACAGATTAAACTGATCTTTCAGGATCTCCAGCTGTTACCTTTAGAAGCTGGAATCTAGACTGAAAGGTATTCACAATTCCTCAGCGCCCAAACCACAAGGGGATCTCCAGCAACTATTAACCGCCATAGTCACACTTTCTGCTCCTGAAGAAGGATCTCTCTCCCTATAGGCAGCACACTCGAGGAGAGATTATTTGGGAAGGACATCGTTTATCTTTTTCCAGTCCTAGCAGCGCAGACACAACAAAAGAAAAAGGAACTGCAGGTGAACAAAAACAGTTGCTACAGAATGGGTTAGAGCCGGCTAAATTTTCCAGCTCGTCTTTTAGTAAAGCATGCGCCAGATCGCATGTGTTCATCAACCGGAGGCTGCAACAGCTTTTGCAGACAAATTAATCTCCACCCTGCAACCTATTAATAATTCTTCTGATGAAGAAGAGTGACTTTACATCTTTAATTGTTTGCAGGACTGTCTTATGATTGGAAGGTTAATCTTCTGGCCTTTAAGTATGCTTATTCAGTACATGTACTCCTGTGTTAAAGGGAGTTACTGTCCTTTGCTGTAACCATGTTGGTAATGCTATATTTTACCTACTTAACAAAAGTTATAGGTATGTGCCATGGAAATAATTTAAGGGTGCGTTTGGCACCTCTCAGTTTTGTGAGCTGCAGATTTAATGTATTGTCTCCTGCCATCCGCGGAGCGGAGTTCCGTGCGTTGCACATATCTGCAGGAATTTAAATCCAGCTAATTGAGACCGGACTTTCTGTTTGTCTTAGAGTGCACAGCTACAGTATATAACCTTTTCCTCTACCCCCAACCTTAGTCCTTCAAGGAACTGTCCTCCTGGTTCACTAGAGCCATGTTAATCCCAGTTCGCGGTGAGAGTATTATAACCCTACAGGATGCACAGTTTTGGACTATATCTCTTCGTGACAGTGGGTAAACCCCACACTGCTTGAACTTTATTTGACTAGTCTCTGCCTGTTGCCATTGTTGTACAAGTGATATAAGGGTTTGTATACCTCAAGTTTTGTTTATGAAATAACAGTGTATGCTGTATTATCATAAAAGTACATAAATAAAAGTGAAAAAAAAAAATGATAGGAGCTAGTTTCATTCATTTTAACATCAAGAATGCCAGTAACAGATTAATGAAAGGCACCACTTGACTAACAAGGATCATGTTAGTCAAAATGGTGCCTTTCATTAATCTACTAGTGGCCATTCTTGATGTTAAAATGAATGAAAACTCTAGCCCCATTAATTTCAGTGAGGCACTTCTCAAGACTCACCTTGGCCACATGTCATTACGCGCTTGAGCACGGGGGCATGGCGGCCGGACTGGGGCTCTTGAAATGCATTGGGCAGTTGATGCTAAAACTATTTTAGTAAAATATCTGGATTATTGGCTGCAACCAGTATTTCTAACCTGGCTAAAATGACTACCACAGAGGGCAGCTTTACACCATATGAGTAGCTATCTATATCGAAACTTCCTTTAATGTGATTAGTTCATTAGCTGTATGCAGTGAAGCGCTATGAGCATAGTGGCCAGCACAAGCTCATCATCCGTTGAGTAACTTTGTCCCTCAGCCACTACCATCATAAAGATTACAAACAGCGTTAAACAGGCCCTTTCAGGCCTAATAAAGTCCTTTGGGCCTATAAATGAGATAGTGTGGAGCTGAAGAGGCCCCACTTCTCCTTCAGCTCATTGTGGACCAGGTTTCTAGGGATCAGTCATCAGGACCGGGGCTAAGGATACTACACTTTGAGAAGAATGCCCTCATGGAAATCACACTTAGTGGTAAAGTTTGATGTTATCTGTTACTATTTAGTTGGTATTACTGTTAAATGTGTGTTTCTATGTGGGTTTGGGGATTCAGTGAGCATATACTGATGTACTTAAGAAAGTATTTTGAATAGCTATAGCAAGAGGCAAGGACATTTCTTTGTGGTTAGCAGTACCAATCTAATAATGGTAGTAATACTTCATATGTTACCTGGGATGTTAAGGATGCTAGGGCAAAAACTAAGCAATACCAGATCCTTAAACATCCCAAAAAACTGAAGACCAGATCATAATGCTTCAGGAAACACACCTACTAGCCAACAAAACACTGTTGTTCAGAAGGGAATGGGGTGGCCAAACTTATGGGTTGAGAACTATACCAGGTAATAGGAAGTTGTCAGCTCTTTTCTAGAAATTCTCGATTAGAACTCTCACAAACAATAACTGCCCCCAGGGTGGATTTCTGCTACTTCTTGGTACCCTATAAATTACTGAAATGCTTATAGGCTACATACAGTATATGGGCCAAACAAAGACACTCCCAGCATCTCTGCCTCTCTTCCTACACTTGTTGCACCCTTTGCCCACCTCCCTATCATAATGGCCAGGACTGGAATCTAGTCCTTGATGTGGACCTAGATAAATGCCACTTTGCCATGGCCCTCTACTGGGATATGTATACACTGTATATACTGTAAATATTAGCTTAACTCTCCTATAACCCTTTTATCATGTGAAATTTACTGTACATCACTGTGTTTATAAATGTTTTTTCCCTGTATGTATAACTGTTTATATAAGTGTATTGATGTATCTGTTGTGTATCAACTGTTGAACCTTGACCTTATCAGGTCCATCTTGTAAATGAGCCTTGCTCAATGATGCTCGCCTTGAATAAATAAACATTTGATTGATTGATTAAATCAGGAAACAGATGAACTGGCCTGTCAACCAGCACAAAGAGCCATTCATGAACTTACAGATACCCTGGCTTGGTGGACCCAAGGAGAATTTTATCAGCTAATAGCAAAGAATATCTGTATTACTCGCCCCTCATAATTCCTACTGTAGGCCACATTATTTATTCATTTATTTTTTGCATTATTTCTTTTACCTCCTCCGACATGCCTGCTGTCATCCTCTCCTTCGGGCGGCCAAGTTCTGCCGTTGCCTCCTCAGCGATCCACCATCCAGCTGCTCTGATGACCCAGTTGTCCTGAGCGCTCATTCAGCTGGGGGGCTCTCCCATATCCCGACTTGGCCCTTGGGAGGAGACTGGGCACATGTAGCGCCTTGCATCTTTTCCAGGGCCCAGAAATGCAGCCTGGAGGTTTCTTGGCTGGGAGGCGAGGGAGGCGGGCCGCTGTCATCTGATGGCGTGCAATTTCACACTTTTCTGGTCCCTCTTGTGCGCCGCTGCTTGTAGTACCCCAGTCTCCACCGGGTCACTAACAGAGCAGGGCTACCACCCAGCCCACCCCAGGATAGGAGAGCAGTCCTCTGGACACTCAATCCTGTCCTCCCCTGCCAGCCCCGAGCAACCTGAGTCCATTCGCAAACCTGGGTCGCCGGCATGGTTTGAGGTGTGGCATCCAGTGCCTCAACCCTCTGAGCCACCGGCCGGCCACATTATTTTCTAATATCTAGTCAACTCCTGTATGAGACCCACCAGTGCCAGATATTCGTCCGTATCTTATCAGATCACTCACTAGTCCTGCTACAGCATGCTTTTAGCAGGGATCAGACAGGGAAACTAAATAATCAGCTCCTTAAGGATAAGCAACTGGTTTTCAAAATTCGGACTTGATTCACTAACTGTATTAGGCAAAACGAGGGTCCCACAGACAATTTGGACTCCTACTGGGTGGCACTGAAATGTGCCCTTGGAGGGAGATCATCAGGCTCGCTCCATTCAGAAAAACTAGAAATGCCAAAGCCCAAGACCTGTTAACTTAGGCAAAGAAGCCACTCTTCCCCAGCACCCCAGAAGCCACTTGTATACAGTCTTTGGGCAAACAGGGCTAAATATTTATTTATTTGAAAGTTTCACCAGAAAAGGCATACTAAGTAGTAATTGCTCATTTCCAGATGCGTCCTCGGAAGAGCTACACACAATTATACATATTGTATAGTAGCACAAAATCACACTTTTACAGTAAATAAATGCAGTATAATTAAGACTGAAACACTCGAAGCGGTACTGGAGTACAGGATGGTCAAAATGCAGGAAGGCATGTTCCAAAATAGCAAGTACAAGGTCAGTTACAGTGATAACTAAGGCATAAACCACAAGCATTTGTCATTGCCGAATGTTTGCTTGCTGGCATTGGCAGTGGTAGTGTAGAAGTTACAGAGCTGCGTAATAGGAATGGCAGTGAAGTATTGAACTGAAGCCAACCCCACCACCACCCTGCAGAGTGACAGGCATTGGGGTGTGCGTTTGGTGCGTCAGGCATACGGCCACGCCATTTCACCACACCCCACCCTGCAGACACTGACAAATGTCACGGTGTTCCTTGGGGTCTTTGGCCCTTATCGCACCCCATTTCATTAGGAAATACGGTGAGATGGGTGCGATATAGGAGAATGGGGTGAACTTTGGGCCAAAGAGTCCAAGGCATACCGATGCCTCTCACTAGCTGCAGGGTGTGGAATGGTATGAGCATTACAGGCAAGAATCCCAAGTCACACCCCTGATGCCTGTCATTCTTTACAGGGTTGGGTGTTATGGTTGGAAACCCTAATACCTCAGGCATTCGTTGGTATTTTCACTCCAAATTTTCAACATGTTTTTGTGACCCACCCTCATGAACAGGGGGAATATCAGTTTGTTACCGAAAAGCCGCTTATGCACAGCTTACCACGCATTTAGCACCACAGGTGCAAAACATTCGAACAGGATGTAAAAATGACAACTGTACTTGTTCATGGGAGGTGTAAAAATGGCAATGTTGCAAATCTGCAGTAAAATATTTAAAAAAATGGTGAAGTCACGGCGTGCATAGAAACTGTGCAGCAGCACACCCGTAATATAATTAGGTTGGGAATTTTTACAGCAGATTGTCAACTCAGGCATTTTGGTGCCTCCGATCATGAACAGTGTCACTGTGATTTTCTTTATCTGTGCCGAACAATGATTTCCCACAGCACACGAAGATCTCACGCTTGAAAGTGAAAACACACTTCAGCCATGATGTGAAAAATGACAGCTGTACTGTTCATAAGGAAGTGTGGAAAAATGCCACTGGTGAAAATCTGGACTGAAAATATTACAAAGTCATGAACTTACGAGAGTGTGGAAACTGCGCAATGCTCACTAATAACACAGTCATTTATGGACTTTGTCACCAAATTTTCAACATAGCCATTTTAAGACCTCTGCTCATGAACAGTGTAACTGTGATTTTCTTAATCCGCTCTAAACATTGCTTTCTAGATACCAACAGCACCATAGTGCGCCATGATGTGCGAAACACATTTTGGGCAACATATGAAAAAATGGAAGCTGTACTGTTCATAAGGAAGTGTAATAAAAGGCAATGTTGAAAATCTGGAGTGAAAATACAAATTGTAACACACGAAGCATGCATAGGAACTGGCACAACGCGACGCCAGAAAACAGTCATTTTTAGGGAATTTTTCCACCAAATTTTCAACATAGCCATTTTAAGACCTTGGTCATGAACAGTGTCACTGTGATTTTCTTAATGTGTCCCATACATTGATTTTGCACATCGACCGCGCCATTGTGCGCTACATGAGGCGAAACACATTTTGGGCAAGATGTGAAAATGACAGCTGTACTGCTCATATGACATGTGGTAAATGGCAGTGTTGGAAAATCTGGAGAAAATATTGAAAATTATGAACTTCACGAAGGCGTAGGGAACTGTACAACGCACACCCGTGAAACAGTCATTTTTGGGAATTTTTCACCAAATTTTCAACATAGCCATTTTAAGACCTTTGCTCATGAACAGTGTCACTGGATTTTCTTAAGTTGTCCCGCATTGATTTCAAGACACCGATCGCGCCATTGTGCACTACATGGGCGGAAACACGCTTTGGGTGAGATATGAAAAATGACAGCAGTACTGCTCATAAGAAGGTGTGGTAAAATGGCAATGTTGAAAATCTGGAATGAAAATATCGAAATTTGTGAACTTACGAGCCTGCGTAGGAACCGCGCAACGCACGCTCAGTAAAACAGTCATTTAGAATTTTTCACCAAATTTTCAACATAGCCATTTTAAGACCTCTGCTCATGTACAGTGTCACTGTGATTTTCTTAATTTGTCCTGTACATTGATTTAAGCACACCGACTGCTGTATATGCGCTACATGGGCGGAAACACATTTTGGGTGAGATGTGAAAATGACAGCTGTACTGCTCATAAGAAGGTGTGGTAAAAATGGCAATGTTGAAAATCTGGACTGAAAATATTGAATTTGCGAACTACAAGCCTGCGTGGAACTGCATAACGCACCTAAATAAAACAGTCATTTTTGGATGTTTGCACCAAATTTTCAACATGGGGTTTCAGTGACCCTTTCTCATGAATGATGTCACTGTCATGTGCATTATTCAGGCCGAAGATGATTTCGTAGCAAAATCGCCCGCCCGGGCCTAACTCTTGCTCATGTTCTGTTATCATCATGAAAGTCTAAAAACCCATGTTGAAGGTAATTAAAAAGTAAATGCCTGAAACTAACCAATAAGTTGAAAAATCCTATCTAGCCATTATACAGCCGGCATTTCCCTCAGTTAGTGGTCAGCTTTGAAGATGCAGATGTGTTTCGGTCCGTCAAGATCGTCGCCCGAGCTCCAGAGGTAAGTATGAGGTGGGGGGTGGGGAGGCAGGGTGCGCAGGAGTGGGTGCGGGTTGTGGGGGCTGGGAGAAGCCTGGGACCGTTTTTATTTTGCAGGTTAAAAAAAAAAAACGTGGGACGCTTGCCACGCTGGGGTCGGCTCCCAGCGAAGCACAAGGACGGCTGGGGCCGTGGAACCGACGGGGATTGGGCACCCCATCGGCCATATGATCAAGTTGCCACGCTGGGGTGGGCTCAGCGGCACCCAATACTCGGGGGTAAGGACAGTGGAGCCGATGGGGATTGGGCACCCCGTCGGCTGTTCTATGAGTTGCCACACTGGGGTGGGCACCAGCGTGGCATGTGGAAGGCTTTGGGGCGCAGCACAAGCTGACGGGATTGGGCACCCCGTCCGCTTAATGTGTGTGCGGGGGCAGCACGCAGTATGCTTATGCTTGTGTGTGTGTGTAGGGGAGCTGCGCATAAGCAGGTGATATCTTATCCCTGCTCACTGAAGTGTAGCTCTCCCTTTCAACTGTGTGCCACTGCATTTGGAGCTTGTCATAGACAGCTCCAGCATGCATTGGCTTACAGGGCCTCGCCTGCCAATACACTGACTGAATTGGAGGAGGAGGTGACACCTCTGAAATCTCGGATGATGGCACTATGTTTCTTGCACATGCGTGCAAGCAAACATAAAAATGGCAAGTGCTACAACAAGGGATAGGGGACTGGTGGGTTTGACAAGCTAGAAGCAGTTGCAGGAGGGGAGGTGAGGCTCTGGAGGAGGGAGGAGAGGAAGCAGGTGGTGGGGCAGTTTGGATTGTCAGGAGAAGGGTGTTCCAGAGCTTAGGGAAGCGATAAGAAGGTGACCTGGTCAGCAATTGTGTACCTAGGAGGAGCACAAAGGTCCAAGGTTATGAAGGAAGTAGGAGGATGAAAGGAGGAGGGAGAAAGAAGAGTAGAGGTAAGGAAGGGACCAAAACCAGTATTTGGCTGAAAGCCAGCACAGTGGGTGAGGTGTCTGTCATCGAGAGAGGGAAGGAGAGAGAGTTATAGAGGTCACAGTGGTGAGTCCTGGGTGGACAGTTAAGAGTGAAAAGGATAACCAGTCTGGCAAGTGATAACGTGAGGGCAGCGCTGGAGACTGTCGTCTATAGTCAAAGATAAGGACGATCATGGCAGGAAGATATAGGCTGTTGGTTAACTAGGATCTGCAGCCTATCCTGTAGGTAGGAAATGGGCAGACTAGATGGGCCTAGCGGTCCTTATCTGCCGTCAAAGTCTATGTTTCTATGTTTCTGTTTTCTGGACAAGCGCACAGTGGGCGGCAGGGATACAACCACGGTTTTGTATAGGGCACCAAGCTTGGGGTGCAGTTTCTTGTGGATGGCATCCACATGCCCCAAAAAGTCGAGGTGTTGGTGAGCCAGACCCCAAGATACCTCGATGAAGTAACGTTCTCAGTCCTAGTCTTAACTAGGGTGTGGAAGGGAGAATGGAAGCCTAGAAAGTCTCTGCCTAGTCTCAGTCTCTCCCTTATGCATACCCCTGAGGAAAGGCGAGGGCAAGGACATGACAGAAACTTTCAGATACCTCAAGGGAATCAGCAAAGTCCAAGATGGTAGCATCTTTCAGAAAGAGATGTGCAAGAACAAGGGACACAGTTTAGAAGATGGGGGGCTCAGGGCAATGTGAGAAAGTATTTTTTCACAGAGAGGGTGTGGACACATGGAATGGCCTTCCTGAGAAGGTTGTGGGGTCAAAAACAGTGGAGGAATTCAAGAATGCATGGGACAAACATAAGGCAATTCTGGTGGGGGTAGGAAGATGGGCTGTTGGTTAACTAGGATCTGCAGGTTATTCAGTAGGTAGGGAACTGGGCAGACTAGATGGGCCAAGCAATCCTATCTGCTGTCAAAGTCTGTGTTTCTATGTATATGTTTCTAGTGTTGAATGTCATGGAAACACTCTTCTTGGCATTCAGAAACAGCTAATTGGAGCAGAACCAGAGTTGGACATTGTCAAAGTCCAGCTGGAGTCAGGTCGCCACATCAGGAGCGAGGGTCCAGAGGTGTACAGGACAGTGTCATCTGCATACATGTGAAAGGATGTAGGGATGCATACAGCAGGGAGGTCATTTAGAAGCTAAAAGAGAAGTGGGCTGAGAACAGAGCCTTGTGGGATGCCACTCCTGATGGGGGGGCAGGGAGTCACCTACCCTAACTGATTGGGTCCTACACCTTAAGGTAGGAATGGAACCAGCCAGTGAAGGGCAGATGGCCCTGCTGCTGTGAGTTTATTAAGAAGGAGGGGGTGCTGGCCCAGTGGTGCTGAGGGTTGAGGCACTGGATGCCACACCTTGTACCATGTCAGCAACCCAGGATTGGGAGCAAGCTCAGGTCGCCGGGGTCGGCCGGGGAGAGAGAGAATAGTGTCCAGAGGACTGCTGTTCTCTCTCGGGAGGGTGGATCGTGGCATCCCTGGTATCAGTGACTCCCAGTGGAGACTGGTGTCTACAACAGGGCCACCATGTAAAGGGTGGGGCGATGGCGGATGTCTGCAGGAGTGGTGCAGGAGCACACCCACTCCATGCTGGATGTCATTGCACGTCCGCTGCCCAGGGGAGAAACAAGAAGGAAACATCCGCTGCCTGGGAGGTAGCGTCGGCTGCCTCCACGTCCAGTGCTGGATTCTGCCTTCTAGGGCCCTACCAACCCGCAATTTTCTCCTCTGCCTGGGGGCCTGATTTAGAAGGGTAGCGCCAGGAGCTGTAGGCAGCCCCACCCCAGGGTGTCATGACTAGGGTACCCCGATGGTGTGTCCCGGTGGCTCAGGGAAGCAGGTACACTAGTAGGGAGGGTCACGCGTGACAGGACATGACAGTGTGGAGAAAGGGACCCCAGGTAGCGGTGACCAGAGGGAAGAAGTCGAAAAAAAAAAAACTGGAGGGTGTGATACTGTGTCAAAAGCCTGGCTAGGTCAGCAAAGATTGTGGAGGTGATAAGGCCCTGATCCATACTTGAGAGGATGGAGTCAGTAGGAAGGAGGTAGAGGTTGAGTGGAATTCACGGAAACCAGACTGGAAGGGAGTGAAGAAGAGAAGTAGTTGAGTAAGGGGAGCTGGATAGTACTATGTGCTCCTGTAGTGTTGCAAGTATAGGAAGCAAACAGATAGGGTGGTACTTCAAGATTGGCTGGGTCAACACCTTTAGAAGTGGTATAACCGTGGCATGCTTCTACAAACCGGGATGGAGGCTAGGGAGAACAAGAGGTTTAGGAGAGAGGTAATTGGGAGATGATAGCTGGGCAGAGAGAGAGATGAAGAGTTTGGGGTCCAGCCTGTTGGGGCTCTTACCCTTGGCAGGATTTAGGGCCAGGAGGTTGTCTGATGGGGATACCAGAGAGAAGGAGGAGAGGAAGTGGGGGTGGTACAGATGGGGAGGTGGAAGGGAGAGAGTAGAAGGGGAGGAGCACAGGAGGTGAAGAAGGTATCAGATTTAGTAGCCACAGAGAGGGGTCAGAACTGGAGGTAACATATACCCTGAGGATGGGTCTGGGAGGCTGAGCAGGTGAGGAGAAGAGGCATGGACGACCTTCCAGAATTTGGAAACATGATTGATATTTGCTTGGAAGGAGGCAGAAAAGTACTTGGCCTTGGTGAGTTCAATAGCCCTGGTACACGATTTCAAAGGGTGCGTACCTGTGGACATCCACAAGGAGCAAGAGGCCTTGTGCACCCCACTCATGTTCAAGAGAATGCAGGCAGGCCAGCAGTTCTGCTGAGATCCAGGGCAGATGGGCCCCTCACCCTTGTTTTCCTGAGGAGAGCATGGTGATCCCAAATGTCCAGGAATTTGGAACTAAACTAGCTCAGGGCTGAGTTAATAGAGGAGGCAGAGGATATAGGGACCAGTCAGCATTTGCCAGATCATTAGAGGAGGAGCCAGGTCTAAGGATCTGAAAGAGCAGAGTAGAAGTTGTTTAGGGGAGCCTTGGGACAGTGGATTTTTTTTGTGATGCAGTATCATGTGATGATCACTCAGAGCATCAAGAAGAACACCAGCACCAGTAATACAGTGTGGTGGGAGTACAGAGCCCAGTCTAAGAGGGTATGATTATGGGATTTGAGGTTCAGATGGTGGGCTCAGTAATTAACTGGATCAGATTTAGGGAAGCAATGTCATTACAAGTTTTAGCATGCGATGGGGAGAGCCAGTTTAGGTTAAAATCACCTAGAATGTGAAGTTCCAGAGGAGGCATAAGATGTGAGGAGTAATGAAGAGGTCTGTAATTGATGCGGGGGCAAGCAACAGTATACACAGGCCACAAGGATAGGAAGAGAGCAAGGAGAGAGCGATTCGCAAGCAATTGTTTGAAAGCAGAAGGAGGAGATAGATAGTAGGGGTGAAAACTGGATAGAGGAGGAGGAGACACACCACCACCACGCCTGATGGGCCTATCCTGTCATATAAAGGTACCCAGAAATGGTAGCACCTACTATCAGGGATTTTGGGAGAGAGCCAAGACTCGGAGATAATTAATATATCAGGTTGAACGGTGAGCATGAGTGGCTGAAGAAGGTTATCTTGGGAGGAGGCTCCTAATGTAGAGATGAGTTATTTTAGGCCTTTGGGAAGATAGGTGGGGGATGGGCGGCTTGAGTTGGGTTAAGTATCCCCGCAGCCAGTAGTAGAAAGATGATGAGTTTGGTGGGATCGATAGCCATCTATGTGGCAGCAGGTAGAGGGAGGTAAGGGGAAGGGCAGAAGGAGGGGCTGGGGCCTGAACAGTCCAACATGGAGGCAAGGCGAAGGGAGGAGAGAATCTCCTGGGGCTAGGGTACGGGGGCAGAGAGGGAGTGGAGGGTGAGGGAGAGTGGGAGAGGGAATTGGGGCCTTGGGGCCAGCAAAGGGGAGAGAGGAAACAGGAGGGGAAGGTAAGATAGGGTGAAGAGTAGGTTAAGTAGGTAGAGGGTGGCAAAAACATTGATGAAAGCATGAAGACAGTCAGGAACAGCAGCACTACTAACTGGCAGTTACACATATGGTGAGGCTGCAGCAGGGAGAATGCAGAAATGGCAGTGCAGCTAAAATAGTGTGGGCGGGAGATTGGGGTAGCTTAGATTACTCCTGAGGAAACCTTAAAATGCGATAAAAGTCAAAGGGTCAGCAGCCCTACAGGGCAAAATTTGGTTGGGGTGTAGAGGAAGTGTCAAACAGAAAAATAGCACTGTGAGACTAAAATAGTGGGGATGGGGGTGTGACCAGGGTTTCTCACAACTGATTACTTAAAAATAATAACAGCACTGGCCCATTGGCGCAGTGGTTGGATTTCCACTTACGGCCAGCCACCGGGTTCGGGAACGCAGCTTGGGTCACTGGAGCGCCGGCCGGGAGGCAGCTTGAGCGCCCCATGACTGCTCGCTGTCTTCAGGGAGGGAAGGATTGCGACCGGTGTTGAAGCGACCACTGGTGGAGGCCAGTGGTAGAGCAGCACGCCGGGGTCATTAGGGGTGGTGCGTGACAGACGCCAGTTTTGCCTTGACGTCCAAACGTCACTCACCTTAAGAAAGCCAGGAAAATCACTCGCTGGCCTCTGGATGATGGCTCTCTGTTCCTGAGGGCCTCCAGTGCCTTCCCGGTGCCTCCTGTTCACCAGCGGCATCCCTGGGCCCTAGAATGTGCGCTGGGGCTATCTCCACCCCGCACCTTCCCCTCGGAGGAGAGGAACCCGCCCTGTGAAGGGATACACCGGGATATCCCAGGGTCGGCTGCAATCTGGGGATCAGAGAGGGCCAGGCAAGGACAGAAGGGTCAAGCCCAAGGAGTGGTGGACCAGCGAGCACGGGGTGGAAAAATAGATTACACAAAAAAAAAATACAATAACAGCACAAAATCAAGAAGCCCAAACATTGAGAAGCCCAGTGACAGACAGTCCTTAGCGAATCATTTAACGCCACCGGATAGGTATGCCAAGATGTGTGACTGGATTAAGCAGCAGAGAGAGAGACAGGTACCTGAGATGCCTGACAGTGGTAATTAGTCCAGTTTATCAGCACCAGGGAGGGTCAGGCACCCTAGTTACCTGAGAGGGGTAGACAGCTACTGTTATGCAGGACATTGGATAGCAAGTAGCCAGACAATTAAGAGATCTTTACTGAGAACTCTTGCAGCAGGTTACACATTGAGGACTGGCGCCACCTGGTGGTGTTCTGGAAACTTTTCTCTAGTAGTACCAACGTGGAATGCCCCTGCCAACATCGGCTCCACCCCCGACGTCGCCTATATAAGGGAGGCTGCCTCATGTGCTCCAGTTCTTTCTCCCATGGTCAGGGTTAGTTAGTTCGCTTTCGCTAGTACTGATCGCTCTCTTCACCGCCAAGAAATTCAGTATACATCATTCTGTTTCGAATCTGTGTCATCGCATGTGAATAAGTGCGCATGTGGGCGCCAGATTCCCGCCAAGGATGGACATTATGCGTGTCTCTACTACCTTGGGCCTGACCACTGCGCTGACACCTGCCCTCTTTGCCAGGCCTTCCAACTGTGGATGCGAATCCAGCGCAGAAGTCTCTTGCAGCCTTCCTCGTCGAGATGGAACTCGCCACTATGGAACGGGCCTCTTGCTTGGGGATTCTGACCGACCGCCCACAAGCTTAAAGAACACCAGGAGCTAGACAGAGGAGATCTCACTCAAACACAGGTCTTCGGAACAAAGTCTGGGTCATCGGGCATGATTCCTGCCTCACGGCCCTTAAACCTTCTTCTGTGAGCTCCAAGATGGCTTCTCTTCAGCCAGTTAAGTTTCTCTGCCCTCTGAAAATCTAAGGGTTCAGATAAGACCTCCTCCTGCTCGGCCTCTTCTTCCAAAGCTGACGCCCGGGAGTTGAGTAAGGCCTCCAGGTCTTCTAGTGGCAGGGCCTACTCCTTGCCACCTAAACATAAGGACTCCAACCAACGCCAGCCTCCGGCTTCTGACCAGCACTCGGCTGAGAAGTCCTCAAGCCACAAGACCGACCGTCAGAAGTCTCACGACAAGGAACAATGACTGTCAGTCCCTAAGGAGAAGCAGATGCCAGACCCTCTTCCGCCTGCTACTGCCTCAGCCCTGGTCCCAGCGACGGTTCTTCCGCAGCTGGTCGTGGTTCACCCGACGCCAGCCCGCCCAGCGACGGTCCTTTCTCCAGTGCCCAATGTCAGCTCGGACACCTTCTCCTCGTTGTTGGTCCATCTGATGATGGACCCTGACGACGGTGGTGCGGACGCCGCCCTGACGCCCCCTTAGGCTGACATCGGCTGACAAGAGGCCGACGCCGTATAGGGCTTGGCGCCCTCTGCCTACACCTGATTCTCCCAAGTCACACCTTTGCAGGCAAAGGAGCTTTTACCCACTAGTGGGAGACTGCTAAAAAGACCTGCCAGCGGGTGCGCCCCACCCACTCTGAGGGCCAGTTCCAGATCCTGTTGAACCAGATGGTGGAGGGGATGAAGTGCCTCCCAAAGAAGCACAAGAAAAAGTCTAAGAGGGACCGGTCCAGTAGTTCCTCTTGCTTTCCCTCTCCTTCGGACAAGAGGCACAAAGGGAAGAGGTGTAGCCCCTCACCCACTTCCTCCTCCTCTGCCTACTGGAGCCAGACCTAGGGGACACGGAGGGCTTCCTAAATCCCTCCAGATGACCCCAGCCTGCGGAGGTGATGAGGCACATCCAAGCCAACATGGGTTGGGACACCGAGGCCCTGGACCCCGAGCCATCTGGCTGGCTAAATACCTCCACCAAAAGACCCAAAGCCAGTGGTCATCTCTCCCATGGTTGACACCTTTCCAAGATATCACCCATGCGACCTGGAAGCTCCCTCATTCCTCTTCCGCTGTCCAGTAAAGGCTCACTGGCACTACCGGCGCCTGAAGGATCACCCCTTTTAGCTGAACCACCGCTGCGGACTCATTGGTGATTTTGGCAGCTCACAATCGCTCACAGAGGCCCAAACATCTGAGCACCCAGCCTGATAGGAATCGAAGCAGCTGGATTCTATGGGCCGTAAGGTGTACTCTGCTGCCACCTCCATGTAATAGGGGATAAAAAATGTGTCCCAACATTGCAGGCTAAACTTCATTTTGGTTTAAAACGTAAGGTGTTTGTGTAACAAATATTGATATATGAAGCTGAATTATATATAAAACTTGTAATTATAGGTTTAACTAAGATCACAAGTTGTAATATTCAAATGTTTTGATATCTGTACTAATCATTTGAGTAGTAGAAAACAGGTGTCTTAAGTGCCTGCACAAACAGAAATACAGGAAGAGTTCAAAATTATCCTTCAGACTATAGTGTTTATTATTAGGACGGGCCAGAGTGCCTGTGTGCACATTCTTAAAGTGCAAACCTATTTCTTCCTCCTAAGATCTTAATACCATTATTATTATCCTTATATAGTAGTATCAATACAAGAGCTAGCTCATACATTAGGTCATGTGAAGAACTAAATAGAGAATTGCTTGTCAGGCAAAGAACTAAAAGGAATATTGCCTTTAAAAGTTAAAGTTTATATTTGTCTGTACCAATCATAGAACTCCATAGGAAACTGATAGTACTGTCTTCCACTATATAAGCAAGCCACTATACACTGTTAGTTTTTTATTTTATTTTTATTTAGCTTTTGTTGACCGGGTAAGTGCACTAGACAAATCCTGCCTGTTTTCAGGCACACGACCGGAGGAGGATACAGATGAATTCCAACTGATCTTGAACCAGACTAAGCAGTTGGTGGTATTTTTTAGTGAATGAAGAAATTTGGCCAGGACACGGGAAATTCCCTACTCTTTTCGATAAGTGCCATGGGATCTTTAACATCCACCTGAACTACCACCAATCCAGGCAGATGGGACCTCGGTTTAACGTCTCATCCGGCGGCACCTCAAGTGCAGCACCCTCTCATGCTGCACTACAGTGTCAGTACTGGGATATTAACCCAAGTGCCAGACATGGGAACTGAACCCACAACCCCTCTGATCTTGAAGAGTGAAAACTAAGAATGAAGAATGAAGGATGTACCACTTGTAATCTCTCACAATGATTATTATTTATAATCATTAAAATTCTTCCGCCATCAGCACCATCTCCGTGTGTCTCCTTTCTAAGCAGCAGCAATGGACAATTTTAAAATGGGAACTTTTTTTTCCTTTACTACACTCCAGCATCATGAGTCTCAACTTCCTGACACATATGGTCCAATTCCAGAACGCCCTCTGGGAACAGGGATTGGACATTGTGCAAGGCCTGCCCAATGTCCCCAGTGGACAGAGCTTGCCAGACTGCTGCAGACCAGCTCAGATGTGGGCACCCACATTTTGTGAGTTAGCCTATGACTCTGCGGACACCTTCTCCAGGGCAGCCACCACTGGCATCTGCCTCCGTCGCCATGCATGGCCTGTTTCAGGGTTCAATCCAGGCGTCCAAACCAACCTTCTGGATGCTCCTTCAAAGGCTCTGTGCTCTTTGGCGAAGCACGGAGCGGATCATCACCAGGCTACAGGACTCAGGGAAGGCTATCCGTTCCATCCAGTCCGTGTACCGCCCGAAACAAGGGTGGGCATGAAGACCTTGTTTTCATGGCCATGGCGTCAACAGTTGCAGCAACCTCGCTTTCAGCAACAGGCGCAGCGAGGGGCTTTGGTCGAGAGGCAGAGCCAGAGGTAATTTGACCTCCGCCTCTAGACCACCCAGAGCAGCCACTGCCACCCTCCCTCCCCCACCTAACGCCTGACTATTCAGGTGACCCTACTCCTCTGGTAACCCAACTGGGAAGCCTGTCGGAGGCTGCTTTTTCACTCTACAGAGCGTGGGGTCAGGTGACCTCTGACCAATGGGTACTGGAGCTTGTGGAGTTTGAGCACTGCATTGAGTTCGAATCCATTCCTCCGGACAGACCACGCCGCCATCCCGATACCCAAGGAAGCATAGAGCTCTGATCTGGTGGGAGAGCTCTTCCCTTCTGGACAAAAGGGCCATCGAGCCGATTCCACCGGCCGAGTTAGGGAAAGAGTTATTTTCCACTTCTTCCTAGTACTGAAGAAGTCGGAGATCTCAGACCCATTCTGGACCTCAGCAATCTAAATCAGTGGGTCTCCTACAAGAGATTCAGGATGGTTTCTCTTCCTACTCTCCTTCCTCTCATATGGCATATGGACTTGCAGGACGCTTACATGCATATTCCCATTGCCAGAAGCCATAGAAGATTCCTAAGGTTCAGGTTCAAAGATGAGGACTATCAGTTTCGAGCCCTTCAGTCTTTCCTCAGCCCCAGGGTCTTCACCAAGTGCCTGGCAGTCGTGGCGTAGCATTTAGAAGACAATGCCACTTTGTCTTTCCTTACCTGGATAAATGGCTCCTCCTGGCTCCTCCAGGTCACACCTGTCAGAGACTATCAGAGATTCCATCTCTCTTTCCAGAGTCTAGGAATCACCATGAACAGGGACAAGTCTCATCTGTCCCCTACTCAGATTCTCCAGTTCATCGGCGCTTCTGGACACCACTCTGGGAAGGTTTTCCTTCCCTCCGACAAACAGATTGCATTCGGATCATCGCGTCCCAGATCTCATCAGCCACAAAGGTGCCGGCTCGGCTGCTCCTCAGGCTGTTGGGGCACATGGTCACCGCCATTGTCTCAGTCCTCTGGCTGCCTGCGCATGAGGGCCATTCAGTGGTCCCTGAGAGTCCAGTGGGATCAAACTTCAGATAGCCTAGACGCCTTGATCAGGATATCCGAGCCAGTCCGCCGAGAGCTTCACTGGTGGATGTCGTCAGAAAATCTACTGGGGGCATACCCTTCTAATCGAGGTGCCGTCCCAGTCTCTGACCATGGACACCTCAGCCCGGGATGGGGCGCACACTTGGGGAACCATCGTACCCAGGGTTCCTGGTCTCCCTCAGAGCGAATCTGCACGTCAGTGTTCTGGAAATGAGAGCTATGCTTTACACACTCCAAGCCTTGGCCTCTGTCTTGGCGCCAGACCAAATCTTGGTGCAGACAGACAACACTTCGGTGATGTTCTACATCAACAAACAGGGAGCACACATTCTATCCCCTTTGCAGGGAAGCCATGCGGGTTGGGACTGGGCCCTGGAACATCGTCTGTTTTGAGAGCAGTACATGTTCCAGGGCTTTAGAATAGTGCCAGCCGACACGCTCAGCAGGACACGATCGCAAGCCCACGAATAGGAGTTGCTTCAAGAGGTCGCAGATCACATCTTCTGTCTATGGGGACACCAGAGGCGGACCTTTTCATGTCACAATCCAGCATAAAACTGCCCAATTTTTGCTCGCTAAGTCCAGAGCCTGGAGCTTTTTGGCAAGATACGTTGTCTCTCTGTTGGAGCAGGAGTTTCTTCTATGCCTTCACCCTTTCCCTCCTTCAGAAGGTCCTCCTCAAGGCTCAGTTGGAACCTTCTATAATTATCTTGATTGCTCCGCTATGGCCTCGTCAAATCTGGTTTCCATTACTACAGTGTTTGCGGTGAATCGCCAATGCCTCTTCCCTCTCCTCGCACCTGCTGTCTGGGACAAGGGGTCCCTCTGCACCGAACTTACACCTCTTCACCTGCATGCCTGGCTCCTCAGGACTTAGCTAAGGTCCGTTTCTGAGTGTCTGATCAGGTCACTCAGGTGTTGGTTGAGGCACGGAAACCTGCCAGCAGGGCCACTTATGCTATGAAGTGAAAATGCTTTTGCATTTGGGCCACAGCCAAGCAAGTAGATCCATTGGTCTGTCCAGTTAATACCGTCCTAGAATACTTGCTTTTCTCTACAGAAAGGTCTCAGCTATTCCTCCATCAAGGTACACCTGGCCACCATCTCCAGCACCATTTATCTGTGTCGGGTAAGGCAGGTGGCTCAGATGGAGGTTTCCAAAGCCTTTTAGTGGTATTCTCCATATCAGACCTCCCATCAGGGTCTCTGTTCCTCCTTGGGATCTCCTGTTCATCCTGGTGAAGCTTTCTCTTCCCCATTCGAGCCGGCTGTGAAATCGGAGCTCTGTTTCCTTTCCTGGAAATTTCTGCTTTTGATAGCAATTACTTCAGCGAGGTGCATTTCAGAGCTTCAAGCACTCATGTGTAAAGAACCCTACCTTGTTTTTCACAAAGACAGGGTTGATCTCTGCACCAATCCGAAGTTCTTACCAAAGTGGTTTCGAACTCACTTTGAATAAGTCGGTTCAGCTCCGGTCTACTACCGGAGCACTCCCAACAGGGTGAGACCCTGCTTCAGTCCTTGGATGTACACAGGGCTCTCAGATGTTATCTAGCTAGAACCAAAGGCGGACGGAATCTGATCAGCTGTTTGTGTCCTTTGCCAACGCCGTCGGTTGCCCGTCACTAAACAGATGCTTTCACGCTGGTTGGTTCACTGAATTTCCACTGTTATGAGAAGCATAATAGGTCGACAAGCGGGGCCGATTAAAGGTCACTTTACCAGGGCTATTGCTACCTCCTTTGCAGTGTTGAAGAGGGTACCGATGGCAGATATCTGTGCTGCCATTACCTGGAGTTCTGTCCATACCTTCGTCAGGCACACTATAGCCTCGGCATCATTTCCAGACGCAGAGCAGGGTTTGGCCTCACGGTTCTGCAAGGCCTGGTTGCCTGAGGATCTCCTCTTGTTGTCCTTTTCTGTTTCTTCCCCTTCCAGGGGTTGTTATAAGTTTATACTGCTTGGGACTTAGTCCTCAATGTGTAACCTGCTGCAAGAGCTTCTCCTCAAGTAAGATAGTACAGTTACTAAGAACTTACCGTAACAGTAGATCTTGAGAGAGGCTCTTACAGCAGGTATATTCCACCCACCTTCACGGGGATCAGGCCTTATTTCAGGCTGCTGTTTTTCGTCTTTGACGGATTGTCTGTTGACAGTCAGTTCCTAGTTTGCCTGTCATTTACTTGCCTGGCGGGGTGAGGCGTTCAAGAACTGGAGCACGTGGGGAACTCCTCCCTTATATAGGGTGACATTGGGTGTGGAGCCAGCGTCGGTGGGGGCGTTCCCACATCGGTACTACTAGAGAAAAGTTGCGGAACTGCCGCCAGGTGGGGGAGTAGCGCTAGAGAGCCAAGCCAGAGACAGGATGCACTTTCATTAAGCTCCTGCTATACTCGTCTTAAACAGCATATTTTATCTCTTAAGAGTCTAAATCCTAAGAATTTAACTGCACCAGCAGACAGATCAGGTGCTCCGAACATTTTGTTCCTAATTTGAACATGGGGAGACCAAAAGGGCGACAGGAGGCCAGGGCCAAAAACAGTAGCCACAATCACAAACGGCCCAGAAACCATCCATAGACCTCGTGGGTGCAGCTAGCTAGCTAGCAAGGGGTAGGTGAAGTCCCACCTTGGGAAACGGTTTTACAAGCTGTTCAATCAGTGGATCAAAAACTGAAAAATCCTTGATCAAATGGGTGCCCAGGATGCCAAGATTACTGAAGCTGTAACAGTGGCAAAAGAAGCTGAGGATCGCTCCCTATGCACCCGGCAGCATTCGGGAAGATGACCAGTGAAACAGCACATCTTAGAGCCCACCTTGAGTATTTGGAAAATGCTCAGCGGGCCATGAACATTTGTTTGACTGGCTCCCGAGGGCTCAGAAGAGACTGTGCACTCACCTACATCCGTTCATGGCTGGCAGCTACCTTAACAGAAATTTCTCATTGGATCCGATGGACATCAAAAATGTTTATCGAGTTAACTCTTACCGAGCACAAGGTGTGAAGGATGCTTCTTGGACTCTTATGATTGTCACTGCAGGATCGGAGATACAGGATCAGATTCTAACCTGGGCCGGGCTCATTTCCGTCAGTGTGGACGAATGCGAGGTGAGACTGTTTCCCGACTGGTTGTATGCCGCAGCGCTCGTCACAAGCTGTTCAATCCTTTGCATTTGCAACTGAGAGGCCTTGGAGTTGCACTTACCCTCCTAGCTCTAGCCCGACTTAGAATTACGTGATGGCAACAAAACTTGTCAGTTTAATGATCCCAGTGAGGTGAAGAAAAGGTGGCAAGATTGTTCAAGAATTCCGTAGAGATGAGGCAACCGGGAAGACGGATTCAAGGAGTCTGATGAAGAGGTTTGAATAAGTGTTAAAAGATGCTGACTTTAACCCTCTTATTTTATAAAGATCTCCCAGTTGTGACTCTCTTCCATATAGACTTTCGGAAAATTATTGTGACCATGGTGCTGACCATATGGTTGGGAGATCACTGAGACAGTCTGAGTTAGCAGCCTTCCCGAATGGAGCTTCAATTTAAAAGTACTGTTTGGTGTGCATTTAACAGGAGATCGGCTCCACGTTTGTTTAAATTGCCCCAATGTAGGGTTTCTGCAGAGGGAACAGCTGTTTAATGTTTGATGTTAATTTAGACATTTAGATATTGGACTGAACGAGTTACTGTAGTGTAATGGTTTAGGGTGCAATTTTTTTATTGCTTAAAAATATGGTATTATGAGCACAATGACAATTGTAAGTCATGTTTATAAATTATGTTTAATATACATTCTTTTCTCTAAATAGCTCATAATCGTAGCTTGTCAAGCTTCTACTACCTATATGGAAGTTTCTTGTGGAACTCTACACATTCTGGTGATACCCGACATGAAGTATAAATAATTAATGATTTTCTTTGTCCTGAAGCTAACATATGTAACACCCTAATTGTAGGATGGTATATGTGATATTATGGATGTCATTAATTGTAATGCTTTACTGGCTGGTTCAACTTCTAAAATAATAAAAATAAGTTCAAAAAAAGGAACTGCCGCCAAGTGGCTGCCAGTCCTCAATGTGTAACTTGCTGTAAGAGCTTCTCTCAAAGATCTACTGTTAAGGCAAGTTCTTACATAACTGTACTTTACCAGGACTTCCGGTGACTTCACAGAGCTGCAAGGAGCTTGGTTTTAAGAGCTCCCGTCCAGTCTACTGATCTAACCTCCTAAAACCTAACTAGTACAAATAAAAATGTCGAGAAACTCAGGAGGAAAGCAACTAGAAGGCTACAGAGGCAGAAATCGAATCAGAGGAAAGGACAAAAGCATCGATGACACTCGATTGCTGGAGGCCCCCAGTAGATCACTCTCCCGGCGAGTTCCCTCGGACGGATACAACACAGACGGAGAATCAGAGCAATTATCTCGTGCTAGATTTGAAACCCTTCTGAACGAGATCTGTGAATCCAGACCGGAAAATAAGCAGGAATTCAAACTGGTCAAAAGACAATTAACTACTCTTGAAACACGCATTGGTTCAATAGACAAGCGAGTCATGGAAAATGAAGAGTCTACCGCCCAGCTTACTGAAATATTGCAGGCCCTGATACAGCAATCTGAAGAGCTCCAGTCAGAATGTCTTGATTTAGAAGGCCGATCACACGGGACAACCTCCGCCTCGGTCTCCCTGAAGGCATGGAAACTACCCCTATGGCTCCCTTTATAGAGAATTTGCTAAAAGATATATTGGACTTGCCTAATTCCTACACGTTCCACATAGAGAGAACACACAGATATTTACAGACAAAACCTACGGATCCTCAGCCCAACCTCGCCTATTGTCTTTAAACTAAGCTCATATAGTGACAAAGAAGATATACTGCATCAAGCCTGGTCGAAAAAGGAAATAAAATATCTAACCCACAGATTACATGACTATGCCCAGGAAGTGCAGCAACAGAGTTACGATACCTCCCAATCCTGAGGTCCCTTCGAGAAAAGGCAATCCATTTCACACTTCTTACCCAGCTAGATTGCGGATTTTCTGGGAAGATGGGGTGAAAGTGTATTCTACAGTAGAAGAAGCAACAGAGGCCTTAAAGGAAAGAAAAATACAACTGCCAGAGAACCGAACAAAATATCATGTTTTAGCAACGCAACCAGAACAGGAAGTCGATGGGTACCAAAATATTGCAACATGGAGAAGCATTATGCAGATTGCAGAAAATTCTCAGAAAAAGGAGTTAGAAGGCAGACAATTCAACCTGAATTGCTGTAAATTCACCAGATGATTTACTGGTAGCCTAACATCTAGCCCCCCTCCCCGAACTCCCTTTCACCATCGGAGATCTAAAAGATAAGTTCACCTATGTATAATCAGTAGTATGAGCTCCTGTCTACATTGGAAAAGCGGACTATGGGGAGTGAGATTCGTGTTGGTCACTGACAGATCTGACAACTCAAATCTTCGTATTATCATAATTACCATTATGATTTTGATAATCAGATCATTGCCATAAGTTGTCCCACCACAGAAGTAACTTTAGTACTATCTGGACAGCAATGTTTGAACTAAAGGAGAACTCTTGCATCCTGCAATCTCTCCCTCTTGCAGACTGATCTGTTTATTTTTTTCTTTATTATTTTACCGTTCTCAAGTGTTATTCTTGTTGTTTATTCCTTAGACAAGAGGCAAGGCAGCATTTAAGGAGGTTAAGATTTATGAGTTAACTAAGTTGCTTGATAATGACTAAACTAAAAGGATGAGGCGGGAACACACTGGGAATCAAAGTGAAACTGGAAGGAAATAAAGAAGTATAATGCCACAGAACATGAGCGGCACCATTTCAGTTATGAAGGATGGAATACTACCCAGACCTCCCCAACTTCACAACAAAGGTTTCACATAATATAAGGAGGATTTTAACTTGAAACATTAAAAGAAGGGAAATGGTAATAAGAGACCGAGGTATTTAGCTCCAATACCAGGCAGAGGTATCTTGCCCTATAATTAAGCTGAATTTGAAACACCCCTCAGTATCCTCCTTCGTTGCTGAGTGGTGCTCAGAACCCATGGTTATGCTCTCTAATACCCCCAGCCATACGATCAATTTCGTCTACAGAATACAATTGGTATAGATACTGGGAAAGAATGTTAACAAAAGTGCATATATCAACCAATAAGTGAAATGAGATGAAGTATATACAGTGAAGTGGTGGGATGGGATATGGGGGCCCTCAGTGACCTCTTAACTTGAGCGTGTCTTAATCTATCATCCATAAGATTAAGTCAGCAACTCAGATGTACTCTGTTATTTAAATGAGCTTGATCATAAAGGTGTTTTATGGGTCAGTGGACTGGACTCGAGGACACGTTAGACCTTGAACAGACCGTGACCTAGATACCTTCAGTATCTGGTTTCACACCTAATTTACATTTTCTTTTTGTATTCATTATAAGAGCACAATAATATCTGTGGCTCAGTAGGAGGTCTTCCAGAAGCAGAAGCTCTAGTAATCCTCCTCGTTCTTCCCTTAATAGAGGTAGAACACAAGGGCTAAATTTTTATATTAGCCCGCCTTGGAAGTAACCAGTTATTGTTAATTTTGTTATTATAGTTCATGTTAGAGCCATATTGGCTCATGGAAGTGTTAACTTTCTTCGGGTTTAAGAAGCAGACAGATGGAGATTCTGTTGTACAAAGTTTGAAGGACTATGTAGAGTACTGAAAACATAGAGGGCATATCAGTGCAGCAATCTGAAAACAAGATTAGTCTTTTCGCAGACCATACTCCTTTCCCTTTATCCCCTACTGAATCGATTATAGAGACATGGAGAATTCTGTCCCAATTCGAGGAACTGGCTGACTTTAAATTAAACATCACAAAACCAAGGCCCTCTTATATAACTATATTCCTCCAAACACTTTAAAGGAAGTTTAACAATTAAATGGCACTCAACTAAAATAAAATACTTTGGCATACACATTCCCCATAATCTTCATGTAATTGAATTAATCAGTCTATCTCTCCAAATGGGATATGGCGTACAATAATATATATAGCTTTGCACTCTCTGCCCCGCCTCACTCACCGTTGCCAGCTCTATTCTCAGTTGGAGTGGCTTCCTCCGGAAAAATACTGGTCCTTCGTCTAGGCAACTTCATAGACAAGGTTATCAGAACTGCCACCCTCCTGCCCTAGCAGCTACCCTCATTCCCCTTCCTCCTCCTACCACCTTAGGTCCGCGACTCCCATGTCCTTCTGGTTCCTTAATGCGCACTCAGATGGGTGACCGGGCCTTCACTACCCTGCTTCAAGACTATGGAACTTCCTTCCAGCGAGCACTCGCCCCGCCACCTCCCATCCCTGTTTTAAGGCTTCCTCTGGGGCTTCTAAATCTGCCTTTCCTGCCTCTGCACTTAAGGTACTCCTGCCACTTGCCCCACTGTTTTTTACTGCTCTATGGTGTAGGGTATCCTGACCTTCCCTCTGGTGAAACATATAGGGGATCAGTGAATCTGCTTGTAAGGATCCTTCCTTGCTCTTCTGGATCAAGTTGTGCTAGGCTATCCGAGTGTTCCATTGGCCTCTCCTATCCCCTTTTGTAATCTCCTTGATGTACTCTTCAACCCTAGCCTCCAAATGCCGTGTCTGCTATACTCAGCCGATGGCCGGCCTCCTATGTACGATGTTATTATCTTCCTACCACAGAGTAGGTAAGGTCCCTGTTGTTGCTGCATTTACCATGTATATGACTGATGCCCTTACTTGCACCTGCTCGTATTGTTTGCCTGTTGTACCTGATTGTATCCTTGTTATCATGTATGTACCTCTGTAATCTCCCGGGTTGCACTTAAAATAGGCACCTGGTTGTCTAGTGTTCTTACCTGGTAAACAAATAAATAAATTATGAACCCATTTCCATAGCGATCAGTAAAGATTTGGATAAATGGACCCACCTTCCACTGTCTTTATTCCAACGTATTGAAACCATTAGGATGAACATCCTACCCTGCCTACTGTACTTGTTCCAAAATATCCCATATTTCCCATCTTATTATTATTTCAAGTCATGGGATAACATGATATCAAAATGTATTTGGAACAAACAGAAACCACAAATTCGCTTTTCCATACTAAAACTATCATTGGCTCAGGGTGGTACTAACCTTCCGAACTAAAAAAATATGCAGAAGCCACTTTGTGAAAATTCTTCTACTATGGCTGTCTGATCAGTTTGACTCCCAATGGAAGAAACTGGAATTCCATCTGAACAATATGTATGACATTAAAAATAATTTTTCCTCTTAGGAGGACCTCTCCTTTGAGAGATTTTCACGATATTACCTCCTAGGTTTTAAAATTTGGTTTAAAATGCGAGGAAAAAGAGCCACCCAATTAATCAACGAATATTGTAAGTTAATTTCAGAACATGATCTCTTCATTCTGTCCCACAATGACTTCACCTTCTCCCGTTGGCACAGATTGGAACTGGAGCAGGTATTTCAGTTCTTTGGCCCAAATGGAATCCTACCATGAAGAATTAAAATCTAAATTTAACCTCCCAAATGTTGACCATTTCAGATATCTCCAAATTAGAAACCACCTTCTACGTAACAGAATTATTCAGGTTAAACTGACTACCCCCAAAAAACTATTTATTGACCATTCTCGGGACAACACTGGAACCACTTAATTGGTAATTTATATAAAGAGTCAACAAACTGAATACTAGCAAGTTGGAATAAGGACTTAGACCTTGTTGTATCCAAGAAGAATGGTCCTCTTACGTCTCTGCGGTGGTCAGAATCACCAGATCTCATATCTGGAAGGAATATTCCTGGAAATGTAGATCAAGATTTTTCAGGTCGCTGGCAAGTCTGACTAAATACCTTCCGATTGAATATGGAGCTTGTTGGAGGGAGTGTGGAGCTGAATTAGCTGACTTAGCACATAATGTGGCAATGTCCACACTTAATGCCCTTCTGGTTATGCATACAAAAAGAAATCAGTGAGGGCCTAGGTGAGTGTGTCGAGCTCACGGCTGAAGTGGTGCTCATGGCTGTCTACCTGGATTGCTCTCCCCTACAAAAAACCCTGCCTCCCATTCTGCTGTTGGCTGCAAAAAATCCTTAATAAGGAAATGGATGACCAAAGTAGTACCAAGCGTACAAGACTGGAGGCTAATTGTGAATTCTGTATATTAGATGGAAAACATCACAGTGAAACTAAATAAACAAATGGATAGATTTGCCACTCTTTGGCAGAGATGGTCAATCTATAAGGCAAGGGTTGTTCCTGATTTCTGCCCATAGCTGATGGGTTGGGAACGAGAAAAGAGTGGGGTCACAGAATTGTTTGAATCTAACACAGAAAATGGAGGACCTGTTTTAGTCCTAATCTGTATCAAATGTAAATTACCTGTATCACAAGAAATCTGAAGTAAGCACAGAGAATGTTCTGATTGTAAAATGTCTCCTGATACAAAGTAAGAAAAATCCAATAAAAATATATTTAAAAAAAAGTTTGAAGGACTATGGAATGGGGAGAGGCTATGGCGTCTTAGAAATCAAATCAATCAAATGGATACCAGGAAAGTATTAGGGATTAAAGATGAATAAGATGTTACCATGCGATTGGTATTACGAGTCCCATTAAGAGGTAAAATCCTTCAGAGCATGAAAAGAGCTGGGGCAAATATAGTTTTATTGTAGAGACACACCTCTCTCAGGCAGAGCGTAAAAATTTGAGCAGTTGGGTTTCTCCCACATGGTGGCCTTTTCTATGGGAGGGCAGAGAAGGAACAGCAGTTCTGATTAAACATGGAACTCAATTTGAAATGAAAGACAAGGTAACTGATAAAGAAGGAAATATGCCATGGTAAAGGAATATTTAGATAGTCAGTTAACAACTTTTGCATCTATATACATCCCCCAGCTTCAGAATATGAAGCATATAGAGCTTTTTTTCCAAAACTAGCTGAATGGTCAGAGGGCAAACGATATGTGGTGGTGGTGACCTTAATCTGAACATATCAGAAGGAAACTCAAATCAGCAAATCCAAGGTAGGAGAAAAACCATAAGTCAGGTTAGGAAACTATTACAGGAACTAGGCTATCAAGATATATGGAAACATAAACATGGTACAACTTTTATTCTCAAGCTCACAATACTTATTCATGTCTGGATTTCCTTATAACCCTAAGGAACAATTGAGGAAAACACTAAAGATTTGGTCTAGAGACTATACACTATCAGACCATGCCCCATTTTTCCACCAATTTCGCCCACAGATAGGCAGGAAAACAACTTTTTGGAGGTTGAATCTCTCCTGATAAGGGACAAACAAGTTCAAAAATCTAGAGAGGACACTATTGCTCAGGCCCTAAAAGAGAATGATACTGCAGACACCACAGTGTCTATTCTCTGGGATACTATCAAAGCAGTCATTAGAGGAAATTGATATGCATTTCTGCAAACAACCAAAAACACAAATCCAGGCACTCACCACCACAAAAGAACTTGGCCCAGAAGGAAATATTTTTAAAGATTTATTGAATTGCCTGACATGTTTCTGGTCCCACTGGACCCTTTATCAAAGATAGCCCTTTATACCGACATCATTATGACGCGGTCACCTGACATGGGGGTGGTCCTCACCAGGGACTGCTAGCTAGAAATATTTCTGTGGGGTCCTGCTGCGGCCGGCGTCAGTCCTATATGTAATTACCTGCAAGAGCCTCTCGAAGATCTATTGTTATGGTAAGTTCTTACGTAACTGTACTTTCCTAAGACATCAATATTACGATGGGGCCCTGCCCCTTAGATTAATAGCACATCAACTTAGGGCACAAAAACAAAAGCTAATATAATGAAAATCAGACACCCACAAATGGGTAAAATGCAAAATACGGTTAAAGGTATATCGGAAGCATTCTTGAATTATTACTCAACACTTTATAAAACTACAGATACCCCTCAGAACAAGAAATACAAAATTTCTTAATTCCTAAACCTCCCAACTTTGTCCAAAAAGCAAAGCCTTCAATTAACCACCCAATAACAATAAAAGAAGTCGAAACAGCAATAGGCAGCTTAAAAACAGGAAATGCCGGGTCAGATGGACTCCGGGAGAATTCTAAGTCATTCTCCAAAACCTTAACCTCTTTACTTAATAGAGTGTTTGCCCAAGTTACTTCAGAAGAAGGAAATATATCCCATCGTGCAATGGGGCCATAGTCGCAATCATACCAAAGCCAGGCAAGGACTCACCCAATGTACATCCTATAAACCTATATCCATATTGAATACAGACTATAAAATGTTAACCTCTATTATGGCTAGAAGATTCATCCAGTTCACCCACAGTAAAATTCATATGGACCAGTGTGGGTTTATTCCTGGACATCAGGCCCAAGATAATGTAAGACAAACTATATACCTGTTGGAACCCAATCCCAGAACATGCCTACACTCCTCCTAGAACTAGACACAGAAAAAGCTTTTGACATGGTCTCATGGAAATTTCTAAGGGGGTCCTTGCCTGCTCGGTTTCCCAGATCAGTTCACAGAAACCCTATTCAAATTCTGTAAAAGACCTTCTGGTTATATTTGTGCAAATGGACATATATCAGAATGTTTCTCCCTTATAGAGGAACTAGGCAAGGTTGTCCCCTGTCCCAACTCGTTTTTGCATACTATATTGAACTCCTAGCACAATACCTAAGACACTTCCCTGAAATTCAAGGTATTAACATCTCAACTACAGAACATAAATTAGCACTCTTTGCAGATGACCTTTTATTATATTTAACCAACCCAGAATCCTCAATGCCCGCTGTTCTTCAGAAAATTCAAGACTTTTCAAATCTATCTGGATACTCCTTAATATCAACAAAACTGAAGCCCTTTCAGTAAAATACGAACCTTCTCCTCTCTTCGCTCCAGATATCTCATTAGATGGGACAGTTCTTCCTTAAACATTTGGGTATACAGATTTCAAAAGACCTTTCCAGCTCTACAAACAAAACTATATTCCCCTAATTGAAACTTTGCAGAATGACATGAGAAGATGGGACCTTCCTCCAACTTCTTTTTACACTCGTACCATGTCCTTAAGATGAATGCAGTTCCTGTTTACTATATCTTTTCAATGTGTGCCGTGTACCATCTCCCCAAAGAATTGCTTTCATGGCAGAAATCATTTAATGCCTTTCAATGGAATCCAGGAAACCCTGCTTAACTTTAAAAACTTTCGCTACCTAAGTCAATGGTGGAATAGCTCCCCTTCCCTCTCTTGGTATTGGATAGCAGCTCAAATGCATCTAGCACTACTCTGGGAAACCCAAACATATCAAGCTGCATGGAAGCAAATAGATATTTCCAGAGATGTCTCCCCCTCTTTGCCAGCACTGTTATTTCCCCTCTACTGAAATGAACTCAACAAATCACCCCAAAAGTTACTTCTGCAATCTTAGAAGGCTGGAGGAGAGGAACTAAGAATAAACTAATATTAAACCATTTTGGAAATATCAGTGGTTTTAGTGAATACACAATTTGATTCTCCTTACTAAAACCCTGGTACTTATCCCAAGCCAAAAGGGTATGGTAGCCCCTTGGCAACTCATTAAAGAAAATATGGCTATACCCTTTAAACAAGGTCAGGAGAAATTTGCATGGCAAGAGAAAGATAGGATCTGTTTTTATCAAATGAGGGACTAGGTAGTTAAACAACTTAGCTCAAAAGAGAGAGGTCACAGTTATGGAAGATCAAACACCATTCACCAAAATCTGGTCCTCATCATTGGGAGAAAAAGCCATCTCAATAATATGCAAGTTCCAGATCCTAGTAAATGAACACTCCATAGACCCAGTTAAAGCTAGCTGGGAGAAGGAATTCAACCAGGTAATTAACTTAAAAGATTGGCCCAAAGTATGGAAGAATACCTGGTCCACTACCTCCTACCCTTCCTGGAGGGAGTTTGTTTGGAAGGTTAGAGTGAGATTTTTTCTGGTACCTACCACACTGGCTCGGAGAAACCCAGGGGCATCAGAAGGTTGCTGGCGACAATGCGGAAACCAGGGCTTCACATAAACACATTTTTATGATTGCCCAAAATTGAGCACTTTTGGCTCATGATTACACATCACATAACTAATATATTGGGCTGCCATCACCCAGTTACAGGGATAAATCTATTGTTAGGTATCCCACTAGAAGGAATTAAAGATAAAGCTACCCTATATCTATGGGCTACTTTTCTAGGTGCTGCATATAAGTCCATCACTAAAAATGGCTACAAAAACCCCCCAATATAATGGAATGGAAAACAATAGTCCTTAACATACAACATAATAAGCAAATGTCATACGCTCTGAATAACAGAATGGAATTGTATATTACACATTGAGCTAGATGGGAGGTAAACCAGGAACAGATTTAATAGGAAATCAGAGGAGATGCTGCTGATTAAGGAAACCCACAGCTAGCAGCGTGTTGTTGACCCCTGAACTCAATTCCTCAAGACTTGTTCGTGCCATAAGCAAATATTTAACAACTAATTATAAGTGGAATGTACAAATAGATTCACTCCATAGAATAATAAAACCAACAAACGATATATTTAAGTTATATTTGCTCACAACCCGTAAACTGTTACAGTTTTTAACTGTCTGTACTTTATTTATTCTTTTTTTTGCCTTTTTTATATTCTGGCCTGGATATTCAAACTGCGCTCAAAACTGGGCGCAACAGCAGGAGCAGCGCCAAACCAGTTCGCAAATGCGCAACGGGTGCGATATTCAAACATGGAGCAGAGCAAATTGCTAAGCAACCAACATCTCAATATCGCGACATACTGCGCCATCACAAGAACCAGGAAGGAGAAGCTGAGCTAAAATGTTGCGCTATGGCGCAACTAGGGAAGCTCAGCTGAGCAGTCCAGAGCTGCCATAGCGCAAGCACAGCCCCCAGAGCAATGGAACTGCACATCCAGGGAGGCAGGCTGGGGCCCACCGCCAGCCATGCCACACATGGGCACAGGAACACACTGCAGAACCCACACCACACCGCACACCCCAAGCACAGCATCACTGGGGTGGGACGGATGATCCACGTGCCCATGGGGACAAGCCAACACAGCATAGCAGAGCCCTGACACCCCAGCACAACCACTGGCAGGCGGAGAGTGCACACACACAGGGGTTGACAACCACAGTGCACAGCAGCCCCTTATGCACAGCACACCCTGCACTGTGACCCCAAGACACCACCCATGTGCAGTGACTGGCACTGCAGGAAACCATGCAGTCCCCCAGCACACGTCAGCCCGTGCAACACAGAAGCCTACAAGCCAGACACACCCTGTGCACCCAGCAGTGGGTGGCAGCAGATGGCAAGACCAACGAAAGTCACTGCCATGCTGGAGATACCTCCCTTGCACACACATGCACACACACACACACACACACACACATACCAGCCCAGATGGCATGTACACACCTGCAACTGAGCACCTATAGCCAGCTGCAAATCAGAGACCGACACAGTATTCATATATCAAAATAGAAATGTATATTGAACATAGTGCAACAACAACGATAAAAACTATTTACAAGGGGGACGGGTACAAGGAAGGGGTGTTCAAGGGGAGGGATTAAAACTTGGAGAGGAAGGCAGGGTGGTAGGGATGGGAGAAGTGGGATGGGTGATGACGCTATGGCCAGCCGGCTCCTGGTCTCCTTCTGCTGGCGCACCGCCCCTGTGCCGCCCCTGCCGATGTCCATGTCGCCGGATGGCCTGCAGGATCTCGTGGTTCTCAACGCTGACCTGTGTGAGGTGCCTGACATCACGACAACCTCCTGAGAACCTCGAGGCCTAGGAAAATGGGAACACAGTCAATGGCTGTGACTGACCACAACCCTGAGCACCACCCAACCTGCAAGCCATATAGCCCAATGTCCCGCACCTGTGATGGCATACACCCACCCACAGTGAACATGCACATGGCTATCACAAACAGGCGGCACCAGCGATGTGCACCACCGCCCACACACACTGCCCACGCCAATCACAGTACAACCAGGCTGGCAAGTGACGTGGCAACATGGTGCGATGCCAGTTACACAGCTGTGTGCCCAGTGCATGCCTGGACCACCAGTGACGCATACACAGACGTGCTGTGCTACTGCACTGTGATGCATGTCACCTGTGTCGTGCCTGCATACATAAATACATAGACAGTGTCGGCAGATAAGGGCCTATGGGCCACCCAGTCTGCCCATTTGACCTTGTAAGTTCACTCTGTTTTCCTATAAGTCTGTTGCACCTACCCCTGACCTCCAGAATTCCTGTATGGCTATCCCATGCATTCTAAATCCTTGACCAAGTCAGCCCCACCACTTCCTCTGGCAGGGTGTTCCACTTGTCCACCACCTGGTCTGTGAAGAAATTCATTCTCATGTTTCCTCCAGATCGTCCCCCTCCAACATCATCCCATGCTCACTAGTCCTGGAACGTCTTTTACGCTGAAAAATAGTGTTGTCATGCACTCTGTTCCCCCTGTAAGATACTTGTATGTCCCCATCATATCCCCTCTCCCTCCCTCCTCCAGGGAGTACATGTTCAGTTCCTTCAACCTGTCTTCATCGGACTTGTGCTGCAATCCATGCACCATCCGTGTTGCCCTCCTCTGAACCCTCTCTACCCAGTCCATGTCCATACGTAGGTATGGTCTCCTGAACTGTACACTGTACTCCAGTGTGGGGCCTCACTAGTGTCTTGTATAGTGGAATTATGACCTCCCTTTGGTTGTGTTGTGCATGGCTGGTGGTCTTGCCCCCCAGCATGCAATAGCATCCATGAAGTAATGATACTCACACTGCTCCAGCAGCTGGGTCTGCCGCTGCTGCTGCTGCTGCTGCTGTGGTTGGGGCACAACACCCCTGGCACCGGGCCCTGGCATGGCCCACCTCACCCTCGCCCGGCGTCCTCAAAATCCGCCCTGTGGGAGACATATGTTGAGACAAACATCAGTGTGACTCAAAAGCAGAGTGCCCCTGCCCCAGTGAGAGTGCCTGCCCACACAGCCATAACCATCCATCGCACAGCTGCACACACTACAGCCAACCGTGTCCGAGCCGGCACCTATGCACAGCCACCCAAGCACACACACACACCCTACAGAGAATATAGCTGCATAGATGGTACACTCACCTGGCCTAGGGACTACGCCCGCCTGGCACGCGACCGCAGCCACGTCAAGTTCGCTCCCTCCGGCGGAGGTCACTGTACCGGTGCCGCACTGCTCAGCTGACCGGCCCGCCAGTGACCTCCACCAGGTCAGTGGCCACTTGCTGCCACACGTGTGTCCTAGGCATGGTGAGGGGCCTCACCATCACGGTGCCTCACAGTGGGCTCCACCAGGGCCACCAGGTTGGCCACCTCCAGCTGGCTCCAGGACACTGCCCTTCTCCGTGCCATGGCACCAACTTTACAGCAGGCAATATGGCGCCCGCTGCTTGTAGCTTACGTGGAGGTTGTTGCGCAATAGACCACCACAGGCTCCAATCGGCGCTGTTCGACAGCGCCGTCACTGTACATAAGCGCTGTCACGGACAAGCGCAATAGGCGATACACATGGCATAGCGAACAGCGCAGGGGTCAGAGGCCATACACAAGGTCACGGCAATGACGCAGAGCTACGGACAGCGCCACCGGACGATAGGCATCCTGCGCGACTGCAGAGATACGCACCAGCCACAGTGGACTATCGGCGCAGTAGTGCCACAGCGCCATATAGTGCCCAGTGCTGGCAGCGCCACTGGCACAATGGTGGCCATGGCCTGAATCGCCTATCACGCTCAGCAGGTCTGCAGCGCGATAGACGCATGCGTAAGCTGTCTGGGCATGCGCAATGCAGTGTGGCACGCAGCCACAAACCTGCGCCATTGGCTCAGCCAGACCTTCCGTGTGCGCCAATACGCGATATTCAGCCGACATATGCAAATCATCCGATCAGCCATTCAAAGGCGCAGTGGCGCGATTAGCATGTCATTAAAGTTGAGCCACACCTCATTTGCATGTGTTGCGCTATAAAAATGCGACAGTGGGTTGTGCTGGCCAGATTTGGTTACTGCAGGTGAGAGGTGAGTTACATGCTGTGTGATGCTCAGGACAATGCTCATGGGCGGAGGATGATAAAGGCTGAGGGGCTGAGCATGAAAGGGCACTTAGAAAGGGACAAAGGGCACCCTTTCTATCAGTATCTGCCATGCGGAGAGGAAGCGGGGCTTCCGCCCCAGGCTGGAGCTATGCTCATGGGGTAATGCTGTTGACTGCACAGTGACAGGTGTCTACTTCCACCCATACAGATCACCATGACTGACCAGAGCCAAGCTGAGGTGTGGACAGGGCGTGGGAGGAGGCCGAACTTCACGCGGCAGAGACAGAGGCCTCTTCCAGGCCTACCTGGAGGATGAGCCACTATTGAGTGGACGGAGGGCACCCCTCAGGGCGTGCAGCTGCATGGGAGGGTAGCTCGGGCCGTCAACCTGCAGGAAGCCACCAGTGCTCCGTGCAGGAAGAAGAAGATGGGACTGACCGCGGGAGGCTGAAGGGAAGGTGGCAGCCTTCAGGGCGGGCGATGCTGGCACTGGTGGGGCCCACCAGTGGTGTTGCAGCTGACCCCTACAGAGGAGACACTGGTCGCGGCCATGCAGCCGAGAGTGCCATTGCGGGCGTACCTGGCGGAGGATTCCAGACAGGTGGAAGCCCATCACTGCCAGTATGACATGGTGGTGTTGTTGGGGGGGCTGTTGTTCACATGCACTCACATGTACTCTCTTTCTGTTACAGATCCTGTTCGTCTGCAGGAGACGGTGGTGGTGGTGGGTCCAGACAGTGAGGCAGACCTGCTGGACGTGGAGGAGGGACCATCCACCTCCGCCACCAGCCTGCAGGCACTGCAGCAGCATGCAGGCTGGGCCGACAACTCCGGTATCAGTGATACGGGTGCAGGGGTGCACAGCCTGTGTCACAGCAGTCTGGCATGCAGGTATGCCAGCATGCTGTGCCTATGGCAGTGGCACGCACCTGCACCATTGATGATAGCAGGCCTGCAATGGGCAGTGATAGGTGTGTGTCCCATGACGGACACATGGCAGGCCAGCACGTGCCCCTGGGCCTTCCTGGTTCACACCTGTGTACCAGCATGCTGGCACAGTCCCAGGCTGTGCCTGTCAGCACCGTGGGGCAGCACCAGTGGCTGTGCAGGTGTCTGGAACTGTTGTCAGCATGGAGGTGGAACAGGTGGACCTGGGGGCCTCAGCAGTTGGAGGGGTGGCAGCAGCAGTCGCACACCAGGTCTGGGGTACAGTGTCAAGCAGTGGCACATGTCCACCGCCTTTGATCCGCCCATACCTGGTCCTGGCGAACAGCGCCCACCCTCAAGGGTGCTGTGCAGCAGGACCGTCCACACCCTGGGGTCACGATGCCATTGGGGCACAGTACCCATTGGCGCGCACACCCGCCTGCTGCAGGAGTCGGTACAGCTGCAGGGGCAGGTTGCAAGGTCCGTGGAGGCACTGTCTGTGTCCGTGGAGCGGCATAGCAGGGAGTGTGCTGGGGACCGAGCCGAGCTGGTCCTTATGCGGACGGATGTGACCGCTGCCATTGACAGGCTGACCCAGGCAGTGGTCTCTGTCGGAGGACGCGTGGCCACACTGTCAGGTGCCCCTGTACCACACACCCCACACAGTGCACTCTCCACTCCCCGCTCCCGGCGTCAGGCGACACCAGGCCTGTTGACGCTGGGTTCTGCTGTGGGCATCCCGAGCACCCCTGGTGCAAGTTTGTTTGGCAGGATGCAGACCCCTGTGCGGCAAGGTCGCGTTACGCAGTGGGACCCCTGGTGGTGCACCAGCGCCACCCGATGTGGCCCTGCTCAGCCTGCCAGTGCTGCTGGGCCAAGCGGGGCCACACGCATCCGTGGTGGCCGTGGGACAGTGCTACCTGACTGAGCTGTCTCCCAGTGCAGGCCCTGTCTGGTGCTGCCCTGTGTGCAATGTGTGTCATGGTGGGCAGTGCACTGCTGGGTCCTCCTGCTCACCAAGCTGACACACGGACCACCTGCACACTCCCAACTGCTGTCCACAGGTGCGTGTGCATGATGATGCCTGCATTGCACTGTACACCAAGGTGCAGGGTGCCCAGGTCCTGACACACGTACGTGGACAGTCCAGGTGGTGGGGTGGTAGGTGGTGCTGTGTGTTGGCAATGTCATTTCCGCAGTGCTGTGCTGCTGCCCATGTATGCTGCCTGGTGTGTGTGTGTCTCCATGTGTGCTCACCTCTCTGCTGGTGTGTTGGTATGCCTGGAACCTTCACCTCCCCTGACCTTCATGCAGTGTGTTCCCCTGTGTGCCTGTGGTTTGCGCATGGACAGTGTTGCCTGCATGTCCCTTGCCTTACCTGTGTTGGGCGTAGTGCTCTTCTGCAATGGTGTCCCGTGCAGCTGGGCCTGCCGGGTCAGTCGGGGTCCCTCCGTCTAGGGGGCTGCTCATCACCCACATCACCAGCGCCACTGGCGTCCCCATCGCTGTCCCCTCTTGGACCTGTACGGCTATCCATGGTCTTTGGCCATGTTGTGCAGGATGCAACAGGCCAGGAATATCCCACAGGCCTTTTGGGGCTGTACTGTGAGGCTCCGCGGAGGTGTCCAGGCATCGGAAGCGTGCCTTGAGCATCCCAAACACCCACTCTATGATGTTACGTGTTGCGGCATGTGCCTCATTGAAACATAGCTGCGCTGGGTGTCGGGGCGCCGTGCGGTGTGAGCAGCCAGGGACGGAGTGGGTATCCAGTCACCTGTGTGGAGATAGTGGAGATCAGTGTCATGTCAGGTCCATATTGCCCATATCCTTGTGTGCCACTACCATGGCACCTGTGTCATCCCACCCTTGCCCAGGGTTTGCATTCCATACATGTGTACTCACCCACTAGATGACCCGTGGGGATGTTCCCACTCTCGAATCGATGGCACAGTGCAGACTGGTGCCATATGAAGGCATCATGTGCTCCGCCAGGTGTGTGGCACAGACATTGATAATGCGCAGTGGCATCACACACCACCTGGCAGTTGACACTGGAAAGCCCTTTCGGTTCCGATAAGCCTGGCCGTCGGGGCCAGGTGGTGTGCGAATGGCCACATGGGTGCAGTCTATGGCCCCTAACCGCCAGGCATCGTGCTACCCTGTGGAACTCCTGCATGTTTGCTGTCGCTCTGCCGCGGTGCTGGGGAAATGGATGTACTCCGCAGCATGCGGCAGCAGTGCGCTGAGGAATTGGGTGAGGATGCATGACCGTGGCCGACTGTGTAATGCCTGTGGTGTCCCCTGTTGGCCTCTGAAGTTGCCGTGGCGAGCAGGCACATGCAGGCTGTCACCTTGGTCTCCACGGACAGAGCATGACTCCGTCGTGAGGGTGCCTGCATCACATCACTGCACAGCTCGCAGGCCGTCTCCAATATTGCCCTGTTCAGGCGGTGCCGGGCCTGTCGGCGTCTGTGTACAGCTCGGCTGATGCGGCACGATACCGCCTGTTGGGGCATACCGCCACGGGCCCCTCCGCAGCCATGTCCTGCAGCATGGTGTCTCACCCCTCATTACAGCTTCCATGTGAAGCTGACACTGTCCATCTCCTGGCTTCTGCCCCCGGCTGCTGTTCCTGTGTTACCCCGCTGCCCCCACTGCTGCTTCCACTGCACGGGCACCCCCACTGGCCTCTCTGTCCTCCTGGACCCACTGTCCCTCTCTGCCCTTCCAGCTCCTGTCTCTCTCTCTCTCTCTCTCTCTGTCTCTCTCCCCAGTTTGCAGCCTGCTAGGGTTCTTGCGCCGCTTCCTTGAGCTTTTTATTTTGGCTCAAATCCGGTACTGCGCAACTTCGGCTGAAACCACTCTTGCGCATTGCGCAGTGTTCGGATATCGCGATTACACTTTATGCATGGACTCACCCTTCGCCGCGCATGCCTTTCATTTCCATTGCGCTGTTGCTCAGCATGTTTTCAGTGGCGCAACTGGCCCCTTCTGAATATCGCAGAATGGCGCATTTTTGAGTTACGCATCGCCAAGAACCCTGTTGCGCATGGCGCAAACCTTTTGAATATCTGGGCCCCTATGTTTTTTGATCAATTTTAAAAAGTGCATATTTACAAGCATAAGCTAATAGCTATAGTTACAAATAGCTATAAATTGTATAATCTGAATGTATAAGAGAATGTATAAGAGGATTTAATGTATGTTATACTACAAGAGCTGTGTAACAACTCATTACCTAATAAAGGAAGTATAAAAAAAAACTGTGCTTTACCGGTAGCTCTTAGTGAAAGTGGCTGAGCTGTTAAAATTGTGAGCAGGTGCAGATCCATAGTTATTGAACTAAGCGGAAGAGCAGAGTATAAATTTGCGGATAGCTACTACAGGAGGGAGGGTGGGGGTGGGTGGGTTATTCCTATGGCTCCACATGCCAGAACTAACATGCTCCTCAAGTAGTACTTAGGGGTCTGTCCTTGCCGAGCCATCTGGTGCAGGTGGAGTGGAGAGGGCTGCGGCCTTAGCCCTCAAGACCCTGTGTCCTGAAGTTGGAATGGGGATAGAGTGGCGAGTGGCTGGGGAGGGAAAGAAAACAAATGGGTCAGTGGGCAGTTTGAGAGGAGGAGAAAGGAGGGAGAGACTGAGCAGCCAATGTGAGCAGGAGGGAGCAGGAGGGCAGGCAGGAAAGTAAGAGCGGGTGGGAGGGTTGGAGGCAGCAGGTGAAATGACTGAGGGAAATGAAAGGGGATAACAGTAAGGACAGTGGGTAAAACTATAGCAAAACTATGGCAAAAGGAAAAATACAAGCAGGCTGCTAGCACAGGCCAGAATTACAAGCAGTCTTCTAGCAGGGGCAATCAGTTAAACAACAATAATAAAGAAGCTGGCTAAAGTTGTATGTATAGCTGGCCAGGTGGTATTGAGGGCTGAGGCACTGGGCGCCTTACCTCTTTCCATGCCGTGGCCCATGTTAGGGAATGAGCATGGGCTGCTGGGGTCATTCAGAGAGGGTAGGGCTGGGAGAGGATAAGCAGCCGCCAGGTAGCTCTCCTCTCCCAGACTGGAGAGGTCGGCTCTCCGCCTAAGACCACCACCATGTGGAGGCAAGATGGTGGTGCAGGCATGAGTGGGAGTCAGGCACTAGGCCAGGAGTGGGCGGAGCAGAGTCGGGTGGGCCAAGCTGTGCGCGCACACCTTCACGCGCATGCCTGACCTTGTCTGGGGCTCTGGGGATTAAGGGCAGAAAACATGGAAAATGCAGGAGATGCGGTTGGATGATGCCCCCAGACCGGCTCTGGTGGTTCCCACCGAGGCGATGTGGGGTGGCCTTGAACGACTGTGGATGCCCGTACAGACAGCTGACACAAGATACTGGCTCACCAGAGAGAGAGAGATAAACACCTATTTGGAAAAAAGGTTGTATGTACAATAAAGCAGACAAAAGAGAGAAACTCAAATAAAAAATCAGTGCATGAAAAACAAATCAGTGCATGTCTGCTGACATCAAATGCACAGGGCAGCAATATGGAAGGGGCTAGGTGCTGAAACGCTGGCCATTGAGTCCTGAGTGCTGTTGGTGCCAAAACTAGCACATTTACCAAGGGAACAGGTGGCACATGTTATATTCTGTACTCACTCAAAGTACATAGACCAAGGTGAGAAAGCAGGTGTTAATGGCCCTATGCCTCAGGAAACAAGAGGCAGCTAGGCTAATAAAAGCCATCATGTCAGATAAAGATGCCACCCTGAAAACCAGCCCCAGATAAATAGCCAAAGAAATTCAGGACTTTTATCAAAGTCTTTACCAAGAAAATGAAAATCCCCAGCATCCCAAGAAATCAGCAATTACCTAGACCCTGTACCACTACCATGGCCAGATTAATGGATGTGGGGCCTACTGCAAGTCATATTTTATGGCCGGGGCCTAAATGCCAACGTCGCACTCTTCTGCGGTGCCGGGCCAGCAAGGCAACAACAACCAGGGTACTCAAGCAGGATCTCCATACATGCCTCCTTCAATATCTATTCTCTCTGCCAAACCAAAACCCTGAGGCATGTATTATTGTAGCAGTTAGTGGGGTTCACAGCTCCCATCATCTCCCTACTCAAGACTCCTTCAAGCTCCAGACCTGAGACATGCTCAAGCTCCTTGCCTCTGCAATGCATCTGCCACAGTCGCCCTCTGTGCAGCTATCTTTGTCCTCAGTTCTCTCTGTTCTCCCACTGTCTCCTCCATCTCCATTGTCATTGCTGTCAACTTAAAAGTTGCTTTGCTTTGCTGCTGAGTTGCCATCTTTGCCCCTACCCAAGTCATTGATGGCAAAGCAGCTAAAGAGAGTTGTGCCAAGACTGAGCTTTAAAAACCCTGCAGGTCACTGTAATCACTTCAGAGATTGTTTCCTTTAGCAACCTGCTGCAACTTCCCAGTAATGTATGACTCAAACTAAGACAAAACTGTGCCAGCCAGCAAGTCCCACATAGTTCCTCAGGTGACTTGTCAGCACGACAGCACCCCATGGTTCACTGTGCCAAACTCAAATCTTATTAAAGACTTAGTACTCGGGTTACTGAACACAGACCACAGCTTAGCTGGTTTCTCCAGTAACTTATTTCATTCTGCAGCACAATGGCTTGGACACTACAGCACGCAGACTAGTCAACATACCTGGCGTGGCCTGCCTTGGTGAGCCTGACTGTGATGTGATGACTGTCCTGAAGACTGGACTTGAAGAAGATAAATGCCAGCCTCAGCCTGGTGGTGTACAAATGTCTGAGATCCTTTCCTCAAGATCAGGCAGGTGGTGGCGACATGACTTGGCCTGGCATGGGAGGACTCTCACAGCAGGACCAGAGGCCCAACTAGCAGCACTGACTGACTCTGGCTACACCAACAACACCAGCAGCATGTGATGCTGCACACCAGGTGGTGAAGCTGAATCCAACTCTAAGGCGACCCCCTGTGCTGCTCTCTCTACTATTCTATCTTCTTCTTTGATCTAGACGAAGATGAGTTCGACCACTGGCACTGATGACTGACCATCGACGTCCACAGCTCTCTGGTCCTCCTCCTTGGCTCCTCACTGCCCAGCCTGGCCACATGCCCTGACACCATGCATGCAAGCACTGATTCCCTGCTCCCCTGTAGCCACACCTCCAGAGGACTTCTGATGGACATGATTGGTCGTGTGTGGTGGGGTCAGGGTGGATCGGAGTTAGAGCCAGAGCCACCTGTCAGAGACACTGAGAGGCTCGCCGCTTGAGCGGCCGTGGGGGGGACTATGTGACCAGTCCGAGGACGTGGGGAGACCACTGAACCAGAGGCAGAAGCTGACCTGGGGTGCTTTTTGGTCAGTTTAGCTGGTCGGTGGCACAGAGGTCACCCAGTCACAGGGATTAAAGAAAGTAAATAAGTTAACAGTGGGGCCCTCCTGAACTATGGGGCCCCTCGCCATGGCGTAATTTGCGTACAGGTTAATCCAGCCATGACCACTACCATCCCTTACCCCAGAACAACAGGAGAAGCTATCACAACCAGTATCCCCTGCTGAAGTCTCTAGGACCATCAAATCACTTTCTTTAGACAAAACTTCAGGCCCAGTTGGAAACACGGCCAACTTCTACAAATGCTTTGAACCAGAACTTGCACCACTGCTGGCCTGTATCTTTGCCCACTTTCACAGTGAAGGGTTTAACAACAACACATCTACAGGCACCCTAGTTACCCTTCTGCTTAAACCCAGAAAGGACAACTAGCTAACGACCCACATACCCGATAAACCAGGACATGAAAATTCGGGTAGAGGTATTGGCAGAGTCAACATTAGGGTTGGGCAGACTGGTCCATTTGAAATCAGACCCCTCCCTGATCATACAGGATCCGGCGGATCTGGGTACATCAGGATACTGCCATTCAGTGTACCAGGTTCGCTTTGCTGCTTTCCTTTTAACTCTGGCTATTTTTTAATCCTGATCCCTTCCATGTGATCAAACCACCAGTTCCCATGCAATTGATCACAGCAAGAACAAAAATTATTACTTCATCACGCCGCCACTGTTCCTGCTTGATACAGTGCGCGTGCACTCCATAGAAGATGGAGAGAAAGTGGGAAAAGATGACTAACAATCAGCAAGCAACGGAGGCAGCACAGTTTAACTAAATTGGGGTATTCTTCAGCCATGGATGTGACAGTGAACAGCAGAGACTGTAGCAGCAGTGGGGGAGGTAGGCAATATTACAGTAGTCCTTCGCTACAAGGAACAGATTTTTGAGCCATTACATGCACTCATTATAGCCCATGTTCCTTACATTGAATGACACTTATAACCAAGGCAGAAATAACCAGAGCACTGAATAAATCCTGTTAATTCATGTCTAGAATACACCCATAAAATTATATATCTAAGTATGAAAAATAGACATACGTTTTAATAAAAAGATGTAAAGTGCTTTAAAATGCGTGAACGTTTAACTGTGTGATTACCCTTGATAGCTATCGCTACAGTACTTACGCCACTGTGCCTTTGTTAGCTCTCTCCAAAGCAATAGACTGTTTTTGCCAACCCTTTAACCAGCATGAAGGTATGGTAATTAATTACATTAACTTAGTGTTTTTATTTAGATTAGCCAGGGTTAGCTAGTGAGAGTTCCAGACAGAAATGTGTATTCACTGCACCTCTTGCTGTCTTACCTTTTGACTTCGACTGCAATATGAGATATGGTATCTGGCCAATATCATATTGCCATTAAGCCTCCCTGTTTTTCACACTAATTCCATTACTTTACAGTACAAATAGTACAAAGGGAGGTGAGGAAAGGAGATCAGGGTTTTTGACATTATCTGAACAACTGATGATGAAAAATGAGAATGCTGAGAGCTGCTCCAAAACCACAGTGCCGCTTCCGCTGATAATCGCGGTAACAACTCTGGCAGACTCAGAGTGATAAAATAAAGCATGTGTCCTTCATAATGTGATACAGTTTGAAGTATGTTTATTTATTTATTTCTTCACTGGTGTAAACTGCTGCTTTAACTTTTAATTCACAGTCTCTCTTACTGCTTTGCTTTTGTTTGTGTTAATCAGAGCTGCTTGGCTCTCTTGAGGCTGTACTGGGTTTGTCACGGAGTACAGTTTTGTTTAAGAAGTTTGCCCTATAGGATGGGTGGTCTGTTTTGTTCTGGTATTGCAGCGGAGGAAAGGGACCGGTGTGTGCACTATGTGGACTGTGGTAGGGTGCGTGCCAGCCAGCATATGGAAGGATGTATTTTTGTAGTGCTGTAGCAGGGATCATGCTGGGGCATGTGGGTACAACAGACAGGAGGGAAGGGTGTTCATATTGGGCAGGGTGGTGCACTATGTGGACTGTGGTAGGGTACATGACAGGCAGCATATGGAAGGATGTATTGTTGTACTACTGTAGCAGGGGATCATGCTGGGGCATGTGGGTACAGCAGACAGGAAGGGAAGGGGTGTTCATACTGGGCAGGGTGGGTGCACTGTGTGGACTGTGGTAGGTACATGACAGGCAGCATATGGAAGGATGTATTTTTGTACTACTGTAGCAGGGGATCATGTTGGGGCATGTGGGTACAGCAGACAGGAGGAGGAGGAGGTGTTCATAGTGGGCAGGGTGGGTGCAAGCAGGTGAGTGGGGGTAGGTCTACATACTCAGGAAGGGTTGATGCTAGGAGATATATGGGGATGGGGTAGGGGTGTACATATAGGTGTAGGATGGCAGCCAGCAGTTGAGTAGGGATAGGGGGTTAAAATGGGGGCAGGGTTGATCATACTTTGGGACAGAATGCAATCCAGATCAGGTAGGGGTATACATATGTGGAAAGATGGGGTGCCTGCTGACGGAGGTGCAGCAGTCTTCATACTGAGACAGGGTAGGTGTCAACAGATGTGAGAGGTAGTGGTGTATAATGCTGGAGCAGTGTGGATGTTGGAGGGGAAAGGATGTGAATAGTACTGGAGCAGAATGGTTGTCATTTGTGGGATGTAGATCAGAGTTCTTCATAATGAGATGGGAGACTGTAAGCAGATAACGGGGCTGGGGATCTGCTTCCTGTTGCAGTGTGGGAGCTGCAGTAATACCATGCTCCCACAGATATGATAAGGGACACGAGAATTTGTGGAATCTAAGACCAAAAAGGGAAGACAGAGCAGAAGGATATACATAATGCAGTGAAAACACAGACACACTCAGGGTAGAAAATACTTTATTTGTGATAGTTTCCTGGTATTGACAGTAATTTCCTAAAGGTTCTGATTTGAATCAGAATCAATCAGAACTAATCAGAACCCTGGCTTGGATCCTGGTCCTGATAATAAGGGTCAGGACCTTTTGGGGTCTGCCCATCCCTAGTCAGCATAGTATGGGGCACTTAATTGGTCCAGGACAGGTGGGCTTAATGCAACATACAGCCTCCTCAGATCATCTACACAGCTGATGTAACCCCTGCAAATGGGGGTTCCCAAAAGACTTCCAGGAGCTTGCTTGAATGCTCCAAGCCTGAATGGTGTTTGGCGTTAAGCCATTTATCAGTGAGTGTTTTAGAGCCTCTGGTACTGTCTCTTTAAGAGCTGTCTGCTTGCAGACATAATTAGTTTGTATGGGGGACTGTGTTCTCTGTTTGAGTACCACTCGAACTGCTGCCAATTCACTCCATTTTTGCAGTCACTAGGAGTGCAAAGGAACCTATCTGAAAGATGTAACTGTTTGCCAGAAATCATTTACAGTAATAATGAAATTACAGTTTGTCTAACCTGCTTTCTTTGCAGTCAGAACTGTGTCTGCCTAGTTCCCCATTCTGGTTTTGAACTGCTGAACTGGACCAATCAGTGTGGGGTAAGCTAGCTCTAAAATGGTGCCTTGGACGAATCAGAACTTGGACTCATAATCTGAGCCAGCCACAAGAGGATTGTATTAGACAGTGACTCTGGGAGATGTAGTTTAGACTTCAGCGCCTTTTTGGACCAACAGCAGCAGTCTATTGTGAGTGACAGCCAATCCAGTCAAGAACTGGGAGGAACTCAAAGGAAGTGCCCGGTTTTGTCTGTTGGAGTTTCAGTTTGGCTCTGGAGTGAAGAAGGAAGAAACCCTGTGCTCCTTCAGTGCACAGTTTCAGTCAAAAACTTGTGTAAGGCCCAGAGTTCCGGTCTGCAGCTTGTGTAACTGCTTGTTAGGACTGAATCCATCCTGTGAAAAGAGTCAAAGGATCTCTGAAGAGTAGAAACCAGGCTCACCCTGTAGAAGACTGGAGAAATTGCTGAATTGCACTCTGTCTGTCAGGAACCGAATCTGCTGTGTGTTCTCCCGGTATTGTGCAGTAATTACGATCGGGATAGAGAAGCAGCCTGCCTGGTATAGTACTTTCTTTTGCCCTATAAATGTGTGAGGAGACTCGTGGAGCTCAAGAGTAGCCCTGCTGACACTGAAGGACCCTATCTTGTTTGGAGGTCGTGAGTACTAATTCAGGGTTGCTCCCTGTTGAATTGCCACAATAAATCCAAATGGAATCACTGTACTGCTGACTGTTTAAACTAATTTTTCTTTCTCTGTGGAAAGGGCCCTCCAGCTCTGCCACGTTTGGACTAGCCACTAGGGCTTGGGTACCCAGGGACAGTAACTGGTAGGGATAGGCCTGTGCACAGAGCCATAGGTAGATAGTAAAGTGATAAGCTAATTAACCTGATTTCCCTGTCCTTGTTATATTCCCCTAAATAAATCCGAGCTGCTTGTTTCAGCAAAGTTATACTGCCTGAGGTATTTGTCTATGTTAAAGTATTGTACTGTGATTGTTGCACTGTATCTTATTTTACAGGAGGTCCCTGTGCCTGAACCACCCCTGGGGGTAAGTGTATACTGTGAAGGTAATTCCGATATATTGTGTGGGCCACTAGTGGGAAGAAAGGGGTTGCAGTGTCCCAGAGGGCTGTGACCAAGTAAGTTTAACTATTGCAAACCCTGACCTCTGGGTGGAGGCACCGCCATTGGATCCAGGCCCCTCAACCTGTTAGTGGCAAATCAGGCAGGGTAGTAGCCCCTGGGATAGCGCCATCTAGGGGTTACACTGATATCTACAGTATGTTCTCTGCATCTGGGGAGCCAGTCACACCTGCGGCTCTGGTGTCCCTAGATGCAAAGAAGGCTTTGAGCAAGTGTCAAGGTATTTTATATTTGCTGTATTACATAAATTTGTTTTTTCCCAGCTTGTTCATACAGAGTCTTGTATATCAACCCACAGGCAAAAGTCCTATGTAATGGTGTTTTATCAGACAATGAAAGGCTCCATGAGAGACCCAGGCAGGGCTGTCCCTCTTGCCTTTACTTTTTTGTGTGTGTGTGTGTGTGTGTGTACTCTTTCTATCCTCCCCAGCCCTCTGGCTGACTACTCCCTTGGTGGCCAAGGCCCCTCCACCGACCCATCTCCATCTCGCCCCCATTGCAGCCGTGAACCCGGTCGAACTAATGTAGCCCTTCATCGGGGCCCTTCCAGGCAGGAACCAAGAGGGAGACTTGCCCAATGGACGCTCCTTTCCTCACTGGGCACAGCAGGGGTACAGTGCGGACACCCATGGGCTTCATGGCATATAGGGGGCCACTGCCATCATCCAGTCGGCTAAGCGGCCATATTTTCAGTTTCACGCCCCCAATCGGCTGCACGTTGCGGCGTCCTGACTGAATGCACCTACAGTGCATGGTCACCCACACAAATGTGCGCCCCACTATGGGCCACCAGGAGCTGCTAAAGAGCAGTGCTGGCTGGACACTCTATACCCTCCCTGACGGATTCTGCTCCTGACATCCCGGCTCGGCCATGAAACCGAGTCGCCAGGATGCCAAGACCTTTACTTTTTAATCTGTTTTGAAACTCCAAGCAATGGAACTTAAACTTAACAAAGATGTGCAGGTATTTCTACTGGCAACCATGCTTATAAACTTTTATTTATGCCAGCAACATCTTCTTGAGCATCTTTCACTGATATGTCACTGTCTGCTGCACTGAAAGTAATTTATGGGTATGGTATCTTGGCAAAGATTGGTAGATTGGCAAAGAATATAGGAAAAAGATTGGGTGTCCTGTACAGAATTAGATCTTGCCTGACTATAGATACAAAAAGAAGCTGGTGTGTTCCATGATCATACCCTTATTTGATTATGGAGATATCCTCTACTTGAATGGTTTAAAAGAGACTTAGAGAGATTAGACATATATTATGGTAGATTGGCTAGGTTCATTTTAGAAGCCCCAAGATTGTTCCATAGGTGTCAGCTGTATGGCAAACTAGGCTGGTGTACTCTCCAGGAGAGAAGACAAGAGCATCTACTTGCCTTTATCTATAAAGGTGTGATTGACAAGCTCCTCCATATATTTATTTATTGAATTTTGTTGACCCAGTAGGTCCACTGACACTAGAAGTCTCTTTTCAAACAACTTGAAGTCTTGCTGTATTCTGACAAGTGCAGTTAGCCCCAGCTTTTAAACTGCCCCAGAGAACAAAGAGTTAAACTTTCTATGCAGAGCATAGAATGCTGAAACTCGAGCTCAGTTGATGTCTCTGTCTGCTTCCTTTGAAACCTGTCAGATTCTTTACTCCGCCTCACTGAACAGTCGCTCTGGAGATTTCTCCTGCAGCTCGGTTCGAAAGTCGGTTGAGGTGTCGGTTTTCATCAGTTTCTAACTGAAAAATTATTCCGCATAGTCGGTTCAGTCTCTGTCTGTGGTACCGTGAGTACTAGATAGGTTTTGTACTGTATATTCTGTATGGAACTTGTAAGTGTGGATCGGTTCGGCTGAACCGATCATTTGTTTAAATTCTTGTGTTAACTTTAGTGTGTGTAACCGGTCCTTATCAGTTCTAAAAAAACCCTGTTTTTATCCGTTTTCCGAGACCCGTGACACGTTAGGAACCGATAAGGGAGTCTTGCCTGGCAGTTGCCAAAAAGGGTAAGTTTGGTTAGGTTGGCCATGTCTGAGAAACCCAAGAAAAACCGGGCCCACTGGGTTTCAACATTGCAGTGAGTGTGGGGAGGGCTTTGCCAAGGCCGAGCCCACACCACATGTGTTTATTGTCTGGGGTTTGAACACCTCGATTCAGACTGCCAAATTTGAAACATTTTCCCAAATCTACCCTTGAAAGAGATTAGTTAGACTGAGGCAAAGGAGGCTGAGAAGCCGCTGACCCGGATGGCCAGCCTGGTTCGGTTCCGACTGAACCAGAAGGGTGCCCTCTGACCAGGCGATACTTCTTCGGGCAAGAAGGCTAATCCTGAGGAGTCGGTTCCAACTAAAAGAAGCGCAAGAAAAATATGCAGTTCGGATCCAGAAGTCCATGTCCACCGCCAAAGAACTAGCCAGAGTGATTCGATTGGAATTGTTGCCGTTCCGACCAATCCGGCACCTTTGGCAGGGCTCGGTTCGGTCGGTTCCCCGTTCACAACTATAACCCTGAAGAATTTTATGAAGAGGAGTTTGAAGATGATGATGGTGATGGTGAATGTCTAGATGTGCCTGTGGAACCAGACATCTCCCTAGACAGACCTTCAGGTGTATCCCTCCTAGGCTTTCTGAGTCCCTTCCCACTTTATTTTTTTTATACTTTATGTTTATTAATTTACATAGTAAACATACAGTCACTATTCCTGATGTAGCACTTAAGGATACAGATAATTTCCACGTGAGGGCGCCACCTCTTAATACATTCAGATAAACATATCCACTATACATCTATGAGATACAGCATGGGGAATTCCAATATAAATGGTATTTGTGCAATAGATAAAACGTCTTTAAATGCTGTGTTCAATGAGCCCAAGAGCTGCATGCTTAGTAACATAATTAATTCTAAAGTCCTATTTTCAACTTCCTGTAAAGGAAAGTAATAAAGCAGCATGCAAAACCGAAAAAATATACCATAACAGTATTATACAGTTGGGAATATTCAAGACTCTATTTAATGAACCTCAACAAAAGCAAAGTCCTGGAGCCACAAAATAGCTAAGAGTAAGCGATCTGCTTTGAACTATTAAAGATCAACTTGCTTATTAAGAGGAGAAGATATTCTCCCTCCACAGTACAGATCTATGTGGCATCTCGCCCTCCCACTATCATTACAAAACAGTTACATAGCCCTTTCCCAGTACGGGTAAATCATCCAGTATTTAGGGAAGCAAACACCATCCCAGCCTTAATTATAACTTTCAGACCTGGGGTCGGCAAAATGAGAGTGTCTCTCTAGGGATCGGTGTCTTCGTCATCTTCCGATTTGGATTAGGAAGATTCATGTCTTCTCCTGGCAGCCTTGCGTGTTTTGTGACCAAGTCAGGGCTTCAGCTGCATTCGAAAATATGAAGACTTTTCCAGCGTGTACCACTCTGAGTCTTATGGAACAACATGTTGTGTGAAATGGCCTGCTTCTCAAGCATTGCTCGAATGCTGTCAAAACTTTTCTTTTGCCTTGTCGCATAACTCAAATCGGGGTAGATGGACACTGTCTCTCCATCCTGAAACAGGGTGCGTTTTTGTCTGGCTAGGGATAAAATAAAATCTCTGGTCCCCATATTGTCCATCACTGCCACAATTGTCCTCGTAGTATCCGTGCTGCTGGGCCTTCCTCAGAAGGCAACTCTATAGGACTTCTGGATTGACCAATTTATTTCTACCAGGGGCTGACCAAACTGTTGTTCCAGCCATTATTTTAAAATAAACTGAGATGGTCCCCTCACTGCCTTCTGGTATTCCTAGAATCCTGAGATTAGAAGCCCTGGCTTGATTCTCTAAATTCTCATGCCGGGACTGTAAGTGTTTATTTTCCTGCTCCAGACTTGCTGCTGTGCCCATCGCTATCTCCGATTGTTTTTGGCATTGAATGCCTCAGTTTTAATTGATCCAGCATCTGTCTTCAGGAGAGTCACTCTGTTTGATAGGGCATTGAACGGTCGGAGACCTGCCATGGATGCTAGCATTAGACTCATTTTCTGCCCCAATGTCTATAAAGTCTCTTCATCTCCTTCTGTACTGGGATCCAAAGTAAGGCGGCCATACGCCGACTAAGTGGTAATAAACCGGAGTAACTTTACTTTTAGCTCTCTACCGATCTTTTAGGATTCCCATATTTGTTCTGTGAGATTTCCAATATCCAGAATTATACTTTGTTGGTCTCATATCGTTCTCTTCTCCTCAAAAAAGAACTTTTATGGTGAGGTTCCGACTAGCTCTAAATCCCTGTGGCCATATTGCTGGCTCCACAGTGCCCCCCTTCCCACTTTATGTTCTACAGAAAGGTGGCTGAGGTCCTTCAGCTTCCTATGGAAGAGGCAATGGAGGATCAAGAGAGCCTGATTTTGTAGAAATAATGGACATCCCAGAGTCCAGGAGACATAGAAACATAGAATTTGATGGCAGATAAGGACCGCTTGGCCCACCCAGTCTGCCCATTTCCCTACCTAATGGATAAGCTGCAGATCCTAGTTAACCAGCAGCCTACTTCTTCCTACCCTCACCCCTAGAATTGCCTTATGACTGTCCCATGCATACTTGAATTCCACCACTGTTTTTGACTCCACAACCTCCTCCGGAAGGCCGCTCCATGCATCCACGGCCCTCTCTGTGAAAATTCAGATGCAGCCCTGCTCATCCCCTTCTGCCTCTCCCTCTGAAAATCCCCTCTGTAAAAGGGAGAAGGAGCCTGTGCTAGTAAAAGGCCTGCCCCTGCCCCTAGACTGCTGCCTTTGAGGGTTGCCTGCCTCTCCTTGGCCTGAGCACTCCTGTAGATTGTCTGTTCCTCTACACAAATCTTTTGGGAAACAGACACAAAAATTCTGAAGTCTTCTAATTCTATACCACTTGTGGACAGAAGAATGGAGAAGAGGTATACACACCAGGCTCAGATACAGAGCTTTTATATCAGCAATGCAGTCTTGTAGGGGTTGTGCAGGCTGCTGCCTGTGGTAAGGCAAGCATTCCTTGGCTTCACACCCCAGACAAAGACTCCAGGAAGATTGATACCATGGCAAAAAGTTGTACATGGCATCTTCCTTGGAACTCAGACAGATAATTATATGGCCTATACAGCCAGGTACCAGAAGTCCAGGTGGGACACTGTACTGGCACTGGCTAAACAGGCCTCCCCAGCTAGCCAAGGAGCTGGAGGCAGTGGCTGCAGATGGGATTGAAGCATCTAAAGTTCAGTTTCGTGCTGCTGTGGACTCCAATGATGTGTCATCAAGAGTCATGGCTACATCTGTGGCTCTTCGGGGAGCAGACAGAGAATTACATGAAGAAAATGGATGAGTATAGGACCACCTACAGGAGTGCTCAGGCCAAGGAGAGGCAGGCAACTCCTCAAAGGCAGCAGTCTGGGGGCAGGGGCAGGCATTTCATAGGCCTTTTACCAGCACAGACCTCTTCTCCGTTTTACAGAGGGGGTTCTTTAGAGGAGAGGCAGAAGGGGATGAGCTGGGCTGCATCCACTCCTCGGCCTAAGGCCCCTGCCAAGCAGACACCCTGATGGGCCTGCCGGGTCGACTCTCCTATTCCAGTAGGGGCAGGCTGGCTTACTTTGTCCAGGACTGGATGTCTATTACATCAGACAAGTGGGTCCTGGAAGTAGTAAGCCAGGGACTGGTTCTCAGCTTCAGAAAATTTCCAAAGATGAGAGCCAGGTCTTTTCCACCTGCAAATCTCTCGGAAACCCTTGCCCTAGAGGCAGAGGTTTCATCTCTGCTGCCTTAAGAGCCATAGAGAGAGTACCTACCCTTCACTGGGGCAAAGGACTATACTCCAGGTACTTCCTTACCCCAAAAAGACAGGGTGGCGACCCATCCTAGACCTAAGATACCTGAACAAACATCTAAAACCAAAGTTCAAGATGGTAACTCTGGGAATAATTCTTCCTCTCTAAGGCCAGGGGCCTGGCTAGCCTCCCTGGACCTCAAAGATGCCTACTTTCACATTACCATCAGGTGCTCCCACAGAAAGTACCTCAGGTTCGAGTTGCCCTCAGGCGCTATCAGTTCAGAGCAATGCCTTTGGCCTAACCTCAGCCCCAAAGGTTTTCACAAAATGCCTGGCAGTAGTAGTTGCCTTTTAAGAAGGCAAACGATTTCATTTTTCCATATCTGGATGATGGGCTAATAGTGGGCCAGTCTCCAGACCAAGTCAAGTCTCACCTGTAAGTGACCCAGCAAGTGCTCACTTCTCTAGGATTTCTTCTCAACCTTCCCAAGTCAGTTCTCGAACAAGTCCAGCTTCTTACCTTTATAGGGGCAGAACTGGACACAGTCAGAAACAAGAGCCTTTCTTCCCTGGAAAGGGCAAGGGTTCTTATAGAACTAGCCTCTTCTTCAGCCTTCAAGTATCTCGACTAGCAAGGCATTTCCTCCAGCTCTTTGGACACATGGCAGCTTCAACAGCAGTGGTCCAGGGGCAAGATGAGGAATATTCAGTTCCATCTGAGGGCTTTTTGGTCTCAGTGGAAGGATCCTTACCAAACTGATCCCAGTGACTCTGACCTTGATCCAGACCCTTCAGTGGTGGCAGGATCTGGACAATTTAAGACAAGGGTCCCATTTGCCACCCAGTCTCATTCAGTGGTCCGTACCACGGATGCTTCTCTTCTGGGCTGGGGAGCCCATCTGGGGCCCTCACTGCCCAGGGACTGTGGTCCCCCAAAATCCCTTCTCCATATCAGTCTCCCTAGAACTCAGGGCAGTTCTTCTGGCCCTGAAAGCTTCTCTCAGTCAGTGCAGAACAAGGTGGTTCAGGTCAGAACAGACAACACCACCACCATGTGGTACATCAACAAGCAGGAGGCACTGGTACACGGCCTTGTGCATGGAAGCCATGAAATTGTGGTCCCTGGCTTATTCTTTGCAAACCTCTCTGATAGCAGTTCTCCTTCTGGGGAAGGACAGTGTGCTAGCAGATGCACTGAGCAGGATCTCTCACGGCCATCACGAATGGTCCCTGGACCCTCAGGTGTTGAAAGTAATTTTTCAAGGTGGGGCACTCCAGAGATGGATCTTTTGCAGCCCCAGACAATCACCAACTTCCTCTCTTTTGTTGCAGACCCACAGTCTTGGGCTCAGTCCCCTGGATGCTCTGATTCTGAATTGGGAAGGGACATTTCTGTATGCCTTCCTCCCTTCCCACTCCTGTTCAAAGTTTTAGTCAAGATATGGTCTCAACCTTGCAAAGTGATTCTGATTGGTCCAGATTGGGCCAGACAGCCTTGATACCCCTGTTGTTGTCTCTAGCAGTCCATCTTCCCCTGTCTCTCTAGGAATTACAACCTGTTAACATCCTCTCAGGGGACAATTTGGTACACAATCTTCAGTCTCTCAATCTCAAGGCATGGCTCTTGAAGAGTTAGAGTTTGCAGATTTGCATCTTTCTCAGGGGTTCTGGATATTCTCAAAGCTGCTCAAAGCCCTCCACCAGAAAGACTTATAACTCCAATTGGAAGAGATTCAGCATTTGGTGTTCCAAGAAGCATATTTCCCCAGATACTGCTGAATTGCTTACAGTTCTGGATTATATGGTCCATCTTAATAGCCTGGGCCTCAGACCAGCTACTCTCAAGGTATACTTGTCAGCTGTTTCTGCCTTTTTGTCAGTGGGAAAGTCTTCCTCACTATCATCTCATCTTGTGTTCTGTAAATTTTTTAAAGGATTGCTTCACACCAATCCTCCTTTAGAGACCCTGCCCCTGCCTGGGATTTGAATGTTTGCATTGCTCAACTTATGCAACCTCCTTTTGAGCCTATGTCCTCAGCAGAGCTTAAGTACTTGACTTGAAAACTGTGTTCTTGGTAGCCGTTACCTCTGCCAGGTGTATCAGTGAATTGCAGGCCCTGTCAGTGGAACCTGATTTTATCTCCTTTCACAGGGATAAAGTGGTCCTTAGAACCAATAGAAGGTTCTTGCCCAAATTGGTTTCAGACTTCCATTTGATTCAGTCTATGTCTCTCCCTGTTTTTCACTGATCATTCTTCCTCAGGAGAGAGGAGACTACACAGTTTAGATGTTAAAGAGCCCTTAGCTACTACATAGAGCGTACTAAGGGTCACAGGTTTGACTCCTCCAGTTGTTCCTCACTTATGGAGAAGTGGAAAGGGCAAACCTGCCACCAAGAAGAACTATTGCCAGGTGAATTGTGTCTTGTATGCAATTCTGCTATGTAAAACTGGGAAAGATTCCCCCCTCAGGCCTGAGGGCTCACTCTACAAGAGGTACAGCTGCTTCCCTGGCTGCTGCCAGGGATATCCCTCTCTTAGAAATTTGTCAAGCAGCCACCTGGAAAACAGTCCATACCTTTACCAAGCATTACTCTCTGGATATCCAGGCTAGGAGTGATGCTCGGTTTAACACAACAGTACTTCAGAGCCTATTCCCAAAAGTAGGTTCTGTCCCTCCTCCATGGAGGTACTGCTTGGTAGTCTGCACTTGTCAGAATACAGCAACACTTCAAGTTGTTCAGAAGAAAAATTACTCACCTTAGTAATTATGTTTCTTCTATTGAAGTCTTGCTGTATTCTGACCTCCTCCCTGCCTCCCTCTCAGAACCTGGTTTTGGGAAGTGGGTGGGCAGGTGCAATGTGCACCTCAGGGTGCTCCTTTACACCCTCTTCTTTTGTTTTGGGTGTAGTTTTATTACTTTTCTTGTTTGGTTTGGGTTTTGAGTTTTGGGTTTCCTGACTGAGTCTTCCTTTGGGGATCCAAAACTTTTTATTGCCAGGTTGACTATTAAAACTTTTTACAGTTTCCACATAGAATAGCTATTAGGGTTTTGCTCGTAAGAATCTGACTGGTTAGGTTTCAAAGGAAACAGACAGAGACATCAACCGAGCTCGAGCTCAGCATTCTGTGCTCTGCATAGAAAGTTTAATCCTTTGTTCTCTGGGGCAGTTTAAAGGCTGGGGCTAGCTGCACTTGTCAGAATACAGCAAAACTCCAATAGAAGAAACATAATTACTAAGGTGAGTAATTTTTCTTTCAGGGCGACTGGGGGAGGGGATACAGATGATAATCAACTGAAATTGAACCAGATTAAGCTGTTGGTGGTATTTTTTAGTGAATGGGGAAATTTGGCCAGGACACGGGAAATTTCCATCTGTTTTCGAGAAGTGCCATGGGATCTTTAACATCCACCTGAACTACCACCAGAACAGGCAAATGGGACCTCGGTTTAATGTCTCATCTGAAAGACGGCATCTCAGAAGTGCAGCACCCCCTCATGCTGCACTGCACTGTCAGTATTGGGATATTAACCCATGTGCCTGGTGTGGGGATAGAACCCACAGCCTTCTGATCTGGCCTCAGAGCAGTGTCCCATCTAGGAAAAAGGGACAAAGTTGCCTCATTAAGATCTGCATCAGCACTGGATTTGGTGCTCCCAGCATGTAATCTAGAAATGGGCAGCCAAACGGTGTATTATCAAGGTGCATTATTGTGGAATAAAATCCCATTCGAACTAAGAAAACCAGGGAGATAAAAACCTGTAATCTAATTAATAAGTGGTTAAGGCATTCCAAAACAAACCAGGACTATGTTGTCACCATAGTGGCTTAGATGTCATATAACAAGTAACTACGTTGTTGATTAGATGGAGGAAAGGTTGGATGAAGATGTTAAGAGGTGTATGTGTACCTGATTATGTCTTTTTGAAATGTTTAACTTACAATCTATTGTTTTATATCTATATATATATATATATATATATATATATATATATATATATATATACTTGTATATATATGTAACCCTAGATGGCTATCCCAGGGGCTACTACCCCTGCCTGATTTGCCACTAACAGGTTGAGGGCCTGGATCCAATGGCGGGTGCCTCCACCCAGAGGTCAGGGTTTGCAATAGTTAAACTAACTTGGTCACAGCCCTCTGGGACACTGCAACCCCCTTTCTTCCCACTAGTGGCCCACACAATATATCAGAATTACCTTCACAGTATACACTTACCCCCAGGTCTGGTTCCCGCACTGGGACCTCCTGTGAAATGAGATACAGTGCAACAATCACAGTACAGTACTTTAACATAGACAAATACCTCAGGCAGTATAACTTTGCTGAAACAAGCAGCTCTGATTTATTTAGGGGATATAACAAGGACAGGGGAAATCAGGTTAATTAGCTTATCACTCTAATAATCTACCTATGGCTCTGTGCACAGGCCTATCCCTATCAGTTACTGTCCCTGGGTACCCAAGCCCTAGTGGCTAGTCCAAACTGCGTGGCAGCTGGCAGGGCCCTTTCACACAGAGAAAAGGAGAACTAAACAGTCAGCAGTACAGTAATTCCATTTGGATTCAATGTGGCAATTCAACAGGAAGCGACCCTGAATTAGTACTCACGACCTCCAAATAAGATAGGGTCCTTCAATGTCAGCAGGGCTCACTTGAGGTACACAAACCTCTTCACACATCCATATAAAAGAAACACTATACCAGGCAGGCTGCATCTGTATCCCGATCGCAATTACTGCACAATACCGGGAGAACACACAGCAGATTCAGTTCCTGACAGACCGAATGCAATTTTCAGCAATTCCTCCAGTCTTCTACAGGGTGAGCCTGGTTTCTACTCTTCAGAGATCCTTTGATTCTTTTCACAGGACGGATTCAGTCCTAACAAGCTGTTACACAAGCTGCAGACCGGAACTCTGGGCCTTACACACGTTTTTGACTAAAACTGCACACTGAAAAAGCACAGGGCTCCTTCCTTCTTCACTGCCAAAGCTCAACTCAAACTCCAACCGACAAAACCGGCACTTCCTTTGAGTTCCTCCCAGTTCTTGACTGGATTGGCTGTCACTCACAATAGACTGCTGCTGTTGGTCCAAAAGGCACTGAAGTCTAAACTACATCTCCCAGAGTCACTGCCCATACAATCCTCTTGTGGCTGGCTCAGATTATGAGTCCAAGTTCTGATTCGTCCAAGGCACCATTTTAGAGCTAGCTTACCCACACTGATTGGTCCAGTTCAGCAGTTCAAAACTAGAATGGGGAACTAGCAGACACAGTTCTGACTGCAAAGAAAGCAGGTTAGACAAACTGTAATTTCATTATTACTCTAAATAATTTCTGGCAAACAGTTACATCTTTCAGATAGGTTCCCTTTGCACTCCTAGTGACTGCAAAATGAAGTGAATTGGCAGCAGCTCGAGTGGTACTCAGAGAAGCACACAGTCCCCCATACAAACTAATTATGTCTGCAAGCAGACAGCTCTTAAGAGACAGTACCAGAGGCTCTAAAAACACTCACTGATAAATGGCTTAAATGCCAAACACCATTCAGGCTTGGAGCATTCAAGCAAGCTCCTGAAGTCTTTTGGGAACCCCCATTTGCGGGGGTTACACCTTCCTGGCTAGGAAAGCTGGCGTCGCGTCAAGCAAGTACCCCATAAGTTTCAACTGCAACCATATACATTTGCATTAGGCTCGCACGTGTAATCATCAGTCAATATATCATTTTACCAAGAACACATTTCTGAAACATTGCAGTACGCCACTCTTTACACAGTATTACATACATTGTACCATAACTCAAGTTATTACCTCTTGTACATAAAACCTGAAGAGAGGGCCCTTCCTATCAGTTACCTTGGGGCTGGACGGGCAAGGGCACCATACTTAGAGGGCAACACAAGCAACTTGAGTTAGCACTGACGCCAGTTTGGGCAATGAGCCTGGGACACATACACTCCTTTATGGACAACATTTAGAGGCAAATCCACAGGCCTCCCAAGGAATCATAACTGAGGTGCACCACAGGCTTTACAGCTCGACCAGTCTTTCTAGGGGAACTGTTATAGTCTCTGCACTCTGAGCCTCATTTTCAGCATTGTCCTCACTTGTCAGGGAGTCTCCATGGGGGTAGAGAGGCTAGAACTTGGGGCACTTTCAGCTCCAGGAGTTACAGTTTCTGAGTCCACAACATTTGGCTCGCATGGAGAGCTTTCGGACACTGGCAGTGGACTGTCAGGGCACTCAAAATATTCTTCTTGTTCGGGTGTATCACCAGTCTGCCCCAATCTATCATTTTCCTCCCTGAAAGCTCAAACAGTTCAACCATGCCAATGATTCCATTTCATCTGATCTGATGCTTTGCACTTCACTTGCTGGGAGCATTGGCTCCAGGACGAAGCTAGGGCTTGGACAGTCCAGAAGGCCCAGCTTCATCTCCAGTATTGACTAGGGATTGCCTAAACAATTGACTCAGTTTAAGAAGGATAGTATTCAAAGTCACTCTCACTTTCTTCTGATATGGACTGACAGTCGTGCTCAACTGGGACTTGTGCAGGGGAACACTTTAACTCTGCTTCTGTAAGTGCAGACTTCCTTGGTCTTTTCTTAGCAGCAGCTCTAGTCACTGGTCCAGAGGGGGCATCTTCTAGGGCTCAGACTCAATTAAGATTTGTCCAATGGGCAGTAAATGATTTCTATGCATTGTTTTACATCTTTTGAATTATTCTCAGGCCTTACTTGTACACTGGCAGATCATCTAGTTTGCCCACTACAATGTGAGGGAGATGGTGCCATCTGTCAGCAATCTTGTGCTTGCCATGCAGTCCCAGATTTCTTAGCAATACCGATCTCCCTCCTGGAGTTCCTGTGCTTTCACCTTTTATCATACCTTTCTTTGTTGGCAGATTTCTTTTGGCAGCCATGGTTTGAGCCAGTTGGTACGCATGAGTTAGCTGGGCCTTTAACTTTTGCACATACTGTAAATAGTTGTCAGCTTGAACCCCATCAGGAGAGACCCCAAACACACATCTACTGGTAGTCGAGCTTCTCTTCCAAACATCAGGCGGTAGGGGAGAATCCAGTGGCATCACTTTTGGTGCAGTTATAAGCATGTACCAGGGTGCTAATTTGTTGGCTCCATCTAGGCTTGTCCTTTGGGTGCAGGGTGCCTAGCATATCTAGCAAAGTGCGTGAAACGCTCAGGCTGTGGGTCCCTGGGGTGTAAGAGTGGTTCTGACTCGCACCCCACAGAGAAAGCATCTCTTTGATCAGACGACTCTCAAAGTCTCTCCTTGATCAGAATGGATTCTTTGTGGAGCCCCATAGTGAACAAAAGTTTTCTACAAGTACTTTGGCCACAGTGGATGCTTTCTGGTCTTTGGTGGGGAAAGCTTGGGCATATCTCGTGAAATGGTCAGTGACCACCAGCACATTACTGATATTTCTTTGATCTGACTCCAAACTCAGAAAATCAATACAGACCAGCTCCATGGGTGCACTGGTGGTGATGTTAACAGGGGCAGCCCTCTGGGGCAAAGCTTTCTCTGTAAGCAGCGACTACAAGTTCAATGTGTTGCTCCACATCAGCCCCCATCTTAGGCCAATAGAATCTGGATCTCACCAAGTCAAGTGTTCTGTCTATACCAAGGTGCCCCATGTGGTTGTGCAAGGACCTCAGTACTGAGTCTCGAAAGGCAGTGGGCAGCACTAGTTGTTGTTGTCTACTTGTCCCCTCTGTCTACTGTTTCTCTGTATAACAGTTTATTGATCAGTTTCAATTTAGGACCTTCTTTGTATAACAGTGCAGTTCTCAAATCAGTGGGCGTAATTTGGACACATCTTTTCCTGCATAGAGGCTTCTAAAGCTGCTTTGATCATGGGATCGCTGATTGAGCCCGTCGAATACTGTCATTGTCCAGCTGAGGCAGTGCACCAATGTCTATTGCAGAAAAGTGGCAATAAGCATCAGGTATGCAATTCTCAGAGGCTCCCAAGCAATCCACCATGCAGTCCACTGCGTCCTGGACATTTGTTCCTCCCTGTCAAACTTCGGCAGAGTGCCCGAATGTCAGGTTCTGCCAATCGGACCCAATCATTCTGGGGAACAGGCCTCCAGGAGAGAGCATCAGCATCTATGTGGTTCAGACCTGCTGGTATTCGAGAGCATAGTCATATGTAGATAATGCAGAAAGCCACCTATGGCCAGTGGCATCCAACTTAGCTGAGGTCTGCACATAGGTCAAAGGATTATTGTCAGTTTTTACTAGTATTTTAGCCCCACAAGTACTCATGGAATTGGTCAACAATAGCCCACTTCAAAGCTAGGAACTCTAACTTATGTACAGGATAGTTCTTTTCGGATGGGGTCAGGCTTCTACTGGCAAAGGCCACTGGTCTCAGGCCATTCTCGTGCTCTTGTACAACCTGGCCCCCAACCCTTATAAGCTAGTAGTTGCAGGACGTGAGGTTTTCTTGGATCGGCATAGGCCAGCACTGGAGCATGGGTAGTTGATATATGATCTCATGAAAAGCAGTCTCACAATCAGGAGTCCAGCGGGCCCCAAATACTTCACCGGATGAAAATACACTTTTCAGTCTTGAGGACGCTGACTTTGGTATTTTTGTGGGTTGGGGATACCCTTGAGTAAGGGTTAAGTAAAGGCGGATCACTCTTTGAATAGTCCTTGATGAAGCGCGATAATAACCACAGAATCCAGGAATCTTTGCAGTTCTTTTAGATTTTTGGGCTGTGGCCAGGTGGTCAAGGCCTCAACTTTACTTAGGTCGGTCTCTATTCCTCGGTGGATACTATGTGTCCCACATACTTTACTGATGTTTGAAAGAATTGACACTTATCAATGGACAGTTTAAGGCCAAAGTCCTCCAGTCGGTCCAATACCTTAAATAATCTGCTCTCATGTTCCTCCAGTGAGCTGCCAAACACAATAACATCATCTAGGTATACCAGGCACTCTAGTAAGTTCATGTCCCCACTGCACGCCTCCATCAATCGCTGAAAAGTGGCTGGGGCACCTGAAATCCCTTGAGGCATCCTCATGAATTCATAGCTAAGCGGACAGATAAAGGCCGTTTCCCACGGTCCTCTTGGGGCCATCGGGATCTGGTAGTACCCACTGCGGAGATCCAGCACAGAGAACCACTTGCTCTGCTTAGGCAGTCCAAAGCATCCTGAATGCGGGGCATTGTGTACTGATCAGGATAGTCCGCGGTTTAAGGTGCGATAATCCACACACATCCTTACTGTTCCATTCTTTTCCTCACTACCACAATGGGGGAAGCATAAGGGCTTCTGGATTCTTGTATTACACCAGCAGCTAACATCTCTTGCAGATGCCGTCTCACATCATCTATGTCAGCAGGTGCCAGGCGCCGAGACTCTCCACGTAAATGGTCTTTCGTCATGCAGCCGGATATTGTGCTCAGCCCTTGCACGCATCCTACATCCCATTCCTTTAAAGAAAACACCTGGTCTCTCTGGCAAGCTTCTCACTGATCCTCACTTTCCATTCAGCTGGCAGCGGGAGTCGCCGAAATCAAACAAGTCAGGCGTTACTCTGTCATTCTTCCTTGAACTCTTGCTGCTGGGTAGCATTGCAGTGTCTGCACAATGCACATTAGCCAGGATGCAACCTTGTTTACTCGAATGTCTCTTTCAGACACATTATGAACTTGGACCATTACCCTTCTGGCATAAGCATGGGCTCTAGCGGCAAAATACTAAGCTTGACCAGTAGTCCCTCTGGCAATTTTCCATCGCCTGGTGCATCCAACATTAATATTTTATTCTTAACATCCTTTCTGATACGGACCTCTCCTGTAAGGTACACTGGGCATTTGGCGCCAGGATCAGAGACTCAGGATCCTTCTTCCATACAATTCGACCGGTTCCTCTGGTTCTGTTTTTCAGCATCTCTCTGTGCCTCATAGGCCTCTTAATTAAAGCCGAACTCTTAAAGCTCTACTAGTCTTTGACCCCTGTTTTTCATAACACAACTGTGCCAGCCTTCCGAACATATGAGCATTTGTTCCAGTCAACAAAGGGACACCATCATACAGTCCAGTGGGGGACACACTAAGGCTAGGGTCTCTACTTGTTCGCCACCCAGCCACGGAGGTGGGGAAAGACAGCCAAATTCGGATATACCCGGAATAGGGGTAGGCCTTCTCACTTAACCCCATACATGCAGTCCTTCTAATGGTTGTAAGGGTACGCCTGACAAATGCTTCTGATACCAATCCTGGAACATAATTGTCACTTGGGAGCCACTGTCTAATACAGCTCTTGTAGACACTCCATTCACCTTTACAGTGGTCTCCATGGAGGGACCCACTATTCTGGACCAGTCTGGAGAGGCGGTAGGGGGCCTGGGCAACTGACCTTGCCACAAAAGGGCGTGAATTAGCATTTTGTGCCCTCACTGGGATCATGTCGCACCTCTTAACCACTGATTTTCTCCAAGCTCTCCTTGTAGCCTATATGCAACTTTGTCAGTGTCTTTGGGGACTGGCATTCCTTTTCATGTCCCATCTTTCCCACAATTATAGCAAAACATACTTTCTGGAGTTTGAGCTGGCCGAGGTGCCACACTGGGAGCCAGGGCGGGTATTACTAACTGGAAACCTGGGTGCCATCTCTGTCTGCGGCGTGATAAGCATTTGGAGACATCTCGTCAGTTTCTCCACTTCCATGGTCAAGGAATTGAGTTTGGAGCTGTTATCAGCAGGAGATACATGGGTGGGTACCCCACCCCATAGCAGATGCAGTCGGATATAGGTCAGGGCCCTTCTTGCAGGCGTGACCTTCATAAAGGGACTGTTTTTGAATTCCCGGATCTCTCTCAACAGTTCGCCCCATTGTGGCATATCTTTTCCTTGTCAGAGCACTCATTGACTGTCAACCTCTGCCCTGAACTTCACTTGATGGGTCACCCTCAGTCACTCGGTCGTAGCCACAGCTGTTGGTGCAGGTACCTCCCGAGGTGCCTTTTCAACTCCTCGAATTTCTCTCATTAACTCATCATAGGAGGGTGGGGATTCCAAGTCGATTTGCCAGGCGTAACTGAAGCAACAGCAGTTCTGAGAAGGGGCAGACTTAAGGATTCTGTCCAGTCTGGTTCGGTCCAGTTCAATCGCTGGCAACTACCCTTTCTGAGGCATTCTTGCAACAATTTTCCAGCCAGAGACATACACAGACAACAACTCCCTTGGTACTGTTGTGCATTTCTTACTCTCCACCATAGGTCCTCATCAGAATCTGGGCTCCTATACACATTCTCCAAGGCCTCAAGATAGGCCTGTGCAGTCGCTTCAGGGTTACTGGCCCGCTTAGCACGGATGGTAGCCAGGGCAGGACCTTGAAGGCTCACTAACCTCTTTCGCTGCCTTCCCGAGCATTGCCATTCTAGCACTTGGGGCAACATAGTCTATCCAGGTCTCCCAGTCATCCTCCCTTTGGGGGTGGGGAGGGTGCCAGAGAAGATCCTCAACCTCGGTAAGAGTCGTGACTATGGCAGGTGCAGAAATAGGAGTCTGCATTGGTTCAGCCACCACATGGGCACTGGAGCAGGAGAGGGTGTTGGGGAGGAACACCCCAGGGTGGCAAGAATAGTTTCTTCAAGTCCTCCACAGTTTTCCCTCTCCCAGCAACCATTCAGCAAATTTCTCCTCAAAAGTTTCAGATAGTGGTGGGGCTGATTCCCCGGTCTTTACTGTCCTTAGTTATCACTCTCCAAGCAGTGAGGGCTCCCTCTGGGGTAATGGTCTGTGGCACTTTGGAGCTATCTATGGGATCCTTAAACTCTACTAGGGCCAGGAAAGTGTGGGTGAGCAGATTAGCATGCCGACCCACCACCACAGGGTTTTGTAAACCTTCCACCTTGGAAAGTACTCCTGCACAGTGTCCGTATTGATACCCAGGGGATGTCCAGGATAAGCATAGCATTTTGGGGTCGATCTCCTCCCAGTACACCACTCCACCAGCCGTGCACAGCCACTTCTGTCGGGTACCCATTTTTTCTTAACAGTGGTTCGTAAATATGGCCACTAGAGGACACACAATCCCAGCGGTGAGCCTCCAAGATGTAACCCCTAGATGGCGCTATCCCAGGGGCTACTACCCTGCCTGATTTGCCACTAACAGGTTGAGGGGCCTGGATCCAATGGCGGTGCCTCCACCCAGAGGTCAGGGTTTGCAATAGTTAAACTAACTTGGTCACAGCCCTCTGGGACACTGCAACCCCCTTTCTTCCCACTAGTGGCCCACACAATATATCAGAATTACCTTCACAGTATACACTTACCCCCAGGTCTGGTTCCGGCACTGGGACCTCCTGTGAAATGAGATACAGTGCAACAATCACAGTACAGTACTTTAACATAGACAAATACCTCAGGCAGTATAACTTTGCTGAAACAAGCAGCTCTGATTTATTTAGGGGATATAACAGGACAGGAAATCAGGTTAATTGGCTTATCACTCTAATAATCTACCTATGGCTCTGTGCTGAGCCTCATCCCTATCAGTTACTGGTCCCTGGGTACCCAAGCCCTAGTGGCTAGTCCAAACCGTGCAGCTGGCAGGGGCCCTTTCACACAGAGAAAAGGAGAACTAAACAGTCAGCAGTACAGTAATTCCATTTGGATTCAATGTGGCAATTCAACAGGGCGACCCTGAATTAGTACTCACGACCTCCAAATAAGATAGGGTCCTTCAATGTCAGCAGGGCTCACTTGAGGTACACAAACCTCTTCACACATCCATATAAAAGAAAACACTATACCAGGCAGGCTGCATCTGTATCCCGATCGCAATTACTGCACAATACCCGGAGAACACACAGCAGATTCAGTTCCTGACAGACCGAATGCAATTTTCAGCAATTCCTCCAGTCTTCTACAGGGTGAGCCTGGTTTCTACTCTCAGAGATCCTTTGATTCTTTTCACAGGACGGATTCAGTCCTAACAAGCTGTTACACAAGCTGCAGACCGAACTCTGGGCCTTACACACGTTTTTTGACTAAAACTGCACACTGAAAAAGCACAGGGCTCCTTCCTTCTTCACTGCCAAAGCTCAACTCAAACTCCAGCCGACAAAACCGGCACTTCCTTTGAGTTCCTCCCAGTTCTTGACTGGATTGGCTGTCACTCACAATAGACTGCGCTGTTGGTCCAAAAGGCACTGAAGTCTAAACTACATCTCCCAGAGTCACTGCCCATACAATCCTCTTGTGGCTGGCTCAGATTATGAGTCCAAGTTCTGATTCGTCCAAGGCACCATTTTAGAGCTAGCTTACCCCACACTGATTGGTCCAGTTCAGCAGTTCAAAACTAGAATGGGAACTAGCAGACACAGTTCTGACTGCAAAGAAAGCAGGTTAGACAAACTGTAATTTCATTATTACTCTAAATAATTTCTGGCAAACAGTTACATCTTTCAGATAGGTTCCTTTGCACCCTAGTGACTGCAAAATGAAGTGAATTGGCAGCAGCTCGAGTGGTACTCAGAGAAGCACACAGTCCCCCATACAACTAATTATGTCTGCAAGCAGACAGCTCTTAAAGAGACAGTACCAGAGGCTCTAAAAACACTCACTGATAAATGGCTTAAATGCCAAACACCATTCAGGCTTGGAGCATTCAAGCAAGCTCCTGAAGTCTTTTGGGAACCCCCATTTGCAGGTATATATATATATATATATATATATATATATATATATGAACGTTTTTTGCTCTTTTATAACATGTTGTAATGCTGCTAGAGGACTTCATTGTAAATGAGTCTGTGACTCCATCGAGTTTTATCCTAATTCATAAAAAGAATAAATATTTTTACTACTACTATTTCTACTACTGCTTATAAGCTCTATGTAGGTACAATCCAGGTGATGCCTCTAAACCCAGTAGTATGTAAACATAAAACAACACTCACAGATGGGTCTCACCTGAGCTCCCAGACTACTGCCATCTAAGTATTGATGTAGTCAGGAATTCTTCCCTAATGAAAATTAACAACGTAGATGACCTGGTCACCTGTTCAAGAAGACCTGCATAGATAGAGTGCCCTTTCTCTCTCACTCACTGGGGCGATATTAATATTATCTAGATGAGAACATTTTACCCTGGCTGCTGTACCCACTGAGTGTGTTAAACATGTAAGCTTCCTCTACAGTGGTTCACAGGAAATCGTAACATCATTTCAACTTTCATGTGGGCTGAAAGTGCCACTACCATGTCTGTCATAAACTGGCCAGACTTAGCTGCACTTTAGGGTCTATTATGTAGCAGCTCAGGCCAGCAAATACTTAAAATGACCTGAAAAATCAGTGTGGCAGCCGCTGCGTCCCATACCTTTCTGTAGTGCTGCGAGTCCATGGCTGCTACAATCAGTATTTTCAAATAAAATGAACCTTTAAAAGCGGTGCGCAAACTTTTAGGCAAAGGTGGAAGTGTCAGCAGGTCCCGATCGAGGAGGCGCAAGTTATTATGGGTATCCCACCCAGTTCGTGACATGGCAAATGCCACTGCTGTGAATGAATGGCAGTGGCTACAGCTTAATATTATTTATTTTATTGCTTCTATGGGGGTCTTGATGCCTGAAATCATACATACAGCAAGGACCGGAAGCTTGTTTTATTGGAGGGGCCTGGAACCGACGAGGACTGGGCACCCATCGGCCATACAGTGTGTGCGGGGAAGTGCCATCAGCATGCAAAATGCAGTGCTTATGTGTCTGCTTTTATGGGGAGGGCTCTGGTCACTGAAGTGGAGCTCTCCTTTCAACTGTATGCCATTGCATCAGGAATCTTGGATGATGGCACTATGTTTCTTGCACATGCGTGCAAGCAAACATAAAAATGACAGACTGAGGCTGTTGTTCAACATACTTAATAACTTTTATTCTACTCCTGCTAAACTGTATAAGATTGGTAGACTGCATAGTCAGCTGATCTAGAACTGTCAAAGGCAGACATATAAAATATTTATTAGGTGTCATGCTGGTGGCACACAATAATCCACCACTAGAAAGTGGATTACAAATCAGCTACCTGAGATTAGCCACTGGAGAGAATTTGTGAATAAATTGTGCACTGTTGAGAGACTCACTTTTGGTCTGAACCACAGGTCTGAGATATTCACCTCACGGTGGAACACATGGATAGTATGGGCCCGATTCTCAAATGGGCTGCGTCGGCAAGCTGGCAAAACAGCCTGCGCTGAGCCCCATACGCCAGGGACCCTGCACCAGATTCAGGTGCACAGGAGCTAAGTCCCATGTTTAAGTCCCCACACTTGTGCCATTCGGCCCCTTGCAGCGAACACCTGGCGATGGGAGGTGTCCGCTGTAAGCTCGGTGTGGCACGTGTGGAAGTGGCGCCTTACTGTACATATGTGCACAGTGACTGCCACTAGTTTCAAAACACTGTGCCCATATGTACAGTATGGTCCAATGCAGACCACAGTCGGCAGTTGGATGGGCACCAAGGGGTGGGTTCAACTAGACCACCAGGTAGTGGGCACTACAATGATTGGGCACATGTCCATGCCACATGCAGGTGGCGGGCAGCATGGGGATGGGGTGGTAGCATTGGGGATGGGTGACAGGACCTGGCAGGATGGGGCACCATCAGCGAACCAGGGGCAACCGCAGCATACAGTGACATATGGGTTGACTGCCCCAGTGGAGCATATTCTAAGTCCCACTAGCCTGCCCTGGCTGGTCTAAGGGCACTTAGAATATCTCCCACTGGGTGCTGTTCAGACTAGCAAGCTACAGCTTGCATTGACGCAGTCCACCTAGCACCATTTCCAGCACTGTGCAGGGCGAGTGCTGGCGCAGGACCCTGTTTTGGGCAGGCATCCTGCAGTCGGCACGAGGCCACCTTCGTGAATTGTATGAGGCAGCCCTGGATGCAAGGTGCACCTTTCACCATCTCTGTTTGATGCAAGCACCTTGTGTCAGATACAGGGCTTTGAGAATCGGGCCCCTATGTCATGCAGCATGACCTGGCTATTGACCCTTAAAACCAGGGTACTCCAAGGGAGGAGAAGAGCCACAGGAGAGGAGGGAGTAGGGAGGAGGAGAGGAGTAACAGAAGCCCCATTGGACCCCCACTGATACCACTAGTGAAGCTAAACCTTATGGGGCTTTGATGGAGGTCAAGGCCCCGGACCTCCTCAATGCTGGAGCCAGGGAGGGTAGAGGTCTGTGGATTTGTACAAGAGGTAAGACTGTTGCTTATTAAATTTTATTGTGTGTCTCTGTACTGACTCTGATAACCACAATACATGGAATGCACATTGTTCCATAAAAAGATTTACAAAAACAAAATAAAATAAAGCAGCAGGCTCTTTAATGTGGCTCTACAATGCCAGTTCGACAACTAATTCTTGACTGGCATCACAGCCCAGGCTCCATGTCGACGCCGATTTTGCAGTTGTCAGTTAGCCACGCACATCGGACTGTGTTTTTTTTTTGGGGCTAAGCCCTGAACCCCCCATGGGAGGTGGCCTGCTCCCCGCGCCCCCGGCATTAGATTCCAACTCTGAGTCTGAGTTGGTTCAGGGAGGTGCAGGACGGGGAAAGTGTTACCGGATCCCGGCAGACTTCTACAGCGACATGTTGCTGTTGTCGGTATCTGTAGAAGTGTCGCTGTATGGGGAGGTATACCGCTTAATGCACTTCTTTGGGGAACTATGGAACAGTATTAGAGAGCACACAGACCTGCTTCTGGGGCCTCTGGGGCATGTTTATGCCTGCAGTTTGCTTGATAAGTGACTATCAACAGGTATCTGTAAGAGAAAGAGTACAGTATTTGCATTATTGTTGCCTCAGTGAAAAGGCTTGTTACAAGACACTAGATTCTGAAAAGCTTTCATATCAGGAATGGCATAAAGAACTCTTAGCCAAACTTACGTCCAGAAAATGATTGCCAGCCTTAATAATAGACCCTCTTCATTCGACAAGGGATAAGGCAAGCTACATACTCTTTATCTCCATCACACAGGAGTAAGAAGGATACTTCCATCAATAGTTGATGAATTGTAGTCACAATTTACATTACTGCAAACTGGTCAGGATTTGGGTTCCAAACAGAATGGGTTAGACCAACCCTGAATTGTTTACCTTCCTGTGCAGTTGTCATACAGCTTCTCCATTGTAAATAATGTAGGGTCCTGTATTGTCTCATTATTGTATTATGTATACGTTTACCTGTAATGTAATGTCTTATATCAAAATCTCAATAAAGTACACAGAATTAAGAAAAAAATCAGAAAATGGCGAGATTCATTCTCAGATACCTATACAGCATGTACCATTGTGCAATGCTTAAAACACTAAACTTGGATTCTTAAGAGAGAAGGCCACCCGATGGCACAGTGGAAGTGCCACATGCTTCCATGTAGATGACCCAGGTTCGGGAACAAAGCGGAAGTCAATCAGGCGGCTGGAGGTTGGCAGCACTCTGAGTCAAGGGAGGAGGCGCCTGGTTCTGGCACCATAGTGAGCCCTGCGGTGGGTCAAGAGACTCTCTTCCCACAGGTTGTCACTACATGTGACTGTGGTGGTACCTATGGGGACACCAGGGCATCAGAGTTGGGGGTGGTAGGGGAAAACAAAAACACTTACATGCACTGGAGGCTGTGAATGATGGTACTGGCACCCTCGGGTCCCTCCCATGTGGATCCCTGTTGGGTGGAGGAGTGGTGGTTGGGACTGGGTGTGCTGGATTGAACCCAGAAGCAGGCAGATGTGGCCCGGTGGCCAAAAGCTGATCAGGGGTGAAAAGAAGTTTTGCAGCCACTATCCAGCAGGGCTACTGACTGGGAAAATCTGCTAGCTCACAGACTTTTCCACTGGCCCAGCTAGTTTACTTATTGAAAAGTTACCTTCCCAGTACAAGCCCACAGGGCTAGTTAGAGGAAAATCTTATTAGCCTGACACAAAATCTACCAGCATTTGGCTGGTGGGCTCCAGTTGGCCCCATCGAAAAAAAAAATTAAGAAGAGAGAAGTCCAGGAGGGGTGCTGTGGAGCCCGAGTCAGGCGATTGCAAGGATTAGTAGCTCTGCAGAAACTACGAATTAAAAGATAATTTCTACATTTTATAAGGTGGTTAAAACACAGAAAGTGGCAGGACAGACAATCGGAAGACCAGCTGTATCGTTATGGGCAATCCAAGGAAGGATAAATCTTCCCAGGAGGAGCAAAGAGCAAACAAAACATACCCCTGCTCGCTACGAGGTCTGCTCAAGGTCCTGCTACCTCTGAAACTGAGATAACGCACAAAGAAACTCTTCAGAGTCTTGGAATAAAATGAATTGTCTTATTTCCTCAGTAGAGGGCCTGGCTTCTCGATTCCTTAACCAGTAGAGTAATAGTATTAGAAACAGATGTATCGCTTATTAAAATGGAGACTGAGAAAGCTGGGAGATGCTCAGAATCAGCCCTGGGAGTGACTGCAAAACTAGTGAAAGAAAATACCCATCTCCATGCAAGGCTAGAAATGCTGGAGAATCAGGCAAGGAGAACAACTTGAGAGTGCTTGGAATCCCGGAGCAAGCAGAGGGTGATCATCTGCCTTTATTCATGTTGGAATGGCTGGAATTGCAATTTGGGCAACACCTTGCTGAGCGGAAGATCTATATTCAGAAGGCCTACAGGGTTACAACAAGGGGTCATCAAGTAAATTCAGAAGCTCCCAGGGCTATTGTGTTAGTCCTCGTGGTGAACTAAGTTTACTCCTTTTACTGGCCAGACAGAGAGACTTTGTTATGTGATGGGAAAAGGTCAGTCTGTATCCGGATCTTAGTTATGTGACTCGGCAAAAGAAAAAGCGGTTGGCCAGTGCAATCGATATTGAGAGGGCAGGAGTGTTGCACAGTATGATTTTTCCGGCTCGTCTGGGAAATCGCGCACCAGGGAAAATTTATATTTTCACTGATCCACAAGAGCCCTCAAGTGGACCCAGAACATGTTCAGCTAGTCGCCTTCACGAACATGCATCTCAGTCTTCTTCAGAGGACGAGAAGAAGACGGCATGCAGCAACCTGAACACTCTCCAGTAACCAGTAAGAATATCTTCAGAGCGACTAACGAACTTTAAGTTGCTGAGAACTATAAGTTGCTGAGAACTTTTTGGTTTGGGACTATAGTTTATAAAGTGGTATGCCAGTGTAATATGGGCTGGTTTAGTTTTATTTTGCATTTAGTCCCTAGGAAACCTTCCTTCATAGTAATGACAGGACAGTGATACAGTTAAGAGACAGCTTGATACCCACTTATCTTTTTTTGCTGTCTTGTAAGTAGAATGCCTTAAATTGAAATTGGTATTTGAAATGTAGAGCTTAATCCTTTTTGTTTTAGTATCTTAACGTCACGTAATAATATAATTAAGCATGATCTCTCATTTTCTTTTATAAGAAGAAGAGTTTGGCTAATAATCTAGCCTTTGGGCTAGGGAGTTACTATATGGAAATATATTCATGCTGCTCTTGGGTTCATAATCATAGCAAGTTATGGATGGAATGTAGTTAATGGTTTATTTAACCTTTGTAGGAACCCCCAATGATGTATCTTAAAGATGGAAAATTTGATATTTCATTTAAGTTTATCTGCGATATTAAGAGGTAGGTGCCCTCAATGGAGTATACATTTTTATGTATGTACTTCATTAGTGATATGTAATGTGTATAACATTGACAAACTCAATAAATATAAAATTAAAAAAAAGAAGAAAGAAGTCCAGAGCACTTATAATTAAAAAGCAAAGCCTGATGGTTTGATGGGCAGAAGCAACCAGCCTACTCTCCTTCTGTGAGCTGTATAAAGCCAGCTTCCTTCAGCCTCATTCGGTATGTCCTTTCTTTGTCTGCAGTCGGAGGCTCTGCTTCAGCCCACCCCACCCCATGATTGCTGCCTTCTTTTCAGTTGTTTTGGGTCATTCTGATTAGATGTTATATTCTGCAGCTCTGGGTTAGTATTTTATTTGCTTCACTGGCTGTAGCTTTCTACTTTCTGTCTTTTAGGGTGGCCATTCTTGCTGCTGTTTGTCCTCGTGCAGCCCCATGCTTATCTGCAGTGTCTTACTCGGTTCTGTTTTCTGTTCTTTTATGCTGTGCTATTTCAATTCAATTTTCAGATGGTTATCTGCTTTTCCCATCCAACGCTTGCTGCCATTCAGTGATTTACCTGCTGTACTTGAAAACATTTCACTGCAGTTCCTCTGCATGCTCTGTATTCCATTATCTACTCATTCAGCCAGAAGCTTCAGTTACTTACCCTCAGCTGGTTGTACTACTTACAGCCCCTGTATTTCTACTCATCATGTAGTGTTTTCCAGATAATGGCCTTTGTTATGTGTTCACATTTTCAGTACCTTGTCATTCAGTTCAGTTTCTATCATACCAGTACCAAACAGTCAGTCTGTTGGCTACATCATACTGATCACAGATACCAGGAACTAGTAAACACCTTTTTTTTTTTTTTTGTAATTTCTATTTATCTCAGCCCGTCCCTTCCAGTTCTGCATCATCAGGAGGTGCCAATGGAGTCCACCCCTGCTACCCACCTTACCTGTACTGGCTCGTTCCCCCATCTTGCTGCGTATACCCCTGGCGAGGACGAGGTGGGGCAGGAACACCCCAAACAATTCACTTGTCTTGCGGGCTCAAGGCAGTCAGGCAGGTGGGAGCCATACTTGGTGCTCCATCTCCCCGGAGCTGGAGGGTGTTTTCCTCCTTTCTATGATGTCATTCGCACTGGCGTCAAGGCACCTAGCGCTGACATCGTGGCGTCCTCCCTCTGTGTCTGCTCAGTGCTTGCTATGCCCCAGACTTCTGCCTGGGGCCAGTCAAGTGCAAGTCACTACCCCCCTCCCTCCCTGGAGAAGACAAGCTGTCCTTAGGATGCTCAAGCCTGCTCCTCCGGCTGGCCCTCCAGTTCCTGGGCTCACTCCCAAACCGGGTCACAGGTGTTGCAAGTGGAAATCCAACCACTATGCGAAGGCTGGCCTCTAAACAACTTTTTAAATACCAAATACCACATGTGAGAGGTTAAAAATAGAGGCCTTCATGTAACCAGGTCTCAAACAAACTATGAGAAAACAAAGCTTAGATTACGAATTCCAAAGACTTGGAGCTCCCTGTCTCCAGCAACCGGAGGGAGTAAGTCTCTGGCTATATTTAAACGTAGAAACATAGATTTTATCAGCAGAAAAGGACCTTTAGGCCCATCCATTCTATCCCTTGACCCTGCCTGTTCCATTAATACTGACCCTAGTTGGACATAGGTGTCACTCTCTCCCCGTTTGTCTACCTAATATGTCCCTCTGCCTATCCACGCATGCTTGAAGCTCTACACAGTCTTTGCCCCACTACCTCCTTTGGCAGGCTGTTCTAGTCATCCTCCAGCCTTTCTTTGAAACAGTATTTCCATACATCTCTCCTAAACTTCCCCACTTAGCTTCATTTCAGCCTCCCTTGTTATAGTGCCTTCTTTTCTCTGAAATAGACTCCTCTTGCACCTTATTCACTCCTGTGAGGTACTTGTAGGTTTAAGTCAGTCCTGTCGCTCTCCCTGTTTCCAGGGAGTACATGTTGATTTCTGCAGCCTTTCTTTGGCTTCTCTTGCAACCCCTCACCATTTTGGTTACCCTCCTCTGTACCACTTCCGCTCTTTTAATGTCCTTGTGCAGGTGCGGCCTCCAGAAATGAACACAGTGCTCCAGGTGGGGCCTCTCAGTGAGCGACACAAGGGCAGCGACCTCCATCCTCCTGCCAGAAATCCTCTCCCAATGCACCCCTGCATCCTGTTAGCCTTTCCCACTTCTTCGTCACACTGCCCAGCTACCCTGAGGTCATCAGATATGATGACCCCTAGGTCTGTTTCCTGCTTGGTGAGTGTAAGCTGCAGTCCCACCAACTTACACACAGCCCCAGGGTTCCGCAACCCTAAGTGCAGTGCACATAATCTTGCACTTTTGTCATTGAAACCCAGCTGCCACCCGAGACCATTCCTCTAGTTTCCTCAAACCCTTTATATTCTCTCCACCCCTTCCTGAGTGTCAACCGTGCTATGCATTTTTGTATCATTAACAAAGAGACACACATTACCCTCAAGTTCCTTCACAGTGTTGCTGATGAAGACATTGAAGAGGACCAGTCCCAGCACTGAACCCTGTGGCACCCTACTAGTGACGCCTATCAACCAAGTGGCTACCGCTTACTACCACCCTTTGTCTCATATGCCTTAACCAGTTTGATACCCAGCTTGTCAGTTTTCCTCCACTCCCAGGCTGCTTAGTTTCTTAGCTAGCCTCCTGTGCAGAAGAGTGTTGAAAGCCTCCATTAAAAGAGCACATCAGCCTGATTTCAGCGAAATTGTTAGTGTCGTTAAAATGGCTGTGTGGTCACACATAGAGGCAAAACTCCTACAGACAGACTGTGATGGTACCTGTCTGAATGCATGTCCATATTGATAGTGTAACTGTTGTAACCAATGTAATATATTGTAACTTTGAAACTAATGTAATGTATCTAAACACAGGACACCTTTGAAAATATGACCATGATGATCCTAACTCTTTATCCTGTTAAAAAAAAAAAGATTTTTACTGCTACTGCTTTTGGCTTTCTTTTTTTTTTAAACTTTTCTCATGAACCTTTTTTTAAGTTTGGTACATCCATGTCCACTGGTACCCCTCTCCTTCAGGTTGCCAATGCCACCCCACTACCCATCAAAGTCACACTCACATTTACAGCATCCACCAAAGTCCTCCTATAGCCTTCTGTCCCTGTTCCAGCTTGTCCAGCCAGGGGCCTCCATTAACAGTTGTGAAGTGGAAAGACTTCCATCTTCCTCCAAGTGGCCAGCTTGTACCTGCTGGGGGCCTCTCTGCTGACTAGAGGAGAATGTATGAGCTGGGCGGAGTCTGGTGGGCAACATGGTGCTGGCATAGTGCGGGTCAGTTGGCATGTGAGGGATTATGTGGCTGTCATCCGGCAGGCCTGGTGCGGCAGTTTCTCCATTTCACCCTACCCACCACCCCAAAGAATGCGTACGGTGGGGAAAGGGTGCCTGACGGTTGAGCTCACCTGCACCATCAGTGGTACAACCATGCGCCTCCACCAGGAGCTACTGCAGAAGAGCATACATCGGATGCTGTGGATCCTCCCTGCCAGCCTCCGTGTCTTATATCACGGACTTTATTTTTTTTATTTATTTAAGTCTCGGATTACATATGCCTGTGAGCTAAGAGCTCTTTTACAAAGGTTCCATGTCAGTAGAAAGGACAACAGATTAAACAGGACAGTAAAGTACAGTACAATAAAGTGTAAATAGAAGGTGCAAAAATCATAATGGACACAAAAATCTTAATGGACAGTCATCATAAAACAATAGAGACACATTATGCTAATCAGTTTCAGGCACAGGAAAATGCACACAGTACATTGATATCAGTCAGCAGGCTTTGTCAAGACAAACAGGGCACAGGGTGTGGGAAGAGATGTGGGAGGGTGGGCTGGGAAGAGTAAGAGAGGGGTGGGAGTGAGGACATGAGAGGTGGGGTAAGAGTAGGGGAGGGGATGCAGGGGTAGGGGTAGGAGGCAAGAGTGCCACGCTACTATGAAAGGGGTTGAGTGCTAAAGTCGAAGTTTGGAAAACATGGTTAAGGAGACAGTCACAGATGCTAGCTGTAGAGTAGTGACTGAAGCTTGGTTTGAACAGGCCCAGCTTAGTTTCGAGGAGATGTCACTGTTGAAAGCATTCATCCAGAGGGGGCCCTGTAGATGAACAATCTTTGCCCCAGATGGTTCAGCGATGAGGGACCTGTAGGAGTGGAGATTCAGGACCTTGGGTGCGATGTGGATTACGAGGGGCTTAGAAGATCTTACACTCCAGGTGGCAAGAGGCCTAAGGTTATTTTCTTGGCCATCACTCACGTTTGGTATTTGATGCAATTTTTAAGCAGTAGCACACCAGTTAGGGCATAGAGGTCACACATGTGGGTGAGATGGTGAGCTCGTGAGATGAGATGATATGCCTTGTTAAGAGCAGTGGAGATACACCGGAGGGTGGTATCAGTCGCAGAGCCATAGATGATCGATCCATAGTCAATTATAGAAATAATAGAGCTCTGTACAGCTATCCTTAAGGCTTCAGGGGTCAGAGATCACCTGTATTTGTAGAGTAGATCAGTACTAATATTTACAGCTTTAGCAACGTTATCTATATGCACACCATATAATAGGTTGCTATCTGTGTTGACTCCAAGATACTTAAAAGAATTGTACCTGTTCAAGGGCAGTACCAAGGCAGTTAGTGATAGTTAGAGGATGTTGTCTGCCTTGTTATGGAGCTCCTGAAGAGCATAAGCTTAGTTTTTTTTGTAGTTTAGTATCAACTTGTGATGACTAAACCATTTCTCTACCAAGGCAAATCCGAGTTGTAGCCAGTTCTCAAGGGTATAGGCTCTGGGTGGGTGTGTAAATTATGGCATCATCTGCGAGAGTAGGATTTGTTCAGGGCAGGAGCTTGGGAGACTGTTTAGCTACTGACACTACTGTAGCTTCTCTAGGAGGGCAGAGAGCTGGAGCGGGAGAGATAGAACAAGATCTTAGAGAACCTAAGATCTACAATTCTGAGATTATGTACATTCTTCAGGAATGGTGAGAAACCCATCTCCCTTGTGATTTTCTTTGTCACATGCTTGGCGAAGTAGCATAATAAACTTGATTAGCACTCCTTGCTTGTTTACGAATGTTTCTTGGCAGACTCTGAGACACAAGAATCTGTATTATTATTATTTTATTGTTTACTCTACACACCAAGAGTGTTTAGACAACATAGAAAGAGACTAAATAGGAGTTGGCCCAGGATGGACCCTAAAGGAACCCCAGAGCGAACAGGTCTTGAGTCAGAGAGGATGTCGAGAATTTTGACTTGTTGAGTGCAGTTGTCCAGATAACTTTTAAACCAGGCAGTGGAGTCAGAGGAGAGCCCTGCATTAAGTAGTTATTCCAGTAGTAGAGGGTGACAGACCATGTTGAATGCTTTTGTCAAGTCGATGAAGGCAGCACCAACTAATTGACCATGGTCCAGGGACCTGTATATAGAACGGTGAATTCCATAAGGGCCGAGGTGGTGCTATGCCCTTTTCTGAACCCATGTTGTTGGGTGCATTGGATCTTGTGTTTGTCAAGATATTCAGTAAGCTGGTCAGCTACAATGCATTCGAGAGCCTTAGAGAGAGGTAGTATGGAGATGTGAACTGGGAGATTGGAATGTGAACCCGGGTTGCCAGCGCATTGAGCAAATCACCATCACGCAGCACCATGGAGCCAGCTTTTTGTTGTTGTTGCTTTCCTGCACTTACTTACCTCCCAGTGTAAAGTCTCCTCTTAAAGGTTCCATTTATTCTCCACTCCTCTGTCAAAGAAGGTAACCCATGAACAAGGTGACTGCAATTGGGTGCCTGCAAAAACGGTGACTCAGTTATGGCACCTGTTTCAGGGATAGCTGCGGGGGCGACCGGATACCAGGGTGGGCGGCATGCAGCAGTGGGAAGTAGCGCTTATATGTGTGCACACACGCTGGGGAGAAAGGCAGGGAGAGATGATATGTTGAGGGTGTGTAGGCAGCTGCTGAGCTTGTCCAGTAACATGGTGGGAGGGTGGTCGGTTGGGAGGTGCATGGTTTGGGTCTGTGTGGCACATTTATTTATTTTGCAGCAGGCAGCTTTCATTTTGCAAGTTTTTCACACATGCACTCCCTGGAATTGAGAATCCTTTAGTGGCGGAGCGGGTACGTGGCACAGATCCCCGCATAAAAAAAAGGAGGTCTTGTGCATCACCAGAATTCATTTTTGGGTGTACACTTGCTGTAACGGCGATCACTATTCTGAGATCAATTTTATGACATGGAACCATCACAGAATGCCATCAGAAGCTCTTGAGGGGTTGAGAAGGTAAGGATGACTGCCGTTTCTCACCTTCCCCCAAACCGATCGCTCCAACAAATGCTTGCCAAGGACAAGGGGGTCCTGTAACCCGCCTCCCCATCCCATCACTAAACCCACCAATTGGGCACTGCCTGCAGCTGTGGTCAGGCCAGGAAAATGCCCTGTGAAAACAAAGATGCTGACTTGAAACCAGCACTACACAGATTACTGTTTGGAGCTCCATGGGGTCCAGAGTTTGGGATGGCTTCTCAACCCCCACAGATCACTTCAAGCAAATGCTTGCCAGGGATCAGGAGGTCCTACATCAGCTGCACGTTCTTTGTATAAACCTGCCAATTGGGCGGCTCCACTGCGGCTGTGGACAGGGCAAGGAAAAGCCCACTGAAAACCAAAGATGCTGTCCTGAAACCAGTGCTACACAGAACGCCATCTGGAACTCCAAAGGATTGAAAGGGTGAGTACAGCTGCCATGCAAACATTCGCCAAGGACAAGGTGTCCTGTACATTAGACTCACTCTCTGTCTCTAAAACCACCAGTTGGGTGGTTCCTCTGTGGCTGTGGGCGGGCTAGGAAAACCTGCTGAAAACAAAAGATGGCCTTCTGAAACCAGTGCTACACTGAATGCTGTTAGGAGTTCAAAGTATTGAGAGGGTGAGAATGGCTGCCATTTTCACCCCACAATTGCCTCCAGCTAATACTTACCAAAGATGAGGGGTCCTATAAATCAGCCACACCACCACCTAAATCTGTTGATTGGTGGTTCCTCTGCAGCCAAGGGTGGGACTCTTCCTCTTCTAAAAGGCTCCTTACCTAGCAGACCTCTGCACTGTGGGCTGGAACACAGGGCAGGAACATAAGGGTGTCAGACTGTGACAGTCAGCAGTAGAGTCAGCTGTCTGACAGCCACACGACCCTACTAGTGTAATGTTGCCCTTACCCAAGCTACAGCAAGCCACAGTTTCAGTATCATCTGTATAGAACAGCAGTATCAACTTCCTTGCTTCATTGTAGTGGTGTGCTTGTGGGTCTATCACCTGATATTGTACTCTGTATTGTTAGCTGCTCGGGTCCTTAGTCTGTCACCCAGCTGTGGTGGCTTCAAACCTGTGTTTGATGAGGTCTGTGTCCCCTTTGTCCTTAGTTCTTCCTTGTTTTGTTGAAGCCTCCGTCCCTTTTCTGTTCCTTTTTCTCCTCTCTCTGGTGAGGCCTCCAGCTTCTTTTCTGTGTTCCTAGTTACCCCTCTGTTTGGTGAGGTACACGTCCTGTTGTTTGTCCTAGCACCTTCCCTGGGGTGAGATACTCACACTTGAACAAGGTAGAGTTACACAGTGTCACCAGCTATGTGCCTGATATCCTGGATTGTTACCTTAAGATTCATGGACAAGGTCCCACTATCCCTTCCAGAAAGTCATACCAAGCTAGGGAATACTGAATTTACCAGGTTTGCTCCTAGGTTATGGAATTCCATCTGATCCAACATAGGTACCTGCTGGACTATTCAGGGATTCATAGGGGCTATCATTGCACCTACTGACTGCATCCACATGTTCTTGCTTTTTTTGACATAAAGGTTTTTATTGATTTCATTTTTAACATTTACAAAGGATTATTTTGGGTATAGTACCTGAAGTATTAACATGACAACAATAAACACAACATAGGTACTAGTAGTACTTCATAAACATAGCTAGAGGTAGTCCTAACCTGACTTAGTTGGCTAGGGGTGCCTACTGATGGGTTCACAAACCCTGGTAGGAGAGTAGGGTCCCATTTTAGTGTTATCAGCCAGGAGTCTGGTTAGTTAAGGATAATATTCCCCTATATCCCCAGATCCTGAGTGTTATAACCTAGGGTCTAGTGTAAGGGTTAAGTGGTCTGGGAGCTGATTAGTGATTCTGAGAGGTGGAGGTGAGCAAGATAGATAACATGCTTTGCCACCAAAACTCGTGCTCTAGTTCACCCATGATCCTGACGTGCTCTGGTCAAGGCTTGATGAGCTAAGGGGTCATTCTTGAGAACTGCAGCAGTAGAGTGAGAGTCTCCTTGTAGAACACAGTATGCCTTATTGAAGAAGAAAAGAAGGCCAGCACCTCCCTGGAGGAGGGAGGGAGCTGCAGACAGGTGGTGGGGATAAGTTAGTTCCAAATACACTGAAGGGAGGGGTGGAGGAGCTCATGGGCTTCAGCTGGAATGGTATCTCCCATAAGGGAGAGAATGTTGTCAGTATAGAGGGTATATGAAAGGGAGGTAAGAGCGAACTGGTATGCTAAATCTAGTTCACCTAGCAGGTGGGAGAGTGACAGGGTTCCAGGAATGGGCTGCCAGGTATGGCCCGATATTTACATGTACCAGTCAAGCTTAACGGATGCATGTGTGCCACTTTCATATCTGGCTGTTGGGGCAGTCAGGTTTTCCATCCTGGTCTGCTGGTCATTCCAGATCCTCCAGTGCCATTGTAAGATTCAGTTACATGATTTACTCAGTGCATCTGGGGATGGGATAGGAGCTGCCTTCAGGAGGAGTCCAAGCAATGGCAGGTGTGGGTCTCTAGTTGGGGTATTTGGACCAGTTCCTGCATATTCTTCAGATATCTTCCCAGTACTAGTCCAGCATGGGGCAGGACCAGAAGATGTGAAACAATGAGGCTTGTGGAGAAATACATCACTGGCACTCACTCATAGTGTAATGCCAGTCCGATATAACCACTGGGAACTTCTGTACATTCTGTGCAACATTTTACACTGCAGTGTTTTGGCTTGCAGCTCCTGTTATCTAGATAGGCCTGTTTCAGACTTTGTTTGAGTGTTCTTCAGGGATGTAGATCTAGTTCTCTTTATATACTTTATGTTTATTGGTTATCCATCAAACATACAGTTAGTTTCAACATTCAGTTATACAATTATGGACATTTATCAACCCATGAGGGCGCCCACTCCTGTTAATATTCTCACTAGGTCCACTGAATGTTAAAAGATACGCCTCTGAGGGTATAACTAATGTTGCAAACAACTGTCCCAAAACTACAATAGCTGTAAAGGAACCCATGAGCTACATGGTGATTTATAGAGTATAAGCAAAGTCATTTAGAGTCCGTATATTTTTCCCTAAAAGGAGGAAGAAAATTTCCACCATGTTACAACTTAGTATATGCACTGTTTAGTGCTAAACATGCATTGATCTCCTCTTTGATATAGGGCTGTTACTATTAAAACCATAACAGGTTGCACCTAATTAGTAAAGAAATATTTCTTTACTATTTGTAAACCAAAATAATTTTAAAACACTGACTAGTGTGCTTATAAACACGTATATTTCAGCTATATGTATATTTGATATAGAAATGCCTTAATTTTAACTGATTATCTTAACTGACAAACTATAGGAATATCAGGGAAGGAATGAAAGTCCAAGGTCTGTAGTCCACCAGGATGCTGTGTATTAGCGCATTTCAAGAAAAAGGAAAACAGTGTTCTCTGGCATAAACAGCACCCTTTTCCCCTCTTCACCCTCAGGACAAGGAGTATTTGAAAAAGAAAAAGCTGGATGCCACACCGAGCCACGCTGTGACCCGGTTCGGAACGAACTCCGACGCTGGGGGTTGGGAGGGGTAGGAGAGGATCGAGTGTCCGGAGGACTGCCTCTCCTGGGCGGGATGGGTGGGATGCCTCGCTTCCAGCAGTGGCCCCCAGTGGAGACCAGGGGCACTGCAGGTAGCGCGCAGGAGGGACAAAACACCAGAACACAAGGAAAAATGCTCTGGATTGGCGGATGATGGCACCTGGTTCGAGACACATCTGAAGACTTCCTCGGGGTCAGCCCCTGCCTCAGCAGCACCTGAGGCCAAAAAGGAAAAATAGTGTTAGGGATGCTCCACTGGTGCCTTCCTCGGAGGAGAGGGACCCACCTCGGCGTAAGGGTAACGCCGGCGCTACCTCGAGGTAGGCTGCGATATGAGGCGGAAGGACACCCAGGGAGGTTGGAGGGGGCAGGGAACCCAGGATGCCTGAAGGAGTGGCAAGATCCAGAGCCAGAGAGGGGAGAAACAGAATCTCAAGAAAAAGAAAAGAAAAGGTACCAAACTAAGTTCAGGGAATGTCCCTCCAAGATGAATTACCCTCCGATGGAACTTGAGGTTGAGGAACAGCGTGTCTCCGCACCACTTCTGGGCCTCTTCAGGATCGGAAAACGTAGACTTTACTGTGATGCACTGTGCGGAGGCGGACCCGGAACACTAGGCCATGAGGAATGCTCGCCTCTTAACATGGCCCGAGCTCCATTGAAATGCTTCCTTTTGACGTGTAGCATAGGACAGGTCTGGAAAGATCCTGATCGGCTGGCCATCATGTAACAGGATCCGTTTTTCTGGCAAGAGCAAGCAGGTGGTCTTTGATTCAACGCCATCTGTTACAGTCACCACCTTCTCGGGCATCATAGTTATCGTAGTGGCCCTGAGGTGTCACCTATATGCTTTCTGAAAATTCTTGACAAACGGAGCAGCTTTATCACTGAGTTGTAGCACCATCCAGTCTTGTGCAAACAGCATAAGGTGGTCCCTTCAGAGCCTTCCTCTAGACTGAGAAGCCTAAGATTGTTAGCTCTCGCTTGGTTCTCTAAAGTTTCGAGACAGGAACGGAGATGGTATTCTCCTTAATTACAACATTGACCGCCTCCTAAGGCTGCTTCTGAATTTTTTTGAATCCACAGTAACTGTAGTGATTGTTTCCACTATTGTTTCTACCTGAACCACTCTACTTGTAAGAGCATCAAATTTATCAGCCAGTGTAGACATCGATGCTATTATACAGTTCATCTTCGCTGCTAGCACTTGGAGTGTTTCTTCCTGAGATCCCTCTTCTGGTATAGGCTCACAGCCCTGTGTAACCCATGTGGTGGTAGAGGCTCCAGAGATGGTTTTGCTTTTAGTGCCATCCCCAGAGGTTTTGTCTCTTTGAGGGTTCCCCATCTTAATCCGGAGGTGTTCCACTGCTGTTGTATTATAGTTAGTATACCTTCTCTTCAGATATTGAAAGTTTACCAGCTATTTTACTAATACCAGACACAGAGCTTGATCAAGTTGCAGTCATCTTGTTCGGGCTCCACAGCGCCCGCTAGATCTAGTTCTTGGGCCTGTTTATCCCTGGAGCCTACCTGTACAGTGGGGAAGGTTTCCATCTCTATGAGATTTTTAATCTTTCCAGCTAGATGATTAGGTGTGGTCAGTGTCTCCACCTATTGTCTTCACCCAATATCTGTAGTGGATGGGCAAGGTAAAGTGTGGGTAGAGAACACTTTCACATGAAGGAGGTCCCACAGCTGTAGATATGTCCAAAATGTGCATGTGGGGTGAGTCATACTGAGTCTGAGCTGTGCAAATGAGAGACTAGATCCTGTCATGGGATGGTACGGTCTTCCTGCACACCAGTATCCTTTTCCATTCAGTACTCTTTTCCATCTGGGTAGCACAGTGAATGGCTTGCCCTCAGTCATAAACTGAGGATTGTCCAAGATGGGTCTTTTCCTAGTGGTTTTATTATCCAGCCTAGTTGTCCTGCATACTTAAACCCATTTGTCTTGTATGTTTAGAGCAGGGAGACATGGTGGCTTGATTGCTTGTTCAGGGAATAACAGGGATGCCTGGGTGGGAAGTCGCCTCTGGGTTTGTTCTCTCGAGATCCACCTTGGGGTAGGGGGGACAGGTTCATTTTGTAGCATGTTACTGCCTGGTACAGGAGGACATAGTCATGCATCTTTCTCAAATTTGAAGGTAAGCCACCTTTACAACAATGCAGTTGAAGTATGGACAGCTTTACCTTTGGTGCCTTCTGCCCATATAAAGGCAGAGAGTTTTGAGACTTGGAATTTACAGAATGCTGCAGAATTTGTAAAGGTACATTGGACAGAATATAGTGAAGTTTTGGGAGAGTGACCATTTTAAGGGTGTTGACCTACCCAGTGTAGAGAGAAGAAGGAACTTAGCGCTGAACATTGAGTCTACGTATATCAAGCATAACCCAAGTATTTGATGCAGTAGTAGTTGCTATCGTGGATTGAAGGTGAATTCTTACTAGACTACACCTTCAGATGCCCATTGGTACAGGTGCTCAGTAAAGAGCTGCTGCGTGCACTGAGGGTTTAGGGACATGATGGGATTTAGCCCTTACTTAGTTTGTACCCGACAGGGAGGAGTACTGTTGAATAATGTGCTGAAGAGCTATCAGTGAAGAGGGAATATCAGAATGGAAGAGGGTAATGTCATTGTTAAAAGTGCCAGCAGCGGCCGGTGGCGCTAGAGGTGCTGGACACCACACCTCGCGCCATGCCAGTGACCCAGGTTCGAGAATGGACTCAGGACGCGGGTTGGATAGGGAAGGAGAGGACTGAGCGTCCTGAGGACTGCCTCCTCCTCTCCTCTCCTCTCCTCTCCTCCTCTCTCCTCTCCTCTCCTCACCTCTCCTCTCCTGGGGAGGGTTGGAGCTTGCCTCACTCTGTAGCCATCCCGGTGGAAACCAGGAGCGCTGCAGAGCGGCACTGCACAGGGGCTAAGAAAACCAGGGAAAATGGTGTCTCGGCTGACTGGATGATGGCCACCCGACCCTCACTGCCACGGAGCCCCTGGATAACCAGGACTGACCTCAGCAGCACCCAGGGCCAAGAAAAGGTAAGCTGCAGGAACATTCTCTCCAGAGAGAGGGCCCATTTGACTGAAGGGATAAGTCGGGTTACCCTGTAAGTGGCTGCAATGTGAGGCAGGAGGGTTCTCAGGGAGGTGAGAGTGTCTCTGGCGGCCAAGAAGAGGCCAGTTGAGACAATGAGACGGATAAACAAATAATGCAAAATAAAATACAAAAGTGTCAGTTTGTGGGTGATACCCTGTACTGAGGCAAATTGGTAGCAACTGAGCCCACTCACCAAATTTGTAATACAATTTATTTTTATTTCTATTATTATATACCCTCAAAAATCCAGCACTGCTTGGTATACAGTCTGTACAATTCATCTGCTTCGAATCAACATCGCTCATCAATAAACACCACTGTATCTACACAAAAGTAATAAAATAAATTCATTCTTATTACTCAACAATCAAAAGGATAAATCTACATATTTTATGTACACTAGAAATTTAAATTTCCACACAAAGTATATTCTTACCCCAATATTTCATTTCTGATGGTAGTCTTTGTTTGAATATTGTTGTAAACGCCTTTCTAAAAGATGCAAAAGGCTATTATTGCTCCTTTTCCCAATAAACATTCCTTATCAAATCTAATTAATTATAACACAGAAAATATTTCTAATGATTTAAACATCTTGGCCCAGATATTCCAAAGGGTCGGCGTGGTGCAACAGTGTTGCGCCATCGCCAACCCTGATACCGGTAGCGATATTCAAAGGCGTCGCGGCACAGATTCCAATGCCTGTGAGCCGCATCAGTACGAGGCATGCAGGCGCAGGGGGCGCCCATGCATACCTGCACAGCCCGATATTCAGCCCGGGATGTGAGGAAGCCATGGCGCAACCCCTACCCGCGCCAGCACAAACAAACAAAAAAAGGAACAACAGATGGCCCACCACAGGTGAGCTGCCGCATTGCAGGGCGCAACACGGCAGTTGCCACCTGTGGGTGGCCACCCAAGCTCCGGCTGCACCTCCATGGTGGCGTTCTCCATGCCCGATTGCGGGCATCAGTAAAAAGATAAATCAAAATCCCTGGTGGTCCAGTGGACGCTGCCGCCTGACAGCGGGCTGAGTTAATAATAAAGAACACTATTTTGGTAGGTCCAGTGGACCTGTCCCTCGATCACGACTGAGTTAATAATAAAATAACACTATTATCCCTGCTGGTCCAGTAGACCTCCTTCCCACCCGCCCACTGATCCCCACCGCCCACCCTCCCCAGGCAGTGGTGAGCAGCAGCACCCACCTGCCTCAACACCCCGTCACCCACCGACTGAGCCTGTCGGGCTGTACGCTCATGTTGCGAGCGTGAGCCATGGGCGCGTCAGACATATATTCCTGATATGTGAATGATCTTCACGCATTCTGGAATGTGTAGATGGTATAGCTGCACGCCCATTGGCTCACACTGTGGCCCAATGGGCACGCAGCCTCACTGACGGTATCAGGCGGGTGGGTGCTGCCCGCCACTGACCGGGGGTGATCAGTGGGTGGGGAGGGGGTCCACTGGACCACCAGGGAGAATAGTGTTCTTTATTATTAACTCAGCCCACGATCGGGCAGGCAGCAGTCCACTGACCACCAGGGATTTTGGATTATTCTATTTTGTACTGCAGCCCGCGATCGGGCTGTGGGAGCATTGCCCAGCCTGCAGGGGTGTCAGTCCCTGGCGGCTGCTGCCTGGCAGGACACCAGGCGCAAGTCGTCGGGGATCTGCACACTCATGCTAATGACTATAATGACATGCAAATGGCCCCATGTGCGCCTTGCATACATTATGGCCCCATCTGCATGTGCACTTTTGAATATCGCGGTTGCGCGCAAGCGCAATGGAACTTGCGCAGCATATCCCCTGCTCCACTTCTGGCCACTTGGCGCTGGCGCAGTGCCACCGCGCCATGCACACTGCGGGTGGCCAGGTGCGATATTCAAAGATGCTGTGCCATGCGCAGTTCCGTTGAATATCACCCAGTCCACGCCCTGTGCAGCCAAGTTGCGCTGTGCCCAGGCTTGCGCCACAGCCTGGCGCAGTTTGAATATCTGGGCCCTTCTCTCTATGTGTAAATAATCACAAACATTTCTAAAATATTGTGATAAACAGTCACCCACTAGCCATCATTAACAAGGATTCGGAAAATAACGTGTACTAGATGTACTTGCTTAACAGCTTTTCAAATTAGCCACAGAGTGCCCTGTTTAAAATAGCAGAAAAAAGTTTTGTATTCTGTATCATTATTACTGGTACCACCACTCGTTTTTCTGTTTTCGTTTTATCACCAGTCTACTATATTTTGTGGGGTTCCTCATACCTGTTTTATATTTGGTTCTCTAAAATTTTATTCATTGAATCTGTAAACAAAATTATACTTGTAACCCTGTGTTCTGCCAGGTGCTCCTTGTTAACTGAATGAACGCAGGTTAAGGACTAAAACTTGCATTAGATATCCGTTTTAACTTTTACTTTTCTACATCGCTGGGATAATTTATTCTAAAATCTAAGTACTCACACTTTAGTAGGTTTAGAAGCTTCCGGATGCTCTCCTTGCCCGCTTTCTCTCTAAGTGAGGTACTTCACTCTGAGCATATGCAGTATAAGAAGACTGCTTCTTCTGGAATCGGGCATGGGAGTGCACCAATGGTCACATTACTAATGCACTCAAACCTGTCGCCTGATCTGTTGTGCAGCTTCCAGCAACAAACAAATGTTGGGTGTCCCAAATATACTGATGCTAACAATAATCATTTATTTTCCTAATGTAACACTTTATATTTGCTTTTAAAGTGCTACGAGTTCTATACTACAAAAATATACTAAATAAAAAGACCTCTGGTTAAAACCCTAAACTGCTGGAGGTCAAAGGGTCATGAGCATCCCCAAAGAGGAGTACAAGCAAGATCATGGGAAAATCGATCCTGTATCCTTTTCTGAACTAGATATACATTATAAAAAGTACTTCTGGTGCATCTAGACAACAATTGTTTAAGAAAAATAATATATTGATAATATGCGCCCCTTAAAGGGACCACACAAACTCCTGTCTAATGGTACCAATGTAAACTGTTTCAGTCTTTTAAATGACTGGTTGCCAATCAATACTGTCATTCAAGCCGAACCTTGGATTGGTGGTGTCAAATTTGTTTATATAGTATGCCTGTCTTCTAAGAATATGGGTTCTATAATCACCTCCTGGGATCGTGTAACCTTTTCCAGTACAAAAATTTTAGGTAAGGAGTTGGTGCCTAGGCTCAATAAAGTGTCTAGCCACTGGTGAAGTTATGTCTAATCTTCTTATATCACTTTTGTGTTCTCCTATGAGCGTGTTTAAGGATCTCTTAGGCTTGCCTATATATACTTTATTGCATAGGCATTTCAAAATATACACCACCCCTTCACTCTGAGAGTTAATAAATTGTTTAATAGTAACATCCTCATCCCGGAAGTGTTCCTGATTTTCTTCACCCTGTAGGTATTGCTACAGTATGTACAATGTTCACACTGATAATTACCTGCTATATCTATAGCTGAGATAAAATGTGGCTAAGTTATAGGTATTTTATACTCTGTTTTGTAAGCTCGATTGGCCAGTGTTCTGTTCCTCTTCCGCCACTAACATAGGTGAGTTTACAGACACCTGTGCATCCATAGATGTAGCCTTAAGTACATCCCAGTGTCTTATAATAGTATTCTTAATATTGTAAAAACATCTGAATATGCTGTCTAAACAGTATTTTCTTCTCAGTTTGTAAATCTCTGCCTGTGTCATGTTCCCCTGTGTAAGTGGTGCATCCCTTGTGCATCCTGTAGTTTTCCTGTTGCCTGGGTTAAGTCTGTTCTTTATATCCCTCTCTATAAACCTCTTACACATCCTCTCGTGTACTTTCTAATTATCTGGTATCTGTACAATTTCTTTTAGCTCTTATTAATTGTCCATATGGTACAGACTCTGTTATTCGTTTGGGCTGAAAGCTATCTGCTCTCAAAACTGAGTTCTTACCAGTTGGCTTCCTGTATAATTTCGTGGCCAATCTGTTGTTTATCTTGTATATGAGCATGTCCAGGTATGGGATCTCCCTTGTACTAGTGTTCATTGTAAAATTAAGTTATTAGTCCTTGTGTTCAAATATTCATTAAATCTCCCCAATTCCTCACTGCTTCCTGTCCAAATACAAAATATGTCATAAATAAAACGTTTAAACCTTCTGATGTGGTTCAGAAATTCGTTTTGAGTATTGAAAATATATTTATTTTCAGAATCATCCATGAGAATATTTCATAAGATGGGGCCATGCTTGACCCCATAGCTGTTCCCCTAATTTGTAAAAAGAATTATTTTTCAACTTACAATTTTTGACTTGACAGTTTCTGGCATTTTCATAAGCAGACTGTTGGGTGGACTATTATCCGTTCTCTGTCTCCCCAGTAGACCTGCTAAGGCTCACACCCTGCCCGTGAGGAATGGAGGTATACAGATCTTTCAGGTCCCAGGGCACTAGTATACAATTCTCCACATCTAAATCAGTGTCATTTTCATTCTCTGTAAGTCTGATAATATTAGTTGAATCTTTTATATACGTCCTGGTTTGTTCAACATATGGTCTAATGTAATAATATACACTGAGAGTGATTCTAGTACAGAATTGATCCCTGATACAATAGGTCTGCCTGGTGGGTTATGTAAATCTTTGTGTAACCCCTAGATGGCGCTATCCCAGGGCTACTACCCTGCCTGATTTGCCACTAACAGGTTGAGGGCCTGGATCCAATGGCGGTGCCTCCACCCAGAGGTCAGGGTTTGCAATAGTTAAACTAACTTGGTCACAGCCCTCTGGGACACTGCAACCCCTCTTCTTCCCACTAGTGGCCTACACAATATATCAGAATTACCTTCACAGTATACACTTACCCCCAGGACTGGTTCAGGCACTGGGACCTCCTGTAAAATAAGATACAGTGCAACAATCACAGTACAATACTTTAACATAGACATATACTTCAGGCAGTATAACTTTGCTGAAACAAGCAGCTCTGATTTATTTAGGGGATATAACAAGGACAGGGGAATCAGGTTAATTAGCTTATCACTTTACTATCTACCTATGGCTCTGTGCACAGGCCTATCCCTACCAGTTACTGTCCCTGGGTACCCAAGCCCTAGTGGCTAGTCCAAACCGTGGCAGCGGTGAGGGGCCTTTCACACAGTGAAAAGAAAAATTAGTTAAACAGTCAGCAGTACAGTAATTCCATTTGGATTCAATGTGGCAATTCAACAGGAGCGACCCTGAATTAGTACTACGACCTCCAAACAAAATAGGGTCCTTCAGTGTCAGCAGGGCTACTCTTGAGTTCCACGAGACTCCTCACACATTTATATGGCAAACTACAACAGGCAAAAGTCCTTTAATGGCAGCAGGGATTCACTCGAGCTACACAAGCCTCCTCACACATTTATATGGTAAAAAGAAGTACTATACCAGGCAGGCTGCTTCTCTCTCGATCGCAATTACTGCACAATACCCAGGAGAACACACAGCAGATTCAGTTCCTGACAGACCGAGTGCAATTCAGCAATTTCTCCAGTCTTCTACAGGGTGAGCCTGGTTTCTACTTTTCAGATATCCTTTGATTCTCTTCACAGGACGGATTCAGTCCTAACAAGCAGTTACACACGCTGCAGACCGGAACTCTGGGCCTTACATGCTTCCGACTAAACTGCACAATCAAAAAGCACAGGGCTCCTTCCCTCTTCACTGCCAGAGCTCAACTGAAACTCCAGCAGACAAAGCCGGGCACTTCCTTTGGAGTTCCTCCCAGTTCTTGGCTGGATTGGCTGTCACCACAATAGACTGCACCTGTTGGTCCAAAAAGGCGCCAAGTCTAAACTACATCTCCAAGAGTCACTGCCCATACAATCCTCTTGTGGCTGGCTCAGATTATGAGTCCAAGTTCTGATTCGTCCAAGGCACCATTTTAGAGCTACCTTAACCCACACTGATTGGTCCAGTTCAGCAGTTCAAAACTAGAATGGGGAACTAGGCAAACACAGTTCTGACTGCAAAGAAAGCAGGTTAGACAAACTGTAATTTCATTATTACTCTAAATGATTTCTGGCAAACAGTTACATCTTTCAGATAGGTTCCCTTTGCACTCTAGTGACTGCAAAATGGAGTGAATTGGCAGCAGCTCGAGTGGTACTCAAGCAGAGAAGCACAGTCCTCCATACAAACTAATTATGTCTGCAAGCAGACAGCTCTGAAAGAGACAGTACCAGAGGCTCTAAAAACACTCACTGATAAATGGCTTAAGCCAAACACCATTCAGGCTTGGAGCATTCAAGCAAGCTCCTGGAAGTCTTTTGGGAACCCCCATTTGCAGGGGGTTACATTTGTTTATCTTTGGTAAAATATAACACAAAAGAATCGAGGATATTTCTGAACAGCGTTCATTTTCCCATTGTGTAATCCATTTATTCTCCAATGCTTATTCAAGCAGAGACTACACTATTTTTAACCTGTTCTGTTGCTGCTGGATCTTGTGTTAACTTTATGTTTTGTGTCCCTCAGCAGAGCCATACATATTTCCCTGTACTGTGTATAGTCCATAATCACTACTGTCCCACCCATGTCCGCACTTTTAGTAATAATGCTTTCATCATTCTCGAGGTTTCTCAGAGCCCCATACTGGGCAGCTGTTAAATCGTGTTCTCCTATCTGTGTTCCTTTCTGCCTCTAATAATTGGTCTGTGTTTCTATTTACCAATGATATATATGTCTCAATAATGTGGGCACTCCTTGTGGTATAAACATAGTTTTCAAATTCAATCTCTTTCTCAATTCCATTTTTTCTGTTGTACTTCCAAATTTTGATATATTTGTTTAGGTTGTGTATCAAAATAGAACCTCAACTGCATTTTCTAAAAATATGTCCGTGTAGTTTTAATTCAAACTCATTAAGTTGAGCATGAGGTCAAAATGTTAAGCCCTTTGAATACACTTCTTTCTCTACCCTTAATAAATGCCTTCTAGGTATATTGTACACTAATTTGTTTTTTGGGACTATGACCTGAGTGTTTTCTTCTTCCTGGTGCCTCTTGTCCTTTTTCTCTCCTTTCTTCTGTCTCTGTACCTTTTTCTATTTCTGTTTCGTCTGAGAGTCCTGGTTCTACTATATCTGTTCTCTTTGTATTTGATTTGTTTTGTGTACTGATAACTTCTTTTGCCGTGGTATCAAAAATTCCTTCTCCCTGCCACCCTCCTGAAAAAACACCCCTCCCTCCTCTAATCACAGGCCCACTACCTTCTGTGTCACTACTTGATGATTGTACCGATGATCCTGATTCTAGAGTATATCTATATCTTGTGGTAAATGTATTTATTTTTTGTTATAAGTCTATATTTTATTGTCCTTATAATAACTAAGATAAGTCCTCTTATATTTTCTCAATTTTGTTGCTCTAAGCTCCTCTTTAAAATCAGTGAGATGTGCTCACTTTATCTAAATACCCTTCAGTTCCTCTACATTATGTTTTTCTTAACTTCTGCTTCATTGTAAACAAGATCAGGTTCTTTAGTAATGGATTCCACAATCGACAACATAAAGTCACGTGAACACCTGTTACTCACCCATCCCATTTTATATCTAATTCGGGTCTACATAACCCAAATTTGCTGCAATAAAATTATCAACACCCTTGGTATCCATTTCTGTTTTAAATACTGGGACATTGTAAGAGCATGCCATTCCAATTTTACCTGCCTTTGTTTTAAATATTCAAATTGAGTTATCACTGATCTTGCTGGGTGCTCTCAAATTCTTTGTTAGTTTTAAATGTCTGTAAAATTCCCTGTTCTTCTGTTTCAGTAATAGATAAAGGAGAGATCTGTTCTCAGTCATTTTATCCAGTTCATCAAAGTTAATCATCTTAATTCAGGTAGTGGTCCCTGAGCCAGTCAGAAGGAATTAGCCCACAGTCAAATGTTCAAAGCAGATGAGTCAGTAAAGAAAGTATTTTGGAAGTCTTGCTGCATAACTCCCAGCCGTAATCGAAGACCGTTGGGGTTTCAAATGGGTGTGAAATCAAGTTTCTCCCATTAAAGTGGCCCACTGGATGTAGCATTTGCCTGATGCATATAGATACATAGACAGTGTCGGCAGATAAGGGCCTACGACCACCCAGTCTGCCCATTTGAGCTTGTAAGTTTACTTTTGTTTTCCTGGAAATCTGTTGCCCTTAACCCTGACCTCCAGAATTCCTTTATGTCTATCCCATGTATTCTTAAATCCCGTGATTGTTTCAGCCCCCACCACTTCCTCTGGCAGGATGTTCCACTTGTCCACCACCCGTTCTGTGAAGAAATTCTTCCTCACGTTTCCTCTGAATCGTCCTCCCTCCAACTTCATCCCATGCCTCTAGTCCTGTAACATCTTTTTGCTTAAAAATAGTGTGATTCCTGCACCCTGTTCCTCCTGTAAGATACTTGTATGTCTCTATCATATTCCCCTCTCCTTCTCTCCTCCAGGGAGTACATATTCAATTCCTTTAACCTATCCTCATAGGACTTGTGATGCAATCCATGTACCATCTTTGTTGCCCTCCTCTAAATCTTCTTACCCTATGTCCTTATGTAAATAAGGTCTCCAGAACTGTACACTGTACTCCAGGTGGGGCCTCACTAGTGTCTTGTATAGTGGAATTATGACCTCCTTTTCCTGCTGGTGATGCCCCTGCCTATGCATCCCAGCATCCTATTTGCTTTACCTGCTGCCTTGTCACACTGTTTCCCCTACCTTGAGGTCATCAGAAATGATAACCCCAAGATCCCTTTCCTGCTTGGTGCATGCTATATCCTCACCCTCAACTGATATATTGTGCCAGGATTTTTGTGCCAAATGTGCATTATCTTGCACTTCTTTGCATTGAATTTCAACTGCCAAACCCCTGACCATTCTTCAAGTTTCTGCAGGTCCCTTCTCATTCTGTCTACACCCTCTTGTGTGTCTACTCTGTTACAGAGCTTTGTGTCATCAGCAAACAGGAAATTCTGCCTTCTAGTTCCTACACAATGTCACTGATGAAGATATTGAATAGGACTGGTCCCATCACTGATCCCTGTGGTACCCCACTGGTCGCTCTTCCCTCTGTTGAGTGACAGCCATTTACCACCACCCTCTGTGTCCTGCCACCCAACCAGTTACCTACCCACTGCACTACTGTCCTGCCCACACCCATATTCCCCAGTTTGTGTAATAGTCTTCTATGTGGCACAGTGTCAGAGGCCTTGCTGAAGTCCAGTTAGCCATGTCCACTGCCCTCCCTGACCCACCTCCCTACTCACCCAGTCAAAAAATCAACAAGGTTGGTCTGACATGACCTCCCGGTGAAACCATGCTGCCTTGGGTCCTGTAGTCCATTGACAGCCAGATGTTCCACCAATCTCTCCTTCAGTAGTGCTTCCATGATCTTCCCCACTACCGAGGTGAGACTGACTGGTCGGTAGCTCCCCGCCTCTTTGTTCCCACTTTTGTATAAGGGGACTACATCTGCTGTCCTCCAGTCTTTGGGTACCTCCCTGTTTCCAGTGATCGGCTAAACAGGATTGCCAGAGGTTCAGCCACCACCCTCTTAGTTCTTTAAGGACCCTGGGGTGCACCCCATCTGGCCCCATTGTTTTATCAACTCTTATTACTTCCAGTTCCTTCAGGACCCTTTCTCATGCAAAGGGACTTGTGTCCATTTCTGCACCATTCCCACCCATTGTACTCCTTTCAGACCCATTACTCCTCTTCCTCAGTAAAGACTGAGCAGAAATACCTGTTCAGTATGTCAGCTTTACTGTTGTCATCCTCCACGCGGCCCCATCCTCCCCTTCAGTCTCACTATCCTCCCTTGCCTTTCTTTTTCACTTATGTACCTGTAAAGGTTTTGGCCCCTCTACCCACTGATTTTGCAATGTGCTCTTCTGTCTGAGCTTTGGCTTCCCTTACTGACCTCCTTGCCTCCCTTTGCTTCTCCTGGTACTTCTTTTCCCCTTCTGCCTGTGACTTTTGTATTGCCTGAATGCAGTCTTTTGGCTTTCACTTTCTCCGCTACCTCCTTGGAAACCATAATGGCCTACTCTTCCTTTTCACCTTGCTAACCTGCTTAATGCATAATTCTGTTGTTCTTGTAATCTCCATTTAAATACTGCCCACTGTTCCTCAACCCCTGATTTCTGCCCCATTCCCTTAATGCTTCTTTCAAGCATCTCCCATTTTCCCAAAGTCTGTCCCCCTAAAATCCCGGATACATGTTTTGTGTGGTTTGGTTCTGCTCCTTCTGTGATTTCAAACAACAATGACTGGTGGTCACTGTTCCCCAGGTGCTCCCCACTGTTACCCCATCACACTGTCCCTGTTTGTGAGCACAAGGTCCAGTATTGCCTTCTGCTGAGTTTGTTCCATGACCAGTTGCTTGAGAAAGGCACCCTGAAGGAGTCCAGGATAAATCTGCTCCTAGTTGATGCTGCTGCTGGAATGCTCCAGTACACATCTGGAATATTGAGGTCTCCAACCAGCACTACCTCACCTTGTCTGACATCCTTTGGATGGCTAGCATCAGCTCCCTATTTGTTTCTTCCTCCTGGGCTGGTGGTCTATGGACCACACCTGTGTGGATAGCTGGCCCCATTTTCCTTTCCAGCTTAACCCACAGTATCCCTCCCCATTTTGTTCCTCCTGGATCTCTCTGGCCTTATGTCATTTTTCACATACAGTGCCACTCCTACCCTCCCTTCCTACCTGCCCTGTTTCTTCTGAATATGTTGTAGCCAGGTATGGCCATCTCCCAGTCATGGTTATCATTACACCAGGTTTCTGTGATGGCCACAATGTCCAGGTCTGACTGCACTATGACAGCCTCCAGATCCTCCATCTTGTTGCTAAGGCTCCTGGCATTGGCACACATGGCTTTCCATGATTTGACCTCCTAGACTGTTTAGCTGTTCTACTCCAGCCCCTTCCCTGGTTGTCCTTTATCCCTGGTTCTCCTTGCTGTCTGCCCTTCTGTTGAATTTTGTCCCTTTTCTGCCTATCCACCTCTTGGGCACTTATCTCCATCTATTGCACACTGCTTTGTAGCATATCCACTCCTCCAGTTCACTGGTTCCACTGCTAGCTGTGGGGAGGGTGGGCAATTAGGTACCCTCCTTGCTGGCCTGCCACCCCTTTCGCTAGTTTAAATGCTTGTCAATGTAGCATTTAAACTTATCATTGAGTGCTTGGATCTCCTCCAGGATGGATGCAGGCCGTCAGGCTTGAACAAGCCTCCATCCTCCAGGTGGGTCCCCAGTCACCAGTGAATCCAAACCCTTCCTCACAGCACCAGTTCTTCAACCATGAGTTACAGTTCCTGGTGCTTGCACCCTATGCTTCTCCCATGCTCTCGCAGGTAGTACTTCCGAGAAGGTGACAGAAGTAGCTACTTGCTTGAGATCCCTCCCCAATTTCCTAAACTCTTCCTGAACTTCCTTGGTTCCCCATTTGCCAGGTCATAAGTACCTAGGTGGATAATGACATCCAGCTCACCCTCCGTCTTGCCTTCCCAGCGATCCTCAGGATCTTCCTTCCATCCCTGCATGCCATGGCACCTGGTAGGCACCTCACCTCCCTGTCCTCCCCTCCTGTGTTCCTAGCTGGATCCCTCTTATGATGGAGTCCCCACCAGGATTCGCTCCTCCACCTCTGGGTCCACTGCTCTCCCCACTGAGGTCACCTCCTTGGCTAACCTCCACATCCTTTCCTTCCACTTCTCTGGGTACCTCTATTTGGTTGTCCCCATTTGCTAGTGTGGCATATGAGTTCTTGAATGGAAGAGGATCTGGGATGTGTCTCCGACCGCCCTAACCCTCCCTGAGCCCACTGTCATCAAGTGCTCCTGTTCTCAGCATCCTTTGTGGCAGCGGTGTTGGACTGGGTGGTCTCTGGATAGGGGTGATGGTACTCCTGACCCAGTTTACTTCGCTCTAAGTCTGGCTACCTCATCCGGCAGTCCAGAGAGATGCATGCAGATAGGGCAGCACCTCAGTGTCCAGAAGGTCTGCTTGAATATGGCTGCCTGCAGCCACTGCATTGCACCACTCCCCCATTATACTACACTTATACTGCTATTCCAGTACTTGTCTGTTACTGAAGCTCCCCTGTAGTTCCCTCTTTATTAATTTACTGTCCTAAAATCCTGCCACAGCTCCTTAGATACTTTTCTTTAAAAAGAAAAAATAAATAAAAATGAGTCAAAACACTTGTGCTGAGGATGGGCTTCTTCCCCTTATGCCCCTCCTACTCTACAACCCTACTATATCCTGTGCTTAGTGCCTGTCAATCAGATTTAACAGAGCATATAATTAAGAATTGGGGCAGGGAGGGAGGGGGCACAAATTTGCAGCAATTAAAGACAGCAAAGAAATACACCACCACTACAAGCACAACAAACTAGGTTTTAAATTTTCAACAGCCCAAAACAATTCTAAGTAAAGATAGCAAAGAAATTACAAGTCACTAAAGCCCACAATCTAAGTTTAAAACAAAAATAGCAATGTACAGTGCAGCCAACCTTGGTTCAAACAAAAAGCATACTCATTAAGGAATATCCCAGTACTAATCAAGGCATAAATATACTGAGGCAAATTGGTAGCAACTGAGCCCACCACCAAATTTGTAAAAATTTATTTTTATTTCTGTTAGTTATATATCCTCAAAAATCCACTACTACTTGGTATACAGTGTGCACAATTCATACGTTTGAAATCAACGTCCTTCATCAGTGAACACAACTGTATCTACACAAAGGTAACAAAATAAATTCATTCTTATTACTTAACAGTCAAAAAAGGATAAATCTATATATTGTATGTACACTAGAAATCTAAATTTTCACACAGAGTATATTCTCACCCCAATATTTCATTTCTGAAGGTTTGAATATTGCTGTAAATGCCTTTCTGAAAGATTCAAAAGGCTATTATTGTTCCTTCTTCCCAATAAACATTCCTTATCAAATCTAACTAATTATAATACAGAAAACATTTCTAATTTTTTTATTTTGTTTTTTATTTTATTAAACTCTAGGATTACAAATATCTTTGAGCAATTACTGCTTATTTACAAAGGTTCCATGTCAAAGGATGAGGGGAACATACATACAGAGGTAGATCATGGTTACAGGATTAACACAGTAAAAGCAAGGCTATAAATTTGCAGTACACAATGGAGAGACATAAGGAGCCAGTTAATGAGAAAAGATGTTTCATAGCAGACAGTACATTATATAGAACAGATAGCGAATACAGGATAATAGGGTTAAAGAGAGGCGGGCAGGCTGAGGGCCATTGTCAGAAGGTGATGGACAGGTAGCGAGAGTGCAAAGTAGGCAGAGGTTGGGGACCCAAGATCAGTAAGTGCCTGCAAGAGGGGAGGTGGAGGTAGGGCAGGGAGTAGGTGGGGAAAGGTGGGGTGGGAGGAGGAAGCACGTGACAGGAGAAAGCTGGGGGGTAAACAGACCATCTTAGACTGAGGTGAGGAGGAGGCTGCCCCTAGGTGAAGTAGTCAGTTGCATGGTTGATGTTAGTATAGATGGAGTTGCCTTTTAAAGGGTCCAAGTGTTGCAGGTGTAAGTACTTCATTATTAAGGGCATTGTACCACTGAGGAGCTCTGTAGCTGAATGACCTTTGACACATTGTGATCCCGCATCTGGGGATCTGGGGTTTGATGTTGAGTACTACGTGTATGCCGAGTACTGTTGTATGTCGTGATGAGCCTTTGAACACCAGGCAGCATGAGCTCAAGGAGAATCTTCATGGAGATCAGGCATGTCTGATACTGAATTCTACTATGAAGTGGAAGCCAACCGGCCTGTGTATACAGGTCACAGGTGTGGAGTTCTATGGGCAGCGCCAGTTAGGAGCCTGCAGGTTTTGTTGAGTGTCACCGATATCCAGCGGAGATCAGTAGGAGAAGCAGAGCCATAGATAGCTGGACCATAGTCAATGATGGAGGTGACAGAGCTGTAGATAGCCAGTCTAAGGGCATCCATAGTCATGCAGTGTTTGTTCCTGTGGAGCAGACCGATTCAGATGTTACGCCCTTGCTACATTGTCGATGTGCCGTATATAGGTGAAGGAGCTGTCCAGTGTGATGCCAAGATATTTAAACTCGGCACATGTTCAAGTGAAGTCCCAGACTGGTTCTTAATGGTGAGGGACTGAGATTTGTACTTGCTCCTTGTGTTGCAGAAGGTCATGACCTTGGTTTTGGTATAATTTAAGACAAGCTTGTGATCTCTGAGCCACTCTTCTGCATGCCTAAAGTCACACTGCAGCTGACACGCCAGGTGTTTGATGTCATGATGACTAGTAAATAGGACTGTATCATTTGCGTAGAGTAGTATTTTCTGGTGGCACACCCTGGGGAGGTTGTTCAGGAAAAGAGAGAAGAGTAGAGGTCCAAGTATGGACCCTGCGAACTCCTGAAAGGACTGTTTTTTCATCAGAGGCAACACCGGCAATCCTAACTTGCTGGACCCTTCCCTGAGGTAGCTAGCGAACCAGGGCAGTGCATCATTAGAGAGCTCGATGGTTGACAGTTGCCTAAGTAGAAGTGGGTGGTGAGCGTATCAAAGGCCTTCATAAGGTCAATGAATACTGCCCCTCCCCACAGTTACCTTGGTCGAGGGTGGCATTTTTGAGCCCTGTAAATTCGAAAGTAGTGTGGAGGTGCTATGTCCTTTTCTGAAGCCTTGCTGTTCCGGGCATTGGATGTCATACTTGTCTGGGTACTTGACTAGCTGGTCCGAGACTATATGTTCGAGCATTTTGGATGAGGGGAGGATGGAGATAGGCCTGTGGTTGGTGTGCAGTGACTTGTCACCACTTTTGTGGACTGGTGTAATAGATACCTGTTTCCAGAGTGTTGGAATTGGCCCAACCTTAGTGAGAGGTTGAAGATCTTTGTCAGAGGTTCAAGGATATCATCTAGGACTAGCACCATCAGCTTCAGGTCGAGAGCGTCACCACTGTGCCCAGCTTTGCAGATGGCCGTGAGAATATAGGATCTGGCTTTATGCATAGGGACCTCCTTGAAGAAAACTGTGGAGCCATGTGTACATGGGATGTCGTACCATAGGGGTGCTAGAGGAAGGGGCATTGAAGAAGTCAGGTGGGAGGACACTGCTGAGGTTTGATAACGCATTATTGAAAGTGTTGGCGATAATGCCTAGGGTCTTACGTAGGTGTTCCATCAATGTTGAGCATAGTAGGAGAAGTTTTAGGATCCTTGTCTGTGAGGTCTTTCATATTATTCCAGAATTTTTCCCGTCACCCCATGAGTTTGTCATTGACTCCCTGAAATATTTGCTTTTGGCATTCCGTATTGCTTTGGTGCAGTTATTTCTTGCAGTTTTTATTTTGTAGGTCCCCTTTGGATGAGGCTCGAGCACAGTGCCAGAGGTGGTCCCATTTGAGCTGTGTTATGAGTTCCAAGGTGATCCATGGGTTAGGTCTGCCTTTGACCATCATCTGTTTGAGTGGGGCATATATATTACAAGCAGCAGTAAAGCGGTTGACAAAGAGATCCAAGGCTTTGTCAGTGTCATTTAATGTATCAATAATAGCCCAGTTCAACCTGTTAAGGTGGCATTTTAGCAGTTGGAGGTGCCCCTGTTTTAGAACCCTGGTGAATTACCTTGGGGACTTGGTGAATTTGTTACCCCTAATGATTTAGACATCTTCTCTCTATGTAAATAATCAGTCATTTCTAAAATCTTGTGATAAACAATCACCCGCTGACCATCATTAATAAGGATTTAAAAATATATGTACTAGGAAGTGGCACTGAAGGTTCAAAGAAAAAGAAAGCATTCAGGAAGTACAAGGAATTAGAAGGAGCAGGACAGAGAACTGTGTCAGTTAAAGCAAAAAGGAGGCTGAAGGCAGTCAGAACAGCAAAGGCCCAAACCGAGGAAAAGGTAGCCAACTCAGTTAAGAAGGGATAAAACCTTTTATAGGTACATCAGAGAGCGAAGGAAGACCAAGGAGGGATAGTGAGGCTTAATAAAGGGAGGGAGGGTGGGCAGAGGAAACTGTGAAAAGGCAGAGATACTAAACAAATATTTTTGCTCAGTATTTACAAATGAAGAGGGAGGTGCATAAAACAAACAGTAGAAACACTCTGGATACAGAAGTTGATACCAGCCCATTTACAGAAGAAAGGGTTGTGAAAGAACCTTAAAACTGAAGGTGGACAAAGCAATGAGGCCTGATGGGATTCATCCCAGAATTTAAAAGAACTAAGGGTAGAACTAGTGACACCACTGACTACCCTTTTAACAAATCATGGGAGGATGGGGTGGTACCGAGGACTGGAGGAGGGCAAATGTGATTCCCCTTCACAAAGTGGGAGCAAGGCAGAAGCAGGAAACTACAGACCTGTTAGTTTAACCTCAGTGATAGGGAAAATTATGGAATCACTTCTGAAGGAAAGAATTGTTGAGTATCTAGAGGCCAGAGGGGCACAGGATCCTAGGCAGCATGGATTCACAGCGGGAAGGTCATGCCAGACAATCTGATAGATTTCTTTGACTGGGTGACCAAAGTAGTAGATCAGGGAGGGCTGTGGACATGGCCTACCTAGACTTTAGCAAGGCATTTGACACAGTCCCACACAAAGATTAATATACAAGTTAGCCAGCCTGGGAGTGGGTCCCAAGATGACAGCCTGGGTAAGGAATTGGCTGGAGAATAGGGCAAGAGAGTAATAGTAAATGGAGTCTACTCAGAAGAAAGGAAAGTTACTAGTGGGGTACACTGAGGTTCAGTATTAGGACGGTCCTCTTCAATGTCTTTATATGCTTGACATTGCAGAAGGACTGAAGGAAAAGCATGTCTCTTTGCAGATGACACAAAGATCTGCAACAGAGTTGATGCACAGGGTGGGGTGGAAAGGATGAGAAGGGACTTGGCAAGGTTAGAGGAATGGTCAAATGTATGGCAGCTTAGATTCAATGCTAAGAAGTGCAAGGTAATGCCTGGGAAACAGAAACCCAGGGAAGGGACACAATGGGGGTGAGATACTAACAACAACAAAATGGAAAGGGACCTGGGGTAGTCATATCAGATGACCTAAAGGTGGGTAAGCAATGTGAGAGGGCAGCAAGGAGGGTTGGGGATACTGGGATGCATAGGGAGAGGCATCACCAGTAGAAAACAGGAAGTTATTATCCCTCTGTACAGACAGCTAGTGAGACCCCATCTGGAGTACTGTGTGCAGTTCTGGGAGACCCAATCTCCGCAAAGACATAGACAGGATGGAAGCTGTCCAGAAGAGGGCAACTAAAATGGTGCAGGGTCTGCACCGGAAGACATATGAAGAGAGATGAAAGGAGCTAATATGTATAGCCCCGAGGAAAGGAGGAGAGGGGGGACATGATAGAAACGCTCAAGTACCTCAAGGAATCAACAAAGTCCAAGAGGGTAGCATCTTTCAAAAAAGAGGTGTGCAAGAACAAGAGGGCACAATTTGAAGATAGAGGGGGTGGCTCAGAGGTAATTTACAAGTATTTTTTCACAGAGAGGTTGTGGATGCATGGAATGGCCTTCCGGAGGAGGTTGTGGAGTCAAAATCAGTGGTGGAATTCAAGCATGCATGGGACAGTCATAAGGCAATTCTAGGGGGGTGGGGTAGAAGTAGTAGGCTGTTGGTTAACTAGGATCTGCAGCTAATCCAGTAGGTAGGGAAATGGGCAGACTGGGTGGGCCAAGCGGTCCTTATCTGCCATCAAATTCTATGTTTCTATGTACTAGATGTACCTGCTTATCAGCTTTTCAAATTAGCCACAGAGTGCTCTGTTTAAAATAACAGAAAAACGTTTTGTATTCTGTATCATTATTACTGGTACCACCACTCATTTTTCTGTTTTCATTTAATCACCACTGTACTATATTTTGTGGGGTTCCTCATACCTGTTTTATATTTGGTTCTCTGAAAATTGCATTCATTGAATCTGTAAAACAAAATTACACTTGTAACCCTGTGTTCTGCCAGGTGCTCCTTGTTAACTGAATGAATGCAGCTTAAGCACTAAAAATTTGCATTATATCTGTTTTAACTTTTACTTTTCTACATCGCTGGGGTAATTTATTCTAGAAATCTAAGTACTCTCCCTGATGCTTACTCTCAATATAGTGCAATCTTGAACAACTCTCTAATATGGTGATAAAAGGAAGGGCTTATCACGTTAGAGTCAGTGATAAGTGGCACATTTTACTGATTACTTCTGAAGTTAATGTTAACCAGCCTAAGAAACAATTTCATTTTGCAAGGAAAATGATATTGATGTTGTTGTTGATTTCTGGGAATGTGCATTTAAATTCTGGCCCAATGACTAATAATAATTATTCAATGGATGAATTCAGTAGCAGAGAAAATTTAGGATTATTACATTTAAATGTTAGGAGTTTATTACCAACACTTGATTATATAAGGGCACAAGTTTCAATGTCTAATCCTGATTTGCTAGCTTTATCAGAAACATGGCTTGGATCTAAAACTGAAGATAGGGATATACAAATAGGCAATTATAATAGTTTTAGGGTGAATAGAATTAAGAAAGGGGAGGGTTATGATTTATCTTAGAGATAATTATAGGGTCAAATTAAATTGCCAAAATCTGTTCCAGGACAGCTTGATCTATTAGTGTTACAAGTGGAAGGGTCAGCTGGTTATTTGTTTAATTGTGCAGTTTGTTACAGGCTGCCCTCAGCTGGTATTTTAGCCTTGCAAACTTTAAGTGAATTAATTGCTCCCTTTTAAAAATGAGTCTGTGTTATTGGGAGATTTTAATTAGAATATGATGTCTCCTCAACAGGATGTCGTTAATCAGTTTAGTGCCTTCAATTTAGTTCAGCTACAGTAATAACGATGCCTACTAGACTCAATAAAAATAATAGTGCTAGTGATTCATTACTGGATTTAATACTTACTAATAGAGGGATAGATATATTGCTGGTGTACATGAGTCTGATCTGAGTAATCACTGTTATATATCATGTATTAGAAACACAAAGAAAGATAAAATAAGGGCTCAAACAATATATATCAGGTCTTTCAAAAATGTAATGATCAGGCTAATTATTCTTAAGGGATATGGCAGGAATTCATTGGCAGTTGACTTACAGTGTGTCCAGATAATGAGGTAGTTTGGTCTTATTTTAAAACATCATTATTGAGGTTATTCAAAAACATGCCCTGAAGTATAGAAGAACTAATAAGAAAATTACACCTTGGATTACTGAAGAAGTAAAACAGTTATTAAGATTAAAATCTAAATAGTGGCAAAAGGCAAGGAAAACAAAGGAATTGGTGGACCAACAGGCTTTTAGGGTTATTAGAATAAGAGTCCTCAGGAGGTAAAAAAGCTAAAAGGGCTTATTATAATACTTATTTTGATAAGGCTAAGGGTAATACTAAAGCACTTTGGAAAGGTATCGACTCATTAAGAGGTCAGCAAAGATCAAATTCCTTACTAACAGTTATTAATAGTGGGGGATCCTAATGTCAGCTGAGGATAATTTGAATGCACTTAATACTTATTTTGCTACAGTAGATAAGACATTTGAAATGAAAAAATCCAGATCAGGATATCCCAGTTTTGATACTGATTTTTCTGTGGGTGTTTCTAGACCTATTTTTGTTATGCAATCAATAACTGTTGAAGATGTTTATAAACAACTCCAAAGATTGGATCCCAATAAGGGACCAGGGTGTGATGGAATCCTCCTTTCATTTTGAAGATAGCATCAGCTATCTTATCTCAACCCTTAACATATTTGTGTAATTATTCTTTTCTTGTTCCGAATTCCCAGGATTGGAAAACTGCATACATTTTCCTGTTTTCAAGGGAGGAGATGGCTGTTCTTCTGACCCTGGTTCCTATAGACCAATTTCACTCGTGCCTACTTGTGCTAAGATCTTTGAAAGATTGGTGCATGACCAGCTTAGCCATTACTTGCTTAAGCATAATCTGATTGCTAAAGAGCAGTCTGGGTTTAGGAAGTAATATAACACCAGTAATGTGATAGCTAAGGTTGTTGATGTATGTGATGAATGCCTTCGACAGAAGTTGTAGTGTACCAGCTGTGTTTTGGATCTGTCCAAGGCATTCGACACAGTTCATCACACAATATTACTAAATCGATTAAAATCAGCAGGATTGGGCATGACTGCTTTAAGCTGGTTCTGTTCATATCTGCATAATAGACAGCAGTGTGTCAGAATGGACAGCATTTGTTCTGAATTCATTAATATAGGATCAGGGGTACCTCAAGGCTCAGTCCTGGGTCCCCTGTTATTCTTATTGTATGTGAATAGATTACCTGAGTGCTGTTCTACTGCACCAGCATGTATCTCTATGCTGACGATACTATTATATATACTGTAGGAAGTGATATGAATGATGGATGAGGCAGTTGGGGTATTGCAAAGGATTTTTAAAGTTCAGGATATGCTTCTTGATTTGAGGCTTTTGCTGAATGAAAAGAAGTCACTTGATGATGTTCCAAAAAGAATAATAAACATATTTATAAGGAGACTATTCATACATTATCTGGGGTGGTGTTGGGACAGGTAACCTCTTATAGGTATACCTAGGATTGACGTTGATTGTCACTTATCTTTTGATTTACATATAAATAACATCTCGAATAAGCTGAAATGATTGCTTGGATTTTTCTATAGGAATAAAACAATGTTTACAGTAAAGTAAGTAAATTAATGGTTACCTTACTATATTTCCTGGTTTTGGATTATGGAGATTGTATATACAAAAATGTTAAAAATCAGTATTAGTAGACTTAAAACCTCTTTATACAAGTGCACTAAGGTTTATTACAAATTTACCTTATAGAACACATAGTTGTACCCTGTACAAAAAACAGGTCTTAGATTTTTGCAGGATCGACGTGACATCACTGGAATCTTTTGTTTATAAATTTGTTTTACGCTTATTGCCAGTATTTCTCTTGGACCTGTTACAAATTAGAACAGACCTAAAATATTCACTTAGGACTACATCTGGGATCACTTTCTGTGTTCCTAGATGTAGTTCTGAATATGGTGAAAAAACATTGACATCTTCAGTCTCTAAGACATGGAATTGTACAGCAAAGAAATTAAAGATATGTGAGTTGATATCCTTGGCTCGTTTTAAAAAATGTTTAGCTGGGCTTTATAATAAACATTGTAAATGTTACGGATAACTGAAGAGCTATCTGAGCATTTGTTGAATAACATGTTTGTTGTAATGTTTGACCTGTTGAGTTATGGTTTGTTTTATATGTACTGTTTTTTATATGTACTGTTTTTATATGTTTGGATGCAATTGGAAAGGAGATAGTGTTATCTCAATTTGTTATCCAATAAAGTTGAAAGTAGGGTTAGAAGCTTCTCAGATGTTCTCCTGACCCGCTTTCTCTCTAAATGGGGTACTTCACTCTGAACATACACAGTATAAGAAGACTGCTTCTTCTCAGGAATCGGGTGTGGAGTGCGCCAATGGTCACATGACCAATGTGCTCACCCTGTGCGCTTGACCTGCTGAGCAGCGCCTAGCAACAAACAACAAACAAATACTGGATGTCCCAAATATACTGATGTTAACAATAATCCCTTGTACTGTCAGACCAGGGAAGGATGTGGATGCCCAGATCTTGAGGGCAAGGGGCACCACTGCAAGCTGAAATAAGAAAGGGACAGAGGACACCCTTGCCTAATGCCTCTTCCGAAAGGAAAAGGCAGTGAGGTCACAGAATTAGTGACTACTACTGCTGATGGATTGGTATACAGGAGGTTTACCAGGATGATAAATTTTGGGTTGAATCCAAACTGGGCCAGGGTGTCCTGAGGTTCTTCACTCCACCCTGTCAAATGCTTTCTCAGCATCAAGAGACAGGGTGGCAGTGTGTTCAGTGCAGGTTTGGACTTCCCAGAGCAAGTCCAGGATGTAGCAGGTGTTGTCTGTTCCTAGGCTACTGGGCACAAAGCCAACCTGGTCTGGGTGGATGAGTTCCCCATGACCTCTTGAACTCTTCTGGTCAGCACCTTTGCAAAAATCTTGGTGTCCACATTAAATTAAAGAGATTGGGTGATACTGTGAGTAGAATATACTGTCCTTGCTTTTTTGTTATTAGTAAGGATCTGCGTGGAGGTAGGAGGAAGAGTCCCTCTCTTACGCTTCATTATATACATGAACAGTTTTGGGCCAGGATTTCCATGAAGACCCTATAGAAGTCACTAGGAAGCCATCCAGGCCATGAGATTTATCAGTGCCATGCTTAGTATGAGGTCATGAACTTCCTGAGATGAAATTGGTTGGATTAGGAGGAGATTTCTTAATGGAGGTGCCGGGGTGCAATCTTGAAAGAAGGCTGAAAATTCTTCCTCCGAGGGAGACTTCCAAGGAGTACAGAGTTTGATAGAAACCTGAATTCTTTATTAATAAGCTGAGCGGATGTGACAGAAGAACCGCTTTTTTTCCTCAATAAATTTTATTGCTTTGTGTTAATACAATAGTTCAGTAATACATACAAATATACCATCCGAAGTGCATTCAATTTACAAATTACAGTTAGAATTTACCTGTTGCTAAACTCTGTATACAGAAGGAAAAAAACACATAAAATAGTCTGTACTTTGGTGAAACCCAAGTAGAAAAATTTCAACATAATCATATCATAAGAGACCATCATATTCAAATCAGTCTTCCCTTTTTCAAATACAATCACTTTCCAATTAACCTAATTACAATACTATTAGTAAAGAAGAGGAAAGAAAATAAAGCAGCGAGAGAGATATATTTCTCCACATCCCGGCCTTTAATAATTAAGGCCAACAACTTGCTAGGCTTCTCTCCAGCCTCCCAATATTGTTAACATTGTAAGTGAAACGGTACATATTCTGTTTTCTGTTACTAAGATTCTTTTTAGGGCAGCCTGAGACTCTGTAATGTGTGCCAGAGGATTGGTGTAAATGGGGAGAGTCTGGCTATCTTGCTCCAGTTGTTTCAGCATTGTCTCCTTTTGTTCAGAAAGTTGATCATGTAGCTTAGAAGGCAGGAGGAGTCTGCGGTGACCTTTCCCCTTACCACAGCCTTCATGAACTAGCTGCCTAGATATGTGTAGGAGTCTTGGGTCCTTCCAGACAAGCTACCCGGCAGCCCTGCTATGTGACCTCTGCCCTTTGTGATCTCCCCTTCCTGCTATCATAGTTAGATGTTGCAGGGAGGTGGGTATCTGTAGGGGGAAGGGAGATCTGTAGCAGAGCACCGGGGGCTTAACGGAGGTGAGGGGATTGGGTGGGGGCATGAGGCACCCTGAATTAAACGGCTCCCTGAGAGAGGCCTGACTTGTTTTCTCTCCGTCCCCAGGCTTCCCACCAGACTCGTGGGCAGGCAGCTAGAGGGCCTCAGCCTCAACTGGATCCTATCCTGGCAGTGTTACACAATGCCAGGTCGATGAGAACAAACTGCTATTATGTCAGACTTTCTTCATTCGATCTGGTGTACGCCATGGAGACCTGGTTGGGGATGATGCTGGTCCAGTTTTGGAGGCATTGGTCCTCACGGGTACTCTGGAGTTCACTGCCTGAGGAGGGATCACGGGGCGGAGGTGTGGCCATCTGGTTTAGAACCAGCCTGAATTTGTCCGTACGGCCAGTGGATTTTACCTTGTTATTTGAATGTGTGGCACTGCATGGGAGTCCAGGCGAGGTTGCAGGACTGGATGAACTCTTAACTGGCTGAGACTTAACCTGGACAAGATGAAGGTATTGGTGATAGAGCTCTGTCGCAGGTGTGTTGGGGATGCTTCTGGCATGACAACAGGCTTAGTCTTGGGGTTGGTCCTGTTGATGGCGTCCTCTAGAGTGAGAAATCTGGGCATTGTCCTTGATGACAAGGTGACATTTGAAGCTCAGGTGTCGGTTGTCTGCAAAAGTGTGTTTTACCACTTAAGGAACATCGCGCCCGGATTAAACCCTAATTCCGCCTGAAGACCTGCTGTCACTGGTGCACGCCTTTGTAACTTCAGACTCGATTACTGTAATGCTCTTTATCTTGGGGTCAGTGGAGGAATCTCTATCGGCTACAGCTGGTGCAGAATGCAGCGGCCAGGCTGCTGACAGGACTACCCAGGTCCTGTCCATGTGACCTCGGTCCTTTGTGGTCTGCACTGGCTGCCGGTCAGGGTGGAGAGTTCTCTTCAAGGTGGGCTTGATCACCCATAAGGCCCTACATGGATCGAGCCCTGGCTACCTGTCAGACCTTCTCACCTCCACCATCCCGGCCCGCTCCCTCGTTCCT